>OZ024724.1:33337967-34695543 GCA_964016875.1 Fallopia convolvulus | reverse complement strand
CTCGCTTCCCGCTAGGGGTTGGAGATTCTCGATTTTAAGTTCCGAAGTCCACCCCTCGCGTTCCGCTTGGGGTTGGAGATTCTCGTTTTTAAGTTGGGAAGTCCACCCCTCGCTTCCCGCTTGGGGTTGGAGATTTTTGGTTTTATATTGCGAAGTCAACCCCTCGCTTCCCGTTAGGGGTTGGAGATTCTCGGTTTTAAGTTGCGAAGTCCACCCCTCGCTTCCTGCTTGGGGTAGGAGATTCTCGAATTTAGGTTGCGAAGTCCACCGCTCCCTTCCCGCTTGGAGTTGGAGATTCTCGGTTTTAGGTTGTGAAGTCAACCCTTCATTTCCCGCTTGGGATTGGAGATTCTTGGTTTTAAGTTGCGAAGTCCACCCCTCGCTTCCCGCTTGGGGTTGGAGATTCTCGATTTTATGTTGCAAAGTCCACCCCTCGCTTCCCGCTTGGGGTTGGAGATTCTCGGTTTTAAGTTGCGAAGTCCACCCCTCGCTTCCCCCTAGGGGTTGGAGATTCTAGGTTTTAAGTTATGAAGTCCACATGTCGCTTCCCGCTTGGTGTTGGAGATTCTCGGTTTTAAGTTGCGAAGTCCACCCCTCGCTTCCCGCTAGGGGTAGGAGATTCTCATTTTTAAGTTGCGAAGTCCACCCTGTTGCTTCCCGCTTGGTATTGGAGATTCTCGGTTTTAATTTGCGAAGTCGACCCCTCGCTTCCCGCTAGAGGTTGGAGATTCTCGGTTTTAGGTTGCGAAGTCCACCCCTCGCTTCTCGCTAGGGGTTGGAGATTCTCGGTTTTAAGTTGCGAAGTCCACCCCTCACTTCCCGCTTGGGGTTAGAGATTCTCGGTTTTAAGTTGTGAAGTCCACCCCTCGCTTCCCGCTAGGGGTAGGGGATTCTCATTTTTAAGTTGCGAAGTCCACCCTGTTGCTTCCCGCTTGGTATTGGAGATTCTCGGTTTTAATTTGCGAAGTCGACCCCTCGCTTCCCGCTAGAGGTTGGAGATTCTCGGTTTTAGGTTGCGAAGTCCACCCCTCGCTTCTCGCTAGGGGTTGGAGATTCTCGGTTTTAAGTTGCGAAGTCCACCCCTCACTTCCCGCTTGGGGTTAGAGATTCTCGGTTTTAAGTTGTGAAGTCCACCCCTCGCTTCTCGCTTCGCGTTGAAGATTCTCGGTTTTAGGTAGCGAATTCCACCGCTCGCTTCCTGCTTGGGGTCGGAGATTCTCGAATTTAGGTTGTGAAGTCCACCCCTCGCTTCCCGCTTGGGGTTGGAGATTCTCGGATTTACGTTGCGAAGTCCACCCCTCGCTTCCCGCTTGGGGTTGGAGATTCTCGGTTTTAAGTTGCGATGTCCACAACTCGCTTCCCGCTAGGGGTTGGAGATTCTCGCTTTTAAGTTACGAAGTCCAACCCTCGCTTTCCGCTTAGGGTTGGAGATTCTCGTTTTTAAGTTGGGAAGTCCACCCCTCGCTTCCCGCTTGGGGCTGGAGATTTTCGGTTTTATATTGCGAAGTCAACCCCTCGCTTCCCGCTAGGGGTTGGAGATTCTCGGTTTTGAAGTTGCGAAGTCCACCAATCGCTTACCGCTTGGTGTTGGAGATTCTCGGTTTTAATTTTCGATGTCCTCCCCTCACTTCCCGCTTGGGGTTGGAGATTCTCGGTTTTAGGTTGCGAAGTCCACCCCTCGCTTCCTTCTTGATGTTGAAGAATCTAGGTTTTATGTTGCGAAGTGCACCCCTCGCTTCCCGCTTGGGGTTGGAGATTCTCGGTTTTAAGTTGCGAAGTCAACCCCTCGCTTCCCGCTAGGGGTTCGAGATTCTCGGTTTTAAGTTGCGAATTCCACCCGTCGCTTCCCGCTAGGTGTTGGAGATTCTCGGTTTTAATTTGCGAAGTCCACCCCTCGCTTCCCGCTAGGGGTTGGAGATTCTTGGTTTTAGGTTGCGAAGTCCACCCCTCGCTTCCCGCTAGGGGTTGGAGATTCTCGGTTTTAAGTTGCGAATTCCACCGCTCGCTTCCTGCTTGGGGTTGGAGATTCTTGGTTTTAGGTTGCGAAGTCCACCCCTCGCTTCCCGCTTGGGGTTGGAGATTCTCGGTTTTACGTTGGGAAGTCCACCCCTTGCTTCCCGTTTGGGTTTGGAGATTCTCGGTTTTAAGTTGCGAAGCCCACAACTCGCTTCCCGCTAGGGGTTGGAGATTCTCGCTTTTAAGTTACGAAGTCCACCCCTCGCTTTCCGCTTGGGGTTGGAGATTCTTGTTTTTAATTTGGGAAGTCCACCCATCACTTCCCGCTTGGGGTTGGAGATTCTCGGTTTTAAGTTGCGAAGTCCACCCCATGCTTCTCGCTTGGGGTTGGAGATTCTCGGTTTTAAGTTGCGAAGTCCACCCCTCACTTCCCGCTTGGGGTTAGAGATTCTCGGTTTTAAGTTGTGAAGTCCACCCCTCGCTTCCCGCTAGGGGTTGGAGATTCTTGGTTTTAGGTTGCGAAGTCCACCCCTCGCTTCCCGCTAGGGGTTGGAGATTCTCGGTTTTAAGTTGCGAATTCCACCGCTCGCTTCCTGCTTGGGGTTGGAGATTCTTGGTTTTAGGTTGCGAAGTCCACCCCTCGCTTCCCGCTTGGGGTTGGAGATTCTCGGTTTTACGTTGGGAAGTCCACCCCTTGCTTCCCGTTTGGGTTTGGAGATTCTC
The DNA here is from genome assembly GCA_964016875.1 of Fallopia convolvulus. Taxonomy (NCBI): domain Eukaryota; kingdom Viridiplantae; phylum Streptophyta; class Magnoliopsida; order Caryophyllales; family Polygonaceae; genus Fallopia; species Fallopia convolvulus. The sequence goes on along the minus strand of OZ024724.1, from coordinate 34,692,864 downwards.
GGTTTTAAGTTGCGAAGCCCACAACTCGCTTCCCGCTAGGGGTTGGAGATTCTCGCTTTTAAGTTACGAAGTCCACCCCTCGCTTTCCGCTTGGGGTTGGAGATTCTTGTTTTTAATTTGGGAAGTCCACCCATCACTTCCCGCTTGGGGTTGGAGATTCTCGGTTTTAAGTTGCGAAGTCCACCCCATGCTTCTCGCTTGGGGTTGGAGATTCTCGGTTTTAAGTTGCGAAGTCCACCCCTCGCTTCTTGCTAGGAGTTGGAGATTCTCGGTTTTATGTTGCGAAGTCCACCCCTCGCTTCCTGCTTCGGGTTGGAGATTCTAGGTTTTAAGTTGCGAAGTCCACCCCTCGCTTCCCGCTTGGGGTTGGAGATTCTCGGTTTTAAGTTGCAAAGTCCACAACTCGCTTCCCGCTAGGGGTTGGAGATTCTCGCTTTTAAGTTCCGAAGTCCACCCCTCGCGTTCCGCTTGGGGTTGGAGATTCTCGTTTTTAAGTTGGGAAGTCCACCCCTCGCTTCCCGCTTGGGGTTGGAGATTTTCGGTTTTATATTGCAAAGTCAACCCCTCGCTTCCCGATAGGGGTTGGAGATTCTCGGTTTTAAGTTGCGAAGTCCACCCCTCGCTTCCTGCATGGGGTAGGAGATTCTCGAATTTAGGTTGCGAAGTCCACCGCTCCCTTCCCGCTTGGGGTTGGAGATTCTCGGCTTTAGGTTGCGAAGTCAACCCTTCACTTCCCGCTTGGGGTTGGAGATTCTTGGTTTTAAGTTGCGAAGTCCACCCCTCGCTACCCGCTTGGGGTTGGAGATTCTCGATTTTATGTTGCAAAGTCCACCCCTCGCTTCCCGCTTGGGGTTGGAGATTCTCGGTTTTAAGTTGCGAAGTCCACCCCTCGCTTCCCCCTAGGGGTTCGAGATTCTCGGTTTTAAGTTGTGAAGTCCTCCCCTCGCTTCCCGCTTCGCGTTGAAGATTCTCGGTTTTAGGTTGCGAATTCCACCGCTTGCTTCTTGCTTGGGGTTGGAGATTCTCGGTTTTAGGTTACGAAGTCCACCCCTCGCTTCCCGCTTGGGGTTGGAGATTCTCGGTTTTACGTTGCGAAGTCCACCCCTCGCTTCCCGCTTGGGGTTGGAGATTCTCGGTTTTAAGTTGCGAAGTCCACAACTCGCTTCCCGCTAGGGGTTGGAGATTCTCGCTTTTAAGTTACGAAGTCCACCCCTCGCTTTCCGCTTGGGGTTGGAGATTCTTGTTTTTAAGTTGGGAAGTCCACCGCTCGCTTACCGCTTGGGGTTGGAGATTTTCGGTTTTATATTGCGAAGTCAACCCCTCGCTTCCCGCTATGGGTTGGAGATTCTCGGTTTTAAGTTGCGAAGTCCACCCATCGCTTACCGCTTGGTATTGGAGATTCTCGGTTTTAATTTTCGATGTCCTCCCCTCACTTCCCACTTGGGGTTTGAGATTCTCGGTTTTAGGTTGCGAAGTCCACCCCTCGCTTCCTTCTTGGTGTTGGAGATTCTAGGTTTTAAGTTGCGAAGTCCACCCCTCGCTTCCCGCTTGGGGTTGGAGATTCTCGGTTTTAAGTTGCGAAGTCCACCCCTCGCTTCCCGCTAGGGGTTGGAGATTCTCGGTTTTAAGTTGCGAAGTCCACCCGTCGCTTCCCGCTAGGTGTTGGAGATTCTCGGTTTTAATTTGCAAAGTCCACCCCTCGCTTCCCGCTAGGGGTTGGAGATTCTAGGTTTTAGGTTGCGAAGTCCACCTCTTGCTTCCCGCTAGGGGTTGGAGATTCTCGGTTTTAAGTTGCGAACGCCACCCCTCGCTTCCCGCTTGGGGTTGGAGAATCTCGGTTATAAGTTGCGACCACCCCTCACTTCCCGCTTCGGGTTGGATATTCTCGGTTTTAGGTTGCGAAGTCCATCGATCGCTTCCCGCTTGGGGTTGGAGATTCTCGGTTTTAAGTTGCAAAGTCCACAACTCGCTTCCCGCTAGGGGTTGGAGATTCTCGCTTTTAAGTTCCGAAGTCCACCCCTCGCGTTCCGCTTGGGGTTGGAGATTCTCGTTTTTAAGTTGGGAAGTCCACCCCTCGCTTCCCGCTTGGGGTTGGAGATTTTCGGTTTTATATTGCAAAGTCAACCCCTCGCTTCCCGATAGGGGTTGGAGATTCTCGGTTTTAAGTTGCGAAGTCCACCCCTCGCTTCCTGCATGGGGTAGGAGATTCTCGAATTTAGGTTGCGAAGTCCACCGCTCCCTTCCCGCTTGGGGTTGGAGATTCTCGGTTTTAGGTTGCGAAGTCAACCCTTCGCTTCCCGCTTGGGGTTGGAGATTCTTGGTTTTAAGTTGCGAAGTCCACCCCTCGCTACCCGCTTGGGGTTGGAGATTCTCGATTTTATGTTGCAAAGTCCACCCCTCGCTTCCCGCTTGGGGTTGGAGATTCTCGGTTTTAAGTTGCGAAGTCCACCCCTCGCTTCCCCCTAGGGGTTCGAGATTCTCGGTTTTAAGTTGTGAAGTCCTCCCCTCGCTTCCCGCTTCGCGTTGAAGATTCTCGGTTTTAGGTTGCGAATTCCACCGCTTGCTTCTTGCTTGGGGTTGGAGATTCTCGGTTTTAGGTTACGAAGTCCACCCCTCGCTTCCCGCTTGGGGTTGGAGATTCTCGGTTTTACGTTGCGAAGTCCACCCCTCGCTTCCCGCTTGGGGTTGGAGATTCTCGGTTTTAAGTTGCGAAGTCCACAACTCGCTTCCCGCTAGGGGTTGGAGATTCTCGCTTTTAAGTTACGAAGTCCACCCCTCGCTTTCCGCTTGGGGTTGGAGATTCTTGTTTTTAAGTTGGGAAGTCCACCGCTCGCTTCCCGCTTGGGGTTGGAGATTTTCGGTTTTATATTGCGAAGTCAACCCCTCGCTTCCCGCTATGGGTTGGAGATTCTCGGTTTTAAGTTGCGAAGTCCACCCATCGCTTACCGCTTGGTATTGGAGATTCTCGGTTTTAATTTTCGATGTCCTCCCCTCACTTCCCACTTGGGGTTTGAGATTCTCGGTTTTAGGTTGCGAAGTCCACCCCTCGCTTCCTTCTTGGTGTTGGAGATTCTAGGTTTTAAGTTGCGAAGTCCACCCCTCGCTTCCCGCTTGGGGTTGGAGATTCTCGGTTTTAAGTTGCGAAGTCCACCCCTCGCTTCCCGCTAGGGGTTGGAGATTCTCGGTTTTAAGTTGCGAAGTCCACCCGTCGCTTCCCGCTAGGTGTTGGAGATTCTCGGTTTTAATTTGCAAAGTCCACCCCTCGCTTCCCGCTAGGGGTTGGAGATTCTAGGTTTTAGGTTGCGAAGTCCACCTCTTGCTTCCCGCTAGGGGTTGGAGATTCTCGGTTTTAAGTTGCGAACGCCACCCCTCGCTTCCCGCTTGGGGTTGGAGAATCTCGGTTATAAGTTGCGACCACCCCTCACTTCCCGCTTCGGGTTGGATATTCTCGGTTTTAGGTTGCGAAGTCCATCGATCGCTTCCCGCTTGGGGTTGGAGATTCTCGGTTTTAAGTTGCAAAGTCCACAACTCGCTTCCCGCTAGGGGTTGGAGATTCTCGCTTTTAAGTTCCGAAGTCCACCCCTCGCGTTCCGCTTGGGGTTGGAGATTCTCGTTTTTAAGTTGGGAAGTCCACCCCTCGCTTCCCGCTTGGGGTTGGAGATTTTCGGTTTTATATTGCGAAGTCAACCCCTCGCTTCCCGTTAGGGGTTGTAGATTCTCGGTTTTAAGTTGCGAAGTCCACCCCTCGCTTCCTGCTTGGGGTAGGAGATTCTCGAATTTAGGTTGCGAAGTCCACCGCTCCCTTCCCGCTTGGGGTTGGAGATTCTCGGTTTTAGGTTGCGAAGTCAACCCTTCGCTTCCCGCTTGGGGTTGAAGATTCTTGGTTTTAAGTTGCGAAGTCCACCCCTCGCTTCCCGCTTGGGGTTGGAGATTCTCGATTTTATGTTGCAAAGTCCACCCCTCGCTTCCCGCTTGGGGTTGGAGATTCTCGGTTTTAAGTTGCGAAGTCCACCCCTCGCTTCCCCCTAGGGGTTCTAGATTCTAGGTTTTAAGTTGTGAAGTCCACATGTCGCTTCCCGCTTGGTGTTGGAGATTCTCGGTTTTAAGTTGCGAAGTCCACCTCTCGCTTCCCGCTAGGGGTAGGAGATTCTCATTTTTAAGTTGCGAAGTCCACCCTGTTGCTTCCCGCTTGGTATTGGAGATTCTCGGTTTTAACTTGCGAAGTCGACCCCTCGCTTCCCGCTATAGGTTGGAGATTCTCGGTTTTAGGTTGCGAAGTCCACCCCTCGCTTCTCGCTAGGGGTTGGAGATTCTCGGTTTTAAGTTGCGAAGTCCACCCCTCACTTCCCGCTTGGGGTTAGAGATTCTCGGTTTTAAGTTGTGAAGTCCACCCCTCGCTTCCCGCTTCGCGTTGAAGATTCTCGGTTTTAGGTTGCGAATTCCACCGCTCGCTTCTTGCTTGGGGTTGGAGATTCTCGGTTTTAGGTTGCGAAGTCCACCCCTCGCTTCCCGCTTGGGGTTGGAGATTCTCGGTTTTACGTTGCGAAGTCCACCCCTCGCTTCCCGCTTGGGGTTGGAGATTCTCGGTTTTAAGTTGCGAAGTCCACAACTCGCTTCCCGCTAGGGGTTGGAGATTCTCGCTTTTAAGTTACGAAGTCCACCCCTCGCTTTCCGCTTGGGGTTGGAGATTCTCGTTTTTAAGTTGGGAAGTCCACCGCTCGCTTCCCGCTTGGGGTTGGAGATTTTCGGTTTTATATTGCGAAGTCAACCCCTCGCTTCCCGCTATGGGTTGGAGATTCTCGGTTTTAAGTTGCGAAGTCCACCCATCGCTTACCGCTTGGTATTGGAGATTCTCGGTTTTAATTTTCGATGTCCTCCCCTCACTTCCCACTTGGGGTTGGAGATTCTCGGTTTTAGGTTGCGAAGTCCACCCCTCGCTTCCTTCTTGGTGTTGGAGATTCTAGGTTTTAAGTTTCGAAATCCACCCCTAGCTTCCCGCTTGGGGTTGGAGATTCTCGGTTTTAAGTTGCGAAGTCCACCCCTCGCTTCCCGCTAGGGGTTGGAGATTCTCGGTTTTAAGTTGCGAAGTCCACCCGTCGCTTCCCGCTAGGTGTTGGAGATTCTCGGTTTTAATTTGCAAAGTCCACCCCTCGCTTCCCGCTAGGGGTTGGAGATTCTAGGTTTTAGGTTGCGAAGTCCACCTCTCGCTTCCCGCTAGGGGTTGGAGATTCTCGGTTTTAAGTTGCGAACGCCACCCCTCGCTTCCCGCTTGGGGTTGGAGAATCTCGGTTATAAGTTGCGACCACCCCTCACTTCCCGCTTCGGGTTGGATATTCTCGGTTTTAGGTTGCGAAGTCCATCGATCGCTTCCCGCTTGGGGTTGGAGATTCTCGGTTTTAGTTTGCGAAGTCCACCCCTCGCTTCCCGCTTGGGGTTGGAGATTCTGGATTTTACGTTGCGAAGTCCACCCCTAGCTTCCCGCTAGGGGTTGGAGATTCTCGGTTTTAAGTTGCGAAGTCCACCCCTCGCTTCCCGCTTGGGGTTGGAGATTCTCGGTTTTAAGTTGTGAAGTTCACCCCTCGCTTCCCGCTTGGGGTTGGAGATTCTCGGTTTTAAGTTGGGAAGTCTACCCCTCGCTTCCCGCTTGGGGTTGGAGATTCTCGATTTTAAGTTGCGAAGTCCACCCCTCGCTTCCCGCTAGGGGTTGGAGATTCTCTGTTTTAAGTTGCGAAGTCCACCCGTCGCTTCCTGCTTGGTGTTGGAGATTCTCGATTTTAGGTTGCGAAGTCCACCGCTCGCTTCCCGCTTGGGGTTGGAGATTCTCGGTTTTAGGTTGCGAAGTCCACCCCTCGCTTCACGCTTGGGGTTGGAGATTCTTGGTTTTACGTTGCAAAGTCCACCCCTCGCTTCCCGCTTGGGGTATGAGATTCTCGGTTTTAAGTTGCGAAGTCCACCCCTCGCTTACCGCTTGGAGTCGGAGATTCTCAAATTTAGGTTGCGAAGTCCACCTCTCGTTTTCCGCTTGGGGTTGGAGATTCTTGGTTTTATGTTGCGAAGTCCACCCCTCGCTTACCGCTTGGGGTTGGAGATTCTCGGTTTTAAGTTGCGAAGTCCACCCCTCGCTTCTGATGTTCGTGTTTTTAGTATAGTTTTTGATAGGTTTTCTTAGGTTATTAGGTTTAGTTTTGATAAGTTTAGGGTTAGATTTGTGAGTTTTTGGATAGTTTTGCATGTTTTGTGAAAAGTATAGAAGCTTGTCCGTTTTGTGTCTTTTTGTAGGTTTTAGCAAGGAAAACGTGCTGTTTGGAGCTGAATTGGGGAGCTATGATAAAAGATGGAGGAATACAAGATGAAGAAGCTGAAGTTCAAGTTTTTGGAAGAAAAGTATTGAAGAAGCCAAACCCAGGCTCGTTAACGAGGCAACGAGATGGAGATATTCGAGAGTTGAATTTGTGACTCACCGATCCTGTGCGGGAATTTATTTCCGTGTCGGTAGAGTATCTTTTTATGGTTTTAGAGTTATTATATTATGTATTTTAGGTCTTTTTATCTTTCTAGATTTTATTTCTATGTTTTAGAATAGATTCTATCTTTTTAGGAAAGTTTATATCTTTTAGCCGTTTTTAATTTCTAGCCTTTTTAGTATAAATACCCTTCTTTCTAGCTTAGAAATGGGGGAGATCGATCGTAGCTAGAGTAGAGTAGAGAGAGAAGGAAGAGCCGATAGAGAGGGAAACGGATCGGAGTCGTGATCGAAGAGCTCGGTGGACGAGAGTTACATGGGTCGTTAGTCGTGTTTTTGGTTCGGTATTTTGGTCTTTTCGGTTTCTTCTGAATCTCTGTAAGACGATATTTCTTATTAATTGGAGTAGTATTTTGTTTTCAATGTTTTCCATGTTTTCAATGTAGTGTTTTTATCAAGGGTCGGGGTTGAAATCCGGCATAGTTGTGCATGTTTGGTGAGTAAGATTATGTGTTGAATGCCTTTTATCTATTATTGAGATTGTTTGTTATGCTTATAGCGAGATGAAAGTTGAGGTAATTTGAGTTGTTGACTTGATTGAAAGAGAAAGTTATAAACTTGAAGGTTGATATTGTTTGAGTACAAAAGTTTCAAGCTTTAGATCCAAAACAAGCAATTGAGTGAGATAGTTTATGAAAGTAGATTAATTTACTTGCTAAGTCAATGAAAGTTGATGTATCTATCTATTTAAAGGCATGATATTTATCTTCTTATGAGCTTGCGTGCATGACTATGTTGTGGTAACCCTTGTCCTAGATCTTTGCTTTTATTTGATTTCTTCTCAAAGATTATATTCGTTGCTGAGTTCGTTGGCTCGGTACCGAACCTGTCTAGGTCGTTAGTTTTGGTTTTTTTATTCTCGGTGGTTCGTTAACGAGGCTGACAACGTCATTAACGAGGCTTGGGGTTGGAGATTCTCGGTTTTAAGTTGCGAAGTCCATATTGAGGAGGCTTTCTTGACAACAAATAAATTTATAATCAAGACCCCGCTGAGTATAGGGGAGTCAGGATCGTTCCACAGGAAGCAAGGTTTGTTTATCTATCGACTACTAAAAACAAAACAAAAGCAAGCAAAACACACACAAGCAGCCTCGTTAACGACATTGTCAGCCTCGTTAACAAACCACCGAGAATAAAAAAACCAAAACTAACGACCTAGACAGGTTCGGTACCGAGCCAACGAACTCAACAACGAATATAATCTTTGAGAAGGGTATTTATACTAAAAAGTCTAGAAACTAAAAAAGGCTAAAAGATATAAACTTTCCTAAAAATATAGAATCTCATCTAAAAGATAGAAATAAAATCTAGAAAGATAACAAGACCTAGAATACATAATATAATAACCCTAATATCATAAAAAGATACTCTACCGACACGAAAATAAATTTCCGCATAGGATCGATGAGTCACAAAGTCAACTCTCGAACATCTCTATCTCGTTGCCTCGTTAACGAGCCCTCACAGCCTCGTTAACGAGCCTGGGTTTGGCTTCTTCAATACTTTTCTTCCAAAAACTCGAACTTCAGCTTCTTCATCTTGCATTCCTCCATCTTTTATCATAGCTCTCCAAATTCAGCTCCAAACAACACCTTTTCCTTGTTAAAACCTACAAAAAGACACAAAACGGAGTAGCTTCCATACTTTTCACAAAATATGCAAAACTATCGAAAAACTCACAAATCTAACCCTAAACTTATCAAAACTAAACCTAATAACCTTAGAAAACTTATAAAAAACTATACTAAAAACACAAACATCAAAATACCCCATACTTAGACCTGCTTGTCCTCAAGCAATCACTAAACAATAATCAAAACCAAACAACATACTCATCAAATTATAGCCATCATCTAAAAAGAAACTTCAAAACATCTAGAAGAAAAATAGCAAAGGACTATTGACGTCATCACAGACATATGCACCTAAAATACACAAGAAAATACAATCCAACCTCACAAGAGATAATGTCTTTCTCTCAACTCTCAAGTGTTTAGGTTTATAAATATATCTCTCAACTTATCTTATATACAAAAACTCATAGAAATTGGAACTTATATCACCAAACTCTCCACCTAAGATTTTTCAAAACAAACGAAAATCATCAAGAGAACTTAGGGGGCTCAATGAAAAACTTCATAGAAGCTTCCATTCGGTCGGGTTGTAATGGGGCTTGGTAAAGAAAAATAGGCGTGGAAAAATTTGGCTATGTGGTGCTAATAATATCCGGGAATCAAAGACTCCTAAAAACTCACACATAACATCAAAACTCTCATAAAAACATATACCAAACTCACTCTCTCATTATGCACACTTATTTTCACTCACCCATTATTATCCTAGAAAGTTTCATAAAACATAAGAATCTCCGGCTTATCTCATAAACACTATGCACCTCTTACTTCTTCATTTTATTTTTCATTCATTTTTTTTTCTTCTTTTTTTTTTACTTTGCCTCTCGCTGCCTCGTTAATGAGTCCCTTTAGGGTCGTTAACGATCTTCATCATGTACTCCTCTTTCTAACAACTTCTTTTTATGCATCTTTTGTACCAAGAGACCTTTCTTTTTCACAATTAACTTAAGATACTTCCAATCTACCCTTCCCAACAATCCTTCAATTTCAAACCAAACATAATATCTCTCTCTTTTCTTTTCTTTTCAACACTCAACAAAACAATTTCCTCTCCAAATCTAAGTCCTAATCCCCGGATAGGGTCAAGCTTATATCAGCTAGGGAACAATTTTGTGGAGCTAAGAATAAAAGGTTTCAGGCTCAAGTTGGCTGTCAAATGAAGGATAATGTACAAGTAGATATGGAATAATAAGGCTCATAAAAATAAGTTCTCCATCATATGATTTTCATAAGTAATGAACTATAAATTCTATATAGGTCTCAAGTAATAGATAACCATCACAATTTCAAGAGATAATATACATATAGAGAGTAAATCACACAAGAAAAGAAGAGGGATTTATCGATGTTCTCCCTATAAGGCCAAAAATTTCTCACAAGGCTAATTTTTGTTGAATTGCATCACTTATGCTAAGAAGGTATATGTGCTCAATTTCATCAAATGCTATTCCTTCCTAAAAACAACTTCAAAATAAGAATCCGGCTACATTCTCAAAGACATGACTGTAAGGAATTAAATGATCATGCTAGCAACTACTATCATAGAACATAAGAAAGGGATATCTATCAATTCTAAAACTTTTTTTTCCGGAATAAAAACTACTTAAAACAAGGCACAAAAACAAACAAGACACAATGCTTTCTACTTTCTCCCACCCCATACTTAAAATTACAGTGTCCCCACTGTAAGAAAAATAAGAAGAAGGAAAGAAATAGAAAAGAAAAACACATGAAAACAAGAAAAGAGAAAACAAAAAAAAAACTTACATAGTCTTAGAAGTGGAACATAAGGAAAACGCCTTCAAGCTGAATCAACGGTTAGGTGGAGGAAAATAGTGCTCAAAGTTCCCCATGAAGTCATACATCGTCCTCCACCGCTCGGCATCCTCTGTCTCTCTCTAACGATGCCTCTCGTCCTCAAATGTCATCTGAGCTGAATAGACAGTCTCCCATCTATCCATTCTCCTATGAATGTGGTCCTGCTGGAGGTGAAGCTGTTGCATCCATGCAGAAAGATCCTCGGCCAATGGTGGCGGAATGCTCAATCCAGTGTACTCAGGCTGAGGAGGTGGTGGGTAATGAGGCTGGAAGTGATCATGGTGAAGCACCGGGTGGTATGGCACAAGCCCATAAGAGTAGGGGTCGGTAGGTGCTTGTGGAGGGTCTGTAGCTGCCCTCGGCGGGTCCTTAACGACCCTGGGTACCTCGTTAGCAACAGATGTAGAAGGCTGGAAATGATCGTTAACGAACCTGGTGGGATCGTCAACGAGGACGTTGGTGCCTAAAACTTCTGTATCGAGGTCTTCTTCCTCGAGGTTGAGCTCCTCTGTGCCGCCTTCTATGTCGGCCTCCTCGGTGTCTTCTCCAACTAACTCGGTATCCTCATCTTCATCTTCATCTTCATCCATCGCATCTTCCTTTCTTTCAAACCGGGGCACACACGACCTAAGTGATAGCTCATCCTCCGGCTTGGGCTCCAATGGGAAAGCATGTCCCGTCCACGCTTCGTACCAATTTGGTACGTATAAAAGCTCTAGCTTGTCGAGGGTTGGTACAATAATACGGTTTTGAACTTTGGTCTTGAACCCTCCCTCGGCTTGAATGAAAATACTGGAACTATACCAATAGTTCTTGTTGAGCAACTGAGCATGAGCCGGTGTGTAACGAGTGAGGTCGACTCCAAGGTTTTTGGCCAAAAGACTGACCAAGTTACCACACCAAACTTCCTTGGACTTGGTTGATTTCTCTATGTAGTAGAGCCATTCATATCCCAAATTCAAAGGGTCGGGCTCCTTGAAAAGGATAGTGCGGAGACAAGGAACTTCCGTCCTTGTTGGCCTGTTCAACTCTTGCTTTCGCCAGAATGTAGCGGCTAGGACTCGGAGAATGATCCTGAAGATGGGGTTGATGATGCTTGCCCCAGATAATGCCACTGTGGATGATTGGACCTCCCCATTGATGTAGCTCCAAGTCCGAGTCACCTTGTAGTCCTTCAAGTTGTACTCTCTAGAAGGGTTTGGGAGCTCCAGAATTGCATTGAACTCCGCCGTGGTGAACTCACGGCTCATATTTCCGAGCCGGAACCGGATACGTCCCGCCGAAGTCTTCGATGGAAAACTAGTCTCTAGATTGGCCAGAAACTCAAATGTGAGGGCCGGAAAGTGTGGTAGATTCTCCTTCTTCAGTAGATGAGATGCACCGAGAATAACGAAGGCCTCCTTGACATCCTTGTATATCCCCGTGTGTACGGAACTTGACTTCGAGAACCAATGAGTGTTTTGGTCCTTATCTAGAATGGCACAGTATCGATTCACTTGGCCTTGAGTGCTCAATATCACATTATCCATGCGAGGTGGAGATGGGGACCTCTAATTCCTCTTCTTCTTCTGAGCTCGGGTAGCGGGTCTGCTGGAACTTGCCATTTGATCTACAAAACAATCATGATTTTCCCAAGATAAGATCTACTCAAATAGATAGACAAGAGACCCCATACTTGGTCTCAAAATAGACCTTGAAATTATTCGTTAACTACCCAATTGGGTTGTTAAAGAATCTGGACTGGTTTAGAATCGGTGAAGCTTACGCAGGGTCATTAACGAGCCTGGGCGGGTCGTTAACGAGCTGCTGAGAGTCAGTTCACAGAATTCCGAATGTCATCAACTTTAAAAATCAGACCATAAATCAAGTATGCATCCTCTATACTCCTCCACTAGACACACAATCGGGTTTATGCACCCCATACTTGCTCGATTACCCATCCCGAACATGCTAGAATTACCCAAAATTGTCATGCAAAGATTGTACTTAATACTAGAACAAGAAAAATTCATGCTTTTCTAATTCGATTGTTGCAATGGAGAATCTAATTCGATTGTTCCTAAAATTGTTTGCTTGAGTCACTAAGCTAGGTCCCTTGTCTTCCATGAGTATGCCCGATATTCCTACATATGGGTTAGTAAAATCCGGAAACTAAGGCGGTTTGGACTCCTCAATAGCATACGCCGTGGGGCATGGTGTAGGAATAAGGTAAGAAGAAGAGTACTCACCTTGATTATTTCCTTGTATGTGAGACTTGCTAGTGGTCCAAGGAAGCTCGAAGGGGTCCTATGTGAGAATCTCGTCCTCTTTCAAAGTTGGTGGAAGTTCGGTAGTATCAGCTATGTCGAGTTCTGGTTGGGTCAACTCGATTTGTACGACTGCAGTTGGGTCATTTGCGTTTTGGTCCAAGCTGAATTCCACACGTTCTTCTCCAATCTCAAATGTAAGAAGTCCTTTCCGCACATCGACCTTGGCACTTGCTGTAGCTAGGAATGGTCTGCCTAGGATAACGGGGACATGAAGATCCTCAGGCATGTCGAGGACGACGAAATCATTTGGTATGAAGAATTTCCCAACTTGAATAGGGTAGTCATCCACGACCCCTGTGGCTTTGACGCATGATCCATCTGCCATGAAGAGGTTCATATCCACAAGCTCTAGCGGTCCCATGTTAGCTTTTAACCAAATGGAAAGAGGAAGCAAACTGGTACTGGCTCCCAGATCACATAAAGCTTTGAATTTTTGGTCGCCTATGCCAATCGTGATGGCAAATCTCCCTAGATCTCCAAGCTTTTCTGGTAAAGCAATGGATCGGACTTCATCCTGCAACTCTGTGATGGATCTTTTCCTGCTAAGAATATCTTTCAAAAATTTTGTGTAAGCTGACATTTCGCTTAGGGCCTCGGCGAATGGGATGGAAATATTAATGCCCTGACGAATCTTCACGAAACGCTTGAACTAACTCTTAGTAGAGTCCATAGATTTCTTAGTTGGAAATGGAAGAGATTTCACCATTCTCGGAACCAAGTTAGGCTCGAGAGGTGAAATTACCGGGTCGACACTAGGGTCGTTAGGTATCCACGGTGGGTCGTTACCGACACTGGTGGGGTCGTTACCTACCCTGGGATGGCAAGGAAGGCTCGGATTAGAAGACTTACCTGAATTAGGGTCGTTAGATACCCTCGGAGCCTCGTCAACATGATATACTAGTTCAGTACCTGCCCTCGCTGGCTCATTACCGAGCTGAACCGTGACGTCCTCTTCCTTCTTGTCCTCAGCTTGGACTCGCTACGGCAATGTCTTCCCGCTCCTACGGTGTACCACTGCTATTTGTCCCCTAGGGTTCTCCTCGAGGCAGCTCGTTAGCCACGCCTCTCACCGAGCTTACCAAGAAGAAGGTGGTTTTCCAATGGGGGTCCAAAGCAAGAACGAGCCTTCAGTACTCTCAAGGACAAGCTCACGCATGCACCTCTTCTAGTTCTTCCCTATTTTTCCAAGACTTTCGAGATTGAATGTGATGCATCAGCAGTAGGACTTGGAGGCGTGCTCATGCAAGGAGGGAGGCCGATTGCATATTATAGTGATAAGTTGAATGATGTCGAGATCAAGTACCCAACTTATGACAAGAAGCTACTCGCTTTGGTAGGGGTGCTTAAGGTATGGTCTCACTATCTCCTCCCTAGGGAATTTGTCATTCATTCCGACCATGAGGCACTTAGGTTCCTCAAATGTCAAAATAAATTGAATAAACGTCATGCCAAGTGGGTTGATTTTATTGAGACTTTCCCTTATGTAATCAAACACAAAAAGGGAAAGGACAATATTGTGGCGGATGCTTTATCCCGAAGATGCGCCCTAATTTCCACTATGGATGCTAGGATGTTGGGCTTTCCTTTCATTAAGGAACTATATTCTGTAGACCTTGACTTCAAGGACATCTATGGGGAATGTAGTACCGTTGGAAGTAAAGATCAAATCTTCCTTCATGACGATTATCTTATGAAGGGTGCTAAGTTATGCATCCCTTGGGGATCCATTCGACGCCTATTAGTGCAAGAAGCACACGGTGGTGGCCTTATGGGCCATTTCGGCATTGCTAAGACTTTGCAAGCCTTGAAGGAACACTTCTATTGGCCGCGAATGCTTAGGGATGTCAAGAAATTGTGTGCCTCTTGTGCTACTTGTGCACGAGCTAAATCTAAAACGAGCCCCCAAGGATTGTATACTCCTTTGCCCATTCCCAACAACCTTGGGAAGACTTATCCATGGATTTCGTGTTAGATCTTCCTAGGACTAAAAGGGGTAGGGATTCCATTCTCGTAGTCGTTGATCAGTTTAGTAAGATGGCACATTTCATTGCGTGTCATAAAACCGACGATGCTACGAACGTGGCGTCCTTGTTTTTCAACCATGTTGTGCGTCTCCATGGTCTTCCCAAAACTATAGTGTCGGATAGGTATGTAAAATTCCTTTGCCACTTTTGGAGGACTTTGTGGGCCAAGTTAGGCACCAAGCTACTTTATTCCACTACTTGTCACCCGCAAACGGATGGGCAAACCGAAGTAGTGAATAGGTCGCTTGGCACCTTGCTTCGTGTTGTTTTGCGAGCTAACCTCCGCATGTGGGAAGATTGTCTTCCATACATAGAATTCGCCTATAACCGAACTACCCACTCGGCGACCAAGAAGACACCTTTCAAAGTCGCTTATGGTAAGAATCCTCTCACTCCGTTAGACCTTATTGCTCACCCTATTGTTGATGGTTTTAGCCAGGAAGGAAAGGATTTAGCGGACTATGTGAAGCGGTTGCACGAGGACACGAGGAGGCAGCTCGAGAAACGCTCGGCACAATATGAGTGCCAAGATAACAAGGGATGCAAGGAGTTGCTTTTAGAGCCCGGTGACTTGGTCTGGGTGCACCTCCGCAAGGAACGGTTTCCCTCACGTCGAAACTCCAAGTTGAAGCCACGGGCGGAGGGACCATTTCAAGTACTTGAGAAGATCAACGATAATGCTTATCGGTTGGAGCTACCACCGGCGATGGGTGCCCATGATGTGTTCAACATTGCTGATATTCGACCTTACTTGGTGGGCGATTTCGGTGATGAGGATTACATGCCAGATTCGAGGTCGAATCCTTTCGAAGGGGGGAGGATGATGTGAATCCGTCCCATCAAGATCTCACCGAGTCAAACCGTATTCAAAACAACGTAGGCGAGAAGCAAGAGCAAGAGGAACCACCGGAGATGCGAATTACTCGTTCAATGGCGAAGACTTTACATCGTCAAATCAAGGAAGCTCTCGCCACGCTGCTCATCACCGAACCTGCCTCGCTCGGCACCGACCCCGGAACCGCTCGGTACCGACCCTGCTTGTGAATGCCAAAGGTTGTTGGTGAATGTGAATAGACATCTTTTAATGCGTTTTTAGTACGTCTTTTTAATGCTCGATTTAATACTCTAGAAGTGGATCGGCCTTGGGGTTTAAAAGGGCCTTTCGTGTGTTGTTTTGTTTACCTTGGAATTGATAAAAAAAAACTCCCTTTTGCTGAATGCAAAGAATCATCTCTTTGAAGGTCTTGTTCTTGTGTAGATTGTGAGTCATATCGATCTTTCAAGAGCACTTGGTGTGTAATATCCAAGCCCCCAGTTCTCTCAAACGTCGGTGAGTCATATCCGTCATTGAGAGTCCATATCCCCTTCAATCCCCCATCCAAAACTTTCATCGTTCCCATCATCATCTCTTCAAATTCGCTCGTAACCAACCAGAAGCCGCTCGGCACCAACCCGAGTCCGCTCGGCACCAGCCTGGAACTGCTCGGTTACGACCTTGTCCTGAAAAGCTCGAGTGGCAAGGACTTCGACCTCTTCAAGGCCGTCGTTTACTAGAGTTGAGCGCTCGCACCGTGAATCAACCTAGGACGATCGTATCATTTACATGGACATTTCATCGAACAGTTGGCGTGCAATAATAGATCACAAGTCAATTTTAAGGCAAAAGGAGAAAAAACAAGTGAACTTTAAAGACATCTAGGAATAAGCATAAAGAATGAGGATATTATAAAGCCAATAAGCGTATTCTGCACTACAAAATCAAGACCAATCGAATAAAAGCATAAATTCGAACATAGAAATCGAATGCCATATTTATGAGTGACATTTACATGGACATTTCATCGAACACTTGGCGTGCAATGTTAGATCACAAGTCATTTTTAAGACAAAAGGAGAAAAAACGACATTAAAGACATCTAGGCAAAAGCAGAAAGAATGAAGACAATATCAAGCCAATAAGGACATTCTGCACTACAAAATCGAGACCGATCGAAGAAAAGCATAAATTCGAACCTAGAACCGAATGCCACATTTAGGAGTGACATTTACATGGACATTTCATCGAACACTTGGCGTGCAATGATAGATCACAAGTAATTTTAAAGGCATAAGGAGAAAAAACAAGTGAAATTTAAAGACATCTAAGCATAAGCATAATGAATGTGGATAGTATCAAGCCAATAAGCACTTTCTGCACTACAAAATCAAGACCGATCGAAGAAATGCGTAAATTCAAACCTAGAAACCGAATGCCACATTTAGGAGTGACATTTACATGGATATTTCTTCGAACACTTTGCGTGCAATGATAGATCACAAGTCATTTTAAAGGCATAACGAGAAAAAACAAGTGAAATTTAAAGATATCTAGGCAAAAGCATAAAGAACGAGGACAATATCAAGCACATAAGAAATATCAACACTTTAAAATCAAGACCGATCGAATAAAAGCATAAATTCGAACCTAGAAATCAAATGCCACATTTAGGAGAGACATTTACATGGACATTTCATCGAACAATTGGCGTTCAATGACAGATCACAAGTCATTTTAAAGGCAAAAGGAGAAAAAACAAGTGGACTTTAAAGACATCTAGGCATAAGCATAAAGAATGAGGATATTATCAAGCCAATAAGCATGTTCTGCACTACAAAATAAAGATCGATCAAAAAAAAGCATAAATTCGAACCTAGAAATCAAAATGCGATATTTAGGAGTGACATTTACATTGAAATTTCATCGAACACTTGGCGTGCAATGTTAGATCACAAGTCATTTTAAAGACAAAAGGAGAAAAAACGACTTTAAAGACATCTAGGCAAAAGCATAAAGAATGAGGATAGTATCAAGTCAATAAGCGCATTCTACACTACAAAATCAAGACCGATCGAAGAAAAGCATAAATTTGAACCTAGAAACCATATGCCACATTTAGGAGTGACATTTACATGGACATTTCATCGAACACTTGGCATTCAATGATAGATCACATGTCATTTTAAAAGCAAAAGGGTAAAAAACAAGTGAACTTTGAAGACATCTAGGATTAAGCATAAAGAATGAGGATAGTATCAAGCCAATGAGCACATTCTGCTTTACAAAATAAAGACCGATGGAATAAAAGCATAAATTCGAACCAAGAAATCAAGTGCCACATTTAGGATTTACATTTACATGGACATTTCATCGAACACTTGGCGTGCAATGTTAGATCACAAGTCATTTTAAAGACAAAAGGTGAAAAAACGACTTTAAAGACATCTAGGGAAAAGCATAAAGAATGAGGATATTATCAAGCCAATAAGCACATTCTGCACTACAAAATCAAGACCGATCGAAGAAAAGCATAAATTCAAACCTAGAAACCGAATGCCACATTTAGGAGTGACATTTACATGGACATTTCATCGAACAATTGGCGTGCAATGATAGATCACAAGTCATTTTAAAGGCTTAAGGAGAAAAAACAAGTGAAATGTAAAGACATCTAGGCATAAGCATAATGAATGAGGATAGTATCAAGCCAATAAGAACATTCTGCACTACAAAATCAAGACCGGTCGAAGAAATGCATAAATTCGAACCTAGAAACCGAATGTCACATTTAGGAGTGACATTTACATAGACATTTCATCGAACACTTGGCATGCAACGATAGATCACAAGTCATTTTAAAGGCATAAGGAGAAAAAACAAGTGAACTTTAAAGACATCTAGGCATAAGCATAAGGAATGAAGATATTTATCAAGCCAATAAGCATGTTCTGCACTACAAAATAAAGACCGATCAAATAAAAGCATAAATTCGAACCTAGAAATCGAATGTGATATTTAGGAGTGACATTTACATGGAAATTTCATCGAACACTTGACGTGCAATGTTAGATCACAAGTCATTTTAAAGACAAAAGGAGAAAAAACGACTTTAAAGACATCTAGGCAAAAACATAAAGAATGAGGACAGTATCAAGAAAATAAGCACATTTTGCACTACAAAATTAAGACCGAACGAAGAAAAGCATAAATTTGAACCTAGAAACCGAATGTCACATTTAGGAGTGACATTTATGGATATTTCATCGAACACTTGGCGTGCAATGATAGATCACAAGTCATTTTAAGGCATAAGGAGAAAAAACAAGTGAAATTTAAAGATATCTAGGCAAAAGCATAAAGAACGAGGACAATATCAAGCCAATAGGAACATTCAGCACTTTAAAATCAGGACCGATCGAATAAAAGCATAAATTCGAACCTAGAAATCAAATGCCACATTTAGGAGTGACATTTACATGGACATTTCATCGAACAAGTTGCGTGCAATAATAGATCACAAATCAATTTTAAGGCAAAAGGAGAAAAAATAAGTGAACTTTAAAGACATCTAGGAATAAGCATAATGAATGAAGATAGTATTAAGCCAATAAGCGTATTCTGCACTACAAAATCAAGACCAATCGAATAAAAGCATAAATTCGAACATAGAAATCGAATGCCATATTTATGAGTGACATTTACATGGACATTTCATCGAACACTTGGCGTGCAATGTTAGATCACAAGTCATTTTTAAGGCAAAAGGAGAAAAAACGACATTAAAGACATCTAGGCAAAAGCAGAAAGAATGAAGACAATATCAAGCCAATAAGGACATTCTACACTACAAAATCGATACCGATCGAAGAAAAGCATAAATTCGAACCTAGAACCGAATGCCACATTTAGGAGTGACATTTACATGGACATTTAATCGAACACTTGGCGTGCAATGATAAATCACAAGTAATTTTAAAGGCATAAGGAGAAAAAACAAGTGAAATTTAAAGACATCTAAGCATAAGCATAATGAATGTGGATAGTATCAAGCCAATAAGCACATTCTGCACTACAAAATCAAGACCGATCGAAGAAATGCGTAAATTCAAACCTAGAAACCGAATGCCACATTTAGGAGTGACATTTACATGGATATTTCATCGAACACTTTGCGTGCAATGATAGATCACAAGTCATTTTAAAGGCATAAGGAGAAAAAACAAGTGAAATTTAAAGATATCTAGGCAAAAGCATAAAGAACGAGGACAATATCAAACCCATAAGAACATTCAGCACTTTAAAATCAAGACCGATCGAATAAAAGCATAAATTCGAACCTAGAAATCAAATGCCACATTTAGGAGAGACATTTACATGGACATTTCATCGAACAATTGACGTTCAATGACAGATCACAAGTCATTTTAAAGGCAAAAGGAGAAAAAACAAGTGGACTTTAAAGACGTCTAGGCATAAGCATAAAGAATGAGGATATTATCAAGCCAATAAGCATGTTCTGCACTACAAAATAAAGATCGATCATATAAAAGCATAAATTCGAACCTAGAAATCAAAATGCGATATTTAGGAGTGACATTTACATGGAAATTTCATCGAACACTTGGCGTGCAATGTTAGATCACAAGTCATTTTAAAGACAAAAGGAGAAAAAACGACTTTAAAGACATCTAGGCAAAAGCATAAAGAATGAGGATAGTATCAAGTCAATAAGTGCATTCTACACTACAAAATCAAGACCGATCGAAGAAAAGCATAAATTTGAACCTAGAAACCATATGCCACATTTAGGAGTGACATTTACATGGACATTTCATCGAACACTTGGCATTCAATGATAGATCACATGTCATTTTAAAAGCAAAAGGGTAAAAAACAAGTGAACTTTTGAAGACATCTAGGATTAAGCATAAAGAATGAGGATAGTATCAAGCCAATGAGCACATTCTGCTTTACAAAATCAAGATCGATGGAATAAAAGCATAAATTCGAACCAAGAAATCAAATGCCACATTTAGTATTTACATGGACATTTCATCGAACACTTGGCGTGCAATGTTAGATCACAAGTCATTTTAAAGACAATAGGAGAAAAAACGACTTTAAAGACATCTAGGCAAAAACATAAAGAATGAGGACAGTATCAAGAAAATAAGCACATTTTGCACTACAAAATTAAGACCGAACGAAGAAAAGCATAAATTCGAACCTAGAAACCGAATGTCCCATTTAGGAGTGACATTTATGGATATTTCATCGAACACTTGGCGTGCAATGATAGATCACAAGTCATTTTAAGGCATAAGGAGAAAAAACAAGTGAAATTTAAAGATATCTAGGCAAAAGCATAAAGAACGAGGACAATATCAAGCCAATAAGAACATTCAGCACTTTAAAATCAGGACCGATCGAATAAAAGCATAAATTCGAACCTAGAAATCAAATGCCACATTTCGAAGTGACATTTACATGGACATTTCATCGAACAAGTTGCGTGCAATGATAGATCACAAGTCATTTTTAAGGTAAAAGGAGAAAAAACAAGTGAACTTTAAAGACATCTAGGCATAAGTATATAGAATGAGGATATTATCAAGCCAATAAGCGTATTCTACACTACAAAATCAAGACCAATCGAATAAAAGCATAAATTCGAACATAGAAATCGAATGCCATATTTATGAGTGACATTTGCATGGACATTTCATCGAACACTTTGCGTGCAATGTTAGATCGAAAGTCATTTATAAGACAAAAGGAGAAAAAACGACATTAAAGATATCTAGGCAAAAGCAGAAAGAATGAAGACAGTATCAAGCCAATAAGCACATTCTACACTACAAAATCAAGACCGATCGAAGAAAAGCATAAATTCGAACCTAGAAACCGAATGCCACATTTAGGAGTGACATTTACATGGACATTTCATCGAACACTTTCCGTGCAATGTAAGATCACAAGTCATTTTAAATACAAAAGGAAAAAGCATAAGGAATGAGGATACTATCAAGCCAATAAGCGCATTCTACACTACAAAATCAATACCGATCGAAGAAAAGCATAAATTTGAACCTATAAAGCGTATGCCACATTTAGGAGTGATATTTACATGGACATTTCATCGAAAACTTGGCATTCAATGATAGATCACATGTCATTTTAAAAGCAAAAGGGTAAAAAACCAGTGAACTTTAAAGCCATCTAGGCATAAGCATAAAGAATGAGGATAGTATCAAGCCAATAAGCACATTCTGCTTTACAAAATCAACAACAATGGAATAAAAGCATAAATTCAAACCAACAAATCGAATGCCACATTTAGGATTTACATTTACATGGACATTTCAGCGAACACTTGGCGTGCAATGTTAGATCAGAAGTCATTTTAAAGACAAAGGGAGAAAAAACGACTTTAAAGACATCTAGGCAAAAGCTTAAACAATGTGGATAGTATCAAGCCAATAAGCACATTCTGCACTACAAAATCAAGACCGATCGAAGAAAAGCATAAATTCAAACTTAGAAACCGAATGCCACATTTAGGAGTGACATTTACATGGACATTTTATCGAACACTTGGCGTGTAATGATAGATCACAAGTAATTTTAAAGGCTTAACGAGAAAAAACAAGTGAAATTTAAAGACATATAGGCATAAGCATAATGAATGAAGATAGTATTAAGCCAATAAGCACATTCTACACTACAAAATCAAGACCGATCGAAGAAATGCATAAATTCGAACCTAAAAAACTGAATGCCACATTTAGGACTGACATTTACATGGACATTTCATCGAACACTTGGCATGCAATGTTAGATCACAAGTCATCTTAAAGACAAAAGGAGAAAAACCGACATTTAAGACATCTAGGCAAAAGCATAAAGAATGAATACAGTATCAAGCCAATAAGCACAATCTGCACTACAAAATCAAGACCGATCGAAAAAATGCATAAATTCAAACCTATAAACCGAATGCCACATTTAGGAGTCACATTTACATGGATATTTCATCGAATACTTGGCGTGCAATGATAGACCACAAGTCATTTTAAAGGTATAAGGAGAAAAAACAAGTGAAATTTACAGACATCTAGGCATAAGCATAATGAATGTGGATAGTATCAAGCCAATAAGCACATTCTGCACTACAAAATCAAAATCCGATCGAAGAAATGCATAAATTCAAACCTAGAAACCAAATACCACATTTAGGAGTGACATTTACAGGGATATTTCATCGAACACTTGGTGTGCAATGATAGATCACAAGTAATTTTAAAGGCATAAGGAGAAAAAACAAGTGAAATTTAAAGACATCTAGGCATAAGCATAATGAATGAGGATAGTATCTAGCCAATAAGCACATTCTGCACTACAAAATCAAGACCGAGCGAAGAAATGCATAAATTCGAACCTAGAAACCGAATGCCACATTTAGGAGTGACATTTACAAGGACATTTCATCGAACACTTGGCGTTCAATGTTAGATCACAAGTCATTTTAAAGACAAAAGGAGAAAAAATGACATTAAAGACATGATGCGTCCCTCGTTTGGGATGCCTCGGATCGATCGGTGGCTTGAGTAGTAGGTCTCAATTTGGCGTAGCGGAAGGCTGATTTGATTGTGAATTGGTTCGAACAAACAATGAGAAACGAGATCTCGAGAGCAATTGCGAATGTTTGAGAGATTGAGGGGGCGGCGCAAGCACAAGGATAGAATTAAGGAGAAACCTCAACTTGAATTAAACCCTGAATGTGCGCTGATTTGAAAACATATGCCTAAGCTCTCTTATATAGAGAGGCGGCCGAATAAAACCTAGAGAAAACCCTAAAGTGGCGGCGCGCACCTAGGGCAAGCTTGCAAGCTAAGACCCAATGGCGCGGTCCAAAAGTGGTCGGCGCAAGGCCCATAATTAACCTTCTAAATGCATAAAACTAACAATAGTAATGTTCCATAATAGAAAGTATGCATAAAAGTACTAAAAACGGATAGGTCGTCCGCGACCGTGCCGGGAGTGTCACGACAAGGCTGTCGCGAGGCTGGCGAGGCAGGGTCTCGGCGCTGGCGAGGTCATGGCATGGTCCCGGGCGCTGGCGCGGGCGCTGGCGAGGCCGCTAGCGAGGGCGCTGGCGAGAGGGTCTCGTGAACCTCAAATAGCGATCCATGGCACGGTGCAAGCCTCGGGTTTGACGGTGGGAAGGGGTTGGAGGTTGTCCCCGTTGGCCCGAGTTGAGGTTCCTCGACGCCGAGGACGCACAAGGCTGTGTGTGTTGGCGCGGCGAGGGGCGCGTCGTGGCACGAGAGATCGTGTCGCGTCTAAGATTGCTCGAGTCCTGGCACGAGTGATGGGGCCATGCGAGCAAAGTGTGAATGCGTTGTCCTCTTGGCTAGCATCCATGACGGGGGTCGCATCACCCTCCCCCACTTGGTTGGGAAACGTCCTCGTTTCCTCATAAGCGGGTGCAATATAAGGAGAGAGCTCAGCGACATTGAAAGTGGAGTGCACCGAATGCTTGCCTTTGAGGTCGAGCTTGTAGGCGTTGTCCCCGATGCGCTCCAAGACTCGAAAGGGTCCATCGCTACGCTGGTGAAGCTTCGTCTTCCTTGAATCCGGAAACCTGTCCTTCCGAAGATGGAGCCACACGAGGTCCCCGGGGTTGAAAAACATGCGTTTCTGGCCCTTGTTGTGATGTGCCTCATACTGAGTGGCTCGGCGCTCCAATTGGACTCTAGTCCGCTCGTGCAATTTGCGGATGGCGTCGACGCGGTTCGAAGCGTCGATGTGCTTGCCGTTCTTCAAAGGCCGAGGGGTAAGATCCATCGGAGAGTGAAGGTTGAGGCCGTAGACAATCTCGAACGGCGTCATCCGGGTAGCCGAGTGTTTGGACCTGTTGTAAGCAAACTCAACAAATGGTATTAGATCCTCCCACCGGCGTGGGTTATTTTTTAGCATCGTCCGAAGAAGGGTGCTCAGGGTCCGATTGGTCACCTCAGTCTGACCATCGGTTTGGGGATGATAAGAAGTAGAATAGAGTAATTGTGTGCCTAGCTTGCCCCAAAGCGTTCTCTAGAAATGGCTACAAAACTTTGTGTCTCGATCACTAACAATAGTGCGAGGCACGCCATGTAACTTCACAACATGCTCAAAGAACAAGTTTGCGATTTCAGTCGCATTGTTGTTCCCTTTGCACGGCACGAAGTGTGCCATTTTGGAGAAACGATCCACAATTACGAAGATTGAATCTTTACCGCGCCTAGACATCGGAAGACTCGTGATAAAATCCATGGAGAGATCTTCCCACGGAGTATCCGGAATAGGCAATGGAGTGTAAAGGCCATGAGGTTGGAACCTTGATTTAGCTGTTTGGCATGGCACACAACCCCGACAATACTTGTGAACGTCCGAAGCCATGTGTGGCCAAAAGAAGTGTTCACGAAGTGCTACTAGGGTTTTGGCTATGCCAAAGTGGCCCCGGCCATCATGAGCCTCTTTGAGCAATAGATGCCTCATAGACGAGGCCGGAATGCAAAGCTTCCCGGCTCGGTAGAGATATCCATTGTCCAAAAAGAATGTCTCATGGATTCGACTTCGCTCAAGGTTCTCCATGATCGGTTTAAGATATGGATCATGTAAATACAACTCCTTAATCAAGGAGAACCCTAGCAAATTGGCCTGGAGTTGAGTTAAAAGCACATACCTGCGTGACAGAGCGTTTGCCACGACATTTTCTTTTCCTTTCTTGTGGACGATAATGTACGGAAAAGTTTCCATAAATTCCACCCACCGAGCATGGCGCCTGTTTAGAGTCGTTTGACTCCGAAGATAAGCAAGGGCCGCATGGTCCGTGTGAATAACGAACTCACTTGGCCAAAGATAGTGCTGCCATATCTTAAGAACTCGAATAAGTGCGTACAACTCTTTGTCATACGTCGGGTAATTGAGAGTTGCCCCCGTTAATTTTTCACTAAAATATGCAATAGGACGTCTCTCTTGAAGGAGTACGCCGCCTACGCCATAGTCGGAGGCGTCGCACTCGATCTCAAAGCGCTGAGTGAAGTCTGGCAATTGCAGGACCGGAGCGCTACATAAAGCATCTTTTAAGGCCTGAAAGGCGGCCTCATGAATCGGCATCCACTTGATTGTGGTTGCCTTCGTGGTCAGGTTGTGGACTGGTCCGGCGATGGAACTAAAGTCCTTGACGAATCGCCTATAGAACCGTGCGAGCCCTAAGAAGGATCGAACCATCGTCGGGGTCGTAGGGGTGGGCCACTCTCGGACGGCGCGGATCTTGTCGTCATCCACTTTCAGCCCATCCTTGGACACGACGAACCCAAGAAAATTCGTCGTGTCCATGCAAAACGAACACTTGTCCAAGTTTACAAATAAAGAATGTTCGCAAAGGCACTCTAACACCAACCTAAGGTGCCTCGCGTGATAATCTAAGTCCTTAGAAAAAACCAAAATATCGTCAAAATAGACGACAACAAAACGTCCTAGAAATTTACGAAAAACAAAGTTCATAAGCCGCATAAAAGTACTAGGGGCGTTTGTCAAGCCAAAAGGCATGACAAGCCATTCGTACAAACCATGCTTGGTTTTAAATGCGGTCTTCCACTCGTCGCCTTCTTGCATCCGGATTTGACGGTATCCGCTCCGGAGATCGATCTTTGAGAACAAGGCGGCGTCGTGGAGCTCATCTAGCATGTCATCGAGCCGTGGAATGGGATGTCTGTACTTCACCGTGATCTGATTTATGGCTCGGCAGTCGACGCACATACGCCACGAACCATCTTTCTTCGGCACGAGGATCACCGACACCGCGCAAGGGCTCAAGGACTCGCGGACGAATCCCTTGTCTAACAAGTCTTGAACTTGGCGTTGAAGCTCCTCGGTTTCCCTTGGTGAAGTTCTATAAGCTGCTCGATTTGGAAGGGAGGCGCCTGGCACGAGGTCGATCTTGTGCTCGATCCCTCGGATCGGCGGCAAGCCCTTCGGAAGCTCATCCGGCATGATATCTTCAAACTCCTTCAAAATAGACACAATAGAAGAGGGGAGTGAAGAATTCTCAGATTTAGTAATGGAAATAAGGGGAATAAGAATGAAACAAGAAAGACTCCCCTGAATGAACTTCTCGATGTCCCGACGCCTGGCTAAGAGAAGACGATCCTAGCATGTGCCTAGCAAGGGTGGCTCGGCGTCGGTGCTCGTCCGATCAGCTTCTGGGGCGATTTTTGGATATGTTGTAGCCCCTGGAATTTGGGGAAGATTTCCCCTGGAAACGCCGTGAAACTCGTCCCGTAGCTCCTGGAATCCGAGTTTTCGTGCAGCGACGGCGTGTTGTGCGACGCTGGGAGGGGTGCTCGGCGGTCCTTTGCTCAAATTGGTATCCCCTGGGCGTTTTTTGTTCAGATCTGTTGGAAACTCAATTTTAAGGGGTTTGGAGCTTGGAACGCCGAGTGAAGCATCAGAAATCTGTTTGAGGCCCTTTTTGTCAAAATCTGCGGCGTTCGGCGCGTTGCCGAGGCCTCTTGACGCAAACTGTCGGCCCTCCTCCAGTTTCTGTCGGATTTTTGGATCTTGATCATCATTGAATCTGTTTTTGGATGGATTGGCACCAGGAACGCCTATGGAATCTGCATTCTTGCCCTCAGACGCCGCTGTCGTCTTGTTCGGCGCGCCGGTGCCGCTGTCGCTAGCTCTTTGTCGTTGCCTTTCGGCTTCATCCTGTAAAGCTTCACTAGGCGACATAGGTAAGAGAGTCACGCGCTTCCCGTGGTAATTGAACATGTAAGTGTTCAAATACCCGTCGTGAAGCACACGACAATCGTATTGCCATGGGCGCCCCAACAAGAGGTGTGTTGCGTCCATTGGCGTTACGTCACATAAAAGTGAATCCGAATATTGACCAATTCAAAAGGTGAAGATTACCTGTTTGTCGACCCAATCTCCTCCATAATTTGAGATCCATTGAAGCTTGAATGAGTGAGGATGTGGTGTGGTCGGCAACTTGAAGTGATCAACAACCTTCTTGGAAAGGAAATTTGCACAACTTCCGGAATCAATGATGACACTCAGCGAGACATTGTTGACCAAACATCGAGTGTGAAAGAGTTGCTCGCGTTGATCCGTGCGTGGTGCCTCGCGGATGCTCAGGGCGCGCCGAGTAACTAAGCCGAGCTTGGCCACGCCGAGGGCATCCGATGGATCGCACTCGAGCTCGGCGGCGTCGATCTCATGCGGCTCAACTTCTTCATCCTCCTCGCTGTCATATGGCTCGCCTTGAGTGGTGAATAAAACCTTCTTGTGTTTGGACAATTCCTTTGCATATGGCCACGTCCCTGGCACTTATAACAAGCCATGTCACGGGCTCGATCGGCGCTCGCTTCAGTGGTGCGCGGCGTGGCTGGTGGTTTGGCAGGCGAGGCTTCGGCCTTTGCTTTGGAACCTGTTGAAGAACTTCGCATAGAAGGAGCAAACTGATTAGTAGAAAAACCGGATTGACTAGAGTTAGACACATACCTTGAATTGGACCAACCCGACTTGGTTCGCATCTCTTGTTTGTGGATTTGCATGGCGGTGTGAACCAAGTTGTTGATGTCCTTAATGGGAAGGATATCCAACCTATCTTGAATGGACTGCCTCAAACCCGAAAGGAATCGTGTCTTCATAACGGAGGGCGACACACTCATGCCCGCCTTGAAGAACATATCTTCGAGCTTTGCAAAGTACTCCTCCGGCGTCACTGTTCCTTGTTTGATGCGCATTATTTCAATGTGCATTTTATCTTTGTAATCGGTCGGAATGTATCTTTTCTTCAAGATATAGACGAGTTGATGTCACTCGCGGATTAGGGGTTTTCCTTTCCGAATCCTTTCGGACTCGAATCGGTTCCACCAAGTCCTAGCGGCACCAATGAAGTGAAGCGTCACAACCTCCACCTTCTCGTCGTCTTCGTAACCTAGATGTCGGAGCGTGTGCCCTGTAACCACTCCAAAAACGTATCAGGATCATAAGAACCGGAAAAGGATTCGAATTTTACCTTTACATCTCGGCGTTGTTGGCGTGGATCCCGTGCATCGCGGTGATCTCGATCGCGCCGAGGGCTGGGACGCCGAGGCGAGTAAGCGCTCTTGTCGCGCCGATGCCGAGGTTGTCCTCGATGCGGGTCGTCATCCCCGTCATCCGGATCGTCTCCATCGTAAGGGCGCCGTGCACGCAGTGCGTCGCGATCCCTGTCTCGACGTTCATGCGCGCCGTGCTTGCGACCCGAGCCATAGACTCGATCGTACTCGGTGCGATGCTTGGCAAGGCGCGGCGGTGGGATCCAATCCGAAGGCCGGTGGTCATGTTCTTCTGGATCCTGCACATTGGGATGCTCAAAAGAGGACTCGGAATAATCCGAGAACTCATCATACTCATTTTCAAACTCTGAGAACAGACTACGAGCACTTTGATGCCCGAGGTCGTCCTCAACTCTATATGCGTCGGCGTCGTAATACTTGGCCCCGTGCTTCCGCTTTGGGGTTTCGTACACATACGTCGGCGACTTGTTCTTTTTCTTCCTGTTGGGATCCCCACTCGTATGTCGACGTCTATACTCCTCGGAGTTGTACTCCTCATCGGAATATACGTCATACACTTGTGTGTCCTGATAATCTCGCGCCATTTAATAGCGATCTACGGTCCGGGAACCACCATCGTGCCGATCATATTGGCGACTTTCTTTGATCGACTCCATGCGTTGCATGGTGCCGAATTGTGATGAAGGTTGGGCGTGCTTCTTCCCCTTTGCGTTTGCACGAACAACGTCGTCCGCGGACACGCGAGGCACGTCGTGGATCTCCGAAGCGAGGCCATGCGTCGGCGGCACGGTGTGTTTGGATTACGTTTGGCTCGCGGCCAGGAGGCGTTCGAGCTCTTCAATGCGTGCCACGGCTTCGGGGTTCCAAGCCTCTCAATTCTGGATAGGGTTTTGACCCTCGTTGGGGTTGTTGTTTCCACCGTCTCCTGAGTCCGAAATGTACCTATAGTGACACCAGTCATCGAAGTAGTATGAAGTTCACAAGCAACTAAACAATGAGTTACAGTTCGCTTAAGTCAAGCCGAACCTTGTGTTCAAACCACACGTTTAATGATTGGCTAGGCTAAAGGTCACTCAAACTTGATCAATGTAATGGATCCGAAAATTACGATGCAAGCAAAGCAAGACAAAGGCAAGTTCGAAACCAAAATCGCAATGCAAGCAATGATATGAATGAAAGTTGCGAGATTTATAAGCAAAAGTGAAGGATCTTGCCTTATTTTAGCTTGTGATCTTCACAAGATTTTCTTTTTTGTTATCCAATCGACTACGTTACCTTATTTTGGCTTTTATAGTCGAAGAATAAGTTGTTGTTTTTTTTTTTTTTTTTTAAACAAGCAAGTCGGACTAGGTTTTCTCTTCTAGAACCGATTCAAGCAAAGAGATAATCAACACGCAAGCAATCAAAGGATGCAAGAGAGAAATTGTCAAAACAAGTCCTAAGTTCATGCAACTAGCAAGACAAAGCAACAACTTCACCAAAATCAATAGATCGATTGAGTTAGGTCACGGTTGATTTTTTTTTAATTAATTACGAAGTAAGGAAAAAAAATTGGGACCCTAGATGGCGGATATGCGAAGTGGAGGATGAATCTAGGGTTTGAATTGGCGGAAAAGACGTGTGAGAATCAACTAGAAGGGTTGAACGAGACTTACTCAAACCTTGGCTCTGATACCACTTGATGCGTCCCTCGTTTGGGATGCCTCAGATCGATTGGTGGCTTGAGTAGTAGGTCTCAATTTGGCGCAGCGGAAGGCTGATTTGATTGTGAATTGGTTCGAACAAACAATGAGAAACGAGATCTCGAGAGCAATTGCGAATGTTTGAGAGATTGAGGGGGCAGCGCAAGCACAAGGATAGAATTAAGGAGAAACCTCAACTTGAATTAAACCCTAAATGTGCGCTGAATTGAAAACATATGCCTAAGCTCTCTTATATAGAGAGGCGGCCGAATCAAACCTAGAGAAAACCCTAAAGTGACGGCGCGCGCCTAGGGCAAGCGTGCAAGCTAAGGCCCAACGGCGCGGTCCAAAAGTGGTCGGCGCAAGGCCCATAATTAACCTTGTAAATGCATAAAACTAACAATAGTAATGTTCCATAATAGAAAGTATGCATAAAAGTACTAAAAACGGATAGGTCGTCCGCGACCGTGCCGGGAGTGTCACGACAAGGCTGTGGCGAAGATGGCGAGGCAGGGTCTCGGCGCTGGCGAGGTCATGGCATGGTCCCGGGCGCGGGCGCGGGCGCTGGCGAGGCCGCTGGCGAGAGGGTCTCGTGAACCTCAAATAGCGATCCATGGCACGGTGCAAGGCTCGGGTCCGACGGTGGCAAGGGGTTGGAGGTTGTCCCCGTTGGCCCGAGTTGAGGTTCCTCGACGCCGAGGACGCACAAGGTTGTGTGCGTCGGCGCGACGAGGGGCGCGTCGTGGCCTGCGGAGAGGCGCGCCACGAGAGATCGTGTCACGTCTTGGATTGCTCGAGTCCTGGCACGAGTGATGGGGCCATCCGAGCGAAGTGTGAATGCGTCGTCCTCTTGGCTAGCATCCATGACGGGGGTCGCATCAAGACATCTAGGCAAAAGCATAAGGAATGAACCAAATGCCATAAATTCTGCACTACATAAATTCTGCACATTCTGCACTACAAAATCAAGACCGATCGAAGAAAAGCATAAATTCCAACCTAGAACCGAATGCCACATTTAGGAGTGACATTTACATGGACATTTCATCGAACACTCGGCGTGCAATGTTAGATCACATGTCATTTTAAAGACAAAAGGAGAAAAAACGACATTAAAGACATCTAGGCAAAAGCATAAAAATGAAGACAGTATCAAGCATATAAGCACATTCTGCACTACAAAATCAAGACCGATCGAAGAAAAGCATAAATTCCAACCTAGAACGGAATGCCACATTTAGGAGTGACTTTACATGGACATTTCATCGAACACTCGGCGTGCAATGTTGGATCACAAGTCATTTTAAAGACAAAAGGAGAAAAAACGATATTAAAGACATCTAGGCAAAAGCATAAAGAATGAAGATAGTATGAAGCCAATAAGCACATTCTGCACTACAAAATCAAGACCGATCGAAGATAAGCATAAATTCCAACCTAGAACCGAATGCCACATTTAGGAGTGACATTTATATGGACATTTCATCGAACACTTGGCGTGCAATCATAGATCACAAGTCATTTTAAAGGCATAAGGAGAAAAAACAAGTGAAATTTAAAGACATCTAGGCATAAGCATAATGAATGTGGATAGTATAAAGCCAATAAGCACATTCTGCAATACAAAATCAAGACCGATCGAAGAAATGCAAAAATTCAAACCTAGAAACCGAATTCCACATTTAGGAGTGACATTTACATGTACATTTCATCAAATACTTGACGTGCAACGATAGATCGCAAGTCATTTTACAGGCATAAGGAGAAAAAATAAGTGAAATTAAAAGACATCTAGGAATAAGAATAAAGAATGAGGATACTATCAAGCCAATAAGCACATTCTGCACTACAAAATCAAGACCGATCGAAGAAATGCATAAATTCGAACCTAGAAACCGAATGCCACATTTAAGAGTGACATTTACATGGACATTTCATCGAACACTTGGCGTGCAATGATAGATCACAAGTCATTTTAAAGGCATAAGGAGAAAAAACTAGTGAACTTTAAAGACATCTAGGCATAAGCATAAAGAATGAGGATATTATCAAGCCAATAAGCATATTCTGCAATACAAAATCAAGACCGATCGAATAAAAGCTTAAATTCGAACATAGAAATCGAATGCCATATTTAGGAGTGACATTTACATGGACATTTCATCGAATACTTGGCGTGCATTGTTAGATCAGAAGTCATTTTAAAGACAAAAGGAGAAAAAACGACATGAAAGACATCTAGGCAAACTCATAAAGAATGAAGACAGTATCAAGCAAATAAGCACATTCTGCACTACAAAATCAAGACTGATCGAAGAAAAGCATAAATTCGAACCTAGAAACCGAATGCCACATTTAAGAGTGACATTTACATGGACATTTCATCGAACACTTGTCGTGCAACGATAGATCACAAGTCATTTTAAAGGCATAAGGAGAAAAAACGACACTAAAGACATCTAGGCAAAAGCATAAAGAATGAAGACAGTATCAAGCATATAAGCACATTCTGCACTACAAAATCAAGACCGATCGAAGAAAAACATAAATTCCGACCTAGAACCGAATGCCACATTTAGGAGTGACATTTACATGGACATTTCATCGAACACTCGGCGTGCAATGTTAGATCACAAGTCATTTTAAAGACAAAAGGAGAAAAAACGACATTAAAGACATCTAGGAAAAAGCATAAAGAATGAAGATAGTATGAAGCCAATAAGCACATTCTGCACTACAAAATCAAGACCGATCGAAGAAAAGAATAAATTCCATCCTAGAACCGAATGCCACATTTAGGAGTGACATATATATGGACATTTCATCAAACACTTGGCGTGCAATCATAGATCACAAGTCATTTTAAAGGAATAAGGAGAAAAAACTAGTGAG
This sequence comes from Fallopia convolvulus, assembly GCA_964016875.1. Taxonomy (NCBI): domain Eukaryota; kingdom Viridiplantae; phylum Streptophyta; class Magnoliopsida; order Caryophyllales; family Polygonaceae; genus Fallopia; species Fallopia convolvulus. Next base: position 34,660,056 of record OZ024724.1, on the reverse strand, counting down.
CTTTAAAGACATCTAGGCATAAGCATAAAGAATGAGGATATTATCAAGCCAATAAGCATATTCTACAATACAAAATCAAGACCGATCGAATAAAAGCATAAATTCGAACATAGAAATCGAATGTCATATTTAGGAGTGACATTTACATGGACATTTCACCGAATACTTGGCGTGCAATGTTAGATCAGAAGTCATTTTAAAGACAAAAGGAGAAAAAACGAAATGAAAGACATCTAGGCAAAATCATAAAGAATGAAGACAGTATCAAGCAAATAAGCACATTTTGCACTACAAAATCAAGACCGATCGAAGAAAGGCATAAATTTGAACCTCGAACCGAATGCCACATTTAGGGGTGACATTTACATGGACATTTCATCGAACACTTGGTGTGCAATATTAGATCACAAGTCATTTTAAAGACAAAAGGAGAAAAAACGACATTAAAGCCATCTAGGAAAAGCATAAAGAATGAAGACAGTATCAAGCCAATAAGCACATTCTTGACTAAAAAATCAAGACCGATCGATGAAAACCATAAATTCCAACCTAGAACCGAATTCCACATTTAGGAGTGACATTTACATGGACATTTCATCGAATACTTGGCGTGCAATGTTATATCACAAGTCATTTTAAAGACAAAAGCAGAAAAAACGACATTAAAGACATCTAGGCAAAACATAAAGAATGAAGACAGTATCAAGCCAATAAGCACATTCTGCACTAAAAAATCAAGACCGATCGAAGAAAAGCATAAATTCCAACCTCGAACCGAATGCCACATTTAGGAGTGACATTTATATGGACATTTCATCGAACACTCGGCGTGCAATGTTAGATCACAAGTCATTTTAAAGACAAAAGGAGAAAAAACGACATTAAAGACATCTAGGCAAAAGCATAAAGAATGTAGATACTATCAAGCCAATAAGCACATTCTGCACAGCAAAATCAAGACCGATCGAAGAAAAGCATAAATTCCAACCTAGAACCGAATGCCACATTTAAGACTGATATTTACGTGGACATTTCATCGAACACTCGGCGTGGAATGTTAGATCACAAGTCATTTTAAAGACAAAAGGAGAAAAAACGACATTAAAGACATCTAGGCATAAGCATAAAGAATGAGGATAGTATCTAGTCAATAAGCACATTCTGCACTACAAAATCAAGACCGATCGAAGAAATGCATAAATTCGAACCTAGAAACTGAATGCCACATTTAAGAGTGACATTTACATGGACATTTTATCGAACACTTGGCGTGCAATGTTAGATCACAAGTTATATTAAAGACAAAAGGAGAAAAAACGACATTAAAGACGTCTAGGCAAAAGCATAAAGAATGAAGATAGTATCAAGCCAATAAGCACATTCTGCACTACAAAAACAAGACCGATCGAAGAAAAGCATAAATTCCAACCTAGAACCGAATGCCACATTTAGGAGTGACATTTACATGGACATTTCATCGAACACTCGGCGTGCAATGTTAGATCACAAGTCATTTTAAAGACATAAGGAGAAAAAACGATATTAAAGACATCTAGGCAAAAGTATAAAGAATGAAGATAGTATGAAACCAATAAGCACATTCGGCACTACAAAATCAAGACCGATCGAAGATAAGCATAAATTCCAACCTAGAACCGAATGCCACATTTAGGAGTGACATTTACATGGACATTTCATCAAACACTTGACGTGCAACGATAGATCACAAGTCATTTTAAAGGCATAAGGAGAAAAAAATAAGTGAAATTAAAAGACATCTAGGAATAAGCATAAAGAATGAGGATACTATCAAGCCAATAAGCACATTCTGCACTACAAAATCAAGACCAATCGAAGAAATGCATAAATTCGAACCTAGAAACCGAATGCCACATTTAAGAGTGGCATTTACATGGACATTTCATCGAACACTTGGCGTGCAATGATAGATCACAAGTCATTTTAAAGGCATAAGGAGAAAAAACTAGTGAACTTTAAAGACATCTAGGCATAAGCATAAAGAATGAGGATATTATCAAGCCAATAAGCATATTCTGCAATACAAAATCAAGACCGATCGAATAAAAGCTTAAATTCGAACATAGAAATCGAATGCCATATTTATGAGTGACATTTACATGGACATTTCATCGAACACTCGGCGTGCAATGTTAGATCACAAGTCATTTTAAAGACATAAGGAGAAAAAACGATATTAAAGACATCTAGGCAAAAGTATAAAGAATGAAGATAGTATGAAACCAATAAGCACATTCGGCACTACAAAATCAAGACCGATCGAAGATAAGCATAAATTCCAACCTAGAACCGAATGCCACATTTAGGAGTGACATTTACATGGACATTTCATCAAACACTTGACGTGCAACGATAGATCACAAGTCATTTTAAAGGCATAAGGAGAAAAAATAAGTGAAATTAAAAGACATCTAGGAATAAGCATAAAGAATGAGGATACTATCAAGCCAATAAGCACATTCTGCACTACAAAATCAAGACCAATCGAAGAAATGCATAAATTCGAACCTAGAAACCGAATGCCACATTTAAGAGTGACATTTACATGGACATTTCATCGAACACTTGGCGTGCAATGATAGATCACAAGTCATTTTAAAGGCATAAGGAGAAAAAACTAGTGAACTTTAAAGACATCTAGGCATAAGCATAAAGAATGAGGATATTATCAAGCCAATAAGCATATTCTGCAATACAAAATCAAGACCGATCGAATAAAAGCTTAAATTCGAACATAGAAATCGAATGCCATATTTAGGAGTGACATTTACATGGACATTTCATCGAATACTTGGCGTGCAATGTTAGATCAGAACTCATTTTAAAGTCAAAAGGAGAAAAAACGACATGAAAGACATCTAGGCAAACTCATAAAGAATGAAGACAGTATCAAGCAAATAAGCACATTCTGCATTACAAAATCAAGACTGATCGAAGAAAAGCATAAATTCGAACCTAGAAACCGAATGTCACATTTAAGAGTGACATTTACATGGACATTTCATCGAACACTTGTCGTGCAACGATAGATCACAAGTCATTTTAAAGGCATAAGGAGAAAAAATAAGTGAAATTAAAAGACATCTAGGCATAAGAATAAAGAATGAGGATAGTATCAAGCCAATAAGCACATTCTGCATTAAAAAATCAAGACCGATTGAGGAAAAGCATAAATTCCAACCTAGAACTGAATGCCACATTTAGGAGTGACATTTACATGGACATTTCATCGAACACTCGGCGTGCAATGTTAGATCACAAGTCATTTTAAAGAAGAAAGGAGAAAAAACGACACTAAAGACATCGAGGCAAAAGCATAAAGAATGAAGACAGTATCAAGCATATAAGCACATTCTGCACTACAAAATCAAGACCGATCGAAGAAAAGCATAAATTCCGACCAAGAACCGAATGCCACATTTAGGAGTGACATTTAAATAGACATTTCATCGAACACTCGGCGTGCAATATTAGATCACAAGTCATTTTAAAGACAAAAGGAGAAAAAACGACATTAAAGACATCTAGACAAAAGCATAAAGAATGAAGATAGTATGAAGCCAATAAGCACATTCTGCACTACAAAATCAAGACCGATCGAAGAAAAGCATAAATTCCAAACTAGAACTGAATGCCACATTTAGGAGTGACATTTACATGGACATTTCATCAAACACTTGGCGTGCAACGATAGATCACAAGTTATTTTAAAGGCATAAGTAGAAAAAATAAGTGAAATTAAAAGACATCTAGGCATAAGCATAAAGAATGAGGATAATATCTAGCCAATAAGCACATTCTGCACTACAAAATCAAGACCGATGGAAGAAATGAATAAATTCGAACCTAGAAACCTAATGCCACATTTAAGAGTGACATTTACATGGACATTTCATCGAACACTTGGTGTGCAATGATAGATCACAAGTCATTTTAAAGGCATAAGGAGAAAAAACAAGTGAAATTAAAAGACATCTAGGCATAAGCATAAAGAATGAGGATAGTATCTAGCCAATAAGCACATTCTGCACTACAAAATCAAGACCGATCCAAGAAATGCATAAATTCCAACCTAGAACAGAATGCCACATTTAGGAGTGACATTTACATGGACATTTCATCGAACACTTGGCGTGCAACGATAGATCACAAGTCATTTTAAAGGCATAAGGAGAAAAAAAAGTGAAATTAAAAGATATCTAGGCATAAGCATAAAGAATGAGGATAGTATGAAACCAATAAGCACATTCTACATTACAAAATCAAGACCGATCGAAGAAATGCATAAATTCGAACCTAGAAACCGAATGCCACATTTACGAGTGACATTTACATGGATATTTCATCGAACACTTAGTGTGCAATGTTAAATCACAAGTCATTTTAAAGAAAAAAGGAGAAAAAACGACATTAAAGACATCTAGGAAAAAGCATAAAGAATGAAGACAATATCAAGCTAATAAGCACATTCTACACTACAAAATCAAGACCGATCGAAGAAAAGCATAAATTCCAACCTAGAACCGAATGCCACATTTAGGAGTGACATTTACATGGACATTTCATCGAACACTTGGCGTGCAGCGATAGATCAAAAGTCATTTTAAAAGCATATAGAGAAAAAATAAGTGAAATTAAAAGACATCTAGGCATAAGCATAAAGAATGAGGATAGTATCTAGCCATTAAGCACATTCTGCATTACAAAATCAAGACCGATAGAAGAAATGCATAAATTCGAGCCTAGAAATTGAATGCCACATTTAAGAGTGACATTTACATTAACATTTCATCGAACACTTGGCGTGCAATGTTAGATCACAAGTTATTTTAAAGACAAAAGGAGAAAAAACGACATTAAAGACGTCTAGGCAGAAGTATAAAGAATGAAGATAGTATCAAGCCAATAAGCACATTTTGCACTACAAAAACAAGACCGATCGAAGAAAAGCATAAATTCCAACCTAGAACCGATTGCCACATTTAGGAGTGACATTTACATGGACATTTCATCGAACACTTGGGGTGCAATGATAGATCACAAGTCATTTTAAAGACAAAAGGGGAAAAAACGACATTAAAGACATCTAGGCAAAAGCATAAAGAATGAAGACATTATCAAGCCAATAAGCACATTCTTCACTACAATATCAAGACCGATCGAAGAAAAGCATAATTCCAAACTAGAACCGAATGCCACATTTAGGAGTGACATTTACATGGACATTTCATCAAACACTTGGCGTGCAACGATAGATCACAAGTCATTTTAAAGGCATAAGTAGAAAAAATAAGTGAAATTTAAAGACATCTAGGCATAAGCATAAAGAATGAGGATAATATCTAGCCAATAAGCACATTCTGCACTACAAAATCAAGACCGATCGAAGAAATGCATAAATTCGAACCTAGAAATCGAATGCCACATTTAAGAGTGACATTTACATGGACTTTTCATTGAACACTTGGGGTGCAATGATAGATCACAAGTCATTTTAAAGGCATAGGGAGAAAAAACAAGTGAAATTAAAAGACATTTAGGCATAAGCATAAAGAATGAGGATAGTATCTAGCCAATAAGCACATTATGCATTACAAAATCAAGACCGATCGAAGAAATGCATAAATTCCAACCTAGAACCGAATGCCACATTTAGGAGTGACATTTACATGGACATTTCATCGAACACTTGGCATGCAACGATAGATCACAAGTCATTTTAAAGGCATAAGGAGAAAAAATAAGTTAAATTAAAAGACATCTAGGCATAAACATAAAGAATGAGGATAGTTTGAAGCCAATAAGCACATTCTGCATTACAAAATCAAGACCGATCGAAGAATTGCATAAATTCGAACCTAGAAACCAAATTCCACATTTAGGAGTGACATTTACATGGACATTTCATTGAACACTTGGTGTGCAATGTTAAATCACAAGTCATTTCAAAGAAAAAAGGAGAAAAAACGACATTAAAGACATCTAGGAAAATGCATAAAGAATGAAGACAATATCAAGCCAATAAACACATTCTGCACTACAAAATCAAGACCGATCGAAGAAAAGCATAAATTCCAACCTAGAACCGAAAGCCACATTTTTACGAGTGACATTTACACGGACATTTCATCGAACACTTGGCGTGCAACGATAGATCACAAGTCATTTTAAAAGCATAAGGAGAATAAATAAGTGAAATTAAAAGACATCTAGGCATAAGCATAAAGAATGAGGATAGTATCTAGTCAATAAGCACATTCTGCACTACAAAATCAAGACCGATCAAAGAAACGCATAAATTCGAACCTAGAAACTGAATGGCACATTTAAGAGTGACATTTACATGGACATTTCATCGAACACTTGGCGTGCAAAGTTAGATCACAAGTTATTTTAAAGACAAAAGGAGAAAAAACGACATTAAAGACGTCTGGGTAAAAGCATAGAGAATGAAGATAGTATCAAGCCAATAAGCACATTCTGCACTACAAAAACAAGACCGATCGAAGAAAAGCATAAATTCCAACCTAGAACCGAATGCCACATTTAGGAGTGACATTTACATGGACATTTCATCGAACACTTGGGGTGCAATGATAGATCACAAGTCATTTTAAAGACAAAAGGAGAAAAAACGACATTAAAGACATCTAGGCAAAAGCATAAAGAATGAAGACAATATCAAGTATATAAGCACATTCTGCACTACAAAATCAAGACCGATCGAAGAAAAGCATAAATTCCAACCTAGAACCGAAAGCCACATTTTTACGAGTGACATTTACATGGACATTTCATCGAACACTCGGCGTGCAATGTTAGATCACAAGTCATTTTAAAGACGAAAGGAGAAAAAATGACATTAAAGACATCTAGGCAAAAGCAAAAAGAATGAAGGCAGTATCAAGCATATAAGCACATTCTGCACTACAAAATCAAGACCGATCGAAGATAAACATAAATTCCAACCTAGAACCGAATGCCACATTTAGGAGTGACATTTACATGGACATTTCATCGAACACTCGGCGTGCAATGTTAGATCACAAGTCATTTTAAAGACAAAAGGAGAAAAAACGACATTAAAGACATCCAGGCAAAAGCATAAATAATGAAGATAGTATGAAGCCAATAAGCACATTCTGCACTACAAAATCAAGAACGATCGAAGAAAAGCATAAATTCCAACCAGGAACCGAATGCCACATTTAGGAGTGACATATATATGGACATTTCATCGAATTCTTGGAGTGCAATCATAGATCACAAGTCATTTTAAAGGCATAAGGAGAAAAAACAAGTGAAATTTAAAGACATCTAGGCATAAGCATAATGAATGAGGATAGTATCAAGCCAATAAGCACATTCTGCAATACAAAATCAAGACCGATCGAAGAAATGCAAAAATTCAAACCTCGCAAGCGAATGCCACATTTAGGAGTGACATTTACATGGACATTTCATCAAACACTTGGCGTTAAACGATAGATCACAAGTCATTTTAAAGACATAAGGAGAAAAAATAAGTCAAATTAAAAGACATCTAGGAATAAGCATAAAGAATGAGGATACAATCAAGCCAATAAGCACATTCTGCACTACAAAATCAAGACCGATGGAAGAAAAGCATAAATTCCAACCTAGAACAGAATGCCACATTTTGGAGTAACATTTACATGAACATTTCATTGAACACTTGGCGTGCAACGATAGATCACAAGTCATTTTAAAGGCATAAGGAGAAAAAATAAGTGAAATTAAAAGACATCTAGGCATAAGCATAAAGAATGAGGACAATATCAAGCCAATAAGCACATTCTGCATTACAAAATCAAGACCGATCGAAGAAAAGCATAAATTCCAACCTAGAACCGAATGCCACATTTTGGAGTGACATTTACATGGACATTTCATCGAACACTCGGCGTGCAATGTTAGATCACAAGTCATTTTAAAGACGAAAGTAGAAAAAATGACATTAAAGACATCTAGGCAAAAGCAAAAAGAATGAAGGCAGTATCAAGCATATAAGCACATTCTGCACTACAAAATCAAGACCGATCGAAGAAAAGCATAAATTCCAACCTAGAACCGAATGCCACATTTAGGAGTGACATTTAAATGGACATTTCATCGAACACTCGGCGTGCAATGTTAGATCACAAGTCATTTTAAAGACAAAAGGAGAAAAAACGACATTAAAGACATCCAGGCAAAAGCAAAAATAATGAAGATAGTATGAAGCAAATAAGCACATTCTGCACTACAAAATCAAGAACGATCGAAGAAAAGCATAAATTCCAACCAGGAACCCAATGCCACATTTAGGAGTGACATATATATAGACATTTCATCGAATACTTGGGGTGCAATCATAGATCACAAGTCATTTTAAATTCATAAGGAGAAAAAACAAGTGAAATTTAAAGACATCTAGGCATAAGCATAATGAATGAGGATAGTATCAAGCAAATAAGCACATTATGCAATACAAAATCAACACCGATCGAAGAAATGCAACAATTCAAACCTCAAAAGCGAATGCCACATTTAGGAGTGACATTTACATGGACATTTCATCAAACACTTGGCGTTAAACGATAGATCACAAGTCATTTTAAAGGCATAAGGAGAAAAAATAAGTCAAATTAAAAGACATCTAGGAATAAGCATAAAGAATGAGGATACTATCAAGCCAATAAGCACATTCTGCACTACAAAATCAAGACCGATGGAAGAAATGCATAAATTCGAACCTAGAAACCGAATGCCACATTTAAGAGTGACATTTACATGGACATTTCATCGAACACTTGGCGTGCAATGATAGATCACAAGTCATTTTAAAGGCATATGGAGAAAAAACTAGTGAACTTTAAAGACATCTAGGCTTAAGCATAAAGAATGAGGATATTATCAAGCCAATAAGCATATTCTGCAATACAAAATCAAGACCGATCGAATAAAAGCATAAATTCGAACATAGAAATCGAATGCCATATTTAGGAGTGACATTTACATGGACATTTCACCGAATACTTGGCGTGCAATGTTAGATCAGAAGTCATTTTAAAGACAAAAGGAGAAAAAACGACATGAAAGACATCTAGGCAAAATCATAAAGAATGAATAAAGTATCAAGCAAATAAGCACATTCTGCACTACAAAATCAAGACCGATCGAAGAAAAGCATAAATTTGAACCTAGAACCGAATGCCACATTTAGGAGTGACATTTACATGGACATTTCATCGAACACTTGGTGTGTAATATTAGATCACAAGTCATTTTAAAGACAAAAGGAGAAAAAACGACATTAAAGACATCTAGGAAAAGCATAAAGAATGAAGACAGTATCAAGCCAATAAGAACATTCTGCACTACAAAATCAAGACCGATCGAAGAAAAGCATAAATTCAAACCTAGAACCGAATAACACATTTAGGAGTGACATTTACATGGACATTTCATCGAACACTCGGCGTGCAATGTTAGATCACAAGTCATTTTAAAGACAAAAGGAGAAAAAACGACATTAAAGACATCTAGGCAAAAGCATAAAGAATGAAGATAGTATCAAGCCAATAAGCACATTCTGCACTACAAAATCAAGACCGATCGAAGAAAATCATAAATTCCAACCTAGAATTGAATACCACATTTAGGAGTGACATTTACATGGACATTTATCGAACACTTGGCGTGCAATGATAGATCACAAGTCATTTTAAACGCATAAGGAGAAAAAACAAGTGAAATTTAAAGACATATAGGCATAAGCATAATGAATGTGGATAGTATCAAGCCAATAAGCACATTTTGCACTACAAAATCAAGACCGATCGAAGAAATGCATAAATTCGAACCTATAAACCGAATGCCACATTTAGGAGTGACATTTACATGGACATTTCATCGAACACTTGGTGTGCAATGTTAGATCACAAGTCATTTTAAAGAAAAAAGGAGAAAAAACGACATTAAAGACATCTAGGAAAAAGCATAAAGAATGAAGACTGATGTGATCAAGCCCACCTGAACCCACCTTCCCGGCCTGCCTCGAGTCGGCGTTCTGACCAGTGGGCCAGCCTCTAGTCTGCCTCGGCCGGCGATCTGACTAGTGGCGCTCAATCACATGTCATGGGCTGCAGCCCATGCACCCCAACCTGCAGGAGGTGGTACACCTTTTATCCTGCAGGATAAAAGGTGTACCACCTCCTGCAGGTTGGGGTGCATGGGCTGCAGCCCATGACATGTGATTGAGCGCCACTAGTCAGATCGCCGGCCGAGGCAGACTAGAGGCTGGCCCACTGGTCAGAACGCCGACTCGAGGCAGGCCGGGAAGGTGGGTTCAGGTGGGCTTGATCACATCAAAGACAGTATCAAGCTAATAAGCACATTCTGCACAACAAAATCAAGACCGATCGAAGAAAAGCATAAATTCCAATCTAGAACCGAATGCCACATTTAGGAGTGTTATTTATATGGACATTTCATCGAACACTTGGCGTGCAACGATAGATCACAAGTCATTTTAAAAGAATACGGAGAAAAAATGAGTGAAATTAAAAGACATCTAGGCATAAGCATAAAGAATGAGGATAGTATCTAGCCAATAAGCACATTCTGCATTACAAAGTCAAGACCGATCGAAGAAATGCATAAATTCGAACATAGAAATCGAATGGCATATTTAGGAGTGACATTTACATGGACATTTCACCGAATACTTGGCGTGCAATGTTAGATCAGAAGTCATTTTAAAGACAAAAGGAGAAAAAACGACATGAAAGACATCTAGGCAAAATCATAAAGAATGAATAAAGTATCAAGCAAATAAGCACATTCTGCACTACAAAATCAAGATCGATCGAAGAAAAGCATAAATTTGAACCTAGAACCGAATGCCACATTTAGGAGTGACATTTACATGGACATTTCATCGAACACTTGGTGTGTAATATTAGATCACAAGTCATTTTAAAGACAAAAGGAGAAAAAACGACATCTAGGAAAAGCATAAAGAATGAAGACAGTATCAAGCCAATAAGAACATTCTGCACTACAAAATCAAGACCGATCGAAGAAAAGCATAAATTCAAACCTAGAACCGAATAACACATTTAGGAGTGACATTTACATGGACATTTCATCGAACACTCGGCGTGCAATGTTAGATCACAAGTCATTTTAAAGACAAAAGGAGAAAAAACGACATTAAAGACATCTAGGCAAAAGCATAAAGAATGAAGATAGTATCAAGCCAATAAGCACATTCTGCACTACAAAATCAAGACCGATCGAAGAAAATCATAAATTCCAACCTAGAATTGAATACCACATTTAGGAGTGACATTTACATGGACATTTCATCGAACACTTGGCGTGCAATGATAGATCACAAGTCATTTTAAACGCATAAGGAGAAAAAACAAGTGAAATTAAAAGATATCTAGGCATAAGCATAATGAATGTGGATAGTATGAAGCCAATAAGGACATTCTTCATTACAAAATCAAGACCGATCGAAGAAATGCATAAATTCGAACCTAGAGACCGAATGCCACATTTAGGAGTGACATTTACATGGACATTTCATCGAACACTTGGTGTGCAATGTTAAATCACAAGTCATTTTAAAGAAAAAAGGAGAAAAAACGACATTAAAGACATCTAGGAAAATGCATAAAGAATGAAGACAGTATCAAGCCAATAAGCACATTCTACACTACAAAATCAAGACCGATCGAAGAAAAGCATAAATTCCAACCTAGAACCGAATGCCACAATTAGGAGTGACATTTTTATGGACATTTCATCGAACACTTGGCGTGCAACGATAGATCACAAGTCATTTTAAAAGCATAAGGAGAAAAAATTAGTGAAATTAAAAAACATCTAGGCATAAGCATAATGAATGTGGATAGTATCAAGCCAATAAGCACATTCTGCACTACATAATCAAGACCGATCGAAGAAATGCATAAATTCGAATCTAGAAACCGAATGCCACATTTAGGAGTAACATTTACATGGACATTTCATCGAACACTTGGTGTGCAATGTTAGATCACAAGTCATTTTAAAGAAAAAAGGAGAAAAAACGATATTAAAGACATCTAGGAAAAAGCATAAAGAATGAGGACAATATCAAGCCAATAAGCACATTCTGCACTACAAAATCAAGACCGATGGAAGAAATGCATAAATTCGAACCTAGAAACCGAATCCCACATTTAAGAGTGACATTTACATGGACATTTCATTGAACACTTGGGGTGCCATGATAGATCACAAGTCATTTTAAAGGCATAAGGAGAAAAAACAAGTGAAATTAAAAGACATCTAGGCATAAGCATAAAGAATGAGGATAGTATCTAGCCAATAAGCACATTCTGCATTACAAAATCAAGACCGATCGAAGAAATGCATAAATTCCAACCTAGAACCGAATGCCATATTTAGGAGTGACATTTACACTGACATTTCATCGAACACTTGGCGTGCAACAATAGATCACAAGTCATTTTAAAGGCATAAGGAGAAAAAATAAGTGAAATTAAAAGATGTCTAGGCATAAGCATAAAGAATGAGGATAGTATGAAGCCAATAAGGACATTCTGCATTACAAAATCAAGACCGATCGAGGAAATGCATAAATTCGAACCTAGAAACCGAATGCCACATTTAGGAGTAACATTTATATGTACATTTCATCGAACACTTAGTGTGCAATGTTAAATCACAAGTCATTTTAAAGAAAAAAGGAGAAAAAACGACATTAAAGACAGCTAGGAAAAAGCATAAAAAATGAAGACAGTATCAAGCCAATAAGCACATTCTACACTACAAAATCAAGACCGATCGAAGAAAAGCATAAATTCCAACCTAGAACCGAATGCCACAATTAGGAGTGACATTTTTATGGACATTTCATCGAACACTTGGCGTGCAACGATAGATCACAAGTCATTTTAAAAGCATAAGGAGAAAAAATTAGTGAAATTAAAAAACATCTAGGCATAAGCATAATGAATGTGGATAGTATCAAGCCAATAAGCACATTCTGCACTACATAATCAAGACCGATCGAAGAAATGCATAAATTCGAATCTAGAAACCGAATGCCACATTTAGGAGTAACATTTACATGGACATTTCATCGAACACTTGGTGTGCAATGTTAGATCACAAGTCATTTTAAAGAAAAAAGGAGAAAAAACGATATTAAAGACATCTAGGAAAAAGCATAAGGAATGAGGACAATATCAAGCCAATAAGCACATTCTGCACTACAAAATCAAGACCGATGGAAGAAATGCATAAATTCGAACCTAGAAATCGAATGCCACATTTAAGAGTGACATTTACATGGACATTTCATTGAACACTTGGGGTGCCATGATAGATCACAAGTCATTTTAAAGGCATAAGGAGAAAAAACAAGTGAAATTAAAAGACATCTAGGCATAAGCATAAAGAATGAGGATAGTATCTAGCCAATAAGCACATTCTGCATTACAAAATCAAGACCGATCGAAGAAATGCATAAATTCCAACCTAGAACCGAATGCCATATTTAGGAGTGACATTTACACTGACATTTCATCGAACACTTGGCGTGCAACAATAGATCACAAGTCATTTTAAAGGCATAAGGAGAAAAAATAAGTGAAATTAAAAGATGTCTAGACATAAGCATAAAGAATGAGGATAGTATGAAGCCAATAAGGACATTCTGCATTACAAAATCAAGACCGATCGAAGAAATGCATAAATTCGAACCTAGAAACCGAATGCCACATTTAGGAGTAACATTTATATGGACATTTCATCGAACACTTGGTGTGCAATGTTAAATCACAAGTCATTTTAAAGAAAAAAGGAGAAAAAACGACATTAAAGACATCTAGGAAAAAGCATAAAAAATGAAGACAGTATCAAGCCAATAAGCACATTCTACACTACAAAATCAAGACCGATCGAAGAAAAGCATAAATTCCAACCTAGAACCGAATGCCACAATTAGGAGTGACATTTTTATGGACATTTCATCGAACACTTGGCGTGCAACGATAGATCACAAGTCATTTTAAAAGCATAAGGAGAAAAAATTAGTGAAATTAAAAAACATCTGGGCATAAGCATAATGAATGTGGATAGTATCAAGCCAATAAGCACATTCTGCACCACATAATCAAGACCGATCGAAGAAATGCATAAATTCGAATCTAGAAACCGAATGCCACATTTAGGAGTGACATTTACATGGACATTTCATCGAACACTTGGTGTGCAATGTTAGATCACAAGTCATTTTAAAGAAAAAAGGAGAAAAAACGATATTAAAGACATCTAGGAAAAAGCATAAAGAATGAGGACAATATCAAGCCAATAAGCACATTCTGCATTACAAAATCAAGACCGATCGAAGATATGCATAAATTCCAACCTAGAACCGAATGCCATATTTAGGAGTGACATTTACACTGACATTTCATCGAACAATTGGCGTGCAACAATAGATCACAAGTCATTTTAAAGGCATAAGGAGAAAAAATAAGTGAAATTAAAAGATGTCTAGGCATAAGCATAAAGAATGAGGATAGTATGAAGCCAATAAGGACATTCTGCATTACAAAATCAAGACCGATCGAAGAAAAGCATAAATTCGAATCTAGAAACAGAATGCCACATTTAGGAGTGACATTTATATGGACATTTCATCGAACACTTGGTGTGCAATGTTAAATCACAAGTCATTTTAAAGAAAAAAGGAGAAAAAACGACATTAAAGACATCTAGGAAAAAGCATAAAAAATGAAGACAATATCAAGCCAATAAGCACATTCTACACTACAAAATCAAGACCGATCGAAGAAAAGCATAAATTCCAACCTAGAACCGAATGCCACAATTAGGAGTGACATTTTTATGGACATTTCATCGAACACTTGGCGTGCAACGATAGATCACAAGTCATTTTAAAAGCATAAGGAGAAAAAATTAGTGAAATTAAAAAACATCTAGGCATAAGCATAATGAATGTGGATAGTATCAAGCCAATAAGCACATTCTGCACTACATAATCAAGACCGATCGAAGAAATGCATAAATTCGAATCTAGAAACCGAATGCCACATTTAGGAGTGACATTTACATGGACATTTCATCGAACACTTGGTGTGCAATGTTAGATCACAAGTCATTTTAAAGAAAAAAGGAGAAAAAACGATATTAAAGACATCTAGGAAAAAGCATAAAGAATGAGGACAATATCAAGCCAATAAGCACATTCTGCACTACAAAATCAAGACCGATGGAAGAAATGCATAAATTCGAACCTAGAAACCGAATGCCACATTTAAGAGTGACATTTACATGGACATTTCATTGAACACTTGGGGTGCCATGATAGATCACAAGTCATTTTAAAGGCATAAGGAGAAAAAACAAGTGAAATTAAAAGACATCTAGGCATAAGCATAAAGAATGAGGATAGTATCTAGCCAATAAGCACATTCTGCATTACAAAATCAAGACCGATCGAAGAAATGCATAAATTCCAACCTAGAACCGAATGCCACATTTAGGAGTGACATTTACATGGACATTTCATCGAACACTTGGCGTGCAACAATAGATCACAAGTCATTTTAAAGGCATAAGGAGAAAAAATAAGTGAAATTAAAAGATATCTAGGCATAAGCATAAAGAATGAGGATAGTATGAAGCCAATAAGAATATTCTAGATTACAAAATCAAGACTGATCGAAGAAATGCATAAATTCGAACCTAGAAACCGAATGCCACAGTTAGGAGTGACATTTACATGGACATTTCATTGAACACTTGGTGTGCAATGTTAAATCACAAGTCATTTTAAAGAAAAAAGGAGAAAAAATGACATTAAAGACATCTAGGAAAAAGCATAAAGAATGAAGACAGTATCAAGCTAATAAGCATATTCTACACTACAAAATCAAGACCGATCGAAGAAAAGCATAAATTCCAACCTAGAACCGAATGCCACATTTAGGAGTGACATTTACATGGACATTTCATCGAACACTTGGCGTGCAACGATAGATCAAAAGTCATTTTAAAAGCATAAGGAGAAAAAATTAGTGAAATTAAAAAAAATCTAGGCATAAGCATAATGAATGTGGATAGTATCAAGCCAATAAGCACATTCTGCACTACATAATCAAGACCGATCGAAGAAATGCATAAATTCGAATCTAGAAACCGAATGCCACATTTAGGAGTGACATTTACATGGACATTTCATCGAACACTTGGTGTGCAATGTTAGATCACAAGTCATTTTAAAGAAAAAAGGAGAAAAAACGATATTAAAGACATCAAGGAAAAAGCATAAAGAATGAGGACAATATCAAGCCAATAAGCACATTCTGCACTACAAAATCAAGACCGATGGAAGAAATGCATAAATTCGAACCTAGAAACCGAATGCCACATTTAAGAGTGACATTTACATGGACATTTCATTGAACACTTGGGGTGCCATGATAGATCACAAGTCATTTTAAAGGCATAAGGAGAAAAAACAAGTGAAATTAAAAGACATCTAGGCATAAGCATAAAAAATGAGGATAGTATCTAGCCAATAGGCACATTCTGCATTACAAAATCAAGACCGATCGAAGAAAAGCATAAATTCCAACCTAGAACCGAATGCCACATTTAGGAGTGACATTTACATGGACATTTCATCGAACACTTGGCGTGCAGCGATAGATCAAAAGTCATTTTAAAAGCATAAGGAGAAAAAAAAGTGAAATTAAAAGATATCTAGGCATAAGCATAAAGAATGAGGATAGTATGAAGCCAATAAGCACATTCTACATTACAAAATCAAGACCGATCGAAGAAATGCATAAATTCGAACATAGAAACCGAATGCCACATTTACGAGTGACATTTACATGGACATTTCATTGAACACTTGGTGTGCAATGTTAAATCACAAGTCATTTTAAAGAAAAAAGGAGAAAAAACGACATTAAAGACATCTAGGAGAAAGCATAAAGAATGAAGACAATATCAAGCTAACAAGCACATTCTACACTACAAAATCAAGACCGATCGAAGAAAAGCATAAATTCCAACCTAGAACCGAATGCCACATTTAGGAGTGACATTTACATGGACATTTCATCGAACACTTGGCGTGCAGCGATAGATCAAAAGTCATTTTAAAAGCATATGGAGAAAAAATAAGTGAAATTAAAAGATATCTAGGCATAAGCATAAAGAATGAGGATAGTATGAAGCCAATAAGCACATTCTACATTACAAAATCAAGACCGATCGAAGAAATGCATAAATTCGAACCTAGAAACCGAATGCCACAATTAGGAGTGACATTTACATGGACATTTCATCGAACACTTGGTGTGCAATGTTAAATCACAAGTCATTTTAAAGAAAAAAGGAGAAAAAACGACATTAAAGACATCTAGGAAAAAGCATAAAGAATGAAGACAGTATCAAGCCAATAAGCACATTCTACACTACAAAATCAAGACCGATCGAAGAAAAGCATAAATTCCAACCTAGAACCGAATGCCACATTTCGGAGTGACATTTATATGGACATTTCATCGAACACTTGGGGTGAAACGATAGATCACAAGTCATTTTAAAAGCATAAGGAGAAAAAATAAGTGAAATTAAAAGACATCTAGGCATAAGCATAAAGAATGAGGATGATATCTAGCCAATAAGCACATTCTACACTACAAAATCAAGACCGATCGAAGAAACGCATAATTTCGAACCTAGAAACTAAATGCCACATTTATGAGTGACATTTACATGGACATTTCATTGAACACTTGGCGTGCAATGTTAGATCACAAGTTATTTTAAAGACAAAAGGAGAAAAAACGACATTAAAGACGTCTAGGCAAAAGCATAAAGAATTAAGATAGTATCAAGCCAATAAGCACATTCTACACTACAAAATCAAGACCGATCGAAGAAAAGCATAAATTCCAACCTAGAACCGAATGCCACATTTAGGAGTGACATTTATATGGACATTTCATCGAACACTTGGGGTGCAATGATAGATCACAAGTCATTTTAAAGGCATAAGGAGAAAAAACAAGTGAAATTTAAAGACATCTAGGCATCAGCATAATGAATGTGGATACTATCAAGCCAATAAGCACATTCTGCACTACAAAATCAAGACCGATCGAAGAAATGCATAAATTCGAATCTAGAAACCGAATGCCAAATTTAGGAGTGACATTTAAATGGACATTTCATCGAACACTCGGCGTGCAATGTTAGATCACAAGTCATTTTAAAGACAAAAGGAGAAAAAACGACATTAAAGACATCAAGGCAAAAGCATAAAGAATGAAGATAGTATCAATCCAATAAGCACATTCTGCACTACAAAATCAAGACCGATCGAAGAAAAGCATAAATTCCAACCTAGAACCGAATGCCACATTTAGGTAAGACATTTACATGTACATTTCATCGAACACTCGGCGTGCAATGCTAGATATTAAGTCATTTTAAAGAAAAAAGGAGAAAAACGACATTAAAGACGTATAGGAAAAAAGCATAAAGAATGAGGACAATATAAAGCCAATAAGCACATTCTGCACTACAAAATCAAGACCGATCGAAGAAAAGCATAAATTCCAAACTAGAACCGAATGCCACATTTAGGAGTGACATTTACATGACATTTCATCAAATACTTGGCGTGCAACGATAGATCACAAGTCATTTTAAAGGCATAAGTAGAATAAATAAGTGAAATTAAAATACGTCTAGGCATAAGCATAAAGAATGAGGATAATATCTAGCCAATAAGCACATTCTACACTACAAAATCAAGACCGATCGAAGAAATGCATAAATTCGAACCTAGAAACCGAATGCCACATTTAAGAGTGACATTACATGGACATTTTATCGAACACTTGGCGTGCAATGATAGATCACAAGTCATTTTAAAGGCATAAGGAGAAAAAACTAGTGAACATTAAAGACATCTAGGCATAAGCATAAAGAATGAGGATATTGTTGGATCGTAAACGTTAGCAAAGAGCTTGGGAACTAGCAGTTAAGTTGTTCCCAAGGCAGCGGAAGTAAACAGTTCGCAAGTATTAAAAACAGTAAAGAACGCAGTTCCTTTATAGAGGAACCCCACTACAACCAACTAGTTGTATGGGTAAACCTCTACCTCCGCTTGGAGGATTTTTAATGACTTACTTATATTAATTGCCTTGTTCCTTAGTTACACAGCCGGATTCACACTTCTTTGTTCCTACGAGTTCTTCCTAACTCTAGCAACACTAGTAAATCCTCTCAACTGAGTTCCTAAGCTCACAACAGCAAAATACAAATAACTCAAACCTTACACCGACTTCTCAGTTCCCTTGCTCCTGGGAATTTCGGCTTCACCGTCTTCGAGATCACACACTCGCCGACGGGGACTTCTCTTTCTTTTCTTTCTTTTCTCTGATGTGGGTGTTTGTGAGTTATGGGAGAATTACTCAATCCGAGTACTATTCATTTGGCTTTATAGTCCAGGTGAGCTTGGGCAGTCGCATCTTTCGTTTGTGTCCAAAATGTCCTTTGCTTGATGCCCAAGTTGTACTTTCTTCACATGTGACTTTGGTTTGAACTAGGTCAACTTCTTGGATCAATCGGACCGTTGGATGAAGCGTGACAGTCTGATCCTCAGATTGTTCCTTCGGGCTGTCTGAGAAAGAATCCCGCGATTTGCGCTGAACGGTCGTTGTCCTCACATGTGAGTTCCCATGTCCTGGGAACTGTCTTCTTCAGAGTTCCCTTGATGGAAACTCTTCATCGTTGTAAGCTTATGTTCTCTTGATCATTTCTGGGAGTTCCCATTTCATGGGATCTTTCCTCTTCAAAATTCCCTTGGTGGAAACCGAATGCCATATTTAGGAGTGACATTTACATGGACATTTCATCGAACACTCGGCTTGCAATGTTAGATCACAAGTCATTTTACAGACAAAAGGAGAAAAAATGACATTAAAGACATCTAGGCAAAAGCATAAAGAATGAAGATAGTATCAAGCCAATAAGCACATTTTGCACTACAAAATCAAGACCGATCGAAGAAAAGCTTAAATTCCAACCTAGAACCGAATGCCACATTTAAGAGTGACATTTACGTGGACATTTGATCGAACACTCGGCGTGCAATGTTAGATCACAAGTCATTTTAAAGACAAAAGGAGAAAAAACGACATTAAAGACATCTAGGCAAAAGCATAAAGAATAAAGATAGTATCAATCCAATAAGCATATTCTGCACTACAAAATCAAGATCGATCGAAGAAAAACATAAATTCCAACCTAGAACAGAATGCCACATTTAGGAGTGACATTTACATGGACATTTCATCGAACACATGGCGTCATTTTAAAGGCATAAGGAGAAAAAACAAGTGAACTTTAAAGACATTTAGGCATAAGCATATTGAATGAGGATAGTATCAAGCCAATAAGCACATTCTGCACTACAAAATCAAGACCGATCGAAGAAATGCATAAATTCAAACCTAGAAATCGAATGCCATATTTAGGAGTGACATTTACATGGATATTTCATCGAACACTTGGCGTGCAATGATAGATCACAAGTCATTTTAAAGGCATAAGGAGAAAAAATCAAGTGAAATTTAAAGACATTTAGGCATAAGCGTAATGAATGAGGATAGTATCAAGCCAATAAGCACATTCTACACTACAAAATCAAGACCGATCGAAGAAATGCATAAATTCGAACCTAGAAACCGAATGCCACATTTAGGGATGTCATTTACATGGACATTTCGTCAAACACTGGGCGTGCAATGTTAGATCACAAGTCATTTTAAAGACAAAAGGAGAAAAATGACATTAAAGACATCTAGGCAAAATTATAAAGAATGAAGACAATAAGCACATTCTACACTACAAAATCAAGACCGATCGAAGAAAAGCATAAATTCCAACCTAGAACGGAATGCCCCATTTAGGAGTGACATTTACATGGACATTTCATCGAACTCTCGACGTGCAATGTTAGAACACAAGTCATTTTAAAGACAAAAGTAGAAAAAACGACATTAAAAACATCTAGGCAAAAGCATAAAGAAAAAAGATAGTATCAAGCCAATAAGCACATTCTGCACTACAAAATCAAGATCGATCGAAGAAAAGCATAAATTCCAACCTAGAACCGAATACCACATTTAAGAGTGACATTTACGTGGACATTTGATCGAACACTCGACGTGCAACAATAGATCACAAGTCATTTTAAAGGCATAAGGAGAAAAAAGAGTGAAATTTAAAGACTTCTAGGCATAATCATAATGAATGTGGATAGCATCAAGCCAATAAGCACATTTTGTGCCACAAAATCAAGACCGATCGAAGAAATGCATAAATTCAAATCTTGAAACCGAATGCCACATTTAAGAGTGACATTTATATGGACATTTCATCGAACACTTGGCGTGCAATGATAGATCAAAAGTCATTTTAAAGACAAAAAAAGAAAAAACGACATTAAAGACATCTAGGCAAAAGCATAAAGAATGAAGACAGTATCAAGCCAATAAGAGCATTCTGCACTACAAAATCAAGACCGATCGAAGAAAAGCATAAATTCCAACCGAGATCCGAATGCCACATTTAGGAGTGACATTTACATGGACATTTCATCGAACACTCGGCGTGCAATGTTAGATCACAAGTCATTTTAAAGACAAAAGGAAAAAAATGACATTAAAGTCATCTAGGAAAAAGCATAAAGGATGAAGATAGTATCAAGCCAATAAGCACATTTTGCACTACAAAATCAAGACCGATTGAAGAAAAGCATAAATTCCAACCTAGAACCGAATGCCACATTTAAGAGTGACATTTATATGGACATTTCATCGAACACTTGGCGTGCAATGTTAGATCACAAGTCATTTTAAAGAACAAAGGAGAAAAACGATATTAAAGACATCTAGGAAAGAGCATAAAGAATGAAGATAGTGTCAATCCAATAAGCACATTCTGCACTACAAAATCAAGACCGATCGAAGAAAAGCATAAATTCCAACCTAGAACCGAATGCCAAATTTAGGAGTGACATTTACATGGATATTTCATCGAACACATGCGTGCAATGATAGATCACAAGTCATTTTAAAGGCATAAGGAGACAAAACAAGTGAACTTTAAAGACATTTAGGCATAAGCATATTGAATGAGGATAGTATCAAGCCAATAAGCACATTCTGCACTACAAAATCAAGACCGATTGAAAAAATGCATAAATTCAAACCTAGAAACCGAATGCCACATTTAGGAGTGACATTTATATGGATATTTTATCGAACACTTGGCGTGCAATGATAGATCACAAGTCATTTTAAAGGCATAAGGAGAAAAATCAAGTGAAATTTAAAGACATCTAGGCATAAGCATAATAAATGAGGATAGTCTCAACCAATAAGCACATTCTGCACTACAAAATCAAGACCAATCGAAGAAATGCATAAATTCAAACCTAGAAACCGAATGCCACATTTAGGAGTGACATTTACATGGACATTTCATCGAAAACTTGGTGTGCAATGTTAGATCACAAGTCATTTTAAAGAAAAAAGGAGAAAAAACAACATTAAAGACATCTAGGAAAAAGCATAAAGAATGAAGGCAGTATCAAGCCAATAAGCACATTTTGCACTACAAAATCAAGACCGCTCGAAGAAAAGCATAAATTCCAACCTAGAACCAAATGCCACATTTAAGAGTGACATTTACGTGGACATTTCATCGAACACTCGGCGTGCAATGTTAGATCACAAGTCATTTTAAAGACAAAAGGAGAAAAAACGACATTAAAGACATCTAGGCAAAAGCATAAAGAATGAAGATAGTATCAATCCAATAAGCACATTCCGCACTACAAAATCAAGACCGATCGAAGAAAAGCATAAATTCCAACCTAGAACCGAATGCCACATTTAGGAGTGACATTTATATGGACATTTCATCGAACACTTGGGGAGCAATGATAGATCACAAGTCATTTTAAAGGCATAAGGAGAAAAAACAAGTGAAATTTAAAGACAATTAGGCATAAGCATAATGAATGTGGATACTATCAAGCCAATAAGCACATTCTGCACTACAAAATCAAGACCGATCGAAGAAATGCATAAATTCGAATCTAGAAACCGAATGCCAAATTTAGGAGTGACATTTAAATGGACATTTCATCGAACATTTAGTGTGCAATGTTAGATCACAAGTCATTTTAAAGAAAAAAGGAGAAAAACGATATTAAAGACATCTAGGAAAAAGCATAAAGAATGAAGATAGTGTCAATCCAATAAGCACATTCTGCACTACAAAATCAAGTCCGATCGAAGAAAAGCATAAATTCCAACCTAGAACCGAATGCCAAATTTAGGAGTGACATTTACATGGATATTTCATCGAACACATGGCGTGCAATGATAGATCACAAGTCATTTTAAAGGCATAAGGAGAAAAAACAAGTGAACTTTAAAGACATTTAGGCATAAGCATATTGAATGAGGATAGTATCAAGCCAATAAGCACATTCTGCACTACAAAATCAAGACCGATTGAAGAAATGCATAAATTCAAACCTAGAAACCGAATGCCACATTTAGGAGTGACATTTATATGGATATTTTATCGAACATTTGGCGTGCAATGATAGATCACAAGTCATTTTAAAGGCATAAGGAGAAAAATCAAGTGAAATTTAAAGACATCTAGGCATAAGCATAATAAATGAGGATAGTCTCAACCAATAAGCACATTCTGCACTACAAAATCAAGACCAATCGAAGAAATGCATAAATTCAAACCTAGAAACCGAATGCCACATTTAGGAGTGACATTTACATGGACATTTCATCGAAAACTTGGTGTGCAATGTTAGATCACAAGTCATTTTAAAGAAAAAAGGAGAAAAAACAACATTAAAGACATCTAGGAAAAAGCATAAAGAATGAAGGTAGTATCAAGCCAATAAGCACATTTTGCACTACAAAATCAAGACCGCTCGAAGAAATGCATAAATTCCAACCTAGAACCAAATGCCACATTTAAGAGTGACATTTACGTGGACATTTCATCGAACACTCGGCGTGCAATGTTAGATCACAAGTCATTTTAAAGACAAAAGGAGAAAAAACGACATTAAAGACATCAAGGCAAAAGCATAAAGAATGAAGATAGTATCAATCCAATAAGCACATTCTGCACTACAAAATCAAGACCGATCGAGAAAAAGCATAAATTCCAACCTAGAACCGAATGCCACATTTAGGAGTGACATTTACATGTACATTTCATCGAACACTCGGCGTGCAATGTTAGATATTAAGTCATTTTAAAGAAAAAAGGAGAAAAACGACATTAAAGACATCTAGGAAAAAGCATAAAGAATGAGGACAATATAAAGCCAATAAGCACATTCTGCACTACAAAATCAAGACCGATCGAAGAAAAGCATAAATTCCAACCTAGAACCGAATGCCATATTTAGGAGTGACATTTGCATGGACATTTCATCGAACACTTGGCGTGCAACGATAGATCACAAGTCATTTTGAAGGCATAAGGAGAAAAAATAAGTGAAATTAAAAGACATCTAGGCATAAGCATAAAGAATGAGGATAGTATCAAGCCAATAAGCACATTCTGCAATACAAAATCAAGACCGATCGAAGAAATGCATAAATTCGAACCTAGAAACCGAATGCCACATTTAGGAGTGACATTTACATGGACATTCCATCGAACACTTGGTGTGCAATGTTAGATCACAAGTCATTTTAAAGAAAAAAGGAGAAAAAACGACATTAAAGACATCTAGGAAAAAGCATAAAGAATGAAGACAGTATTAAGCCAATAAGCACATTCTGCACTACAAAATCAAGACCGATCGAAGAAAAGCATAAATTCCAAACTAGAACCGAATGCCACATTTAGGAGTGACATTTACATGGACATTTCATCAAACACTTGGCGTGCAACGATAGATCACAAGTCATTTTAAAGGCATAAGTAGAAAAAATAAGTGAAATTAAAATACATCTAGGCATAAGCATAAAGAATGAGGATAATATCTAGTCAATAAGCACATTCTGCACTACAAAATCAAGACCGATCGAAGAAATGCATAAATTCGAACCTAGAAACCGAATGCCACATTTAAGAGTGACATTACATGGACATTTTATCGAACACTTGGCGTGCAATGATAGATCACAAGTCATTTTAAAGGCATAAGGAGTAAAAACTAGTGAACTTTAAAGACATCTAGGCATAAGCATAAAGAATGAGGATATTGTTGGATCGTAAACGTTAGCAAAGAGCTTGTGAACTAGCAGTTAAGTTGTTCCCAAGGCAGCGGAAGTAAACAGTTCGCAAGTATTAAAGACAGTAAAGAACGCAGTTCCTTTATAGAGGAACCCCACTACAACCAACTAGTTGTATGGGTAAACCTCTACCTCCACTTGAAGGATTTTGAATGACTTACTTATATTAATTGCTTTGTTCCTTAGTTACACAGCCGGATTCACACTTCTTTGTTCCTACGAGTTCTTCCTAACTCTAGCAACACAAGTAAATCCTCTCAACTGAGTTCCTAAGCTCACAACAACAAAATACAAATAACTCAAACCTTACACCGACTTCTCAGTTCCCTTGCTCCTGGGAACTTCGGCTTCACCGTCTTCGAGATCACACACTCGCCGGCGGGGACTTCTCTTTCTTTTCTTTCTTTTCTCTAATGTGGGTGTTTGTGAGTTCTGGGAGAATTACTCAATCCGAGTACTATTCATTTGGCTTTATAGTCCAGGTGAGCTTGGGCAGTCGCATCTTTCGTTTGTGTCCAAAATGTCCTTTGCTTGATGCCCAAGTTGTACTTTCTTCACATGTGACTTTGGTTTGAACTAGGTCAACTTCTTGGATCAATCGGACCGTTGGATGAAGCGTGACAGTCTGATCCTCAGATTGTTCCTTCGGGCTGTCTGAGACAGAATCCCGCGATTTGCGCTGAACGGTCGTTGTCCTCACATGTGAGTTCCCATGTCCTGGGAACTGTCTTCTTTAGAGTTCCCTTGATGGAAACTCTTCATCGTTGTAAGCTTATGTTCTCTTGATCATTTCTGGGAGTTTCCATTTCATGGGATCTTTCCTCTTCAGAATTCCCTTGGTGGAAACCGAATGCCACATTTAGGAGTGACATTTACATGGACATTTCATCGAACACTCGGCTTGCAATGTTAGATCACAAGTCATTTTAAAGACAAAAGGAGAAAAAATGACATTAAAGACATCTAGGCAAAAGCATAAAGAATGAAGATAGTATCAAGCCAATAAGCACATTTTGCACTACAAAATCAAGACCGATCGAAGAAAAGCATAAATTCCAAACTAGAACCGAATGCCACATTTAGGAGTGACATTTACATGGACATTTCATCAAACACTTGGCGTGCAACGATAGATCACAAGTCATTTTAAAGGCATAAGTAGAATAAATAAGTGAAATTAAAATACATCTAAGCATAAGCATAAGGAATGAGGATAATATCTAGCCAATAAGCACATTCTACACTACAAAATCAAGACCGATCGAAGAAATGCATAAATTCGAACCTAGAAACCGAATGCCACATTTAAGAGTGACATTACATGGACATTTTATCGAACACTTGGCGTGCAATGATAGATCACAAGTCATTTTAAAGGCATAAGGAGAAAAAACTAGTGAACATTAAAGACATCTAGGCATAAGCATAAAGAATGAGGATATTGTTGGATCGTAAACGTTAGCAAAGAGCTTGGGAACTAGCAGTTAAGTTGTTCCCAAGGCAGCGGAAGTAAACAGTTCGCAAGTATTAAAAACAGTAAAGAACGCAGTTCCTTTATAGAGGAACCCTACTACAACCAACTAGTTGTATGGGTAAACCTCTACCTTCTCTTGGAGGATTTTGAATGACTTACTTATATTAATTGCTTTGTTCCTTAGTTACACAGCCGGATTCACACTTCTTTGTTCCTACGAGTTCTTCCTAACTCTAGCAACACTAGTAAATCCTCTCAACTGAGTTCCTAAGCTCACAACAACAAAATACAAATAACTCAAGCCTTACACCGACTTCTCAGTTCCCTTGCTCCTGGGAACTTCGGCTTCACCGTCTTCGAGATCACACACTCGCCGACGGGGACTTCTCTTTCTTTTCTTTCTTTTCTCTGATGTGGGTGTTTGTGAGTTCTGGGAGAATTACTCAATTCGAGTACTATTCATTTGGCTTTATAGTCCAGGTGAGCTTGGGCAGTCGCATCTTTCGTTTGTGTCCAAAATGTCCTTTGCTTGATGCCCAAGTTGTACTTTCTTCACATGTGACTTTGGTTTGAACTAGGTCAACTTCTTGGATCAATCGGAGCGTTGGATGAAGCGTGACACTCTGATCCTCAGATTGTTCCTTCGGGCTGTCTGAGACAGAATCCCGCGATTTGCGCTGAACGGTCGTTGTCCTCACATGTGAGTTCCCATGTCTTGGGAACTGTCTTCTTCAGAGTTCCCTTGATGGAAACTCTTCATCGTTGTAAGCTTATGTTCTCTTGATCATTTCTGGGAGTTCCCATTTCATGGGATCTTTCCTCTTCAGAATTCCCTTGGTGGAAACCGAATGCCACATTTAGGAGTGACATTTACATGGACATTTCATCGAACACTCGGCTTGCAATGTTAGATCACAAGTCATTTTAAAGACAAAAGGAGAAAAAATGACATTAAAGACATCTAGGCAAAAGCATAAAGAATAAAGATAGTATCAAGCCAATAAGCACATTTTGCACTACAAAATCAAGACCGATCGAAGAAAAGCATAAATTCCAACCTAGAACCGAATGCCACATTTAAGAGTGACATTTACGTGGACATTTGATCGAACACTCGGCGTGCAATGTTAGATCACAAGTCATTTTAAAGACAAAAGGAGAAAAAACGACATTAAAGACATCTAGGCAAAAGCATAAAGAATGAAGATAGTATCAATCCAATAAGCACATTCTGCACTACAAAATCAAGATCGATCGAAGAAAAACATAAATTCCAACCTAGAACCGAATGCCACATTTAGGAGTGACATTTAAACGGACATTTCATCGAACACATGGCTTGCAATGATAGATCACAAGTCATTTTAAAGGCATAAGGAGAAAAAACAAGTGAACTTTAAAGACATTTAGGCATAAGCATATTGAATGAGGATAGTATCAAGCCAATAAGCACATTTTGCACTACAAAATCAAGACCGATCGAAGAAATGCATAAATTCAAACCTAGAAACCGAATGCCATATTTAGGAGTGACATTTACATGGATATTTCATCGAACACTTGGCGTGCAATGATAGATCACAAGTCATTTTAAAGGCATAAGGAGAAAAAATCAAGTGAAATTTAAAGACATTTAGGCATAAGCATAATGAATGAGGATAGTATCAAGCCAATAAACACATTCTGCACTACAAAATCAAGACCGATCGAAGAAATGCATAAATTCGAACCTAGACACCGAATGCCACATTTAGGGGTGACATTTACATGGACATTTCATCAAACACTTAGCGTGCAATGTTAGATCACAAGTCATTTTAAAGACAAAAGGAGAAAAAATGACATTAAAGACATTTAGGCAAAATTATAAAGAATGAAGACAGTATCAAGACAATAAGCACATTCTGCACTAATAAATCAAGACCGATCGAAGAAAAGCATAAATTCCAACCTAGAACGGAATGCCCCATTTAGGAGTGACATTTACATGGACATTTCATCGAACTCTCGACGTGCATTGTTAGACCACAAGTCATTTTAAAGACAAAAGTAGAAAAAACGACATTAAAGACATCTAGGCAAAAGCATAAAGAATAAAGATAGTATCAAGACAATAAGCACATTCTGCACTACAAAATTAAGATCGATCGAAGAAAAGCATAAATTCTAACCTAGAACCGAATGCCACATTTAGGAGTGACATTTAGATGGACATTTAATGGAACACTTGGTGTGTAATGATAGATCACAAGTCATTTTAAAGGCATAAGGAGAAAAAAGAGTGAATTTTAAAAACTTCTAGGCATAATCATAATGAATGTGGATAGTATCAAGCCAATAAGCACATTCTGTACCACAAAATCAAGACCGATCGAAGAAATACATGAACAATTTATCGAACATTTGGTGTGCATTATTAGATCACAAGTCATTTTAAAGACAAAAGGAGAAAAAACGACATTAAAGACATCTAGGAAAAGCATAAAGAATGAAGACAGTATCAAGTCAATAAGCACATTCTGCACTACAAAATCAAGACCGATCGATGAAAAGCATAAATTCCAACCTAGAACCGAATTCCACATTTAGGAGTGACATTTACATGGACATTTCATCGAACACTTGGCGTGCAATGTTAGATCACAAGTCATTTTAAAGACAAAAGGAGAAACAATGACATTAAAGACATCTAGGCAAAAGCATAAAGAATGAAGACAGTATCAAGCCAATAAGCACATTCTGCACTACAAAATCAAGACCGATCAAAGAAAAGCATAAATTCCAACCAAGATCCGAACGCCACATTTAGGAGTGACATTTACATGGACATTTCATCGAACACTTAGCGTGCAATGTTAGATCACAAGTCATTTTAAAGACAAAAGGAGAAAAAATGACATTAAAGACATCTAGGCAAAAGCATAAAGAATGAAGATAGTATCAATCCAATAAGCACATTCTGCACTACAAAATCAAGACCGATCGAAGAAATGCATAAATTCGAACCTAGAAACCGAATGCCACATTTAGGGGTGACATTTACATGGACATTTCATCAAACACTTAGCGTGCAATGTTAGATCACAACTCATTTTAAAGGCATAAGGAGAAAAAATCAAGTGAAATTTAAAGAAATTTAGGCATAAGCATAATGAATGAGGATAGTATCAAGCCAATAAGCACATTCTGCACTACAAAATCAAGACCGATCGAAGAAATGCATAAATTCGAACCTAGAAACCGAATGCCACATTTAGGGGTGACATTTACATGGACATTTCATCAAACACTTAGCGTGCAATGTTAGATCACAAGTCATTTTAAAGACAAAAGGAGAAAAGATGACATTAATGACATTTAGGCAAAATTATAAAGAATGAAGACAGTATCAAGACAATAAGCACATTCTGCACTACAAAATCAAGACCGATTGAAGAAAAGCATAAATTCGAACCTAGAACGGAATGCCCCATTTAGGAGTGACATTTACATGCACATTTCATCGAACTCTCGACGTGCATTGTTAGAACACAAGTCATTTTAAAGACAAAAGTAGAAAAAACGACATTAAAGACATCCAGGCAAAAGCATAAAGAATAAAGATAGTATCAAGACAATAAGCACATTCTGAACTACAAAATTAAGATCGATCGAAGAAAAGCATAAATTCTAACCTAGAACCGAATGCCACATTTAGGAGTGACATTTACATTTAATGGAACACTTGGTGTGTAATGATAGATCACAAGTCATTTTAAAGGCATAAGGAGAAAAAAGAGTGAAATTTAAAAACTTCTAGGCATAATCATAATGAATGTGGATAGTATCAAGCCAATAAGCACATTCTGTACCACAAAATCAAGACCGATCGAAGAAATACATGAACATTTTTATCGAACATTTGGTGTGCATTATTAGATCACAAGTCATTTTAAAGACAAAAGGAGAAAAAACGACATTAAAGACATCTAGGAAAAGCATAAAGAATGAGGACAGTATCAA
This sequence comes from Fallopia convolvulus, assembly GCA_964016875.1. NCBI lineage: Eukaryota > Viridiplantae > Streptophyta > Magnoliopsida > Caryophyllales > Polygonaceae > Fallopia > Fallopia convolvulus. The sequence goes on along the minus strand of OZ024724.1, from coordinate 34,629,111 downwards.
GCCAATAAGCACATTCTGCACTACAAAATCAAGACCGATCGATGAAAAGCATAAATTCCAACCTATAACCGAATTCCACATTTAGGAGTGACATTTACATGGACATTTCATCGAACACTTGGCGTGCAATGTTAGATCACAAGTCATTTTAAAGACAAAAGGAGAAAAAACGACATTAAAGACATCTAGGCAAAAGCATAAAGAATGAAGACAGTATCAAGCCAATAAGCACATTTTGCACTACAAAATCAAGACCGATCGAAGAAAAGCATAAATTCCAACCAAGATCCGAATGCCACATTTAGGAGTGACATTTACATGGACATTTCATCGAACACGCAGCGTGCAATGTTAGATCACAAGTCATTTTAAAGACAAAAGGAGAAAAAATGACATTAAAGACATCTAGGCAAAAGCATAAAGAATGAAGATAGTATCAATCCAATAAGCACATTCTGCACTACAAAATCAAGACCGATCGAAGAAATGCATAAATTCGAACCTAGAAACCGAATGCCACATTTAGGGGTGACATTTACATGGACATTTCATCAAACACTTAGCGTGCAATGTTAGATCACAACTCATTTTAAAGGCATAAGGAGAAAAAATCAAGTGAAATTTAAAGAAATTTAGGCATAAGCATAATGAATGAGGATAGTATCAAGCCAATAAGCACATTCTGCACTACAAAATCAAGACCGATCGAAGAAATGCATAAATTCGAACCTAGAAACCGAATGCCACATTTAGGGGTGACATTTACATGGACATTTCATCAAACACTTAGCGTGCAATGTTAGATCACAAGTCATTTTAAAGACAAAAGGAGAAAAGATGACATTAATGACATTTAGGCAAAATTATAAAGAATGAAGACAGTATCAAGACAATAAGCACATTCTGCACTACAAAATCAAGACCGATTGAAGAAAAGCATAAATTCCAACCTAGAACGGAATGCCCCATTTAGGAGTGACATTTACATGCACATTTCATCGAACTCTCGACGTGCATTGTTAGAACACAAGTCATTTTAAAGACAAAAGTAGAAAAAACGACATTAAAGACATCCAGGCAAAAGCATAAAGAATAAAGATAGTATCAAGACAATAAGCACATTCTGAACTACAAAATTAAGATCGATCGAAGAAAAGCATAAATTCTAACCTAGAACCGAATGCCACATTTAGGAGTGACATTTACATTTAATGGAACACTTGGTGTGTAATGATAGATCACAAGTCATTTTAAAGGCATAAGGAGAAAAAAGAGTGAAATTTAAAAACTTCTAGGCATAATCATAATGAATGTGGATAGTATCAAGCCAATAAGCACATTCTGTACCACAAAATCAAGACCGATCGAAGAAATACATGAACATTTTTATCGAACATTTGGTGTGCATTATTAGATCACAAGTCATTTTAAAGACAAAAGGAGAAAAAACGACATTAAAGACATCTAGGAAAAGCATAAAGAATGAGGACAGTATCAAGCCAATAAGCACATTCTGCACTACAAAATCAAGACCGATCGATGAAAAGCATAAATTCCAACCTATAACCGAATTCCACATTTAGGAGTGACATTTACATGGACATTTCATCGAACACTTGGCGTGCAATGTTAGATCACAAGTCATTTTAAAGACAAAAGGAGAAAAAACGACATTAAAGACATCTAGGCAAAAGCATAAAGAATGAAGACAGTATCAAGCCAATAAGCACATTTTGCACTACAAAATCAAGACCGATCGAAGAAAAGCATAAATTCCAACCAAGATCCGAATGCCACATTTAGGAGTGACATTTACATGGACATTTCATCGAACACGCAGCGTGCAATGTTAGATCACAAGTCATTTTAAAGACAAAAGGAGAAAAAATGACATTAAAGACATCTAGGCAAAAGCATAAAGAATGAAGATAGTATCAAGCCAATAAGCACATTCTGCACTACAAAATCAAGACCGATCGAAGAAAAGCATAAATTCCAACCTAGAACCGAATACCACATTTAAGAGTGACATTTACGTGGACATTTGATCGAACACTCGGCGTGCAATGTTAGATCACAATTCATTTTAAAGACAAAAGGAGAAAAAACGACATTAAAGACATCTAGGCAAAAGCATAAAGAATGAAGATAGTATCAATCCAATAAGCACATTCTGCACTACAAAATCAAGACCGCTCGAAGAAATGCATAAATTCAAACCTAGAAACCGAATGCCACATTTAGGGGTGACATTTACATGGACATTTCTTCAAACACTTGGCGTACAATGTTAGATCACAAGTCATTCTAAAGACAAAAGGAGAAAAAACGACATTAAAGATATCTAGGCAAAATTATAAAGAATGAAGACAGTATCAAGCCAATAAGCACATTCTGCACTACAAAATCAAGACCGATTAAAGAAAAGCATAAATTCCAACCTAGAACAGAATGCCACATTTAGGAGTGAAATTTACATGGACATTTCATCGAACTCTCGACGTGGACTGTTAGATCACAAGTCATTTTAAAGACAAAAGTAGAAAAAACGACATTAAAGACATCTAGGCAAAAGCATAAAGAATAAAGATAGTATCAAGCCAATAAGCACATTCTGCACTACAAAATAAGGACTGATCGAAGAAAAGCATAAATTCCAATCTAGAACCGAATGCCACATTTAGGAGTGACATTTACATGGACATTTCATGGAACACTTGGTGTGTAATGATAGATCACAAGTCATTTTAAAGGCATAAGGAGAAAAAAAAAGTGAAATTTAAAGACTTCTAGGCATAATCATAATGAACGTGGATAGTATCAAGCCAATAAGCACATTCTGTACCACAAAATAAAGACCGATCGAAGAAATGCATAAATTCGAACCTAGAAACCGAAAGCCACATTTAGGAGTGACATTTACAGGGATATTTCATCGAACACTTGGCGTGCAATGATAGATCACAAGGCATTTAAAAGGCATAAGGAGAAAAATCAAGTGAAATTTAAAGACATCTAGGCATAAGCATAATGAATGAGGATAGTCTCAACCAATAAGCACATTCTGCACTACAAAATCAAGACCGATCGAAGAAATGCATAAATTCGAATCTAGAAACCGAATGCCACATTTGGGAGTGACATTTACATGGACATTTCATCGAACACTTGGCATGCAATGTTAGATCACAAGTCATTTCTAAGGCATAAGGAGAAAAAACAAGTGAAATTTATAGACATCTAGGCATAAGCATAATGAATGAGGATAGTATCAAGCCAATAAGCACATTTTGCACTACAAAATCAAGACCGATCAAAGAATTGATTAAATTCGAACCTAGAAACCGAATGCCACATTTAGGAGTAACATTTACATGGACATTTCATCGAACATTTGGTGTGCAATGTTAGATCACAAGTCATTTTAAAGACCAAAGGAGAAAAAACGACATTAAAGACATATAGGAAAAAGCATAAAGAATGACGACAGTATCAAGCCAATAAGCACATTCTGCACTACAAAGAATGGAATCTTCACTCAACTCATGGGGCCATTACTCGCTAGATGGAATCACATCCTCCTCCTCCCCTTCAAAATGATTCGTCCTCGAATCTATCAAGCCGTGTGAGCTCAACAAAGAAGGTAGGGCTTCTAGCTCCCTTGGTGTGGCATTCTCCATGACAAAGACTTCCTTCTTGGCCACCACAAGAAAGGGAATGTAATCACCGCTTGGAGTAACTAAAACAGCCTCTTCCTTCTCATGGAGCAAGAAGGGCAAACATGAAGGAATCATAGGAAATGCATCCATCCATGGTGTCGCCAACGAGTTCATGGAGCTAGGAGTGATGGTAGGACGATGCTTGATTTTAGGAGACAATTCCACAACTTCCTCCTCTTCTTGCAATGTGTGCATCAATTTTATTGGACACTTGATAATAATGAGTTGTTCCAATCCATGGAAATGAGTCTCTCTTTTTGGTTGCTCTGTGTCACTCATCAATCTTTGTTGGAAGGAGGTATCCTCTCCTATACAAGGGGTCGTCCTCGAACCTTGATCCTCTTCTCGTGTCTCCTTGATCTTCACCACTTGAGGCACTTGTGTCCTCTCGTCCAGCCCTAGGATTCGGCGCTCCAAGGCATCCATGCGTATCTTCATAGCTTCCACTGATTGTTGCATGGATTGTTGAAAAGTTTGTAACATGGCAGCCACCGAACTAGTGGACGTCTCCTCAACTTGTTCCTTATTCTTGTCATCACCTACACTTGTCATCGTAAAAACAAAGGAAAGATCAAGGTATAGAGGTCACACGAATTAATCACCAAGACTTGCCCGAGATGAAAATCCGACAAGTTGAAAGTAGAAGATGACCAACAAAATGGAACAAGAAAAACTCAAACACAACAACAAGAAAAGAAACAACCAAGCAAGATTAGCAATTCTTGGTGTCGTTCCCGTATCCTAAAGTCGATCTAATTCAACAACCATGTAACGAACACAAAATCAAAGCTGGTTTTGGTCTCAATTCCCACGTTTTTTTTACTCAACAAAAATCAGCAAAGGCTCTTTCAATTCATGCACTAAAGGAAGGCATTAATCAAGCAACAAAAGCAACCTTTCAACTACCAAGCTTTGAATGCTCTTTTGGTGTTCTATTGACGTTTTTTAGCATGGATTTGCAGCCATGGCTGAGCACCCACTTGGCCAAGACAACAACAAGATCAAGACAAAGCAACAACCACAACAACACACAACAAGGACACTATGGTCGCACACAACAACACAACGCAGCCAATAAAGAGTTCGAACCTAAAACCTTGCAACAAGTGGAAATTCAAGGTCGGAACAAGGTTTAGAAGGCGATACCTTCGCGTCGCTCTGATACCACTTGATGACCGGATCGATGGAGGGGATAATGGTGCAAAGAGATCGCCACGAGAATCTAAGGAATCCGACAACAAACACCACGCAACTGACCCGTCTATAACTGGATGGATCTTCCTCTTCCGAACTCGGAATTGAGTGATTCCAATTCGAGAAGTTAGATCTCTGAGTCTAGTTTAACCCCTAAAAGTTTCCGACCTAGATGATGAGTGGATTGAGAGATATGTCGAGTTTACTGAGGGGGTGCAGAAACCACCGAGATGGATGATGGATCGAAATGGAGAGAACAAGGGGATATGGATGCTTGACAACTTGGATATGACTCACCAAGCTCTCAAACAAACTAAGATGCTCGAGATTGTCGGATATTACTCACCAACAACTTGAACAACGAGAATTGAACGAACGAAAACAAGAACAAGAACTTGAATTGAAATTGCAAGGGAAAGTAAGCAACAAGAGAGTATTTTCGTCCAATCTCCAGAAATGAGGAGGAGGAGGCCGACCTTAAACCTAACACAAAGCCATACAAAATAAACCCCCTCACTTAAGGAAATTACATAAATTAACCCGAAATTCCGAAAACCTATAAAGTGTCCTTAACCGTAGAAATGTCACTTAGAACCGTGAAACACAATAAAACTCCAACCTTCACCGTCACTAGCCATCGGAAACTTATGAGCCATGAGCTCCTCCTTGATTTTGTCTAGTATAGACTTAGCTAGAGATCGTGTGATACGCCCAAGATAGGGCATGGCTCCTTGATTCGGCTTCTTAGCACCTCGAACATCGTCATTGGTTGCTTGTCCAAGTATTGGCTCCCCTTTATCGTGCACATTGGGCTTGTCTTTAAGGATGGAATCTTCACTTAACTCATGGGGCCATGACTCGCTAGATGGAATCACATCCTCCTCCTCCCCTTCAAAATGATTCGTCCTCGAATCTATCAAGCCGTGTGAGCTCAACAAAGAAGGTAGGGCTTCTAGCTCCCTTGGTGTGGCATTCTCCATGACAAAGACTTCCTTCTTGGCCTCCACAAGAAAGGGAATGTAATCACCTCTTGGAGTGACTAAAACAGCCTCTTCCTTCTCATGGAGCAAGAAGGGCAAACATGAAGGAATCATAGGAAATGCATCCATCCATGGTCTCGCCAACGAGTTCATGGAGCTAGGAGTGATGGTAGGACGATGCTTGATTTTAGGAGACAATTCCACAACTTCCTCCTCTTCTTGCAATGTGTGCTTCAATTTTATTGGACACTTGATGGTAATGAGTTGTTCCAATCCATGGAAAGGAGTCTCTCTTTTTGGTTGCTCTGTGTCACTCATCACTATTTGTTGGAAGGAGGTCTCCTCTCCTTTACAAGCGGTCGTCCTCGAACCTTGATCCTCTTCTTGTGTCTCCTTGATCTTCACCACTTGAGGCACTTGTGTCCTCTCGTCCAGCCCTAGGATTCGGCGCTCCAAGGCATCCATGCGTATCTTCATAGCTTCCACGGATTGTTGCATGGATTGTTGAAAAGTTTGTACCATGGAAGCCACCGAACTAGTGGACGTTTCCTCAACTTGTTCCTCATTCTTGTCATCACCTACACTTGTCATCGTAAAATCAAGGCAATGATCAAGGTATAGAGGTCAGACGAATTAATCACCAAGACTTGCCCGAGATGAAAATCCGACAAGTTGCAAGTAGAAGATGACCAACAAAATGGAACAAGAAAAACTCAAACACAACAACAAGAAAAGAAACAACCAAGCAAGATTAGCAATTCTTGGTGTCGTTCCCGTATCCTAAAGTGGATCCAATTGAACAACCATGTAACAAACACAGAATCAAAGCTGGTTTTTGGTTTCAATTCCCACGTTTTTTTTACTCAACATAAATCAGCAAAGGCCCTTTCAATTCATGCACTAAAGGAAGGCATTAATCAAGCAACAAAAGCAACCTTTCAACTACCAACCTTTGAATGCTCTTTTGGTGTTCTATTGGGACGTTTTTAGCATGGATTTGCAGTCATGGATGAGCACCCACTTGGCCAAGACAACAACAAGATCAAGACAAAGCAACAACCACAACAACACACAACAAGGACACTATGGTCGCACACAACAACACAACGCAACCAATAAAGAGTTCGAACCTAAAACCTTGCAACAAGTGGAAATTCAAGGTCGGAACAAGGTTTAGATGGCGATACCTTCGCGTGGCTCTGATACCACTTGATGGCCGGATCGATGGAGGGGATGATGGTGCAAAGAGATCGCCACGAGAATCCAAGGAATTCCGACAACAAACACCACGCAACTGACCCGTCTTCAACTGGATGGATCTTCCTCTTCCGAACTCGGAATTGAGTGATTCCAATTCGAGAAGTTAGATATCTGATTCTAGTTTAACCCCTCAATGTTTCCGACCTAGATGATGAGTGGATTGAGAGATATGTCGAGTTTACTGAGGGGGTGCAGAAACCACCGAGATGGATGATGGATCGAAATGGAGAGAACAAGGGGATATGGATGCTTGACAACTTGGATATGACCAACCAAGCTCTCAAACAAACTAGGATGCTCGAGATTGTCGTATATTACTCACCAACAACTTGAACAACGAGAATTGAACGAACGAAAACAAGAACAAGAACTTGAATTGAAATTGCAAGGGAAAGTAAGCAACAAGAGAGTATTTTCATCCAATCTCCAGAAATGAGGAGGAGGAGGCCGACCTTAAACCTAACACAAAGCCTTACAAAATCAACCCCCTCACTTAAGGAAATTACATAAATTGACCCGAAATCCCGAAAACCTATAAAGTGTCCTTAACCGTAGAAATGTCACTTAGAACCGTGAAACACAATAAAACTCTAACCTTCACCGTCATTAGCCATCGGAAACTTATGAGCCATGAGCTCCTCCTTGATTTTTTCTAGTATAGACTTAGCTAGGGCTCGTGTGATGCGCCCAAGATGGGGCATGACTTCTTGACTCGGCTTCTTAGCGCCTCGAACATCGTCTTTGGTTGCTTGTCCAAGTATTGGCTCCCCTTTATCGTGCACATTGGGCTTGTCTTTAAGGATAGAATCTTCACTCAACTCATGGGGCCATGACTCGCTAGATGGAATCACATCATCCTCCTCCCCTTCAAAATGATTCGTCCTCGAATCTATCAAGCCGTGGGAGCTCAACAAAGAAGGTAGGGCTTCTAGCTCCCTTGGTGTGGCATTTTCCATGACAAAGACTTCCTTCTTGGCCTCCACAACAAAGGGAATGTAATCACCGCTTGGAGTGACTAAAACAGCCTCTTCCTTCTCATGGAGAAAGAAGGGAAGAAATGAAGGAATCATAGGAAATGCATCCATCCATGGTGTCGCCAACGAGTTCATGGAGCTAGGAGTGATGGTAGGACGATGCTTGATTTTAGGAGACAATTCCACAACTTCCTCCTTTTCTTGCAATGTGTGCATCAATTTTATTGGACACTTGATGGTAATGAGTTGTTCCAATCCATGGAAAGGAGTCTCTCTTTTTGGTTGCTCTGTGTCACTCATCACTCTTTGTTGGAAGGAGGTCTCCTCTACTTTACAAGGGGTCGTCCTCGAACATTGATCCTCTTCTCGTGTCTCCTGGATCTTCACCACTTGAGGCACTTGTGTCCTCTCGTCCAGCCCTAGGATTCGGCGCTCCAAGGCATCCATGCGTATCTTCATAGCTTCCACTGATTGTTGCATGGATTGTTGAAAAGTTTGTAACATGGCAGCCACCGAACTAGTGGACGTCTCCTCAACTTGTTCCTTATTCTTGTCATCACCTACACTTGTCATCGTAAAAACAAGGCAAAGATCAAGGTATAGAGGTCACACGAATTAATCACCAAGACTTGCCCGAGATGAAAATCCGACAAGTTGCAAGTAGAAGATGACCAACAAAATGGAACAAGAAAAACTCAAACACAACAACAAGAAAAGAAACAACCAAGCAAGATTAGCAATTCTTGGTGTCGTTCCCGTATCCTAAAGTGGATCCAATTCAACAACCACGTAACGAACACAAAATCAAAGCTAGATCTCTGAGTCTAGTTTAACCCCTCAAAGTTTCCGACCTAGATGATGAGTGGATTGAGAGATATGTCGAGCTTACTGAGGGGGTGCAGAAACCAACGAGATGGATGATGGATCGAAATGGAGAGAACAAGGGGATATGGATGCTTGACAACTTGGATATGACCCACCAAGCTCTCAAACAAACTAGGATGCTCGAGATTGTCGGATATTACTCACCAACAACTTGAACAACGAGAATAGAACGAACGAAAACAAGAACAAGAACTTGAATTGAAATTGCAAGGGAAAGTAAGCAACAAGAGAGTATTTTCGTCCAATCTCCAGAAATGAGGAGGAGGAGGCCGACCTTAAACCTAACACAAAGCCTTACAAAATCAACCCCCTCACTTAAGGAAATTACATAAATTGACCCGAAATCCCGAAAACCTATAAAGTATCCTTAACCGTAGAAATGTCACTTAGAACCGTGAAACACAATAAAACTCCTACCTTCACCGTCATTAGCCATCGGAAACTTATGAGCCATGAGCTCCTCCTTTATTTTGTCTAGTATAGACTTAGCTACGGCTCGTGTGATGCGCCCAAGATAGGGCATGGCTCCTTGACTCGGCTTCTTAGCGCCTCGAACATCATCTTTGGTTTCTTGTCCAAGTATTGGCTCCCCTTTATCGTGCACATTGGGCTTGTCTTTAAGGATGGAATCTTCACTCAACTCATGGGGCCATGACTCGCTAGATGGAATCACATCAAAGAGTTAGGATAGTATCAAGCCAATAAGCACATACTCCACTACTAAATCAAGACTGATCGAATAAAATCATAAATTCGAACATGGAAATCAAATGCAACATTTAGGAGTGACATTTACATGGACATTTCATCGAACACTTGGCTTGCAATGATAGATCACAAGTCATTTTAAAGGAATAAGGAGAAAAAAAACGTACAATTTAAAGATATCTAGGCAAAAGCATAAAGAATGAGGATCGTATCATGCCAATAAGCACATTCTGCACTACAAAATCAAGACCTGATCGAATAAAAGCATAAATTCAAAACTAGAAACCGAATGCCACATTTAGGAGTGATATTTACATGGACATTTCATCGAACACTTGGCGTTCAATGATAGATCATAGGTCAATTTAAAAGCAAAAGGAGAAAAAAACAAGCGAAATTTAAAGACATCGAGGTATAAGCATAAAGAATGAGGATATTATCAAGCAATTAAGCGTATTCTACACTACAAAATAGAGACCGATCGAATAAAAGCATAAATTCGAACCTAGGAACCGAATGCCACATTTAGGAGTGACATTTACATGGACATTTCGTCGAACACTTGGCGTGCAATGTTAGATCACAAGTCATTTTAAATGCAAAAGGAGAAAAAACAAGTGAACTTTAAAGACATCTACGCATTAGCATAAATAAAGAGAATATTATCTAGCCAAAAAGCACATTCAACACTACAAAATCTAGTTTTATTGAAGAAAAGCATAAATTTAAACCTAGAAACTGAATACCACATTTAGGAGTGTCATTTACATTGACATTTCATCGAACACTTGGTGTGCAATGATAGATCACATGCCATTTTAAATGCAAAAGAAGAAAAAAGTGAACTTTAAAGACATTTAGGCATAAGCATAAAGAATGAGGATAGTATCAAGCCAATAAGCACATTTTGCACAACACAATCAAGACCGATTGAAGAAAATCATAAATTCAAACCTAGAAACTGAATGCCACATTTAGGAGTGACATTTACATGGACATTTCATCGATCACTTGGCGTGCAATGATAGATCACATGTCATTTTAATGGCTAAAGGAGAAAAAAATAGTGAACTTTAAAGACATCTAGACATAAGCATAAAGAATGAGGATAGTATCAAGCCAATAAGCATATTCTACACTACAAAATCAAGACCGATCGAATAAAAGCATAAATTCAAACCTAGAAATCAAATGCCACATTTAGGAGTGACATTTACATGTACATTTCGTCGAACACTTGGCGTGCAATGATAGATCACAAGTCATTTTAAAGGCAAAAGGAGAAAAAAACAAGTGAACTTTAAGCACATCTAGGCAAAAGCATAAAGAATGAGGATATTATCAAGCAATTAAGCACATTCTGCACTACAAAATCTAGTTTTATTGAAGAAAAGCATAAATTTAAAACTATAAAGTGAATGCCACATTTAGGAGTGTCATTTACATTGACATTTCATCGAACACTTGGCGTGCAATGATAGATCATAGGCCATTTTAAAGGCAAAAGGTGAAAAAAGTGAACTTTAAAGACATTTAGGCATAAGCATTGTTGGGACGTTGTTGGGAGCTCTGGTTCTAAACAACGGATCAACGATGTAATTCTCTTAAGTTTTGATAATGACAAACACCATAGGGAACTAATGTGGTTTGTTCAAGTATTTCTAAGGAACACAGGTACAGCCAAGAACTCCTATGAATGACCAAAAGCTACAGCAGGCCACAATGCAGAGTTTCCATCAAGGGAACTCTGAAGAGGAATGTTCCCATGAAGTGGGAACTCCATCAAGAGAACACAAGCTTACAACGATGAAGAGTTTCCATCAAGGGAACTCTGAAGAAGACAGTTCCCATGACATGGGAACTCACAGTGAGGACAACGATCGTTCAGCGCAGATCGCGGGATTCTGTCTCAGACAGCCCGAAGGAACAGTCTGAGGATCGGACTGTCACACTTCATCCAACGGTCCGATTGATGCAAGAAGTTGACCTAGTTCAAATCAAAGTCACATGTGAAGAAAGTACAACTTGGGCATCAAGCAAATGGCATTTTGGACACAAATGAAAGATGCGACTACCCAAGCTCACCTGGACTATAAAGCCAAATGAATAGTACTCGGATTGAGTACTTCTCCCAGAACTCTCAGACACCCACATCTGAGAAAAGGAAAGAAAAGAAGAGAAGTCCACGCCGGTGAGTGTGTGATCTCAATGACGGTGAAGCCGAAGTTCCCAAGGACAAGGGAACTGAGAAGTTGGTGTAAGGTCTGACTTATTTGTATTTTGCTGTTGTGAGCTTAGGAACTCAGTTGAGAGGATTTGCTAGTGTTGCTAGAGTTAGGAAGAACTCGTAGGAATAGAGAAGTGTGAATCCGGCTGTGTAACTAAGGAACAAAGCAATTAATATAAGTGAGTCATTCAAAATCCTCCAAGCGGAGGTAGAGGTTTACCCATAAAACTAGTTGGTTGTAGTGGGGTTCCTCTATAAAGGAACCGCGTTCTTTACTGTCTTTATTACTTGCGATTATTTACTTCCGCTGCCTTGGGAACAGCTTAATTGCCAGTTTCCAAGCTCTTTGCTAACACAAATCTAGAGCGGGCGCTCTAGATTTGTGTTAGCATCGCAGGTATCAAATGGCTCAGGAACTTACTCAAGTGGGGAACAACACTAGTAAGCCACCAAGGCTTATTACAGGAAGATTTGAAAGCTGGCAACGCGACATGAAGGATTGGATGCGTGGCCAAGACTACCAAGCCTAGTGTGTTATCGAGAGAGGCAACTTCGAAATCGATCCAGCTATAGTCAATGACCTCTCAAAGTGGGGACCCAACGAATACAAGTGTATGGAGGCAAACTACAAAGCCAAACAATACCTGAAGAGGTCCATGTGCGTACAAGACTGTGACAGGGTAGCAAACCTTGACACAGCCAAGGAAATGTGGGAAGCCATCCAAAAAATGCACGTTCAGAACTCAGATCTCCGAAAAGATCTTCAGATGAATGCAAAAAGGGAGTTCTACAACTTCCAAATGGAGATGGGAGAGTCTGTCGATAGCTACCAGTCCCGATTTGAAGGACTTTGCACCAAAATGGAAGGCTTGGGGATCACCAAAGAAGAAATCACCCATAAGATGAAGGTCTAACAGCTCTTCAACGGATTGACTGGAGAATGGGCCAACGAGAGAACAATGTTCAAGGAAAATCCGGAAAATAGAACACTCATGCTCCATCAAGTGTTTGGAAAGCTAGTAGGACACGAGAAGAAAAAGATCCATGATAAGGAACAGACTCGAGCTCATCGAGGGATCGCACCCAAGATCGAGAAGATGTCAAATCAACCCAAGAACAACACGAAGACTCCGAAGAAGAAGAGGATGAGGAGTTGGTTCTCGTAACAAAGGCTCTTCGAAACTTCTACAAAGGGAAGTCCCAAAGGAACAATGGGAACTGGGGAAAAGGACAGAGTTCCCAAAGAAAACCCGCAGAGAAGGATCTCTCGGATGTCACATGGTATAAGTGCAACAGGAAAGGACACTTCGCAAAGGAATGCCCACAAGGAACTGATGGCCGGAAGCAAGGAAAAGGCCTAAATCGCTACCTGGAGCGATGATGAAGACGAAGATCCCGAGTCTTGGGCACTCCCAGATATGTGTGGCATGGCCATAGGAGAAACCACTGGGGAACAACCCAGTGAGGTAACCACTGAAACTGTTCTTGACTCTTTAAATAACTATGAAAAACCTGAGCTGTTGAAAATCCTTTCAAGTCTTGTCAAAGATAACATAAAACTGCAAAACAAGTTGGAAAAACAGGAACACATAAACTCTCAATTAGTTGGTCTTGAGCCCTGTCCCAACTGCATATCCCTTCTTGAAAAACTCAAGTCCCATGTGTCTCACATCGTAGATCTAGAAAGAGAAATCAAAAGTCTAGAGAAAGATGAGAACACCCTCTTGCAAAACCTGAGTAAGACTCCCGAACATCTTGAAGCCTCTAGTTCCCAAATTAAGTTTGTCCCAGCCAGACATGGCATAGGATACAAAGGAGAGTGCTCTAAGAACGGTAAGTCACCCCTGAGTGAACATGAAATCCATGAGTGTAGGGCCTTAGAACTTCAATGTGAGAAACAGAAAAATGCTCATCTTGAGGAGAAAATCAGGGTCCTAGAAAGTGGGAACTGTGGTAAGAGAGATTATTACACTGGGAACAATGGACACAGACTTTATGTCCAAATTGCTAAGGGAAACGGGTCACGGGTGTATAACAAGGAAACCATGGATAGGAATAGGATCCAGAGACCACACCCAAAGTACTACCTGGGAGAATACTACAAGACATGCTGGAACTGTGGTGCTCATGGGCACTACAAGGAAGCATGTCCCAAGAAGAGAGCCCAAACCCTTAGAAACCGTGAGTTCCTAAAGAAACAAAAACATCATACCAATTATCAAAGGAACTCCAACTCTCATGATATCAACATCGCTGACTACGTTTTAAATGAGAATATTTTCCCTTGCAAGGGACCGGGCAAGAGTCATCTTGCCTGGGTCTCAAAACACTAACTTTACCTTGTAGGTGGCAGTGAGAGGGAACAACGCATGGTTCAGAGACAGTGGATGCTCGAACCATATGACCGGAAACAAAGATATCCTCATCTCACTCCACACTCATGCCGAAGGAGGCCATGTCTCATTTCGCAATAAAAACAAGGGAGAAGTAATTGGAAAGGGAGAAGTGTTGCTAAATAGATCAATCAAAATCAGCAATGTCAACCTGGTGAAAGATCTGGGATACAATCTCTTAAGTGTTGCCCAGATATGTGATCAAGGGAACAACGTCGTCACCTTCGACTCAGACGAATGCCTAGTCATCAACAAAAAGACCAACAAAGTGATTCTGAGAGGAAGAAGGCACAACAACGTTTATGTAGTAGATACAGAATTTGAACCACCAATGAAGCTGTGTCTTGCAAGTTCCCAAGATGACACGGAACTCTGGCATAGACGACTGGGACATGCAGGTGTAAATCAAATCCTGAAGCTTTATCTACAAGATCTGGTCATTGGTCTTCCACGGATCAATCTCGAAGGAGTCAAAATGTGTGAAGCATGTGTTCGAGGGAAACAGACCAGGAACTCCTTCAAACCCAAAAAGGTGGTGAGCACAACCAGGCCTTTAGATCTAATTCACATGGATCTTTGTGGTCCCATGAGAACGGCTAGCTACGGTGGAAAAAGGTACATGTATGTTTTAATTGGTGACTTTTCAAGATTTACCTGGGTTATTTTCTTGAAGGCAAAATCACAAGCATTTGAAGAATTCGAACCCTTCATCAAATGAACAAAAGTAAGCTTGGGACTCAAACTGAAAGCAATCAGATCTGATCACGGAACTGAGTTTCAAAACTCAGAGTTCCTACACTTCTGCGAGAAAAATGGGATCTCTCATAATTTCTCAGCTCCTCGCACCCCTCAGCAAAATGGAGTGGTCGAGAGAAAGAACAGAACCCTAGAGGACATGTCCAGAACCATGATGATTGAAAGTGGAGTTCCTGAGTACTTCTGGACTGAAGCCATCTCCACAGCTACGTACATCTTGAACCGAGCCATGACAAGGCCCCTGATCAACAAAACGTCATATGAGCTCATCAAAGGGAGAAAACCAAACATCTCACACTTGAGAACATTTGGTTGCACGTGCTTTGTTCACAATAATGGCAAAGACAAACTTGGCAAATTCGACCCTAGAAGCGATGAAGGGATCTTCCTGGGATACTCAGCACAAAGCAACGCTTACAAGGTCTATAATAAGAGGACCAAGAAGATAGAAGAAAGCATTCATGTCGTCTTCAACGAGAAATCTGTAAAGATGGGAACCGAGACCCAAGGAAAGGGAACTCTGTTCAAACTGGTTAGACAAGAAGACGATGATGATGATGATGATGAGCCAAGAAAAAGGGACGAAGACTATCCAAGTGCAAGCAACATCCCACAACCAGGGAACAACGACGGAGATCCAACCCTCATTGATCAAATCTCCCTCGAGGCTCCCCCCTCAGAAGAACTACAAGACACCTCCAACTCTCTCGAGGTTCCCTCTTCAGGGAACAACTCCTTTGTCCCCCAAGACAATACCCTGCCAGAATCAAGCATTTAAGGGGAACAAAGAGGGAACTTGCCGAAAATCTCTGAAGAAACCTCAAATGAAGAAGCTGAAGATGAGTGTTCCCACGATAAAGAAACAGCTACTGAAGATGTCACACATGCAAGGGAACCCGCTCATACAAGAAACTTTCAACAAAGGAAGAACCACCCCATTGAGAACATCATCTCCCCTTATGATAAAGGTGTACAAACTCGTTCCTCTCTCAATAATTTGTGTGCCTTTAACGAGTTTGTTTCAATGGTGGAACCCAAAAATATCAAAGAAGCTTTAAAGGACCCAGATTGGATTCAAGTTATGCAAGAGGAACTCCACCAATTCGAGAGGAACAAAGTTTGGAAGCTAGTTCCTAGGCCCAAGAACAAGAACATCATAGGAACTCGATGGGTCTTTAGGAACAAGCTCGATGATACTGGGGCTGTAGCAAGAAACAAGGCTAGGCTAGTGGCACAAGGCTACAGGCAAGAGGAAGGAATCGACTACGATGAGACCTTCGCACCGGTTTCCAGGATCGAGGCCATCAGACTCTTAATTGCCTATGCGGCTCACAAGGGATTCAAGCTTTATCAAATGGATGTGAAAACAGCCTTCCTCAATGGACATCTCAAGGAAGAAGTGTATGTGGCCCAACCTCCAGGATTCGAAGATGAAAAGCTACCCAACCATGTCTACTTCCTAGAGAGGGCCCTCTACGGACTCAAACAAGCTCCCCGAGCTTGGTATGACAGGTTTGCTCAATTCCTCTTGTCCCATGGATACCTTCGCGGTTCCATAGACAAGACTTTGTTTTTAAAGAAAGAGTCTAAAGACATTTTGATTGTCCAAGTATATGTTGATGACATTGTGTTTGGAGCAACTAACGAAACTCTTGTAGAGAAATTTTAAGGACCTCATGAGCAGTGAGTTTGAGATCAGTCTCATTGGGGAACTCACGTTCTTCCTGGGAGTTCAAATATCTCAAATCAAGGAGGGAACAAAGATTCATCAACAGAAATACATCAAGGAAATGCTCGTGAAGTATGGAATGGAACACTCCAAACCCATTGAGACTCCCATCTCACCAAATTCAAGGCTCAATGCGGATGAAACAGGTATTAGTGTGGACCAACGGAACTATCGAGGTATGATCGGGTCCCTTCTCTACTTAACAGCTAGTAGACCTGATATCATGTTCTCCGTATGTCTTTGTGCTCGTTTTCAAGCTAACCGTATGAAATCACACCTGAAAGAGGTGAAGAGAATTTTCAGGTATCTCAAAGGGAACGATAACTTGTGCCTCTGGTATCCAAGGAACAGTTCCCTTGAGCTCATTGCATACACAGGAATGGCCCAGTTCCTAGGGTCATGCTTAGTCTCATGTGGATCTAAAAAAAGAAAAACTCAGTGGCACTCTCCACAGCTGAAGCCGAATATGTGGTTGCCGCATCATGCTGTTGCCAAGTTCTATGGCTTAAGTCACAACTCCAGGATTACGGTATGTCTTTTGGCCCAGTTCCCATACTTTGTGATAACACTAGTGCCATAAACATTTCCAAAAATCCTATGCATCATTCTAGAACTAAGCATATAGATATAAGGCATCACTTTCTACGTGACAATGTTGAAAGTGGGAACATCTCGATGGAACACTGTAGAACTGAAGAGCAAATTGCGGACATTCTCACCAAAGCTTTAAACAGACGTCCCTACCAGCGTTTTCGAATGCTTCTAGGGATGATAACTCTAAACAAAACAATTCCCTGTTTGTTTCTCCCTCAATGCCTGACTAGTTTATACAAGATTGCATGATAGGGAACTTGAACTTATTGCTTTCACTATGCCATGATTACTAGTCTAAAGATAAATGTGTACAAAGGAACTCTATTTCTTTTGACCCAAAATGATCAACCAGAGTTCCCTTTATCCCTCTTTACAAGCCACCATGACGGTTGATCATATAACCTACCCTAAGCCAGGGACCAGACAAACGCTTCTCATGAACCTAAATATTTCCTTTATCGAGTCGCAAATTGTCTGGTTCCCTTTGAGTTCCCTAGCCCCACAAAAGGATGAGTGTGAAGTTCCCTTAACCACTTCACTCTCCCTGACCTTGATAAGATCATGGGAACTGATGCATCTACAAAGGGAACGCTGACTAATCCACAAAGAAAAACCGTCACTTGGGAAGCGGACTCTTGTGTCAGACGCTCTGAAGCGTTAAGGGCCAAGTATTCAAATTTTGAAAAGGACTACCCAAGAGATCGTGACGCGTGTCCAAAGGCGTGCTATGGAAGTTGAAACGATGCCCCACGTTCATTGGGCGACGGTTATCGAGGTTTTCCACTTCCCTTTCTACCCTTCGCCCCTTCTCTCCTTAAAACCCTCATTTGCCATTTTTGGGATCTTATTCCATCTTCCATCTCTGCCATTCTTCTTCTCAACATCCCTTTCACTCCCTTTTTCAAGAAACCTTCAAACATCTTACAAAAATGGCTCCTCAACACACTTTTTCCCAGATCAAAGCGTGGGTACATGCCAATCCTCGCATCCTCTTCATCTCTCAATTATTAGAGATTGAGCAAGAACAAGACCCAACCATGAAGGATGTTCTTATCCAAGGGCTCTACAACCAAGTAAGCCCTTTCTTGCCCCCTCCTCCTCCTCCGGCCGACGACACTGTCGCCTGGACTTCTTCCTCTTCTGAATCCCTTCCTCCTCCTTCAACCACCAACACCTCCTCCGGCGTTGTCATCGTTGACAATTTCGGAGACGCTCGTCCTTCCATCAATGAAAAACCCCGAAAATCCAAACACCGCCATTCATCTAAAGGACGCCACTCCTCAAAAGACCCCTCAAAACCCAAAAAATCCAAACATTCCAAAGATCCCTCCAAATCCAAAAAACGCAAACATTCTGAGGTCTCTGAATTTTCGGAGCCTAGAAAGAAAGCCTTCTTCATGTTTGAGGACTACTTGAACTGCTCCCAGGAGAGTTCCGGTGCGCCCAAACCTTCTTTCCCTTTCCCTTCCGACGATGGGACCTCTCAACCCCAAAGTCTACTCCCCTCTTGCTCCTCTATCCCTCCTCTTCTAACTGAGGGACCTCCGAAACCTCCTCCCACGAAACAACCGACTCCTCCACCACCACCTCCTTCTGTTCCCACTCCAAACGGAACTCCAACTCCACCTCCACCTCACAAAACTCCTTCTCCTCCTTCCACGCCAAAACACACCTCCACCTCTCCTATTCCTACCTCGGGGATCTCTACTCCCCAGGTTCCCAAAACCGTTCCTCCTCCTTCTACCCAACTCTCTACTCCCATTTCTTCTGCTCTCCCTTCTTCCACCACATCCCCCACCACCACCAAACTCCCCTCTCCCTCACCATCCACAAGTGCCGTCGTTCTTACCTCCGACGACGACGACCCTCCTCCTATCATCATGGGAACTGTGGAGGAGGAGGCCCAGCTCAAAGCAATCGAAGAAGAGCTCAACCGGGACCCCTCTGCATAGACAACTGATCACGGGACCAAGTCCCCAAAGAAGGTGGCTCCGGAAGAGCCCACGGAGACAAGGGACCCAGCACCAGCTGGTGGTGCTGGGGCAACAACAAGTCATCCTGAAGATGACGCGGAGGGCTCAAGCTCGAGCTCCTCCGAGGAACAAGGGACCTCTCTGGATGAGGTCGAAGAAGAAGAAGAGGCTCCACCTGCTAAGGAGCAAGCACGGATCCCAACACCTGGACACCAAATGGTGGTGTCCACGAGTTCCCAGCCGCCAAGGGACCGCGTGCTCATGATTGAAGCGGCTGCACCCCCTCAGCAGAAAGGACCTCGCACGGTCTCTAGGGGGAAAACGTCAAAGAGCACTACAAGGAAGGGGAAGGGGACCTCTTCCACAAAACACCCTGTGGATGAACGCCGGAACCTTCTTCCTCCGCTCATCATCTCTGAAGACGTGCTGAATGACAACGGCTTATGGGAACTGTGGGACCTGATCAAGGCCCAGGGCTGGGAAAACCTCTGCAAAGAGACTGTGAACGTCGATCTCTCACAGGTGCGTCAATTTTACAACAACTTCACTATCACCAACGACTGCACTCAGGGAACTCTCTCCCATGAAGGCGATGAGTTTATCTTCACAACGTCGACAATCCGCCTTCAGCTCCAGGTCCCTGGTCAAGGGCTCAATGAGTTGCCCAACAAGCTCTGGGGGGACTTCAATAGCGCCGAAGTATACAACACCATCTTTGAGGGTCGGGTTCCCTCCAAAGTTCCCTCGACGCACCATCTGTCCTTGGTCGCCAAGCTCGCTCACCAATTCATCATCAATGTGGTGATCCCGCGCCAAGAGAAGCGTCTGGTCGTCAATATCCCTGATGCGATCATCCTCTACCACTTCCTCCTCAAAAAGCCCATCAACCTTCCCCGAATCATCCTTGGGCACATGGAGAAGTGCATGGCTTCCAAGTCCCACTCCCTTCCCTACTCAGGGTTGATAAAGAAGCTCCTACAAAAAGAGGGTCTCTACGATGCCTCTAAGGACGAAGTAAAGCTTGGAAGGGAACTGGACATTTCTGTTGTTCAGAAGATGCGACACTCTGAGACTGTAGAGGAAGCGGCTCAACTGGAGTCTGGTGAACAAGAGGGGAACTCTCAAGTGTTGCTCCGTATTGCCAACACCCTCGACCAGATTGCCAAGGACCAAGTAGTGTTGGCCAGAGGACAAGAGAAGCTTACACAAGTACTGACGCGCCTCTGTGACGCCCTGTTCCCTCAAGCCCCATGATCTCTCCCTTCTTTTTCCCTTAATCCAAAAATGACCACAAATTGTACTTGAGTTCCCATTGTATATATTTTCTTAAGTAATGAATTGGTCTTTATTTTGATTGTGTGTTCCCTTCTTTCTTATTATTACTTTGCTTGTTTTCGATGATGTCAAAAAGGGGGAAAGACAAAAAATGCGAGATGAGTTAAAAGTTGAAGTTATCACAGAACATGCATAAGCTAAGGGGGAACAACTGCATAAAAAGCTAAGTAAGAACTAAGTGTCTCACCAAAAGTGGTTCCCTAAATCTAAGTGTTTCACTAAATGTGACTTCCCAAAATCATACTTAGGAACTCATCAGCATATCATTCATTGAAATACTTGCATATTTTGTGATGGGTTTGTCATCATCAAAAAGGGGGAAATTGTTGGGACGTTGTTGGGACCTCTGGTTCTAAACAACGGATCAACGATGTAATTCTCTTAAGTTTTGATAATGACAAACACCATAGGGAACTAATGTGGTTTGTTCAAGTATTTCTAAGGAACGCAGGTACAACCAAGAACTCCCATGAATGACCAAAAACCACAAATGCCTACAATGCAGAGTTTCCATCAAGGGAACTCTAAAGAGGGAAGTTCCCATAAAATGGGAACTCCCAGAAATGATCAAGAGAACAAAATCCCACAATGATGAAGAGTTTCCATCAAGGGAACTCTGAACAAGACAGTTCCCAGGACATGGGAACTCACATGTGAGGACAACGACCGTTCAACGCAGATCGCGGGATTCTGTCTTAGACAGCCCGAAGGAACAGTCTGAGGACAGACTGTCACGCTTCATCCAACGGTCCGATTGATCCAAGAAGTTGACCTAGTTCAAACCAAAGTCACATGTGAAGAAAGTACAACTTGGGCATCAAGCAAAGGGCATTTTGGACACAAACAAAAGATGCGACTGCCCAAGCTCACCTGGACTATAAAGCCAAATGAATAGTACTCGGATTGAGTACTTCTCCCAGAACTCACAAAACACCCACACCAGAGAAAAGAAAAAAAAGGAAGAGAAGTCCCCGCCGACGAGTGTGTGATCTCGACGACGGTGAAGCCGAAGTTCCCAGGATCAAGGGAACTGAGAAGTCGGTGTAAGGTTTGAGTTATTTGTATTTTGCTGTTGTGAGCTTAGGAACTCAGTTGAGAGGATTTACTAGTGTTGCTAGAGTTAGGAAGAACTCGTAGGAACAAAGAAGTGTGAATCCGGCTGTGTAACTAAGGAACAAAGCAATTAATATAAGTAAGTCATTCAAAATCCTCCAAGCGGAGGTAGAGGTTTACCCATACAACTAGTTGGTTGTAGTGGGGTTCCTCTATAAAGGAACTGCGTTCTTTACTGTCTTTATTACTTGCGAACTATTTACTTCCGCTGCCTTGGGAACAACTTAATTGCCAGTTACGAAGCTCTTTGCTAACGTTTACGATCCAACAACATTTAATCGAACACTTGGCGTGCAATGTTAGATCACAAGTCATTTTAAAGGCAAAAGGAGAAAAAACAAGTGAACTTTAAAGACATCCAGGGATAAGCATAAAGAATGAGAATAGTATCAAGCCAATATGAACATTCTGCACTACAAAATCAAGACCGATTGAAGAAAATCGTAAATTCAAACATAGAAACTGATTGCCACATTTAGGACTGACATTTACATGGATATTTCATCGAACACTTGGCGTGCACTGACAGATCACATGTCATTTTAAAGGCAAAAGGACAAAAAAACAAGTGAACTTTAAAGACATCTCGGCATAAGTATAAAGAATGAGGATAGTATCAAGCCAATAAGCACATTATGCACTACAAAATCAAGACCGATAAAAAAAAAGCATAAACTCGAACCTAGAAATTAAATGCCATATTTGGGAGTGACATTTACATGGACATTTCATCGAACACATGGCGTGCAACCATAGATCACAAGTCATTTTGAAGGCATAAGGAGAAAAAAAAGTGAACTTTAAAGACATCTAGGCATAAGCATAAGGAATTGGGATAGTATAAAGCCAATAAGCACATTCTACACTACAAAATCAAGACCGATCGAATAAACGCATAAATTCGAACCTAGAAATCAAATGCCACAAGTCATTTTAAAGGCAAAGGGAGAAAAAACAAGGGAACTTTAAGGACATCTAGGCAAAAACATAAAGAATGAGAATAGTATCAGGCCAATAAGAACATTCTACAATACAAAATCAAGACCGATCGAAGAAAATCATAAATTCAAACCTAGAAACTGAATGCCACATTTAGGAGTGACATTTACATGGGCATTTAATCGAACACTTGGCGTGCATTGTTATATCACAAGTCATTTTAAAGGCAAAAGGAGAAAAAACAAATGAACTTTAAAGACATCCAGGGATAAGCATAAAGAATGAGAATAGTATCAAGCCAATATGAACATTCTGCACTACAAAATCTAGACCGATCGAAGAAAATCATAAATTCAAACCTAGAAACTGAATGCAACATTTAGGAGTGACATTTACATGGGCATTTGATTGAAAACTTGGCATGAAATAATAGATCACAGGTCATTTTAAAGGCGAAAGGAGAAAAATAAGTGAACTTTAAAGACCTATAAGTTTAAGCATAAAGAATGGGGATAGTATCAAGCCAAAAAGCACATTCTACACTACAAAATCAAGACCGATCGAATAAAAGCATAAATTTGAACGTTGAAATCAAATGCCACATTTAGGAGTGACATTTACATGGACATTTCATCGAACACTTGGCGTCCAATGATAGATCACATGTCATTTTAAAGGCAAAAGGACAAAAAAACAAGTGAACTTTAAAGACATCTAGGCATAAGCATAAAGAATGAGGATAGTATCAAGCCAATAAGCACATTATGCACTACAAAATCAAGATCGATCAAAAAAAAGCATAAACTCGAACCTAGAAATTAAATGCCATATTTGGGAGTGACATTTACATGGACATTTCATGGAACACTTGGCGTTCAATGATATATTACGGGTTATAAAAAGGCAAAAGGAGTAAAAACAAGTGAACTTTAAAGACATCTAGACATAAGCATAAAGAATGAGGATAGTATCAAGCAAATAAGCACATTCTGCACTACAAAATTAATACCGATCGAATAAAAGCATGAATTCGAACCTAGAAATCAAATGCCACATTTAGGAGTGACATTTACATGGACATCTCATAGAACACTTGGCGTGCAAAGAAAGATCACAAGTCATTTTAAAGGCAAAAGAAGAAAAAACAAGGGAACTTTAAGGACATCTAGGCAAAAGCATAAAGAAAGAGGATAGTATGAAGCCAATAAGAACATTCTACACTACAAAATCAAGACCGATCGAAGAAAATCATAAATTCAAACCTAGAAACTGATTGCCACATTTAGGAGCGACATTTACATGGGCATTTAATCGAACACTTGGCGTGCAATGTTAGATCACAAGTCATTTGAAAGGCAAAAGGAGAAAAAACAAGTGAACTTTAAAGACATCCAGGGATAAGCATAAAGAATGAGAATAGTATCAAGCCAATATGAACATTCTGCACTACAAAATCAAGACCGATCGAAGAAAATCATAAATTCAAACATAGAAACTGAATGCCACATTTAGGAGTGACATTTACTTGGCGTGAAATAATAGATCACAGGTCATTATAAAGGCGAAAGGAGAAAAACAAGTGAACTTTAAAGACCTATAGGTATAAGCATAAAGAATGGGGATAGTATCAAGCCAATAAGCACATTCCGCACTACAAAATAAAGACCGATCGAATAAAAGCATAAATTTGAACGTTGAAATCAAATGCCACATTTAGGAGTGACATTTACATGGACATTTCATCGAACACTTGGCGTGCAATGATAGATCACATTTCATTTTAAAGGCAAAAGGACAAAAAAACAAGTGAACTTGTAAGACATCTAGGCATAAGCATAAAGAATGAGGATAGTATCAAGCCAATAAGCACATTATGCACTACAAAATCAAGACCGATAAAAAAAAAGCATAAACTCGAACCTAGAAATTAAATGCCATATTTGGGAGTGACATTTACATGGACATTTCATCGAACACATGGCGTGCAACCATAGATCACAAGTCATTTTAAAGGCATAAAGAGAAAAAAAAAAGTGAACTTTAAAGACATCTAGGCATAAGCATAAAGAATTGGGATAGTATAAAGCCAATAAGTACATTCTACACTACAAAATCAAGACCGATCGAATAAACGCATAAATTCGAACCTAGAAATCAAATGCCACATTTAGGAGTGACATTTACATTGATATCTCATCGAACACTCTGCGTGCAATGAAAGATCACAAGTCAGTTTAAAGGCAAAAGTAAAAAAAACAAGGGAACTTTAAGGACATCTAGGCAAAAGCATAAAGAATGAGGATAGTATCAAGCCAATAAGAACATTTTACACTACAAAATCAAGACCGATCGAAGAAAATCATAAATTCAAACCTAGAAACTGAATGCCACATTTAGGAGTGACATTTACATGGGCATTTAATCGAACACTTGGCGTGCATTGTTAGATCACAAGTCATTTAAGAGGCAAAAGGAGAAAAAACAAGTGAACTTTAAAGACATCCAGGGATAAGCATAAAGCATGAAAATCGTATCAAGCCAATATGACGTTCTGCACTACAAAATTTAGACAGATCGAAGAAAATCATAAATTCAAACCTAGAAACTGAATGCCACATTTAGGAGTGACATTTACATGGGCATTTGATCGAAAACTTGGCGTGAAATAACAGATCACAGGTCATTTTAAAGCCGAAAGGAGAAAAAACAAGTGAACTTTAAGGACCTATAGGTATAAGCATGAAGAATGGGGATAGTATCAAGCCAATAAGCACATTCTGCACTACAAAATCAAGACCGATCGAATAAAAGCATAAATTCGAACGTTGAAATCAAATGCCACATTTAGGAGTGACATTTACATGGGCATTTCATCGAACACTTGGCGTGCAATGATAGATCACATGTCATTTAAAGGCAAAAGGACAAAAAAACAAGTGAACTTTAAAGACATCTAGGCATAAGCTTAAAGAATGAGGATAGAATCAAGCAAATAAGCACATTATGCACTACAAAATCAAGACCGATAAAAAAAAGCATAAACTCGAACATAGAAATTAAATGCCATATTTGGGAGTGACATTTACATGGACATTTCATCGAACACATGGCGTGCAACCATAGATCACAAGTCATATTTAAGGCAAAAGGAGAACAAACTAGGGAACTTTAAGGACATCTAGGCAAAAGCATAAAGAATGAGGATAGTATCAAGCCAATAAGAACATTCTACACTACAAAATCAAGACCGATCGAAGAAAATCATAAATTCGAACCTAGAAATCAAATGCCACATTTAGGAGTGACACTTACATGGGCATTTAATCGAACACTTGGCGTGCAATGTTAGATCACAAGTCATTTTAAAGGCAAAAGGAGAAGAAACAAGGGAACTTTAAGGACATCTAGGCAAAAGCATAAAGAACGAGGATAGTGTCAAGCCAATAAGAACATTCTACACTACAAAATCAAGACCGATCGAAGAAGATCATAAATTTAAACCTAGAAATAAATGCCACATTTAGGAGTGACATTTACATGGGCATTTCATCGAACACTTCGCATGCAATGTTAGATCCCAAGTCAATTTAAAAGCAAAAGGAGAAAAAACAAGTGAGAAATGAGGATAGTATCAAGCCAATAAGAACATTATGCACTACAAAATCAAGACCGATCGAAGAAAATCATAAATTCAAACCTAGAAACTGAATGCCACATTTAGGAGTGACATTTACATGGGCATTTGATCGAACACATGGCGTGCAACCATAGATCACAAGTCATTTTAAAGGCATAAGGAGAAAAAAAAGTGAACTTTAAAGACATCTAGGCATAAGCATAAAGAATTGGGATAGTATAAAGCCAATAAGCACATTCAGCACTACAAAAGCAAGTACGATCGAATAAACGCATAAATTCGAACCTAGAAATCAAATGCCACATTTAAGAGTGACATTTACATGGATATCTCATCGAACACTTGGCGTGCAATGAAAGATCACAAGTCATTTTAAAGGCAAAAGGAGAAAAAACTTTAAGGACATCTAGGCAAAAGCATAAAGAATGAGGATAGTATCAAGCCAATAAGAACATTCTACACTACAAAATCAAGACCGATCGAAGAAAATCATAAATTCAAACCTAGAAATTGAATGCCACATTTAGGAGTGATATTTACATGGGCATTTAATCGAACACTTGGCGTGCATTGTTAGATCACAAGTCATTTTAGAGGTAAAAGGAGAAGAAACAAGTGAACTTTAAAGACATCCAGGGATAAGCATAAAGAATGAGAATAGTATCAAGCCAATATGAACATTCTGCACTACAAAATCTAGACCTGTCGAAGAAAATCATAAATTCAAACCTAGAAACTCAATGGCACGTTTAGTTGTGACATTTACATGGGCATTTGATCGAAAACTTGGCGTGCACTGATAGATCACAAGTCATTTTAAAGGCAAAAGTAGAAAAAACAAGTGAAATTTAAAGACATCTAGGCATAAGCATAAAGCATGAGGATAGTATCAAGCCAATAAGCACATTCTAAATTACAAAATCAAGACTGGTCGAATAAATGCATAAATTCGAACCTAAAAATCGAATGCCACAATTAGGAGTGACATTTACATGAACATTTCATCGAACACTTGACGTGCAATGTTAGATCACAAGTCATTTTAAAGACAAAAGGAGAAAAAAGAAGTGAACTTTAAAGTCATCTAGGCAAAAGCATAAAGAATGATGATAGTATCAAGCCAATAAGCACATTCTACACTACAAAATTAAGACCGATTGAATAAAGCATAAATTTGAACCTAGAAATTGAATGCCACATTTAGAAGTGACATGTACATGGACATTTCATCGACACTTGGCGTGCAATGATAGACAACAAGTCATTTTAAAGGCATAAGGAGAAAAAACAGGTGAAATTTAAAGACATCTAGGCATAAGCATAAAGAATGAGGATAGTATCAAGCCAATAAGCACATTATGCACTACAAAATCAAGACCGATCGAAAAAAGCATAAACTCGAACCTAGAAATTAAATGCCATATTTGAGAGTGACATTTACATGGACATTTCATCGAACACTTGGCGTGCAATAAAAGATCACAAGTCATTTTAAAGGCAAAAGGACAAAAAACTAGTGAACTTTAAAGACATCTAGGCATAAGCATAAAGAATTGGGATAGTATAAAGCCAATAAGCACATTTTGCACTACAAAATCAAAAACGATCGAATAAACGCATAAATTCGAACCTAGAAATCAAATGCCACATTTAGGAGTGAAATTTACATGGACATCTCATCGAACACTTGGCGTGCAATAAAAGATCACAAGTCATTTTAAAGGCAAAAGGAGAAAAAACAAGGGAACTTTAAGGACATCTAGGCAAAAGCATAGAGAATGGGGATAGTATCAAGCCAATAAGCATATTCTACACTACAAAATCAAGACCGATCGAAGAAAATCTTAAATTTGAACCTAGAAATCAAATGCCACATTTAGGAGTGACATTTATATGGGCATTTAATCGAACACTTGGCATGCAATGTTAGATCACATGTCATTTTAAAGGCAAAAGTAGAAAAAACAAAGGGAACTTTAAGGACATCTAGGCAAAAGCATAAAGAATGAGGATAGTATCAAGCCAATAAGAACATTCTATACTACAAAATCAAGACAGATCGAAGAAGATCATAAATTCAAACCAAGAAACTAAATGCCATATTTAGGAGTGACATTTACATGGGCATTTAATCGAACACTTGGCGTGCAATGTTAGATCAGAAGTCAATTTAAAAGCAAAAGGAGAAAAAACAAGTGAACTTTAAAGATATCCAGGGATAATCATAAAGAAATGAGGATAGTATCAAGGCAATAAGAACATTATGCACTACTAAATCTAGACCGATCGAAGAAAATCATAAATTCAAACCTAGAAACTAAATGCCACATTTAGGAGTGACATTTACATGGGCATTTGATCGAACACTTGGCGTGCCATAATAGATCACAGGTCATTTTAACGGCGAAAGGAGAAAAAACAAGTGAACTTTAAAGACCCATAGGTATAAGCATAAAGAATGGGGATAGTATCAAGCCAATAAGCACATTCTACACTACAAAATCAAGACCGATCGAATAAAAGCATAAATTCGAACCTAGAAATCAAATGCCACATTTAGGAGTAACATTTACATGGACATTTCATCGAACACTTGGCGTGCAATGATAGATCACATGTCTTTTGAAAGGCAAAAGGACAAAAAAACAAGTGAACTTTAACGACATCTAGGCATAACCATAAAGAATGAGGATAGTATCAAGCCAATAAGCACCTTATGCACTACAAAATCAAGACCGATCAAAAAAAGCATAAATTCGAACCTAGAAATTAAATGCCATATTTGGGAGTGACATTTACATGGACATTTCATCGAACACTTGGCGTGCGACCATAGATCACAAGTCATTTTAAAGGCATAAGAAGAAAGAACAAGTGAACTTTAAAGACATCTAGGCATAAACATAAAGAATTAGGATAGTATAAAGCCAATAAGCACATTCTGCACTACAAAATCAAGACCGATCGAATAAACGCATAAATTCGAACCTAAAACCGAATTCCACATTTAGGAGTGACATTTACATGGACATTTCATGAAACACTTGGCATGCAATAGATCAGAATTAAATTTTTAAAGGCAAAAGAAGAAAAAACAAGTGAACTTTAAAGACATCTAGGGATAAGCAAAAAGAATGAGGATAGTATCAAGCTAATAAGCACAATATACACTACAAAATCAAGACCGATCAAAGAAAAGCATAAATTCGAACCTAGAAACCGAATGCCACATTTAGGAGTGACATTTACATGGATACTTCATTGAACACTTGGTGTGCAATGATAGACCACAAGTTATTTTAAAGGCAAAAGGAGAAAAAACGTATGAACTTTAAAAACATCTAGGCATTAGCATAAATAATGAGGATATTATCAAGTCAATAAACACATTCTGCACTACAAAATAAAGACCGATCGAACAAAAGAATAAATTCGAACCTAGAAATCGAAGGCCACATTTAGGAGTGACATTTACATGGACATTTCATCGATCATTTGGCATGAGGATAGTATCAAGCCAATAATCAAATTCTGCACTACAAAATTAAGACCAATCGAATAACATCATAAATTTGAACCTAAAAACCGAACGCAACATTTAGGAGTGATATTTACATGGACATTTCATCGAACACTTGGCATGCAATGGTAGATCACAAGGCATTTTAAAGGCAAAAGGAGAAAAAAAAGTGAACTTTAAAGACATCTAGGCACAAGCATAAAGAATGAGGATAGTATCAAGCCAATAAGCACATTCCGAACTACAAAATCAAGATCGATCGAAGAAAAGAATAAATTCGAACCTAGAAACCGAATGCCACATTTAGGAGTGACATTTGCATTGAAATTTCATCGAACACTTGGCGTGCACTGATAGATCACAAGTCATTTTAAAGGCAAAAGTATAAAAAAACAAGTGAAATTTAAAGACATCTAGGCATAAGCATAAAGCATGAGGATAGTATCAAGCCAATAAGCACATTCTACATTACAAAATCAAGACTGGTCGAATAAATGCATAAATTCGAACCTAAAAATCGAATGCCACAATTAGGAGTGACATTTACATGAACATTTCATCGAACTCTTGACGTGCAATGTTAGATCACAAGTCATTTTAAAGACAAAAGGAGAAAAAAGAAGTGAACTTTAAAGTCATCTAGGCAAAAGCATAAAGAATGATGATAGTATCAAGCCAATAAACACATTCTACACTACAAAATTAAGACCGATTGAATAAAAGCATAAATTTGAACCTAGAAATCGAATGCCACATTTAGAAGTGACATGGACATGGACATTTCATCGACACTTGGCGTGCAATGATAGACAACAAGTCATTTTAAAGGCATAAGGAGAAAAAACAGGTGAAATTTAAAGACATCTAGGCATAAGCATAAAGAATGAGGATATTATCAAGCCAATAAACACATTCTGCACTATAAAATCAAGACCGATTAAAAGAAAAGAATAAATTGGAACCTAGAAACCGAATGCCACATTTAGGAGTGACATTTACATGGAAATTTCATCGAACACTTGTCGTGCAATGATAGATCACAAGTCATTTTAAAGGCATAAGCAGAAAAAACGGGTGAAATTTAAAGACATTTAGGCATAAGCATAAACAATGAGGATAGTATCAAGCCAATAAGCACATTATGCACTACAAAATCAAGACCGATCGAAAAAAAGAGTAAATTCGAACCTAGAAATCAAATGCCACATTTGGGAGTGACATTTACATGGAAATTTCATTGAACACTTGGCGTGCAACCATAGATTACAAGTCATTTTAAAGGCATAAGGAGAAAAAACAAGTGATCTTTAAGGACATCTAGGCAAAAGCATAAAGAATGAGGATAGTATCAAGCCACTAAAAACATTCTTAACTACAAAATAAAAACCGACCGAAGAAAAGCATAAATTCGAACCTAAAACCGAACACCACATTTAGGAGGGACATTTACATGGATATTTCATCGAACAATTGACGTGCAATCATAGATCACAAGTCATTTTAAAGGCAAAAAGAGAAAAAACAAGTGAACTTTAAAGACATCTAGGCATAAGCATAAAGAATGAGCATTGTTATCAAGCTAATAAGCACATTTCGCACTACAAAATCAAGATCGAGCGAATAAAAGCATAAATTCGAACCTGGAAATCGAATGCCACATTTAGGAGTGACATTTACATGGACATTTCATTGAACACATTGCGTGCAATGTAAAATCACAAGTCATTTTAAAGACAAAAGCAGAAAAAAAGACTTTAAAGACATCTAGGCATAAGCTTAAAGAATGAGGACAATATCAAGCCAATAAGCACATTCTGCACTACAAAATCAAGACCGATCGAAAAAAGCGTAAATTCGAACATTTAAAACGAATGCCACATTTTGGAGTGACATTTTGATGGATATTTCATCGAACACTTGGCGTGCAATGACAGATCACAGGTCATTTTAAAGGCCAAAGAAGAAAAAACAAGTGAACTTTAAAAACATCTATGCAAAAGCATAAAGAATGAGGACAATATTAAGCCACTAAGAACATTCTGCACTACAAAATCTAGACAGACCGAAGAAAAGCATAAATTCGAACCTAAAACCGAATGCCACATTTAGGAGTTACATTTACATGGACATTTCATGAAACACTTGGCATACAATAGATCACAAGTCAATTTTTAAAGGCAAAAGGAGAAAAAACAAGTGAACTTTAAAGACATCTAGGGATAAGCAAAAAGAATGAGGATAGTATCAAGCCAATAAGCACATTTTGCACTACAAAATCAAGACCGATCGAAGAAAAGCATAAATTCGAACCTAGAAACCGAATGCCACATTTAGGAGTGACATTTACATGGATATTTCATTGAACACTAGGTGGCAATGATAGACCACAAGTCATTTTAAAGGCAAAAGGAGAAAAAACGAGGGAACTTTAAAAACATCTTGGCATAAGCATAAAGAATAAGAATATTATCAAGCCAATAAACACATTCTACACTACAAAATAAAGACAGATCGAATAAAAGAATAAATTCGAACCTAGAAATCGAATGCCACATTTAGGAGTGTCATTTACATGGACATTTCATCAAACATTTGGCGTGCGATGATAGATTACAAGTCAATTTTTTTTAAATACAAAAGGAGAAAAAAAAGTGAACTTTAAAGACATCTAGGCATAAGCATAATGAATGAGGATAGTATCAAGCCAATAAGCACATTCTGCACTACAAAATAAAGACCGATCGAAGAAAACGATAAATTCGAACCTAAAAACCGAATGCCACATTTAGGAGTGACATTTACATGGAAATTTCATCGAACACTTGGCGTGCAACTATAGTCACACGTCATTTTAAAGGCGTAAGGAGAAAAAACAAGTGATCTTTAAGGACATCTAGGCAAAAGCATAAAGAATGAGGATAGTATCAAGCCACTAAAAACATTCTTAACTACAAAATAAAAACCGACCGAAGAAAAGCATAAATTCGAACCTAAAACCGAACACCACATTTAGGAGGGACATTTACATGGATATTTCATCGAACAATCGGCGTGCAATCATAGATCACAAGTCATTTTAAAGGCAAAAGGAGAAAAAACAAGTGAACTTTAAAGACATCTAGGCAAAAAGCATAAAGAATGAGGATAGTATCAAGCCACTAAGAACATTCTGCACTACAAAATCAAAACCGACCGAAGAAAAGCATAAATTCGAACCTAAAACCGAATGCCACATTTAGGAGGGACATTTACATGGATATTTCATCGAACACTTGGCGTGCAATGCTAGATCACAGGTCATTTTAAAGGCAAAAAGAGAAGAAAAAAATGAACTTTAAAGACATCTAGGGATAAGCATAAATTATGAGGATAGTATCAAGCCAATAAGCACATTTTGCACTACAAAATCAAGACCGATCGAATAAAAGCATAAATTCGAACATAGAAACCGAATGCCACATTTAGGAGTGACATTTACATGGATATTTCATCAAACACTTGGCGTGCAATGTTAGATCACAAGTCATTTTAAAGGCAAAAGGAGAAAAAACAAGTGAACTTTAAAGACATCTAGGCAAAAAGCATAAAGAATGAGGATAGTATCAAGCCACTAAGAGCATTCTGCACTACAAAATCAAAACCAACCGAAGAAAAGCATAAATTCGAACCTAAAACCGAATGCCACATTTAGGAGGGACATTTACATGGATATTTCATCGAACACTTGGCGTGCAATGCTAGATCACAGGTCATTTTAAAGGCAAAAAGAGAAAAAAAGAGTGAACTTTAAAGACATCTAGGGATAAGCATAAAGAATGAGGATAGTATCATGCCAATAAGCACATTCTGCACTACAAAATCAAGACCGATCGAAGAAAAGAATAAATTCGAACCTAGAAACCGAATGCCACATTTAGGAGTGACATTTATATGGACATTTCATCGAACACTTGACGTTCAACCATAAATCACAAGTCATTTTAAAGGCATAAGGAGAAAAAAACAAGTGAACTTTAAAGGCCTCTAGGCATAAGCATAAAGAATTAGAATAGTATCAAGCCAATAAGCACGTTCTGCACTACAAAATCAAGACCTATCGAATAAAAGCATAAATTCGAACCTAGAAACCGAATGCCACATTTAGGAGTGACATTTACATGGATATTTCATGGAACACTTGGCGTGCAATGTTAGATCACAAGTCAATTTAAAGGCAAAAGAAGAAAAAAATAGTGAACTTTAAAGACATCTAGGCAAAAAGCATAAAGAATGAGGATAATATCAAGCCACTAAGAACATTCTACACTACAAAATCAAAACCGACTGAAGAAAAGCATAAATTCGAACCTAAAACCGAATGCCACATTTAGGAGGGACATTTACATGGATATTTCATCGAACACTTGGCGAGCAATGATAGATCACAAGTCATTTTAAAGGCAAAAAGAGAAAAAAAAGTGAACTTTAAAGACATATTGGGATAAGCATAAAGAATGAGGATAGTATCAAGCCAATAAGCACATTCTGCACTACAAAATCAAGACCCCATCGAATAAAAGGATAAATTCAAACCTGGAAATAGAATGCCACATTTAGGAGTGACATTTACATGGACATTTCATTGAACACTTTGCGTGCAATGTTAAATCACAAGTCAATTTAAAGACAAAAGGAGAAAAAAAGACTTTAAAGACATCTAGGCATAAGCATAAAGAAGAGGCCTCTAGAGAGAGAAGCTCCTCCTTCTCTCCTCTTTCTAGGGTTTGGGGTTTCCCTTTTCCGGCAAGCTTTGGGTCGTTTCCGGCGGTGTTTCCGGTTGGGAGGGGTGGGGTAGAGTGTGAGTGGGTGTCTTCTTGTGAGGTTGAATCTCTAGTGGGGCCCTTTGGCGGCTGGAGCACAAGAGGGAGTTGGAGAGGCAAGGAGTGGGTAAACACGGGCTGGGTGTTGACCGACGGCCTTCCCGACGGTGGCTCCCCTTGAGAGAGAGACGGTAACATCAAGTGAGGCGGAAATCTGAGAGATACCACTTGGTAGATCTCGGATACGTGAGGGAGGAGGCAGCAAGTGAGGTGTGCGTTCACAAAAGCTAGGTTTTTAGGGTTTTTATTCTTGAGCTGTGTGAACAAAGGCAGATCTGGTTCTAGAAGGCACAAATTTACCCCCATAAGGCTCGATTTTGGGGGAAATACTGATGTTCTAGCGGAGACAAGCAAAAAATCCGAGGAGGGGGCTGGATCTACTTCGAAACTGGTGGGTAAAGGGGTCGCAGCTGAGGTAGATCTACTTGAAGATGGAAAATCCACCATGGCAGGGAAGGAGGGCTGTTCGTGGGATTTTGAGGATGGAAAAAGCTTGCCCTTTGAGGTTTCAATAGCCACCAAGTCAGCCATGGAAAAGGGAGGCTCTTGATGGCGTATCTGGTCGGAGGTGTTGAGGAGGGGTCACCGGTGTTAGGATCTGAAGTTAGGGCGTTGGAATTGGATAGGAGAGGGACACAAACTGTCACCTTGGGCATGAATTCAGGCTTGGTCAACTTTGGAGATGGAAAGCTGAAAGGGACAGCTCATAACTTCACATGTGAGGCTGATTACCTATTTCAGAAGGTGGACAGTGTAAAGGGAAGCTTTGACCCTGCCATGTTGAGCAAACCCCTTTCAAAAACCTCTATCCCTTCAGATTCAAACGTCTCTTTCTCAAAAGGGGCTGTAGCTGGTTTGAAAACCCCATTTCACTCCCAACCATCCCCATTTTCGTATGGACAAGTCCCTAAAACCAATAAAACGTCCAAAATGCCCAGAAAATTGAGTTTTTCCCTTGAATTGATAAAGAAGTCTATAAATTCAGAGATGAGGAGGTTGGATCTGCCTTAAAGGAGTGGAATTCGACCTTAATTGGGGTGGTTCTAGGTGCATCTCCTTTGGAGTCATGACTGAATTTGCCAAGAAAAATTGGTCTTCTTACCCTCTCAAAATTTTTGAAAAAACAAATGGGGTGTTTGTCTTTAGATTTGGAGCTGAGGATGGTAAAAGATGGGTGTTGGAGCAAGGTCCTTGGCTGATTGGGGGCTCTAAGCCATTGATGTTTAAAGAGTGGCAGTTTGGTATGCAAATAGATTGGGAAAGCTTCAGCAAAGTGCCAGTTTGGGCTCAAATTGTTGAACCTGACCCGATTTTTATCTCCTCTAAGCATATGTTGGGAGTAATGGGCAGCATGATCGGAAGACCCATTTGTGTTGATGGGATAACGGCTGAAGTGGGTAGGCTCTCGTTTGCTAGAGTGTTGGTAGAGGTGTCACCCTTGGAGGCTAAAAGAAAGGCGGTAGTGCTTGAAAATTCAAGAGGAAAGGTCTTCAAGTATGAGGTTAAGTTTGAGAACCTGCCATGGAGTTGTGACTATTGTAATTCGTTTGGGCATACCCAACGATTTTGCAAGAAGGCTGGATACACTAGGCCTCATTTGCGTCCTTTAAAGAAAAAGAAGGTATGGGTGGTTAAGAAAAAGAATGGGGCTGAGTTGGAAGCTGAGTTAGATCATGTGAATGAAGAGCCTAAAAAGAAGGTGGAAACTGCCAATCCTCCTCTTTTTTCGCTTTTTCCCAAGCCAAGACCCGAGAACAAAAGGTAAGTGTGCCAAGGTTAAATAGTGCCTCGGTTGCTGATGTGATAGGCCTTGTTTCTGATGGTAATGGGGTTGCCCCCTTGCTTGAAGTGGGTGAGAACGATGCTAAGTGTGGGATGAATGTACAACAGAGTGTTTTGAGCTGCTTGGAGGTTGAGAAAGCTAAGAACTCTATGTTAGTCGCTCAGGTTGGCACATCTTTTGGAAATTTCCGAGAGGTCAGCCTTGCTTTAGGAGGTGATATGGGTGTTGGTTTTGATGCGGTTCCGGTTGCTAACCCGGACCACCCTAGTGTAGTGTTGGGGGGATACCACACCATGTGAGGATACTCCTAAGGGTTTGCTGGTAGGAAAGGAGGCTAAAATGGCTGATGGTTTGCTAGATTGTAGAGCCGAGTTGCTTGTGAAAGAGGTTTTGGATCGAGAGGCTGGTTTGGTTTGTTTGGACCGAGAGGTTGCTTTTGGGGCTGAGTTGAGGGATCGAGACGTTGAGGCTGTTTTGGTTGAGATGATGGCTGATTTGTCGCCGAGGAAGAGGTCAGACTCGGTGGTGGTAGGGCTTAAAGCCAAGGTACCAAACAGACCGGGATTAAGTAAGAAAGAAAGGGAGGCTCCTAGGCCGAAGAGTAGACTTTCCCCCAACAAAACTAATTTCTTGTTGACGGAGGGCAAGGATAAGTTGGGGGCAAAAGGCTATTTAGCAAGGCGGATGAGTTTGGAAGAGGGTCGTAGTAGCCCTAAGAATGGTTCTTATGGTTGATGTGAGAATAGGAGCTTGGAACGTTAGGGGTGTTAATGGTGCCCCTAAAATAAGCATGGTGAATAAGTTTGTCGTGAAGAATAAAATTAGTCTTTTTGGTTTGCTAGAAACAAAGACGTTGCGGACGAAGGAAAGGGAGTTAGCTAGGTCCTTGCTTAAAGATTGGAAGTTTTGTACGGATATGGGTACGGGGGAAAGGAGCAGAATGAGAGTGGTTTGGGATCCTTTGGTCTTGAAGGTTGAAGTGCTTGTGAATACCGAGCAAGCAATCCATTGCAAAGTGAGTTGTAGGAATTCTCATGAGCAATTTTTTGGAACTTTTGTCTATGCTTCAAATAATAGTACGGAGAGAAGGGTCTTGTGGGATTGCTTGAGGAACATTGCCTTGTATATGAACGAGCCATGGATAGTGCTTGGGGATGTGAATTGTATCCTCAACTCGAGTGAAAAATTTTCCCTTCGAAGGAGAAGTGAAGGGGAGCCAACGGAGCTTGCGGGAGTGTTAGATCGTTGCTTACTTGAGGACTTGGCATTCTCCGGGGCAAAGTTTACTTGGTCAAATGAACAATTGGGTAGCCAAAGGGTGGCTACTAAGATTGATCGAGTGCTAGTAAATGAGGCATGGAAGAGGGATTTCAGCCGGGCGTATGCCTTTTTCGGGGATCCATGGCTTTCCGACCATTCGCCGGGTCTTGTGTTTGTCAACCCGTCCCATGTAGGAAGAAAATACCCTTTCCGGTTCTACAACTTTTGGACGGAGGAGGAGGAGTTTAGTAATGTAGTTGAAAGGGCATGGAATTTCCGGGTGGAAGGAATAGCTCAATTTATACTTATGTCAAAATTACAAAAGGTGAAGGGGGAGCTAAAGGGGTGGTTGAGGTCCAAGAATAGGGCCCTTGAGGGTTTAGTGGAGGATAGTGTGGAAAAGCTAAAGCAAGCACACTTGGTCTTGAATGAGGACTTAGCAAATGAGGAGAAACAAGAAGAGGTTAAGAAAGTCAAACTTGAGTTGGAGAGCAATTTGAGCAAGCTTACTAGTGCCACCAAACAACGAGCAAAGATGGGTTGGCTCTCGTTTGGAGAGGAAACGTCGTCTATTTTTTTTAATAGAATCAAGGCAAGGAAAGTAAACAAGAAACTACACTTGCTTAAGGATGAAGATGGGCAAGAGGTTGAAGGGGAGGAAAACATTACCAAGGAGGTTGTGGGCCACTTTGAGAAGCTTTTTGGCACTTCGGGGATGAGTCAACCGAGGGGGTTTAAGGTATTAAGTGGGCCTACACTAGAAGGAGAGGATGTGGCAGCCCTTAACTTTATCCCCACGGAGGAGCAGATACGTAATGCCTTCTTCAAGATAGGTGTGAACAAATCCCCCGGACCGGATGGGTTTGGAAGTCATTTCTATAAGGTGTGTTGGGAGACTATCAAAGGGGATGTCATAGCGGCGGTCCGAGAATTCTTTAGCTCGGGACGTTTGCTCCGGTTTTGGAATAATACTTTTGTTAGCTTGGTACCGAAAGTAGAAGAGCCGTTTATGGTCAAGGAGTTTAGGCCAATTGCTTGTTGTAATGTGTTCCAAAAAGCCGTATCAAAAATCATGGTGGAGAAGATACGACCTTTGCTTGGAAAGATTGTAGGCTTGAACCAAGGGGCCTTTGTACCGGGGCGTCTCCTAGCCCATAATGTGGCGGTGGCACAAGAGATAGTTGCAAATTATGAGGATCGTGATGTGTCCAAGAGGTGTGCTATTAAGGCCGACTTGTTTAAAGCTTATGATTGTTTGGATTGGGGCTTCTTGGAGAGGATGCTAGCCTACCTCAACTTCCTGCCACATTTGATTCGCCTAATCATGGTATGTGTTTCTACACCTTGTTTCTCTATTTTGGTTAACGGGGAGGCTAAAGGTTTCTTTGAGGGGAAAAGAGGGCTAAGACAAGGGGACCCTCTCTCTCCGTTCCTCTTTGTCTTAGCCATGGAAGTTTTGAGTAGGAAGCTTAAGAGTGCTAGTAGCACCGAGGGTTTCTTTTTCCACCCAAAATGTAAGAGACTAGGGATCATAAACTTAGCCTTTGCGGGTGACCTTTTGGTCTTTTGCAAACCTTTGGGAGATTCATTGAAAATTGTTACAACATGCTTGAGGGAGTTTGGAGAGGAATTCGGGCTTGTTCTTAGCTCCACAAAAACCCATCTCTTTTTTGGGGGAGTGTTGGAGGGAGAAAGGGAGCGGATGGCGAGAGAGCTTGGGTTTCCCTTGGGGACTTTCCCGGTACGATATCTTGGGCTTCCTCTTCACACAAAAAAGCTAAAAATCTCGGATTATGGGCCTCTTCTAAATAAAATTACCACGGTCCTCCAACGTTGTAGCGTGCCCACACTTTCTTATGCCGAGAGAGCGGAAATTGTTAGATGTGTGGTAGGGGGAGTGCTCTCGTTTTGGGCTCAATTGGTGCTCCTACCTAAAGGGATAATTGGGAGGATTGGAAGCCTTTGTAGAAGCTACATTTGGTTGGGGAGGTTGGAGGGGCGCAAGGCTTTAGTAGCTTGGGATGTTGTGTGCAAGCCATATGAGGAGGGTGGGCTTAATATTAAAGAGGTGGGAGCGTGGAATACCTCGATTTTCTTCCGGTTAGGTCATGATGTGATCACCGGGAATAGTAACTTGTGGACAATGTGGGTTGAAGATAACCACACTAGGAGTGTAAGGCCCGAGGCCATAGAAGCGCTATCCCATGCCAACATGAGGACTTCCCGGGAGGTCACCCATCCTGGTACTACTCTCACCCTTGCACGCTTAACTTTTGAGTTCTTTGTCCTCACTCGAACTCAGAAAAGGAAGAGCTCTTGTTAACATGGGTAGCACCTCAATTCCATATAAATTATCGGGGTGTTACAAGGAGAGACGACTTTTGGAGCGTGAGGAAGACGAATACCGACTCTTGGGTATGGAGGAATTTGCTTAAAACCCGTGAGGTTATGAGAAAATTGTTGTTGGAGAATGAGAATCAAGAGGCGGAAGTAGATATCCTAGACATTACTAGGCCAAGTGGGAGCCTTGACACAAAGGCCCTTTATGAGGCCTTGAGGGATAAAGGAGAGAGGGAGAGTTGGTGTGAGGTGGTTTGGGGGGTGGTTCGAGCAAGAACGTGGAGTTTCCGACTATGGTTAGCATATAGAGGTCGTCTTCCCACTATGGAGCGACTCTATGCTTGGGGACGTGTTAGCCACAATTTATGCCCCTTATGCAACACACACCCCGAAACCGTTGACCACCTTTGGGGGTCGTGTCCTTTTGTGCTTGGAGTTATGGAGAAAACTTGGAGGTGGGTAGGGATCTTTACCCATAAGGAGACTATAAAAGATTGGGTTGAATGGTTTGCAAACTCACCCGGGAGGGATAGCACTCTTTTTAAGACAAAGCTCTTGGCTTTCCTTGGTGTTGTGTACTACACATGGAAGCTAAGGAACGAAGTCATACATGATTGAGTTGTACCTAATGTTGACTCATGTGCCCAAGAAATCATGTTAGAGTGCAAAAGAAGAATGGAAGTCACTTGCAAGTTTGAAGGGAGAAGAGGAGAAGCCCTTCGTAGAAGACTTGGCCTTTGAGGTTAGTTACCCTGGGAGCTCTTGCTTACTTTGCTTTCGACCTTTTTTGGCCTAGTTTGCCGAGTGCCCATGTCCCCTCCCTAGGGTGATTTTGTATTCGGACTGCTAGTTGGTGGTATTTACGAGCCTTATGGCTTTTGTTTGGAGGTTTTTTGATGTGTGGGGAGAGGCGTTGTGCCCCCTCCGGTTCTTGGTTGGTAGATATGCCTTTGGTTAGTGAGTGGGCTGCCGAGGTCCTCGGTTTTTGTGTACATATATAGGCTTTTGTCTATACTTTTGGGATAGGGTCTTAGACACATTTTTGTTAGGCCCGTAGGGCATTTTTGTACCGGATCTGCGTATCCGGGTTCGGGTTGTACTTTTCCACCTTGACTTTTTATGGTCAAGCGTGTTTTGTACCTACGTCTTTCGTTTTATACATATTTACCACGTTTCGAGCATAAGCATAAAGAATGAGGAGAGTATCAAGCCAATAAGCACATTCTGCACTACAAAATCAAGACCAATCGAAAAAAGCGTAAATTCGAACCTAGAAATCAAATGCCACATTTGGGAGTGACATTTACATGGACATTTCATCGAACACTTGACGTGCAACCAAGGATCACAAGTCATTTTAAAGGCATAAGGAGAAAAATCAAGTGAACTTTAAAGACATCTAGGCATAAGCATAAAGAATTAGGATAGTATCAAGCCGATAAGCACATTCTACACTACAAAATCATGACCGATCGAATAAAAACATAAATTCGAACCTAGAAACCGAATGCC
This sequence comes from Fallopia convolvulus, assembly GCA_964016875.1. Lineage (NCBI taxonomy): Eukaryota > Viridiplantae > Streptophyta > Magnoliopsida > Caryophyllales > Polygonaceae > Fallopia > Fallopia convolvulus. The sequence goes on along the minus strand of OZ024724.1, from coordinate 34,587,421 downwards.
ACATTTAGGAGTGAAATTTTCATGGACATTTCATCGAACACTTGGCATGCAATGTTAGATCACAAGTCATTTTAAAGGTAAAAGAAGAAAAAACAAGTGAACTTTAAAGACATCTAGGCAAAAGCATAAAGAATGAGGATAGTATTAAGCCACTAAGAACATTCTACACTACAAAATCAAAACCGACCGAAGAAGAGCATAAATTCGAACCTAAAACCGAATGCCACATTTAGGAGGGACATTTACATGGATATTTCATCGAACACTTGACGTGCAATGATAGACAACAAGTCATTTTAAAGGCATAATGAGAAAAAAACAGGTGAAATTTAAAGACATCTAGGCATAAGCATAAAGAATGAGGATATTATCAAGCCAATAACCACATTCTGCACTACAAAATCAAGATCGATTAAAAGAAAAGCATAAATTTGAACTTAGAAACCGAATGCCACATTTAAGGAGTGACATTTACATGAAAATTTCATCGAACACTTGTCGTGCAATGATAAATCACATGTCATTTTAAAGGCATAAGGAGAAAAACCAGGTGAAATTTAAAGACATCTAGGCATAAGCATAAAGAATGAGGATAGTATCAAGCTAATAAGCACATTGTGCACTACAAACTCAAGACCGATCGAAAAAAAGAGTAAATTCGAACCTAGAAATCAAATGCCACATTTGGGAGTGACATTTACATGGACATTTCATAGAACACTTGGTGTGCAACCATAGATCACAAGTCATTTTAAAGGCATAAGGAGAAAAAGCAAGTGAACTTTAAAGACATCTAGGCATAAGCATAAAGAATTAGGATAGTATCAAGCCAAAAAGCACATTCTGCACTACAAAATCAAGACCGATCGAATAAAAGCATAAATTCGAACCTAGAAACCGAATGCCACATTTAGGAGTGACATTTACATGGACATTTCATCGAACACTTGGCGTGCAATGTTAGATCAGAGGTCATTTTAAAGGCAAAAGGAGAAAAAACAAGTGAACTTTAAACACATCTAGGCAAAAGCATAAAGAATGAGGATAGTATCAACCCACTAAGAACATTTTGCACTACAAAATCAAAACCGACCGAAGAAAAGCATAAATTCGAACCTAAAACCAAATGCCACATTTAGGAGGGACATTTACTTGGATATTTTATCGAACACTTGGCGTGCAATGATAGATCACAAGTCATTTTAAAGGCAAAAAGAGAAAAAGCAAGTGAACTTTAAAGACATCTAGGCATAAGCATAAAGAATGAGCATAGTATCAAGCCAATAAGCACAATTCGCACTACAAAATCAAGACCCGATCGAATAAAAGCATAAATTCGAACCTGGAAATCGAATGCCACATTTTGGAGTGATATTTGCATGGACATTTCATTGAACACTTTGCGTGCAATGTTAAATCACAAGTCATTTTAAAGACAAAAGGAGAAAAAAGACTTTAAAGACATCTAGGCACAAGCAAAAAGAATGAGGAGAGTATCAAGCCAATAAGCACATTCTGCACTACAAAATCAAGACCGATAAAAAAGAGCATAAATTCGAACATTGAAATCGAATGCCACATTTAGGAGTGACATTTTCATGGATATTTCATCGAACACTTGGTGTGCAATGATAGATCACATGTCATTTTAAAGGCAAAAGGAGAAAAAACAAGTGAACTTTAAAGACATCTATGCAAAAGCATAAAGAATGAGGATAGTATCAAGCCACAAAGAACATTCAGCACTACAAAATCAAGACCGACCGAAGAAAAGCATAAATTCAAACCTAAAACCGAATGCCACATTTAGGAGTGCATTTACATGGATATTTCATGAAACACTTGGCATGCAATAGATAATAAGTCAATTTTTAAAAGCGAAAGGAGAAAAAACAAGTCAACTTTAAAGACATCTAGGGATAAGCAAAAAGAATGAGGATAGTATCAAGCCAATAAGCATATTCTGCACTACAAAATCAAGACCGATCGAAGAAAAGCATAAATTCGAACCTAGAAACCGAATGCCACATTTAAGAGTGACATTTACATGGATATTTCATTGAACACTTGGCGTGCACTATAGACCACAAGTCATTTTAAAGGCAAAAGATGAAAAAACGAGTGATCTTTAAAAAGATCTAGGCATAAGCATAAAGAATGAGGATATTATCAAGCCAATAAACACATTCTGCACTACAAAATAAAGACCGATCGAATAAAACAATAAATTCGAACCTAGAAATTGAATGCCACATTTAGGAGTGACATTTACATGGACATTTCATCGAACATTTTGCGTGCGATGATAGATCTCAAGTCAATTTTTAAAGGCAAAAGGAGAAAAAACAAGTGAACTTTAAAGACATCTAGGCATAAGCATAAAGAATGAGGATAATATCAAGCCAATAAGCACATTCTGCATTACAAAATCAAGACTGATCAAATAAATGCATAAATTCGAACCTAAAAATCGAATGCCACAATTAGGAGTGACATTTACATGAACATTTCATCGAACACTTGACGTGCAATGTTAGATCACAAGTCATTTTAAAGACAAAAGGAGAAAAAACAAGTGAACTTTAAAGTCATCTAGGCAAAAGCATAAAGAATAATGATAGTATCAAGCCAATAAGCACATTCTACTCTACAAAATTAAGACCGATCGAATTAAAGCATAAATTCGAACCTAGAAATCGAATGCCACATTTAGGAGTGACATTTACATGGACATTTCATCGACACTTGGCGTGCAATGATAGACAACAAGTCATTTTAAAGGCATAAGGAGAAAAAACAGGTGAAATTTAAAGACATCTAGGCATAAGCATAAAGAATGAGGATAGTATCAAGCCAATAAGCACATTCTGCACTACAAAATCAAGACCGATCGAAGAAATGCATAAATTCGAACCTAGAAACCGAATGCCACATTTAGGAGTGACATTTAATGTAACACCCTTGTAATTTATAAGGGCTTGGGGCATGGGATTGTGCTTCTAAAGGCTTGGGGCCTTACAAATGGTATCAGAGCGAAGTTCTAGGTTACAAGTGCAATTGGCCCGGAGGGCGGTGACTCGACCTAGAGGGTGGGGCTTGGGCCTTGACGAGGATGTCAAGTGTTTAAGTGGGGGAGATGGTAACACCTTGGTAATTTATAAGGGATTGAGGTTCTACCTATGTCACCAAGAGCTCTTCCTTTTCTGAGTTTGAGTGAGGACAAAGAACTCAGAAGTTATGTGTGCAAGGGCGAATGTAGTACCAGGATTGGTGACCTCGTGGGAAATCCTTGGGTTGGCATGGGATTGAGCTTCTAAAGGCTTGGGGCCTTACAAATGGTATGAGAGCGAGGTTCTAGGTTACTAGTGCACTTGGCCCGGAGGGCGGTGACTCGACCTAGAGGGTGGTGCTTGGGCCTTGACGAGGACGTCAAGTGTTTAAGTGGGAGAGATTGTAACACCCTGGTAATTTATAAGGGATTGAGGTGCTACCTATGTCAACAAGAGCTCTTCCTTTTCTAAATTCGAGTGAGGACAAAGAACTAAGAAGTTAAGCGTGCAAGGGCGAGAGTAGTACCAGGATCGGTGACCTCCTGGGAAGTCCTCGGGTTGTGATGACCGGATCGATGGAGGGGATGATGGTGCAAAGAGATAGCTACAAGAATCCAAGGAATTCCGACAACAAACACCACGCAATTGACCCGTCTTAAACTGGCTGTATCTTCCTCGTCCAAACTCGGAATTGAGTGATTCCAATTCGAGAAGTTAGATCTTTAAGTCTAATTTAATCCCTCAAAATATTAGAACTAGATGATGCGTGTATTGAACGATATGTTGCTTTTACGGAGGGGGTGCAGAAACCACCGAGATGGATGATGGATCGAAATGGAGAGAACAAGGGGATATGGATGCTTGAAACCTTGGATATGACTCACCAAGCTCTCAAACAAACTAAGATGCTCGAGATTGTCGGATATTACTCACCAACAACTTGAACAACGAGAATTGAACGAACGAAAACAAGAACAAGAACTTGAATTTAAAGATGCAAGGAAAGTAACCAACAAGGTTTTTCGTTCAATCTCTACAGAATGAGGAGGAGGAGGCCGACTTAAACCTAACACAAAGCCTTACAAAATTAACCCCCTCACTAAAGGAAATTACATAAACTAACCCGAAATCTTGAAAACTTATAAAGTGTCCTTAATCGTCAAAAAAGTCACTTGTCGGAACACGAGTCAAAAGGAGACTCCAAACTTCTTCTTTGTAAACCTTTGGAAACTTATGATCCATGAGCTCCTCCTTGATCTTGTCAAGCATTTCCCTAGCATGTTCTCGAGTGATGCACCCATAATAGAGCGTCGTGCCTTGACTCGGCTCCTTAGCGCCTCGGACACCGGCCTTGGATATGTGTCCAAATGAAGACTCTCCCTAGTCTTGCAAATTGGACTTGTCTTTAGGGCTGAAATCTTCACTCAAATCATGGGGCCATGACTCGGTAGATGGAATTACATCATCCTCCTCCCCTTCAAAAAGATTCGTCCTCGAATCTATCAAGCCTTGTGAGCTCAACAAAGTAGGTAGGGCTTCTAGCTCCCTTGGTGTGGCATTCTCCATGACAAAGACATCCTTCTTAGCCTCCACAAGAAAGGGAATGTAATCACCGCTTGGAGTGACTAAAACAGCCTCGTCCTCCTGATGGAGCAAGAAGGGAAAACATGGAGTCATAGGAAATGCATCCATCCATGGTGTCGCCAATGAGTTAATGGAGCTAGGAGTGATGGTAGGACGATGCTTGATTTTAGGAGACAATTCCACAACTTCCTCCTCTTCTTGCAATGTGTGCATCAATTCTATTGGACACTTGATGGTAATGAGTTGTTCCAATCCATGGAAAGGAGTTTCTCTTTTTGGTTGCTCTGTGTCACTCATCACTCTTTGTTGGAACGAAGTCTCCTCTCCTTTACAAGGGGTCGTCCTCGAACCATTATCTTCTTCTCGTGTCTCCTTGATCTTCACCACTTGAGGCACTTGTGTCCTCTCGTCGATCCCTAGGATTCGGCGCTCCAAGGCATTCATGCGTGTCTCCATAGCTTCCAAAGATTGTTGCATGGATTGTTGGAAGGATTGCAACATGGCAGCCACCGAGTTGGAGGACTCCTCAACTTGTTCCTTATTCTTGTCATCACCTACATCTGTCATCGTAAAAACAAGGCAAAGATCAAGGTATAGAGGTCACACGAATTAATCACCAAGACTTGCCCGAGATGAAAATCCAACAAGTTGCAAGTAGGAGATGACCAACAAAATGGAACAAGAAAAGCTCAAACACAACAACACAAGATGTCTTGTCTTGGTGTCGTTCCCGTATCCTACCATCGTAACCAACAACAAGCATGTAATGATATAAAGGGGTCAAAAGAAAGCTGGATTATGGACTCAATTCCCACGTCTTTACTCAGCCAAATTCAGCAAGACACACTTAAATCGAGCACTAAAGGAAGACATTAATCAAGCAACAAATGCACCCTTTCAACTACCAACTTTTGAAGACTCTTTTGGTGTTCTATGTGGACGTTTTTTGAGCAGTTTTTCCAGCCATGGTTGAACATCAAACTCAGCCAAGAACTTCAACAATTCAAGGACTAAAAAATGCCACAATTCAAGACAACAATTCGGACAAGGCCGAGCACAACAACAACAACAACGCAGCCCTAAGGAGTTCGAACCTAAAACTTGCAGCAAGTGGAAATTCAAGGTCGAAACAAGATTTAGGTGGCGATAAATTCGCGTGGCCCTGATACCACTTGATGAAAGGATCGATGGAGGGGATGATGGTGCAAGGAGATTGCCACGAGAATCCAAGGAATTCCGACAACAAACACCACGCAACTGACCCGTCTTAAACTGGATGGATCTTCCTCGTCCAAACACGGAATTGAGTGATTCCAATTCGAGACGTTATATCTCTAAGTCTAGTTTAACCCCTCAAAATGTCAGACCTAGATGATGAGTGGATTGAACGATATGTTGCTTTTACTGAGGGGGTGCAGAAACCACCGAGATGGATGATGGATCGAAATGGAGAGAACAAAGGGATATGGATGCTTGACAACTTGGATATAACTCACCAAGCTCTCAAACAAACTAAGATGCTCGAGATTGTCGGATATTACTCACCAACAACTTGAACAACGAGAATTGAACGAACGAAAACAAGAACAAGAACTTGAATTGAAATATACAAGGAAAGTAAGCAACAAGGTTTTTCGTTCAATCTCTAGAGAATGAGGAGGAGGAGGCCGACTTTAAACCTAACACAAAGCCTTACAAAATTAACCCCCTCACTTAAGAAAATTAAATAAATTAACCCGAAAACTTATAAAGTGTCCTTAATCGTCAAAAAAGTCACTTGTCGGAACACGAGTCAAAAGGAGACTCCAACCTTCTTCTTTGTAAACCTTTGGAAACTTATGATCCATGAGCTCCTCCTTGATCTTGTCAAGCATTTCCCTAGCATGTTCTCGAGTGATGCGCCCATAATAGAGGGTCGTGCCTTGACTCGGCTCCTTAGCGCCTTGGACACCGGCCTTGGATATGTGTCCAAATGAAGACTCTCCCTTGTCGTGCAAATTGGACTTGTCTTTAGGGCTGGAATCTTCACTCAAATCATGGGGCCATGACTCGGTAGATGGAATCACATCATCATCCTCCCCTTCAAAAAGATTCGTCCTCGAATCTATCAAGCCTTGTGAGCTCAACAAAGTAGGTAGGGCTTCTACCTCCCTTGGTGTGGCATTCTCCATGACAAAGACATCCTTCTTAGCCTCCACAAGAAAGGGAATGTAATCACCACTTGGAGTGACTAAAACAGCCTCTTCCTACGGATGGAGCAAGAAGGGCAAACATGAAGGAGTCATAGGAAATGCATCCATCCAGGGTGTCGCCAATGAGTTCATGGAGCTAGGAGTGATGGTAGGACGATGCTTGATTTTAGGAGACAATTCCACAACTTCCTCCTCTTCTTGCAATGTGTGCATCAATTCTATTGGACACTTGATGGTAATGAGTTGTTCCAATCCATGGAAAGGAGTCTCTCTTTTTGGTTGCTCTGTGTCACTCATCACTCTTTGTTGGAACGAAGAATCCTCTCCTTTACAAGGGGTCGTCCCCGAACCATTATCCTCTTCTCGTGTCTCCTTCATCTTCACCACTTGAGGCACTTGTGTCCTCTCGTCCAGCCCTAAGATTCGGCGCTCCAAGGCATCCATGCGTGTCTCCATAGCTTCCAAATCTTGTTGCATGGATTGTTGGAAGGATTGCAACCTGGCAGCCACCGAGTTGGAGGACTCCTCAACTTGTTCCTTATACTTGTCATCACCTACATCTGTCATCGTAAAAACAAGGCAAAGATCAAGGTATAGAGGTCACACGAATTAATCACCAAGACTTGCCCGAGATGAAAATCCGACAAGTTGCAAGTAGGAGATGACCAACAAAATGGAACAAGAAAAGCTCAAACACAACAACACAAGATGTCTCGTCTTGGTGTCGTTCCCGTATCCTACCATCGTAACCAACAACAAGCATGTAATGATATAAAGGGGTCAAAAGAAAGCTGGATTATGGACTCAATTCCCACGTTTTTACTCAGCCAAATTCAGCAAGACACACTTAAATCGAGCACTAAAGGAAGACATTAATCAAGCAACAAATGCACCCTTTCAACTACCAACTTTTGAAGACTCTTTTGGTGTTCTATGTGGACGTTTTTTGAGCAGTTTTCCAGCCATGGTTGAACATCAAACTCAGCCAAGAACTTCAACAATTCAAGGACTCAAAAACGCCACAATTCAAGACAACAATTCGGACAAGGCCGAGCACAACAACAACAACGCAGCCCTAAGGAGTTCGAACCTAAAACTTGCAACAAGTGGAAATTCAAGGTCGAAACAAGATTTAGATGGCGATACCTTCGCGTGGCTCTGATACCACTTGATGAAAGGATCGATGGATGGGATGATGGTGCAAAGAGATCGCCACGAGAATCCAAGGAATTCCGACAACAAACACCACGCAACTGACCCGTCTTAAACTGGCTGGATCTTCCTTTTCCAAACTCGGAATTGAGTGATTCCAATTCGCGACGTTAGATCTCTAAGTCTAGTTTAACCCCTCAAAATGTCAGACCTAGATGATGAGTGCATTGAACGATATATTGCTTTTACTGAGGGGGTGCAGAAACCACCGAGATGGATGATGGATCGAAATGGAGAGAACAAAGGGATATGGATGCTTGACAACTTGCATATAACTCACCAAGCTCTCAAACAAACTAAGATGCTCGAGATTGTCGGATATTACTCACCAACAACTTGAACAACGAGAATTGAACGAACGAAAACAAGAACAAGAACTTGAATTGAAAGATGCAAGGAAAGTAAGCAACAAGGTTTTTCGTTCAATCTCTAGAGAATGAGGAGGAGGTGGCCGACTTTAAACCTAACACAAAGCATTACAAAATTAACCCCCTCAATTAAGGAAATTACATAAATTAACCCGAAATCCCGAAAACTTATAAAGTGTCCTTAATCGTCAAAAAAGTCACTTGTCGGAACACGAGTCAAAAGGAGACTCCAACCTTCTTCTTTGTAACCCTTTGGAAACTTATGATCCATGAGCTCCTCCTTGATCTTATCAAGCATTTCCCTAGCATGTTCTCGAGTGATGCGCCCATAATAGAGCGTCGTGCCTTGACTCGGCTCCTTAGCGCCTCGGACACCGGCCTTGGATATGTGTCCAAATGAAGACTCTCCCTTGTCGTGCAAATTGGACTTGTCTTTAGGGCTAGAATCTTCACTCAAATAATGGGGCCATGACTCGGTAGATGGAATCACATCTTCCTCCTCCCCTCCAAAAAGATTCGCCCTCGAATCTATAAAGCCTTGTGAGCTCAACAAAGTAGGTAGGGCTTCTAGCTCCCTTGGTGTGGCATTCTCCATGACAAAGACATCCTTCTTAGCCTCCACAAGAAAGGGAATGTAATCACCGCTTGGAGTGACTAAAACAGCCTCGTCCTCCTGATGGAGCAAGAAGGGAAAACATGAAGGAGTCATAGGAAATGCATCCATCCATGGTGTCGCCAATGAGTTAATGGAGGTAGGAGTGATGGTAGGACGATGCTTGATTTTAGGAGACAATTTCACAACTTCCTCCTCTTCTTGCAATGTGTGCATCAATTCTATTGGACACTTGATGGTAATGAGTTGTTCCAATCCATGGAAAGGAGTCTCTCTTTTTGGTTGCTCTGTGTCACTCATCTCTCTTTGTTGGAACGAAGTCTCCTCTCCTTTACAAGGGGTTGTCCTCGAACCTTTATCCTCTTCTCGTGTCTCCTTGATCTTCACCACTTGAGGCACTTGTGTCCTCTCGTCGAGCCCTAGGATTCGGCGCTCCAAGGCATCCATGTGTGTCTCCATAGCTTCCAAAGATTGTTTCATGGATTGTTGGACGGATTGCAACATGGCAGCCACCGAGTTGGAGGACTCCTCAACTTGTTCCTTATTCTTGTCATCACCTACATCTGTCATCGTAAAAACAAGGCAAAGATCAAGGTATAGAGGTCACACGAATTAATCACCAAGACTTGCCCGAGATGAAAGTCCGACAAGTTGCAAGTAGGAGATGACCAACAAAATGGAACAAGAAAAGCTCAAACACAACAACACAAGATGTCTCGTCTTGGTGTCGTTCCCGTATCCTACCACCGTAACCAACAACAAGCATGTAATGATATAAAGGGGTCAAAAGAAAGCTGGATTATGGACTCAATTCCCACTTTTGTACTCAGCCAAATTCAGCAAGGCACACTTAAATCGAGCACTAAAGGAAGACATTAATCAAGCAACAAATGCACCCTTTCAACTACCAACTTTTGAAGACTCTTTTGGTGTTCTATGTGGACGTTTTTTGAGCAGTTTTTCCAGCCATGGTTGAACATCAAACTCAGCCAAGAACTTCAACAATTCAAGAACTCAAAAATGCCACAATTCAAGACAACAATTCGGACAAGGCCGAGCACAACAACAACAACGCAGCCCTAAGGAGTTCGAACCTAAAACTTGCAACAAGTGGAAATTCAAGGTCGAAACAAGATTTAGATGACGATACCTTCGCGTGGCTCTGATACTACTTGATGAAAGGATCGATGGAGGGGGTGATGGTGCAAAGAGATCGCCACGAGAATCCAAGGAATTCCGACAACAAACACCACTCAACTGACCCGTCTTAAACTGGCTGGATCTTCCTCGTCCAAACTCAGAATTGAGTGATTCCAATTCGAGACGTTATATCTCTAAGTCTAGTTTAACCCCTCAAAATGTCAGACCTAGATGATGAGTGGATTGAACGATAGGTGGCTTTTACTGAGGGGGTGCAGAAACCACCGAGATGGATGATGGATCGAAATGGAGAGAACAAGGGGATATGGATGCTTGACAACTTGGATATGACTCACCAAGCTCTCAAACAAACGAAGATGCTCGAGATTGTCGGATATTACTCACCAACAACTTGAACAACGAGAATTGAACGAACGAAAACAAGAACAAGAACTTGAATTGAAATATGCAAGGAAAGTAAGCAACAAGGTTTTTCGTTCAATCTCTAGAGAATGAGGAGGAGGAGGCCGACTTTAAACCTAACACAAAGCCTTACAAAATTAACCCCCTCACTTAAGAAAATTAAATAAATTAACCCAAAAACTTATAAAGTGTCCTTAATCGTCAAAAAAGTCACTTGTCGGAACACGAGTCAAAAGGAGACTCCAACCTTCTTCTTTGTAAACCTTTGGAAACTTATGATCCATGAGCTCCTCCTTGATCTTTTCAAGCATTTCGCTAGCATGATCTCGAGTGATGCGCCCATAATAGAGCGTCGTGCCTTGACTCGGCTCCTTAGACACCGGCCTTGGATATGTGTCCAAACGAAGACTATCCCTTGTCGTGCAAATTGGACTTCTCTTTAGGGCTGAAATCTTCACTCAAATCATGGGGCCATGACTCGGTAGATGGAATCACATCAGGTTGGCATGGGATAGTTCTTCTAAAGGCTTGGGGCCTTACATTTACATGGACATTTCATTGAACACTTGGCGTGCAATGATTGATCACAAGTCATTTTACAAGCAAAAGGAGAAAATACAAGTGAACTTTAAAGACATCTAGGGATAAGCAAAACGAATTAAGATAGTATCAATCTAATAAGCACATTCTACACTACAAAATCAAGACCGATCGAAGAAAGAATAAATTCTATCCTAGAAACTGAATGCCACATTTAGGAATGACATTTAGATGGATATTTCATCGAACACTTGGCGTGCAATGATAGACCACAAGTCATTTTAAAGGCAAAAGCAGAAAAATCGAGTGAACTTTAAAAACACTTAGGCATAAGCATAAAGAATGAGGATATTATCAAGCCAATAATCAAATTCTACACTACAAAATTAAGACCGATCAAATAACATCATAAATTCAAACCTAGAAACCGAACACCACATTTAGGAGTGACATTTACATGGACATTTAATCGAACACTTGGAGTGCAATGGTAGATCACAAGGCATTTTAAAGGCAAAAGGAAAAAAAGCAAGTGAAATTTAAAGACATCTAGGCATAAGCATAAAGAATGAGGAGAGTATCAAGCCAATAAGCACATTTTGCACTACAAAATCAAGATATATCGAAGAAAAGCATAAATTCGAACCTAGAAATCGAATGCCACATTTAGGAGTGACATTTACATGGACATTTCATCGAACACTTTTGGCGTGCAATGATAGATCACAAGTCATTTTGAAGGCAAAAGAAGAAAAAACAAGTGAAATTTATAGACATCTAGGCAAAAGCATAAAGAATGATGATAGTATCAAGCCAATAAGCACATTCTACACTACAAAATAAAGACCGATCGAATAGAAGCATAAATTCGAACCTAGAAATCGAATGCCACATTTAGGAGTGACATTTACATGGACATTTCATCTAACACTTGGCGTGCAATGATAGATCACAAGTCATTTTAAAGGCAAAAGGAGAAAAAACAAGTGCACGTTAAAGACATCTAGGGATAAGCATAAAGAATGAGGATAGTATCAAGCCGATAAACACATTCTGCACTACAAAATCAAGACCGATCAAAGAAAAGCATAAATTCAAACCTAGAAACGGAATGCCACATTAAGGAGTGACATTTAAATGGACATTTCATCTAACACTTGGCGTGAAATGATAGATCACAACTCATTTTAAAGGCAATAGGAGAAAAAACAAGTGAACTTTAAAGAAATCTAGGCATAAGCATAAAGAATCAGGATAGTATCAAGCCAATAAGCACATTCTGCACTACAAAATCAAGACCGATCGAATAAAAGCATAAATTCAAACCTAGAAATCGAATGCCACATTTAGGAGTGACATTTACATGGACATTTCATCGAACACTTGACGTGGAATGTTAGATCACAAGTTATTTTAAAGACAAAAGGAGAAAAAACGACTTTAAAGACAACTAGGCAAAAGCATAAAGAATGATGATAGTATCAAGCCAATAAGCACATTCTGCACTACAAAATCAAGACCGACCAAAGAAAAGCATAAATTCGATCCTTGAAACCGAATGCCACATTTAGGAGTGACGTTTATATGGACATTTCATCAAACACTTGGCGTACATTGATAGATCACAAGTCATTATAAAGGCAAAAGGAGAAAAACAAGTGAACTTTAAAGACATCTAGGAATAAGCAAAAAGAATGAGGATAGTATCAAGCCAATAAGCACATTCTACACTACAAAATAAAGACCGATCGAATAAAAGCATAAATTCGAACCTAGAAATCGAATGCCACATTTAGGAGTGAAATTTACATAGACATTTCATCTAACACTTGGCGTGCAATGATAAATCACAAGTCATTTTAAAGGCAAAAGGAGAAAAAATAATGCACTTTAAAAACATCTAGGGATAAGCATAAAAATGAGGATAGTATCAAGCCAATAAGCACATTCTGCACTACAAAATCAAGACCGATTGAAGAAAAGCATAAATTCGAACCTAGAAACCTAATGCCACATTTACGAGTGACATTTACTGTAACACCCTGGTAGTTTATAAGGGATATTTCATCGAGCACTTGGCGTGCAATGATAGACCACAAGTCATTTTAAAGGCAAAAGGAGAAAAAACGAGTGAACTTTAAAAACATCTAGGCATAATGACGAGCACTTTTATGTCGTTGTAAAAGCACTGTCAAAGAATTATTCCTAACTTCCTAACCTTAGCAAAGTGGAAGTAAGGGTCGAACCCACAGAGACTCGGAATATTTGTATTTAAGTAATATTAATAAATTGAAAAGGTTTTTTATGGTTGTAAGCTAAAATCTAAGAAATTAAACTAATTAAAGCTAAGTAAGTAAAATAAGTTGAGATTCAAATACGGAGAAAAGCGTCCAACTAGGTTCGTAACCATTGCATACATGAGTTTTGATCATCGATTATTCTTATTTCAATTTTCCTTGACTAATCTATTGTGAATTTCTGAATTCAGGCTTGTTGTGATTGTTAATATACATCGTCTTTAACAACCTTTTAACCAATTAACCTAGAAAACCTTCTATGTCAAATTGATCATGCAATTAAGTTCAAAGCATTGAATAGAAACAATATTCATGAATTCCACCGTCTATTCATGAAGTCTTGTGATTAAATTCTCTGTCTTTGATTAACCTTATTCCACCGTCTATAAGTTTAATCAAAGGATTCATCCATGAATAATCAAATTCCACCATCTATTTAATTATTCTAGTTGTAATTTGATGTCTCTTTATTTGGTGATGTTTTTATATATGATTTCCTTTGTAAATATGTTTCTTTTTCCCCTTTTCTTGTGTGTTTTGTTCCTTTTTAGCTTAGTTCACGTATTTCTATGAGATTCGGAGACTATGCGCGTTTTATGTGTTTTGTAGGTGTTTTGGCATGGATCAAGGGTCGTTTTGAAGGAGAATCGGAACATGGAGCAAGGCCCGAGCTTAAGAGGGAAAGAGAGGAGCAAGCCATGAAGAAGAACAAGAGAAAAGCCAACAGGAAGAAGGTGGAACGAGGTCCGGGTCGAGTTAGAACCAACGCCGGACCCGAGATGATTTTTCAACCTCGGACCGACTTGCCCAGTAAGTCGGGCCCGAGGTGCTCCGTGTCGGTCCGAGTCGGTCGCTGGCTGGATTGGGCTCCAAGGCACGAAATTGTAAACTACCACTTTTTCCCCTCATCTATAAAGGCTCTCTTATCTTCTAATTGGAGGAGGTTCCCACACACTTAGCAAGGGATTAACTCTCAAAAACTCTCAAGAGGATACTTGGAGAGCAAGGAGGAAGGAGAGGAGAAGGAGAAGAGAGGGAATCGGCCGAGGAGAGGAGATTGCTAGGAGATTTGATAGGTTTGGTTGATAGATTAGCTTTGCCTTGTTTTGATTTTGTGGATTTGGAAACCTTGGATTGGAGTTTGTGGATTGCTTTTGATTTGTGAATGAAATTTGGCTTTGGTTTGAGATTGATGATGTTGATTGCTTTGCTTTGTGATTTGTTTGCTTTCTTTGTTTGCCATATGGAGTAGATCTCCTTGATCTTGGGTTATGGGGGAAAACTCTAGCTAGGTTGGGCTAGAAACCCCAATTCCATAAGCCTTGAGTGCTTGATCTAGGAACCCACTCTACATAGAGCTACAATTCCTTATGAAAGTAAGGAATCAAGGCTTGTGATTGGCAAAGTAACGAAAGTGAACATTTGTCCATCTCAAGACCTTGCTTCGAAGGGGATTTCCCCAATGATCGATGTGTAGAAGTGGTTGGAACGAGGGTGAAAGCACCTCGATCCTATTCCGATCATCACTTATTGCTTGAATTGGGGTGGAAAAGCCTTAATCTACTTGAGAAGGAACCCAAAAGCCCAAGATATACTTTCAATCTTTGAGTTCGACAAAGGCAGCTACATCGGGCCCGACTTGCTCTACGTCGGTCCCGATCTCCCTCTTTGTCGCCAACATCGGGCCCGACGTGACACTTGTGTCGGTCCCGACTGTTCTCTTTGTTTTCCTTTATTTTAAGTTCTCCTTTCCAGCTTTCTAGTGTTTAGGCACCTCAATCGAGTAGATTTCCCGAGCGTTCGACACCCACCACGTGCTACAACGGGGTCGGGTTATAAATTGTATCTCTAGACCCTCGCATTCGTGAGCGATCAAAAGATTGGCGCCGTTGCCGGGGAATTCTAAGTGCATTGAGTGCCAATTTGGTGAGTTTCTTGTGTTTTGGTAGTGATTTGGGTGAGGGAATAGCCCAAACCCTTTGTTTGTTTTTGATTTGTTTTGGTTTGTGTCTTTGTTTCGTAGGTGTATGCGAGCTCGTTCCTCTCGAGGAACACTTGAACTTGAGTTTGTGAGTGATCCGGAAAGTATTCTCAAAGAAGCCCGAAGAAGGAAAAGGATGGAGAATCAAGCTCTCCATGGTGATGAGGAGTTGGCTCGACTTAGGGCCGAAATGGCTAGATTACAACTTGAGAAGGACAATCAAGAGGCGGTGGCTAGAAGAGAACGGGAGCAACAGATGAGGGCCGAGGCTCAACTCAATGCTCTACCCCGGAATGCACACCAATACATGCATCCGGAATTGAGGGTACCCGAACCGGTTATTGTGCTTCCCGAGGTTGCCAAGAATTTTGAGATCAAGACGCAATTCATCTCCCTCATCAAGCGTGATCAATTCGAGGGCCGTCCACATGAGTGTCCCATGGAGCACGTCAAACGTTCTGTGGACATGTGTGAGACGATCTCTACCGACGAGGAGACATTGGAGTATGTGCTTCTAAAGGTGTTCAAGTGGTAACTTGGGGGCAAGGCCACACATTGGCTCGAGAGCCAAGCCCCTAGGTAGATCACAACTTGGAAGGCACTACATGATGCTTTCTTGATGAAGTTCTTCCCGCCCTCAAAGACAACCGAGCTAAGAAGGAAAATTGCAAGCTTTGAACAAGGTCCGAATGAGCCTCTCTTCGAAGCATGGGACCGTTTCAAGGAGATGTTGCGCCAATGTCCTACTCATGGCCAACAACCATATGTGCTCCAAGACATCTTTTTCCAAGGCATCAATCCGGAAACGAAGGACAAGCTCAATCTCCACACCGATTGTGGGTTCATAGACTTGACACCGGATCAAGCTTGGGAGCTACTGGACAAGCTATCCGATTATGAGGCCATGTATGGGGTGAGTCAAGCTAGCAAAGAGGTGAAAGTTCAAGGTGAAGGTGCAAGGAAGTTATATGATCCAAAGGGAGAAGACATTGACAAGGATGTGAAGCTCCAATTCCTTGAAGGTGAAGTGAGCAAGCTTAAGAGGCAAGTCCACTACTACAAGCAAAATGCTAGAGCTTGTGAGGGGTGTGGATCCTTTGTACATGCTACACAAGTTTGTCCGAATGAGAGCCAAGTGCGCTTGGCCGAGCAAATTGAGGAGGCAAACTATGTTCGAGGAAATTTCGGTGGAAGAGGCAACTTCTACAATGGTGGTAATGGCCGGTGGAACAACGGTCAAGCTCAAGGCTACAACAACAACTTCAACCAAAATGAGCCAAGGGCGCCGCAACCACCACCATATAGGCCACCGGGATTCAATGAGCTACAATCATTGGCTCAAGAGATGAGGGATGGGTTCAAGGAGATGAGGACCCAATTCAATGAGTTTGGTGCATGGAGGAGGCAAGTCGACAATCAATTTGCCCAAATTGACACTTAAGCCCCGAGAGAGAATGGGAGACTTCTGGGCCGACCCGAGGAGAACCCCCGCGCTCAAAACAATCAAAATGAAGTCCGGGCAATTGGATTGAGAAGTGGCCGAAACCTACCCGAGCCACACATACCTAAGAAGAATGAAGAGAGCCGGACCGACTTACCCAGCAAGTCGGGTCCGAGGTTCCCTGAAGTCGACCCAGCAGGAAGATCAACTCCTCTGCTCCGGACCGAGGTTGAGAGTGAGTCGGGCTCGACGTACCCAGATGTCGATCCGACTACTCTGCCTCAGCTCTGCCCCAGGACCGTGATACACGACATCGGGCCCGACGTGGTGCCTAAGTCGGTCCAACCAGGAAATGTTGCAAGTGAAGTGGGGAAGTCCAAGGAGGTTGATCCAAGCAAGATTCAAGGTGCAGCAACTCTTCCATATCCCTCAAAGAAGCCGAAAGATGTTGTTGAGAACAAGTTCAAGAGGTTTCTCAAGCTTTTGCAAGGTTTGAACATCAATATTCCGTTCACCGATGCATTGAGCGAGATGCCATCCTATGCCAAGTTTTTAAAGGAGATTTTGAGCAAGAAGAGGTCCATAGTTGAAATGCAAGATGAGGTCAAGACCTTGGAGTTACCGCAAAAGCTAGGAGATCCCGATCGCTTTGCTATAACCATTGGTGTGGGGTCTCAAAACTTCCAAGCCTTATGTGACCTTGGGGCAAGTGTTTCGGTGATGCCCGCTAGTATTTGGAGAAGGGCAAATTTAGGTGAAATTGAGCCGGCCGATATGTCCCTAACTATGGCCGACGGTTCCATCATCAAGGCTAAGGGAATATTGGATGACGTGCCGATGCGAGTTGGAAAGTACTTTGTTCCCGATGATTTTGTGATCTTGGACATGCACGAGGACCCCTTGGTCCCAATAATCTTAGGAAGACCATTCTTAGCTACGGCGGGGGCAAGGTTTGATGTCAAAAACGGCAAAGTTTCCTTTGAGATTGGTGAAGAAAAGGTCGATTTTCACTTCAACAAGGCTTTGAATGAGCCGGACGCCTTGGCTATCCTCAAACTTGAAGAGAGTGCCAAGAGAAGAAGAGAAGAAGTGGAAGTTGCTAGAGAGGTCAATGTGTTGAGAAGTGATGAAGGGTTCAATAAACAAATACAAGCAAGGGAGTTGTTGGAGCAAGTTGAGGAACAAGATGAGTCAAGGATCAATGCTAGCCCAAGGAGAAATGAAGAGTATCCTTACTTATATCCTTTTGATGTTGGTGATGACCACAATTCTTTCCAAACTTTTGATTCCTACATTTGTTTAAGTGATTTGAAAGATGACTTAGGAGACTCCTACATTTGCCTTAGTGACTTGAAAGATGAATTGGTAGAATCTCCTAGGAATTCTTTGGATAACTTTGGTGTAGGAAAAGAGAACATGATGGAGCAAGTAAGGAGGAGAAATCTCATTCGTTGGAGGAGTATGATGAGAGAGGCCGGAGATCGGAGAGCCATGCCTATATAGACCATCGTTGGTGGTTTTATGGGTATGAGGGCAATGGGAATGGGCACAACAATGGCGAGCAATTCACCGTGTTTCACCCGCCATGAGATTGAGGTTAGGAAGTCAAGCTAGTGACTCTAAACGAGCGCTTCTCGGGAGGCAACCCGAGCTAGTAGCTTTCTTTTCGTAATTTTAGTTTGATTTTTCTTAGTTTAGCCTAGCTTTTCTCTAACCAATCTCTATCTAGTGTTTTGTGGATTTTTGGTGTTGTGTATTCTTCAAGGTTGTGTAGGATTTGAGGTAAAAAAAAATATAAATGGAAATATGGAGAAAGAAGTTGCAAGAGGATGGAGTAAAATTGGTGACCCGAACACCCCACATCGAGCCCAGGTAAGTCGGGTCCGACACAGGGACGTCGGTCCACGACGTCGGTCCGACCCGATCAAAATGGGTGGAATTCCATTTTTGCCCTTTGACCTAATTTTTCCCTTTCCCCCATTAAATGCATCCCCCACCTACCTACCATCTTCATATTAACCACCATTCCCAAAATACAACCCATCTCCCTCACACTCTCAAAATCGGCCCCCCCTCTCACCATACTCGATCCACACATCTCTCCCTTTCTTCATCTCGATCCAATCACAAAAAGGCCTCCCTAGCCCGATTCCAAATAGAAATTTCGAGTTCAATCTCGTTCTTCATCCCCCATCTCGATCTAGGTTGAGAAAGTTTGAGTTCTAAGTAGATTGTTTGTTTAAAAGTCCAATACTCTTCAAATCCGGTATGTGTTACTCGATCTCTACCTATTTCCTTGGAGATTTTGTGCTTTCATTGCATAGATTGAGTAATGCCATGTTTGATTGAGAGTTTGAGCTTGAGCATCAATGGTGGATTTGCATGATTTGTGAAATTGAGCTTCAAAGTTGTTTATGCATGCTTGGATCCATTTAGAACTTCGATTAGGGATGTTTGATGGTTGAATTTGAAAATTAAGTGCATGATAGAGTGATTTGGGTTGATTTGAGGTTAGAGTCGAAGCATGAACTAGGTTGAGATGGACGTGCCCAGGTAAGTCGGGCCCGAGTTGTGGAAGTCGGTCCATCAAGTCGGACCGAGGTTGAGGATGTGTCGGGCCCGACATAGGTTGGAAGTCGATCCATGTTGCTTTTGCTCTCTTCTTGTGATATCATGTGGATTCATGTGTTTCATTGTTGGCTATAGCTTAATCATGATGTAGTATGATCATTTGCTTAGCCATTGTTAGAAGATATCCATGATGATTCATGTTGGATTGTGATGCATGTGTGTTTAGAGACTAAGTATGGGGTTCCCCTTGTGTTGATGTGTGTTGATGAGTGCTTTTGTTGAGTTGTATGGAGTTTATCTTGGACCCTTTTGTTTGGTTGGATGTGTGTAGGTACCATGGAGACTAGAGCTTCATCATCTCATGCGGAAAGGCCGAAGAAGAAGTCCAAGAAGTCAAGAAAAGAGCCAAAGTTGGATGATTTTTACTTGGAGGATGATGAGCAAGTTGAGAGTTATGCAAGGTATATGGCGCTTGAGCATCACACAAGGTGGCTTGATTGGGAAACCGTGAAGAAGATGGACATGGATCAAGCTCTTCCAAGGTGCTACTCCCACATCGGTCTCAATGGGATGCTAAGGTGGGACAACACCCACTATCCCGCCCTCACCTCGGAATTCATGGCCACTTTTGAATGCACTTATGATAATATGGAGGATGAGGAAGGGACGATCATCTTCCAATTGGGCAATGAGGACCACAATCTCTCTCTTAGGGACTTGGCTACCTACTTCGGGTTTCCATGTCCAAAAGAAGAGACCGACGTCGACAACAAGAAGGTGAACCAAGCGTGGCGGCATGTGGCCGGGAAGAGCGAGATGAGAAAGGGCGCCACCACAACCGAGATTGATGAAAGGATCGATGGAGGGGATGATGGTGCAAAGAGATCGCCACGAGAATCCAAGGAATTCCGACAACAAACACCACGCAACTGACCCGTCTTCAACTGGCTGGATCTTCCTCGTCCGAACTCGAAATTGAGTGATTCCAATTCGAGAAGTTAGATCTATGAGTCTAGTTGAAGTCCTCAAAATATGAGACCGAGATGATGAGCGGATTGAAAGTTATGTCGAATTTACTGAGATGGTGCAGAAACCTCCGAGATGGATGATGGTTCGAAATGGAGAGAACAAGGGGATATGGATGCTTGATAACTTGGATATGACTCACCAAGCTCTCAAACAAACTAGGATGCTCGAAATTGTCGGATATGACTCACCATCAATTGAACAACGAGAATTGAACGAAACAAAACAAGAACTTCGAATTGAAAATGCAAGGAAAAGAGAAGCAAATTTCGTCCAAGTCTCTAAGGGAGAAAGGAGGCCAAAAATGGGCCTTATAACCCTAATACCACGCCTCTCTCAACTCAGCCACCCTCACTTCTCTCTAATTACATAAAACACCCTTAAATTTCAAGAAATTCAACTAAAAACCCTTAACAAAACATAATTCAAGTTTTAGCACTAGTCGAACCAATAGTCACAAGAACACTCCAACCTTCACCGTCATTAGCCATCGGAAACTTATGAGCCATGAGCTCCTCCTTGATTTTGTCTAGTATAGACTTAGCTAGGGCTCGTGTGATGCGCCCAAGATAGGGTATGGCTCCTTGTCTCGGCTTCATAGCGCCTCGAACATCGTCTTTGGTTGCTTGTCCAAGTATTGGCTCCCCTTTATCGTGCAGATTGGGCTTGTCTTTAGGGATGGAATCTTCACTCAAATCATGGGGACATGACTCGGTAGATGGAATCACATCATCCTCCTCCCCTTCAAAAAGATTCGTCCTCGAATCTATCAAGCCTTGTGAGCTCAACAAAGAAGGTAGGGCTTCTAGCTCTCTTGGTGTGGCATTCTCCATGACAAAGACATCCTTCTTGGCCTCCACAAGAAAAGGAATGTAATCACCTCTTTGAGTGACTAAAACAGCCTCGTCCTCTTCATGGAGCAAGAAGGGCAAACATGAAGGAATCTTAGGAAATGCATCCATCCATGGTGTAGCCAACGAGTTCATGGAGCTAGGAGTGATGGTAGGACGATGCTTGATTTTACGAGACAATTCCACAACTTCCTCCTCTTCTTGCAATATGTGCATCATTTCTATTGGACACTTGATGGTAATGAGTTGTTCCAATCCATGGAAAGGAGTCTCTCTTTTTGGTTGTTCTATGTCACACATCACTCTTTGTTGGAAGAAATTCTCCTCCCCTTTACAAGGGGTCGTCCTCGAACCTTCATCCTCTCTCGTATATCCTTGATCTTCACCACTTGAGGCACTTGTGTCCTCTCGTCCAGCCCCAGGATTTGGCGCTCCAAGGCATCCATGCGTGTCGCCAAAGCTTCCACGGATTGTTGCATGGATTGTTGAAAAGTTTGTATCATGGCAGCCACCGAACTAGTGGACGTCTCCTCAACTTGTTCCTTATTCTTGTCATCACCTACACTTGTCATCGTAAAAACAAGGCAAAGATCAAGGTATAGAGGTCACATGAATTAATCACCAAGACTTGTCCGAGATGAAAATCCGACAAGTTGCAAGTAGGAGATGACCAACAAAATGGAACAAGAAAAGCTCAAACACAACAACACAAGATGTCTCGTCTTGGTGTCGTTCCCGTATCCTAGCACCGTAACCAACAACAAGCATGTAATGATATAAAGGGGTCAAAAGAAAGCTAGATTATGGACTCAATTCCCACGTTTTTACTCAGCCAAATTCAGCAAGACACACTTAAATCAAGCACTAAAGGAAGACATTAATCAAGCAACAAATGCACCCTTTCAACTACCAACTTTTGATAACTCTTTTGAGTGTTCTATTGGAACGTTTTTTGAGCATGGTTGGCAGCCATGGCTGAACATCAAACTCAGCCAAGAACTTCAACAATTCAAGGACTCAAAAATTCCACAATTCAAGACAACAATTCGAACAAGGCCGAGCACAACAACAACAACGCAGCCCTAAGGAGTTCGAACCTAAAACTTGCAACAATTGGAAATTCAAGGTCGGAACAAGGTTTAGATGGCGATACCTTCGCGTGGCTCTGATACCAATTGATGGCCGGATCGATGGAGGGGATGATGGTGCAAAGAGATCGCCACGAGAATCCAAGGAATTCCGACAACGAACACCACGCAAACTGACCCGTCTTCAACTGGATGAATCTTCCTCCTCTTCTTGCAATATGTGCATCATTTCTATTGGACACTTGATGGTAATGAGTTGTTCCAATCCATGGAAAGGAGTCTCTCTTTTTGGTTGTTCTATGTCACACATCACTCTTTGTTGGAAGAAATTCTCCTCCCCTTTACAAGGGGTCGTCCTCGAACCTTCATCCTCTTCTCGTATATCCTTGATCTTCACCACTTGAGGCACTTGTGTCCTCTCGTCCAGCCCCAGGATTTGGCGCTCCAAGGCATCCATGCGTGTCGCCAAAGCTTCCACGGATTGTTGCATGGATTGTTGAAAAGTTTGTATCATGGCAGCCACCGAACTAGTGGACGTCTCCTCAACTTGTTCCTTATTCTTGTCATCACCTACACTTGTCATCGTAAAAACAAGGCAAAGATCAAGGTATAGAGGTCACATGAATTAATCACCAAGACTTGTCCGAGATGAAAATCCGACAAGTTGCAAGTAGGAGATGACCAACAAAATGGAACAAGAAAAGCTCAAACACAACAACACAAGATGTCTCGTCTTGGTGTCGTTCCCGTATCCTAGCACCGTAACCAACAACAAGCATGTAATGATATAAAGGGGTCAAAAGAAAGCTAGATTATGGACTCAATTCCCACGTTTTTACTCAGCCAAATTCAGCAAGACACACTTAAATCAAGCACTAAAGGAAGACATTAATCAAGCAACAAATGCACCCTTTCAACTACCAACTTTTGATAACTCTTTTGAGTGTTCTATTGGAACGTTTTTTGAGCATGGTTGGCAGCCATGGCTGAACATCAAACTCAGCCAAGAACTTCAACAATTCAAGGACTCAAAAACGCCACAATTCAAGACAACAATTCGGACAAGGCCGAGCACAACAACAACAACGCAGCCCTAAGGAGTTCGAACCTAAAACTTGCAACAATTGGAAATTCAAGGTCGGAACAAGGTTTAGATGGCGATACCTTCGCGTGGCTCTGATACCACTTGATGAAAGGATCGATGGAGGGGATGATGGTGCAAAGAGATCGCCACGAGAATCCAAGGAATTCCGACAACAAACACCACGCAACTGACCCGTCTTCAACTGGCTGGATCTTCCTCGTCCGAACTCGAAATTGAGTGATTCCAATTCGAGAAGTTAGATCTATGAGTCTAGTTGAAGTCCTCAAAATATGAGACCGAGATGATGAGCGGATTGAAAGTTATGTCGAATTTACTGAGATGGTGCAGAAACCTCCGAGATGGATGATGGTTCGAAATGGAGAGAACAAGGGGATATGGATGCTTGATAACTTGGATATGACTCACCAAGCTCTCAAACAAACTAGGATGCTCGAAATTGTCGGATATGACTCACCAACAATTGAACAACGAGAATTGAACGAAACAAAACAAGAACTTCGAATTGAAAATGCAAGGAAAAGAGAAGCAAATTTCGTCCAAGTCTCTAAGGGAGAAAGGAGGCCAAAAATGGGCCTTATAACCCTAATACCACGCCTCTCTCAACTCAGCCACCCTCACTTCTCTCTAATTACATAAAACACCCTTAAATTTCAAGAAATTTCAACTAAAAACCCTTAACAAAACATAATTCAAGTTTTAGCACTAGTCGAACCAATAGTCACAAGAACACTCCAACCTTCACCGTCATTAGCCATCGGAAACTTATGAGCCATGAGCTCCTCCTTGATTTTGTCTAGTATAGACTTAGCTAGGGCTCGTGTGATGCGCCCAAGATAGGGTATGGCTCCTTGTCTCGGCTTCATAGCGCCTCGAACATCGTCTTTGGTTGCTTGTCCAAGTATTGGCTCCCCTTTATCGTGCAGATTGGGCTTGTCTTTAGGGATGGAATCTTCACTCAAATCATGGGGACATGACTCGGTAGATGGAATCACATCAGAGATTGCTAGCCCTCTTTTTCGGGTCATGGTACGAGTTTTGGGATGTGCAATCTATGCTCGTCATGAGTTGAGCAAGCCGATGAAGGAAGAGATTATGTTGCTACATGAGATGCTCTTCCACACCGAGAAGCCCATGAACCTTGCATGGGAGTGGGTCAATATGGTGCGAGACTTCCAAAGCTCCTCTTGGATCTACTTCGGTGGGATGATAGCAAGGCTAGCCGTGCGTCTAGGAGTCGACCTTAACAAGTATTCTCCGGCTCCGAATGGTGTTGAGTATATGAACATGAAGTATTTCAAGAAGGCCAACATCATCAAGGAGAAGCTTAACATGACTTCTTTGGCCCCTCACTCGAGCTATGATGGTGTGTCCATCCGGTTGGTGCCCAACCTCTATGATCTTTCTCGGTATCACAATTGGTACCAAGTGTGGGCCGGCAAACCACACTCATTTGGTGACCCCGAAGGTGCAAGAGAGGGGCGGCGACAACAACCTCAACACATTCGGTTTACCTCCCCTCCATCTTCACCGGATTTCGACCAAGATAACTTTGTGTTTGCACCTCGTGGGGAAGACATGGACGTCGATCAAGAGCAAAATGAAGAAGATGAGCGCTTCCAAGGCTTGATGGCCAACCTCCGAGCCACGCACCAAGCTCCAACATTGGCGGACCGAGGTACACATGACATCGAGCCCGACTTCCATCAAAGTCGGTCCGGTTCCTTCTATGTTGATGAGGTTCCGAGGTACTATGAGCATGGAGAGGGGAGTGGTGCAAGGCAAGAACAAGCTCAAGGTGGCGGTTATGAAGGCTACGCCCAATGGTATGGTCCGGGAATGGTGTTTCCCGAGCGACAACAAACGGTGGACATGTCCTTCTTGGCCAACAAAATGGCCCATCTTCAACTTCAACAAGAGAATGTTCTTCAAGAGGTCCATCAAGTGAATCTTCAACAACAATACATGTACCAACAACAACAACAATTGCTTCAACAACAAGGTGATTTCCAAGCTAGCCAAGAAGAGATGAACCGAGCCCTCGGCTACACTAGGCGAGAGGTGGATGAGCTTAGAGAGGTGGAGGACCAAAGGTGGCGGGTCCATGATAGCTTCAACACATGGATGAGCGGGAACTTCCCTTCATGTGAGGACCAATGGACGCGCCCGGATCCTCAACTCCAACCACCACCACAAGACTTCTACCAAGAGCAAGTGTACGAGAGGGAGCGGCAAGCGAGACTCCAAAGAGGATATAGGCGTGACAACCCCTTCGAGTGATTCTAGACATGCCATTGAAGAATAAAGAAATTGTGAGCTCTTTGTACTCTTCTCTCTTGCTTTTAAGTTTTGGTTTCCTTGTTTGATGGGGACATCAAAATTTTAAGTATGGGGTGGGGGTAAGTGTGCTCATGATTTCACTTGCTTGTGTGTGTTTGTTATTTTGAGGATATTTGGTTTTCGGTTTCTAGTTTGTGTTTGGGATGTTTGTTTCTTGGTTTGTGGTTTGATGAATGACATGGATGATTGATTTGGTTTTGAATGGATGAGTCTTTGTTTTTGGTTTTGTATAGAGAAATTTTTGCAAAAATCCATAAAAATTTGAAAAATTATGTTGAAAACAACATTAAGATTTTGTGTTTTGTAGTTTTTGGACTAGAAATTCCCATCTTAGATGTCCAAATGAAAGCTAATGATGATGTGAGCATGTAAATTCCTTTTCATATTTTTGGATGGTTTAGCCTCTAAAAAGATGTTGCTTTTGATGTGATCATGATATCTTGCTTGTTTTATTGAAAATGTGAGTTCTAGGATGAGTTCTTATGCAACTAAGTATGAGTGACCCTTGTGAGATTGATTTTTGGCCATTTTAGGGATGCTTTTTCATATTTGCATATCCCTCATGTTTCTTGTGTGATTAGCTCATGCATGCTTAGTAAAACTTGCTATTGCGGTGTTTATCTATTTTCCAAGACCGTCATGAGATTTGTCCTAGCATTGTCACATTGATTTTGAACTTTGTTCTTTTAGTCACATAAATGTTCCATATCCTACCATGAAGTGAATCCTTTGTTTGTAGCCCCGTTTTAGCCTAGGCCTTTGTTTGAAACTCCTCAAAAATATTATTCCTAGTCTTATATGACTTGACCCTTATGGGATTGGACTTTAGAAGAGAGGTTTGGATTGTATTTGAAGAGTTGAGATTCTCTTTGGTTTAAGGGCAAAGAATGGTGTTATGAATCATGTGGGTAGTGCATCTTTGTTGTGCAAAAAGAAAATGACAAAAAAAAGAAAGAAAGAAAGAAAGAAAATGTTGGAAATGGAAAGTGGAATGAAGGTAAAGAGCTTAAGTGAAGAAAAAGGGTCCGACCGATTTACACACCACATCGGGCCCGATGTCATAAGAAAGTCGGTCCAGTGTAGAAAGTGTGGAAAATTTAACAAAAAGCCTAAGAGCAAAGATGAAGTGGAATGTTAAGTGAAATTTTGGGTTGAGAGGAAAAATGTTAAGTCTTTTGGATGAGTGTGAAATTGATTGTGGAATTTTGGTGAAGTTGGTGAGAGTTTAGGTTGTTCAATCCCCATTGTAAGCACCACAAGACCAAATAATTCCCACCTTGAGAAATACCAAAAGCACCATTACAACCCGACCGAATGGAACCTCTTTGAGGACCTCCATTGAGCCAAGTTCAAATTCTTTGTGTACTTTGTATTAGGCATCTCTAGGTGGAGGATTTGGTGATATTAGCTTCAATAGTAAAGTCCTTACTTGCATGATTTTTGAGCTTGAGTGTTCATTGCTATACCCATACACATGATGAGTGATACACATTCACATATCCCTAAAGTGAGGCTTAGTTGCATTGACTCTATTCCTTGGAACACTTAATCATGTGTGATGATGTAATCTTGCTTGAATATCAATCACTTGTGCTTAAATGTGTTTTCATACGAGGCTTTACTTGAAGATTATGTTTCGGTCTTGCTTACATTGTTATTGCTTGAGGACAAGCAAGTTTAAGTATGGGGTATTTTGATGTCTCTTTATTTGGTGGTGTTTTTATATATGATTTCCTTTGTAAATATGTTTCTTTTTCCCCTTTTCTTGTGTGTTTTGTTCCTTTTTAGCTTAGTTCCCGTATTTCTATGAGATTTGGAGACTATGCGCGTTTTATGTGTTTTGTAGGTGTTTTGGCATGGATCAAGGGTCGTTTTGAAGGAGAATCGGAACATGGAGCAAGGCCCGAGCTTAAGAGGGAAAGAGAGGAGCAAGCCATGAAGAAGAACAAGAGAAAAGCCAACAAGAAGAAGGTGGAACGAGGTCCGGGTCGAGTTAGAACCAACGCCGGACCCGAGATGATTTTTCG
Source organism: Fallopia convolvulus (assembly GCA_964016875.1). Classification (NCBI taxonomy): domain Eukaryota; kingdom Viridiplantae; phylum Streptophyta; class Magnoliopsida; order Caryophyllales; family Polygonaceae; genus Fallopia; species Fallopia convolvulus. The sequence goes on along the minus strand of OZ024724.1, from coordinate 34,559,575 downwards.
ACCTCGGACCGACTTGCCCAGTAAGTCGGGCCCGAGGTGCTCCGTCGGTCCGAGTCGATCGCTGGCTGGATTGGGCTCCAAGGCACGAAATTGTAAACTACCACTTTTGCCCCTCATCTATAAAGGCTCTCTTATCTTCTAATTGGAGGAGGTTCCCACACACTTAGCAAGGGACCAACTCTCAAAAACTCTCAAGAGGATACTTGGAGAGCAAGGAGGAAGGAGAGGAGAAGGAGAAGAGAGGGAATCGGCCTAGGACAGGAGATTGCTAGGAGATTTGATAGGTTTGGTTGATAGATTAGCTTTGCCTTGTTTTGATTTTGTGGATTTGGAAACCTTGGATTGGAGTTTGTGGATTGCTTTTGATTTGTGAATGAAATTTGGCTTTGGTTTGAGATTGATGATGTTGATTGCTTTGCTTTGTGATTTGTTTGCTTTCTTTGTTTGCCATATGGAGTAGATCTCCTTGATCTTGGGTTATGGGGGAAAACTCTAGCTAGGTTGGGCTAGAAACCCCAATTCCATAAGCCTTGAGTGCTTGATCTAGGAACCCACTCTACATAGAGCTACAATTCCTTATGAAAGTAAGGAATCAAGGCTTGTGATTGGCAAAGTAACGAAAGTGAACATTTCTCCATCTCAAGACCTTGCTTCGAAGGGGATTTCCCCAATGATCGATGTCTAGAAGTGGTTGGAACGAGGGTGAAAGCACCTCGATCCTATTCCGATCATCACTTATTGCTTGAATTGGGGTGGAAAAGCCTTAATCTACTAGAGAAGGAACCCAAAAGCCCAAGATCTACTTTCAATCTTTGAGTTCGACAAAACCAGCTACATCGGGCCCGACTTGCTCTACGTCGGTCCCGATCTCCCTCTTTGTCGCCAACATCGGGCCCGACGTGACACTTGTGTCGGTCCCGACTGTTCTCTTTGTGTTCCTTTGTTTTAACTTCTCCTTTCCAGCTTTCTAGTGTTTAGGCACCTCAATCGAGTAGATTTCCCGAGCGTTCGACACCCACCACGTGCTACAACGGGGTCGGGTTATAAATTGTATCTCTAGACCCTCGCATTCGTGAGCGATCATAATTCAACCTAGAAGTAGAATAGGTGATCAAGCTATTATAATCCTAAGTGAATTTAATCAATTAAGCACAGAGAAATTCAATCTAGTCAAGGCAAACTAAAATAATTCAAATCTCACAAACAATCATGCATACAACTTCAACTAACTAGCTGGACATGAGAAAATTAGCTAGAAATTGTCATTGAAGAAAAACAAAACTTACAAGAGTCAAATTGATCTTCAATTGCAAAACTAGGGTTTTTGTCTCCCTCAAATCTCCAAATTCTTCAAACTTAGAACACAAGTAAAAGGTAGCATAATATCTAAAATAAAATCTAAGGAAAGTATTTATATGAAGTCTAAAAATATCCAAAAGCCTAAAAATATCCAAAAACATTAACGAAGTCGGCCTACAAGATCTCGCAAAGCCCAAGTTAGCGTCGCCGATAGGCGCCGGAGCGCGGTTTGGTGCCTCCTAGAGCGCGGTCGTGCTCTGCCGGTTTCGACCGCGCTCTGGCCGCAGAAACTTAGGTCTCTCGGCGCGGTCTAGTCTCCACTACGCGGTTTGGCACTTCACTTCTCATCTTTATAATTCTTGCCTCAAGTCTTCACTTCAACGCCTCCTATGCATCCCGAGATTCCGTCCCAAGCCTTCCATCTACCGTCTTCCACTTTCCGACCTGCAATTATGCACCAAGACGCGTAGATTCCGAACTAAACGAAAATAGAATCTAAACTAAAACTTAGAATGAAATCCTAGCTAAAAATGCATAAAACGGGAATAATAACATGCTCTAAAACCTATACCTATATGCTCTATCAAATTCCCCCATGGTTGAACCTTGCTTGTCCTCAAGCAAGACATAGAAATCAATCACACCACAAACAAGCAAGTCATGACTTAATTCATTTTCAAGAAGCAAAAACTTAACCATGAAATCTTTGCATACATTTATCGAAAGTTTCAAACCAAGCTATCAATCCATTCTAACCCTCACCAAGGTATATGTGTTTGCACTCAACACTCAAGTGTTTAAAGGTATGTGTTTTCGCTCAAAAATCATCTTTGAATGCCAACTACCATATGCTTGCATTAGTGCACTAAATCTCCACCACGAACGTTCAAATGCACAACATAAATCATGAGGTCTTTTTCATGGTTGTAATGGGGCCAAGGTATAATCAAGTAGGAAGGGATCATTATATGGCCATGTGGTGCTAAATCCGGGAACTAGAATCAACTAAAACCCAAATTACATCAACACTCACTCTCAACAACTTCCCAACTTGTACTTCCCTTTCTTCCATTACTTTCTTTTAAGCACTTCTTTCTTTTGCTCAACTTTTGATTTTTCTTTCCACAAACCCATTTCAGATTCATTCTTTCTTTTTCATTCTTCTCTCACAGGAATACTTTGCAATTTACACATACAACTCATCTCAATCAACCTTTCAAACCAACTTTACTTAGAGATTTTTCACTAAGCATTCCCAACATCCTTAAACTTTCCAACACTTTTCATTTTGGACTTCCCCTTCTATTACACCTTTTCAACTTTTCCCATAAACCCCAAAGTACAACAATTAACCCACAAAATTCCCCTAGTCAAATCCTAATTCCCGGATGAGGGTCAAGCTTATTCAGCTAGGATCAATTTTTATGGAGCTAATAAACAAGGCTAAACCTCAAAAACAAAGGTATAATGTAGGGTGGATAAGGATATAAATGAGCTAAAGAAAATTTGCCTCAATCACTTTTACATCATGCATTCAAATCATATAATGTGGCCTCGAAAAAGAATCTAAACGCAAGTTCTAGAGTTGAAACAATCAAAGTGATACACTCAAGAATTTCATGCAAAATTGGCATGTAAAGGCTCAAAAGAAATCTCACAAGGCAAAATTTTGGTTAGAACTTCATAACTAGCTCAAGTTTTCACTTTCATGCATACTCCTTCATAATTAAGCAATTCTTATTTAGAACTTCCATCATAAACTTAACAAGTTATGGGATATGAAATCATGCTCACTATTTAAACATGTGGTTCCAAGGGGAAAAATGAATCCTAAATGCAAACAAACCATTTTTTTCTAAAAGTTTCTGATTTTTTTCATATTTTTAGTGGATTTTCAAAATTTTTAATCAATGTATACAAATAAAAATAAACATGCACATGCAACTACATGATCTAACTAAACCAAGCTCTCATGACAAAATAAATAATCCCCTTCCCCCATGCTTAAACATTACTTTGTCCTCAAAGTAATAAAAACATAAGAGTAAAAGAAAACTGACCTTATCACAAGAACTTGTCAAACTCGGGAATCTACTCTGATGGTGGTGGTGGTGGGTACCCCGGGTACGGCCACTCAGGAGCTGGATATCCAGGATAAGGTTGATAAGCATACGGCTGATAACCCTGCTCAGGCGTGTATGTGTCCATCCTCTGATGCAAGTACCGGGTCTGCTCATCAACATAATCAAAGCGGCTCGTCGCATAAACCCGGAAATGGTTGAAATCAGCCACCATGCCATCCATACGAGTGTGCAAGCCACTCACTTGTGTAGACAAGCTTCCCATCAATTCCACCAAATGGTTGTATTGGGTGGTAGACATGTTACCACCTTGGCCTTGGTGCTCAAACTCCTGAATTGGTGGCACTTCAGTGTGCTCATCATCATCTTCATCATTTTCCTCATCATCATCTTCAGCTGCAATATCCTCAGGAGCAGCTTCAAACTCCTCATCCTCGTCCTCCTCATCAACATCCATTGAAGCTCTAGCTTCCTCATCCTGACCCCTTGATTTCCTTCTTCTCTTTGTCCCTCCAATCACTTCAGAAACCGGTAAATCAGCATCTTGAGGATGAATGAGCCATGTGCCAGCATTGTCCAAACCAACCTTTATCTTCACCCTCTCTGGATTAGGCAACTTCATAGCAAAAGAGCTGTTTCCTAGCACCCAATAGTACCGATTGTTCTTCACATATAACACCTTCATCTTGTTGTAGAAAAGCAAGTTCATTGGAAGAGGATCAATCCGATCCACACACTGCTCCAAATCAATATCAAAGTGCTGGGCAAACTTGGTGATGATACCACCCACAACGAACCGACCAGTACTTCTCTTAACCATGAGCTCCATATTATGCATCATAGCTCCACCTATGTCAATCTATTGCCCTTCCAGAATACCTCGAAGGAGAAAGATATCCTTCCTAGGACAGTTATTCTCACCCTCTCCTCTGCCTATAATAGTGTGAGCAAAAAACCTCTGAAGAATTCGAATTATCGGATGAGAAATTCCAGACGCCTTGGTTCTAGAAGGCAAGTACTCATTAGTTCCAGAAAGGAGAGCCCACTTTTCATCATCCATAAAAGTGGCTCTAGACTCCCATCTATCAACATTCTTTTGGTACATGGTAAATCTGAACAGCTTGTTGATATCGTTAAGAGTCATGCTTCTCATCATCCCTCCTAGCTGAAAAGTGCACCGCCCTTCATTAGCAAACTGCCCCTCTAAGATATGAGCCTCTAATGTGCTCAAGAACTCCAACACTAGGCTGCGGTAAACTGGTAATCTCATGCTCAACACAGTCAAATTGTGATTAAACTCTATCTTCCTCAATTCTCTAGCTAAACCCAACTCCTCCAACAAATCCCAATCAATATATCTCGGAGCTTGGATTTCACGCTCTTTCAATTGATCAAACCGGTCTAGATGCTTCATCTCTCGGAATTGGAGACCAAAAGTGCTCGGTGTGATCTCATTGTTTGAAGAGGAAGCTCTAGGTGGAGCTCGGGATCGAGAAGAAGAGGGTGCAACATTTTGAGCTCTAGTTGATGTCGCTCGGGTTGCTCGAGTTGCTCTTTGAGGACGACTAGGTCCCGATGAAGAGGCATTGGCGGGAACCTTGGTATGACCCATGATTATGTCACCTACACAACAATCAAAAACACCACAAGCAGGCACAATTCGATTTCCCCGGCAAGAGCAATCCACCAAACAAGAAATAATAGACAATAATTGCTCTCAAAACTCTCTCTTCCCCCACTAACCTAGATTAATTAGCATGAAAATTAATTAATTTCAAAATTATGGAATTTTCAAGTTCAAGACATGAAACTAACTCATAATCATGCTAATATGGATGAATCTAAACTCAAATTGAAGAAATTTGGCCTAAAAATCCCTAAAATTGAGGTTTTTATGCAAAACCTAATTTAGTAGATTTTTGGGTGAGATCTTCAATTTTTGGATGAATTTTGATGAGAAGAGTGAGGAATCTTACTTGTTTGATGACTAGGAGTGCAAATCCGGGCTTGATTTGGAGTTTTGATCTTCAATGGAGCTTGAATGTGGAGCTTCAATGATGGAGAAGGGAGAAGAGGTGTGGCGGCATTATGAGGAAGAAGAAGTGAATGGGAAAATTTTGGGTTTTTTCGGGTTTAATGCGCCGAAACGGGTCAGAGCGCGGTTTGGGACCGATGAGAGCACGGTCGCGGTCTCCCGGTTTTGACCGCGCTCTGGCCGCAGTAACTCGGCCCCTCGGAGCGCGGTTTCGGTGTGACGGCACGAGGGCGGTCTGGCCGGGTGTAGCCGTGTTGTGGTCAGTTTCGGCCTCCATTTGCTCGGGCCCGGGCCATGAATGCTAGGACGTCTCGGCTTCCTCGAACCACGTGTCCCTGTTTTCCGACTTTACCTTCAACTAAGAAAAACAACAACAAACCGAAAACCACACAAAAACACACCAAAAACAAAACTAAATCTAGAAAAAAAATTAAAAACTAAAAACAAAGCTTGGCTTGCCTCTCAAGAAGCGCTTGTTTAACGTCATTAGCTTGACACATTACTGCTCATGTGTTTGGTTCGTTCAAAACCGTTTCTTCAAGAATAGAATTGCTAAATCCTTCAAAATACGGCTTCAAACGCTGACCATTCACCTTTTGTAGTGTATGAGTGGCTACATCATAAATTTCCACCGCTCCGTGAGGATACGTCTGAGCTACTATGAACGGCCTCGTCCATCTCGACCTAAGCTGATGCGTCCCTCGTATGGGATGCCTCGGAACGATCGGTGGCTTGAGTAGTAGGTCTCGAATTCGGCGTAGCGGAAGGCTTTGAATGATTGAACTTGGCACGAACAAGTGTTGAACAAAGAGAAGGACGAGAGCTTTGAGAAATTAATGGTGGCGGCACAACACAAGAAGGGAAAATAAGGAGAAACCTCTACTTTAATTAACCCTAATATGCGTGCTGAATAAAAACATAAGCCTAATCCTCCTTATATAGAGAGGAGGCTCAAGAAACCATGAAAACCCTAAGGCTTGCGGCGCGCGCCTAGGGCTAGCATGCAAGCTAGAGGCCCAACGGCGCGGGTGCAAAAGTGTCGGCGCAAGGCCCATTATTAACTTCCTAAATGCATAAAACTAGTAATAGAATTGTTCTATAATGGAAAGTATGCAAAAAACTACTAAAAATAGATAGGTCATCCGTGACCGTGTCCGAAGTGTCGCAACAAGGCTGTCGCGGCGCTGGCGAGACCCGGACAAGGCGATGGCGAGGTCACGGCTCGACGCAGGGCGCTGGCACAAACGCTGTCGAGGACGCTGGCGAGGGCGCTGGCGCGAGGGTTGCGAGAACCTCAAATGGCGATCCATGGCACGGTGCAAGGCTCGGGTCCGATGGTGGCAAGGGGTTGGAGGTTGTCACTGTCGGCCCGAGTTGAGGTTCCTCGACACCGAGGACGCACAAGGCAGTGTGCGTCGGCGCGGCGAGGGGCGCGCCGTGGCCTGCGGAGAGGCGCGCCATAAGAGATTGTGGCGCGGCTTGGATTGCTCGAGTCCTGGCACGAGTGATGGGGCCATACGAGCGAAGTGTGAATGCATCGTCCTCCTGGCTAGCATCCATGGCGGGGGTCGCATCATCAACTTACCTGGAAAAAGTTTAAGTCTAGATTGATATAGCAAAACCTTGTCACCTACCTTAAAACTTTTCCTCCATATTTTCTTATCATGCCAAGCTTTAGTCTTCTCCTTGTATATGGCCGCATTGTCATAAGCTTCTAACCGTAATTCCTCAAGCTCTTGCAATTGAAGCTTCCTAACTCACCGGCCTCATCCATCTGAAGACTACAATTCTTCACAGCCCAATAAGCTCGGTGTTGAATCTCCACCGGAAGATGACATGCTTTGCCAAATACCAACCGAAAAGGCGACATCCCAATCGGTGTTTTGTAAGCCGTCCTATACGCCCATAGAGCATCGTCTAAACGAGTACTCCAATCCTTCCGGTTTGGCGACACCGTCTTCTCAAGAATGGCTTTGATCTCTCTGTTAGGTACCTCAGCTTGTCCATTCGTTTGTGGGTGGTAGGCCGTAGAAATCTTGTGTGTGACATGATATTTCTTCAAGAGCGCACTGACCGTTTTATTGCAAAAATGGGATACCTTGTCACTAATTAAAGCTCTAGGAATCCCAAATCTTGAGAATATATGCGCCTTCAAAAAATCTGCCACAACTCCGGAATCATCAGTCTTGGTGGCCTTCGCTTCCACCCATTTGGAAACGTAGTCCACCGCTAATAAAATATAAATATTCCAGTAAGAGCTAGGAAAGGGGCCCATGAATTCTATACCCCAAACATCAAATACCTCACAAAAGATAATTGAAGTTTGAGGCATTTCATCCCTTCGGGATATATTTCCGACCCTTTGGCATCGGTCACAAGATTTGCAAAAGGCATACGCATCCCGAAAGATAGTAGGCCAAAAGAATCCTGCATCCAACACTTTCCCAGCGGTTTTCCTAGCACTGAAATGCCCCCCACAAGCATAAGAATGACAAAACGATAAAACAAAAGTTACCTCATTATCCGGAAGACAACGCCGGATTACCTGATCGGAACAATTTTTCCAAAGATATGGATCGTCCCACACATAATACCGTGCTTCACTCTTGAGTTTATCCCTTTGGGCCTTGCTAAAGCTAGAAGGAAACACACTCGAAACAAGAAAATTTACCAAATGAGCATACCAAGGTTGAAGTACACGTACCGAAAACAAGGTATCATCTGGAAATTCTTCTCTAATCGGTGTGACTTGAGCACATCGTTCCCCCTCATGAACTAAACGACTAAGATGGTCCGCCACCACGTTTTCCGTCCCCTTTTTGTCTTTGATCTCAATGTTGAATTCACTCAACAATAAGATCCACCTAATCAACCTGGTCTTTGCCTCCTTGTTCGTCAACAAGTAACGAAGGGCTGCATGATCCGTGTAGACGATCACCTTTGTACCTAGCAAATAAGACCGAAACTTTTCCAAAGCAAACACCACCACCAAGAGTTCCTTCTCGGTGGTGTAAGAATTTTTCTGTGCTTCATTAAGAGTCATAGAAGCATAATGGATAACATGAGAAGCCTTACCAATCTTTTGACGCAAAACTGCACCTACCGCATAGTCGCTTGCATCACACATCAGCTCAAAAGGTAGGGACCAATCTGGGGGTTGAACTATTGGTGCAGTGGTGAGGCGAGCCTTCAACTCATCAAAAGCTTTTTGACAAGCTTCATTAAAGTCAAAGGTCACATCCTTCTTGAGTAACTCACAAATGGGTGAAGCGATCTTGGAGAAGTCTTTAATGCACCTGCGGTAAAAACCTGCATGACCAAGAAAAGAACGTACTTCCCGAACATTAGTAGGATAAGGCAAGGATTGAATTACTTCAACCTTTTCCTTATCAACTTCAATCCCTTTAGATGACACTATATGATCTAACACTATGCCCTGCAAGACAAAGCAACAACTTCACCAAAATCAATAGATCGATTGAGTAAGGTCATGGTTGATATATGATTTTTTTTAATAGTTTACGAAGCAAAGAAAAAAAACATTTGGGACCCTAGATGGCGGATTTGTGAAGTGGAGGATGGATTCTAGGGTTTCAAGTGGCGGAATGCGTGTGAGAATGAACGAAAAGGGTTGAACGAGACTTACTCAAACCTTGGCTCTGATGCCAGTTGATGTGTCCCTCGTATGGGATGCCTCGGATCGATCGGTGGCTTGAGTAGTAGGTCTCGAATTCGGCGTAGCGGAAGGCTTTGAATGATTGAACTTTGCACGAACAAGTGTTGAACAAAGAGAAGGACGAGAGCTTTGAGAGATTAATGGTGGCGGCACAACACAAGAAGGGAAAATAAGGAGAAACCTCTACTTTAATTAACCCTAATATGCGTGCTGAATAAAAACATAAGTCTAATCCTCTTTATATAGAGAGGCAGCACAAGAAAACCATGAAAAACCCTAAGGGTTGCGGCGCGCGCCTAGGGCTAGCATGCAAGCTAGAGGCCCAACGACGCGGGTCCAAAAGTGTCGGCGCAAGGCCCATTATTAACTTCCTAAATGCATAAAACTACAAATAGAATTGTTCTATAATGAAAAGTATGCAAAAAACTACTAAAAATAGATAGGTCATCCGTGACCATGTCGGAAGTGTCGCGACAAGGTTGTCGCGGCACTGGCGAGACCCGGACAAGGCGCTGGCGAGGTCACGGCGCGACGCAGGGCGCTGGCGAGGACGCTGGCGAGGGTGTTGGCGCGAGAACCTCAAATGGCGATCCATGGCACGGTGCAAGGCTCGGGTCCGATGGTGGCAAGGGGTTGGAGGTTGTCACTGTCGGCCCGAGTTGAGGTTCCTCGACGCCGAGGACACACAAGGCAATGTGCGATGTGGCCTGCGGAGAGGCGTGCCACAAGAGATTGTGTCACGGCTTGGATTGCTCGAGTCTTGGCACGAGTGATGGGGCCATCCGAGCGAAGTGTGAATGCGTCGTCCTCCTGGATAGCATCCATGGCGGGGGTCGCATCACCCTCCCCCACTTGGTTGGGAAACGTCCCCGTTTCCTCATAAGCAGGCTCAATATAGGGGGAGAGTTCGGCGACATTGAAAGTAGAATGCACCGAGTACTTGTCGGGGAGGTCAATCTTGTACGCGTTGTCCCCGATTCGCTCTAGGACTCGAAAAGGGCCGTCTCCTCGTTGATGTAGCTTTGTCTTCCGAGCATCCGGAAAACGGTCCTTGCAAAGATGCAACCACACGAGATCCCCGGGGTTGAAAACCATGCGCTTCCTACCCTTGTGTTGCGCCTCGTACTGAGTGGCCCGACGTTCCAATTGAGTCCGTGTCCTCTCGTGTAGCTTGCGAATTGCATCGGCGCGATTTAAGGCGTCGATGTGCTCGCCTTTCTTCAAGGGACAAGGGACAAGATCCATGGGAGAATGGGGATTGAGGTCGTAGACGATCTCGAATGGCGTCTTCTGTGTGGCCGAGTGTTTGGACTTGTTGTAAGAAAACTCAACAAAAGGAATGAGATCCTCCCACCGGCGTGGGTTATGTTTGAGCACCGTCCGAAGAAGGGTGCCCAAGGTCCGATTGGTCACCTCAGTCTGATCATCGGTTTGGGGATGATATGAACTTGAAAACAGTAATTGTGTACCTAGCTTTCCCCAAAGCGTCCTCCAAAAATGGCTACAAAATTTCGTGTCTCGATCACTAACAATAGTGCGAGGCACGCCATGTAACTTCACGACATGCTCAAAGAACAAATTTGCGATTTCAGTCGCATTGTTGTTCCCTTTGCATGGTACGAAGTGAGCCATTTTTGAGAAGCGGTCCACTATTACGAAGATCGAATCCTTACCGCGCCTTGTCATCAGAAGACCCGTGATAAAATCCATAGAGAGATCTTCCCACGGAGTGTCCGGTATTGGAAGAGGCGTGTAAAGGCTATGAGGCTGGAACCTCGATTTAGCGGTTTGGCATGGCACACAACCCCGACAATACTTGTGAACATCCGAAGCCATGTGTGGCCAAAAGAAATGCTCACGAAGTGCCGCTAGGGTTTTGGCTATGCCAAAATGGCCTCGGCCATCATGAGCCTCTTTGATCAATAGATGCCTCATAGACGAGGCCGGAATGCAAAGCTTCCTGGCCCTGTAGAGGTAACCATTGTCCAAAAAGTAGGACTCATGGATTCGACTTTGCTCAAGGTTCTCCATGATCGGTTTAAAATATGGATCATGCAAATATAACTCCTTAATCAAGGAGAACCCTAGCAAATTGGCCTGGAGTTGTGTTAAGAGGACGTACCTACGTGACAAAGCATCTGCCACAACATTCTCCTTTCCTTTCTTGTGGGCGATTATATATGGAAAAGTTTCCATGAACTCCACCAACCGGGCATGGCACCTGTTTAGAGTCGTTTGACTCCAAAGATAAGCAAGGGCCGCATGGTCCGTGTGAATAACGAACTCACTTGGCCACAAATAATGCTGCCATATCTTAAGAACCAGAATTAGGGCGTACAACTCCTTGTCATACGTCGGGTAATTGAGAGTTGCCCCCGTTAATTTCTCACTAAAGTATGCAATGGGGAGTCTCTCTTGAAGGAGTACGCCGCCTATGCCATAGTCGGAAGCGTCGCACTCTATCTCAAAGCGCTTAGTAAAGTCTGGCAATTGCAAGACCGGAGCGCTACACAAAGCTTGTTTTAAGGCCTGAAAGGCGGCCGCATGGTGTGGCATCCACTTGATTGTGGTTGCCTTCTTGGTAATATTATGGAGTGGCCCGACGATGGAACTGAAGTCCTTGACGAAACGCCGATAGAACCCCGCGCGCCCTAAGAAGGATCGAACCATCGTTGGGGTCGTAGGGGTAGGCCACTCTCGGATGGCGCGGATCTTGTCGTCATCCACTTTAAGCCCATCCTTGGACACGGCGAATCCAAGAAAATTCGTCGTGTCCGTGCAAAACAAACACTTGTCCAAGTTTACAAACAATGAATGTTCGCGAAGGCATTCTAACACCAACCTAAGGTGCCTCGCGTGAGAGTCTAAGTCTTTAGAAAAAACCAAAATGTCATCAAAATAGACAACAACAAAACGTCCTAAAAATTTACGAAACACAAAATTGATCAACTGCATAAAAGTACTAGGGGCGTTTGTCAAGCCAAAAGGCATGACAAGCCATTCGTACAAACCATGCTTGGTTTTAAATGCGGTCTTCCAATCGTCGCCTTCATGCATCCGGATTTGGTGGTATCCGCTCCGGAGATCGATCTTGGAAAACAAGGCGGCGCCGTGGAGCTCATCGAGCATATCATCTAGCCTCGGGATTGGATGCCTGTACTTCACCGTGATTTGATTAATGGCTCGGCAGTCGACGCACATACGCAACGAACCATCTTTCTTTGGCACAAGGATGACCGACACCGCGCAAGGGATCAAGGACTCGCGGACGAACCCCTTGTCCAACAATTCTTGAACTTGACGCTGAAGCTCCTCGGTCTCCTTTGGTGAAGTTCTATAGGCGGCTCGATTCGAAAGGGAGGCGCCTGGCACGAGGTCGACCTTGTGCTCGATCCATCGGATCGGCGGCAAGCCCTTCGGAAGCTCATCCGGCATGATGTCTTCGAACTCCTTTAAAATAGACAAAATAGAAGAAAGAAGTGAAGAATCTATAGACTTATTAACAGAAAGAAGGGGAACAAGAATGAAACAAGAAAGACTCCCCTGAACGGATTTTTCGATGTCTCGACGCCTGGCTAAGAGAAGGCAATCCTGGCATGTGCCTAGCAAGGGTGGCTCGGCGTCGGTGCTCGTCCGATCAGATTCTGGGGCGATTTTTTGATATGTTGTAGCCCCTGGATTTTGTGGAAGAACGCCCTTGGAAACGCCGTGAAATTCATCCCGTAGCTCCTGGAATCCAAGTTTTCGTGCAGCGACTGCGTGCTGCGCGACGCTGGGAGACGTGTTCGGCGGTCCCTTGCTTAAATGAGTTTCGCCTGGGCGTTTTTTCCTCAAATCTGGTGGAAATGCAATTTGAAGTGGTTTGGAGCCTGGAACGGCGATGGAATCACCAGAAATCTGTTGGAGGCCTTGTTTGTTGAAATCAGCAGCGTTCGGCGCGTTGCCGAGGCCTCTGGAAGCAAACTCACGGCCCGATTCTGAATTGTGTCGGCGCTTCCCATCTTGATCACCCTGGGAATTTTTTTGAGAAAGATTGGCACCAAGAATGCCCTTAGATCCCGCAGTTTTGCCCTCGGACGCCGCTAGCATCGTGTGCGACGCGCCGGTGCCGCTGTCGCTAGCTTTTTGCCTCTGTCTTTCGGCTTCATCCTGTAGAGCTTCACTAGGCGACATAGGTAAGAGGGTCATGAGTTTCCCGTGTAATTGAACAAGTAAGTGTTCAAATACCCGTCGTGAAGCACGCGACGATCGTATTTCCATGGGCGCCCCAACAAGAGGTGTGTGGCGTCCATTGGCGTTACGTCACAAAGTATGGAATCGGAGTATTGACCAATTGAACAGTTGAAGATTACCTGTTTGTCGACCCAATCTCCACCGTCATTGGATATCCATTGTAGCTTGAACGGTTGTGGATGTGGTATGGTCGGCAACTTGAAGTGATCAACAACTTTTTTGGATAGGAAATTGGCGCAGCTTCCGGAGTCGATTATGATGCTCAAACACACATTGTTGACTAAGCATCTCGTGTGGAAGAGTTCCTCTCTTTGATCCGTCTTTGGCGCCTCTCGCATGCTCAAAGCGCGCCGAGTCACCAATTGGAGTTTGGACACGCCGAGAGCGTCCGATTGATCGTACTCCAACTCAGCGTCATCGATCATTGGTGGCTCGATTTCCTCCTCTTCTTGGCTGTCATATGGCTCTCCGTGTTAAGTAAACAACACCTTCTTGGCATTCAGACAGTTCCGTTGAATGTGGCCACGGCCTCCACATTTGTAACACGCCATGTCGCGCGCGATCGACACTTGGCTCGGCGCTTCGTGGCGCAGCTGGCACCTTGGCAGGCGTGGCGTCGTTTTTGACCTTGGAACCTGTCGAATTACTTGGTAAAGATGGAGTAACCCAATTAGTAGAAAACCGGATTGACTAGAGTTAGAAACGTACCTTGAAGTCGACCAACCCGACTTGGTTCGCATTTCTTGCTTATGGATTTGCATGGCGGTGTGAACCAAGTTGTCCTTAATTGGAAGAATTTCCAATCAATCTTGAATTGATTGTCGCAATCCCGATATGAATCTCGTCTTCATCACCGAGGGCCACACACTCATGCCGGCTTTGAAGAACATGTCTTCGAGCTTGGCAAAATACTCCTCCGGCATCATTGATCCTTGCTTGATGCGCATGATCTCGATGTGCATCTTGTCCTTGTAATCGGCCGGAATATATCGTTTCTTCAAGATGTAGACGAGTTGATGCCACTCGTTGATTAGGGGTTTTCCTTGTCGAATCCTTTCGGACTTGAATCGGTTCCACCAAGTCCTAGCGGCACCAACGAAGTGAAACTTCACAACTTCCACTTTCTCGTCGTCCTCATAACCTAAATGTCGGAGTGTGTGCTCCGTACCCTGTAACCGCTCGAGAAAACCATCAGGATCATAAGAACCAGAAAAGGTTTCGAATTTTACCTTCACATCTCGGCATTATTGTCGTGGATCCCGTGCATCGCGTCGATCCCTATCGCGCCGAGGGCTGGGACGCCGAGGCGAGTAAGCGCGCTTGTCGCGCCGACACCGAGGTGGAGCTCGATGCGGATCGTCATCATCGTCGTCCGGATTGTCTCCATCGTCAGGCCTCCGAGGACATCGAGCGTCGCGATCCCTGTCGCGCCTCCTCTTCTCGCCATGCGTTCGGCCTGAGCCATAGACGCGTTCGCACTCGGCGCGGTTCTTGGCGAGGCGAGGCGGTGGAATCCAATCCGAAGGCCGGCTGTCGAGCTCTTCCGGATCCTGCACATTGGGATGCTCAAACGACGATTCGTTAGAGTAGTAAAAAAACTCATCATAATCATTTTAAAAATCCGAGAACGGACTCCGAGCACTTTGATGCCCGAGGTCGTCCTCAACTCTGTATGCGTCGGCATCGTAATACTTGGCCTCGTGCTTCCGCTTTGGGGTTTCGTACACATATGTCGGCGACTTTTTCTTTGGATCCCCACTCGTGTGTCGGCGTCTATACTCCTTGGAGTTGTACTCCTCATCGGAATATACGTCGTACACTTGTGTGTCCCCGTAATCTCGCGCCATTTGATAGCGATCTGCGGTTCGGGGACCACCATTGTGCCTATCATGTTGGCGACTTTCTTTAATTGACTCCATGCGTTGCATGGTGCCGAATTGCGATGAAGGTTGAGCATACTTCTTGCCCTTAGCATTGGCACGAGCAATATCGTCTGCGGACACGCCCGGAACGCCGTGGATCTCCGAAGCGAGGCCATGCGTCGGCGGCATGGTGTGCTTGGACTACGGTTGGCTCGTTGGCAAGAGGCGTTCGAGTTCTTCAATCCTCCCCACGGCTTCGGGGTTCCAAGCTTCACGATTCTGTTTTTGATTGTGGCCCTCGGGTGGATTGTTGTTGCCACCGTCTCCCAAGCCCGAAATTGTACCTATAGTCACACCAGTCATCGAAGCAGTAAGAAGTTCACAAGCAACAAAACAACGAGTTACAGTTCGCTTAAGTCAAGCCGACCCTTGAGTTCAAACCACACGAGCAAGGATGGGCTAGGCTAAGGTCACTCAAAACTCGATCAATGATATGGATCCAAAAATTACGATGCAAGCAAAGAAAGACTAGGCAAGTTCGAAACCAAAATCACAAGAGCAAGAGATTGTAGTAATGATAGATGCGAGAATGATGAACAAAGTGAAAGATCTTGCCTTATTTTGGCTTGTGTTCTTCACGAGAATTTGTTTTTTGTTTTTTTTTATACTCGATCGACTATGTTACCTTATTTTGGCTATAATATCTAACAACAATTTTTTTTATAACAAAGCAAGTTGAATCTAGGCTTTCTCCTCTAGAAACGCTTCAAGCAAGTAGAAAATCAACACGCAAACAATCACAATGGATGCACAAGAGAAATTGGCAAAAACAAGTCCTAAGTTCATGCAACTAGCAAGACAAAGCAACAACTTCACCAAAATCAATAGATCAATTGAGTAAGGTCACGGTTGAAGTATGATTTTTTTTTAACAGTTTACGAAGCAAAGAAAAAAATAATTGGGACCCTAGATGGCGGATTTGTGAGTGGAGGATGGATTCTAGGGTTTCAAGTGGCGGAATGCGTGTGAGAATGAACGAAAAGGGTTGAACGAGACTTACTCAAACCTTGGCTCTGATGCCAGTTGATGCGTCCCTCGTATGGGATGCCTCGGATCGAACGGTGGCTTGAGTAGTAGGTCTCGAATTCGGCGTAGCGGAAGTCTTGGAATGATTGAACTTGGCACGAACAAGTGTTGAAGAAAGAGAAGGACGAGAGCTTTGAGAGATTAATGGTGGCGGCACAACACAAGAAGGGAAAATAAGGAGAAACCTCTACTTTAATTAACCCTAATATGCGTGTTGAATAAAAACATAAGCCTAATCCTCCTTATATAGAGAGGCGGCACAAGAAAACCATGAAAAACCCTAAGGGTTGCGGCGCGCGCTTAGGGCTAGCATGCAAGCTAGAGGCCCAATGGCGCGGGTCCAAAAGTGTCGGCGCAAGGCCCATTATTAACTTCCTAAATGCATAAAACTAGTAATAGAATTGTTCTATAATGGAAAGTATGCAAAAAACTACTAAAAATAGATAGGTCGTCCGTGACCGTGTCCGAAGTGTCGTGACAAGGCTGTCGCGGCGCTGGCGAGACCCGGACAAGGCGCTGGCGAGGTCACGGCTCCACGCAGGGCGCTGACGCGGACGTTGGCTAGGGCGCTGGCGCGAGGGTTGCAAGAACCTCAAATGGCGATCCATGGCACGGTGCAAGGCTCGGGTCCGATGGTGGCAAGGGGTTGGAGGTTGTCACTGTGGCAAGTGTGCGTCGGCGCGGCGAGGGGCGCGTCGTGGCCTGCGGAGAGGCGCGCCACAAGAGATTGTGTCGCGGCTTGGATTGCTCGAGTCCTGACACGAGTGATGGGGCCATCCGAGCGAAGTGTGAATGCGTCGTCCTCCTAGCTAGCATCCATGGCGGGGGTCGCATCATCAGCTTACCTGGAAAAAGTTTGAGTCTAGATTGATATAGCAAAACCTTATCACCTACTTTAAAACTTTTCCTCCATATTTTCTTGTCATGCCAAGCTTTGGTCTTCTCCTTGTATATGGCCGCGTTGTCATAAGCTTCTAACCGTAATTCCTCAAGCTCTTGCAATTGAAGCTTCCTCAACTCACCGGCCTCATCCATCTGAAGACTACAATCTTCATAGCCCAATAAGCTCGGTGTTGAATCTCCACCGGAAGATGACATGCTTTGCCAAACACCAACCGAAAAGACGACATCCCAATCAGTGTTTTGTAAGCCGTCCTATACGTCCATAGAGCATCGTCTAAACGAGTACTCCAATCCTTCCGGTTTGGCGACACCGTCTTCTCAAGAATGGCTTTGATCTCTCTGTTAGGTACCTCAGCTTGTCCATTCGTTTGTGGGTGGTAGGCCGTAGAAATCATGTGTGTGACATGATATTTCTTCAAGAGCGCACTAACCGTTTTGTTGCAAAAAATGGGATCCCTTGTCACTAATTAAAGCTCTAGGAATCCCAAATCTTGAGAATATATGCGCCTTCAAAAAATCTGCCACAACTCGGGAATCATCAGTCTTGGTGGCCTTCGCTTCCATCCATTTGGAAACGTAGTCCACCGCTAATAAAATATAAATATTCCAGTAAGAGCTAGGAAAGGGGACCATGAAATCTATACCCCAAACATCAAATACCTCACAAAAGATAATTGAAGTTTGAGGCATTTCATCCCTTCGGGATATATTTCCGACCCTTTGGCATCGGTCACAAGATTTGCAAAAGGCATACGCATCCCGAAAGATAGTAGGCCAAAAGAATCCTGCATCCAACACTTTCCTAGCGGTTTTCCTAGCACTGAAATGCCCCCCACAAGCATAAGAATGACAAAACGATAAAACAAAAGTTACCTCATTATCCGGAAGACAACGCCGGATTACCTGATCGGAACAATTTTTCCAAAGATATGGATCGTCCCACACATAATACCGTGCTTCACTCTTGAGTTTATCCCTTTGGGCCTTGCTAAAGCTAGAAGGAAACACACTCGAAACGAGAAAATTTACCAAATGAGCATACCAAGGTTGAAGTACACGTACTGAAAACAAGGTATCATCTGGAAATTCTTCTCTAATCGGTGTGACTTGAGCACATCGTTCCCCCTCATGAACTAAGCGACTAAGATGGTCCGCCACCACGTTTTCCGTCCCCTTTTTGTCTTTGATCTCAATGTTGAATTCACTCAACAATAAGATCCACCTAATCAACCTGGTCTTTGCCTCCTTGTTCGTCAACAAGTAACGAAGGGCTGCATGATCCGTGTAGACGATCACCTTTGTACCTAGCAAATAAGACCGAAACTTTTCCAAAGCAAACACCACCACCAAGAGTTCCTTCTCGGTGGTGTAAGAATTTTTCTGTGCTTCATTAAGAGTCATAGAAGCATAATGGATAACATGAGAAGCCTTACCAATCTTTTGACGCAAAACTGCACCTACCGCATAGTCGCTTGCATCACACATCAGCTCAAAAGGTAGGGACCAATCTGGGGGTTGAACTATTGGTGCAGTGGTGAGGCGAGCCTTCAACTCATCAAAAGCTTTTTGACAAGCTTCATTAAAGTCAAAGGTCACATCCTTCTTGAGTAACTCACAAAGGGGTGAAGCGATCTTGGAGAAGTCTTTAATGAACCTGCGGTAAAAACCTGCATGACCAAGAAAAGAACGTACTTCCCGAACATTAGTAGGATAAGGCAAGGATTGAATTACTTCAACCTTTTCCTTATCAACTTCAATCCCTTTAGATGACACTATATGATCTAACACTATGCCCTGCTCTACCATAAAATGGCACTTTTCAGAATTAAGACAAAGGTTAGTTTCTTCACAACGTTTTAGCACAAGTGTCAGGTGAGTTAAACAAGAATCAAAATCATTGTCATGAACAGTAAAATCATCCATGAAAACTTCAATGAAGTTCTCAATGTATTCAGAGAATATACTGACCATACACCTTTGAAAGGTTGTGGGTGCATTACATAGACCAAATGGCATTCTTCTGTAAGCGAATGTGCCAAATGGGCAAGTAAATGTTGTCTTCTCTTGATCCTCGGGTGCAATTTCTATCTGAAAATAACCTGAATACCCATCCAAGAAACAATAGAAGGAACGACCTGCATGTCGCTCAAGCATTTGGTCAATAAAAGGTAAAGGAAAATGGTCTTTACGGGTTACCGTGTTGAGCTTTCGATAATCGATGCATACACGCCACCCGGTTTGAATTCTTGTTGGAATTAGCTCACCATCTTGATTCTCCTTCACCGTGAGTAGGACTTACCCATTTGCTATCCGATATGGGAAAATTCATTCCTGCTTGAAGAAGTTTCAGGACCTCCTTCTTCACAACTTCCATCATAAGCGGGTTCAACCTCTTTTGTGGTTGTCTTGAGGGCTTTGCTTCATCCTCCAATAAGATTTTATGCATACATGTAGAGGGGCTTATTCCTCTAATGTCGGCGATAGTCCATCCTATAGCAGATTTATGCTCCCTTAAAACATCCAACAACCGGTGTTCTTGATCTTGAGTCAGCTTGTTTAAGATTATCACCGGTAGAGTATCTTCATCACCTAGAAAAGCGTACTTGAGGTGGTCCGGTAGTTGCTTAAGCTCTACCTTTGGGGCCTGCACAATAGAGGGAACAAGCTTCTCGCTTGGCAATGTTAGTGGAATGGGCTTTGAGCCCGGTAGCAAGAGTGGTCGCTCAAAGTGAGCGTTCAACTCAGCTACTATTTCTTGCATATCATCATTCAGCACAAATTCCACTTCATCTTTATCAACTACAGAATTTTCAAGAGTAGATTGCAATTTATCATGATCATTAATGTCAAAGAAATCTTGAACAAGAGTATCTAACACATCAATTGAACAAAAAGAATGAACATCATAGGGAAATTTCATAGCATCATAGATATTGTGTTCCACTTTTTCCCCATCAAACTCCATGGTTAATGAACCACTACACACATCTATTTTAGTTTTGGCTGTTTTAAGGAATGGCCTACCTAAGAGAATAGGAGCTGCATGCTTGTCATGTTCCATTTCAAGTACGTAAAAATCAGCAGGGAAAATCAACTTATCAACCACAACAAGCACATCTTCTATAATCCCCTTTGGGTAAACGTTAGACCTATCAGCCAATTGAATGACCACACTTGTTGCATGCAATGGACCTAGCTCAAGAGACTCATAAATTGAATAAGGAAAAACATTTATAGAAGCACCTAAGTCTAGCATAGCCTTTTCAAATTTTGTCTCACCTATGATACAAGGGATAGTGAACATACCTGGATCCTCGCATTTTTGTGGCAATCGTCTTTGGAAGACCGCTGAGATTTGCTCACTGACCTTGATCTTTTGCTTCCCTTTTTGCTTTTGATTCCGCTTGACCGTACACAGCTCCTTCAAAAATTTAGCATAGCGGGGAATGCTCTTGATAAGCTTGAGGAGTGGAATATTCACCTCGCACTTGCTAAATGTTTCGAAGATCTCTTTATCGTTTCGAAGATCTCTTTATCGCTCTCGATCTTACGGGTCTCCTTTAAGGCTTGGGGAAAAGGTGGAGGAGGTTTGAGAGCCGAAGTCGAAGGAATCGAAGGATCGTCGCAGATCACCGCCGGCGCGGTTTGGCCGTCCCGGAGTGCGGTCGCGCACTGGCCGGTTTTGACCGCGCTTTGGCCGCAATAACTCGACCTCTCGGAGCGCGGTTGATGGCTCGGTGGCGCGGGGGTGCTCTGGCTGCTTTGCCCGCGCTCGACATGATATTCAAACTCCGAATTTTCGTCTCCCTCGGTTTCTTCATCAGGCAAAGTTTGTTGCTTTTCGGCTTTCTTTTCCAACACTTTACCACTACGGAGAGAGATTGCATTCACATTCTATTAAGGATTGAGTTCCGTCTAAGAGGGAAACCTGTTGGAATCTTTAGCTTCAAATTTGCTCATTGCCTTTGCAAGTTGGCTCATTTGATTTTCCAAGTTGGTGATGCTCGACTTGGTATCTTGTTGAATTTGGCCCATAGTTTGCTGCATAATGGTCATATTCTGGGTAAGAGCACGGATCATATCATCTGTGGATGAGGATGGGTCTTGATTCGGTGCTTGAGTCTGAGGTTGATGTTGAAAGGGAGGTCTAAAACCTAGAGGCCCGTTTTGAGGTGCATGTTGTTGATTTTGATTTTCGTACCTCAAATTGTGATGATCCTTCCAGCCCGGATTGTACGAGTTTGAATAAGGATCATATGCTGGTCTTCTTTGCCCATAGCCTCCAAGTGCGTTAACTTCCTCCTCTTGAGCATGAAGAGTAGGAAAAGCATACGTCTTATGAGTAACATCAGAGCAGAAACCGCAAGGCTTGACTTGTTGTGGTCCCTTCAGCATGAATTGCTTGAACATTGACTTCAACTCATTCACATCTTCATGTAAAGCCGTAACATCAACAAAATGGGCTGCCTTCATTGAAGCTCTTTTGTTGAATTGACGAGAGCCTTCAGAAAGTTCATGAAATAGATCAAAAGCTTCATCGGGAGTCTTGTTCAGGATGTTCCCTCCACATGCGGCATTAACATGTCGGTGTTCTTCATCGAATAAGCCCTCATGAAGGTACATAACAAGATCCATCTTAGAATAACCATGATAGGGGCAGCTTGAGATTAGCTTCTTGAACCTCTCATAATACTCATAAAGCGATTCATTCGGGAGCTGTTCAATGTTGCTAATGCTCTTTTTCATACTCGAGAGCTTTGTGGCTAGGAAATACTTCTCAAGGAAAGCCTTTTTCAGTTCCTCCCAAGTCTCGATACTGCCAGGAGCCAGATAGTAAAGCCAGTCACTCGCTGCATCTTTCAAAGAGAATGCAAAAGCTCTCAACTTGATTTGATCATCAGTGACTCCATTTGGTTTCATGCTAGTGCAGACAACATGAAAAACCGATAAATGCTTGTTGGGATATTCACCCGCCTTCCCATAGAATTGAGAAAGGAGGTGAATCAATCCTGATTTCAGCTCGAATTGGACACCGTCAGGGAGTGCAAGTATCTTCACCGCCAATGGTTGTTGTGCCAAATCTGGTGCAGTTAGCTGTCTCAGTGTCTGAGCCATCTCTGGTAATTCAAGAACGCTATCAGAATCAGAATCAGAAGAAGAAGAAGAAGATGCCAGGTTGAACGGTAGTTCTCGAGAATTCGCACGAGCTTGCCTGCGCAACCTAGAGATTGTCCTTTCGATTTCTAAATCAAAAGCAACAAGAGATGAATTATTAGCACGGGTATGAACCATACAAGTGATTCACACCCAAAAAAAAATAAAAAGTAACACTAGATAAATACAAATAATTTGCCGAGTCCCCGGAAACGGCGCCAAACTTGACGAGCACTTTTATGTCGTTGTAAAAACACTGTCAAAGAATTATTCCTAACTTCCTAACCTTAGAAAAGTGGAAGTAAGGGTCGAACCCACAAAGACTCGAAATATTTGTATTTAAGTAATATCACTAAATTGAAAGGGTTTTTTATGGTTGTAAGCTAAAATCTAAGAAATTAAACTAATTAAAGCTAAGTAAGTAAAATAAGTTGAGATTCAAATATGGAGAAAAGCGTCCAACTAGTTTCGTATCCATTGTATACATGAGTTTTGATCATCGATTATCCTTATTTCAATTTCCCTTGACTAATATATTGTGAATTTATGAATTCAAGCTTGTTGTGGTTGTTAAAATACACCATCTTTAACAACCTTTTAACCAATTAACCTAGAAAACCTTCTATGTCAAATTGATCATGCAATTAAGTTCAAAGCATTCAATAGAAACAATATTCATGAATTCCACCGTCTATTAATGAAGTCTTGTGATTAAATTCTCTGCCTTTGATTAACCTTATTCCACCGTCTATAAGTTTAATCAAGGGATTCATCCATGAATAATCAAATTCCACCGTCTATTTAATTATTCTAGTTGTAATTCAACCTAGAAGTAGAATAGGTGATCAAGCTATTATAATCCTAAGTGAATTTAATCAATTAAGCACGGAGAAATTCAATCTAGTCAAGGCAAACTAAAATAATTCAAATCTCACAAACAATCATGCATACAACTTCAACTAACTAGTTGGACATGAGAAAATTAGCTAGAAATTGTCATTGAAGAAAAACAAAACTTACAAGAGTCAAATTGATCTTCAATTGCAAAACTAGGGTTTTTGTCTCACTCAAATCTCCAAATTCTTCAAACTTAGAACACAAGTAAAAGGTAGCATAATATCTAAAATAAAATCTAAGGAAAGTATTTATATGAAGTCTAAAAATATCCAAAAGCATAAAAATATCCAAAAACATTAAAGAAGTCGGCCCACAAGATCTCGCAAAGCCCAAGTTAGCGTCGCCGATACGCGCCAGAGCGCGGTTTGGTGCCTCCCAGAGCGCGGTCGCGCTCTGCCGGTTTCGACCGCGCTCTGGCCGCAGAAACTTGGGTCTCTCGGCGCGGTCTAGTCTCCACTACGCGGTTTGGCACTTCACTTCTCATCTTTGTAATTCTTGCCTCAAGTCTTCACTTCAACGCCTCCTATGCATCCCGAGATTCCGTCCCAAGCCTTCCATCTACCGTCTTCCACTTTCCGACCGACAATTATGCACCAAGACGCGTAGATTCCGAACTAAACGAAAATAGAATCTAAACTAAAACTTAGAACGAAATCCTAGCTAAAAATGCATAAAACGGGAATACAAACATGCTCTAAAACCTATACCTATATGCTCTATCACATAAGCATAAAGAATGAGGATTTATGAAGCCAATAAACACATTCTGCACTACAAATAAAAAATCGTTAACTTTAAAGACATCTAGGACAAAGCATAAAGAATGATGATAGTATCAAGCCAAAAAGAACATTCTACACTACAAAATGAAGATCGATCGAATAAAAGCATAAATTCGAACCTAGAAATCGAATGCCACATTTAGGAGTGAAATTTACATGGACATTTCATCGAGCACTTGGCGTGCAATGATAGACCACAAGTCATTTTAAAGGCAAAAGGAGAAAAAACGAGTGAACTTTAAAAACGGCTTAAAACTTATACAGTCCCCTGAACTTGTGTCAATTTGTGAGATAGACACCCCACTTTTGGTTTGGACCTATTAAACACTTAAACTTAACAATTTGGACCTATTAAACACTTGGTCGCTGACGTGGAGATGTCCGTGTATTACAAGCGCAACTAGGCGAGTGAACCCCCTATTCTAGGGACATATAATTAATATAAAAACAAAAAAGAAAAAAATAAAACCCCTATTGAAAGTGCGATGTTTGACATGAAAAAGTATTTAAAAAATAAAAATAAAAAACCAAAACCCCTTATTCTAGCATGTTCATCTTCTTCTACCTCGCGGACGCTCGTGCTTGATTTGTCAAAGAAGGAAATGAGAATGGTCGTGGTTGTTGGCTCCTCCAACGCCTCATTGGCCCACTGGTGGATCTGGTGTTTTCTCTGATCTTGGTTCTCATTCCAGATCTGGAACAAGCCTTGCAAATCCACCATTGAAGGGGACGAGATGGCGAAGATGCGGGGGCAGATTTGAAGGGGACGATGTGGTCATAGAGCCAAGCGGCGGCGAGGGCGGGGACGAGGCTATTCAGGACGGTGAGGAGGGGCGAAGGGGCGTCAATGGTTGTTTCTAAAACATGAAAGATCTCAAGCGTCAATGGCGATGTCGGATCTGGGGCGTCAATGGCGGTGCCGGATCTGGGGAGTCAATGGCGGTGCCGGATTGGGGCGTTGCTAAAACATGAAAGATCTGGGTTGTTGCTCTAATGGAGATTTGGCCCCAATCTGACTTTAATTTTTTTTGTTTCAAGACATCTAGACATAAGCATAAAGAATGAGGATAGTATCAAGCCAATAATCACATTTTGCAGTACAAAATCAAGACCGATCAAATAACAACATTTTTTTTGAACCTAGAAATCGGATACTACATTTAGGAGTGACATTTACATGGACATTTCATCAAACACTTGGCGTGCAATGTTAGATCACAAGTCATTTTAAATACAAAAGGAGAAAAAACAACTTTAAAAACATCTAGGCAAAAGCATAAAGAATGAGGATAGTATCAAGCCAATAAGCACATTCTATACTACAAAATCAAGACCGATCGAAGAAAAGCGTAAATTCGAACCAAGAAATCGAATGCCACATTTAGGAGTGATATTTACATGGACATTTAATCGAACACTTGGCGTGCAATGATAGATCACAAGTCATTTTAAAGGCATAAGGAGAAAAAACAAGTGAACTTTAAACACATCTAGGCATAAGCATAAAGAATGAGCATATTATCAAGCCAATAAGCACATTCTGCACTACAAAATCAAGACCGATCGAAGATAAGCATAAACTCAAACCTAGAAACTGAATGCCGCATTTAGGAGTGACATTTACATGGACATTTCATCGAACATTTAGCGTACGATGATAGATTACAAGTCAATTTTTAAAGACAAAAAGAGAAAAAACAAGTGAACTTTAAGGACATCTAGGCATAAGCATAAAGAATGAGGATAGTATCAAGCCAATAATTACATTTTGTAATACAAAATCAAAACCGATCGAATAACATCAGAAATTCGAACCTAGAAACTGAATGCCACATTTAGGAGTGATATTTACATGGACATTTCACCGAACACTTGGCGTGGAATGGTAGATCACAAGTCATTTTGAAGGAAAAAGGAGAAAAAAGAAGTGAACTTTAAAGACATCTAGGCATAAGCATAAAGAATGAGGATAGTATCAAGCCAATACGCACATTCTGCACTAAAAAATCAAGACTGATCGAAGAAAAGCATAAATTCGAGCCTAGAAACTGAATGCCACATTTAGGAGTGACATTTACATGGCCATTTCATCGAACACTTGGCGTGCAATGATAGAGCACAAGTCATTTTAAAGGCAAAAGGAGAAAAAAAAGTGATTTTTAAAGACATCTAGGCATAAGCATAAGGAATGAGGATAGTATCAAGCCAATAAGCACATTCTGCACTACATAATCAAGACCGATTGAAGAAAAGCATAATTTCAAACCTAGAAACCGAATGCCACATTTAGGAGTGATATTTACAAGGACATTTTATCGAACACTTGGTTTGAAATGATAGATCACAATTCATTTTAAATTCAAAAGGAGAAAAAACAAGTGAACTTTAAAGACATCTAGACATAAGCATAAAGAATGAGGATAGTGATGGTGCGCAAAATAAATCGCTAATAAATAAGGCTACAAAATCATACTTTCCACCTTGATCAACATAAGAGTAATTACATTTAGATACCTGTATACACATTCTTGGAAGTGACTAAGTAGTACTTGTCTGAAAGGTTATTAAACACGTTGATCTCTATGTATATATGTTGTGCGAGATGGGTAAGCAAAACCGAATATGGGCTTGGCCCAATAACCATATCGGCCCATTGTCAAAATTGCAAATCCAATCGAGTTTGCATAACACATTCTAGCTTCAAAATGTGAAGTCGGCAGAACTAAGTGCAAGTTCCAACATATTCTCCATCAAGGTGGAGATATTTCTCCACCACCCATGTGATCCCATCAAAGAGTTGGTCCAAGCAAAGGTTGCCACCTCGGCACACCACCTCCACATGGACAATGAAATTCTTTTCCCACATCGATCGTTGTACGAAATTCGAAGCTTGCCAACATTATATATAGAAAAGGAATGTGTAATGAGAAAGGGTCGAAAATCCTCTTTGGCTCGAGAACTATCTCGTTTTCCAAAGCTCGACGTGTTTGATCTCCGAGTGAGATCGCACTATAAACGGTATAGAGTCTAAAGACTTTATTCGTAAAGAGCACAAAAACAACCGGCTGAGGGGTGGGGAGGAGGAATAATCCACGTACGAAAATCGTTCGGTTGTACGAATCCCAAGAGTTAGTATTTTTATAATTCCTGTTTATAGCGCGTATTATATCGGGTTTCAACACTGGCGCCGTCTGTGGGAAGGGTCTCTCCCTATCGGACCTACTCTCGGGAAATAATCAAGTGGGCCCATCCTCTTCCCCTCCATTCGGTCATGGCAATTACGGGTCAACAAGCGAGGTCACAGAGCGAAGTCATAGTGGAGGCCAATCGGTCATGGCAATTACGGGTCAACGAGGTCATGTCATAGTGGAGGCCAATCATCAAATTAGCGGGGTCCTACAAGAGAATGAAAAGTTGGCCAGTGTGCGAGGTCTTGCTGCGAGGTTGGCCAAGCGAGCGTGGCCGAGGTCATGGGGTCTAAGATGCGGGGTTGGCCAGGTAGGCGTGGCCGAGGTCACGGTAGTGTAAGGTTGATATCCTCGATCATCTTCACGCGAGGCCAATCACCAAAGAAGCGAGGTCATGGAGTGAGGCCAATCACCGCGGTTTCTTCGAGGCAAGGCTCTGCGGCATTCTACGACAATCAAACATCGTGATATTCTTTGTGGGCGACGACGGCAATTGGCGAGGTTGGGCCAAACAACAACGAGGTGATGTCGAGGTGATTGGCATGCGGGATCTTCCTGCGACTCTAGCTAGCAAGTGACCTTCGTTGCAAGTCTTGTGCAAGGTTAGCTAGAGAGATGCTCTCAAAGTCAAGCAAGCTCCTCCATGGTCGGTTCTCGACGCGGTGCTGCCATGGCATGGAAATAGTGCGGTCTTGGGGCCAAGGCAAGGGCCCACGCTGTTGGCGGTCGACGTCATCTCGAGGCCGCCCCTGCCAATCTCCTTAGCGATCGACCTTTTGCCCCGACTGGCGAGAGTGAAATTTTAGGAGATAAACATCGACGTGTCTTCATGCTTGAGGCCAAATATCAAGGTGTCTTCGTGCTCTCGGCAAAACATCGCTGACACCATGCTCGGTCATTCATCGCGGCGTCTCCTAGCTAGGTGGACGGCGTACCGATGGTAGACCGCGGCGGTATCCCAACCTTCATCCTCGTGCTCTCTTCCTCCGTGGCCTTTTAGGGCGTCGTCGCCGCTACCTTGATGCCACGCAGGGTGTTCGGGCTTCGACCATTCGTTGCTCATGGCTGGTGGCCAAGTTGGGTACTCCACGTACAAGACAATTCAGCGCGCAAATCTCAAGCTTGTTCTTTGGGCTGGCAAGCAAGGAGACACCGCACGGTGTCTACATGGTCCTTAGCGGCCCGACCAGTATCAGCGTCGGCAACAACCGCTTCGAATCGCGCGTTGTTTGGACAAGAGGTTACTTCCTTGGCTCCGTCCGCTCCGATCGACCTTGCTTGGGATAGGCCATCTTCCGCTCCAAAATTCAACACACTAGATGGTCACTAAAAGAGGTAAACCTCCATATACAAATCTAAACTATTTACGTATAGTGAATACTTGATTTGAATTGCTTTGCATATAATCAGCGAGATCAATAGTCTCCTTGCATTCATGGGCTCATGCTTGACATGCCCATGACATGGGGCCGAATTTGAGTTGGTAGACCAACTAGAAGAGGGCCCAAATTAAACACGTATGGCTCGATCGAGCTAGGGGGCCTATCTTAATTTAGGCCCAATCCGATTCAGCACTTGATTTTGCATGTACATTGCCTCAGGCTTCGTGACAATTTGAGTTGTAAGTGTGGATTGAATTAATGATGCATGGGGAGACATGAAAACATCTTTCCTGGGAGACATGAATTAATTATGCATGGGGAGACATGAAAGCATAAAAGTTGGCTTTGTTTGTTAGCCGGTTATGGGTTTGTTGGCCGGGACATATTCATTTGGGACGGGCTTGACTCTATAGGAAATGATCAAAGCCTTTCTTTTGGGCTTGTCATTTAATTTATTTAGACCCAATTGATGATTTTATGGGCCCAATTGGCTACTTATCTGAGGCGGGGCAGTTAGCTGATGGCAGAGTACCATTTGTTCGTCTAAAGCGCAAGACAACACTTTCATGGCCAAAAATCTCAGTTCCAAGGGCAATGCATTGCGTAATCCCAGAACGAGGTAAGCTTTGTTAATTTGACTCGCTATATAATTGTATAAGATATATACTCATGCGTTAGGACGAGAGCCTAATTCTCTATTGTAGTGAAACCACCCCTCGCTTCCCACTTGGGGTTGGAAACTCTCAGTTCTAAGTGTGCAAATCCACCCCTTGCTTCCCACTTGGGGTTGGAAACTCTCGGTTCTAAGTGCGCTAATCCACCCCTCGCTTCCCGCTTGGGGTCGGAGATTCTTGGTTTATGGTCGCAAAGTCCACCCCTCGCTTCCCGCTCGGGGTTGGAGAATCTCGTTTAAAGGTCCACCCCTCGCTTCTCGCTTGGGGTTGAAGAATCTCGTTAAAATCCACCCCTTGCTTCCCGCTTGGGGTTGGAGAATCTCGTTAAGATCCACCCCTCGCTTCCCGCTTGGGGTTGGATAATCTCATTAAAATCCACCCCTCGCTTCCCGCTTGGGGTTGGAGAATCTCGTTTAAAGGTCCACCCCTCACTTCCCGCTTGGGGTTGGAGAATCTCGTTAAAATCCACCCCTCGCTTCCCGCATGGGGTTAGAGAATCTCGTTAAGGTCCACCCCTCGCTTCCCGCTTGGGGTTGGATAATCTCGTTAAGGTCCACCCCTCGCTTCCCGCTTGGGGTTGGAGAATCTCGTTAAGATCCACCCCTCGCTTCCCGCTTGGGGTTAGAGAATATTGTGTAAAGGTCCACCCCTTGCTTCCCGCTTGGGGTTGGAGAATCTCGTTTAAAGGTCCACCCCTCGCTTCCCGCTTGGGGTTGGAGATTCTCGAAAAGTGCGCAAATCCACCCCTCGCTTCCCGCTTGGGGTTGGAATTCTTGAAAAATGCGCGAAACCACCCCTCGCTTCCCACTTGGGGTTGGAAACTCTATATGGACGAGGCCCAAATTCTCTATGGACGAGGTCCAAACTCTCTATGGATGAGGTCCAAACTCCCTTATGGACGAGGTCCAAACTCTCTTATGGACGAGGTCCAAACTCTCTATGGGCGAGGTCCAAACTCTCTATTGACGAGGTCCAAACTCTCTATTGACGAGGTCCAAACTCCCTTATGGACGAGGTCCAAACTCTCTATGGACGAGGTCAAAACTCTCCTATGGATGAGGGCCTATTTCTCTAAGCGAATGAGGTTCGCTGACTCTATAAGCGGACGAGGTCTGCTAACTTTCTAGAGAGATGAGGTCCCAACTCTCGAAAACTGCGCGAACTCCACCTAATCTCGTGTTTAGATCGCGATGTGCAAAGCTGAAAATCGATAATCTCATCAAAATAAATCGCTAATAAATAAGGCTACAAAATCATACTTTCCACCTTGATCAACATAAGAGTAAGTACATTTAGATACATGTATACAAATTCTTGGAAGTGACTAAGTAGTGCAAGTCCGAAAGATTATTAAACACATTGATCTCTATATATTAATGTTGTGCGAGATGGGTAAGCAAAACCAAATATGGGCTTGGCCCAATAACCATATTGGCCCATTGTCAAAATTGCAAATCCAATCGAGTTTGCATAACACATTCTAGCTTTAAAATGTGAAGTCGGCAGAACTAAGTGCAAGTTCCAACATATTCTCCATCAAGGTGGAGATATTTCTCCACCACCCATGTGATCCCATCAAAGAGTTGGTCCAAGCAAAGGTTGCCACCTCGGCACACCACCTCCACATGGACAATGAAATTTTTCTCCCACATCAATCGTTGGAAGAAATTCGAAGCTTGCCAACATTATATATAGAAAAGGAATGTGTAATGAGAAAGGGTCGAAAATCCACTCTGGCTCGAGAACTATCTCGTTTGCCAAAGCTCGACGTGTTTGATCTCCGAGTGAGATCGCACTATAAACGGTATAGAGTCTAAAGACTTTATTCGTAAAGAGCACCAAAACAACCGGCTGAGGGGTGGGGAGGAGAAATAATCCACGTACGAAAACCGTTTGTTTGTACGAATCCCAAGAGTTAGTATTTTTATAATTCTCGTTTATAGCGCGAATTATATCGGGTTTCAACAAATAGTATCAAGCCGATAATCACATTCTGCACTACAAAATTAAGACTGATTGAATAACAGCATAAATTCGAACCTAGAAATCGAATACCAAATTTAGGAGTGACATTTACATGGACATTTCATCAAACACTTGGCGTGCAATGTTAGATCATAAGTCATTTTAAAGACAAAAGGAGAAAAAACAAAACTTTATAAAACATCAAGGACAAAGCATAAAGAATGAGGATAGTATCAAGCCAATAAGCACATTCTGCCTACAAAATCAATATCGACCGAAGAAAAGCATAAATTCGAACCTAGATATCGAATGCCGCATTTAGGAGAAACATTTACATGGACATTTCATCGAACATTTGGTGTACGATTATAGATCACAAGTCAATTTTTAAAGGCAAAAGGAGAAAAAAACAAGTGAACTTTAAAGACATCTAGGCATAAGCATAAAGAATGAGGATAGTATCAAGCCAATAATAACATCTTGCACTACAAAATCAAGACCGATCCAATCACAACAAAAATTCAAACCTAGAAACCGAATGTCACATTTAGGAGTGATATTTACATGGACATTTCACCGAACACTTGGCGTGCAATGGTAGATCACAAGACATTTTAAAGGCGAAAGGAGAAAAAACAAGTTAACTTTAAAGACATATAGGCATAAGCATAAAGAATGAGGATAGCATCAAGCCAATCTGCACATTCTGCACTAAAAAATCAAGACCGATCGAAGAAAAGCATAAATTCGAACATAGAAACCGAATGCCACATTTTCAGAGTGACATTTACATGGACATTTCATCGAACACTTGGCATGCAATGATAGATCACAAGTCATATTAAAGGCAAAAGGAGAAAAAAATTGATTTTTAAACACATCTAGGCATAAGCATAAAGAATGCGGATAATATGAAGCCAATAATCACATGTTGTACTACAAAATCAAGACCAATCGAATAACAGCATAAATGCGAACCTAGAAACCGAATGCCACATTTAGGAGGGACATTTACATGGACATTTCATCGAACACTTGGCGTCCAATGGTAGATCACAAGGCATTTTAAAGGCAAAAGGAGAAAAACCAAGTGAACTTTAAAGACATCTAGGCATAAGCATAAAGAATGAGGATAGTATCAAGCCAAAAAGCACATTCTACACTAAAAAATCAAGACTGATCGAAGAAAAGCATAAATTCGAACGTAGAAATCGAATGCCATATTTAGGAGCGACATTTACATGGACATTTCATCGAACACTTGACGTGCAATGTTAGATCACAAGTAATTTTCAAGAGAAAAGGAGAAAAAACAACTTTAAAGACATCTAGGTATAAGCATAAAGAATGAGGATAGTATCAAGCCAATATGCACATTCTGCACTACAAAATCAAGACAGATCGAATAAAAGCATAAATTCAAACCTAGAAACCGAATGCCACATTTAGTAGTTGATAGCATGCATTTTAGACATAGTTTAGGACATGTTTACTTTCATGTTTTGAGTCTTTTTAGCTTAGTTTCGAGTTAGTTTTATGTTTGTTTCCTTTGTTTTCTTCGTTCGGTATGTACTCTTGTGTTGTGAGGATTTCAGGCTACTTTGGATGGAGATTCAAGCATTTTCAAGGATCGAAGCTAAGAGGAGTGTTTCATGGAGCCTAAGTGATGAAGGACGGAGCTTACAAGTGGTTGCGCGGGTGCCAAGATGGAGCAAGAGCGTGAAAATGAAGAAAAGTCAGCCCAACCCAGTACGTGACCAAGTACGTGGCTGGGTTTAAGACCGTGTTCTTCAAATTACACCGTTGAGCATACAGTAACTTACCCGAACGGGTACTTGCCCGGGTACTTGACTGGGTGGTTCCCCGTGTCGGGATTTTTGCCGACTTTGCATATTATTTTGTCTCTTAAAACACTATAACCCTAGTTTTTATGGGAGGATTAGGTATTATTGTTTCTAGCCTCTCTAGAGAGAACCCTAGTTGGAGATTATTGGAGATTTTCTAGATCTGTTGGATTGGAGTTAAAATCGATTTGAAGACAATTTGGAATATTGTTCATTAAATTTGTTTTGCTTTCTTCCCTCCTCATGTCTAGCTAATTCTCTTATTCTGAGGTTGGGTGAACCCAATGATGAAGTAGGTAGATCTAAATTGTGATGTTTGGTTGAATGGAAACTTGATTGAAGTTTGATTTAATCCTAGGTTGCTTTATGCCCTATTTGCTTTGCATATAGGATACTTGTTATAATTTGAGACCTACCGGAGATAATCATAACAGGATATTGATTTGATAAGTACCAAAATTTGGTTCTGAATGAGATCCCTAGGTATTAAACTAGAGAGTTATTTATGCGACATCAACTTAATTTCTCTTGTGTGAATTTCAACTATCGTAGTAGCTCAAGGGTTGGATAATTCTAGTGGAACGCGACAGCGAATGCCAGGTTGTTTGTCTCTAGTCTCTAAAGAGCTTAAAGGGTCTAAATACTGATTAACCTTACGCGACAGCGATTGTTAGTTGAGTCTAGGCACATTCACATATTTTCTGAAAAGAGATTTGTGTTGGTTTTAGATAGTGAGTTCCTTCAAACGACATTCAAGTTGAAATCCAAATAGACATCACTTAAAGATCAACTGAAACATTATTGTGGGAATCCTAACCTTGGAAGCTTTTCTCCACTGATATTCCTTTGTTATTCTTGATTACTCATTAGCATTTACATTCAATCATCAACTCTTTTCTTACTTATTTGGCTTGATCTACTAGTTCGAATATCAATTGGTACTACAAAGTTCCCTATGTTCGACACCTTGATTACTACAACCGAACCGTATACTTGCGGTGTAGGAAAATAGCCTATCAAGTTTTTGGCGCCGTTGTCGGGGAACTTTTCTAGTATTGGTTGTGTTCCACAATCGGTAGAATAATTCTTGTTTTATTTTTAATTTGTTTCTTTTTTGTTTTGGTTTCAGTTTGTTCTCGTTCTTATGAGAAGAACTCTGAGCGCTAGTGCACTACACAACTACGATTCTGAACCAGAACGTGCTTTTCATAAAAAAAAAGAGAGCAAAGGGAAGCTGAAACACAAGCTATGGAAGGCGATCAGGCAAATGCACAACAACAATTGTTGTTGCAACAACAACAACAACTACAACAACAACAATTGTTGCAACAACAACTGAATGCTCAACCACCTATGATATTGGGTGATTATGTGTTGCCACGCCATCAAGGACCCACAACTGGTGTGGTCCGACCTCCAGTTCAGGCCAGGAAATTTGAGCTGAAGCCATCTTTGATTAATATGGTTCAGCAGAATCAGTTTGGAGGTCTACCTTCTGAGAATCCTCACCAACATCTCAACACTTTTCTGGAGCTTATGGATACGGTGAAGATTCATGATATTTCTGATGACGCGCTTTATTTGCGCACCTTCTCATTCTTTCTAAGAGACAGGGCTAAAGCATGGTTCAAGGCCCTGCCTCATGGGATGAGTTGGCCAAAGCTTTCCTGGACAAGTATTTCCCGCCTAAGAAGACTGCAGAGATGAGGAACCAAATCAGCTCATTTCAAATGAAGGATGGGGAATCTCTTTATGAAGGTTGGGAGAGGTTTAAGGAGCTCCTATTGTTATGTCCTCACCATGGAATAGACAAGTGGGTGCTTCTTGACACTTTTTACAATGTTGTTGACAACAACACCAGGCTGCTCATTGATGCCTCATCTGGAGGTACTATTTTGAAGATGAATGTTGATGATGCTTGGGATCAGATTGAGGATATTGCCCAGCATACTCACTACTATAATAATGCTCGATCTATTCCAAGCTCTAAGAGATCAGTTGGGCTTTATGAGGTTGATACAGAGACTTTGCACCAGGCACATATTGAAGCCATGAATCAGGAGATCAAGCAGTTGAAATTAAAGATGAATGGCTCCACCGTCTCTACTAATGGAAGTCCTTCTCAAGCTGTTTTAAATGTTGTTTGTCAGTTTTGTGGAGCTAGTGATCATACCATCAGATCTTGTGATTTGTTTGCCTCTAAAGATGAACCACAAGAGTAGGAAGCGAACTATATGAATAACTTCAACAGGGGGCCTAGGAATGAACCATACTCTAATTCCTATAACCCTGGTTGGAGGAATCATCCGAACCTTTCTTATGGGAATAATCAAGCACAAAAGAGGCCACCTCCTGGATTTCCACCCAAAGCTCCTACTTATCAAAATCAAGCTTCTCAATCTGCTCAGAAACCGGCCTGGGAGATTACTATTGAGAGCCTTGACACTTCTATGAAGACTCTCACTGAAGAAGTAAGGGCCCAGGGAAAGAACTTGAAGATTCTAGAACAAAAAGTGGCTCAACAAGCTGCCAATGCTCCAAGGCCAACTGGTCAACTACCTAGGCATCCTGAGGTGAATCCTAAGGGTCAATTGAATGCTGTCACACTTAGGAATGGAAGAGAATTGGAGGATCCAAGGCCAAAGGAACCGAAGAAAAAAAACAGTGAACCTGAAAATCTTCAAGACGATAGAGAGGAGGAGAAAGAGGCTCCTTACATTCCGCCTCCTCCTTACAAGCCTCCTCTCCCATTCCCACAAAGAAAAGAAAAGGCTCAGACTGAGAAGTAATTCGGGAAGTTCTTAGAAGTGTTGAATAAGCTCTACATCAACATTCCATTCACCGATGCTCTTCAACAAATGCATGCTTATGTGAAGTTCCTAAAGGAGATACTATCAAATAAGAGGAAAATTGAGGGTTGTCAAAAGGTGTCCCTTAATCAAGATTGTAGCGCCCTTGTTCAAAATAAGTTGCCACCTAAGCTTGGAGATCCTGGGAGCTTTTGTGTTCCCATTGTGATTGGTAATTGCACTTACAACACGTTATGTGACTTGGGAGCTAGTGTGAGCTTGATTCCTCTTTCCATTTGCAAGAAGCTGGATCTTGGAGAACCTCAACCGGTGGATATGACTCTCTTCATGGCTGATAGATCTACTGCATCACCTACAGGTATCCTTGAGGATATCCCCATTCAGGTTGGTAAACTATGTACCTGTTGATTTCATTGTTCTTGATATGCAAGCTGATTTTCCCATTCCCATTATATTAGGAAGACCTTTCTTAGCTACTGTTGGAACTCTTATTGATGTAAAAGAGGGTGTTTTTTCTTTTTCTATTGGGGGGAGAAAATTGAGTATAATTTCACTAAAGTTATCAAGCAACCAAGACTTGAGGATGAGTTGTGCAAGTTAGATATTATAGACTGGGAAACTCATAGAACGATGATGTTTGTGGCCACAAAAGACACCATTGAGGGAATTTTGGGCCACTCTGAGATGTCTACTAATGAGTTGGAAAGCAGGATTGTTGATGTTCTAGAAGTGGATGGTCAACATGTTGGAGAAGAATCCCCTGTTGCACCTAAGGTGGAGTTGAAGCCCCTTCCATCTACATTGAGGTATGAATTCCTTGGCTCTAATTCTACATACCCTGTGATAGTAAATGCTAGCTTAAGTGATGATGAAACTTCCAAATTGCTAAACGAACTTAAGTTGCATAGAAAAGCCATAGGGTATACTATTGATGACTTGAAAGGGATCAATCCTTCTTTGTGCATGCATAGAATTTTATTAGAAGATGATCACAAGCCTTCTATTGAGCATCAAAGACGACTCAACCCCAACATGAAAGAAGTAGTTAGAAAAGAAGTGTTGAAATTGTTAGATGCAGGCATTATTTACTCTATTTCTAATAGTGCTTGGGTGAGTCATGTGCATGTTGTGCCTAAAAAGGGGGGGATGATTGTTGTGAAAAATGAAAAGAATGAATTAATTCCAACTAGAACAGTCACGGGTTGGCAAATGTGTATTGACTATAGAAAACTTAATCAAGCAACTCGAAAAGATCACTTTCCCCTCCCCTTCATTAACCAAATGTGATGTGTCTCAGGAGGGGTGCCACACAATCTGTCCAAGGTGCATGAAGGGAGGATGATGTGTCACTTTGCAACTACATTTAAGTCATTTAATGACATCATCCAAGGTGGCATTATTGACATTAAAACATCATAAAGGAATGACACATGAAGGGATGGCCGACCATGAAAGTAAAAGGACTCTCAAATTCAATGCTTGCACTTAATAGGGTTTTGCATATTAAATGGCCAGAATTTGAGAGGATTTTTGGCCAGTTTTGAGAGTCTTTTGGGATGGTTTTTCAACCTATAAATAAGCTTAGTTTCATGTTATTCTTAGATCAAGTTTTTATCCAAATTTGAGAGAGAAGCCGATTGCTTTGTAGTGTAGAACTTGGTGGATTCCAAGTGTGGTTCGATTGCCTTAGTGAGTTTATCTAGGGCGTAGGTTAGTCTAAGTTGGGTGGATTCCTTACCTTGGCGAGCCTGGTTTGTTTAGGGTTCTGGTGGATTCCATTGTCCTATCACAAACACTTATTCAATATTAATAAAATTCAGTTCGTTTCTTATCAAAAATCGTCATCATCAATCTTCATTCAAGTGTTGACGTCTCGTGACTAGTGGAAAATGGGTTTACCCCTTCCTAATCGTATCATTTGGTATCAGAGCCATTCCGAGGCGTCATTTGATCCATCAACAACGTCCAAATTCAACCAAACATGGACACATACCCCACCGTGGAAGACTTGAACAACTTGCTTTTCCCGAAGAAGAAGGAAGTGGTGACTTCTACAATCACCATCAACGATTTGAAGAAGGTGTGGGCTGAGGTGATGTCAAATGAAATAGCCCTTGTTCCAACCAAACCGGCTGAGATGGAGGAAGTCCATGCAGCCCCAATTGTAGCCTCCATCCCATGCTTCATGGGGAAGAGAATCGAGGTTGTGGAGATCTCGAGCGAAGGTAAAGAGGAGGTGATAAATGAAGAGGAGCCCAACAAGGAGGACTCTACGATGGAGTTTTACATGGATGATTTCTACATGGAAGACTATTTGGTGGATGAATCACAATTTCTTGATGACGCGCCAATGGAGTCTCAATTTCCATGGGAGGCGCCAATGGAGGAAGAACCAAGAGAGAAGGCATCCAACGAGGGAGATCCAAGAGAGGAGGCGCTAATGGAGAAGGAGCCAAGACATAAGTCGCCAATGAAAGAGGAGGTTGAGCAAAAGGAGACAAAGAAAGAGAAGGCGCCAATGGAAGAGGAGGCTGAGCAAAAGGAGCCAAAGAAAGACGAGGCGCCTCTTGGCAAGGTCGTCCTAGCACGTCTTAGCCATCATGCGCGGCCATTCATCGAGATCGAGGCTAAGATTCGAGGACGAATCCTCCTAAAGGTGGGGAGGATGATGTGTCTCGGGGGGGGGTGCCACACAATCTGTCCAAGGTGCATGAAGGGAGGATGATGTGTCACTTTGCAGCTACATTTAAGTCATTTAATGACATCATCCAAGGTGGCATTATTGACATTAAAACATCATAAAGGAATGACACATGAAGGGGTGGCCGGCCATGAAAGTGAAAGGACTCTCAAATTCAATGCTTGCACTTAATAGGCTTTTGCATATTAAATGGCCAGAATTTGAGAGGGTTTTTGGTCAGTTTTGAGAGTCTTTTGGGCTGGTTTTTCAACCTATAAATAAGCTTAGTTTCATGTTATTCTTAGATCAATTTTTTATACAAATTTGAGAGAGAAGCCGATTGCTTTGTAGTGTAGAACTTGGTGGATTCCAAGTGTGGTTCGAGTGTCTTAGTGAGTTTATCTAGGGCGTGGGTTAGGCTAAGTTGGGTGGATTCCTTACCTTGGCGAGCCTGGTTTGTTTAGGGTTCTGGTGGATTCCATTCTCCTATTACAAACACTTATTCCATATTAATAAAATTGAGTTCGTTTCTTATCAAAAATCGTCATCATCAATCTTCATTCAAGTGTTGACGTCTCGTGACCAGTTGAAAACAGGTTTACCTCTTCCTAATCGTATCATTTGGTATCAGAGCCATTCCGAGGCGTCATTTGATCCATCAACAACGTCCAAATTCAACCAAACATGGACACATACCCCACCGTGGCTGACTTGAAAAACTTGCTTTTCCCGAAGAAGAAGGAAGTGGTGACTTCTACAATCACCATAAGCGATTTGAAGAAGGTGTGGGCTGAGGTGATGTCAAATGAAATAGCCCTTGTTCCAACCAAACCGGCTGAGATGGAGGAATTCCACGTAGCCCCAATTGTAGCTTCCATCCCATGCTTCATGGGGAAGAGAATCGAGGTTGTGGAGATCTCGAGTGAAGGTAAAGAGGAGGTGATAAATGAAGAGAAGCCCAACAAGGAGGACTCTACGATGGAGTTTTACATGGATGATTTCTACATGGAAGACTATTTGGTGGATGAATCACAATTTCTTGATGAGGCGCCAATGGATTCACAATTTCCATGGGAGACGCCAATGGAGGAAGAACCAAGAGAGGAGGCATCCAAGGAGGGAGATCCAAGAGAGGAGGCGCTAATGGAGAAGGAGCCAAGAGGTAAGTCGCCAATGGAAGAGGAGGTTGAGCAATAGGAGCCAAAGAAAGATAAGGCGCCAAAGGAAGAGGAGGCTGAGCAAAAGGAGCCAAAGAAAGACGAGGCGCCTCTTGGCAAGGTCGTCCTAGCACGTCTTAGCCATCATGCGCGGCCATTCATCGACATCGAGGCTAAGGATTCGAGGACGAATCCTCCTAAAGGTGGGGAGGATGATGTGTCTCGGGGGGGGTGCCACACAATCTGTCCAAGGTGCATGAAGGGAGGATGATGTGTCACTTTGCAGCTACATTTAAGTCATTTAATGACATCATCCAAGGTGACATTATTGACATTAAAACATCATAAAGGAATGACACATGAAGGGGTGGCCGGCCATGAAATGTGCTTATTGGCTTCATACTATCCTCATTCTTTAGGCTTATGCCTAGATGTCTTTAAAGTTTATTTTTTTTTCTCCTTTTGTCTTTAAAATGACATGTGATCTAACATTGCACGCCAAGTGGTCGATGAAATGTCCATGTAAATGTCACTCCTAAATGTGGTATTCGGTTTCTAGGTTTTAATTTATGCTTTTAATCGATGGGTCTTGGTTTTGTAGTGCCAAATGTGCTTGTTGGCTTGATACTATCCTCATTGTTTATGCTTATGCCTAGATATCGTTGAGGTTCACTTGTTTTTTCTCCTTTTGCCTTTGAGATGACTTGTGATCTAACATTGCACGCCAAGTGTTTGATGATATATCGATGTAAATGTCAGTCCTAAATGTGGCATTTTGTTTCTAGGTTCGAATTTATGCTTTTATTCGTTCGGTCTAGATTTTGTAGTGCAGAGTATGCTTTGTGGCTTGATACTATTCTCTTTCTTTATGCTTATGCCTAGATGTCTTTAATGTTCTTTTGTTTTTTCTCCTTTTGCCGTTAAATAGACATGTGATCTAACATTGCATGCCAATTGTTCGATGAAATGTCGATGTAAATGCCACTCCTAAATGTTGCATTCAGTTTCTAGGTTCGTATTAATGTTTTTATTCAATCGGTCTTGATTTAATTGTGTAGAATGTGCCTATTAGCTTGATACTATCCTCATTCTTTATGTTTATGTCTAGATATCTTTAAAGTTCACTTGGTTTTTCTACTTTTGCCTTTAAAATGACTTGTGAGCAAACATTGCAAGCCAAGTGTTCGATGAAATGTCCATGTAAATGTCACTCCTAAATGTGGGATTCGGTTTCTAGCTTCGTATTAATGTTTTTATTCAATCGGTCTTGATTTTGTAGTGTAGAATGTGCGTATTGGCTTTATACTATCCTCATTTTTTATGCTTATGCCTAGATATCTTTAAAGTTCACTTGTTTTTTCTCCTTTTGCCTTTAAAATTACTTGTGATCTAACACATTGCACTCCAAGTGTTCAATGAAATATCGATGTAAATGTCACTAGTAAATGTGGCATTCGGATTCTAGGTTCGAATTTATGCTTTTATTCGACCGGTCTTGATTTTCTAGTGCAGAATGTGCTTTGTGGCTTGATACTATCCTCCTTCTTTATGCTTATGCCTAGATGTCTTTAAAGTTCATTTGTTTTTTCTCCTTTTGCCTTTAAAATGACTTGTGATCTAACATTGCACGCCAAGTGTTCGATGAAATGTCCTTGTAAAAGTCAGTCCTAAATGTGGCATTCTGTTTCTAGGTTCGAATTAATGCTTTTATTCGATCGGTCTTGATTTTGTAATGTAGAATGTGCTTATTGGCTTGATACTATCCTCATTCTGTATGCTTATGCCTAGATATCTTTAGCATTCACTTATTTTTTCTCCTTTTGCCTTTAAAATGACTTGACATCTAACATTGCACACCAAGTGTTCGATGATATGTCGATATAAATGTCACTACTAAATGTGGTATTCGGTTTCTAGGTTCGAAATTATGCTTTTATTCGATCGGTCTTGATTTTGTAGGTCAGAATGTGCTTTGTGTCTTGATACTATCCTCGTTCTTTATGCTTATGCTTAGATATTTTTAGTGTTCACTTGTTTTTTCTCCTTTTGCCATTAAAATGACTTTTCAACTAACATTGCATGCCAAGTGTTTGATTAAATGTCCATGTCAATGTCACTCCTAAATGTGGCATTCAGTTTCGAAGTTCGAATTAATGCTTTTATTCTATCGGTCTTGATTTTGCAGTGCAGAATGTGCTTATTGGCTTAATACCATCCTCATTCTTTATATTATGCCTAGATGTCTTTAAAGTTTACTTGTTTATTCTCCTTTCATCTTTAAGAAGTTGACTTGTGTACTAACATTGCACGCCAAGTGTTCAATGAAATGTCCATGTAAATGTCACTCCTAAATGTGGCATTCGGGGTCTAGCTTCATATTTATGCTTTTATTCAATACGTCTTGATTTTGTATTGCAGAATGTGCTTTTTTGCTTGATACTATCCTCATTCTTTATGCTTATGCCGAGATGTCTTTAAAGCTCACTTGTTTTTTTTCTTTTGCCTTTAAAATGAGTTATGATCTAACATTGCACGCCAAGTGTTCAATGAAATGTCCATGTAAATATCACTCTTAAATATGGTATTCGGTTTCTAAGTTCGAATATATGCTTTTATTCGATCGGTCTTGATTTTGTA
This sequence comes from Fallopia convolvulus, assembly GCA_964016875.1. Lineage (NCBI taxonomy): Eukaryota > Viridiplantae > Streptophyta > Magnoliopsida > Caryophyllales > Polygonaceae > Fallopia > Fallopia convolvulus. The sequence goes on along the minus strand of OZ024724.1, from coordinate 34,517,230 downwards.
GCGCAGAATGTGCTTATTGGCTTGATACTATCCTCATTCTTTATTCTTATGACTCGATATCGTTAAAGTTCACTTATTTTTTTCTCCTTTTACCTTTAAAATGAATTGAGATCTAACATTACATGTCAAATGTTCGATGATATGTCGATGTAAATGTTTTCGATGTAAATGTCAGTCCTAAATGTGGCATTCGGTTTCTAGCTTCGAATTTATGCTTTTATTCGATCGGTCTTGATTATGTAGTGCACAATGTGCTTTGTGGCTTTATACTATCCTCATTCTTTATGCTTATGCCTAGCTGTCTTTAAAGTTCAATTTGTTTTTCTCCTTGTACCTTTAAAATGACTTGTGATCTAACATCGCACGCCAAGTGTTCAATGAAACGTCCATGTAAACGTCACTCCTAAATGTGGCATTCAGTTTCTAGGTTCGAATTTACGCTTTTAATCGATCGGTCTTGATTTTGTAGTGAAGAATTTGCTTATTGGCTTGATACTATCCACATTCTTTATGCTTATGACTCGATATCGTTCAAGTTCACTATTTTTTTCTCCTTTGCCTTTAATATGACTTGTGATCTAACATTGCACGCCAAGTGTTCGATGATATGTCGATGTAAATGTCAGTAATAATTGTGGCATTCGGTTTCTAGCTTCGAATTTATGCTTTTATTCGATAAGACTTGATTTTGCATTGCAAAATGTGCTTATTGGCTTGATACTATCCTCATTCTTTATGCTTATGCCTAGATTCCTTTAAAGTTCACTTGTTATTTCTCCTTTTGCCTTTAAAATGACTTTTGATCTAACAGTGCACGCCAAGAGTTCGATGATATGTCGATGTAAATGTCACTCCTAAATGTGGCATTCGGTTTAAAGGTTCGATTTTATATTTTATTCGATCGGTCTTGATTTTGTAGTGCAGAATGTGCTTATTGTCTTGATACTATCCTCATTCTTTAGGCTTATGCCTGGATGTCTTTAAAGTTCATTTGTTTTTTTCTTCTTTTGCCTTTAAAATGACATGTGATCTAACATTGCACGCCAAGTGTTCGATGAAATGTCCATGTAAATGTCACTCCTAAATGTGGCATTCGGTTTCTAGGTTTGAATTTATACTTTTATTCGATTTGTCTTGGTTTTGTAGTGCCAAATGTGCTTGTTGGCTTGATACTATCCTCATTCTTTATGCTTATGCCTAGATATCGTTGAAGTTCTCTTGTTTTTTCTCCTTTTGCCTTTAAAATGACTTGTGATCTAACATTGCACGCCAAGTATTCGATGATATATTGATGTAAATGTCAGTCCTAAATGTGGCATTTGTTTTCTAGGTTCGAATTTATGCTTTTTTTCGATCGGTCTTGATTTTGTAGTGCAGAATGTGCTTTGTGGCTTGATACTATCCTCATTTTTTATGCTTATGCCTAGATTTCTTTAAAGTTCATTTGTTTTTCTCCTTTTGCCTTTAAAATCACATGTGATCTAACATTGCACGCCAAGTGTTCGATGAAATGTCCATCTAAATGTCACTCCTAAATGTGGCATTTGGTTTCCAGGTTTGAATCTATGCTTTTATTCGATGGGTCTTGGTTTTGTAGTGCCAAATGTGCTTGTTGGCTTGATACTATCATCATTCTTTATGCTTATGCCTAGATATCGTTGAAGTTCACTTGTTTTTTCTCCTTTTGCCTTTAAAATGATTTGTGATCTAACATTGCACGTCAAGTGTTTGATGATATGTCGATGTAAATGTTAGTCCTAAATGTGGCATTTGGTTGCTAGGTTCGAATTTATACTTTATTCGTTCGGTCTTGATTTTATAGTGCAGATTGTGCTTTGTGGCTGGATACTATCCTCATTCTTTATGCTTATGCCTAGATGTCTTTAATGTTCACTTGTTTTTTCTCCTTTTGCCTTTAAAATGACTTGTGTTCTAACATTGCACACCAAGTGTTCGATCAAATGTTCATGTAAATGTCACTCCTAAATGTGGCATTCGGTTTCTAGGTTCGAATTAATGCTTTTATTCAATCGGTCTTGATTTTGTAGTGTAGAATGTGCTTATTGGCTTGATACTATCCTTGTTCTTTATACTTATGCCTAGATATCTTTAAAGTTCACTTGTTTTTTCTCCTTTTGCATTTAAAATGACTTGTGATATAACATTGCATGCCAAGTGTTCAATGAAATATTGATGTAAATGTCACTACTAAATGTGGCATTCGGTTTCTAGGTTCGAATTAATTCTTTTATTCGATCGGTCTTGATTTTGTGGTGCAGAATGTGCTTATTGGCTTAGTGGTATCCTCGTTCTTTATGCTTATTCCTAGATCTCTATAAAGCTCACTTTTTTTTTTCTCCTTTTACCTTTAAAATGACTTGTGTTCTAACATTGTTCACCAAGTGTTCGATGATATGTCGATGTAAATGTCACTCCTAAATGTGGCATTCGGTTTCTAGTTTCGATTTTATATTTTATTCAATCGGTCTTGATTTTGCAGTGCATAATGTGCTTATTGGCTTGATACTATCCTCATTCTTTATGTTTATGCCTAGATATCGTTGAAGCTAACTTGTTTTTTCTCCTTTTGCCTTTAAAACGACTTGTGATCTAAAATTGTATGCCAAGTGTTCGATGATATGTCGATATAAATGTCAGTCCTAAATGTGTCATTCGGTTCCTAGGTTCGAATTTATGCTTTTATTCGATCGGTCTTGATTTTGTAGTGCAAAATGTGCTTTCTGGCTTGATACTATCCTCATTCTTTAGGCTTATGTCTAGATGTCTTTAAAACTCATTTGGTTTTTCCTTTTGCCTTTAAAATGATATGTGATCTAACATTGCACGCCAAGTGTTCGACAAAATGTCCATGTAAATGTCACTCCTAAATGTGGCATTCGGTTTCTAGGTTTGAATTTATTCTTTTATTCGATGGGTCTTGATTTTGTAGTGCCAAATGTACTTGTTGGGTTGATACTATCCTCATTCTTTATGCTTATGCGTAGATATCGTTGAAGTTCACTTGTTTTTTTCTCCTTTTGCCTTTAAAATGACTTGTGATATAACATCGCACGCCAAGTGTTCGATGATATGTCGATGTAAATGTCAGTCCTAAATGTGGCATTCGGTTTCTAGGTTCGAATTTATGCTTTTATTCGATCGGTCTTGATTTTGTAGTGCGGATTGTGCTTTGTGGCTTGATACTATCCTCATTCTTTATGCTTATGCCTAGAGGTCTTTAAAGTTCATTCGTTTTTTCTCCTTTTGCCTTTATAATGACATGCGATCTAACATTGCATGCCAAGTGTTCGACGAAATGTCCATGTAAATGTCACTCCTAAATGTGGCATTTGGTTTCTAGGTTCGTATTAATGTTTTTATTTAATCGGTCTTGATTTTTTAGTGTAGAATGTGCTGATTGCCTTGATACTATCCTCATTCTTTATCCTTATGCCTAGATATCTTTAAACTTCACTTATTTTTTCTCCTTTTGCCTTTAAAATGGCTTATGATCTAACATTGCACGCCAAGTGTTTGATGAAATATCGATGTAAATGTAACTACTAAATGTGGCATTCGGTTTCTAGGTTCGAATTTACGCTTTTATTCGATCGGTCATGATTTTGTAGTGAAGAATTTGCTTTGTGGCTTGATACTATCCACATTCTTTATACTTATGACTCGATGTCGTTAAAGTTCACTTGTTTTTTCTCCTTTTGCCTTTAAAATGACTTGTGATCTAACATTGCACGCCAAGTGTTTGATGTAATATCGATGTAAATGTCACTACTAAATGTGGCATTCGGTTTCTAGGTTCGAATTAATGCTTTTATTCGATCGGTCTTGATTTTGTGGTGCATAATGTGCTTATTGGCTTGATGGTATCCTCATTCTTTATTCTTATTCCTAGATCTCTATAAAGCTCACTTTTTTTTCTCCTTTTACCTTTAAAATGACTTGTGATCTAGCATTGCACGCCGAGTGTTCGATGATATGTCGATGTAAATGTCACTCCTAAATGTGCAATTCGGTTTCTAGATTCGAATTTATGCTTTTATTTGATCGGTCTTGATTTTGTAGTGCAGAATGTGCTTTGTGGCTTGATACTATCCTCATTCTTAATGCTTATGCCTCTATATCTTTAGAGTTCATTTGTTTTTTCTCCTTTTGCCTTTAAAACTACTTGAGATCTAACATTGCACACCAAGTGTTCCATAAGATGTCCATGTAAATGTGACTCCTAAATGTGGCATACGGTTTCTAGATTCGAATTAATGCTTTTATTAGATCGTTCTTGATTTTGTAGTGCAGAATGTGCTTATTGGCTTGATGGTATCCTCATTCTTTATGCTTATGCCTAGATGTCTTTAAAGCTCACCTGTTTTTTCTCCTTTTACCGTTAAAATGACTTGTGATCTAACATTGCAAGCCAAGTGTTCGATGATATGTGGATGTAAATGTCACTCCTAAATGTGGTATTCGGTTTCCAGGTTCGAATTTATGCTTTTATTTGATCGATCTTTATTTTGTAGTGCAGCATGTGCTTTGTGGCTTGATACTATCCTCATTCTTAATGCTTATGCCTAGATTTCTTTAGAGTTCACTTGTTTATTCTTTTATTCGATGGGTCTTGATTTTGTAGTGCCAAATGTACTTGTTGGGTTGATACTATCCTCATTCTTTATGCTTATGCGTAGATATCGTTGAAGTTCACTTGTTTTTTCTCATTTTGCCTTTAAAATGACTTGTTATCTAACATTTCACGCCAAGTGTTCGATGAAATGTTCATGTAAACGTCACTAATAAATGTGGCATTCGGTTTCTAGGTTCGAATTTATGCTTTTAGTCGATCGGTTTTGATTTTGCAGTGCAAAATGTGCTTATTGGCTTGATACCATCCTCATTCTTTATGTTATGCCTAGATGTCTTTAAAGTTCACTTGTTTATTCTCCTTTCATCTTTAAAAATTGACTTGTGTACTCATATTGCACGCCAAGTGTTCAATGAAATGTCCATGTAAATGTCACTCCTATATGTGGCATTCGGGGTCTAGCTTCATATTTATGCTTTTATTCAATACGTCTTGATATCGTAGTGCAGCATGTGCTTATTTGCTTGATACTATCCTCATTCTTTATGCTTATGCCTAGATGTCTTTAAAGCTCACTTGTGTTTTTTCCTTTTGCCTTTAAAATGAGTTGTGATTTAACATTGCACGCCAAGTGTTCAATGAAATGTCCATGTAATACTCTCTCTAAATGTGGCATTCGGTTTCTAGGTTCGAATATATGCTTTTATTTGATCGGTCTTCATTTTGTTGTGCAGAATGTGCTTATTGGCTTGATACTATCCTCATTCTTAATGCTTATGACTCGATATCGTTAAAGTTCCCTTGTTTTTTCTCCTTTTACCTTTAAAATGAATTGTGATATTACATTGCACGTCAAATGTTCGATGATATGGCGATGTAAATGTCAATCCTAAATGTGTCATTCGTTTTCTAGTTCGAATTTATGCTTTTATTCGATCGGTCTTGATTATGTAGTGCAGAATGTGCTTTGTGGCTTCATACTATCCTCATTCTTTATCCTTATGCCTAGTTGTCTATAAAGTTCAATTGGTTTTTCCCCTTTTGCCTTTAAAATGACTTGTGATCTAACATTGCACACCAAGTGTTCAATGAAACGTCCATGTAAACGTCACTCCTAAATGTGGCTTTCGGTTTCTAGGTTCGAATTTACGCTTTTATTCGATCGGTCATGAATTTTTAGTGAAGAATTTGCTTATGGGCTTGATACTATCCACATTCTTTATGCTTATGACTCGATATCGTTAAAGTTCACTAGGTTTTTCTCCTTTGCCTTTATAATGACTTGTAATCTAACATTGCACGCCAAGTGTTCGATGATATGTCGATGTAAATGTCAGTCCTAAATGTGGCATTCAGTTTCTAGGTTCAAATTTATGCTTTTATTTGATCGGTCTTGATTTTGTAGTGCAGAATGTGCTTTGTGGCTTGATACTATCCTCATTCCTAATGCTTATGCCTAGATATCTTTAGAGTTCACTTGTTTTTTCTTCTTTTGCCTTTAAAACTACTTGAGATCTAACATTGCACACCAAGTGTTCGATAAAATGTCCATGTAAATATCACTCCTAAATGTGGCATTTGGTTTCTAGGTTCGTATTTATGTTTTTATTCAATCGGCCTTGATTTCGTAGTGCAAAATATGCTTATTGGCTTGATACTATCATCATTCTTTATGCGTATGCCTAGATATCTTTAAAGTTCACTTGTTTTTTCTCATTTTACCTTTAAAATGACTTGTGATCTAATATTGCACGCCAAGTGTTCGATGAAATGTCGATGTAAATGTACTACTAAATGCGGCATTCGGTTTCTACGTTCGAATTTTTGCTTTTATTCGACCGGTCTTGATTTTCTAGTGTAGAATGCGCTTTGTGGCTTGATACTATCCTCCTTGTTTATGCTTATGCCTAGCTGTCTTTAAAGTTCATTTGTTTTTTCTCCTTTTGCCTTTAAAATGACATGTGATCTAACATTGCATGCCAAGTGTTCGATGAAATGTCCATGTAAATGTCACTCCTAAATGTGGCATCCGGTTTCTAGGTTCGTATTAATGTTTTTATTCAATCGGTCTTTATTTTGCAGTGTAGAATGTGCCTATTGGCTTGATACTATCCTCGTTCTTTATGCTTATGCCTTGATATCTTTAAAGTTCACTTATTTTTTCTTCTTTTACCTTTAAAACAAATTTTGATCTTACATTGCACGTCAAATGTTCGATTATATGTCGATGTAAATGTCACTACTAAATGTGGCATTCGGTTTCTAGGTTTGAATTTATGTTGTTATTCGACCGGTCTTGATTTTCTAGTGCAGAATGTGCTTTGTGGCTTGATACTATCCTCCTTCTTTACGCTTATGCCTAGCTGTCTTTAAAGTTCAATTGTTTTTTCTCCTTTTGCCTTTAAAATGACTTGTGATCTAACATTTCACGTCAAGTGTTCGATGAAACGTCCATGTAAACGTCACTCCTAAATGTGGCTTTCAGATTCTAGGTTCGAATTTACGTTTTTATTTGATCGGTCTTGATTTTGTAGTGTAGAATGTGCTTATTGGCTTGATACTATCCACATTCTTTATGCTTATGACTCGATATCGTTAAAGTTCACTAGTTTTTTATCCTTTGCCTTTAAAATGACTTGTGATCTAACATTGCACGCCAAGTGTTCGATGATATGTCGATGTAAATGTCAGTCCTAATTGTGGCATTCGGTTTCTAGCTTCGAATTTATGCTTTTATTCGATAAGTCTTTATTTTGCAGTGCAGAATGTGCTTATTGGCTTGATACTATCCTCATTCTTTATGCTTATGCCTAGATGTCTTTAAAGTTCACTTGATTTTTCTCCTTTTGCCTTTAAAATGACATGTGATCTAACAGTGCATGATAGCTTGCATTTAGGTAGTGTTTAGGATGCATATTTATGTTTATTTTCCATATGTTTTAGTTAGTTTTAGTTGGTTTTAGTTTAGTTTCTAGGATCTTCTGTTTTCGGGTAGTTGCGCTTGTTTTGTTCGGTTTTGCAAATCTTTAGGTAAACAAGCATAGATGGGATGGATCTTAGATGATTGTGGTAGAGTTTGATGAAGCTTAGAGGGATACAAGTGAAGATTAGAAGAGTTAACGCCCAAGAGCTTGTGTGAAAAGAACGCTTAAACCTGGGCTATGCATTGGAGTTCTTGTTTCGACACATCTATCTTGCAATGCTTGGTTTGGGAGCTATAGTGCTCGGATGAGGCTCAACTTGGTATCAATGGAAAGCTAATTCAAAGCGATATAATTCATATTTTTACTCCAAGTCCAAATTCCAACTCTAAGTGGGTCAAAACAGCCTCTGAAATGACGCTTGAATGCTGAACCGAGGCAATTGCGCGGGATGTCTGCTAAAAGCGCGGCCGCACAATTCATCACCCTATCCCGAGCAATCCCAACTGAGGTATGATTGCGCGGGATAACAATTGCTCGGCCGCGCAATCCTCATGCAAACCGAGCAATCGGTGTTTTTATGCGGACATCTTAGATCGACTTTTGGGCTTGACTTTTGGACCTAGGGTTATATCATATCCGAGTATAGCTTAAAGATAGATCTTTTGAGAATTACTTGGAAGACATATATAAACCTTATGTTAGTTTATTTTTAGGGGAAGTTTTGATCAACTTTGGAGGTTAGGGTTTCTTTGGAGAGAGTTTTCTCAAAGGAGTAATCTTTGAACCTCTTGTAAGTTTGATTTTATTTTAATTATGCATTGCTAATTTCTCTTGTTTGACTAGTTATTGAAATCATAGATTGCATATTATTGTGAGGTTTGATTGATTCTCATTAACTTGAATAGGTTTTATTCCCTGTGCTTAATTGAATTAGAATTATTCTAGGGTTTTGTTAGATTAACTACCTAATGGAATTTCTAGGTTAATTTACAACTAATCGGATCAAGTCCCGTTCGGGATTGATTGGATAAAGTAGCAACTATAATTTTTTAGACCTGTTCGGGCTATCCAGTTGTAGAGGAATAAACCACATATAACTTGATTAGCTGTTTGCGTTGAGTATTTGTTTCTATCGATACTTTGGACTTAAAGTTGTCGTTTAATTGAACCTAGACGTTGTTCTAGGTTGTTAGATGATTAGGGTTGTTAAGACTGTTAGCTCTTTCAACTATATATAAAGTTTTGGATAATAATCCACGGTAGATTATTCAAGGGAATTGAGAATCGAAAGAATCAATGATCAATAAGCATATCTATGATGGATTTAACTAGTTGAACACGCTTGTTTCTTATTTGATTTAAACCATCTTTTTCATTCTTAGATAGTTTTCTATTTTGCATAGTAGTTTAGAATTTACAATTACAAACCCCCCATATTCGTTACTTGGCACTTAAGCAATAACACATTTACACGAGTCTTTGTGGGATCGCCCCTTGCTTATCGCTCTACTTTGTTGGTTAAGTTAGGTTTCTTTGATAGGTATTACGACCACTGAAAAATACCTCATCAAATTTGGCGCCGTTGCCGGGGACTTGTCGCTATTTATGTTTTTACTTTTGTGCTATTCTTGGTGTTGTGAACCTATCTTACGGTTCATAACACCCGTGCTACTAATCTATGGCTTTGTTCGATTGTAGACAGCTACAAGATGAACACTTCCATTACTATTTTTCAAGATTTCAAGACCATGTGTTTGAACTTGGTGCTTGGGGCTTACGATATAGTGATAGAGAGGTAAACATGGGAGTTATCAATGGTTTGAATTTTGAGACAAGGGGATTGGCAGATTACATGAGCAATGGGAGGCTTTTATATATGGGACATGAGGAATGCTGGGATTTCTTATGTTTCATGAGCCATCAAAGCTTTCTGGTTGAGTCATCTTCCCAACCACCCCAACCGGTTGATAAGTCTCTTGAGGATATAATCAGGGATATCTCAAAAGGGGCGGATGCTATAATCATGGAGCACTATGAGTCATGTTCTTCAAGTTTTCATTCCACAATCTCATGTCCTTTTGAGTTGTGTGGAAATGGTGATGGAATCACATTGGAGTTAAACGATCATGAGTCAAACACCTAAATTCAAGTTGAGGAGCAATCTAAGACACTTGATGTGGGTTATGAGGATGAATTTGATGCCCAATATGAAGTCACATCTATAAGGCAAGTTGAGCAGATCATCACAAAGCCAAAAGAAGTTTGTGTTGGCATAGAGATTCTTACAGAGCCTAGGGAGCCTGAGTCATCTTCACTCAAGTTGAGTAAATTGCTTGAGGGTTTTACGGTTTTGGAAGAAGACTCTTTTGTCGACCAAGATGACTTCTTTGCTGATGAAGTAGATATCCATGAGGGAGAAAATCAACATGATATGCCTATTAAGGTTCCCGTTGTCATGGTGCACTCGATGTTAGGCCTTGACATCCCATGCTTCAGTTTCCCAACCTTCTCACATCTAGAGCTGATGGAGTTCCAAGATGAGGAGCCAAGTCTACAACACAAGGTGGAAGATGGAGAATATATGGATAAAAGTGGTATTGTTGACAAGTGCTTTGATTCATACTGTAAGTATTTTCTAAAGCCACCACTATTGTTGAATTTATTTGAACAAATGCCATCTTATGAAAATTGGGCACACGGGTTTAATAAATTAAAACGATCTTTGCAAGTTATATTATTCATCTTTAATTTATCATGGTGTTACTTATGTTTTTCTGAGATGTGTGCATAGGGATTTGACAAGTTGTTGAGGGCATAGACAATGTCTAATCTTGTCAATTTATGCTAAGGGTCAAGCTAATGACATTAAACAAGCGCTTCTTTGGAGGAAACCCAAGGTTTAGAGTAGTTTTATTTTTCAGTTATAATCTTTTGCTTTTTAGGTAGTTTTGTGTGTGTGTTAGATATCCTAGGTCTGAAGATTGATAACCCGAAGAAGCCTTCACCACCACCGTCGGATATCCCGCCGCATTACCCGGATAGCTAGTTTCTTTGTGAGTTTTTCTCTTTTCTTTTCTTTTTACTATACTTTGGGGACAAAGTATGTTTTAAGCATGGGGGAAGGGGATTACTTGTGCATTTCATATAGTTGCATTAGATTAGGTCATGTTTAAAAATTTTGCATGCATTGATTAAAATCCTGAAAAATGATAAAAAATCAGAAAAATTTGAAAAAAATACAAAAATATTGCATTTAGGTTCTTATTTCCCCATTGTTTGATTCCTCTTGTTTCTCTAAGTTAAGTATAAGTTCTAACCCATGATTTGCATGATTTACTGAAGTTGATATGATATAAGCATGATCATTGATTAAATGACTTGATTATAGGATGGAACATGTATTTAGCTTGAGTATTTGATTCATTCTGAAGTTCTAGACAACAATTAGCCTTGTGAGATTTGATTTTTGGCCTTTCATGATATATTTGTTCTCTACATTTCTTGAGTGTATCACCATGATTATCTAGCTCTAGAACTTGCGTTAATACTCTATTTCGAGCCTGCTTTATATGATTGAATGCATGACATTAAAATGATCGAGGCAATGTTTCTTATTAGCCTATTATTTCCCTTCCTACCCTACAAGATCCATGTTGTTGATACCCCTGTCTTTTGAGCTTGAAGCCTATTTTTATTAGCTCCACAAAATAATCCATAGCCGAATAAGCTTGACCTATAATCCGGGATTTAGGACTTTAGGTTGTGATTGTGTTTTGTGTGAGTTATGTATAAGTATGGGGGAGTTGGAGAAAATGGTGGAAAAAGAGGAAATAAAACTCTTGGTTTCAAAGTGAAAAAAATGAAGATGAAAAGTTTTTGCAAAGCAAAAGAAAGAAGAATTGAGCTTGATTGTTAGTAATCTTCATTAGTGTGAAAGAAAGAGTTGAAAAGAGGCAAAAGAAAAGAAAAAAAAAAGAAGCAAAGTTTTTGATTGTAAATGTAAGGAGATGAGAAAGGAAGTTGGGAAGTGTTATGTGAAATAAAGTGTAAGGTTTGGGTTTAGGATTAGTTCTTTATCCCGGATTTAGCACCACAGGCCAAATTTTATCCTTTCCAAATTTCTCTTTACCTTGGCCCCATTACAAGCCGGAAAAAGACCTCATGATTTTTGTTATGTATTTGATCCCCAACGGTGGAGATGTAGAACTCTGATGCAAGCATATGGTAGTCTAGTTTTCATGGGTGATTTTCGAGTGAAACACGTCCTTTATACACTTGAGAGTTGAGTGCAAACACAATTTTCTTGGTGAGGTCTAGAATGAATGAATGGTCTTTACTTTTTGCTTACTATAATGCATGTTGAGGAGTCTTGGTTGAGTTTTTAATTATATGTGAAATGCTTGTTTGATTTGAGATGGATGTATGAGTGCATTTCTATGGTGTGATTTGGATTTATGTCTTGCTTGAGGACAAGCAAGGGTTAAGCATGGAGGAATTTGATAGCTTGCATTTAGGTAGTGTTTAGGATGCATATTTATGTTTATTTTCCATAAGTTTTAGTTGGTTTTAGTTTAGTTTCTAGGATCTTGTGTTTTCGGGTAGTTGCGCTTGTTTTGTTCAGTTTTGCAGATCTTTAGGTAAACAAGCATGGATGGGATGGATCTTAGATGATTGTGGTAGAGTTTGATGAAGCTTAGAGTGATACAATTGAAGATTAAGAGAGTTAACGCCCAAGAGCTTGTGTGAAAAGAACGCTTAAACCTGGGCTATGCATTGGAGTTCTTATTTCGACACATCTATCTTGCAATGCTTGGTTTGGGAGCTATAGTGCTCGGATGAGGCTTAATTTTCTATCAATGGAAAGCTAATTCAAAGAACTACAATTAATAGTTTTACTCCGAGTACAAATTCCAACTCTAAGTGGGTCAAAACAGCCTCTGAAGTGACGCCTGAATGCTGAACCGAGGCAATTGCGCGGGATGTCTGCTAAAAGCGCGGCCGCGCAATTCATCACCCTATCCCGAGCAATCCCAACTGAGGGATGATTGCGCGGGATGACAATTGCTCGGCCACACAATCCTCTTGCAAACCGAGCAATCGGTGTTTTTATGTGGACATCTTAGATCGACTTTTGGGCTTGACTTTTTGACCTAGCGTTATATCATATCCGAGTATAGCTTAAAGATAGATCTTTTGAGAATTATTTGGAAGACATATATAAACCTTATGTTATTTTATTTTTAGGGGAACTTTTGATCAACTTTGGAGGCTAGGGTTTCTTTGGAGAGAGTTTTCTCAAAGGAGTAATCTTTGAACCTCTTGTAAGTTTGATTTTATATTAATTATGCATTGCTAATTTCTCTTGTGTTTGACTAGTTATTGAAATCATAGATTGCATATTATTGTGAGGTTTGATTGATTCTCATTAACTTGAATAGGTTTTATTCCATGTGCTTAATTGAATTAGAATTATTCTAGGGTTTTGTTAGATTAACTACCTAATGGAATTTCTAGGTTAATTTACAACTAATCGGATCAAGTCCCGTTCGGGATTGATTGGATAAAGTAGCAACTATAATTGTTTAGACCCGTTCGGGCTATCCGGTTGTAGAGGGATTAAACCACAGATAACTTGATTAGCTGTTTGCGTTGAGTATTTATTTCTATCGATACTTTGAACTTAAAGCTGTCGTTTAATTGAACCTAGACGTTGTTCTAGGTTGTTAGATGATTAGGGTTGTTAAGATTGTTAGCTCTTTCAACTAAATATAAAGTTTTGGATAATAATCCAAGGTAGATTATTCAAGGGAATTGAGAATCGAAAGAATCAATGATCAATAAGCATATCTATTATGGATTTAACTAGTTGAACACGCTTGTTTCTTATTTGATTTAAACCATCTTTTGCATTCTTAGATAGTTTTCTATTTTGCATAGTAGTTGAGAATTTACAATTACAAATCCCCCATATCCGTTACTTGGCACTTAAGCAATAACACATTTACACGAGTCTCTGTCGGATCGACCCTTGCTTATCGCTCTACTGAGTTGGTTAAGTTAGGTTTCTTTGATAGTTATAACGACCACTGAAAAATACCTCATCAGTGCACGCCAAGTGTTCGATGATATGTCAATGTAAATGTCACTCCTAAATGTGGCATTCGGTTTCTAGGTTCGAATTTATGCTTTTATTCGACCGGTCTTGATTTTGTAGTGCAGAATGTGCTTATTGGCTTGATACTATCCTCATTCTTTATGCTTATGCCTAGATATCATTGAAGTTCACTTGTTTTTTCTCCTTTTGACTTTAAAATTACTTGTGATTTAACATTGCATGCCAAGTGTTCGATGATATGTCGATGTAAATGTCAGTCCTAAACGTGGCATTCGGTTTCTAGGTACGAATTTATGCTTTTATTCTATCGGTCTTGATTTTGTAGTGCAGAATGTGCTTTGTGGCTTGATACTATCCTCATTCTTTATGCTTATGCCTAGATGTCTTTAATGTTCATTTGTTTTTTCTCATTTTGCGTTTAAAATGACATGTGATATAACATTGCATGCCAAGTGTTCGATGAAATGTCCATGTAAATGTCACTCCTAAATGTGGCATTCGGTTTCTAGGTTCGTATTAATGCTTTTATTCGATCGGTCTTTATTTTGAAGTGCAGAATGTGATTATTGGCTTGATAGTATCCTCATTCTTTATGCTTATCCCTAGATGTCTTTAAAGTTCAATTGTTTTTTCTACTTTTGCCTTTAAAATGACTTGTGCTCTAACATTGCACGCCAAGTGTTCGATGAAACTTCCATGTATATGTCACTCCTTAATATGGCATTCGGTTTCTATGTTCGTATTAATGTTTTTATTCAATCGGTCTTGATTTTGTATTTTAGAATGTGCCTATTGGCTTCATACTAATCTCATTCTTTATGCTTATGCCTAGATATCTTTAAAGTTCACTTGTTTTTTCTCCTTTTGCATTTAAAACGACATGTGATCTAACATTGCACGCCAAGTGTTCGATGAAATATCGATGTAAATGTCAACTAAATGTGGCATTCGGTTTCTAGGTTCGAATTTATGCTTTTATTCGATCGGCCTTGATTTTATAGTGCAGATTGTGCTTTGTGAATTGATACTAGCCTCATTCTGTATGCTTACGCCTAGATGTCTTTAAAGTTCACTTGTTTTTTATCGTTTTGCCTTTAAAATGACTTGTGATCTAACATTGCACATCAAGTGTTCGATGAAATGTTCATGTAAATGTCACTCCTAAATGTGACATTCGGTTTCTAGGTTGGAATTAATGTTTTTTTCGATCGGTCTTGATTTTGTACTGCAGAATGTGATTATTGGCTTGATAGTATCCTCATTCTTTATGCTTATGCCTAGATGTCTTTAAAGTTCACTTGTTTTTTCTACTTTTGCCTTTAAAATGACTTGCGATGTAACATTGCACGCCAAGTGTTCGATGAAATGTCCATGTAAATGTCACTCCTTAATGTGGCATTCGGTTTCTATGTTCGTATTAATGTTTTTATTCAATCGATCTTGATTTTGTAGTGTAGAATGTGCCTATCGGCTTGATACTATCCTCATTCTTTATGCTTATGCCTAGATATATTTAAAGTTCACTTGTTTTTTCTCCTTTTGCATTTAAAACGACTTGTTATCTAACATTGCACGCAAAGTGTTCGATCAAATATCGATGTAAATGTCATTACTAAATATGGCATTCGGTTTCTAGGTTCGAAGTAATGCGTTTATTCGATCGGTCTTGATTTTGTGGTGCAGAATGTGCTTATTGGCTTGGTGGTATCCTCATCCTTTATGCTTATTCCTAGATCTCTATAAAGCTCACTTTTTTTTTCTCCTTTTACCTTTAAAATGACTTGTGATCTAACATTGCACGCCAAGTGTTCGATGATATGTCGATGTAAATCTCACTCCTAAATGTGGCATTCGGTTTCTAGGTTCGAATTTATGTTTTTATTTGACCGGTCTTGATTTTGTAGTGCAGAATGTGCTTGGTGGCTTGATACTATCCTCATTCTTAATGCTTATGCCTAGATATCTTTAAAGTTCACTTGTTTTTTCTCCTTTTACCTTTAAAACAACTTAGGATCTAACATTGCACACCAAGTGTTCGATAAAATGTCCATGTAAATGTCACTCCGAAACGTTGCATACGGTTTCTAGGTTCGAATTAATGCTTTTATTAGATCGTTCTTGATTTTGTATTGCAGAATGTGCGTATTGACTTAATGGTATCCTCATTCTTTATGCTTATGCCTAGATGTCTTTAAAACTCACTTGTTTTTTCTCCTTTTGCCTTTAAAATGACTTGTGATCTAACATTG
Source organism: Fallopia convolvulus (assembly GCA_964016875.1). Classification (NCBI taxonomy): domain Eukaryota; kingdom Viridiplantae; phylum Streptophyta; class Magnoliopsida; order Caryophyllales; family Polygonaceae; genus Fallopia; species Fallopia convolvulus. The sequence continues at coordinate 34,501,351 of OZ024724.1, read as the reverse complement.
CACGCCAAGTGTTCGATGATATGTCGATGTAAATGTCACTCCTAAATGTGGCATTCGGTTTCTGGGTTCGAATTTATGCTTTTATTTGTTCGGTCTTGATTTTGTAGTGCAAAATGTGCTTTGTGGCTTGATACTATCCTCATTCTTAATGCTTATGCCTAGATATCTTTAGAGTTCACTTGTTTTTTCTACTTTTGCCTTTAAAACTACTTGAGATCTAACATTGCACACCAAGTGTTCGATAAACTGTCCATGTAAATGTCACTCCTAAATGTGGCATTCGGTTTCAAGGTTCGAATTTACGCTTTTATTCGATCGGTCTTGATTTTGTAGTGAAGAATTTGCTTATTGGCTTGATACTATCCACATTCTTTATGCTTATGACTCGATATTGTTAAAGTTCACCACTTTTTCTCTTTTGCCTTTAAAATGACTTGTGATCTAATATTGCACGCAAAGTGTTCGATGAAATATCGATGTAAATGTCATTACTAAATATGGCATTCGGTTTCTAGGTTCGAATTAATGCGTTTATTCGATCGGTCTTGATTTTGTGGTGTAGAATGTGCTTATTGGCTTGATGGTATCCTCATTCTTTATGCTTATTCCTAGATCTCTATAAAGCTCACTTTTTTTTCTCCTTTTACCTTTAAAATGACTTGTGATCTAACATTGCACGCCAAGTGTTCGATGATATGTCGATGTAAATCTCACTCCTAAATGTGGCATTCGGTTTCTAGGTTCGAATTTATGTTTTTATTTGACCGGTCTTGATTTTGTAGTGCAGAATGTGCTTGGTGGCTTGATACTATCCTCATTCTTAATGCTTATGCCTAGATATCTTTAGAGTTCACTTGTTTTTTCTCCTTTTACCTTTAAAACAACTTAGGATCTAACATTGCACACCAAGTGTTCGATAAAATGTCCATGTAAATGTCACTCCGAAATGTTGCATATGGTTTCTAGGTTCGAATTAATGCTTTTATTAGATCGTTCTTGATTTTGAAGTGCAGAATGTGCTTATTGACTTGATGGTATCCTCATTCTTTATGCTTATGCTTATATGTCTTTAAAGTTCAGTTGCTTATTCTCCTTCCAGCTTTAAAAATTGACTTGTGTACTAACATTGCACGCCATGTGTTCAATGAAATTTCCATGTAAATGTCAATCCTATATGTGGCATTCAGGGTCTAGCTTCATATTTATGCTTTTATTCAACACGTCTTGATATTGTAGTGCAACATGTGCTTATTTGCTTGATACTATCCTCATTCTTTATGCTTATGCTTAGATGTCTTTAAAGCTCACTTGTTTTTTTTCTTTTGCCTTTCAAATGAGTTGTGATTTAACAATGCACGCCAAGTGTTCGATGAAACGTCCATGTAAGTGTCACTCCTTAATACGGCATTCGGTTCCTATGTTCGTATTAATGTTTTTATTCAATCGGTCTTGATTTTGTAGTTTAGAATGTGCCTATTGGCTTGATACTATCCTCATTCTTTATGCTTATGCCTAGATATCTTTAAAGTTCACTTGTTTTTTCTCCTTTTGCATTTAAAACGACATGTGATCTAACATTGCACGCCAAGTGTTCGATAAAATATCGATGTAAATATCATTACTAAATGTGGCATTCGGTTTCTAGCTTCGAATTTATGCTTTTATTCGATCGGTCTTGATTTTATAGTGCAGATTGTGCTTTGTGAATTAATACTAGCCTCATTCTTTATGCTTATGCCTAGATGTCTTTAAAGTTCACTTGTTTTTAATCGTTGTGCCTTTAAAATGACTTGTGATCTAACATTGCACACCAAGTGTTCGATGAAATGTTCATGTAAATGTCACTCCTAAATGTGGCATTCGGTTTCTAGGTTCGAATTAATGCTTTTATTCGATCGGTCTTGATTTTGTACTGCAGAATGTGATTTTTAGCTTGATAGTATCCTCATTCTTTATGCTTATGCCTAGATGTCTTTAAAGTTCACTTGTTTTTTCTACTTTTGCCTATAAAATGACTTGTGATCTAACATTGCATGCCAAGTGTTCGATGAAACGTCCATGTAAATGTCACTCCTTAATGTGGCATTCGGTTTCTATGTTCGTATTACTGTTTTTATTCAATCGGTCTTGATTTTGTAGTTTAGAATGTACCTATTGGCTTGATACTATCCTCATTCTTTATGCTTATGACTAGATATCTTTAAAGTTCACTTGTTTTTTCTTCTTTTGCATTTAAAACGACATGTGATCTAACATTGCACGCCAAGTGTTCGATGAAAAATCGATGTAAATGTCATTCCTAAATGGGGCATTCGGTTTCAAGGTTTCGAATTAATGCATTTATCCGATCGGTCTTGATTTTGTGGTGCAGAATGTGCTTATGGGCTTGATGGTATCCTCCTTCTTTATGCTTATTCCTAGATCTCTATAAAGCTCACTTTTTTTTCTCCTTTTACCTTTAAAATGACTTGTGATCTAACATTGCACACCAAGTGTTCGATGATATGTTGATGTAAATGTCAGTCCTAATGTGGCATTCGGTTTCTATGTTTGAATTCATGCTTTTATTCGATCGTCTTGATTATGTAGTGCAGAATATGCTTTGTGGCTTCATACTATCCTCATTCTTTATGCTTATGCCTATCTGTCTTTAAAGTTCACTTGTTTTTTCTCCTTTTGCCTTTAAAATAACTTGTGATCTAGCATTGCACGCCAAGTGTTCGATGAAACGTCCATGTAAACGTCACTCCTAAATGTGGCATTCGGGTTCTAGGTTCGAATTTATGCTTTTATTGGATCGGTCATAAGTTTGTAATCTAGACTATTCTTATTGGCTTGATACTATCCTCATTCTTTATGCTTATGTCTTGATGTCTTTAAAGTTCACTTGTTTTTTCTACTTTTGCCTTTAAATGACTTGTGATCTAACATTGCACGCCAAGTGTTCGATGAAATGTCCATGTAAACGTCACTCCTAAATGTAGCATTCGGTTTCTGGGTTCGAATTTAAGCTTTTATTCGATCGGTCTTGATTTTGTAGTGAAGAATTTGCTTATTGGCTTGATACTATCCTCATTCTTTATGCTTATCCCTAGATATCTTTAAAGTTGACTTGTTTTTTCTCCTTTTGCCTTTAAAATGACTTGTGATCAAACATTGCACGCCAAGTGTTCAATGAAATATCGATGTAAATGACACTCCTAAACGTGGCATTCGGTTTCTAGGTTCGAATTTATGCTTTTATTCGACCGGTCTTGATTTTCTAGTGTAGAATGTGCTTTGTGGTTTGATACTACCCTCCTTCTTTGTGCTTATACCTAGCTGTCTTTAAAGTTCACTTGTTTTTTCTCCTTTTGCTTTTAAAATAATTTGTGATCTAACATTGCACGCCAAGTGTTCGATGATATGTCGATGTAAATGTCAGTCCTAAATATGGCATTCGGTTTCTAGTTTCAAATTTATGCTTTTATTCGATCGGTCTTGATTTTATAGTGCAGATTGTGCTTTGTTAATTGATACTATCCTGATTCTTTATGCTTATGCCTAGATGTCTTCAAAGTTCACTTGTTTTGTATCTTTTTCCGTTTAAAATGACTTGTGATCTAACATTGCACACCAAGTGTTCGATGAAATGTTCATGTAAATGTCACTCCTAAATGTGGCATTCGGTTTCTAGGTTCGAATTAATACTTTTATTCGATCGGTCTTGATTCTGTAGTGTAGATGTGCCTATTGGATTGATACTATCTTCATTCTTTATGCTTATCCCTAGATATCTTTAAAGTTCACTTGTTTTTTCTCCTTTTTCCTTTAAAATGACTTGTGATCTAACATTGCACGCCAAGTGTTCAATGAAATATCGATGTAAATGTCACTACTAAATGTGGCATTCGGTTTCTAAGAAAGAATTTATGCTTTTATTCGAGTGGTCTTGATTTTCTAGTGTAGAATGTGCTTTGTGGCTTGATACTATCCTCCATCTTTATGCTTATACCTAGTTGTCCTTAAAGATCAATTGGTTTTTCTCCTTTTGCCTTTAAAATGACTTGTGATCTAACATTGCACGCCAAGTGTTCGATGAAATGTCTATGTAAACGTCACTCCTAAATGTGGCATTCGGTTTTTAGGTTCGAATTTACGCTTTTATTCGATCAATTTTGATTTTGTAGTTAAGAATTTGCTTATTTGCTTGATACTATACACATTCTTTATGTTTATGACTCGATATCGTTAAAGTTCACTTGTTTTTTCTCCTTTCGCCTTTAAAATGATTTGGAATCTAACATTGCACGCCAAGTGTTTGATGATATGTCGATGTAAATGTCAGTCCTAAATGCGGCATTCAGGTTCTAGTTTCGAATTTATGCTTTTATTCGATCGGTCTTGATTTTATAGTGTAGATTGTGCTTTGTGGCTTGATACTAATTCTTTATGCTTATCCCTAGATATCTTTAAAGTTCACTTGTTTTTTCTCCTTTTGCCTTTAAAATGACTTGTGATCTAACATTGCACGCCAAGTGTTCAATGAAATATCGATGTAAATGTCACTATTAAATGTGGAATTCGGTTTCTAGGTTCGAATTTATGCTTTTATTCGACCGGTCTTTATTTTCTAGTGCAGAATGTGCTTTATGGCTTGATACTATCCTCCTTCTTTATACTTATACCTAGCTGTCTTTAAAGAACAATTGGTTTTTCTCCTTTTGCCTTTAAAATGACTTGTGATCTAACATTGCACGCCAAGTGTTCGATGAAATGTCCATGTAAACGTCACTCCTAAATGTGGCATTTGGTTTCTAGGTTCGAATTTACGCTTTTATTCGATCGGTCTTGATTTTGTAGTGAAGAATTTGCTTATTGGCTTGATACTATCCTCATTCTTTATGCTTATCCCTAGATATCTTTAAAGCTCACTTGTTTTTTCTCCTTTTGCCTTTAAAATGACTTGTGATCTAACATTGCACGCCAAGTGTTCAATAAAAAATCGATGTAAATGACACTCCTAAATGTGGCATTCGGTTTCTAGGTTCGAATTTATGCTTTTATTCGATCGGTCTTGATTTTGTAGTGTAGAATGTGCTTTGTGGCTTGGTACTATCCTCCTTCTTTATGCTTATACCTAGCTGTCTTTAAAGTTCAATTGGTTTTTCTCATTTTGCCTTTAAAATGACTTGTGATCTAACATTGCACGCCAAGTGTTCGATGAAATGTCCATGTAAACGTCACTCCTAAATGTGGCCTTCGGTTTCTAGGTTCGAATTTACGCTTTTATTCGATCGCTCTTGATTTTGTAGTGAAGAATTTGCTTATTGGCTTGATACTATCCACATTCTTTATGCTTATGACTCGATATCGTTAAAGTTCACTTGTTTTTTCTCCTTTTGCTTTTAAAATGATTTGTGATCTAACATTGCACGCCAAGTGTTTGATGATATGTCGATGTAAATGTCAGTCCTAAATGTGGCATTCGGTTTCCAGGTTCGAATTTATGCTTTTATTCGATCGTTCTTGATTTTGTAGTGCAAAATGTGCTTTTTGTCTTGATACTATCCTTCTTCTTTATGCTAATGCCTAGCTGTCTTTAAAGTTCAATTGTTTTTTCTCCTTTTGCCTTTAAAATGACTTGTGATCTAACATTGCACGCCAAGTGTTCGATGAAATGTCTATGTAAACGTCACTCCGAAATATGGCATTCGGTTTCTAGGTTCGAATTTACGCTTTTATTCGATCGGTCTTGATTTTGTAGTGAAGAATTTGCTTATTGGCTTGAAACTATCCACATTCTTTATGCTTAAGACTCGATAACGTTAAAGTTCACTTGTTTTTTCTCCTTTTGCCTTTAAAATGATTTATGATCTAACATTGCACGCCAATTGTTCGATGATATGTCGATGTAAATGTCAGTCCTAAATGTGGCATTCGGTTTCTAGGTTAGAATTTATGCTTTTATTCGATCGGTCTTGATTTTGTAGTGCAGAATGTTCTTTGTGGCTTGATACTATCCTCCTTCTTTATGCTAATGCCTAGCTGTCTTTAAAGTTCAATTGGTTTTTCTCCTTTTGCCTTTAAAATGACTTGTGATCTAACATTGCACGCCAAGTGTTCGATGAAATGTCCATGTAAACGTCACTCCTAAATGTGGCATTCGGTTTCTAGGTTCGAATTTAAGCTTTTATTCGATCGGTCTTGATTTTGTAGTGAAGAATTTGCTTATTGGCTTGATACTATCCTCATTCTTTATGCTTATCCCTAGATATCTTTAAAGTTGACTTGTTATTTCTCCTTTTGCCTTTAAAATGACTTGTGATCTAACATTGCACGCCAAGTGTTCAATGAAATATCGATGTAAATGACACTCCTAAACGTGGCATTCGGTTTCTAGGTTCGAATTTATGCTTTTATTCGACCGGTCTTGATTTTCTAGTGTAGAATGTGCTTTGTGGTTTGATACTACCCTCCTTCTTTGTGCTTATACCTAGCTGTCTTTAAAGTTCACTTGTTTTTTCTCCTTTTGCTTCTAAAATAATTTGTGATCTAACATTGCACGCCAAGTGTTCGATGATACGTCCATGTAAACGTCACTCCTAAATGTGGCATTCGGGTTCTAGGTTCGAATTTATGCTTTTATTGGATCGGTCTTAAGTTTGTAATCTAGACTATTCTTATTGGCTTGATACTATCCTCATTCTTTATGCTTATGTCTTGATGTCTTTAAAGTTCACTTGTTTTTTCTACTTTTGCCTTTAAATGACTTGTGATCTAACATTGCACGCCAAGTGTTCGATGAAATGTCCATGTAAACGTCACTCCTAAATGTGGCATTCGGTTTCTGGGTTCGAATTTAAGCTTTTATTCGATCGGTCTTGATTTTGTAGTGAAGAATTTGCTTATTGGCTTGATACTATCCTCATTCTTTATGCTTATCCCTAGATATCTTTAAAGTTGACTTGTTTTTTCTCCTTTTGCCTTTAAAATGACTTGTGATCAAACATTGCACGCCAAGTGTTCAATGAAATATCGATGTAAATGACACTCCTAAACGTGGCATTCGGTTTCTAGGTTCGAATTTATGCTTTTATTCGACCGGTCTTGATTTTCTAGTGTAGAATGTGCTTTGTGGTTTGATACTACCCTCCTTCTTTGTGCTTATACCTAGCTGTCTTTAAAGTTCACTTGTTTTTTCTCCTTTTGCTTTTAAAATAATTTGTGATCTAACATTGCACGCCAAGTGTTCGATGATATGTCGATGTAAATGTCAGTCCTAAATGTGGTATTCGGTTTCTAGGTTCGAATTTATGCTTTTATTCGATCGGTTTTGATTTTGTAGTGCAGAATGTGCTTTGTGGCTTGATACTATCCTCCTTCTTTATGCTAATGCCTAGCTGTCTTTAAAGATCACTTGTTTGTTCTCCTTTTGCCCTAAAAATGACTTGTGATCTAACATTGCACGCCAAGTGTTCGATGATATGTCGATGTAAATGTCAGTCCTAAATATGGCATTCGGTTTCTTGGTTCAAATTTACGCTTTTATTCGACCGGTCTTGATTTTATAGTGCAGATTGTGCTTTGTTAATTGATACTATCCTGATTCTTTATGCTTATGCCTAGATGTCTTTAAAGTTCACTTGTTTTGTATCTTTTTCCGTTTAAAATGACTTAAGATCTAACATTGCACACCAAGTGTTCGATGAAATGTTCATGTAAATGTCACTCCTAAATGTGGCATTCGGTTTCTAGGTTCGAATTAATGCTTTTATTCGATCGGTCTTGATTTTGTACTGCAGAATGTGATTATTGGCTAGATAGTATCCTCATTCTTTATACTTATGCCTAGATGTCTTTAACGTTCACTTTTTTTTCTACTTTTGGCTTTAAAATGACTTGTGATCTAACATTGCACGCCAAAATTTTGATGAAACGTCCAAGTAAATGTCACTCCTTAATGTGGCATTCGGTTTCTATGTTCGTATTAATGTTTTTATTCAATCTGTCTTGATTTTATAGTTTAGAATGTGCCTATTCGTTTGATACTTTCCTCATTCTTTATGCTTATGCCTAGATATCTTTAAAGTTCACTTGTTTTTTCTCATTTTGCATTTAAAACGACATGTGATCTAACACTGCACGCCAAGTGTTCGATGAAATATCGATGTAAATGTCATTACTAATTGTGGCATTCGGTTTCTAGGTTTCGAATTAATGCATTTATTCGACCGGACTTGATTTTGTGGTGCAGAATGTGCTTATTGGCTTGATGGTATCCTCATTCTTTATGCTTATTCCTAGATCTCTATAAAGCTCGCTTTTTTTTCTCCTTTTACCTTTATAATGACTTGTGATCTAACATTGCACGCCAAGTGTTCGATGATATGTCGATGTAAATGTCACTCCTAAATGTGGCATTCGGTTTCTATGTTCGAAATTATGCTTTTATTCGATCGTCTTGATTATGTAGTGCATAATGTGCTTTGTGGCTTCCTACTATCCTCATTCTTTATGCTTATGTCTAGCTGTCTTTAATGTTCAATTGGTTTTTCTCCTTTTTTCTTTAAAATGACTTGTGATCTAACATTGCACGCCAAGTGTTCGATGATATGTCGATGTAAATGTCAGTCCTAAATGTGGCATTCGGTTTCTAGGTTCAAGTTATGCTTTTATTCAATCGGTCTTGATTTTATAGTGCAGATTGTGCTTTGTGGCTTGATACTATGCTCATTCTTTATGCTCATGCCTAGATGTCTATAAAGTTGGCTTGTTTTTTATCGTTTTGCCTTTAAAATTACATGTGATCTAACATTGCACACCAAGTGTTCGATGAAATGTTCATGTAAATGTCACTCCTAAATGTGGCATTCGATATCTAGGTTCGAATTAATACTTTTATTCGATCGGTCTTGATTCTGTAGTGTAGAATGTGCCTATTGGATTGATACTATCCTCGTTCTTTATGCCTATCCCTAGATATCTTTAAAGTTCACTTGTTTTTTCTCCTTTTTCCTTTAAAATGACTTGTGATCTAACATTGCACGGCAAGTGTTCAATGAAATATCGATGTAAATGTCACTACTAAATGTGGCATTCAGTTTCTAGGATCGAATTTATGCTTTTATTCGACTGGTCTTGATTTTCTAGTGTAGAATGTGCTTTGTGGCTTGATACTATCCTCCATCTTTATGCTTATACCTAGCTGTCCTTAAAGTTCAATTGGTTTTTCTCCTTTTGCTTTTAAAATGACTTGTTATCTAACATTGCACGCCAAGTGTTCGATGAAATGTCTATGTAAACGTCACTCCTAAATGTGGCATTCGATTTCTAGGTTCGAATTTACGCTTTTATTCGATCGATCTTGATTTTGTAGTTAAGAATTTGCTTATTTGCTTGATACTATCCACATTCTTTATGTTTATGACTCGATATCGTTAAAGTTCACTTGTTTTTCTCCTTTTTCCTTTAAAATGATTTGGAATCTAACATTGCACGCCAAGTGTTTGATGATATGTCGATGTAAATGTCAGTCCTAAATGTGGCATTCAGTTTCTAGGTTCAAATTTATGCTTTTATTCGATCGGTCTTGATTTTATAGTGTAGATTGTGCTTTGTGGTTTGATACTATCCTCATTCTTTATGCTTATGCCTACCTGTCTTTAAAGTTCACTTGTTTTTTCTCCTTTTGCCTTTAAAATGACTTGTGATCTAACATTGCACGCCAAGTGTTCGATGAAATGTCCATGTAAAAGTCACTCCTAAATGTGGTATTCTGTTTCTAGGTTCGAATTAATGCTTTTATTCGATCGGTCTTGATTTTTTAATGTAGAATGTGCTTATTGGCTTGATAGTATCCTCATTTCGTATGCTTATGCGTAGATATCTTTAGCATTCACCTATTTTTTCTCCTTTTTCCTTTAAAATGTATTGAGATCTAACATTGCACACCAAGTGTTCAATGAAATGTCCATGTAAATGTCACTCCTAAATGTGGCATTCGGTTTCTAGGTTCGAATATATGCTTTTATTCGATCGGTCTTAATTTTGTAGTGCAGAATGTGCTTATTGGCTTGATACTATCCTAATTCCTTATGCTTATGACTAGATATCGTTAGAGTGCACTTATTTTTTCTCCTTTTGCCTTTAAAATGACTTGTTATCTAACATTGCAAGCCAAATGTTCAATAAAATGTCCATGTAAATGTCACTCCTAAATGTGGCATTCAGTTTCTAGGTTCGAATTAATTCTTTTGTTCGATCGGTCTTGATTTTGCAGTGTAGAACGTGCTTATTGGCTTGATACTATCCTCATTTTTTATGCTTATAACTAGACGTCTTTAAAGTTCACTAGTTTTTTCTCCTTTAGCCTTTAAATTGACTTGTGATCTACCATTGCACGCCAAGTGTTCAATGAAAGGTTAATGTATATGTCACTCCTAAATGCGGCCTTCGATTTCTAGCTTCAAATTTATGCTTTTATTCGATAAATCTTGGTTTTGTAGTGCAAAATGTGCTTATTGGCTTGATACTATCCTCATTCTTTATGCTTATGCCTAGATATCGTTAAAGTTCACTTGTTTTTTCTCCTTTTGCTTTTAAAATGACGTGATCTAATAGTGCACCCCAAGAGTTCGATGATATGTCGATCTAAATGTCACTCCTAAATGTGGTATTCGGTTTCTAGGTTCGAATTTATGCTTTTATTCGATCGGTCTTGATTTTGTAGTGCAGAATGTGCTTGTTGGCTTGATACTATCCTCATTCTTTATGCTTATGCCTAGATATCGTTGAAGTTCACTTGTTTTTTCTCCTTTTGCCTTTAAAATGACTTGTGATCTAACATTGCACGCCAAGTGTTCGATGATATGTCGATAATAATGTTAGTCCTAAATGTGGCATTCGGTTCCTAAGTTCGAATTTATGCTTTTATTCGATCGTTCTTGATTTTAAAGTGCAGAATGTGCTTTGTGGCTTGATACTATCCTCATTCTTTATGCTTATGCCTAGATGTCTTTAAAGTTCATTTATTTTTTCTCCTTTTGCCTTTAAAATGACATGTGATCTAACATTGCACGCCAAGTTTTCGATGAAATGTCCATGTAAATGTCACTTCTAAATGTGGCATTCGGTTTCTAGGTTTGAATTTATGCTTTTATTCGATGGGTCTTGGTTTTGTAGTGCCAAATGTGCTTGTTGGCTTGATACTATCTGATGTAACCCGAAATAACGACTCGCTAAAAGACAAGAAGTTGTTTGGGCAAGACATTTTGAGGGGATCAAAAGCCAAGGTTTTCACTAATCGGGAGACTACTTAGGATGAAGAAGTTCCCACAGACGGCGCCAGTGATGAAACCCGAAATAACGACTCGCTAAAAGACTAGAAGCGGGATTATTGTATTCGAAAGTGCAAACACTTGCTTCTTTATTTATGATTTTCTTTACAGCGAGGTTACAAGCCAATGAGGCTAATAAGCAATTGAGGATTACACCCTAGACCTCCTACGAGTATTTGAGATCTCGATCTAACAATGTTCGAGGTCTCCTATTTGCTAAACAATTCTACCACCTAAGTATCACTTGATTGATCTTGAGGCGAGGTGGACTTGAGAGCGTGGTATAGAGAGTCTTGTGAGATTGTGTAGCGAGGTTTTTGTATGACTTGAAGGTTTTTTGTGGACTTCACTTGTCTATAGCGAAGTCTTTTGACGATGTTTCAATCACGTCGATCTTCAACGAGCAAGATAGTTCTTGAGTTCAAGATGTTTTTCGACCTTTTTCCATGTGAGGTACCCCACTATTTATAGAGGATTGGGGAGTCAAGTTTTGATCATAGTCCGATGTGGGATGCCCGAGATCAGGGCCTCTGCTTGGTTTAGAGGTGAGGCGGCTGGTGATTGGCTTTGGGGAGCGGCGTTAGCTGAGTGGTTCTGGTGGACGGGTGTGTCAGTAGAGTCGGTTACGAGGTTGAAGCCTCGCTCCGAGGTTTCGGAGGACCTCGTGAGGGTAGGAACTTTGTTTAAATAAATGAGGGATATGGGTGTGTGACGGCGAATCATCCTTGGAAGGCCCGCCGAGTCTGTTTGTACCTTGTTCTCCGGGCCCACTTCTTATTTTTCTATTTTGGACATCATCACAACCCCATGGCCTGGGGATTTTGACCCGAGAGCCGCAGGGCATAAGTTCCTTGAGGTCGCGGGGTATGAGGTTCTAGGGGTTGGGAGAGCGCTTTACGAGGTGCGAGGTTTTTGAGGTTTGGGGAGCGTTTTGCGAGGTGCGAGGTTCTAGAGGTTGGGAGAGCGTTTTGCGAGGTGCGAGGTTTTAGAGGTTGGGAGAGCGTTTTGCAAGGTTTTCTCCTTGCGAGGCTCTGTACTTGGATTTTTCTTTGATTTGCATGGGCGAAGCTTCATGGGCCCGCTCTTCATATCTTGCTTAATGGGCCGTCCAGGTGGGATAGGCCCAATGAGCCTTTCAGGAGCGTGGGGAGGCCCAAGCCTATTCTTTATAAGGGCGTATCCCATACGCTTCCCCCTTCATCTTCTTCTCCACCACTTTGGCTCTCTCTCTCTTCGCCTTTTCGGCTTCCTGTGAGCAGTTTTCGAGCGGTTTTCGACGAACCTCCGCTACCTTCCAGTTGCGCCACTGCTCCTTCCACGCCGATTCTAAGCAAGTAAGTACTCGACTCTCTACTTCTCGTTTTTGGTGTTCTTCGTTTTTTCTTTCGCCGTCTTTTGCTCTCAACGAGAGATGTATGTTTTCCAGGCGTTTCGTGCCTGTGTCACGGTGGCGAAATAGCGGCGGCGGGGTTGCGTATGCTCCTATGTGTTGCCCTCGCCACTTTTCTTTGCTTTTTCTTGTTTTATTCTGCGCCTTGGTGGGCGATGGTTGTTTCTCGGCGTTTCGTGCCAGTGATGGAGCGCCGAGACTGTGTTCGTGAGGGTGGCTGTCGTTCTTCTCTTCGCCCCCTTTTTTGCTGTTTCCCCTTTATTATTTTTTTTGGTTTGGGTTTTGGTGAGCAACGGTGGTTTCTTGGTGCTTTTTCGCCAGTGCCGTGGTGGTGGGACGGTGGGGCAATGGCGGCGATAGCCATGCCTTCGTTTCCTTCGTCTGCCGGTTGATGGTTTAGTGTTTGCTTTTTTCATCATTTTGAATCTTCAGACCCTCGGAGCCCAAACGTCATGATGTCCGACTGACGGGACGTTTGGGCTTCCACTGCAGGCCTCCACAGCTGGTTGGCTTCCTTCTTTCTCTTTCCTCCTTTTTGACGCTTCAAATTCTCCTCCGCCGACCTATCCTGTCAGAGTGGCCTCTAGGGTGCCACATGGCTCTTCTTCCCAAATGACCTCGAATCATCTTTCTTCTGGTTGTTGTTATGACCTCGCGTTCCTCTTCCCTTTGTTGTTGTTACGACCTCGTGTTGTTTTTCCCTTCGTGGTTATGACCTCGCATTCTTCTTCCCTTTGTTGTTATTACGACCTCGTGTTGTTTTTCCTTGGTTGTTTTGCCCAATGTATCAACACTTCTTTCTTTTCCAGGTGCTAGCCTCCCCCGGCCTGGACGTCGTTGTTTCATGCCTAGGAGAGCTTTTGTGGGCCCGCCACCAGGTTTCGTGTTCAAAATTCAAGAGGGTTTTTACGAGGAGGTTTCCGAGTCTATGGGAAGCGTAGAGCCTAGCGACTCACAGAATTCGAGGTCCTCTTCGTTGATTTTTAGCGACCCTTCTTCTAGTGACTCCGAGGTTTCCATTAATTCGCGCTTTTCCCGACTTCGTGCATCGTCGGGTGTTGAAATGGCCTCGTCTTCCACCCACGATGAGGTTGTTGCCGAGGTTGTGGCGACGTCGTCTGACTCCTATTAGCCCGCGACCTTTGATGCGGCGTACATTATTGGCGTCGTGTCCTGCGTCCCACCCGTCCTCGAGGAACGTATCCTCATGTCCTTGCATTCGTGCGAGGCTTTTCTATCCGATGGAATGCCTACTGAGCTAAAGCTTAAGGAACTCGCTGATATTGCCAAGAACTTCGCTTGGCCCGAGGGAGTCGAGCTAGCACTTCTCGAAGAGGAGGGTAGCTCCTTGGCGTCTTACGAGAGGTGCGTGGTTGTTCACCTGTTCAGCCTCCAAGCGGGCTTCAGGTTACCCTTGGGCCAACACATCGTTGACTTTTTGTGGGCCATGCGAATCTGCCCTGCACAGCTGTTTCCCAACGCTTGGAGGCTATTGTGCGCCTACACGGTTCGCAGTCGCAAACTCGGGGATGGGCCGAACACTGACAACATGTCGACTCTGTTCCTAGCGAGGAGGGAGCAAAAGTCCTGCCTCATAAACCTTAGCCTGCCGAATATCAAACTCACCACGGCCCCTTCGAATTTCGGGCCGTGGAAGAAGAATTGGTTTCTGGTTCGAGACCTCACCGGGAGGTATCTCAATTTTCCCATGGCACCGGGCAACTTTGTCTGGTCCATGGGTCCGCATACGGTTTACGAGCTTAAAGCACTCAAAGCCCGATATGCCCCGGTGCGTCAGGCCCCGTACCAGAAGTATCTAGCACAGGATCGGCTTGAGTGGGCCGGCCTGAGCCTCGCCCTTCCGCCCCGCGAGGGTAAAGAGGGTACTTAATTTTTCTCTCTTTGTTTTTTCTGTTTGCCCTTTTAGATAGCAAGGTTTGAACATCTCGCTAGCCCGACTAGTTTAACGTTCCGTTTTCAGGCCGCGAGTTTAAGAATTTTGTGAGCTTGACTTTTTTTTTTGCCTTTTATCTAACTTACTTCCATGTTTCTCTTTGGCAGTGGATCTTTTTGGTGCTCTTACCTCGAAGTTAGAGGGAAAGAAACCTGTGACTTCCAGTTCTCGGCTCCGGTCCCCCGAGGTCAAAAGGGGATAGTTATCAAGGATCCGACCCCGCCGGCGAGACCCCCCCCCCCCTCGCAGTCGAAATCTATCCCCCCTCCGCTGAAGACGTCCGGGGAGAAGAACGCTGGGGGGGTTCTACCTAAGGGGGACGTCGTGAAGACGTCTTCCCAAGCCTCTCGAGGGTCTGGCGATAGAGTCGGGCATAAGAGGAAAGGCACGGAGTCCCCTCATGGGGAGAAGGGGAAGAAACACCGAGCGGACGACCAGCGAGGTTCGTCGGGGAAGGACCAGCGAGGTTCGTCGGGGAAGGAGATCATTCCCTCCTTTAACTTTGAGGGACGAGCTCTCGACGCCGCTGGTCCTTCTCCCGCCATGTTTCATTGCCCCGGGCCGGTTAGGGGTTCCCCGGTGAAGTGGGGTCAGGAGGAGTGGAAGGAGGAGGTCGCGTGGGCCAACAACCTCACCGAGGCGGCTCTTGACGACGAGGCTACTCGATACTCGACAATGGTAAGTTATGCTTTTATAAACTCCGCTTCTATTTAGGGTTTCGTGCCTTCTTTCTTATTTCTTTCTTTTCCCAAACATTTTTCTGAACTTGCAGCATACCTTCTTTGATAATTACAACCGTAGCCGCATCAGCCTCGCTCATGCTAGGATGGAAAAGATGGAGGCGGCGCTTAAAGTCCGCACAGAGGAGTGCGCGAAGCAAGCAAAGGAGCTTGATGCGGACAAGAAGCGGGTTGAAGCCGCTGAGGTTGCGGCAAGGGACGTGGCTAAGGTGGCGGCGAGGGCGAAGGAGGGAGAGAACCGAGCAAAGGAGCGGGAGAGCAAGGCGAGAGGAGTGGCCAAGGTTTTACAGGGCGAGAATGAGGAGCTTCGGGGTAAGCTCTCCGCCGAGCACAACTTCTTCAAGGGGAAAGAGGCGGAGCTTTCGAAGGCTAAGGAGGAGATTACCCGCCTCGAACGGCGTGTTGTTGAGCTCAAAGAGGAGGCGGAGGCCACGGGACCCATGTACGTGGCTTCGGAGGGGTATTAAACGGAGTTAGTGGAAAGTGTGAGGAAGATGTTCCACCAAGCCGTCCGTATGGGGGTCAGGCAGGCGGTGGCAAAGTACGGGCATATTGATCCCCTCATGACCTTCCTCATCCCTAATTATGAAGAGACTATGGTGGAGGAAACCGGGGAGGAGCGCAAGGGAGAATGTGAGTTCTACCTCGTTCAAGGAGACCCGAAGGTCGTTACGGCCCCTCAGCCTGTGATAGATGCGCCAGGTTCACAGCCGTCTGCTTTCCTTTTTAATTGATTTGAAACTTAATTCTGTTTGCTTGCTTAAATCTAAAATCCCCGTTTTATGTTGATCGTTTAGAAATCCTGATTCCCTTGAGTTCGAAACCTTACTTGCATGCTATACTTGGTTTGTAACTTTGGGTAATTTATCTTTGACTTGGCACAACGACCTAGATCGAGTTAGTATCCTCATTCTTTATGCTTATGCCTAGTGTTCAATTATTTTTTCTCCTTTTGCCTTTAAAATGACTTGTGATCTAACATTACACGCCAAGTGTTCGATGAAATGTTCATGTAAATGTCACTCCTAAATGTGGCATTCGGTTTCTAGGTTCGACTTAATGCTTTTGTTCTATCGGTCTGGATTTTGCAGTGCAGAATTTGCTTATTAGCTTGATACTATCCTCATTCTTTATGCATATGCCTAGATGTCTTTAAAGTTCACTTGTTTTTTCTCCTTTAGCCTTTAAAATGACTTGTGATCTAACATTGCATGCCAGGTGTTCAATGAAAGGTCAATGTAAATGTCACTCCTAAATGTGGCATTCGGTTTCTAGTTCGAATTAATGCTATTATTCGATCAATCTTGATTTTTCAGTTTAGAATGTGCTTATTGGCTTGATAGTATCATCATTCTTTATGCTTATGCCTAGATGTCTTTAAAGTTCACTTATTTTTTCTCCTTTTGCCTTCAAAATGACTTGTGATCTAACATTACACGGCAAGTGTTCGATGAAATGTTCCTGTAAATGTCAGTACTAAATGTGGCATTCGGTTTCTACGTTCGAGTTAATGCTTTTATACGATTGGTCTTGATTTTGCACTGCAGAATTTTCTTATTGGCTTCATACTATCCTCATTCTTTATGCTTATGCCTAGCTGTCTTTAATGTTCACTTTTTTTTTCTCCTTTAGCCTTTAAAATGACTTGTGATCTAACATTCCAAGCCATGTTTTCAATGAAAGGTCAATGTAAATGTCACTCCTAAATTTGGCATTCGGTTTCTAGGTTTGAATTAATGCTTTCATTCGATCAGTGATGATTTTGCAATTCAGAATGTGCTTATTGGCTTGATACTATCCTCATTTTTTATGCTTATGCCTAGATGTCCTTAAAGTTCACTTGTTTTTTCTCCTTTTATCTTTAAAATTTGACTTGTGATCTAACATTGCACGCCAAGTGTTCGGTTTCTAGGTTCAAATTAATGCTTTCATTCTTTATGCTTATGCGTAGATGTCTTAAATGTTCACTTGTTTTTTCTCCTTATGCCTTTAAAATGACTTGTGATGTAACATTACACGCCAAGTGTTCGATGAAATGTCCATGTAAATGTCATTCCTAATGTGGCATTCGGTTTCTAAGTTTGAGTTAATGCTTTTATTCGATCGGTTTTGATTTTGCAGTGCAGAATTTGCTTATTGGATTGATACTATGCTAATTCTTTATGCTTATGCCAAGATGTCTTTAAACTTCACTTGTTTTTTCTCCTTTTATCTTTAAAAATTGACTTGTGTACTAACATTACACGCCAAGTGTTCGATGAAAGGTCAATGTAAATTTCACTCCTATATGTGGCATTCGGTTTCTAGTTTCGAATTAATGGTTTTATTCGATCTGACAGATTTTGTAGTGGAGAATGTGCTGATTGGCTTGATACTATCCTCAATCTTTATGCTTATACCTAGATGTCTTTAAAGTTCACTTCTTTTTTCTCCTTTTATCTTTAAAAATTGACTTATGTACTAAAATTGCACAATTGTTCGATGATATGTCAATGTAAATATCACTCCTAAATGTGGCATTCGGTTTCTATGTTCGAATTAATGCATTTATTCGATTAGTCTTGATTTTGCAGTGCAGAATGTGCTTATTGGCTTGATACTATCCTTATTCTTTATGCTTATGCATAGATGTCTTTAAAGATGACTTGTTTTTTCTCCTTTTGCCTTTAAAATGACTTGGGATCTTACATTATACGTTAAGTGTTCGATGAAATGTCCATGTAAATGTCACTCCTAAAATGTGGCATACATTTTCTAGGTTTGAATTTATGCTTTTATTCGATCGATCTTCATTTTGTATTGCAAAATGCGGTTATTAGCTTGATACTTTCCTCATTCTTTATCCTTATGCCTAGATGTCTTTAAAGTTCACTTGTTTTTCTCCTTTTTCCTTTAAAATAAACATGTGATCTAATACTGCACGCCAAGCGTTCGATGAAATGTCCATGTAAATGCCACTCCTAAATATGGCATTTAGCTTCTAGGTTGGAATTTATCT
Source organism: Fallopia convolvulus (assembly GCA_964016875.1). NCBI lineage: Eukaryota > Viridiplantae > Streptophyta > Magnoliopsida > Caryophyllales > Polygonaceae > Fallopia > Fallopia convolvulus. The sequence goes on along the minus strand of OZ024724.1, from coordinate 34,482,951 downwards.
TTTTATCCGATCGGTCTTGATTTTTTAGTGCGGAACGTGCTTATAGGCTGGATAATCTCCTCATTCTTTATGCTTATGCCTAGATGTCTTTAAATTGTACTTGTTTTTCTCCTTTTGCTGTTAAAATGACTTGTGATCTAACATTGCACGCCAAGTGTTCGATGGAATGCCCATCTAAATGTCACTCCTAAATATGGCACTCGGTTTCTAGGTTCGTATTTATGCGTTTATTCAATCGGTCTTGATGTTGTAGTGCAGAATGTGCTTATTGGCTTGATACTATCCTCATTCTTTAAAAGTTCACTTGGTCTTCTCCTTTTGCCTTTAAATATTGACTTCTGATCTAACATTGCACTCTAAGTGCTCTATGAAATGTCCATGTAAATGTCACTCCTAAATGTGGCATTCGGTTTCTAGGTTCGAATTTATGTTTTTATTCGATCAATCTTGATTTTTTAGTGTAGAATGTGCTTATTGGCTTGATACTATCCTCATTCTTTATGCTTATACCTAGATGTCTTTAAAGTTCACTTGTTTTTTCTACTTTTGCCTTTAAATATTGTCTTGTGATCTAACATGCATTGCACGCCAAGCGTTCTATGAAATGTCCATGTAAATGTCACTCCTAAATGTGGCATTCTGTTTCTAAGTTAGAATTTATGCTTTTATTCAATACGTCTTGATTTCGTAGTGTAGAATGTGCTTATTGGCTTGATAATATCCTCATTCTTTTTGCTTATGCCTAGATATCTTGAAAGTTCACTTGTTTTTTCTACTTTTGCCTTTAAAAATTGACATGTGATTTAACATTGCACACCACTTGTTTGATGATGTGTCCATCTAAATATCACTCCTAAATGTGGCATTCGGTTTCTAGGTTCGTATTTATTCTTTTATTCAATCGGTCTTGATCATTTAGTGCAGAAGGTGCTTATTGGCTTGATACTATCCTTATTCTTTATGCTTATGCCTAGATATATTTAGAGTTCATGTGTTTTTTCTCCTTTTGCCTTTAAAATGACATGTGATCTAACAATGCACGCCAAGGGTTCGATAAAATTTCCATGTAAATGTCACACCTACATGTGGCATTCGGTTTCTAGGTTCGAATTAATGCTTTTGTTCGATAAGTCTTGATTTTGCAGTGCAGAATGTGCTTATTAGCTTGATAGTATCCTCATTCTTTATGCTTATTCCTAATGTCTATAAAGTTCACTTATTTTTTCTCCGTTTGCCTTTAAAATGACTTGTGATCTAACATTACACGCCAAGTGTTCGATGAAATGTTCATGTAAATGTCACTCCTAATGTGGCATTCGGTTTGTAGGTTCGAGTTAATGCTTCGATTCGATCGGTTTTGATTTTGCGGTGCAGAATTTGTTTATTGGCTTGATACTATGCTAATTCTTTACGCTTATGCCAAGAAGTCTTTAAACTTCACTTATTTTTTCTCCTTTTATCTGTAAGAATTGACTTGTGTACTAACATTGCACGCCAAGTGTTCGATGAAAGGTCAATATAAATGTCACTCCTATGTGTGGCCTCCGGTTTCTAGTTTCGAATTAATGGTTTTATTCGATCAGTCTTGATTTTGTAGTGCAGAATGTGATGATTGGCTTGATACTATCCTCAATCTTTATGCTTATACCTAGATGTCTTTAAAGTTCACTTCTTTTTTCTCCTTTTATCTTTAAAAATTGACTTGTGTACTAACATTGCACGCTAAGTGTTCGATGATATGTTAATGTAAATATCACTCCTAAATAAGGCATTCGGGGTCTAGGTTTGAATTAATGCTTTTATTCAATCAGTCTTGATTTTGCAGTGCAGAATGTGCTTATTGGCTTGATACTATCCTTATTCTTTATGCATAGGCCTAGATGTCTTTAAAGTTCACTTCTTTTTTCTCCTTTTATCTTTAAAAATTGACTTATGGTGCCAAGATCTCAAAATTTGACTCGGCTAAACTCGTGGTGCCAAGATCAAAAATAAATTACCCTAGACTACAAACTAGTATAGATCTCAAGTCATTTTAAACGCAAAAGGAGAAAAAACAAGTGAACTTGAAAGACATCTAGGCATAAGCATAAAGGATGAGGATAGTATCAAGCCAATAAGCACATTATGCACTACAAAATTAAGAGCATAAATTCAAACCTAGAAACCGAATGCCACATTTAGGAGTGACATTAACATGGACATTTTATAGAACACTTGGCGTGCAATGATTGATCTCAAGTCAAATTTTAAAGGCAAAAGAAGAAAAAACAAGTGAACTTGAAAGACATCCAGGCATAAGCATAAAGAATGAGGATAGTATCAAGCCAATAAGCACATTCTACACTACAAAATTAAGACCGATCGAATAAAAGCATAAATTCGAAATTAGACACCGAATGCCACATTTAGGAGTAACATTTACGTAGATATTTCATCGAACACTTGGCGTGCATTGTTTGATTTCAGATACTATTCGATCTAAAACTGCACGCCAAGTGTTCGATGAAAGTCCATGTAAATGTCACTCCAAAATGTGGCATTCGGTTTCTAGGTTCGAATTAATCTTTTTATTCGATCGGTCTTGATTTTGCAGTGCAAAATGTGCTTATTGGCTTGATCCTATCCTCATTCTTTATGCGTATGCCTCGATGTCTTTAAAATTCAAATGTTTTTTCTCCTTTTGCTTTAAAATGACTTGTGATCTAACATTACACACCAAGTGTTCAATGAAACATCAATGTCAATCTCACTCCTAAATGTGGCATTCGGTTTCTAGGTTCGAGTTTATCCTTTTATTTGATCGGTCTTGATTTATTAGTGAAGAATGTACTTATTGGCTTGATACTATCCTCATTTTTTTTGCTTATGCCTAGATGTCATTAAAGTTCACTTTTTTTTTCTACTTTTGCCTTTAAAATGACTTGTGATCTAACATTGCACGCCAAGTGTTCAATGAAATATCAACGTAAATGTCACTCCTAAATGTGGCATTAGGTTTCTAGGTTCGAATTTATGCATTTATTCGATCGGTCTTGGTTTTGTAGTGCAGAATGTGCTTATTGGCTTGATATTATCCTCATTCTTTGTGCTTATACCTAGATATCTTTAAAGTTCACTTTTTTTCTTCTTTTGCCTTTAAAAATTGACTTGTGTACTAATATTGCACGCCAACTTGTTCGATGAAATGTCCATGTAAGTATGACTCCTAAAAAAGACATTCGTTTTCTAGGTTCGAATTGATGCTTTTATTTGATCGGTCTTGATTTTGCAGCGCAAAATGTGCTTATTGGCTTGATATTATCCGTATTCTTCATGCTTATGCCTAGATGTCTTTAAAGTTAACTTGTTTTTTCTCCTTTTGCCTTTAAAAGTTGACTTGTGATCTAACATTGGTCGCCAAGTGTTCGATGAAATGTCCATGTAAATGTCACTTCTAAATGTGGAATTTGGTTTCTAGGTTCGAATTTATGCTTTTATTCGATCGCTCTTGATTTTTTAGTGCAGAATGTGCTTATTGGCTTGATATTATCCTCATACTTTATACTTATTCCTAGATGTCTTTAAAGTTCACTTGTTTTTTCTCTATTTGCCTTTAAAAATTGAATTATGATCTAACATTGCACGACAAGTGTTCGATGAAATGTCTATGTAAACGTCACTCCTAAATGTGGCATTCGATTTCTAGGTTCGAATTTACACTTTTATTCGATCGATCTTGATTTTGTAGTTAAGAATTTGCTTATTTGCTTGATACTATACACATTCTTTATGTTTATGACTCGATATCGTTAAAGTTCACTTGTTTTTCTCCTTTTTCCTTTAAAATGATTTGGAATCTAACATTGCACGCCAAGTGTTCGATGAAATGTCCATGTAAATGTCAGTCCTAAATGTAGCATTCGGTTTCTAGGTTCGACTTAATAATTTAATTCAATCGGTCTTGATTTTGCAGTGTAGAATGTGCTTATTGGCTTGATGCTATCCTCATTCTTTATGCTTATGCCTTGGTATCTTTAAAGTTCAATTGTTTTTTCTCCTTTTGCCTTTAAAATGACTTGTGATCTAACATTCCACCCCAAGTGTTCAATGAAACATCAATGTAAATGTCACTCCTAAATGTGTCATTCAGTTTCTAGGTTCGAATTTATGCTTTTATTCGTTCGGTCTTGATTTTTTTAGTGAAAAATGTACTTATTGGCTTGATACTATCCTCATTCTTTATTCTTATGCCAAGATGTCTTTAAAGTTCACTTGTTTTTTTCTACTTTTGCCTTTAAAATGACTTGCGATCTAACATTGCACGCCAAGTGTTCAATGAAATATCAATGTAAATGTCACTCCTAAATGTGGCAATCGGTTTCTAGGTTCGACTTAATACTTTTATTCTATCGGTCTTGATTTCGCAGTGCAGAATGTGCTTGTTGGCTTGAGACTATACTCATTCTTTATGCTTGTGCCTAGATGTCTTTGAAGTTCACTTATTTTTTCTACTTTTGCCTTTAAAATTACTTGTGATCTAACATTGCACGCCAAGTGTTCGATGAAATGTCCATGTAAATGTCACTCTTAAATGTGGCATTCGGTTTCTAGGTTCGTATTTATGCTTTTATTCAATCAGTCTTGATTTTGTAGTGAAAAATGTACTTATTGGCTTGATACTATCCTTATTCTTTATGCTTATCCCTAGATATCTTTAGAGTTCACTTGTTTTTTCTCCTTTTGCCTTTAAAATGAGTTGTGATTTAACATTGCATGCCAAGTGTTCGATGAAATATCCATGTAAATGTCACTCCTAAATGTAGCATTCGGTTTCTAGGTTTGACTTAATAATTTTATTCAATCGGTCTTGATTTTGCAGTACAGAATGTGCTTATTGGCTTGATGCTATCCTCATTCTTTATGCTTATGCCTTGATGTCTTTAAAGTTCAATTGTTTTTTCTCCTTTTGCCTTTAAAATGACTTGTGATCTAACATTGCACGCCAAGTGTTCAATGAAATATCAATGTAAATATCACTTAAATGTGACAATCGGTTTCTAGGTTCGACTTAATACTTTTATTCGATCGGTCTTGATTTCGCAGAGCAGAATGTGCTTATTGTCTTGAGACTATACTCATTCTTTATGCTTGTGCCTAGATGTCTTTGAAGTTCACTTATTTTTTCTACTTTTGCCTTTAAAATGAATTGTGATCTAACATTGCACGCCAAGTGTTCGATGAAATGTCCATGTAAATGCCACTCTTAAATGTGGCATTTGGTTTCTAGGTTCGTATTTATGCTTTTATTCAATCGGTCTTGATTTTGTAGTGAAAAATGTACTTATTGGCTTGATACTATCCTCATTCTTTATGCTTATGCCTAGATATCTTTAGAGTTCACTTGTTTTTTCTCCTTTTGCCTTTAAAATGAGTTGTGATTTAACATTGCATGCCAAGTGTTCGATGAAATATCCATGTAAATGTCACTCCTAAATGTAGCATTCGGTTTCTAGGTTTGACTTAATAATTTTATTCGATCGGTCTTGATTTTGCAGTACAGAATGTGCTTATTGGCTTGATGCTATCCTCATTCTTTATGCTTATGCCTTGATGTCTTTAAAGTTCAATTGTTTTTTCTCCTTTTGCCTTTAAAATGACTTGTGATCTAACATTGCACGCCAAGTGTTCAATGAAATATCAATGTAAATGTCACTTAAATGTGACAATCGGTTTCTAGGTTCGACTTAATACTTTTATTCGATCGGTCTTGATTTCGCAGAGCAGAATGTGCTTATTGTCTTGAGACTATACTCATTCTTTATGCTTGTGCCTAGATGTCTTTGAAGTTCACTTATTTTTTCTACTTTTGCCTTTAAAATGAATTGTGATCTAACATTGCACGCCAAGTGTTCGATGAAATGTCCATGTAAATGCCACTCTTAAATGTGGCATTCGGTTTCTAGGTTCGTATTTATGCTTTTATTCAATCGGTCTTGATTTTGTAGTGAAAAATGTACTTATTGGCTTGATACTATCCTCATTCTTTATGCTTATGCCTAGATATCTTTAAAGTTCACTTGTTTTTTCTCCTTTTACCTTTAAAATGAGTTGTGATTTAACATTGCATGCCAAGTGTTCGATGAAATATCCATGTAAATGTCACTCCTTAATGTGGCATTCGTTTTCTAGGTTCGAATTTATGCTTTTATTTGATCAGTCTTGATTTTTTTTTTGTGCAGAATGTGCTTATTGGCTTGATACTATCCTCATTCTTTATGCTTATGCCTAGATGTCTTTAAAGTTCACTTGTTTTTTCTCTGTTTGCCTTTAAAAATTGACTTCTGATCTAACATTGCACGCCAAGTGTTCGATGAAATGTCCATGTAAATGTCACTCCTAATGTAGCATTCGGTCTCTAGGTTCGACTTAATAATTTTATTCCATCGGTCTTGATTTTGCAGTGCAGAATGTGCTTATTGGCTTGATGCTATCCTCATTCTTTATGCTTATGCCTTGATGTCTTTAAAGTTCAATTGTTTTTTCTCCTTTTGCCTTTAAAATGACTTGTGATCTAACATTCCACCCCAAGTGTTCAATGAAACATCAATGTAAATGTCACTCCTAAATGTGTCATTCGGTTTCTAGGTTCGAATTTATGCTTTTATTCGATCGGTCTTGATTTTTTAGTGAAAAATGTACTTATTGGCTTGATACTATCCTCATTTTCTTATGCTTATGCCTAGATGTCTTTAAAGTTCAATTGTTTTTTCTACTTTTGCCTTTAAAATGACTTATGATCTAACATTGCACGCCAAGTGTTCGATGAAATGTCCATGTAAATGTCACTCCTAAATGTGACATTTGGTTTCTAGGTTCGAATTAATAATTTTATTCGATCGGTCTTGATTTTTTAGTGAAAAATGTGCTTATTGGCTTGATGCTATCCTCATTCTTTATCCTTATGCCTTGAAGCCTTTAACTTTCACTTATTTTTTCTACTTTTGCGTTTAAAATGACTTGTGATCTAACATTACACGCCAAGTGTTCAACGAAATATCAATGTAAATGTTACTCCTAAATGTGACATTCGGTTTCTAGTTTCGAATTAATTCTTTTATTCGATCGGTCTTGATTTTGTAGTGCAGAATGTTCTCTTTGGCTTGATAATATCCTCATTATTTATGCTTGTGCCTAGATTTCTTTAAAGTTCACTTGTTTCTTCTCCTTTTGCCTGTAAAAAATTGACTTCAGATTTAACATTGCACACAAGTGTTCGATTAAATGTCCATTTAGATGTCACTCCTAAATGTGGCATTAGGTTTCTAGGTTCGAATTTATGCATTTATTCGATCGGTCGTGATTTTTTGGTGCAGAATGTGCTTATTTGCTTGATATTATCCTCATTGTTTATGCTTATGCCTAGATCTCTTTACAGTTCACTTGTTTTTTCACCTTTTGCCTTTAAAAAATTGACTTGTGATCTAACTTTTGCACGCCAAGTGTTCGATGAAATGTCCATGTAAATGTCACTCCTAAATGTGGCATTCGGTTTCTAGGTTCGTATTTATGCTTTTATTCAATCAGTCTTGATTTTGTAGTGCATAATGTACTTATTGGCTTGATTCCCTCCTCATTCTTTATTCTTATGCTTAGATATCTTTATAGTTCACTTGTTTTTCTCCTTTTGCCTTTAAAATGACTTGTGATCTAACATTGCTCGCCAAGTGTTCGATGAAATGTCCATGTAAATGTCACTCCTAAATGTGGCATTCGGTTTCTAGGTTCGTATTTATGCTTTTATTCAATCAGTCTTCATTTTGTAGTGCATAATGTACTTATTGGCTTGATACTCTCCTCAATCTTTATTCTTGTGCCTAGATATCTTTATAGTTCACTTTGTTTTTCTCCTTTTGCCTTTAAAATGACTTGTGATCTAACATTGCACGCCAAGTTTTCGATGAAATGTCCATGTAAATGTCACTCCTAAATGTGGCATTCGGTTTCTAAGTTCGAATTTATGCTTTTATTCGACCATTCTTGATTTTCTAGTGTAGAATGTGCTTATTGGCTTGATATTATCCTCATTCTTTGTGCTTATGGCTAGATGTCTTTAAAGTTAACTTGTTTTTCTACTTTTGCCTTTAAAATGACTTGTGATCTAACATTGCGTGCCGAGTGTTCGATAAAAAGTCCATGTAAATGTCACTCCTAAATGTGGCATTCGGTTTCTAGGTTCGAATTTATACTTTATTCGATTGATCTTGATTTTGCAGTCTAGAATGTGCTTTTCTGCTTAATACTATCTTCATTTTTTGTGCTTATTCCTAGATTTCCTTAACATTCACTTGTTTTTTCTACTTTTGCCTTGAAAAAGACTTGTGATCTAACATTGCAGCACAAGTGTTCGATGAAATGTCCATATAAATGTCACTCTTAAATGTGGCATTCGGTTTCTAGGTTCGTATTTATTCTTTTATTCAATCGGTGTAGATTTTGTGGTGCAAAATGTACTTATTGGCATGTTACTCTCCTCATTCTTTATGCTTATGTCTCGATATCTTTATAGTTCACTTGTTTTTTCTCCTTTTGCCTTGAAAATGACTTGTGATCTTACATTGCACGCCAAGTGTTCGATGAATGTACATGTAAATGTCACTCCTAATGTGGCATTTGGTTTCTTGGTCGAATTTTTGCTTTTATTCGATCGGTCTTGATTTTCTCGTGTAGAATGTGCTTATTGGCTTGATGTTATCTTTATTCCTTATGCTTCTGCCTATATGTCTTTAAAGTTCACTTGTTTTTTCTCCTTTTGCCTTTAAAATGAATTGTGATCTATCATTACACGCCAAGTTTTCGATGAAATATCCATGTAAATGTCACTCCTAAATGTGGCATTCGGTTTCTAAGTTCGAATTTATGCTTTTATTCGACCAGTCTTGATTTTCTAGTGCAGAATGTGCTTTTTGGCTAGATACTATCCTCATTCTTTATGCTTATTCCTAGATGTCTTTAAAGTTCACTTGTTTTTTCTACTTTTGCGTTTAAAATGATTTGTGATCTAACATTTCACGCCAAGTGTTCGATGGAATGTCCTTGTAAATGTCACTCCTAAATGTGGCATTCGGTTTCTAGGTTCGTTTTTATGCTTTTGTTCAACCGGTCTTGATTTTGTAGTGTAGAATGTATTTATTGGCTTGATACTCTCCTCATTCTTTATGCTTATGCCTAGATATCTTTATTGTTCACTTGTTTTTTCTTCTTTTGCCTTTAAAATAACTTGTGATCTAACATTGCATGCCAAGTGTTCGATGAAATATCCATGAAAATGTGATTACTAAATGTGTCATTCGGTTTGTAGGTTGGAATTTATACTTTTATCTAATCGGTCTGGATTTTGAAGTGTAGAACGTTCTTATTGGCTCGATACTATTCATTCTTTATGCTTATGCCTAGATGTCATTAAAGTTCAATTGTTTTTTCTCCTTTTGCCTTTAAAATGACTTCTGATCTAACATTGCACACCAAGTGTTGATGAAATGTCCATATAAATGTCACTCCTAAATATGGCATTCGGTTTCTAGGTTCGAACTTATTCTTTTATTGGATGGGTCTCGATTTTGTAGTGTAGAATGTGCTTATTGGCTTGAAACTATCCTCATTCTTTATGCTTATGCCTAGATGTCTTTAAAGTTCACATGTTTTTTCACATTTTGCCTTTAAAAATTGACTTGTGACCTAACTTTGGACGCAAAGTGTTCGATAAAAAGTCCTTGTTAAAGTCACACCTAAATGTGGCATTCGGTTTCGAACATCAAATTTATTCTCTTATTCGATCGATCTTCATTTGTAGTGCATAATGTGCTTATTGGCTTGATACTATCCTCATTCTTTATGCTTATGCGTAGATGTCTTTAAAGTTCACCTATTTTTTTATCCTTTTGCCTTTAAAATGACTTGTGATCTAACATTGCACGCCAAGTGTTTGATGAAATTTCCATGTAAATGTCACGCCTAAATGTGGCATTCGGTTTCGTGGTTCGAATTTATGCTTTTATTCGATTGGTCTTGATTGTGTAGTGCAGAATGTGCTTATTGGCTTACTACTATCATCATTCTTTATGCTTATGCCTATATGTCTTAAAGTTCACATATTTTTTATCCTTTTGCCTTTAAAATGATTCTTATCTTACATTGCACGCCAAGGTTCGATGAAATGTCCATAAGTGTCACTCCTAAATGTGACATTCGTTTTCTAGGTTGGAATTTATGCTTTGATTCGAGCGATCTTGATTGTGAAGTGCAGAACGTGCTTATTGGCTTGATACTATTCATTCTTTATGCGTATGCCTAGATGTCTTTCAAGTTCACTTTTTTTTCTCCTTTTGCCTTTAAAATGACTTGTGATCTAACATTGCACGCCAAGTGTTCGATAAATCTTCCATGTAAATGTCACTCTTAAGTGTGACATTCGATTTTTAGGTTCGAATTAATTCTTTTATTGGATGGGTCTTGATTTTGTAGTGTAGAATGTGCTTATTGGCTTGATACTATCCTCATTATTTATGCTTTTTCCTAGATGTCTTTAAAGTTAACTTGTTTTTTTCTCCTTTTGCCTTTAAAATACCTGAGATCTAACATTGCACGCCAAGTGTTCGATGAAATGTCCATGTAAATGTCACTCCTAAATGTGGCATTTGGTTTCTAGGTTTGAATTTATGTTTTTATTGGATCGGTCTTGATTTTGTAGTGCAGAATGTGCTTATTGGCTTGATATTATCCTCATTCTTTATGCTTATCCCTAGATGTCTTTAAAGTTCACTTGTTTTTTCTCCTGTTTCCATTAAAAATTGACTTGTGATGTAACATTGCACGCCAAGTGTTCGATGAAATGTCCATGTAAATGTCACTCCTAAATGTGTCATTTGGTTTCTAGGTTGGAATTTATGCTTTTATCCGATCGGTTTTGATTTTGAAGTGCTGAACGTTCTTAGTAGCTCGATACTATTCATTCATTATGCTTATACCTAGATGTCAGTAATGTTCACTTTTTTTTCTCCTTTTGCCTTTAAAATGACTTGTGATCTAACATTGCATGCCAAGTGTTCGATGAATCTTCCATGTAAATGTCACTCCTAAATGTGACATTCGGTTTTTAGGTTCGGATTTATTCTTTTATTGTATGGGTCGTGATTTTGTATTGTAGAATGTTCTTATTGGCTTGATACTATCCTCATTCTTTATGCTTATGCCTAGATGTCTTTAAAGTTCACTTGTTTTCTCTTCTTTTTCCTTTAAAAATTGACTTGAGATTTGACATTGCACGCCATGTGTTCGATGAACTGTGCATGTGAATGTCACTCTTATATAAGGCATTCAGTTTCTAGGTTCGAATTTATGCTTTTATCCAATCGATCTTGATTTTGTAGTGCAGAATGTGCTTATTATTTTGATACTATCCTAATTCTTTATGCTTATGCCTAGATGTCTTTAAAGTTCACTTGTTTTTTCTCCTTTTGCCTTTAAAATGAGTTGTGATTTAACATTGCATGCCAAGTGTTCGATGAAATATCCATGTAAATGTCACTCCTTAATGTGGCATTCGTTTTCTAGGTTCGAATTTATGCTTTTATTCGATCGGTCTTGTATATGTAGTGCAGAATGTGCTTATTGGCTTGATACTATCCTAATTTTTTATGCTTATGCCTAGATGTCAGTAATGTTCACTTGCTTTTTCTCCATTTGCCTTTAAAATGACTTGTGATCTAAAATTGCACGCCAAGTGTTCGATGAATCTTCCATGTAAATGTCACTCCTAAATGTGACATTCAGTTTTTAGGTTCCAATTTTTTCTTTTATTGGATGGGTCTCTATTTTGTACTGTAGAATGTTCTTATTGGCTTGATACTATCCACATTCTTTATGCTTATGCCTAGATGTCTTTTAACTTCACTTGTTTTTTCTCCTTTTTCCTTTAATAATTGACTTGAGATTTTACATTGCACGCCATGTGTTCGATGAAATGTGCATGTGAATGTCACTCTTATATTTGGAATTTTATTTCTAGGTTCGAATTTATTCTTTTATCCAATCGGTCTTGATTTTGTAGTGCAGAACATGCTTATTGGCTTGATACTATCCTAATTCTTTATGCTTATGCCTAGATGTCTTTAAAGTTCACTTGTTTTTTCTCTTTTTGCAATAGATGTCATTAAAGTTCACTTGTTCTTATTGGCTTAATGTCACATTCTGCACTACAAAATCAAGACCGATCGAGTATAAGCGCAAATTTGAAGCTAGAAACCGAATTCCACATTTAGGAGTGACATTTACATGGGCATGCAATGTTCGATCACAAGTGATTTTAAAGGCAAAATGTGAAAAACAAGGGAACTTTAAAGAAATCTAGGCGTATTTACGCGTGACATTTACATGGACGTTTCATCGAACACTTGGCTTGCAATGTTAGATTACAAGTCATTTTACACGCAAAAGGGGAAAAACAAGTGAACTTTAAAGGCATCTAGGCATATGCAAAAAAAAAGAGGATAGTATTAAGCAAATAAGCACGTTCTGCACTACAAAATCAAGATCGATCGGATAAAAGCATAAATTCGAACCTAGATACCAAATGCCATATTTAGGAGTGACATTTACATGGACATTTTTTCAAACACTTGGTGTGCAGTGTTTGATCTCAAGTTAATTTTTAGAGGAAAAAGAAGAAAAAACAAGTGAACTTTAAAGACATCTAGGCATAAGAATAAAGAATGAGGATAATATCAAGTCAATAAGCACATTCTGCTCTACAAAACAAAGACCGATCGAATAAAAGCATGAATTAGAACCTAGAAACCGAAAGAGACATTTAGGAGTGATATTTACATGGACATTTCATCGAACACTTCACGTGAAATGTAGATCACAAGTCAATTTTTAAAGGCAAAAGGAGAAAAAACATGTGAAATTTAAAGACATCTAGACATAAGCATAAAGAATGAGGATAGTATCAAGCCAATAAGCACATTCTGCACTCTCAAATCAAGACTGATCGAATAAAAGTATAAATTTGAACCTAGAAACTGAATGCCACATTTAGGAATGACATTTACATGGACATTTCATCGAACACTTGGCGTGCAATGTTAAATCACAAGTCCTTTTAAAGGTAAAAGGAGAAAAAACAAGTGAACTTTAAAGACATCTAGACATAAGCATAATGAATGAAGATAGTATCAAGACAATAAGCACATTCTACACTAGAAAATCAAGACCGATCGAATAAAAGCATGAATTCAAACCTGGAAACCGAAAGCGACATTTAAGAGTGACATTAACATGGACATTTCATCGAACATTTGGCGTGCAATATTAGATCACAACTCATTTTAAAGGCAAAAGGAGAAAAACAAGTGAAATTTAAAGACATCTAGGCATAAGCATAAAGAATGAGGATAGTATCAAGCCAATAAGCACATTCTGCACTATCAAATCAAGACCGATCGAATAAAAGCATAAATTTGAACCTAGAAACCGAATGCCACATTTAGGAATGACATTTGCATGGACATTTCATCGAACACTTGGCGTGCAATGTTAAATCACAAGTCCTTTTAAAGGTAAAAAGAGAAAAAAACAAGTGAACTTTAAAGACATCTAGACATAAGCATAATGAATTAGGATAGTATCAAGACAATAAGCACATTCTACACTAGAAAATCAAGACCGATCGAATAATAGCTTAAATTCAAGCCTAGAAACCGAATGCCACATTTAAGAGTGACATTAACATGGACATTTCATCGAACATTTGGCGTGCAATGTTAGATCACAACTCATTTTAAAGGCAAAGGAGAAAAAACAAGTAAACTTTAAAGACATCTAGGTGTAAGCATAAAGAATGAGGATAGTATCAAGTCAATAAGCACATTCTGCTCTACAAAATCAAGATGTACCGAATAAAAGCATAAATTAAAACCTAGAAACTCAAAGCCACATTTAGGAGTGACATTTATATGGACATTTCATCGAACACTTGGCGTTTAATGGTAGATCACAAGTCAATTTTTAATGGCAAATGGAGAAAAAACAAGTGAACTTTAAAGACATCTAGACATATACATAAAGAATGAGATTAGTATAAAGCCAATAAGCACATTTTGCGCTACAAAATCAAGATCGATCAGATAAAAGCATCAATTGGAACCTAGAAACCGAATGCCACATTTAGGAGTGACATTTACATGGACATTTCATCGAAAACTTGGCAGCCAATGTTAGATCTCAAGTCATTCTAAAGGCAAAAGGAGAAAAAACAAGTGAACTTTAAAGACATCTAGGCATAAGCATAAAGAATGAGGATAGTATCAAGCCAATAAGCACATTCTACACTATCAAATCAAGACGGATCGAATAAAAGGATAAATTCGAACCTAGAAACCGAATGCCACATTTAGGAGTGACATTAACATGGACATTTCATCGAACACTTTGCGTGCAATGTTAGATCACATGTCATTTTAAAGGCAAAAGGAGAAAAAACAAGTGATCTTTAAAGACATATGGGCATAAGTGAATAGGCTAAAGTCATCGTGCCAAGATCAAAAATATATTACCCTAGACTACAAACTAGTATAGTAAGCGACCAAGGGATCGAACCCAAGAGAATCGGTATTCTGAACAATCAACATGTAACAAGACAGGGGTTTTTGGAAGTTTAAGCAAACAAATAACCAAGCAAAGATTATTGGGGATTAAATCAATTGAAGGGAAAGCATAGTTTATTCAATCAATTCCACCTTTTTAATCATTCGATCATCAATTCATCCACTTTTCTATTAATTCCCAGGTTAATTCCAATCCTTATAAAATATTTCCGCTTGTCCACGGTCCAAGCGAAATTATGATATGAACAAGAACGCTTAATTCAAATCATGCAAAATATTAAGGATAGAAGGAACTCAATTCATGCAATCAAGCTACGAGTCTCATGCATAAACTAACTATCAAATACTCTTCTCAATTCTAGTCCACGGTCCTAGAAAAGAGTAGTTTCAAGGATAAATAAGATTGCACAGACAACAATCAAACCAATCCAAACAGTACAATATCAATCAAATTCAACAAGTTACGCACCAAGAGATATCAATTGATAATCATATAAATAAAAACAAGAGTTTTGATATTAACCAAGGGATAGAAAAGTTACCAGAATCTCACGAATTACATAAAAAGGCTTCCTTGATTAAACAAACTCCAAGGGAAATTAGTTCTCCATAATAAAACTAGATTAAAATAACAATCTCAAAAAGTATCCTAGAATGTCGTACTCCTAATCTGAAAATGAAACTAAGCTTAAATAGTAGAAAAACAACCGAAACCTAAAGATATAAAATATAAGATAAGAGGATAGAAAATAACGAAGTCGGTGCCTCGGATACAAGTCCACCCGCGAGCGTGGTTTGGAACTGGGGCCCGGGTCATCTCGATCTGCTCGGCCGCGAAACCTCAATAAACCGCGAGCGCGGTTCTGACCCGCGGGCGCGGTTCCTACGACAGCATTCTGGCGTTAACTTCGGAGGTGGTTTTGACCCACATAGATTTGGAATTTGAACTCGCCATACAAACATGAATTGTGGCTCTTCGAGTTAGCTTTCCAATGATACCAAATTCAGCTTCATCCGATCATAGTAGCTCCCAAACGATGCATCACAAGAAAGTGGCGTCAAAACAACTCCAAATCAACATTTGTCTTCAAAAACTCTTGCAATTTTTCAAATCGTGTCTTCGGTCTTCATATTACAATTATGCTCAAAACTAACCTATACACACTCAAATCATACCTAAAATACAATAGTTAACCAATACTAAATAAAGCATATCTGTTGGATCGTAATCGGTTAGCAGTGAGCTTGGGAACTGGCAATTAAGTTGTTTCCAAGGCAGCGGAAGTAAATAATCGCAAGTAATAAAAACAGCGAAAGGCACAGTTCCTTTATAGAGGAACCCCACTACAACCAACTAGTTGTATGGGTAAACCTCTACCTCCGCTTGGAGGATTTTGAATGACTTACTTATATTGATTGCTTTGTTCCTTAGTTACACAGCCGGATTTACACTTCTCTGTTCCTACAAGTTCTTCCTAACTCTAGCAACACTAGTAAATCCTCTCAACTGAGTTCCTAAGCTCACAACAGCAAAACACAAGTAACTCAAACCTTACACTGACTTCTCAGTTCCCTTGCTCCAGGGAACTTCAGCTTCACCGTCGTCGAGATCACACACTCGCCGGCGGGGACTTCTCTTCCTTTTCTTTCTTTTCTCTGATGTGGGTGTTTGTAAGTTCTGGGAGAAGTACTCAGACCGAGTACTATTCATTTGGCTTTATAGTCCATTTGTCTTGGGCAGTCGCATCTTTCGTTTGTGTCCAAAATGCCCTTTGCTTGATGCCCAAGTTGTACTTTCTTCACATGTGACTTTGGTTTGAACTAGATCAACTTCTTGAATCAATCGGACCGTTGTATGAAGCGTGACAGTCTGATCCTCAGACTGTTCCCTTTGGCTGTCTGAGACAGAATCCCGCGATCTGCGCTGAACGGTCGTTGTCTTCACATGTGAGTTCCCATTTCATGGGAACTGACTTCTTCAGAGTTCCCTTGATGGAAACTCTTCATCGTTGTAAGCTTGTGTTTTCTTGTTTGTTTCTGGGAGTTCCCACTTCATGGGAACTTTCCTCTTCAGAGTTCCCTTGATGGAAACTCTTCATTGTGGCCAGTAGTGGCTTTGTCATTCATAGGAGTTCTTGGCTGTACCTGTGTTCCTTAGAAATACTTGAACAAACCACATTAGTTCCCTATGGTATTTGTCATTATCAAAACTTAAAGAGAAGTGAATCGTTGATCCGTTGCTTAGAACCAGAGGTCCCAACAACGTCCCAACAATTTCCCCCTTTTTGATGATGACAAACCCATCACAAAAATGCAAGTATTTCAATGAATGATATGCTGATGAGTTCCTAAGTATGATTTTGGGAAGTCACTCTTAGTGAGACATTTAGATTTAGGGAGCCACTTCTGGTGAGACACATAGTTCCTATTAGGCTTTTTATGCAATTGTTCCCCCTTAGCTTATGCGTGGTTTGTGATAACTTAAACTTTTAACTCATCTCACATTTGTTATCTTTCCCCCTTTTGACATCATCGAAAAATAAGCAAAGCAATATTAGGAAAGAATGGAACACGCAATCAAAATAAAGACCATTTCATTACTTAAAAGAATATGTACAATGGGAACCCAAGTACAATTTGTGGTCATTTTTGGATTACGGGAACAAGAAGGGAGAGATCATGGGCTCTGAGGGAACAAGGCGTCACAAAGGCGCGTAAGGACTTGTGTAAGCTTTTCTTGTCCTCTGGCCAACACTGCCTGGTCCCTAGCAATCTGATCGAGGGTGTTGGCGATGCGGAGCAACACTGAAGAGTTCCCTCTTGTGTACCAGGCTCTAGGGGAGCCGCCTCCTCTACAGGCTCCGAGGGCCTCATCTTCTGGGCAACTGTAATGTCCAGTTCCCTTCCAAGCTCGATTTCGTCTTTAGAGGCATCGTAGAGACCCTCTTTTTGTAGGAGCTTCTTGATCAGCCCGGAGTAGGGAAGGGAGTGGGACTTGGAGGCCATGCACTTTTCCATGTGCTCAAGGATAATTTGGGGAAGATTTATGGGCTTCTTGAGGAGGAAGTGGTAGAGGATGATGGCATCGGGGATGTTGACGACCAGGCGCTTTTCTTGGCGTGGGATCACCACGTTGATGATGAATTGGTGAGCGAGCTTGGCGACCAAGGACAGATGATGCCTCGAGTGGACCTTAGAGGGAACCCGACCCTCAAAAATTGTGTTGTACACCTCGGCGCTGTTGAAGTCGCCCCAGAGCTTGCTGGGCACCTCGCTAAGCCCTTGACCAGGGACCTGGAGTTGAAGGCGGATCGTAGACGTTGTAAAAATGAACTCGTCGCCTTCGTGGGAGAGAGTTCCTTGAGTGCCGTCGTTGGTGATAGTGAAGTTGTTGTAGAATTGACGCACTTGTGAGGGATCTACTCTCACAGTTTCTTGGCAGAGTCTCTCCCAGCCCTGGGCCTTGATCAGTTCCCACAGTTCCTCCAGACCATTTTCAGTTAGCACCTCTTTGGAAACAATGAGGTGAGGGAGAAGCTTTCGGCGCTCATTGACATGATGCTTGATGGTCCCCTTCCCCTTCCTTGACTTGCTTTTGGATTTGTTCCCCCTAGAGACCGTGCGAGGTCCTTTCTGCTGAGGGGGTGCAGCCGCTTCGATCATGAGCACGCGGTCCCTTGGTGGTGGGGAACTCGCGGACACCAACATTTGGTGTCCAGGTGTAGGGATGCGTGCTGGCTCCTTTGTAGCTGGAGCTTCTTCTTCTTCTTCGACCTCATCATGGGAGGTCCCTTCTTCCTCGGAGGAGCTCGAACCGGAGCCCTCCGCGTCATCTCCAGGATGACTTGTTGTTGCCTCAGCACCTCCAGCTGGTGCGAGGTCCCTTGTCTCTGTGGGCTCTTGAGGAGCAACCTTTTCTGGGGACTTTGTCCCTTGGGAGACTGTGTGCTCAGAGGGACCCCTGTTGAGTTCTTCCTCGATGGCCTTGAGCTGGGCTTCCTCCTCCAAAGTTCCCATGATGATCGGAGGAGGGTCCTTGGTCATTTTGCCGATGACCACAGAAAGAGGAAGATCGTCGTCGTCTGAGGAGAGGGCGACGGTACTTTTGGATGGTGAGGGAGAGGGGAGTTTGGTGGTGGTGGGAGACGTGATGGAAGAGGGGAGAGGAGAAGAAGAAATAGGGGTTGTGAGTTGAGTGGAAAGAGGAGGAAGGGATCTGTGGTCCTGTGGAGGAGAGATCCCCGAAGCGGAGATAGGAGTGGTGGAAATGTGTTTTGGTGAGGAAGGAGAAGGCGTTTTGTGAGGTGAAGGTGGAGTTGGAGATCCCGTAATGATGGGAACGAGAGGAAGTGAAGGAGGTTGGGATGTTGGAGTTCCCATCGTGGCGGGAACTGGAGGAGGTGGCGGAGGAGGTCCCTCAATTTGAAGAGGAGGGATGGAGGAGGAAGAGGGAAGTAGACTCTGGGGTTCGGAGTTCCCATCGTCGGAAGGAAAATGGTAGGGAGGTTTGGGAGCACAAGAACTCTCCTTGGAGCAGTTCAGGTAGTCCTCAAATCGGAAGAAAGCCTTCTTTCCTTGCTTTCTGCCTTCAGTTCCTTGTGGACATTCCTTCGCAAAATGTCCTTTCCTGTTGCATTTGTAGCAAGTCACTTCTGAGAGATCCTTCTCTGTGGGCTTTCTTTGGGAACTCTGTCCCTTTCCCCAGTTTCCACTATTCCGTTGAGACTTTCCTTTGTAGAAATTTCGAAGAGCTCTTGTCACAAGGACTAGCTCTTCATCCTCTTCTTCTTCGGAGTCTTCATGTTGTTCTTGGGTTGATTTGAGCATTTTTTCGATCTTGAGTGCGATCCCTCGATGAGCTCGACTTTGTTCCTTATCATCGATCTTCCTCTTCTCATGTCCCACTAACTTTCCAAATACTTGATGGAGCATAAGCGTTCGATTTTCTGGGTTTTCCTTGAACATCGTTCTTTCATTTGCCCATTCTCCAGTCAATCCATTGAAGAGCTGTTGGACCTTCATTTTGTGGGTGATTTCTTCTTTTGTGATCCCCAATCCTTCCATCTTAGTGCAAAGTCCTTCAAACCGGGATTGGTAGCTATCGACGGACTCTCCCATCTCAATTTGGAAGTTGTAGAACTCCCTCTTTGCATTCATTTGAAGATCTTCTCTGAGATCTGAGTTCCCAACGTGCATTTGTTGGATGGCTTCCCACATTTCCTTGGTTGTGTCAAGGTTGGAAACCCTGTCACAATCTTGTACGCACATGGACCTTTTTAGATACTGTTTTGCTTTGTAGTTTGCCTCCATGCACTTGTACTCGTTGGGACCCCACTTTGAGAGATCGTTGACAATAGCTGGATCGATTTCGAAGTTCCCCCTTTCGATGACGCACCAGGCTTGGTAGTCTTGGCCACGCATCCAATCTTTCATGTCGCGTTGCCAGCTTTCAAATCTTCCTGTTATAAGCCTTGGCGGCTTGCTGGTATTGTTCCCCACCTGAGTAAGTTCCTGAGCCATTTTGGCACCTGCGATGCTAACACAAATCTAGAGCGCTAGCTCTGATACCAATTGTTGGATCGTAATCGGTTAGCAGTGAGCTTGGGAACTGGCAATTAAGCTGTTCCCAAGGCAGCGGAAGTAAATAATCGCAAGTAATAAAAACAGTGAAAGGCACAGTTCATTTATAGAGGAACCCCACTACAACCAACTAGTTGTATGGGTAAACCTCTACCTCCGCTTGGAGGATTTTGAATGACTTACTTATATTGATTGCTTTGTTCCTTAGTTACACAGCCGGATTTACACTTCTCTATTCCTACAAGTTCTTCCTAACTCTAGCAACACTAGTAAATCCTCTCAACTGAGTTCCTAAGCTCACAACAGCAAAACACAAGTAACTCAAACCTTACGCTGACTTCTCAGTTCCCTTGCTCCAGGGAACTTCAGCTTCACCGTCGTCGAGATCACACACTCGCCGGCGGGGACTTCTCTTCCTTTTCTTTCTTTTCTCTGATGTGGGTGTTTGTAAGTTCTGGGAGAAGTACTCAGACCGAGTACTATTCATTTGGCTTTATAGTCCATTTGTCTTGGGCAATCGCATCTTTCGTTTGTGTCCAAAATGCCCTTTGCTTGATGCCCAAGTTGTACTTTCTTCACATGTGACTTTGGTTTGAACTAGGTCAACTTCTTGAATCAATCGGACCGTTGTATGAAGCGTGACAGTCTGATCCTCAGACTGTTCCCTTTGGCTGTCTGAGACAGAATCCCGCGATCTGCGCTGAACGGTCGTTGTCTTCACATGTGAGTTCCCATTTCATGGGAACTGACTTCTTCAGAGTTCCCTTGATGGAAACTCTTCATCGTTGTAAGCTTGTGTTTTCTTGTTTGTTTCTGGGAGTTCCCACTTCATGGGAACTTTCCTCTTCAGAGTTCCCTTGATGGAAACTCTTCATTGTGGCCAGTAGTGGCTTTGTCATTCATAGGAGTTCTTGGCTGTACCTGTGTTCCTTAGAAATACTTGAACAAACCACATTAGTTCCCTATGGTATTTGTCATTATCAAAACTTAAAGAGAAGTGAATCGTTGATCCGTTGCTTAGAACCAGAGGTCCCAACAACGTCCCAACAATATCAAATTCCCCCATACTTAAACCTTGCTCGTCCTTGAGTAAGCTTGAAATAAATCTAACAATCAATCCTATCAAGGTTTACAACATAGTACAACGGAAGACAAAAATTCACTCACCTCACCAACCCGAACCCAAAATAGAGAAATAATGAGCAACAACATGATAGCTCAAGCACACACCTCACATAGATACAAGATATAACACTCAAGCTCTAAAAAGTGTACAACAACCTAGGATCTACCCAACATCTAAAGTGTAATCCCCAAGCCCCAAAGTAGAATATGAATCCTAAACACTCTGATTTTACCACTCATTCTACTTAGGCGCCCTTTTGGGTTTTCACCTAATCACTCTTTTCATTTTTCTTTAGGTGTGCTCACAAATACTCACATCTCTCATAAACCTCTTATTACCCCAGCCTAATGCTAGTTCGGGTTACCTGCTTATTACCTGAGCCGCCCTTTCGGGTTTTCAAGTCATCCGAGGATTTTCTATGCATTTTCTATATTTTTTATGGCTTTTTTCTTCTTTTTTTTCAAAAATTTTCTCTATAGAAAATATGGAACAAAAATCCCATAAAAAAACAAAAAATAAATTGAAAAGCAACTAACTATGATAAGCGTAGCGAGTACTTCCTCCCCCATACTTAAATCCTTCATTGTCCTCAATGAAGTAAAGAGAAAGGAAATAAGCATAGAAGAGGAAAATCAGAAGACTTACATACGAAAGAAGATATGGAAGAACTCTTCAAAGGCTTGGATGAATAGCTCGGAAATCTCCAGATGATCCGTCGTCAGGAAAAACCCCGGGCGCGGTGGCCAGGCTGCGGGTGCGGTGGCCAGGCCGCGGGCACGGGTGGTGCTCCGATCATGAAAAAAATGGTTAGAGAACAAGATCAACAAAATTGAAGACGAACTCACGAACGAACTCTGAATCTCGCCTTAAGCATTAATGTAGTACGAACCTTGAAAACGAAATTCCCCCATATTTGAGGATGACCATGGGTAGACATAAATCTCCCAAAAAGAATGAGAGAATAGAAGAAGATGGAAAAGATAGAAGGATGGAAAATAGAAGGTAGAATCTCGGGGGTTTCACCCGAAAAACTTTTATTTCAAGGGTTTCACCTGAAAACCTTTTATTTCAGGGGTTTCACCTGAAAACCTTTTATTTCAGGGGTTTCACCTGAAAATCTTTTTTCTTATTTTTTTTTATTTCGAAAAACAAAAATTAATTCCGTCAAGGCCGAACCGCGCTCAGCCGCGGGCGCGGGTCGAGCCGCGGGCTCGGATCCTCGCCTCGGGCCTGCTCGCACTTCCTTTGGGATTTGAAATTTTTAACCTGCAAGTTAGCCCGACAAAACCAAAATGAATACTAAAACTAAAACTAAACTAAAAAGATAAAAATAAAAGAAAACAAAAACTTACCTCGGATTGCCTCCCGAGCAGCGCCTTTGTTTAACGTCATTTGGCCCGACGTCTTTTATAGCTCAGAATGGATCATCATCAATTTGAAACTGGACCTTTTTCCTTTCATGTGCCATGGATAATAGGCCCTTTGATACATCAATTACGGCGCTCGCCGTCTTCATAAATGGACGACCCAACAACAAAACTTGGTCGTATCTCCCCTTACCAATTTCCAAGACATAAAAGTCTGTTGGAAAAATTAAGCCATCCACCTGCACTAAAACATCTTCCACAAATCCTTTCGGATGCACATTAGAGTGGTCAGCTAGTTCAATAGTAATATTCGAATCCTGTAATGGTCCTAGACCTAACCTCTCATATATGCTTAGTGGCATGTCATTAATAGATGCACCTAGATCAAGCATAGAATGCTCAATTTTGGCCTCACCAATTGTAACGGGAACAGTAAACCTCCCTGGATCTCCATACTTCTTAGGCAATTGCCTTTGAAGCATGGAAGATACAATTTCAGTATTTTCAACAAGATTAACTTTTGAAACCTTCCCCTTCTCTTATTGTTTCCTCTTTATAGTACATAATTCTTTCAGAAATTTAGCAAAACGAGGAATACTTTGAACAAGTTTAAGTAAAGGGATATTTACCTCACACTTGGAGAAGGTTTCAAAAATTTCCTTTTCATTGGCAGGCCTCCTGGTGTCCTTCAGTGCCTCAGGAAATGGTGGAGCAGGCTTTTAAGAAGCCACAAGAGGAAACGAAGGCTTGACGTAATCGTTAGATTCTATCAGAGGAGCGACCACGAGCGCGGATTGGTACCCGCGGGCGCCTCTGAACCGCGGGCGCGGTTATGGTCCTCGGTCGCGGTCTCTGCGTGAATCTCAGTTACTGCTTCGATTTCTGTGATGCGATCGAAACTGTCCTCTGGCGAGCTCGGTGGGTCTCCGTTGGCTGGAAAATCAGTATTCAGCTCTTTCCCACTCCTTAATGTAATTGCACTCAAATTCTCTCTCGGGCTAATGGTATGAGATGGTAGTTTTCCCGAGTCCTTAGCTTCTATACAGTTCAGAATGGTTGCAATCTGATTTAATTGATTCTCCAGGCTTTTCACTACAACCTTAGTCTCTTGGTTCTCCTTCATCAATTGATTGCTAATGGCTGGATTTTCATGAGGAGCCTGGGGCCTTGGCACATAATTAGGCCTGGGAACATAATTGGGCTGACCTCCCTGTGGTGGAAAAGGTTGTTGAGGTTGTTGATTCCACTTGAAGTTAGGATGGTTTGCCCACCCCGGGTTATAGGTATTCGAATATGGGTCATTCCGGGGCCTTGATTCATAGTTCCCAATTGCATTAACATTTGCTGTTGGCTCTTGCATAATAGGGCATGCATCAAAAGGATGGCTAGATTCACCACAGATTCCACAAGCCCTTGAATTTAAAGCTCCATTGCCCACCAACAGTTGCTTCATCATAGCTTTTAACTCCCTTACTTCAGGATTTAGAGAATCATTCATAGAATTTACAGGTTTGTTGTTGGACCTCTTCCTCTGGTTTCTGCATTGCTCAGCTAGAGTCTCCAACTTCTTAAACGTCTGCCTAGGAGTGAGATTCTCATAAGAACCTCCACAGGAAGCATTCATCAGATGCCTATCAGCATCACAGAGACCCTCAATAATATAACAGATCATATCTTTATCAGAATAGTCGTGGTAGGGAGAACAGGCTATGAGTCTCTTGTAACGCTCATAGTACTCATACAGGTTATAATCATCTCCCTGCTCCAGGCTGCTCAGTTGCTTCTTAATAGATGTTTGCTTGGCAGTAGGGAAATATTTCTCCAGAAAAGCACCCTTCATCTGAGCCCAAGTAGTAATCGTCTCGGGTGCTAAGTATAGATACCATTCCTTAGCTGCATCAGCCAAGGAAAGTTGGAAAGCCCTCAACATTAGCTGATCTTCAGTCACATCAGCCGGCTTCATCCCCAGATAGACAGAATGGAACTCTGCAAGATGCTTAGTCGGGTCCTCCCCACTCAATCCATGGAATTTAGGCAAGTAATGGAGAAGACCAGATTTAAGCTCAAATTTTACTCCTTCCCCCAGGGCGGGAAATTGAAGACCAAGCTGTTGTTGCTCTAGATTAGCCGCAGTATGTTGCCTAATAATGCGATCTTCCATGGTCGCTAACTGTTCTTCAACCTCTAAATCAGATGAGGAAGAAGATGAAACTGGATCAAACTGAATTCCAAGCACTTGAGCTTGAACTTGGCGTCTCAACTCTCTCAGGGTCCTGTTAATTTCTGCATCAAATGAAACAACATGCGAATTATCAGTAGAACGAGTAAGAACCATATGATAGGTTCTTACCAATTCGGGGGTTCTGGACGAACCAAACCGCGGGCGCGGAATAAATCTAAGGGCGCGAATCAGCCGCGGGAGCGGTTTTGGGCCGCGAGCGCGGTTTCGTCAAAAACGCGAATTAAACATAAAATTAAAAGCCAATTCCCCGGCAACGGCGCCAAAATTTGACTCGGCTAAACTCGTGGTGCCAAGATCAAAAATAAATTACCCTAGACTACAAACTAGTATAGATCTGAAGTCATTTTAAAGGCAAAAGGAGAAAAATGAAGTGAACTTGAAAGACATCCAGGCATAAGCATAAAGGATGAGGATAGTATCAAGTCAATAAGCACATTCTGCACTACAAAATTAAGACCTATCGAATAAAAGCATAAATTCAAACCTAGAAACTGAATGCCACGTTTAGGAGTGACATTAACATGGACATTTCATCGAACATTTGGCGTGCAATGTTAGATCACGTCATTTTTAAGGCAAAATGAGAAAAAACAAGTGAACTTTAAGACATCTAGGAATAAACATAAACAATGAGGATATTATCAAGCCACTTAGCACGATCTGCACTACAAAATCAAGACCGATCGAATAAAAGCATAAATTCAAACCTAGAAATCGAATTTCACATTTAGGAGTGACATATGCATGGAAATTTTATAGAACACTTGGCGTGAAATGATTGATCTCAAGTCAAATTTTAAAGGCAAAAGGAGAAAAAACAAGTGAACTTGAAAGACATCCAGGCATAAGCATAAAGAATGAGGATAGTATCAAGCCAATAAGCACATTCTACACTACAAAATTAAGACCGATCGAATAAAAGCATAAATTCGAAATTAGAAACCGAATGCCACATTTAGGAGTGACATTTACGTAGATATTTCATCGAACACTTGGCGTGCATTGTTTGATTTCAGATACTATTCCATCTAAAACTGCACGCCAAGTGTTCGATGAAAGTCCATGTAAATGTCACTCCTAAATGTGGCATTCGGTTTCTAGGTTCGAATTAATCATTTTATTCGATCGGTCTTGATTTTGCAGTGCAGAATGTGCTTATTGGCTTGATGCTATCCTCATTCTTTATGCGTATGCCTCGATGTGTTTAAAGTTCAAATGTTTTTTCTCCTTTTGCCTTTAAAATGACTTGTGATCTAACATTACACTCCAAGTGTTCAATGAAACATCAATGTCAATGTCACTCCAAAATGTGGCATTAGGTTTCTAGGTTCGAGTTTATGCTTTTATTTGATCGGTCTTGATTTGTTAGTGAAGAATGTACTTATTGGCTTGATACTATCCTCATTTTTTTTGCTTATGCCTAGATGTCTTTAAAGTTCACTTGTTTTTCTACTTTTGCCTTTAAAATGACTTGTGATCTAACATTCCACGCCAAGTGTTCAATGAAATATCAATGTAAATGTCACTCCTAAATGTGGCATTAGGTTTCTAGGTTCGAATTTATGCATTTATTCGATCGGTCTTGGTTTTGTAGTGCAGAATGTGCTTATTGGCTTGATATTAACCTCATTCTTTGTGCTTGTGCCTAGATGTCTTTAAAGTTCACTTTTTTTTTCTTCTTTTGCCTTTAAAAATTGACTTGTGCACTAATATTGAACGCCAACTGTTCGATGAAATGTCCATGTAAGTATGACTCCTAAAAAAGACATTCGTTTTCTAGGTTTGAATTGATGCTTTTATTTGATCGGTCTTGATTTTGCAGCGTAGAATGTGCTTATTGGCTTGATATTATCCTTATTCTTCATGCTTATGCCTAGATGTCTTTAAAGTTAACTTGTTTTTTCTCCTTTTGCCTTTAAAAGTTGACTTGTGATCTAACATTGGTCGCCAAGTGTTCGATGAAATGTCCATGTAAATGTCACTTCTAAATGTGGAATTTGGTTTCTAGGTTCGAATTTATGCTTTTATTCGATTGGTCTTGATTTTTTAGTGCAGAATGTACTTATTGGCTTGATACTATCCTCATACTTTATACTTATTCCTAGATATCTTTAAAGTTCACTTGTTTTTCTCTGTTTGCCTTTAAAAATTGACTTATGGTCTAACATTGCACGACAAGTTTTCGATGAAATGTCCATGTAAATGTCACTCCTATGTGTGGCATTCGGTTTCTAGGTTCAAATTAATGCTTTTATTCGATTGATCTTGATTTTGCAGTGTAGAATGTGCCAATTGGCTTGATACTATCCTCATTCTTTATGCTTATGCCTAAATATCTTTAAAGGTCACTTTCATTTCTCCTTTTGCGTTAAAAATGACTTGTGATCTAACATTGCACGCCAAGTGTTCGATGAAATGTCCATGTAAATGTCACTCCTAAATGTAGCATTCGGTTTCTTGGTTCGACTTAATAATTTAATTCGATCGGTCTTGATTTTGCAGTGTAGAATGTGCTTATTGGCTTGATGCTATCCTCAGTCTTTATGCTTATGCCTTGATGTCTTTAAAGTTCAATTGTTTTTTCTCCTTTTGCCTTTAAAATGACTTGTGATCTAACATTCCACCCCAAGTGTTCAATGAAAAATCAATGTAAATGTCACTCCTAAATGTGTCATTCGGTTTCTAGGTTCGAATTTATGCTTTTATTCGATCGGTCTTGATTTTTTAGTGAAAAATGTACTTATTGGCTTGATCCTATCCTCATTCTTTATTCTTATGCCTAGATGTCTTTAAAGTTCACTTGTTTTTTTCTACTTTTGCCTTTAAAATGACTTGCGATCTAACATTGCACGTCAAGTGTTCAATGAAATATCAATGTAAATGTCACTCCTAAATGTGGCAATCGGTTTCTAGATTCGACTTAATACTTTTATTCTATCGGTCTTGATTTTGCAGTGCAGAATATACTTATTGGCTTGAGACTATACTCATTCTTTATGCTTGTGCCTAGATGTCTTTGAAGTTCACTTATTTTTTCTACTTTTGCCTTTAAAATTACTTGTGATCTAACATTGCACGCCAAGTGTTCGATGAAATGTCCATGTAAATGTCACTCTTAAATGTGGCATTCGGTTTCTAGGTTCGAATTTATGCTTTTATTCGATCGGTCTTGATTTTTTAGTGAAAAATTTACTTATTGGCTTGATACTATCCTCATTTTTTATGCTTATGCCTAGATGTCTTTAATGTTCAATTGTTTTTTCTACTTTTGCCTTTAAAATGACTTGTGATCTAACATTGCACACCAAGTGTTCAATGAAAATATCAATGTAAATGTCACTCCTAAATGTGGCAATCGGTTTCTTGGTTTGACTTAATATATTTATTCGATCGGTCTTGATTTCGCAATGCAGAATGTGCTTATTGGCTTGAGACTATACTCATTCTTTATGCTTGTGCCTAGATGTCTTTAAAGTTCACTTATTTTTTGTACTTTTGCCTTTAAAATGACTTGTGATCTAACATTGCACGCCAAGTGTTCAATGTAATGTCCATGTAAATGTCACTCTTAAATGTGGCATTCGGTTTCTAGGTTCGAATTTATGCTTTTATTCGATCGGTCTTGATTTTTTAGTGAAAAATGTACTTATTGGCTTGATACTATCCTCATTTTTTATGCTTATGCCTAGATGTCTTTAAAGTTCAATTGTTTTTTCTACTTTTGCCTTTAAAATGACTTGCGATCTAACATTGCACGCCAAGTGTTCAATGAAATATCAATGTAAATGTCACTCCTAAATGTGGCAATCGGTTTCTTGGTTTGACTTAATATATTTATTCGATCGGTCTTGATTTCGCAATGCAGAATGTGCTTATTGGCTTGAGACTATACTCATTCTTTATGCTTGTGCCTAGATGTCTTTAAAGTTCACTTATTTTTTGTACTTTTGCCTTTAAAATGACTTGTGATCTAACATTGCACGCCAAGTGTTCAATGTAATGTCCATGTAAATGTCACTCTTAAATGTGGCATTCGGTTTCTAGGTTCGAATTTATGCTTTTATTCAATCGGTCTTGATTTTGTAGTGAAAAATGTACTTATTGGCTTGATACTATCCTCATTCTTTATGTTTATGCCTAGATATCTTTAAAGTTCACTTGTTTTTTCTCCTTTTGCCTTTAAAATGAGTTGTGATTTAACATTGCATGCCAAGTGTTCGATGAAATATCCATGTAAATGTTACTCCTTAATGTGACATTCGTTTTCTAGGTTCGAATTTAAGCTTTTATTGGATCGGTCTTGATTTTTTAGTGCAAAATGTGCTTATTGGCTTGATACTATCCTCATTATTTATGCTTATGCCTAGATGTCTTTAATGTTCACTTCTTTTTTCTCTATTTGCATTTAAAAATTGACTTCTGATCTAACATTGCACGACAAGTGTTCGATGAAATGTCCATGTAAACGTCACTCCTAAGTTTGGCATTCGGTTTCTAGGTTCGAATTAATGCTTTTATTCGATTGATCTGGATTTTGCAGTGTAGAATGTGCCGATCGGCTTGATACTATCCTCATTCTTTATGCTTATGCCCAAATGTCTTTAAAGTATACTTGTTTTTTCTACTTTTGCCTTTTAAATGACTTGTGATCTAACATTGCACGCCAAGTGTAAATGAAATCTCAATGTAAATGTGGCATTCGGTTTCTAGCTTCGAATTTATGGTTTTATTCAATCGGTCTTGATTTTGTAGTGCAGAATGTGCTTTGCGGCTCGATACTATCCCCATTCTTTATGCCTATGCCTAGATGTCTTTAAACTTCACTTGTTTTTTTTCTCCTTTTGCCTTTAAAATGACTTGTGATCTAACATTGCATGCAAAGTGTTCAATGAAATGTCATGGTAAATGTCACTCCTAAATGTGGCATTCGGTTTCTAGGTTCGAATTAATGCTTTTATTTGACCGGTCTTGATTTTGCAGTGAAGAATATGCTTTATGGATTATTACTATCCTCAATCTTTATGGTCATGCCTAGATGTCTTTAAAGTTCACTTGTTTTTTTTCCTTTTGCATTTAATACGACTTGTGATCTAACATTGAATGCCAAGGGTACGATGAAATGCCCATGTAAATGTCTCTCCTAAATGTGGCATTCGGTTTCTAGGTTCGTATTTATGTTTTTATTCAATTGGTCTTGATTTTGTAGAGTAGAATGTGATTATTGGCTTGATACTATCCTCATTCTTTATGCTTATGCCTTGATGTCTTTAAAGTTCAATTGTTTTTTCTCCTTTTGCCTTTAAAATGACTTGTGATCTAACATTACACCCCAAGTGTTCAATGAAACATCAATGTAAATGTCATTTCTAAATGTGTTATTCGGTTTCTAGGTTCGAATTTATGCTTTTATTCGATCGGTCTTGATTTTTTAGTGAAAAATGTACTTATTGGCTTGATACTATCCTCATTTTTTTATGCTTAAGCCAAGATGTCTTTAAAATTCACTTGTTTTTTCTACTTTTGCCTTTAAAATAACTTGTGATCTAACATTGCACGCCAAGTGTTCATTGAAATGTCAATGTAAATGTCACTCCTAAATGTGGCATTCGGTTTCTAGGTTCGAATTAATGCTTTTATTTGACCGGTCTTGATTTTGCAGTGTAGAATATGCTTTATGGATTGATACTATCCTCATTTTATTTGACCGATTTCTAAATGTGGCATTCACTTGTTTTTTCTCCTTTTCCCTGTAAAAAATTGACTTTTGATTTAACATTGCACATCAAGTGTTCGATGAAAATTCCATGTAAATGTTACTCCTCAATGTGGCATTCGGTTTCTAGGTTTTAATTTATGCCTTTATTCGATCGGTTTTGATTTTGTAGTGCAGAATGTGCTTATTGGCATAATATTATCCTCATTCTTTATTCTTATGCCTAGATGTCTTAAAAGTTCACTTGTTATTTGTCGTTTTGCCTTTAAAATGACTTGCTATCTATCATTGCATGCCAAGTGTTCAATGAAATGTCCATGTAAATGCACTCCTAAATGT
The DNA here is from genome assembly GCA_964016875.1 of Fallopia convolvulus. Lineage (NCBI taxonomy): Eukaryota > Viridiplantae > Streptophyta > Magnoliopsida > Caryophyllales > Polygonaceae > Fallopia > Fallopia convolvulus. The sequence continues at coordinate 34,451,942 of OZ024724.1, read as the reverse complement.
GGCATTCGGTTCCTAGGTTCGAATTTATGCTTTTAATCGATCGGTCTTGATTTTTTAGCGCAGAATGTGCTTATTGGCTTGATATTATCTTCATTGTTTATGAATATGTCTAGATGTCTTTAAAGTTCACTTGTTTTTTCTCCTTTTGCCTTTAAAATGACTTGTGATCTAACATTGCACGCCAAGTGATTGATGAAATGTCCGTGTAAATGTTACTCCTAATTGGGGAAATCGGTTTCTAGGTTCGAATTTATGCTTTTATTCGATTGGTCTTGATTTTGTAGTAAAAAATGTGCTTATTGGCATGATACTGACTTCATTCATTATGCTTACGCGTAGATGTCTTTAAAGTTCAATTGTTTTTTCTCCTTTTGCCTGTAAAAAATTGACTTCTGATTTAACATTGCACGGCAAGTGTTCGATGAAATGTCCATGTAAATGTCACTCCTAAATGTGGCATTCAGTTTCTAGGTTTGAATTTATGCTTTTATTCGATCGGTTTTGATTTTGCAGAGCTAAATGTTCTTATTGGCTTATTATTATCCTCATTCTTTATGCTTATGCCTAGATGTCTTAAAAGTTCACTTGTTTTTTGTCCTTTTGCCTATAAAATGACCTGTGATCTAACATTACACGCCAAGTGTTCAATGAAATATCAATGTAAATGTCACTCCTAAATGTGGAATTCGGTTTTTAGGTTCGAATTTATGCTTTTATTCGATCGGTCTTGATTTTGTAGTGAAGAATGTGCTTATTGGCTTGATACTATCTTCATTCTTTATGCTTATGCATAGATGTCTTTAAAGTTCACTTGTTTTATCTTCTTTTGCCTGTAAAAAATTGACTTCTGTTTCAACATTGCACGCCAAGTGTTCGATGAAATGTCCATATAAATGTCACTCCTAAATGTGGCATTCGTTTTCTAGGTTTGAATTTATGATTTTATTCGATCAGTTTTGATTTTGTAGTGCAGAATGTTCTTATTGGCTTAATACTATCCTCATTATTTATCATTATGCCTAGATGTCTTAAAAGTTCACTTGTTTTTTAATCCTTTTGCCTTTAAAATGACTTTCTATCTATCATTGCATGCCAAGTGTTCGACAAAATGTTCATGTAAATGTCACTCCTAAATGTGGCATTTGGTTTCTAGGTTCGAATTTATGCTTTTATTCGATCGGTCTTGATTTTATAGTGAGGAATGTGCTTATTGGCTTGATACTATCCTCATTATTTATTCTTATGCCTAGATGTCTTTAAAGTTCACTTGTTATTTGGTCTTTTGCTTTTAAATGACTTGTGATATAACATTGCACGCCAAGTGTTCAATGAAATGTCCATGTAAATGTCACTCCTAAATGTGGCATTCGATTTCTAGGTTCGAGTTTATACTTTTATTCGATTGGTTTTGATTTTCTAGTGAAGAATATGCTTATTGGCTTGATACTATCCTCATTTTTTATGCTTATTCCTAGATGTCTTTAAAATTCACTTATTTTTTCTACTTTTGCCTTTAAAATAACTTGTAATCTAACATTACAGGCCAATTGTTGATATTCATGTTTTAGGTCTAGTTTTTAGTGTGTTTTCTTAGTTTGTATAGTTTAGTTCTAGTAGTTTTAGAGTTAGTTTTGTGTGTTTTTGGATGAGTTTGCATATTTTGTGAGAAGTACGGGAGCTACTCTGTTTTGTGTCTTTTTGTAGGTTTTTAGCAGGAAAGAGTGATTTTGGAGCTGAATTGGAGTACTATGGTGGAGGACGGGGGATGTTGAAGATAAGAAGTCGAAGTCCAGGCTTTTAGAGTTTAAGAGTTGAAGAAGAGCAAAATCCAGACTCGTTAACGAGGCTGTGAAGGGTCGTTAACGAGGCTTAGAGATAGATTTTTCCGAGAGATCTTTGTGATGTCTACCGACCCTGTGCGGAAATCTATCTTGATAATTCCGTGTCGGTAGGGTTTTTTTTAATGGGTCTTAGGGTTATTATATTTTATGTTCTACGTCTTGTTATCTTTCTAGATTATCTTTCTATCTTTTTATAGTTAGTTTCTATCTTTTAGGAAAGTTTTTATCTTCTAGCCTGTTTATTAGATAGCTTTATTAGTATAAATACACTTCTTTTCTAGCTTAGAGGGAGGGGAGGTGGAGAGATAATTTGTAGGAGAGCTGACACGAGAGAAGTCGAGTGGGAAGATCATCGAGCCAGGTCGATCGAGAGAGAGCATTGGGTCGTTAATCAGTTCGTCTGCTCGTTATTGTCTTGATTGCTTTCAGTTTCTTCGAGATATTGTAAGACGATATTTTTTCCTAGTAATTTGAAGTAAGGTTGTTTTGTTTTCAATGTTCTCTCTTATTGAAGTTGTTTGTTTTATTACTATGAGTAGTGAGTAGTTTTCCTATCTGGGGTCAGGGTTGAAACTCGGCATAGTTATGCATGTTTGATGAATAAGTTGATGTGTTGAATGCCTTTTATCTAGTTTAAATTGCTTGTTGTGCTTATGCTTAGTCGAAGTAATTTGAGTTCTTAACTTGATCGAAAGAGAAAATTATTAACTTGAATGTTGATATTGTTCGATTACGAATGTTTCGAGCTTTGGATCCAAAACAAGTGATTGAGTGAATTGATTTGTGAGAATTGATTGATTTGCTTGCTAATTAGGGAAAGTTGATGAATTTAACTTTTTAAAGGCATGATCTTTATCTTCTTATGAGTTTATATGCATAATTGTGTTGTGGTAACCCTTGTCCTAGATTTTTATTCTTAATTGAGTTTGTTTTCAGTATACTCATTATTCAGATTCGTTACCTCGGCACCGAACTTGAGTTTCTAGTTGTTAATCTGCATTCGTAGTATATCCAGGTTCGTTAACGACCTTGACAAAGTCGTTAACGAGGTTGGTCGTAGGTGATTTGTTCTGTTTTGCTTTGTTTTATTTTTAGTAGGTTATAGACAAACAACAGTGCTTCCCGTGGAACGATCCTGACTTCGCTATACTCAACGGGGTCTTGATTTATAATTTTATTTGTTGTCCAGTGAGTCAAGAAAACACCCGTCAACAAATTGGCGTCGTTGCCAGGGAAGCTACAATGTTCGTATGTTTATCTGTAGGTCTGGGAATAGCCCGGCCCCGTTTTTTGTTTTAATTTAGTTTTCTTTGTTTGTTTTCTCAGCGTATGCCAGTTGGACGTCGAAGGCTCAAATTTGACAACACGGGTTATTATTTAGAACCCGAACGTTCCCTGCATAGTAAACGCCGAGAGAACCAAGCCATGGCTACACAGGAGGAGATGACTCGTCAGATGGCCGAACTCTAGAGGCAGATGGAGGTGTTAAAAACCGAAAAAGATGCCGCTGCTGCCGAGGCTAAACGTCATCGAGTCAACAACACTCATTGAAAGGAAGAACTGAATGCCTATCCGAGGAATGCCAAGCAATACATGCATCCAGAACTTAGGGTGCGAGAGTCTCCAATTGTGCTTTCGGGGATAGAGAAACCTTTTGAGATTAAGTCTCAATTTATATCCTTGATTAAACGGGCTCAGTTTGAAGGGAAACCTACTGAGTGCCCTATGGAACATATTAGAAATTTTCTTGATTTATGTGACACCATAGCTGCTGAAGGTGTCTCACTTGAATATGTTCCATTAAAAGCTTTTAGGTGGTCTCTTTCTGGAAAGGCCCTGAGCTGGTTGAAGAGCTTACCTCCTAAGTCTATCAAGACTTGGAAGGCTTTGTATGATCATTTTCTCACAAAGTTTTTCCCTCCTGCCAAGACAACGAAGTTGAGAAAACGCATCACCTCCTATCACCAGCTGCCTAATGAGACCGTTGTATTAACATGACAAAGATTTAAGGAAATGTTTAGACAGTGTCCTACTCATGGGCAACCTTTATATGTGCTCCAAGAAATCTTTTTCCTGGGTATTAATGCAGAAACGAAGAACGACATCAACACGCATACAACGTGCGGTTTTATAGAGATGGATCCCACGGCTGCATGGGAATTCTTGGACAAGCTGCCTAACTATGATGCCATGTATAGTACCCATCAATCTCACCAGCCCAAGAGGCGTCTCTACATGCCTACCAAGGAAGAAGTTGAACCCGATGTTAAAAATCAATTTCTGCAAGACGAGGTCAACCGCCTGAAGAAGCAGGTAAGTTTTCTAAAATCCTCTCAATCTTGTCAAGAGTGTGGGTCTTCTACCCATATTACTTCTGCTTGCACTAACATAGAACAAGTAAGAGTCGATGAGACATATGCTGAAGTGAACTATATGAGAGGCCCATATAGGAACCAACCTAGTAATATTGACAAGTCAAACAATTATCCAACGTGGGGAAACCAAAACCCGAATCCCAACTATGCAGCCCCCCCACCGGATAGACGACATGCACCGTATCGACCTCCAGGCTATCAAGAGCCACCATCCTGGGTACAAGGGTTACAAGAAGGCATTAACGGAGTTCAAGACAACTTAAATAACCAACTAAAAAGATGGGGAGAGTTCGATGTGTGGAAGAAAAATGTTGATTCCCAACTAGGGAACCTTGCTGCACAGATTCCAAGACCACAAGGGCAACTCCCGGGCCGACCCGAGGAGAACCCGAAGGGACAAATAGAAGCGGTACACCTTAGGAGCGGAAAGACACTACCGGAACGTGTCCAAGCTAAGGAGAAGGGTCCTACGACTGAAGACGATGCCACGGTTCAGCTCGGTAACGAGCCAGCGAGAGCAAGTACCGAACTGGCACACCGGGGTGACGAAGCTCCCAGGATCATCAACGACCCTAACCCAGGTAAGTTTCCTGATCCGAGCCTGTCTCCCAATCTCAGGCTCGTTAACGACCCCATCATGGTCGATAACGATCCGCCCAGAGCATCTAACGACCCTAGTGTCGACCCGGTAGCATCACCTCTCGAACCCGACTTGGTTTCGAGAATGGTGAAATCTCTTCCTTTTCCTATTAAGAAATCAAAGGACTCTACTTAGAGAAGTTCAAGCGTTTTGTAAAAATTCTCCAGGGCATTAATACCATCCCATTCGCTGAGGCCCTAAGCGAAATTCTGGCTTACACGAAATTTTTGAAAGATATTCTTAGCAGGAAACGATCCATCACATAGCTGCAAGACGAGGTCCGATCTATTGCTCTACCAGAAAAGCTAGGAGACCTAGGGAGATTTGCCATAACAATTGGCATAGGCGACCACAAATTCAAGGCTCTATGTGATTTTGGAGCCAGTGCTAGTTTACTCCCTCTTTCAATCTGGTCAAAAGCCAACATGGGACCATTGGAGCCTGTAGACATGAACCTCTACATGGCAGACAGATCAAGCGTAAAGGCTACAGGAGTTGTGGATGACTACCCCATTCAAGTTGGGAAATTCTTTATTCCTAGCTACAGCAGGTGCTAGGGTCGATGTGTGGAAAGGACTCCTCACTTTTGATATTGGAGAGGAACACGTGGAATTTGACCCAGACCAAAATGCTAATGACCCAACTGCGGCCGCACATATCGAGTTGACCCAGCTAGAGCTTGACATAGCTGTTCCTAACGATCCTCTTCCAATTGCCATAGAGGACGAGAATTCCACACAGATCCCTACCGAACTTCCTTGGCCCATTACTGAGCCCCGCATGCAGGGCTATAATCAAGGTGAGTACTCTAACCATGAATTCACTAGTACTGGTTATGATTCTTCGTTATACTTTGTTCCTACACCATGTCCTTTTGTTTATGCTATAGAGGAGTCCGGACCACCTTGGTTATTGGATTTCACTAACCCTTATATAGGAATACCGGGCATATTGATAGAAAATAAAGGGCCAAATTTAGTGACTCAAGCCAATAATGCCTACAAAGCTAAGTATGGGGTACCTCAAGACCCTAACATAGCCGCAAATGAGCCACCTTGAGCCAAGGTAAGTACGTCGGGCTGATGACGTTAAAAATAGCGCTTACGGGAGGCAACTCGGTTTTTAGTATAGTTAAATTGTTTTTTTCTTTTATTTTAGATCTTTTTCCTTGTTTTCTTGTAAGTTTTTAGTAGTTTTTACAAGTAGAAAGATAGAATAGTTTTAAGCTAACAAGATGCAGGAGTTGGGCGCGTAAATCACTCGAAAAGGGCTACGGAGGCTCGTTAACGACCCAGCCCAGGGTCGTTAACGACCCGGTTTTGCGAAACAATTTCGGAAACGGGCAAGTAAGAAATTTTTAACTTAATCTATCTTCTATCTTTATCTATGTGCCGCCTCTTACCCTTTCCCCTACCTCTAGCCCTCTCCTATAAAGCCCTTCCAAAACTCCCAAAAGATTCCTCTCTCAAAACCTCAATCCCAAGCTTAAACTCTCAAAAATCCTACCGGTTTTTCTTCTTCTACCCTTGCATTCGTTACCGGCGAGTACCACGCTCGTTAACCACTCCAAATTTTTGATCTTTGTTATTCAATTTCTCGAGCCAACGGTATGATTTCTAAACCCTAGTTCTCTATTTTCATGATTCATGGTTTATAGGGTCGAAGTTTCATATCTTGATTGATTTTGTATAATGGATCGAATGGCATGTTTATTTTATTGCTAGATTTATTGGTGGTTGATCTTGATTGATGTTGGTTTATTCTTGCTGGATTCTCCATTGAAATTTGATTAGAAAAAGCATGAGTGACCTTGTTCTAAAATTGAGGGATCTTCACCATGAATTTTTGGGCAATTATAGCATGTTTGGGACGGGTAATCGGGCAAGTATGGGGTGCATATACCCGATTGTGTACTATATGTGGGATTTTGTTTGATGCATGTTTGTTGTATTGGAAATTTTGGAGTAATTAGTCCCTGGAATTCTCGACTGGTTCTCGATCAAGCTCGTTAACGACCCTGCGTATTTTTCAAGTCCAAAAACCAGTCCAGGCTGGTTAAAGAGGCCTTCTCTATTCTCGACGTGCCTCACTTGTTGAAGAAAGAAGCGGTACCACACTTCCCGGCTCTAACATCCGAGTTCCTCGCCACCCTTGAGACAAGATTCCCAACGAAGACTTCGGCCGGACGGATCAGATTCAGGCTCGGCAATGTTAGTCACGAGTACACAATAACAGAGATCAATGCTATTCTTGAGCTCCCTAATCCTTCTCGGGACTACAGTCTTAAGGACTACACGGTGACAAGGACTTGGAGTTATATCACCGGGGAAGTAGAGCCTTCCGCTGCAGCACTATCCAGGGCAAGCATCATCAACCCTATTTTCCGGATCATTCTTTGAGTCCTTGCTGCTACTTTTTGGCCCAAGAGAGAGTTGAACAGGCCGACAAGGATGGAATTTGAATGCCTCTGCACCATCCTTTTTGAGGAACCCGCCCCATTAAACTTGGGGTATGAATGACTATACTATGTTGAGAAGTTGATCAAGTCAATGGAAGTGTGGTGCGGGAATTTGGTTAGTCTCTTGGCAACTAACATTGGAGTTGATCGATCTCGCTACACGCCATCACACCCAACTGCTCAACATAAACTATTGGTTTAGCTCCGGCATTTTCACTCAGACCGAGGGCGGATATACTACCAAAGTTCAAGGCCAAGATGTTATCCCTACTCTTAGCAAAATGGAGATACTATACGTACCGAATTGGTACGAAGCGTGGATGGGCCATGCATTCCCGTTAGAGGATAAGCCGCAAGATGAGCCTTCGCTTTGGCCATGTGAGTCTCGGTTCGAGAGAGAGGAGGATGCTATAGATGAAGATGATGGCGTTAACGAGGCAGCTACTAAGGACACTTCCAAGGCTGCCACTGAAGAGCTCGACTTAGGAGATAATGACCTCGACACTGAAATTCTAGGCAACAACATCTTCGTTAACGAGCCTGCCAGGGTTGTTAGCGACCACTTCGAGGCTTCTACCGATGCCACTACCGAGGCACACGGCTTCGGTAATGACCCACGACCACCTCCTGTCGAGACACATTCTTATGGTATCATGCCTTACAACCCGGTACTTTTTCAAGACCACTTCCAGCCCCACTACCAACCACCTCCTCAGCCCGAGTACACTAAATCGAGTATCCGGCCTCCATGGGTCGAAGATCTTTCATCTCAGATACAGCAGCTTAACCTTCGGCAGACACATATTCATCAAAGGATGGATAGAATGGAGAGTGTCTATTCTGCTCGTATGGCATTCGAGGATGTGAGGCACCATTAGAGGCACCATCAGAGGGAGGTAGATTATGCAGAGCGCTGGAGGACGATGTATGAGTTTATGGGGAACTTTGAGCACTGATTTCCACCACAACGCTGATTTAGTTTCAAGAATTGTTTTCTTTTCTGCTTCAAAGATCTTGTAAGTTTTTCTTTAGTTTTCTTTTCTATTCTTTTCTTTAGCTTATTTTTATTACAATGGGGACACTGTAATTTTAAGTATGGGGTGGGAAAGGGTAGAAAGTTTGTGTCTTGTTTGTTTTATGTGTCTTTTGTGTTTTAAGTTGTTCTTTTGTTTCATAAAAAAATGCATGAAAATTTTGAAAATTCCAAAAATATTTAGAATTGATAAATACCCTTTTTCTTATAGTTCTATGATAGTAGTTGCTAGCATGATCATATAATTCCTTGCAAGCATGTCTTTGAGAGTATAGCCTGATTCTTATCTAAAGTTGTTTTATGAAGGAATAGCATTTGATGAAATTGAGCATGTATACTTTTTAGCATAAGTGATGCAATCCAACAAAACTTACCTTGTGAGTTATTTTTGGCCTTATAGGGAGAACATCAAAAATCCCTCTTATTTTCTTGTGTGATTTACTCTCTATATGCATATTATCTCTTGGAATTGTGATGGTTTTCTATTTCTTGAGACCTATATAAGATTTATAGTTCATTACTTGTGAAGATCATATGATAGAGGACCTTTTTTTAAGCCTTATTTATCCTTATCCACCATTACATTATCCTTCTTTTTGAAGCCAATCTGAGCCTGAAGCCTTTTATTTTTAGCTCCACAAAAATATTCCCTAGCCGAGATAAGCTTTACCCTATCCGGGGATTAGGACTTAGATTGAAGAGGAATGTTTTGTCGAATGAAAAAGTTATGTTTGGTTTGAAGTCAAGGGTTTTTGGGAAGGGTAGATTGAAAGTCTCTTGTTTTATTTTGTAAAAAGATCTCTTGGTAAGAAGGGATGCACGGAAAAGGAAGTTAGTGGTTGTTGAAGAAAAAAAGCGTGAAGAAAGTGTACACGATGAAGCTCGCTAACGAGCTAGTTGGTTCTTTAACGAGGCTGCGCAAGGAAAAAAAAGAGCTGAAACAATATGAGAGATATGATGAAAAAAAAGAAAAGAAAAGTAAGATGTGCATTAGTGTTTAAGGGATAAGCCAGAGATTCTTTTGAGTTATTTTATGAGACTTTCTAGGATATGTTGGGTGAATGAAGAGTGTGCATATTGAAGAGTAAGTTTGGTATGTTTTTATGAGAGTTTTGATGTTATGTGTGAGTTTTAGGAGTCTTTGATTCCCGGATATTATTAGCACCACATGGCCAAAAGTTTTCCACACCTTATTGTCTTTACCAAGCCCTATTACAACTCGGCCGAATGGAAGCTTCTTTGAAGTTTTTCATTGAGCCTAAGTTTCTCTTGATGATTCTTTGCTTGTTTTGACAAATCTTAGGTGGAGACTTTGGTCATATAAGTTCCAATTTCTATGAGTTTTTGTATTTATGATGAGTTCAAAGTTGAATTTATAAGCCCAAACACTTAAGAGTTGAGTGAAACACATATATCCCCTGAGATGTTGGATTGTATTGCTTATGTCTATTTAGTGCATATATGTGTGATGACATTAATAGTCATTTGCTATTTTCTTTTATGTTTTTGGAAGTTGCTTTTTAGATGATGGCTATTTGCTTGATGAGTATGATTGTTTGGTTTTGATTATTGTTTAGTGATTGCTTGAGGACAAGCAAGTTTAAGTATGAGGTATTTTGATATTCATGTTTTAGGTCTAGTTTTTTGTGTGTTTTCTTAGTTTGTTTAGTTTAGTTCTAGTAGTTTTAGTGTTAGTTTTGTGTGTTTTTGGATGAGTTTGCATATTTTGTGAGAAGTATGGAAGCTACTCTGTTTTGTGTCTTTTTGTAGGTTTTTAGGAGGAAAGAGTAATTTTAGAGCTCAATTGGAGTACTATGGTGGAGGACGGGAGATGCTGAAGATAAGAAGTCGAAGTCCAGGCTTTTAGAGTTGAAGAGTTGAAGAAGAGCACAATCCAGACTCGTTAACGAGGCTGTGAAGGGTCGTTAACGAGGCTTAGAGATAGAATTTTTCGAGAGATCTTTGTGATGTCTACCGACCTTGTGCGGAAATCTATCTTGATCATTCTGTGTCGGTAGGGTTTTTTTAATGAGTCTTAGGGTTATTATGTTTTATGTTCTATGTCTCGTTATCTTTCTAGATTATCTTAGTATCTTCTTAGAGTTAGTTTCTATCTTTTAGGAAAGTTTTTATCTTCTAGCCTTTTCATTAGATAGCTTTATTAGTATAAATACCCTTCTTTTCTAGCTTAGACGGAGGGGAGGAGGAGAGACGATTTCTAGGAGAGCTAACACGAGAGAAGTCGAGTGGGCAGATCATCGAGCCAGGTCGATCGAGAGAGAGCATTGGGTCGTTAATCAGTTCGTCCGCTCGTTACTGTCTTGATAGTTTTCGGTTTGTTCGGGATATTGTAAGACGAAATTTTTTCCTAGTAATTTGAAGTAAGGTTGTTTTGTTTTCAATGTTCTCATAGAAGTTGTTTGTTTTATTACTATGAGTAGTGAGTAGTTTTCCTATCTAGGGTCGGGTTGAAACCCGTCATAGTTATGCATGTTTGATGAATAAGTTGATGCGTTGAATGCCTTTTATCTATTTTACATTGCTTGTTGTGCTTATGCTTGGACGATAGTCAAAGTAATTTGAGTTCTTAACTTGATCGAAAGTGAAAGTTATTAACTTGAATGTTGATTTTGTTCAATTACGAAAGTTTTGAGATTTGTTTCCAAAACGAGTGATAGAGTGAATTGATCTATGAGAATTGATTGATTTGCTTGCTAATCAACAAAAGTTGATGAATTTATCTTTTTAAAGGCATGATCTTTATCTTCTTACGAGTTTATATGCATGATTGTGTTGTGGTAACCCTTGTCCTATGTTTTAATTCTTAATTGAGTTTGTTTTCGGTATAGACGTTATTCAGATTCGTTACCTCGGTACCGAACTTGAGTTTCTAGTTGTTAATCTGCATTCGTAGTATATCCAGGTTCGTTAACGACCCTGACAAAGTCGTTAACGAGGTTGGTCATACGTGTTTTGTTTAGTTTTGCTTTGTTTTATTTTTAGTAGTTGATAGACAAACAACAGTGCTTTCCGTGGAACGATCCTGACTTCGCTATACTCAGCGGCGTCTTGACTTATAAATTTATTTGTTGTCCAGTGAGTTAAGAAAACACCCGTGCACAAGTGTTCGATGAAATGTCCATGTAAATGTCACTCCTAAACGTGGCATTCGGTTTCAAGGTTAGAATTTACTCTTTTATTCGATCGGTCTTGATTTTTTAGTGCAGAATGTGCTTATTGTCTTGATACTATCCTCATTCTTTATACTTATGCCAAGATGTCTTTAAAGTTCACTTGTTTTTTCTCCTTTTACCTTTAAAATGACTTGGGATCTAACATTGCACACCAAGTGTTCGATGAAATGTCCTTCTAAATGTCACTCTCAAATGTGGCATTCGGTTTCTAGATCTAATTTATGCTTTTATTCGATCGGTCTTTATTTTGTAGTGTAGAATGTGCTTATTGGCTTGATATTATCCTCATTCTTTGTGCTTATGCCTAGATTTCTTTAAAGTTCACTTTTTTTTTCCTTTTGCCTTTAAAATGAATTGTGATCTAACATTGCACGCCAAGTGTTCGATGAAATGTCCATCTAAATGTCACACCTAAATGTGGCATTCGGTTTCTAGATTCGAATTTATACATTTATTCAATCGATCTTTATTTTTTAGTGCAAAATATGCTTATTTGCTTGATACCATCCTCATTATTTATGCTTATTCCTAGATGTCTTTAAAGTTCACTTGATTTTTCTACTTTTGCCTTTAAAATGACTTATGATCTAACATTGCACGCCAAGTGTTCAATGAAATGTCCATGTAAATGTCACTCCTAAATGTGGCATTTGGTTTCTAGGTTCTAATTAATAATTTTATTCGATCGGTCTTGATTTTGCAGTGTAGAATGTGCTGATTGACTTGATGCTATCCTCATTCTTTATGCTTATGCCTTGAAGCCTTTAAATTTCACTTATTTTTTCTCCTTTTGCCTTTAAAATGACTTGTGATCTAACATTACACGCCAAGTGTTCAACGAAATATCAATGTAAATGTTACTCCTAAATGTAACATTCGGTTTCTAGTTTCGAATTAATTCTTTTATTCGATCGGTCTTGATTTTGTAGTGTAGAATGTTCTCTTTGTCTTGATAATATCCTCATTATTTATGCTTATGCCTAGATGTCTTTAAAGTTCACTTGTTTCTTCTCCTTTTGCCATTAAAAAATTGACTTCAGATTTAACATTGCACACAAGTGTTTGATTAAATGTCCATGTAGATGTCACTCCTAAATGTGGCATTAGGTTTCTAGGTTCGAATTTATGCATTTATTCGATCGGTCGTGATTTTTTTGTGCAGAATGTGCTTATTTGCTTGATATTATCCTCATTGTTTATGCTTATGCCTAGATCTCTTTAAAGTTCACTTGTTTTTTCACCTTTTGCCTTTAAAAAATTGCCTTGTGATCTAACTTTGGCACGCCAAGTGTTCGATGAAATGTCCATGTAAATGTCACTCCTAAATGTGGCATTCAGTTTCTAGGTTCGTATTTATGCTTTTATTCAACCAGTCTTCATTTTGTAGTGCATAATGTACTTATTGGCTTGATACTCTCCTCGTTCTTTATTCTTATGCCTAGATATCTTTATAGTTCACTTTGTTTTTCTACTTTTGCCTTTAAATTGACTTGTGATCTAACATTGACCGCCAAGTGATCTAACATTGCATGTCCACTTATTGGCTTGATACTCTCCTCGTTCGAATTTATGCTTTTATTCGATCGGTCTTGATTTTATAGTGAAGAATGTGCTTATTGGCTTGATACTATCTTCATTCTTTATGCTTATGCATATATATCTTTAAAGTTCACTTGTTTCTTCTCCTTTTGCATGTAAAAAATTGACTTGTGATTTAACATTGCACACAAGTGTTCGATGAAATTTCCATGTAAATGTCACTCCTAATTGTGACATTCGGTTTCTAGGTTTGAACTTATGCTTTTATTCGATCGGTTTTGATTTTGTAGTGCAAAATGTGCTTATTGGATTAATACTATCCTCATTATTTATGCTTATGCCTAGATTTTTTAAAAGTTCACTTGTTTTTTGTCCTTTTGCCTTTAAAATAACTTGATATCTATCATTGCACGCCAAGTGTTCGATGAAATGTCCATGTACATGTCACTCCTACATGTGGCAATCGGTTTCTACGTTCGGATTAATGATTTTATTTCATCGGCCTTGATTTTACACTGCATAATGTGCTTATTGGCTTCATACTATCCTCATTCTTTATTCTTGTGCCTAGATGTCTTTAAAGTTCACTTGTTTTTTTCTCCTTTTTCCTTTAAAATGACTTATGATCTAACATTGCATGCCAAGTGTTCGATGAAATGTCCACGCAAATGTCAGTCCTAAATGTGGATCCGGTTTCTAGGTTGGAATTTATGCTTTTATTCGATTGGTCTTGATTTTGTAGTGCAGAATGTCCTTATTGGCTTGACACTATCTTCATTCTTTATGCATACTCTCTTCATTCTTTAAAGTTCACTTGTTTTTTCTCCTTTTGCCTTTTAAAAACTGACTTGTGATCTAACATTGGTCGCAAAGTGTTCGATGAAATGTCCTTGTAAATTTCACTCCTAAATGTGGAATTCGGTTTCTTGGTTCGAATTATGCTTTTATTCGATCGGTCTTTATTTTATAGTGTAGAATGTGCTTATTGGCTTGATATTATCCTCATTCTTTTTGCTTATGCCTAGATGTTCTTAAAGTTCACTTGTTTTTCTCCTTTTGCCCTTAAAATGACTTGTGATCTCAAACTGCATGTCAAGTGTTCGATGAAATGTCCATGTAAATGTCACTCCTAAATGTGTCATTTGGTTTCTAGGTTCGTATTTATGTTTTTATTCAATCAGTCTTGATTTTGTAGTGCATAATTATTGGCTTGATACCCTCCTCATTCTTTATTCTTATGCCTAGATATGTTTATAGTTCACTTGTTTTTCTCCTTTTGCCTTTAAAATGACTTGTGATCTAACATTGCTCGCCAAGTGTTTGATGAAATGTCCATGTAAATGTCACTCCTAAATGTGGCATTCGGTTTCTAGGTTCGTATTTATGCTTTTATTCAATCAGTCTTCATTTTGTAGTGCATAATGTACTTATTGGCTTGATACTCTCCTCATTCTTTATTCTTGTGCCTAGATATCTTTATAGTTCACTTTGTTTTTCTCCTTTTGCCTTTAAAATGACTTGTGATCTAACATTGCACGCCAAGTTTTCGATGAAATATCCATGTAAATGTCACTCCTAAATGTGGCATTCGGTTTCTAAGTTCGAATTTATGCTTTTATTCGATCGGTCTTGATTTTCTAGTGTAGAATGTGCTTATTGGCTTGATATTATCGTCATTCTTTGTGCTTTTGGCTAGATGTCTTTAAAGTTAACTTGTTTTTTCTACTTCCGCCTTTAAAATGACTTGTGATCTAACATTGCATGTCGAGTGTTCGATAAAAAGTCCATGTAAATGTCACTCCTAAATGTGGCACTCGGTTTCCAGGTTCGAATTTATACTTTTATTCGATTGGTCTTGATTTTGTAGTCCAGAATGTGCTTTTTTGCTTCATACTATCTTCATTCTTGTGCTTATTCCTAGATTTCTCTAACATTCACTTGTTTTTTCTACTTTTGCCTTTAAAAAGACTTGTGATCTAACATTGCAGCACAAGTGTTCGATGAAATGTCCATATAAATGTCACTCTTAAATGTGGCATTCGGTTTCTAGGTTCGTATTTATTCTTTTATTCAATCGGTCCAGATTTTGTAGTGCAAAATGTACTTATTGGCTTGATACTCTCCTCATTCTTTATGCTTATGCCTCGATATCTTTACAGTTCACTTGTTTTGTCTCCTTTTGCCTTTAAAATGACTTGTGATCTAACATTGCACGTCAAGTGTTCAATGAAAAGTACATGTAAATGTCACTCCTAAATGTGGCATTTGGTTTCTTGGTTCGAATTTATGCTTTTATTCGATCGGTCTTGATTTTCTAGTGTAGAATGTGCTTATTGGCTGGATATTATCCTCATTCTTTGTGCTTATGCCTAGATGTCTTTAAAGTTCACTTGTTTTTTTCCTTTTGCCTTTAAAAGGACTAGTGATCTAACATTGCGTGCCAAGTGTTCGATCAAATGTCCATGTAAATGTCAGTCCTAAATGTGGCATTCGATTTCTAGGTTCGAATTTATGCTTTTATTCTATCGGTCTTGATTTTTTACTGCAGAATGTGCTTATTGGCTTGATGCTATCTTTATTCTTTATGCTTCTGCCTATATGTCTTTAAAGTTCACTTGTTTTTTCTTCTTTTGCCTTTAAAATGACTTGTGATCTATCATTACACGCGAAGTGTTCAAAGAAATATAAATGTAAATGTCACTCCTAAATGTGCTATTCGGTTTCTAGGTTGGAATTTATACTTTTATTCGATTTGTCTTGATTTCGCAGTGCAGAATGTGCTTTTTGGCTTGATACTATCCTCATTCTTTATTCTTATTCCTAGATGTCTTTAAAGTTCACTTGTTTTTTCTACTTTTGCCTCTAAAATGACTTGTGATCTAACATTTCATGCCAAGTGTTCGATGCAATGTCCTTGTAAATGTCACTCCTAAATGTGGAATTCGGTTTCTAGGTTCGTATTTATGCTTTTGTTCAATCGGTCTTGATTTTGTAGTGCAGAATGTATTTATTGGCTTGATACTCTCCTCATTCTTTATGCTTATGCCTAGATATCTTTATTGTTCACTTGTTTTTTCTTCTTTTGCCTTTAAAATAACTTGTGATCTAACATTGCATGCCAAGTGTTCGATGAAATATCCATGTAAATGTCACTCCTAAATGTGGCATTCGTTTTCTATGTTCAAATTTATTCTTTTATTCGATCGGTCTTGATTTTCTAGTGCAGAATGGTCTTTTTGGCTTGATACTCTCCTCATTCTTTATGCTTATGCCTATATATCTTTATAGTTCACTTTGTTTTTGTCCTTTTCCCTTTAAAATGACTTGTGATCTAATATTGCACACCAAGTGTTCGATGAAATATCCATGTATATGTCACTCCTAAATGTGGCATTCGGTTTCTAGGTTCGAATTCATGCTTTTATTCCATCGGTCTTGAGTTTCTAGTGTAGAATGTGCTTATTGGCTTGATATTATCCTCATTCTTTGTGCTTATGCGTAGATGTCTTTAAAGTTCACTTGTTTTTTCTACTTTTGCCTTTAAAATGATTTGTGATCTAACATTGCATGCCAAGTGTTTGATAAAAAGTCCATGTAAATGTCACTCCTACATGTGGCATTCAGTTTCTAGGTTCGAATTTATGATTTTATTCGATCGGTCTTTATTTTTTTAGTGGAGAATGTCTTATTGGCTTGATGCTATCCTCATTCTTTGTGCTTATGCTTATTTGTCTTTAAAGTTCACTTGTTTGTTCTCCTTTTGCCATTAAAATGACTTGTGATCTAACATTACACGCTAAGTGTTCAATGAAATATCAATGTAAATGTCACTCCTATATGTGGCATTCTGTTTCTAGGTTTGAATTTTTACTTTTATTCGATCGGTCTTGATTTTGCAGTGCAGAATGTGATTTTTTGCTTGATACTATCTTCATTATTTGTTCTTATTCCTAGATGTCTTTAAAGTTCACTTATTTTTTTTTCTACTTTTGCCTTTTAAAATGACTTGTGATCTAACATTGCATGCCAAGTGTTCGATGAAATGTCCATGTAAATGTCATTCCTAAGTGTGGCATTTGGTTTCTAGGTTCGTATTTATGCTTTTATTCAATCGGTCTAGATTTTGTAGTGCAGAATGTTAGATCACAAGTCATTTTAAAGGCAAAAGGAGAAAAAACAACTGAACTATAAAGATATCTAGGCATAAGCATAAAGAATGAGGAGAGTATCAAGCCACGAGGGTCACAAGGTCTTAAGCTTCCTCGACGCATACTCGGGATACAATCAGATCTCGATGAATCCGCGTGACAAGGAGGCGACGTCCTTCATCACCTAGCGGGGGACATACTGTTACAAGGTCATGCTCTTTGGCCTTAGAAACGCTGGGATCACATTCCAACGCCTCATTGACTGGGTCTTCAAGAACCACCTGGATAGAAATCTGTCGGCTTACGTCAACGACATCGTGGTGCGGAGCAAAAGCCCCGAGGAGCATCTGGTCGATCTCGCCGAGGTCTTCGCCACCCTCAGGCACAACCGTCTCAGCCTGAACCCCGAGAAATGCGTCTTCGGCGTATCATCGGGGAAGTTCTTGGGCTTCATGATTAGCGAGCGCGGGATCGACGTCAACCCCGCCAAGGTCGAGTCGATCCTCTCGATGAGGTCCTCACGGTCGCGAACTGAAGTACAGCGGCTCAATGGCGCTATAAACTATCTGGGAAGGTTTTGCTCCCGTTTGGCGGACAAATCCCATCCTTTCTTCGCCGCCCTCAAGAAGAATGACAAGTTCGTCTGGGATGAGAGACTCGAGGTTGCTTTCTCTGAATTAAAGACCTTCATGTCAAAGCTCCCAACCCTATCACCCCCACTGGCTGGCGAAGACTTGCAACTGTACGTGGCCGTGAGCCCGGAGACAGTCAGTGCGGTGCTAACTTGAGAGGCCATTAACCTGGTGTACTTTGTGAGTCGCGTGCTCCAACCCGCGGAGCAGCGGTACTCCCTGGCAGAGAAGATGGCATTGGCAGTCGTGACCGCCGCAAGGAGTTTATACCCTTACTTCCATGCACACCCCATCCAGGTCCTCTCTGACCTCCCGCTCCGACAAATCTTCCACCAACCCGCCCTCTCCGGGCGTATGACGAAGTGGGCAGTCGAGCTCTCCGAGTTCGACATTAGCTACCTCCCAAGAACCGCAATGAAGGGGCAAGCCCTCATGGTGGAGGTTACCTTCCCCGAAACCGACCCAAGCTCGGAGGAGTGGAAGGTATTCGTTGACGGCTCACGGTGCGATGTCGGTGGCGGTGCCGGCATATTGCTCGACGGACCCTCTATCGAAACGGAGTATGCCCTTAACTTCGCCTTCGAGGCCACCAACAACGAGGCCGAGTATGAGGCCATGATCGTCGGGATCGAGATGGCGCTCCTCAGTGGAGCCTGCAAGATCAGGGTCTACACCAACTCCGAGCTGTTTACACGACAAATCAACGGGCAATACGACACAAGAACGGGGTCCGTACCCGCATACCGAGAAAACGTTAAGGCCCAGGTCTCGTGCCTGGAAACCTTCGCAGTAGAATCCATCCGTCAAACCTCGAACACAAAGGCGGATGCCCTCGCGAGGTTGGGCTCCGTCCTTCCCTTGGAAGTAGGGAACCGCGTAATGGTGGAAAGAAAACTCTCACGAAGTGTAACCAACTAGATCCTCTCTGTCACAACCGAGGATTGGAGGTTCCCGGTAACACGATACGTGGAAAAAGGTGTCCTCCTAGAAGACCCCGCGCTTGCTAGGAAACTAAAAATGCAGGCGGCTTGTTACTGCGTCATCGGTGGCCGGCTCTATCGCCGAGGCTACGCAGAGCCCAACCTGTTGTGCGTCCCTCCCGAGGTCACGGAGCACATCCTCTAAGAGGCACACGAGGGAACCTGTGGCGGCCACTCGGGGTGGCACGCCTTGGCGCATAAAATCATCCATCTGGGGTATTTTTGGCCTAATCTCCGACATGATGCGAAGGCCTATGTCTAGAAATGTGACGGATGCCAGAAGCACGCGCACCTCCAACACGTCCCGACCTCCCATCTTCATTCCATCCACGCGCGCTGTCCGTTCACGATGTGGGCAATGGACATCCTCGGTCCCTTTCCCAAGGCCGTTGGCCAGGTGCAATACATCTTGGTCATCGTCGATTACTTCACGAAGTGGATCGAGGCACAAGCTATGGCAAAAATCACTGGGGCAAAGGTCTGCGACTTCCTCTAGAAGAACCTCATTTGCCGCTTCGGCGTTCCCATGGCCATCATGACTGATCATGGACCCCAGTTCAACTGCGAAGAGACTCGGACCTTCTGCTCCGAACTGCGCATAACCCTCAAGTTCTCTTCCGTGGCCCACCCCTAGTGTAATGGCCAGGTAGAGAACGTCAATGCCCGGATCTTGATCGATCTTAAGAAGCGCCTGGGCCTGGCGCAAGTTCAATGGGCAGAGTTGCTCCCGCTCGTCCTTTGGACATATCGCACCACCGCACGCCGCGCAACAGGCGAGACACCCTTCGCTTTAACGTACGGAGCAGAGGCGTTAGTCTCCGTGGAAACTCTGATCCCATCGGCGAGGTTCTCGACTTCAATGAAAAAGAGAATGAGGCCAACCTTAAAGTGGAGTTGTAGTTCAGAGATGAGTTGCGTGTGGTAGCTGACCTACGCTCCAGAGAATACAAACGACGCATGGCTGTATATCACGACAAGAAGGTCAAACCTTGCCTTTTGGCCACGGGAAACCTCGTTCTGAGGCGTACCCGAAGCTTTTAAGCTCAAAGATAGCGAGGGACGTATCCTAAGCAAAACATGGAACGTCGCGCGGTTCAAAAAACATTATATGTAAACTCTCTAAACTCCGATGTTCCTTACAAATTTTTGTAAATAAAGGATTGCAGGCTTTTCAAAAACTCCCTCAAGAATGCAAATCTCGTGTTAAGCTACACCCCTCGCTTCCCGCTTAGTGTTGGAGAACCTCATTTGAAAGAAAAGTCAACCCCTCGCTTCCTGCTTGGGGTTGGAGAATCTCGTTTGGAAGAAAAGTCCACCCCTCGCTTCCCGCTTGGGGTTGGAGAATCTCGTTTGGAAGAAAAGTCCACCCCTCGCTTCCCGCTTGGGGTTGGAGAATCTCGTTAAATTCCACCCCTCGCTTCCCGCTTGGGTTTGGAGAATCTCGTTAATTCCACCTCTCGCTTCCCGCTTGGGGTTAGAGAGTCTCGTTAAATCCACCCCTCGCTTCCCGCTTGGGGGTGGAGAATCTCTTTTGAAAGAAAAATCCACTCCTCGCTTCCCGCTTGGGGTTGAAAAATCTCGTTTGGAAGAAAATTCCACCCCTCGCTTCCCGCTTGGGGTTGGAGAATCTCGTTAATGTCCAACCCTCGCTTCCCGCTTGGGGTTGAGAATCTCTTTAAGTCCACCTCTCGCTTCCCGCTTGGGGTTGAAGAGCCTCGTTAAATCCACCCCTCCCTTCCCGCTTGAGGTTGGAGAATCTCGTTAAATCCACCCCTCGCTTCCCGCTTGGGGTTGGAGAATCTCGTTCAGTCCACCCCTCGCTTCCCGCTTGGGGTTGGAGAATCTCGTTAATGCCACCCCTCACTTCCCGCTCGGGGGTGGAGAATCTCGTTATGTCCAACCCTCGCTTCCCGCTCGGGGTTGGAGAATCTCATTAAGTCCACCCCTCGCTTCCCGCTTGGGATTGGAGAATCTCGTTAAGTCCACCCCTCGCTTCCCGCTTGGGGTTGGAGAATCTCGTTAAGTCCACCCCTCGCTTCCCGTTCGGGGGTGGAGAATCTCGTTATGTCCACCCCTCACTTCCCGCTCAAGGTTGGAGAATCTTGTTAAGTCCACCCCTCGCTTCCCGCTTGGGATTGGAGAATCTCGTTAAGTCCACCCCTCGCTTCCCGCTTGGGGTTAGAGAATCTCGTTAAAGTCCACCCCTCGCTTCCCGCTTGGGGTTGGAGAATCTCGTTAAGTCCACATCTCGTTTCCCTCTTGGGGATGGAGAGTCTCGTTCAATCCACCCCTCGCTTCCCGCTTGGGGTTGGAGAACCTCGTTTGAAAGAAAAGTCCACCCCTCGCTTCCCGCTTGGGGTTGGAGAATCTCGTTTGGAAGAGAAGTCCACCCCTCGCTTCCCGCTTGGGATCGGAGAATCTCGTTTGGAAGAAAAGTCCACCCCTCGCTTCCCGCTTGCGGTCGGAGAATCTCGTTAAAGTCCACCCCTCGCTTCCCGCTTGGGTTGGAGAATCTCGTTAAGTCCACCTCTCCCTTACCGCTTGGGGTTGGAGAGTCTCGTTAAATCCACCCCTCGCTTCCCGCTTGGGGTTAGAGAATCTTGTTTGGAAGAAAAGTCCACCCCTCGCTTCCTACTTGGGTTTGGAGAATCTCGTTAAATCCACCCCTCGCTTTCCGCTTGGGGTTGGAGACTCCCATTTGGAAGAAAAGTCTACCCCTCGCTTCCTACTTGGGGTTGAAGAATCTCGGTAAGTCCACCCTTCGCATCCCGCTTGGGGTTGGAGAATCTCGTTAATGTCCAAACCTCGCTTCCCGCTTGGGGTTGAGAATCTCTTTAAGTCCACCTCTCGCTTCCCGCTTGGGGTTGAAGAGCCTCGCTAAATCCACCCCTCCCTTCCCGCTTGGGGTTGGAGAATCTCGTTAAATCCACCCCTCGCTTCCCGCTTGGGGTTGGAGAATCTCGTTCAGTCCACCCCTCGCTTCCCGCTTGGGGTTGGAGAATCTCGTTAATGCCACCCCTCACTTCCCGCTCGGGGGTGGAGAATCTCGTTATGTCCAACCCTCGCTTCCCGCTCGGGGTTGGAGAATCTCATTAAGTCCACCCCTCGCTTCCCGCTTGGGATTGGAGAATCTCGTTAAGTCCACCCCTCGCTTCCCGCTTGGGGTTGGAGAATCTCGTTAAGTCCACCCCTCGCTTCCCGTTCGGGGGTGGAGAATCTCGTTATGTCCACCCCTCACTTCCCGCTCAAGGTTGGAGAATCTTGTTAAGTCCACCCCTCGCTTCCCGATTGGGATTGGAGAATCTCGTTAAGTCCACCCCTCGCTTCCCGCTTGGGGTTAGAGAATCTCGTTAAAGTCCACCCCTCGCTTCCCGCTTGGGGTTGGAGAATGTCGTTAAGTCCACATCTCGTTTCCCTCTTGGGGTTGGAGAGTCTCGTTAAATCCACCCCTCGCTTCCCGCTTGGGGTTAGAGAACCTCGTTTGAAAGAAAAGTCCACCCCTCGCTTCCCGCTTGGGGTTGGATAATCTCGTTTGGAAGAAAAGTCCACCCCTCGCTTCCCGCTTGGGATCGGAGAATCTCGTTTGGAAGAAAAGTCCACCCCTCGCTTCCCGCTTGCGGTCGGAGAATCTCGTTAAAGTCCACCCCTCGCTTCCCGCTTGGGTTGGAGAATCTCGTTAAGTCCACCTCTCACTTCCCGCTTGGGGTTGGAGAGTCTCGTTAAATCCACCCCTCGCTTCCCGCTTGGGTTAGAGAATCTTGTTTGGAAGAAAAGTCCACCCCTCGCTTCCTTCTTGGGTTTGGAGAATCTCGTTAAATCCACCTCTCGCTTCCCGCTTGGGGTTGGAGACTCCCATTTGGAAGAAAAGTCTACCCCTCGCTTCCTGCTTGGGGTTGGAGAATCTCGGTAAGTCCACCCTTCGCATCCCGCTTGGGGTTGGAGAATCTCGTTAAGTCCACCGCTCGCTTCCCGCTTGGGGTTGGAGAATCTCGTTAAGTCCACCCCTCGCTTCCCACTCGGGGTTGGAGAATCTCGTTAAGTCCAACCATCGCTTCCCACTTGGGGTTGGAGAATCTCGTTAAGTCCACCCCTCGCTTCCTGCTTGGAATTGGAGAATCTCGTTAAGTCCACCCCTCGCTTCCCGCTTGTGGTTGGAGAGTCTCGTTAAATCCACCCCTCGCTTCCCGCTTGGGGTTGGAGAATCTCTTTTGAAAGAAACATTCACTCCTCGCTTCCCGCTTGGGGTTGAAAAATCTCGTTTGGAAGAAAATTCCACCCCTCGCTTCCCGCTTGGGGTTGGAGAATCTCGTTAATGTCCAACCCTCGCTTCCCGCTTGGGGTTGAGAATCTCTTTAAGTCCACCTCTCGCTTCCCTCTTGGGGTTGAAGAGCCTCGTTAAATCCACCCCTCGCTTCCCGCTTGGGGTTGGAGAATCTCGTTAAATCCACCCCTCGCTTCCTGCTTGGGGTTGGAGAATCTCGTTAAGTCCACCCCTCGCTTCCCGCTTGGGGTTGGAGAATCTCGTTAAGTCCACCCATCGGTTCCCGCTCGGGGGTGGAGAATCTCGTTATGTCCACCCCTCGCTTCCCGCTCGGGGTTGGAGAATCTCATTAAGTCCACCCCTCGCTTCCCGCTTGGGATTGGAGAATCTCGTTAAGTCCACCCCTCGCTTCCCACTCGGGGTTGGAGAATCTCGTTAAATCCACCCCTCGCTTCCCGCTTGGGGTTGGAGAATCTCGTTAAATCCACCCCTCGCTTCCTGCTTGGGGTTGGAGAATCTCGTTAAGTCCACCCCTCGCTTCCCGCTTGGGGTTGGAGAATCTCGTTAAGTCCACCCATCGGTTCCCGCTCGGGGGTGGAGAATCTCGTTATGTCCACCCCTCGCTTCCCGCTCGGGGTTGGAGAATCTCATTAAGTCCACCCCTCGCTTCCCGCTTGGGATTGGAGAATCTCTTTAAGTCCACCCCTCGCTTCCCGCTTGGGGTTGGAGAATCTCGTTAAGTCCACCCCTCGCTTCCCGTTCGGGGGTGGAGAATCTCGTTATGTCCACCCCTCACTTCCCGCTCAAGGTTGGAGAATCTTGTTAAGTCCACCCCTCGCTTCCCGATTGGGATTGGAGAATCTCGTTAAGTCCACCCCTCGCTTCCCGCTTGGGGTTAGAGAATCTCGTTAAAGTCCACCCCTCGCTTCCCGCTTGGGGTTGGAGAATCTCGTTAAGTCCACATCTCGTTTCCCTCTTGGGGTTGGAGAGTCTCGTTAAATCCACCCCTCGCTTCCCGCTTGGGGTTGGAGAACCTCGTTTGAAAGAAAAGTCCACCCCTCGCTTCCCGCTTGGGGTTGGAGAATCTCGTTTGGAAGAAAAGTACACCCCTCGCTTCCCGCTTGGGGTTGGAGAATCTCGTTTGGAAGAAAAGTCCACCCCTCGCTTCCCGCTTGCTGTCGGAGAATCTCGTTAAAGTCCACCCCTCGCTTCCCGCTTGGGTTGGAGAATCTCGTTAAGTCCACCTCTCCCTTCCCGCTTGGGGTTGGAGAGTCTCGTTAAATCCACCCCTCGCTTCCCGCTTGGGGTTAGAGAATCTCGTTTGGAAGAAAAGTCCACCCCTCGCTTCCTGCTTGGGTTTGGAGAATCTCGTTAAATCCACCCCTCGCTTCCCGCTTGGGGTTGGAGACTCCCATTTGGAAGAAAAGTCTACCCCTCGCTTCCTGCTTGGGGTTGGAGAATCTTGGTAAGTCCACCCTTCGCATCCCGCTTGGGGTTGGAGAATCTCGTTAAGTCCACCGCTCGCTTCCCGCTTGGGGTTGGAGAATCTCGTTAAGTCCACCCCTCGCTTCCCACTCGGGGTTGGAGAATCTCGTTAAGTCCAACCCTCGCTTCCCACTTGGGGTTGGAGAATCTCGTTAAGTCCACCCCTCGCTTCCTGCTTGGAATTGGAGAATCTCGTTAAGTCCACCCCTCGCTTCCCGCTTGGGGTTGGAGAATCTCGTTAAGTCCACCCATCACTTCCCGCTTGGGATTGGAGAATCTCGTTAAGTCCACCCCTCGCTTCCCGCTTGGGGTTAGAGAATCTTGTTTGGAAGAAAAGTCCACCCCTCGCTTCCTTCTTGGGTTTGGAGAATCTCGTTAAATCCACCTCTCGCTTCCCGCTTGGGGTTGGAGACTCCCATTTGGAAGAAAAGTCTACCCCTCGCTTCCTGCTTGGGGTTGGAGAATCTCGGTAAGTCCACCCTTCGCATCCCGCTTGGGGTTGGAGAATCTCGTTAAGTCCACCGCTCGCTTCCCGCTTGGGGTTGGAGAATCTCGTTAAGTCCACCCCTCGCTTCCCACTCGGGGTTGGAGAATCTCGTTAAGTCCAACCATCGCTTCCCACTTGGGGTTGGAGAATCTCGTTAAGTCCACCCCTCGCTTCCTGCTTGGAATTGGAGAATCTCGTTAAGTCCACCCCTCGCTTCCCGCTTGTGGTTGGAGAGTCTCGTTAAATCCACCCCTCGCTTCCCGCTTGGGGTTGGAGAATCTCTTTTGAAAGAAACATTCACTCCTCGCTTCCCGCTTGGGGTTGAAAAATCTCGTTTGGAAGAAAATTCCACCCCTCGCTTCCCGCTTGGGGTTGGAGAATCTCGTTAATGTCCAACCCTCGCTTCCCGCTTGGGGTTGAGAATCTCTTTAAGTCCACCTCTCGCTTCCCTCTTGGGGTTGAAGAGCCTCGTTAAATCCACCCCTCGCTTCCCGCTTGGGGTTGGAGAATCTCGTTAAATCCACCCCTCGCTTCCTGCTTGGGGTTGGAGAATCTCGTTAAGTCCACCCCTCGCTTCCTGCTTGGGGTTGGAGAATCTCGTTAAGTCCACCCATCGGTTCCCGCTCGGGGGTGGAGAATCTCGTTATGTCCACCCCTCGCTTCCCGCTCGGGGTTGGAGAATCTCATTAAGTCCACCCCTCGCTTCCCGCTTGGGATTGGAGAATCTCGTTAAGTCCACCCCTCGCTTCCCACTCGGGGTTGGAGAATCTCGTTAAATCCACCCCTCGCTTCCCGCTTGGGGTTGGAGAATCTCGTTAAATCCACCCCTCGCTTCCTGCTTGGGGTTGGAGAATCTCGTTAAGTCCACCCCTCGCTTCCCGCTTGGGGTTGGAGAATCTCGTTAAGTCCACCCATCGGTTCCCGCTCGGGGGTGGAGAATCTCGTTATGTCCACCCCTCGCTTCCCGCTCGGGGTTGGAGAATCTCATTAAGTCCACCCCTCGCTTCCCGCTTGGGATTGGAGAATCTCGTTAAGTCCACCCCTCGCTTCCCGCTTGGGGTTGGAGAATCTCGTTAAGTCCACCCCTCGCTTCCCGTTCGGGGGTGGAGAATCTCGTTATGTCCACCCCTCACTTCCTGCTCAAGGTTGGAGAATCTTGTTAAGTCCACCCCTCGCTTCCCGATTGGGATTGGAGAATCTCGTTAAGTCCACCCCTCGCTTCCCGCTTGGGGTTAGAGAATCTCGTTAAAGTCCAACCCTCGCTTCCCGCTTGGGGTTGGAGAATCTCGTTAAGTCCACATCTCGTTTCCCTCTTGGGGTTGGAGAGTCTCGTTAAATCCACCCCTCGCTTCCCGCTTGGGGTTGGAGAACCTCGTTTGAAAGAAAAGTCCACCCCTCGCTTCCCGCTTGGGGTTGGAGAATCTCGTTTGGAAGAAAAGTACACCCCTCGCTTCCCGCTTGGGGTTGGAGAATCTCGTTTGGAAGAAAAGTCCACCCCTCGCTTCCCGCTTGCTGTCGGAGAATCTCGTTAAAGTCCACCCCTCGCTTCCCGCTTGGGTTGGAGAATCTCGTTAAGTCCACCTCTCCCTTCCCGCTTGGGGTTGGAGAGTCTCGTTAAATCCACCCCTCGCTTCCCGCTTGGGGTTAGAGAATCTCGTTTGGAAGAAAAGTCCACCCCTCGCTTCCTGCTTGGGTTTGGAGAATCTCGTTAAATCCACCCCTCGCTTCCCGCTTGGGGTTGGAGACTCCCATTTGGAAGAAAAGTCTACCCCTCGCTTCCTGCTTGGGGTTGGAGAATCTTGGTAAGTCCACCCTTCGCATCCCGCTTGGGGTTGGAGAATCTCGTTAAGTCCACCGCTCGCTTCCCGCTTGGGGTTGGAGAATCTCGTTAAGTCCACCCCTCGCTTCCCACTCGGGGTTGGAGAATCTCGTTAAGTCCAACCCTCGCTTCCCACTTGGGGTTGGAGAATCTCGTTAAGTCCACCCCTCGCTTCCTGCTTGGAATTGGAGAATCTCGTTAAGTCCACCCCTCGCTTCCCGCTTGGGGTTGGAGAATCTCGTTAAGTCCACCCATCACTTCCCGCTTGGGATTGGAGAATCTCGTTAAGTCCACCCCTCGCATCCCGCTTGGGGTTGGAGAATCTCGTTAAGTCCACCCCTCGCTTCCTGCTTGGGGTTGGAAAATCTCGATTAAACCATGCGTGGTCTGAGCGAGGGTCATGATCCCGGCATAATAATCATTGCGCAAGGCTCGTAGCCTCGGCATAATCTTGTAAAGATCTGAGCGAATATCATGATCTCGGTGCGGAATTAAAACACCCGATGTGGCCCAAGTGCCACAGTAGTTGTGACACTCGAACCATGGGGTTGGATGGATATGGATGGACATGTACAGATAGACTAAAGCAAACAAACAATCATGAGAAAAGAAAAGTGACATAAAATAAAGGCCACATGGGCCAAGATGTTTGAATTACAGACCCCGCAGCGCCACCAACAAAACAGAAATAAAAAAAAGTTTTATACAAAGCCAACAACATCTTTCAATTCTTCGGGGCTTCAACGACGGGATCGGCGGAGTCCGTGAGAGCTTCTAGGGAATTGGCAACAAAACCCGCAGGAGTTTCTAAGACGGGGTCAAGGGTGGCAGACGGCTGGGAACCTGGCGCATCTGTCGCAGGCTGAGGGCCCGTAACAACGACCTACGGGTCTCCCTGAACGAGCTCCACCGCGGGAGGTGACTCCCTTGCCACAGTCCCATCCGCGTTGAGAAAGAACTCACATTCTCCCTTGGGCCTCTCCCCGGTTTCCTCCCCCATAGTATCTTCATAGTTGGGGATGAAGAAGGTAATGCGGGCATCAATATGCCCGTACTTCGCCACCGCCTGTCTGACCCCCATACGGACGGCTTGGTGGAATATCTTCCTCACACTTTCCACCAACTCTGTTTTATACCCCTCCGAAGCCACGTACTTGGGTCCCGCGGCCTCCTCTCCTCATTGAGATCAACAACACGCCGTTCGAGGCGGGTAATCTCCTCCTCAGCCTTCAAATGCTCCGCCTCTTTCTCCTTGAAGAAGTTGTGCTCGGCGGAGGGCTTACCCCGAAGCTCCTCATTCCCGCCCTGTAAAACCTCGACCACTCCTCTCGCCTTGCTCTCCCGCTCCTTTTCCCGGGCCTCTCCCTCCTTCGCCCTCGCTGCCGCCTTAGCCTCATCCCTTGCCGCAACCTCCGCGGCTTCAACCCGCTTATTGGCCGCAACAAGCTCCTTTGCTTGCTTCGCGCACTCCTCTGTGCGGGCTTTATGCGCCGCCTCCATCTTTTCCATCCTCGCATGAGCGAGGCTGATGCGGCTATGGTTGTAATTATCAAAGAAGGTATGCTGCAAGTTCACAAAAATGTTTGGGAAAAGAAAGAAATAAGAAAGAAGGCACGAAACCCTAAACAGACGCGGAGTTCATAAAGGCGGAACTTACCATGGCTGAGTATCGAGCAGCCTCGTCGTCAAGTGCCGCCTCAGTGAGGTTGTTGGCCCACGCATCCTCCTCCTTCCACTCCTCCCGACCCCAGTTCACCGGGGCACCCCTAACCGGCCCGGGGCAATGAAACTTGGCGGGCAAAGGAACAGCGGCGTCGAGAGCTCGTCCCTCAAAGTTAAAGGAGGGAATGATCTCCTTCCCCGAAGAACCTCGCTGGTCCTTCCCCGACGAACCTCGTTGGTCGTTCGCCCGGTGTTTCTTCCCCTTCTCCCCACGAGGGGACTCCGTGCCTTTCCTCTTATGCCCGGCTCCGTCGCCGGACCCTCAAGAGGCTTGGGAAGACGTCTTCGCGACGTCCCCCTTAGGTGGAACCCCCCCGGACGTCTTCAGTGGCGGGGGGATAGATTTCGACTGCGTGGGGGGAGGGGGGGGGTTGGCTCGCCGGCGGGATCGGATCCTTGATAACTATCCCCTTTTGACCTCGGGGGACCGGAGCTGTAGAACTGGAAGTCACATGTTTCTTTCTCTCTAACTTCGAGGTAAGAGCGCCAAAAAGATCCACTGCGAAAGAGAAACATGGAACTAAGTTAGATAAAAGGCAAAAAAACAAGTCAAGCTCGCAAAATTCTTAACCTCGCGGCCTGAAAACGGAACGTTAAACTAGTCGGGCTAGCGAGATGTTCAAACCTCGCTATCTAAAAGGGCAAACAGAAAAAACAAAGAGAGAAAAATTAAGTACCCTCTTTACCCTCGCGGGGCGGAAGGGCGAGGCTCAGGCCGGCCCGCTCAAGCCGGTCTTGTTCATACGATCGTCCTAGGTTGATTCACGGTGCGAGCGCTTAACTCCCGTAAACGACAGCCTCGAAGAAGTCATAGACCTTCCAACTCGAGCTTTGCAGGATATGGTCGTAACCGAGCGATTCAGGATCGGTGACGAGCGGATACAGGTCGGTGCCGAGCGGATTCTGGTCGAGGCCGAGCGAACTCGAAGAGATGATGATGGGACGTTGAACGTTTGGATGGGAGAATTGAAGGGGATATGGACTCTCAATGACGGATATGACTCACTGTCGTTTGAAAGAACTAGGGGCTTGGATATTACAAACTAAGTGTTCTTGAAAGATCGATATAACTCACAATCGAATCAAGAACAAGACCTTCAAAGAGATGATTCTTTGCATCCAGCAAAAGGAAGTTTTTTATCAATTCAAAGGTAATCAAAACAACACACGAAAGGCCCTTTTAAACCCAAGGCCGATCGACTTCTAGAGTATTAAACCGAGCATTAAAACCCGAGCAATAAAAGACGTACTAAAAACGCATTAAAAGATGTCTATTCACATTCGCCAACAACCTTTGGCATTCAAAAGCAAGCTCGGTAACGAGTTGGATCGGGGCGGTGTCGAGCGACTCCGAGGTCGGTGTTGAGCGAGGCAAGCTCGGGGACGAGCAGCGTGGAGAGAGCTTCCTTGATTTGACGTTGTAGAGTCTTCGCCTTCGACCGAGTAATTCGCATCACCGGCGGTTGCTCTTGCTCTTGCTTCTCGTGCTCTTGCTTCTCGTCCATGATGTTTTGATTACGGTTTGACTCGGTGAGATCTTGATGGGACGGATTCACATCATCCTCCCCCCCTTCGAAAGGATTCGACCTCGAATCTGGCATGTAATCGTCATCATCGGAATCGCCCACCAAGTAAGGTCGAAGATCAGCAATGTTGAACACATCATGGACACCCATCTCCGGTGGTAGCTCCAACCGATAAGCATTATCGTTGATCTTCTCAAGTACTTGAAATGGCCCCTCCGCCCGTGGCTTCAACTTGGAGTTTCGACGTGAGGGAAACCGTTCCTTGCGGAGGTGCACCCACACCAAGTCACCGGGTTCTAAAAGCAACTCTTCGCGTCGCTTGTTATGCTGGCGCTCATATTGTGCCGAGCGTTTCTCGAGCTGCCTCCTCGTGTCCTCGTGCAACCGCTTCACATAGTCCGCTAAATCCTTTCCTTCCTGGCTAAAACCATCAACAATAGGGTGAGCAATAAGGTCTAATGGAGTGAGAGGATTCTTACCATAAGCGACTTCGAAAGGTGTCTTTTTGGTCGCCGAATGGGTAGTCCGGTTATAGGCGAACTCTATGAATGGAAGACAATCTTCCCACCTGCGGAGGTTAGCTCGCAAAACAATACGAAGCAAGGTGCCAAGCGACCTATTCACTACTTCGGTTTGCCCATCCGTTTGCGGGTGACAAGTAGTGGAATAAAGTAGCTTGGTGCCTAACTTGGCCCACAAAGTCCTCCAAAAGTGGCTAAGGAATTTTACATCCCTATCCGACACTATAGTTTTGGGAAGACCATGGAGACGGACAACATGGTTGAAAAACAATGACGCCACGTTCGTAGCATCGTCGGTTTTGTAACACGCAATGAAATGTGCCATCTTACTAAACCGATCAACGACTACGAGAATGGAATCCCTTCCCCTTTTAGTCCTAGGAAGACCTAACACAAAATCCATGGATAAGTCTTCCCAAGGTTGTTGGGGAATGGGCAACGGAGTATACAATCCTTGGGGCCTCATTTTAGATTTAGCTCGTGCACAAGTGGCACAAGAGGCACAAAATTTCTCGACGTCCCTAAGCATTCGCGGCCAATAGAAGTGTTCCTTCAAGGCTTGCAAAGTCTTAGCAACGCCGAAATGTCCCATAAGGCCACCACCGTGTGCTTCTTGCACTAATAGGCGTCGAATGAATCCCCCAGGGATGCATAACTTAGCACCCTTCATAAGATAACCGTCATGAAGGAAGAATTGATCTTTGCTTCTAACGGTACTACATTCCCCATAGATATCCTTGAAATCAAGGTCTACCGAATATAGTTCCTTAATGAAAGCAAAGCCCAACATCCTAGCATCCATTGTGGAAATTAGGGCGTATCTTCGGGATAAAGCATCCGCCACAATATTGTCCTTTCCCTTTTTGTGTTTGATTACGTAAGGGAAAGTCTCAATAAATTCAACCCACTTAGCATGACGTTTATTCAATTTATTTTGACCTTTGAGGAACCTAAGTGCCTCATGGTCGGAATGAATAACAAATTCCCTAGGGAGGAGATAGTGAGACCATACCTTAAGCACCCTTACCAAAGCGAGTTGCTCCTTGTCATAAGTTGGGTACTTGAGCTCGGCATCATTCAACTTCTCACTATAATATGCAATCGACCTCCCTCCTTGAATGAGTACGCCTCCAAGTCCCACTCCCGAAGCATCACATTCAATCTCGAAAGTCTTGGAAAAATCGGGAAGAACTAGAAGAGGTGCATGCGTGAGCTTGTCCTTGAGAGTAATGAAGGCTCGCTCTTGCTTTGGAACCCATTGGAAAACCACCTTCTTCTTAGTAAGTTCGGTGAGAGGCGTGGCTAACGAGCTGAAATCTCGGATGAAGCGTCGGTAGAAACCAGCCAAGCCAAGGAAGCTCCTCACTTGCGTCATGGTGGTCGGTACGGGCCATTCCTCAATTGCCTTCACTTTCTCCTTGTCCACTTGAAGCCCTTCTTTGCTCACTACAAAACCAAGAAACACCACATTATCCGAGCAAAAATGGCATTTGTTAAAATAATCATAAAGCTTCTCTTTCCTCAAAACTTCTAGAACCATGCGGACATGTCTAGTATGCTCTTGCAAGCTATGGCTATAGATCAATATATCATCAAAATACACTACCACAAACTTGCCTAAAAAAGCTCTTAAAACATGGTTCATTAATCTCATGAATGTGCTAGGCGCATTAGTAAGGCCAAATGGCATAACCAACCATTCATAGAGACCGTACTTGGTCTTGAATGCGGTTTTTCATTCGTCACCTTCCTTCATGCGAATTTGGTGATAACCACTTTTGAGATCCACTTTGGAAAATATACATGACCCGTGGAGCTCATCCAACATATCATCAAGTCTAGGAATAGGATGCCTATGCTTGACGGTAATGTTGTTGATAGCCCTACAATCCACACACATTCTCCACGTTCCATCTTTCATAGGAACTAAGATGACGGGAACGGAACATGGACTCAAACTCTCACGCACATAACCTTTAGAAAGAAGCTCTACAACCTGTTTTTGAAGCTCCTCAGCCTCGGTTGGATTGGCTCGGTGATGTCTCTCTATTTGGTGGTGTTTTTATATATGATTTCCTTTGTAAATATGTTTCTTTTTCCCCTTTTCTTGTGTGTTTTGTTCCTTTTTAGCTTAGTTCCCGTATTTCTATGAGATTCGGAGACTATGCGCGTTTTATGTGTTTTGTAGGTGTTTTGGCATGGATCAAGGGTCGTTTTGAAGGAGAACCGGAACATGGAGCAAGGCCCGAGCTTAAGAGGGAAAGAGAGGAGCAAGCC
This sequence comes from Fallopia convolvulus, assembly GCA_964016875.1. Lineage (NCBI taxonomy): Eukaryota > Viridiplantae > Streptophyta > Magnoliopsida > Caryophyllales > Polygonaceae > Fallopia > Fallopia convolvulus. The sequence continues at coordinate 34,419,004 of OZ024724.1, read as the reverse complement.
ATGAAGAAGAACAAGAGAAAAGCCAACAAGAAGAAGGTGGAACGAGGTACGGATCGAGTTAGAACCAACGCCGGACCAAAGATGATTTTTCAACCTCGGACCGACTTGCCCAGTAAGTCGGGCCCGAGGTGCTCCGTGTCGGTCCGAGTCGGTCGCTGTTTGGATTGGGCTCCAAGGCACGAAATTGTAAACTACCACTTTTGCCCCTCATCTATAAAGGCTCTCTTATCTTCTAATTGGAGGAGGTTCCCACACACTTAGAGGAGGAACCAACTCTCAAAAACTCTCAAGAGGATACTTGGAGAGCAAGGAGGAAGGAGAGGAGAAGGAGAAGAGAGGGAATCGGCATAGGAGAAGGAGATTTGATAGGTTTGGTTGATAGATTAGCTTTGCCTTGTTTTGATTTTGTGGATTTGGAAACCTTGTTTTGATTTTGTGGATTGCTTTTGATTTGTGAATGAAATTTGGCTTTGGTTTGAGATTGATGATGTTGATTGCTTTACTTTGTGATTTGTTTGCTTTATTTGTTTGCCATATGGAGTAGATCTCCTTGATCTTGGGTTATGGGGGAAAGCTCTAGCTAGGTTGGGCTAGAAACCCCAATTCCATAAGCCTTGAGTGCTTGATCTAGGAACCCACTCTACATAAAGCTACAATTCCTTATGAAAGTAAGGAATCAAGGCTTGTGATTGGCAAAGTAACGAAAGTGAACATTTGTCCATCTCAAGACCTTGCTTCGAAGGGGATTTCCCCAATGATCGATGTGTAGAAGTGGTTGGAACGAGGGTGAAAGCACTCGATCCTATTCCGATCATCACTCATTGTTTGAATTGGGGTGGAAAAGCCTTAATCTACTAGAGAAGGAACCCAAAAGCCCAAGATCTACTTTCAATCTTTGAGTTCGACAAAACCCAGCTACATCGGGCCCGACTTGCTCTACGTCGGTCCCGACTTCCTTCTTTGTCGCCAATATCGGGCCCGACATGACACTTGTGTCGGTCCCGACTGTTCTCTTTGTTTTCCTTTGTTTTTAAGTTCTCCTTTTCAGCTTTCTAGTGTTTAGGCACCTCAATCGAGTAGATTTCCCGAGCGTTCGACACCCACCACGTGCTACAACGGGGTCGGGTTATAAATTGTATCTCTAGACCCTCGCATTCATGAGCGATCACTCGGTAGGCCGGCTTGTTGGGAATGGAAGCGCCAGGCACGAAGTCGATTTGGTGCTCAATCCCTCGGATTGGAGGCAGTCCCTCCGGCATCTCTTCGGGAAACACATCATCAAACTCCTTCAACAACAAAGAAATGGGAGAAGGTAATTGCTCTATATCTTGTTCATTAAGCAGTACATCCTTAAATAACAAAAGAATGCAAGTAGTACTCCCTTTCACAGCCTTTCGAGTCTCTCTGGCCTTGGCTAGAAGAAGATGGCTCGGCGGTGTGGTCGGTGTCGACCCACTGGCCCGCTTGGCTCTTTAGCAGCTTCACGTCGCTGCTTCCTCGCAATATGGTCGGCCATGATCTCGTGTGGCGCCATGGGCATCAAGGTGATTCTCTTACCATTGAGATAAAAAGAGTACTCGTTTGTGACGCCTTGGTGAATCACGCCACGGTCATATTGCCACGGGCGACCAAGTAAGAAATGACACGCCGTCATTGGAACCACATCACATATCACCTAATCAGAGTACCCCCTATAGAAAACTTGATACAAGCTTGTTCATTCACCTCAAGAGGTGTGTTATAGTTCAACCAACATAATGTATAGGGTAATACATGAGGAGTAGTTTTAAGGGCAAACCGTTTAACCACTTCTTGATCTATGATATTGCAACAAGATCCTCCATCAATTATAAGAGTACAAAGTTTACCTTGAATGAGGCATCTTGTATGGAAAATGGTCTCCCTTTGGTTGGATGGCACCGGAGCGTCATTGACAAGAAGGGAACGCTTGACCACAAAGCACTCCCCATGGGTCTTGGCCATAACTTGCAATTCCGCCACCTCTCCATCACCATCTTGTGGCTCCTCATTCTCAGCCTCCTCATCCGACTCATACTCCCCAATGGTGTTGAGTAGAACTTGGCGCTTTGAAGGGCAATCCCGAGCTATGTGTCCACGCCCTAAGCACTTGAAACACTTGATCTCACTCGTTCGTTGCTCGCCTTCACACCTTCCTCCTTGTGGAGTCCGAGATGGTTCACGCCGTGTAGGCACATTTCCGACGTCGGGCTTGGCTTCGGGACGCCAAATTGGTTGGCTAGAAGCGCCCCCACCTTGAGTATTCCACGGCTTGGAAGGAGATGGGTAACTTCTCCGTTGAGGCAGATTTTGATAAATGTGATTGGTATAGTGCAAAACCTCCTCAATCTTGTGCCCCTAACAAAATGTTGCGTACTCACAATAGATTTAAGGTCAGCATTTAAACCGTTAATGAACTTAGAGATAACGTACCCCTCGGGAAACCGTAGGCCGGATCTATAAACCAGAATCTTGAGCTCTTTGTAGTACTCATCCGGCGTCTTTGTTCCTTGCTTCAATTGCTCTAGCCTAGCATGCAATCGAGCGGTGAAGTCCTCGGGTACAAAATGATGCCTTAGGGCAGCCTTTAACTCCTCCCAAGTATCGATAGTCGGATAACCATTGTATGCTCTTTCTTCCCTGTCCTCAATCCACCAAAGGTAAGCAAAATCAATAAACTTAATGGTGGCAATGGCCACCTTTTGGGCGTCCGAATATTGATAGAAGTCAAAGACTTGCTCCGTCTTATGCTCCCACTCCAAGTAAACTTCGGCATCGGTAGAACCTCCAAAAGGTTGTACTTCCAGCTTCACGTTAGGCCCTCTTCCATAACCTTGGTCCAATTCTTGACCTTAGTATCCCCGCATGGGTTGTGGAAGTTGCCTAACCGCTTGATGATTCACCCGCCCTGCGCCTCGTCCTCCAGCGGGACGCCTTGGTTGCCATGGGGCCATCGGGGCTCTTGGTTGGAAATCCCCAACATACTCTTGACCTGTAACATTAGCGGGGCCCGAAGGCAAAGTCGTAGTAGTGTATGGAGAATACGGAAAAGAATGGAAAGATTGCATACCTAACTCTTCGCGGTTGGTGCTCGGAAGAGTGTGGTAGGAAGTCGTTGGAGCCGCCGAAACATACATGGTCGGCACCGAGCTAGGCAGGGTCGGCACCGAGCTAGGCAGGGTCGGCACCGAGCTAGGCTTGGTCGGTACCGAGCTCCCGTATGTCACTTGGCCCGAGCCCGTTCCTTCTTCGTAGCTTGCTTGAATTCCTCCAAGGCTTCCCAGTTGCATTGCCCCCATCCTAGCCTCCATTGAAAGCTTGAAGGCTTCCATCTCCCGTTGTTGTTGTTGCACTCTTTCCTCGTTCTCCGTTTTGAGCCCTTGATTGGCTCGAAACAAATCTTCAATGGTAATAGCGGTGGAAATCACCTCTTCCTCGACAAGTCCCTTGTTTTTGTTGTTAGAGTCATCCATGTTGTTCCTAGAGCAGAAAACTCAACACACACAACTAGGAAAACGTGTCAATGGATCCCACACACGCAAGGGTCCTTAAACCGATCCTTAAGCAATAAAAATTGGTCGTTAGAAGGGTCGTTAAGGTCTTTAACAAGGTAAGCAAGAAAATAATCAAACAAGTAATCTTACAAGAAGACTCGACACACTACAAGAAGTGAAACACTAAAAGATAAAGGAAAGGTACTTGATTTTTTTTTTTAACAATTCATAAACGAAGCAAGTGATGTAGGTGTCGCCCCTTGTGTTGCCTTACTTTTTCTCGGTCACTCCTCTTGTTTTACCGGTGACTGGATCTTCCTAAGAACAACCACTTTTTTCGCAAGGGTTAAGCAAGGAGGTGTTGGGTTCAATACCAAGATCTCCCTCCTAGCCTCTTGACACTTTGAAGGAGGATGGGCGAACCAATTCTTCTCCTACTACACCATAATTATCGAACAAGCAATTTACTTTTTTTTGTATAAACTTTCTCGTTCCCTTAATCCTTTAAGCCTTTTCGTGATTTACACACAACTTTTCGTGTGCCAAGCGCAATTAAAATCGAATTAAAGGCTAAGAACTCAAGGGTTGGAATTGGAAAAGGCACAAATCGGTTCAGATTTTGAGCTCTCAACGTACGCATACAAAGATGGAAGGAAACCAATTTCTATATGCTTAACAATCGAGTTTTTAGGAGTCAAACCTCGCGTGGCTCTGATACCACATGATACGATCGACCTAGGTTGATTCACGGTGCGAGCGCTTAACTCCCGTAAAGGACAGCCTCGAAGAAGTCGTAGACCTTGCAACTCGAGCTTTGCAGGATATGGTCGTAACCGAGCGATTCCGGATCGGTGACGAGCGGATACAGGTCGGTGCCGAGCGGATTCTGGTCGAGGTCGAGCAAACTCGAAGAGATGATGATGGGACGTTGAACGTTTGGATGGGAGAATTGAAGGGGATATGGACTCTCAATGACGGATATGACTCACCGTCGTTTGAAAGAACTAGGGGCTTGGATATTACACAACAAGTGTTCTTGAAAGATCGATATAACTCACAATCGAATCAAGAACAAGACCTTCAAAGAGATGATTCCTTGCATCCAGCAAAAGGAAGTTTTTTATCAATTCAAAGGTAATCAAAACAACACACGAAAGGCCCTTTTAAACCCAAGGCCGATCCACTTCTAGAGTATTAAACCGAGCATTAAAACCCGAGCAATAAAAGACGTACTAAAAACTCATTAAAAGATGTCTATTCACATTCGCCAACAACCTTTGGCATTCAAAAGCAAGCTCGGTAACGAGCTGGATCGGGGCGGTGCCGAGCGACTCCGGTGTCGGTGTCGAGCGAGGCAAGCTCGGGAACGAGCAGCGTGGCGAGAGCTTCCTTGATTTGACGTTGTAGAGTCTTCGCCATGGACCGAGTAATTCGCATCACCGGTGGTTCCTCTCGCTCTTGCTTCTTGTGCTCTTGTTTCTCGTCCATGATGTTTTGATTACGGTTTGACTCGGTGAGATCTTGATGGGACGGATTCACATCACCTGTGCTAGATACTTCTGGTACGGGGCCTGACGCACCAGGGCATATCAGCCTTTGAGTGCTTTAAGCTCCGTCCTCACTATGAACAGAGTCGACATGTTGTCAATGTTCGGCCCATCCACGAGCTCACGGCTGCGAACCGTGTAGGCGCACAGTAGCCTCCAAGCTTTGGGGAACAGATGTGCAAGGTAGATTCGCAAAGCCCACAAAAAGTCAACGATGTGTTAGGCCAGGGGTAACCTGAAGCCCGCTTGGAGGCTGAACTGGTGCACAACCACTCACCTCTCGTAAGATGCCAATGAGCTACCCTCCTCTTCGGGAAGTGCTAGCTCGACTCCCTCGGGCCAAGAGAAGTTCTTGGCAATATCAACGAGTTCCTTAAGCTTTAGCTCGATAGGCATTCCATCGGACAGAAAAGCCTCGCGCGAATCCGAGGACATGGGGATACGTCCTCGAGGACGGGTGGGATGCAGGACACGACGTCAGTAATGCACACCCCATCAAAGGTCGCGGGCTCAAAGGAGTCAGACGACGTCGCCACAACCTCGGCAACAACCTCATCGGGGGTGGAACACGAGGCCATTTCAACACCCGATGACGCACGAAGTCGGGAAAAGCACGAATTAATGGAAACCTCGGAGTCACTAGAAGAAGGGTCGCTAAAAATCAACGAAGGGGACCTCGGATTTTGGGAGTCGCTAGGCTCTACGCTTCCCACAAACTCGGAAACCTCCTCGTAAAAACCCTCTTGAATTTTGAACACGAAACCTGGTGGGGGGCCCACAGAAGCTCTCCTAGGCATGAAAGAACGACGTCCAGGCCGCGGGAGGCTAGCACCTGGAAAAGAAAGAAGTGTTGAGACATCGAGCAAAACAACCAAGGAAAAACAACACGAGGTCGTAATAACAACAAAGGGAAGAGGAACGCGAGGTCATAACCACAAAGGGAAAAAGAACGCGAGGTCATAACAACAACCAGAAGAAAGAGGATTCGAGGTCATAAGGGAAGAAGAGCAACGTGGCACCCTAGAAGCCACTCTGATAGGATAGGACGGCGGAGGAGAATTTGAAGCACCAAAAAGGAGGAAAGAGAAAGAAGGAAGCCAACCAGCGGTGGAGGCCAGCGGTGGAAGCCCAAACGTCACGTCAGTCGTACATCATGACATTTGTGCTCCCGAGGGTCTCAAGATTCAAAAGGATGAAAAAAGAAAACACTCAACCGTCAACCGGCAGACGAAGGGAACGAATGCTTGGCTATCACCGCCCTTGCCCCTCCGTCCCACCACCACGGCACTGGCGGAAAAGCACCAAGAAACCACCGTCTCTCAACAAAACCCAAACCAAAAAAAATAAAAAAGGGGAAACAGCAAAAAAGGGGGGGCGAAGAGAAGAACAGGGGCGCCGCACCAAGATGAGAGCCACCAACACCACCACAGTCTCGCAGCCCCAGCCCAAACGTCCCCAGCAATTGGAACGTAGCGGAGGTTCATCGGAAACCGTCTCAAAAATGGCTCACAAGAAACCGAAAAGGCGAAGAGAGAGAGAGCGAAAGTGGTGGAGAAGAAGATGAAGGGGGAAGCGTGTGGGATACGCCCTTATAAAGAACAGGCTTGGGCCTGCCCACTCTCCCAAAAGTCTCATTGGGCCTATCCCACTTGGACGGCCCATTAAGCAAGATATGAAGAGCGGGCCCAGGATGCTTCGCCCATGCAAACAAAAGAAAAACCCAAGTACAGAGCCTCGCAAGGAGAAAACCTCGCAAAATGCTCTCCCAACCTCTAAAACCTCGCACCTCGCAAAACACTCTCCCAACCTCTAGAACCTCGCACCTTGCAAAACGCTCCGCCAACCTCAAAAACCTCGCACCTCGTAAAGCACTCTCCCAACCTCTAGAAGCTCATACCCTGCAACCTCAAGGAACTTATGCCCTGCGGCTCTCGGGTCGAGATCCCCAGGCCATGGGGTTGTGATGATGTCCAAAATAGCAAAATAAGAAGTGGGCCCGGAGCACAAGGTACAAACAGACTCGGCAGGCCTTCCAAGGATGATTCGGGGTCACAAACCCATACCCATCATTTATTTAAACAAAGTTCCTACCCCCACGAGGTCCTTGGAATCCTCGGAGCGAGGGTTCAACCTCGTAACCGACTCTACAGACACACCTGCCCACCAGAACCACTCAGCTAACGCCACTCCCCTGAGCCAATCACCAGCCGCCTCACCTCTAAACCAAGCAGAGGCCTTGATCTCAGGCGTCCCACATCGGACTATGATCAAAACTTGACTCCGCAATCCTCTATAAATAGAGGGGTACCTCGCATGGAAAAAGGGTCGAAAAACATCTTGAACTCAAGTACTATCTTGCTCGTTGAAGATCGACGTGATTGAAACATCGTCAAAAGACTTCGCTATAGACATGTGAAGAGCACAAAAAGACTTCAAGTCATACAAAAACCTCGCTCAATCCAAAGACCTCGCTACACAATCTCTCAAGATTCTCTATACCACGCTCTCAAGTCCACCTCGCCTCAAGATCAATCAAGTGATACTTAGATGGTAGAATTGTTTAGCAAATAGGAGACCTCGAACATTGTTAGATAGAGATCTCAAATACTCGTAGGAGGTCTAGGGTGTAATCCTCAATTGCTTATTAGCCTCATTGGCTTGTAACCTCGCTGTAAAGAAAATCATAAATAAAGAAGCAAGTGTTTGCACTTTCAAATATAATAATCCCACTTCTTGTCTTTTAGCGAGTCGTTATTTCGGGTTTAATCAGATAGTATCAAGCCAACAAGCACATTTGGCACTACAAAACCAAGACCCATCAAATAAAAGCACAAATTCAAACCTAGAAACCGAATGACACATTTAGGTGTGACATTTACATGGACATTTCATCGAACACTTGGCGTGCAATGTTAGATCACATGTCATGTTAAAGGCAAAAGGAGAAAAAATAAATGAACTTTAAAGACATCTAGGCATAAGCCTAAGGAATGAGGATAGTATCAAGCCACAAAGCACATTCTGCACTACAAAATCAAGACCAATCGAATAAAAGCATAAATTCGAACCTAGAAACCGAATGCCATATTTAGGACTGACATTTATATCGACATATCATCTAACACTTGGCGTGCAATGTTAGATAACAAGTCATTTTAAAGGCAAAAGGACAAAAAACAAGTGAACTTCAACGATATCTAGGCATAAGCTTAAAGAATGAGGATAGTATCAAGCCAATAAGCACATTCTACATTACAAAATCAAGACCGATCGAATAAAAGCATAAATTCGAACCTAGAAACCGATTGCCACATTTAGGAGTGACATTGACATCGACATAGAACTGGATGTCACAGGTTTCTTTCCCTCTAACTTTGAGGTAAGAGCGCCAAAAAGATTGACTGCCAAAGAGAAACATCGAAGTAAGTTAGATAAAAGGCAAAAAAACAAGTAAAGCTCGCAAAATTCTTAACCTGGCGGCCTCAAAACGGAACGTTAAACTAGTCGGGCTAGCGAGATGTTCAAACCTCTCTATCTAAAAGGGCAAACAGAAAAAACAAAGAAAGAAAAATTAAGTACCCTGTTTACCCTCGCGGGGCGGAAGGGCGAGTCTCAGGCCGGCCTGCTCAAGCCGATCCTGTGCTTGATACTTCTGGTACGGGGCCTGAAGCACCGGGGCATATCGGGCTTTGAGTGCTTTAAGCTCGTCAACCGTATGAGGACCCACGGACCGGACAAAGTAGCCCGGCGCCGTGGGAAAATTGAGATACCTCCTGGTGAGGTCTCGAACCAGAAACCAATTCTTCTTCCACGACCCGACGTTCGAAGGGGCTGTGGTGAGTTTGATGTTCGGCAGGCTAAGGTTTATGAGGCACGACTTTTGCTCCCTCCTCGCTAGGAACAGAGTCGACATGTTGTCAATGTTCGGCCCATCCCCGAGCTCGCGGCTGCGAATCGTGTAGGCGCACAACAGCCTCCAAGCGTTGGGAAACAGCTGTGCTGGGCAGATTCGCATGGCCCATAAAAAGTCAACGATGTGTTGGGCCAGGGGTAACCTGAAGCCCGCTTGGAGGCTGAACAGGTGAACAACCACGCACCTCTCGTAAGACGCCAAGGAGATACCCTCCTCTTCGGGAAGTGCTAGATCGACTCCCTCGGGCCAAGCAAAGTTCTTGGCAGTATCAGCGAGTTCCTTAAGCTTTAGATCGGTAGGCATTCCATCGGACAGAAAAGCCTCGCACGAATGCGAGCACATGGGGATACATTCCTCGAGGACGGGTGGGATGCAGGACACGGTGTTAGTAATGTACGCCGCATCAAAGGTCGCGGGATAATAGGAGTCAGACGACGTCGCCACAACCTCGGCAACAACCTCATCGGGGGTGGAAGACAAGGTCATTTCAACACCCGACGACGCACGAAGTCTTGAAAAGCGTGAATTAATGGAATCCTCAGAGTCACTAGAAGAAGGGTCGCTAAAAATCCACGAAGGGGACCTCGGATTCTGGGAGTCGCTAGGCTCTACGATTCCCACAGACTCGGAAACCTCCTCGTAAAAACCCTCTTGAACTTTGAACACGAAACCTGGTGGGGGCCTACAGAAGCTCTCCTAGGCATGAAAGAACACGAGGTCGTAATAACAACAAAGGGAAGAAGAACGCGATGTCATAACCACGAAGGGGAAAACAACACGAGGTCATAACAACAACAAAGGGAAGAGGAACGCGAGGTCATAACCACAAAGGGAAAAAGAACGTGAGGTCATAACAACAACCAGAAGAATGAGGATTCGAGGTCATAAGGGAAGAAGAGCCACGTGGTACCCTAGAGGCCACTCTGACAGGATAGGACGACGGAGGAGAATTTGAAGCGCCAAAAAGGAGGAAAGAGAAAGAAGGAAGACAACCAGCGGTAGAGGCCAGCAGTGGAAGCCCAAACGTCCCGTCAGTCGGACATCATGACGTTTGGGCTCCCGAGGGTCTCAAGATTCAAAATGATGAAAAAAGCAAACACTCAATCATCAACCGGCAGACGCAGGGAACGAAGGCATGGCTATCGCCTCCATTGCCCCACCGTCCCACCACCACGACACTGGCGGAAAAGCACCAAGAAACCACCGTCGCTCACCAAAACCCAAACCAAAAAAAAAATTAATTAAGGGGAAACAGCAAAAAAGGGGGGCGAAGAGAAGAACGGGAGCCACCCTCACCACCACAGTTTCGCCGCCCCAACATTAGCAAGAAAAGCCAAGAAACAACCATCGCCCACCAAGGCGCAGAATAAAACAAGAAAAAGCAAAGAAAAGTGGCGAGGGCAACACATAGGAGCACACGAAACCCCGCCGCCACTGTTTTGCCACCGTGACACCGGCACGAAATGCCCGGAAAAAATTCGTCTCTCGTTGAGAGCAGAAGACGACGAAAGAAAAAACGAAGAACACCAAAAAACGAGAAGAAGAGAGTCGAGTACTTACTTGGTTAGAATGGGCGTGGAAGGAGCGGTGGTGCCACTGGAAGGTAGCGGAGGTTCGTCGGAAACCGTCTCGAAAACTGCTCACAGGAAACCGAAAAGGCGAAGAGAGAGAGAGAGCGAAAGTGGTGGAGAAGAAGATGAAGGGGGAAGTGTATGGGATACGCCCTTATAAAGAACGAGCTTGGGCCTCCCCACGCTCCCGAAAGGCTCATTGGGCCTATCCCACCTGGACGGCCCATTAAGCAAGATATGAAGAGAGGGCACAGGAAGCCTCGCCCATGCAAACAGAAGAAAAACCCAAGTACAGAGCCTCACAAGGAGAAAACCTTGCAAAACGCTCTCCCAACCTCTAGAACCTCTCACCTCGCAAAATGCTCCCCCAACCTCAATAACCTAGAACCTCGTAAAGCGCTCTCCCAACCTCTAGAACCTCATACCCCGCGACCTCAAGGAACTTATGCCCTGCGGCTCTCGGGTCGAGATCCCCAGGCCATGGGGTTGTGATGATGTCCAAAATAGCAAAATAAGAAGTGGGCCTGGAGCACAAGGTACAAACAGACTCGGCGGGCCTTCCAAAGTTGATTCGGGGTCACACACCCATACCCCTATTTATTTAAACAAAGTTCCTACCCCTACGAGGTCCTCCGAAACCTCGGAGCGAGGCTTCAACCTTGTAACCGATTCTACAGACACACCTGCCCACCAGAACCACTCAGCTAACGCCGCTCCCCTGAGCCAATCACAAGCCGCCTCACCTCTAAACCAATCAGAGGCCTTGATCTCAGGCATCCCACATCGGACTATGATCAAAACTTGACTCCCCAATCCTCTATAAATAGAGGGGTACCTCGCATGGAAAAAGGGTCAAAAAACATCTTGAACTCAAGAACTATCTTGCTCGTTGATGATCGACGTGATTGAAACATCGTCAAAAGACTTCGCTACAAACAAGTGAAGTCCACAAAAAGACTTCAAGTCATACAAAAACCACTCTCACATCAAAGACCTCGCTACACAATCTTACAAGACTCTCTATACCACGCTCTCAAGTCCACCTCGCCTCAAGATCAATCAAGTGATACTTAGGTGGTAGAATTGTTTAGCAAATAGGAGACCTCGAACATTGTTAGATTGAGATCTCAAATACTTGTAGGAGGTCTAGGGTGTAATCCTCAATTGCTTATTAGCCTCGTTGGCTTGTAACCTCGCTGTAAAGAAAATCATAAATAAAGAAGCAAGTGTTTGCACTTTCGAATATAATAATCCCGCTTCTTGTCTTTTAGCGAGTCGTTATTTTGGGTTTTATCAGATAGTATCAAGCCAACAAGCACATTTGGCACTACAAAACCAAGACCATCGAATAAAAGCATAAATTTAAACCTAGAAACCGAATGCCACATTTAGGAGTGACATTTACGTGGACATTTCATCTAACACTTGGCGTGCAATGTAAGATCACATGTCATTTTAAAGGCAAAAGTAGAAAAAACAAGGGAAATTCCTTTTGGTACCCTCGAGGTTTCGGTTTTTCCTCTTGGTGCCCAATTTTTTTTCTTATTCCTTTTGGTACCCTCGTGTTTTTAAATATTTCCTTTCCGTAACCTAAACACAAAAAATGTCAATTTCCATCAAAAAATCAAACATCCGTTAAAAAAATTTAAAAATAAATTGAAAAAATCCATGAATTTCCTATTTTCATTTAGACCTCTCTTCTTTTTACTCTTATTCACGCTACCTTGATGAACCTCCCTGCAACAAATTGTTTTGTTGAGATTCAACCCATACAATTCAATCAATCAGGGCAAAAGAAATATGCATATGGAAAGCATAGAAATTAGGAACAAAATCACAAACCAGTGGAATTGAGGTTTCAACTGAGCGAGGTTGAAGAATGGAACCTGCCGGAATAGAGGACTCCGGCGACGCAAACGATTTTAGGAAGAGCTCTGTGTGCGATGCGAACGATTTTGGAGGCTAATTTTGGTTACGAAGTTCCCCCTGCAACAAATCCCCACTTGTGGGATCTAATTTTGGTTATGCATCAGTTTTCTTTTGGAGGCTAAAATCAATTTTGTGCAGCCAATCTAACGTGATAAGCATATCTCAACAGCAAAACCACCACAAGATTGTGCATTACGGGGCTTGGGGGCAATTTTATCCATTGCACAGAGCTTGCAATTTGTGTGCAAGAAACCCTAACCCAGATGCCAAAATAAAATAGGAAAATTCTTGGGTTGTTTTGTTTTGTTTTTTTTTCACGGAAATTTGATTTTTTGGATGGAGATTGACATTTTAGTAAGTTTAGGTTACTGGAAGGAATTGTTTAAAAACACGAGGGCACCAAAAGGAATAAGAAAAAAAATTGGGCACCAAGAGGAAAAGCCGAAACCTCGAGGGTACCAAAAGGAATTTCCCAAAAAACAAATGAACTTTAAAGACATCTAGGCATAAGCCTAAAGAATGAGGATAGTATCAAGCCACAAAGCACATTCTGCACTACAAAATCAAGACCGATCGAATAAAAGCATAAATTCGAACCTACGAACCAAATGCCACATTTAGGACTGAGATTTATATCGACATATCATCGAACACTTGGCGTGCAATGTTAGATCACAAATCATTTTAAAGTCAAAAGGAGAAAAAACAAGTGAACTTCAACGATATCTAGGCATAAGCATAAATAATGAGGATAGTATCAAGCCAACAAACACATTTGGCACTACAAAACCAAGACCCATCGAATAAAAACATAAATTCTAACTTAGAAACCGAATGCCACATTTAGGAGTGACATTTACATGGACATTTCATCGAACACTTGGCGTGCAATGTTAGATCACATGTCATTTTAAAGGCAAAAGGAGAAAAAACAAATGAACTTTAAAGACATCTAGGCATAAGCCTAAAGAATGAGGATAGTATCAAGCCACAAAGCACATTCTGCACTACAAAATCAAGACCGATCGAATAAAAACATAAATTCGAACCTAGGAACCGAATGCCACATTTGGGACTGACATTTATATCGACATATCATCGAACACTTGGCGTGCAATGTTAGATCACAAGTCATTTTAAAGGCAAAAGGAGAAAAAATAAATGAACTTCAACGATATCTAGGCATAAACATAAAGAATGAGGATAGTATCAAGCCAATAAGCACATTCTACACTACAAAATCAAGACCGATTGAATAAAAGCATTAATTCGAACCTAGAAAATGTATGCCACATTTAGGAGTGACATTTACATCGACATATCATCGAACTCTTGGCGTGCACTGTTAGATCAGAAGCCATTTTAAAGGCAAAAGGACAAAAAAAATGAACTTTAAAGACATCTAGGCATAAACATAAATAATGAGGATAGTATCAAGCCAATAAGCACATTCTACACTGCAAAATCAAGACTTATCGAATAAAAGCATAAATTCATAGCTAGAAACCAAAGGCCACATTTAGGAATGACATTTAGATTGACCTTTCAATTAACACTTGGCGTGCAATGTTAGATCACAAGTCATTTTAAAGGCTAAATCAGAAAAAACAAGTGAACTTTAAAAACATCTAGGCATAAGCATAAAGAATGAGGATACTATCAAGCCAAAAAGAAAATTCGGCATTGCAAAATCAAGACCGATCGAATAAAAGCATTAACTTGATTGTTGGGACGTTGTTGGGACCTCTGGTTCTAAACAACGGATCAACGATGTAATTCTCTTCAGTTTTGATAATGACAAACACCATAGGGAACTAATGTGGTTTGTTCAAGTATTTCTAAGGAACACAGGTACAGCCAAGAACTCCTATGAATGACCAAAAGCCACTGTATGCCACAATGAAGAGTTTCCATCAAGGGAACTCTGAAGAGGAAAGTTCCCATGAAGTGGGAACTCCCAGAAATGATCAAGAGCACAAGCTTACAACGATGAAGAGTTTCCATCAAGGGAACTCTGAACAAGACAATTCTCATGAGATGGGAACTCACATGTGAGGACAACGACCGTTCAACGCAGATCGCGGGATTCTGTCTCAGATAGCCCGAGGGAACAGTCTGAGGATTAGACTGTCACGCTTCATCCAACGGTCTGATTGATCCAAGAAGTTGACCTAGTTCAAACCAAAGTCACATGTGAAGAAAGTACAACTTGGGCATCAAGCAAAGGGTATTTTGGACACAAACGAAAGATGCGACTGCCCAAGCTCAATGGACTATAAAGCCAAATGAACAGTACTCGGATTGAGTACTTTTCCTAGAACTCATAAACACCCACACCAGAGAAAAGAAAGAAAAGGAAGAGAAGTCCCCGCCGACGAGTATGTGATCTCGACGACGGTGAAGCTGAAGTTCCTAGGAGCAAGGGAACTGAGAAGTCAGTGTAAGGTTTGAGTTACTTGTGCTTTGCTGTTGTGAGCTTAGGAACTCAGTTGAGAGGATTTACTAGTGGTTCTAGAGTTAGGAAGAACTCGTAGGAACAGAGAGGTGTGAATCCGGCTGTGTAACTAAGGAACAAAGCAAATTAATATAAGTAAGTCATTGAAAATCCTCCAAGCGGAGGTAGAGGTTTACCCATACAACTAGTTGGTTGTAGTGGGGTTCCTCTATAAAAGAACTGTGTTATTTACTGTTTTATTACTTGCGAATTGTTTACTTCCGCTGCCTTGGGAACAGCTTAACTGCCAGTTCCCAAGCTCTTTGCTAACGTTTACAATCCAACAATTGGTATCAGAGCTTGCGCTCTAGATTTGTGTTAGCATCGCAGGTATCAAATGGCTTAGGAACTTACTCAAGTGGGGAACAACACTAGTAAGCCGCCAAGGCTTATTACAGGAAGATTTGAAAGCTGGCAACACGACATGAAGGATTGGATGCGTGGCCAAGACTACCAAGCCTGGTGTGTCATCGAGAGAGGCAACTTCGAAATCGATCCAGCTATAGTCAACGACCTCTCAAAGTGGGGACCCAACGAGTACAAGTGCATGGAGGCAAACTACAAAGCCAAACAGTACCTAAATAGGTCCATGTGCGTACAAGATTGTGACAGGGTTGCAAACCTTGACACAGCTAAGGAAATGTGGGAAGCCATCCAACAAATGCACGTTGGGAACTCAGACCTCAGAGAAGATCTTCAGATGAATGCAAAAAGGGAGTTCTACAACTTCCAAATGGAGATGGGAGAGTCCGTCGATAGCTACCAATCCCGATTTGAAGGACTTTGCACTAAAATGGAGGGATTGGGGATCACCAAAGAAGAAATCACCCACAAAATGAAGGTCCAACAGCTCTTCAACGGATTGACTGGAGAATGGGCAAACGAGAGAACGATGTTCAAGGAAAATCCAGAAAATCGAACACTCATGCTCCATCAAGTGTTTGGAAAGCTAGTGGGACACGAGAAGAGAAAGATCGATGATAAGGAACAAACTCAAGCTCATCGAGGGATCGCACTCAAGATCGAGAAAATGCTCAAATCGACCCAAGAACAACATGAAGACTCCGAAGAAGAAGAGGATGAGGAGCTAGTTCTCGTAACAAAGGCTCTTCGAAATTTCTACAAAGGGAAGTCTCAAAGGAACAGTGGGAACTAGGGAAAGGGACAGAGTTCCCAAAGAAAGCCCACAGAGAAGGATCTCTCAGATGTGACCTGCTACAAGTGCAACAGGAAAGGATATTTTGCGAAGGAATGCCCACAGGGAACTGATGGCCGGAAGCAAGGAAAGAAGGCCTACATCGCTACCTGGAGCGATGATGAAGACGAAGATCCCGAGTCATGGGCACTCCCAGACATGTGTGGCATGGCTATAGGAGAAACCACTGGGGAACAACCCAGTGAGGTAACCACTGAAACTGTTCTTGATTCCTTGAGTAACTATGAAAAACCTGAGTTGTTGAAAATTCTTTCAAGTCTTGTCAAAGATAACATAAAACTGCAAAACAAGTTGGAAAAACAGGAACACATAAATTCTCAATTAGTTGGTCTTGAGCCCTGTCCCAACTGCATATCCCTTCTAGAAAAACTCAAGTCCCATGTGTCTCACATTGTAGATCTAGAAAGAGAAATCAAAACCTTAGAGAAAGATGAGAACACCCTCTTGCAAAACCTGAGTAATACTCCCGAACATCTTGAAGCCTCTAGTTCCCAAATTAAGTTTGTCCCAGCCAGACATGGCATAGGATACAAAGGTGAGTGCTCCAAGAACGGAAAGTCACCCCTGAGAGAACATGAGATCCATGAGTGTAGGGCCTTAGAACTCCAATGCGAGAAACAGAAAAATGCTCATCTCGAGGAGAAAATCAGGGTCCTTGAGAGTGGAAACAATGGTGAGAAAGATTACTATACTGGGAACTCCGGACATAGAATCTATGTCAAAATTGCTAGGGGAAACGGGTCTCGGGTGTACAACAAAGAAACCATGGATAGGAACTGGATCCAGAGACCACACCCAAAATACTACCTGGGAGAATACTATAAGACGTGTTGGCACTGTGGTGCTCATGGGCACTACAAGGATGCATGTCCCAAGAAGCGAGCCCAAACCCCTAGAAACCATGAGTTCCCAAACAAACAAAAACGTCATGCTAATCACCAAAGGAACTCCAACTCTCAAAATTCTAGAGACATCAACATTTTTGACTATATCTTAAATGAAAATGTTTTCCCTTGCAAGGGACCAGGCAAGAGTCATCTTGCCTGGGTCTCAAAACACTAACTTTACCTTGTAGGTGGCATTGAGAGGGAACAATGCATGGTTCATAGACAGTGGATGCTCGAACCATATGACCGGAAACAAGGATATCCTCATCTCACTCCACACTCATGCCGAAGGAGGCTGATGTTCGCATTTTTGGTATAGTTTTTGATAGGTTTTCTTTGCTTATTAGGATTAATTTTGTCTAGTTTAGGTTTAGTTTTAAGTATTTTTAGTTAGTTTTGCATAAATCTACGAAAAGAGTGGAATCTACGCTATTTTGTGTATTTTGCAGGTTTTAGCGAGGAAAGGAGCTAAATGGAGCTAAATTTGGAGCATCACAGTGAAGGACGGGGAAGTGTAAGATTTAAGAAGTCAAAGCTCGTGAATACAAGAGGAGGTGTTGAAGAAAACAAAACCCCAGGCTCGTTAACGAGGCTGTGAAGGGTCGTTAACGAGGCCACGAAGAAGAAGATTTCGGAGTATTATTTTATTATTCACCGATCCTGAGCGGGAATTTATTTCCGTATCGGTTGAGTATCTTTTTAGAATCTTTATGGGTTATCAGAATATGTATTTTAGGGTTTAATATCTTTCTAGATTTTATTTCTATCTTTTAGAGATTGTTTCTATCTTTTTAGGAAAGTTTTTATCTTTTAGCCTTTTTAGTTTTTTAGGATTTTCTAGTATAAATACCCTTCTATCTAGCATAGAAGAGGGGGGGCTTAATTTTGGAGTAGAGTTTTAGAGCTAGTTTTGGAGGAGAAGGAAGGCCGAAGGAGAGAGAACCGGATCGGAAGTCGGTAACGAGGGTCGGTAACGACGGTTTCCGAGGTTTCGTTGATCGAGTTTGTGGTTCGGTGATTGTTTTTGTTTTGGTTTCCTTCTGAATCTCTATAAGACGATATTTTTTTTATTAATTTAAGTTTGAGTTTTGTTTCAATGTTTTTTTTTATTGAAGTTTTTAGTTTCTTAATCATGAGTAGTGAGTAGTCTATTTTTCTAGGGTTGGGGTTAAACCCGGCATAGTTGAGCATGTTTGATGAGTAAGATTGTGTGTTGAATGCCTTTTATCTTTATTGAGATTGTTTGTTGTGCTTAATACCGAAACGGGAGTTGAGGTAATTTGAGTTTTAACTTGATTGAAAGAGAAAGTTAGTAATTTGAAGGTTGATATTGTTTGAAAACGAAAGTTTCAAGCTTTAGATCCAAAACAAGCAATAGAGTGAGTTAGTTTATGAAAATAGATTAATTTACTTGTTAAGTCAATGAAAGTTGATGACTCTATCTATTTAAAGGCATGATCTTATCTTCTTACGAATTCTTATGCTTGGCTATGTTGTGGTGTCCCTTATCCTAGATTTTTGTTTTAATTGAATTATTTCTGATAAATCTTCGTTGCTGAATACTTGCTTCGGTACCGAGTATTAATTAGAATTTTATTAGGTCGTTAATTGGTATTTTTTGTGTTTGGTGGTTCGGTAACGATATTGACAAGGTCGTTAACGAGGCATTTCGTGAGTATTTTGTTTAATTTGATTTGATTTTTATTAGATTGATAAACCAACAACCTTGCTTCCTGTGGAACGATCCTGACTCCACTGTACTCAGCGGGGTCTTGACTTATAAATTTATTTGTTGTCAAGAAACCCTCTTAACAAATTGGCGTCGTTGCCGGGGAAGCAACAAGTTGTTAGTTTATCTTTGGGAGCGGGACTAGCCCGACCCTGTTTTTGTTTTTAATTTTTGTTTTCTTTGTTTGTTTTCTCAGTGTATGCCGGTAGGACGAAGAAGGCTTCAGTTTGATAGCTCCAGTTATTACTCAGAACCCGAACGTTCCCTGCACCGACGACTCCGAGAAAACCGAGCCATGGCCACAGCTGAAGAGATGGCTCGAGAGTTAGAGATCCTCCGGACCCAGATGGAGGCACTGAAAGCCAAGAAGGACGGCGCTGATGCAGACAAGGCTCGGCTGCAAGAAGAGCTAAACGCCTATCCAAGGAATGCCAAGCAATACATGCATCCGGAACTGAGGGTGCCAGAATCTCCTATTGTGCTTCCTGCGATAGAGAAACCTTTTGAGATCAAGTCTCAATTTATATCCTTGATTAAACGGGCTCAGTTTGAAGGGAAACCTGCTGAGTGCCCTATGGAGCATATTAGAAATTTTCTTTATTTATGTGACACCATAGCTGCTGAAGGTGTCTCGATAGAATATGTTCTGTTAAAAGCTTTTAGATGGTCACTTACTGGAAAGGCCCTGAACTGGTTAGAGAGCCTACCTTCTAAGTCTATCAGGACTTGGAAAGCTTTGTATGATCAATTTATTACAAAGTTTTTCCCTCCTGCTAAGACAACGGAGTTAAGGAAACGTATCACCTCTTATCACCAGTTGCCTAATGAGACATTTGTTGAAACATGGGAAAGATTTAAAGAGATGCTTAGACAATGCCCTACTCATGGGCAACCTTTATATGTATTGCAAGAAATCTTTTTCCAGGGTATCAACGCAGAGACCAAGAACCGTATCAACACGCATACTGCGTGCAGTTTTATAGAGATGAATCCGACAGAGGCGTGGCAACTGTTGGACAAGCTGGCGAATTACGATGCTATGTACGGAACCCAGCAGGCTCCACAAACTCAAAAACATCTCTATGTGCCCAATCGAGATGAAGTTGACCCCGATGTTAAAAATCAATTCTTACAAGATGAGATCAACCGTTTGAGGAAACAGGTAAGTTTTCTGAAATCCTCTCAATCATGTCAAGAATGTGGTTCTTCTGCGTATAGTACTTCTGCTTGCACTAACATTGAGCAGGTTAGAACCGCTGAGACAATAGCTGAGATGAATTACATGAGAGGACCCTACAGGAACCAGCCTAATTATAATGACAGGTCAAACAACTATCCACCATGGGGCAATCAGAATACAAATCATAATTACACAGGGCCCCCGCAAGATAGACGACCTGCACCATATCGACCTCCAGGCCATCAGGAGACGCCATCATGGGTTCAGGAGATTAAAGAGAGCATCAACGGAGTGAACAACAAGGTTGATGACGTCCAAGCCAAGCTGAACCGACAAGATAAAAGATGGGGAGAGTTCGATATTTGGAAGAGAAGTGTTGATTCCCAACTAGGAGACCTTGCTGCACGGATTCCAAGACCACAAGGGCAACTCCCGCGCCGTTCCGAGGAGAACCCTAGAGGCCAAATAGCAGCGGTACACCTCAGAAGCGGGAAGACACTACCGGAGAGAGTTCAAGCTGAAGAGAAGGAGGAACAAGATCTCGCCAACCAGCTCGTTAACGAGCCAGCGAGAGCCAGTACCGAGCCTACAATCCAGGATGACGAGGCTCCGAGGATTCCTGACGGGCCAAACCCAGGTAAGTTCTTTAAACCGAGTCCTCCTCTAAATTCCAGGGTAGTTAACGACCCCATCAGGGTCGGTAACGACCCGCCGAGGACACCGAACAACCCCAATGTCGACCCGGTACTCTCACCTCTCGAGCCTAACTTGGTTCCGAGGATGGTGAAAACTCTTCCATTTCCAACTAAGAAATCTATGGACTCTACTGAGAGTAAGTTCAAGCGTTTCGTTAAGATTCTTCAAGGCATTAATATTTCCATCCCATTCACTGAGGCCCTAAGCGAAATGCCGGCTTACACAAAATTCTTGAAAGATATTCTTAGCAGGAAAAGATCTATTACAGAGCTGCAGGATGAGGTCAGATCAATAGCTCTTCCAGAAAAGCTTGGAGATCCTGGGAGGTTTGCAATCACAATCGGCATAGGCAACCACAAGTTCAAAGCTTTATGCGATCTTGGTGCCAGTGCTAGTCTTGTTCCGCTCTCAATATGGTCTAAAGCCAATATGGGACCACTGGAACCAGTAGACATGAATTTGTACATGGCAGATGGGTCAAGTGTCAAGGCCACGGGAGTAGTGGACGATTACCCTATTCAAGTCGGGAAATTCTTTATACCGAATGATTTTATTGTCCTTGATATGCCTGAAGACCCTCATGTCCCCAAAATTCTCGGGCGACCATTCTTAGCCACAGCAGGAGCAAGAGTTGATGTGCGAAAGGGACTCCTCACTTTTGATATAGGAGAGAAACGGGTGGAATTCAATTTAGATCAGAAAGCTAACGACCCAATTGGAGTGGCACAACTAGAGTTGACTCAACCCGAACTCGACACCACAGTTCCTACCGAGCCACCTCTGCCGATCACTGATTCTCACGTACACAAAAGCCCTACTACAGAGGTTACAGAAAAGTCCAAACCACCTTGGCTTTCGGAGTACACTAACAATCCAGGGATATCGAGCTTACTGATAGAAGAAGAAGGTCCTAATTTAGCAATTCAAGTGCACAGAGGCAGTAAAACTACAAGCAAGGTATCTCAAGACCACAACATGGCCAGACATGAACCACCATGAGACTAGCAAGAGAGCTCGTCGGGCTAACGACGTTAAACATAGCGCTTACGGGAGGCAACCCGCTTTTTTAGAATAGGTTTAGTTTATTTTAATTTTTTTCTTTTTCTTTTTAGATTATTTCTTAGCTTTCTTTTATTTTTTAGTTTTTTAGTTTTTAAATAGGATAGAAATAAGATTTTTGAGCTAACAAAGATTTCAGGAAAAAAGGGGTCGAAATTCACTCAAGGAGGCCACGGTGGCTCGTTAACGACCCACCCAGGGTCGTTAACGACCTGGTTCAGACGACCCGATTCGTCACAATACGGGGAAGGTAAGTAATTCTAACCTAGTTAATTTTTCTAACCCTAGCCGCTACCCCCCTCTATCCTTACTCCTCCTATAAAAACCCTTCTACCCCTCCCAAAATTCTACCACAATCTCTCCCACATTCACTCTCAAACCCAAAACTCTCTCAACCCCTTTCCCTTCTCTCCCACCGAGTCGGAAATCCCACGCTAACGACCACCGGAGACACCATCGATACCGGAGTTCGGAAGCCACCCATCGACGACGAGCTCGTTAACCGCCCCGATTCCAACCCTTGTTCTTTTAATTCTCGGTTCTCCGGTATGATTTCTAAACCCTTGCTTGAAATTGCATGATTGAATATCTATAGGGTTAAATTTCATATCTTGAATCATGATTTTTAGGGAGATCGATGAGCATGCTTAGAGTCCGTTCTAAAAATTATTGATTGTGCTTAGTTGTTCATGTTTTAGGTAAGATTATTCATGATAGATTAGCTATTGTAACCCTTTAGTTAAGAAAGCATGAATTTTTCTTGTTCTAGATCTAAAAATTCGAACTTTGCATGTCAAAATTTCGGGAAATTTTTAGCATGTTCAGGATGGGTAATTGAGTAAGTATGGGGTGCTTTTACCCAATGAGGGAATTGTGGAAGATAATAGAAGATTGCATGCTTGATTTGTGCTGAATTAAAGGTAGATTTACTTTCGGAAATTTCTGGTTTTGCTCTCGGCGGGTCGTTAACGAACCACCCAGGCTCGTTAACGACCCTGCACTTTATAAGATGATCGATCCGAGCCCAGACTCGTGAACAACCCAATTGGGTAGTTTATGAATAATTCCGAGGTTAATTTTGAGACCAAGTATGGGGTCTCGTACCTACTATTTTTGAGTGGATCTTATCTTGGGAATTTTCGATTATTTTGTAGGATCCATGGCTAGTTCAAGCAGACCCGCTACCCGAGCCCAGAAGAAGAGGAGGAACCACAGGTCTCCATCTCCACCCTGGGTGGACGATGTGATTTTGAGCAGTCAAAGCCAAGTACGGCGCTACCGGGATTTCTTGGAGAAGGACCATTACACCCGATGGTTCTCGAAGTCTAGCGCCGTCTCTACGGGCATCTACACGGATGTCAAGGACGCCTTCATCATCCTTGGGGCCGCACACTTATTGAAGCAAGAGAGCTTGCCACATTATCCGGCCCTCACATCCGAGTTCTTGGCCACCTTGGAGACCAACTTCTCGTCAAAGATCTCACCAGGACGCATTCGGTTCTGGCTCGGTAACGAGGACCGTGACTTCACCATGGCGGAGTTCAATGCAATCTTGGAGCTCCCAAACCCGTTTAGAGACTATAGCTTGAAGGACTACCGAGTGACCCGCACTTGGAGCTACATCACCGGAGAGGTTCAATCCTCCACCGCGGCGCTATCCGGGGCAACCATAGTCAACCCCATCTTCCGGATTATCTTGAGAGTCCTCGCCGCAACATTTTGGCCGAAGAAGGAGTTGAACCGGCCTACAAGGACGGAGGTCGCATGCTTCCGCACCATCCTCTTCGAGGAGCCCAGCCCCTTGAATTTGGGGTACGAATGGCTCTACTATATCGAGAAGTCCCACAAGTCCAAGGAGGTGTGGTGTGGCAATTTGGTTAGCCTCTTGGCTAAGAATCTGGAGTGGATCTCACCCGCTACACACCGGCCCACGCTCAACTCCTCAACAAGAACTATTGGTATAGTGTCGGGATTTTCGTGCAAGCCCAGGGAGGTTACAAGGTGAAGGTTCGAGATCAAGTAGTCATACCCTCCCTCGACATGTACGAGCTACTCTACGTACCGAATTGGTACGAAGTGTGGACGGGCCAGCCTTACCCATTGGAGCCAAAACCGGAGGATGAGCTCTCACTTAGGCCATGTCACACCCGGTTTGAGCGGGACGATGTGGACGAATATGAAGAAGAAGATGAGCAAGAGGATACCGAGGTCGTAGGCAATGACACCGAGGAAGCCGACACCGAGGGCGGCACTGAGGAGCTCAACTTTACAGAAGAAGACATGAAGACGGAGGAATTAGGAGGCCACATCTTCGTCGACGAGCCAACCAGGGTCGTTAACGACCATTTCCAGCCACCACCCAACACTGTTAACGAGGCAACCAGCTTCGTTAACGAGGTTCCGCAAGCTCCTGTCGACCCTCCAGAAGCTCTTGTTGACCCTCATGCATATGGTTTAATGCCGTACAACCCGGTGATGTATCAAGACCATTTCCAGCCTCACTACCCACCACCTCCTCAGCCCGAGTACGCAGGATCGAGCAT
Organism: Fallopia convolvulus; assembly: GCA_964016875.1. Lineage (NCBI taxonomy): Eukaryota > Viridiplantae > Streptophyta > Magnoliopsida > Caryophyllales > Polygonaceae > Fallopia > Fallopia convolvulus. The sequence goes on along the minus strand of OZ024724.1, from coordinate 34,394,728 downwards.
ACCACCACCATGGGCCGAGGATCTTTCTGCACGGATGCAGCAACTTCACCTTCAGACCGATCACATTCATCAGAGGATGGATAGATTGGAAACCGTCTATTCCGCTCGCATGTCGATGGAGGACGAGCGACAACGTCAGAGAGAGGTAGAGGATGTTGAGCGTTGGAGGACGATGTATGACTTCATGGGGAACTTTGAGCACTACTTTCATCCACCGAACCGTTGATCGAGCTCAAGATGAAGTTTCCTTTCCTTGTTTTCACTTTTGTAAGTTTTATGTCTTTCTTTTTCTTTTTAATTTTTTGTTTTCTTTTCTATGTCTTTTCCCTCTTCTTCTTATTTTTCTTACAGTGGGGACACTGTAATTTTATGTATGGGGTGGGAAGAAAGTAGAAAAATTATGTCCTAGGTGTTTTTATGTTCTATGTAGTTGTTACTTCTGTTAAATCGAAAAAACCAAAAAAATTGAAAAATTTGAAAAAATCCAAAAAGAGTTTAGAATTGATAGATATCTCTTCTTAAAAGTTCTATGATATCAATCACTAGTTTAATCATATAATTCCTTGCAAACATGTCTTTGAAAGTATAACCGGATTCTTAAAATTGAAATTATTGTTTTTTAGAAGAGAATAGGATTAGATGAAATTGAGCACATATACTGTATAGCATGGATGATGCAATCAACCAAAAATCTACCTTGTGAGAAATTTTTGGCCTTTTAGGGAGAACATTTATAAATCCCTCTTCTTTTTTTGTGTGATTTACTCTCCTTATGCACATTATCTCTTGGAATTGTGATGGTTATCTATTTCTTGAGACCCTTATAAGATTTTTAGTTCATTACTCGTGAAGATCATATGATAGAGAACTTATTTTTATGAGCCCTATTATCCCCTATCTACCTTTACATTATTCCTTCTTTTGATAACCAATTCTGGCCTGAAACCTTTTATTTTTAGCTCCACAAAAATTATTCCCTAGCCAAGATAAGCTTGACCCTATCCGGGAATTAGGACTTAGATTGGAGAGGTGAAGTCTTGCGTTTTGTTGAAAAGAAAAGAGTTTCTATTTGCTTGAATTAAAAGGGTATTTGGGAAGGGTAGATTGGAAGTCTCTTGTTATTTTATGTAAGAAAGGTCTCTTGATAAAAAGATGCAAAATTAAGCTTAAAGGGAAGAAATGTATACGGTGGATCGTTAACGACCCGGATGTGGGTTCGTTAACGAGGCAACGAAAGAAAAAAAAAAGAGGCGAAAGAAAGAAAGGAAAAGTTGAAGTGCATTTGTGTTTAAAGATAATATTGATAGATTCTTTTATTTTTATTATGAGACTTTCTAGGATGATAAAGGGTGAGTGAAAATAAAGTGTGCATAATATGAAGAGTGAGTTTGGTATATGTTCTTTATGAGAGTTTTTGGAGGTGTGAGTTTTTAGGAGTCTTTGATTCCCGGATATTATTAGCACCACATGACCAAAATATTTTCCATGCCCTATTGTTATTACCAAACCCCATTACAACCCGGCCGAATGGAAGCTTCTTTGAAGTTTTTCATTGAGCCTAAGTTCTTTTGATGATTCTTTGCTTGTTTTGACGAATCTTGGTTGGAGATTATTGGTGATATAAGTTCCAATTTCTATGAGTTTTTGTATATAGGATGAGTTGAGAGATTGAAATTTTAAGCCCAAACACTTGAGAGTTGAGTGAAACATATTATATCCCTTGAGAGGTTGGATTGTATTATTTTATGTCTATTTAAGTGCATATATGTGTGAGGATGTTAATAGTCTTTTGCTATAATTTTCTTATGTGTAGATTTTGCTTTTTGAAGATGGCTATGTCTTGATAGGCATGATTTGTTTTGGTTTTGGTTAGTATCTTGTTTATTGCTTGAGGACAAGCAAGTCTAAGTATGGGGTATTTTGATGTTCGCATTTTTGGTATTGTTTTTGATAGGTTTTCTTTGCTTATTAGGATAAATTTTGTCTAGTTTAGGTTTAGTTTTAAGTATTTTTAGTTAGTTTTGCATAAATCTACGAAAAGAGTGGAATCTACGCTATTTTGTGTATTTTGCAGGTTTTAGCGAGGAAAGGAGCTAAATGGAGCTAAATTTGGAGCATCACAGTGAAGGACGGGGAAGTGTAAGATTTAAGAAGTCAAAGCTCGTGAATACAAGAGGAGGTGTTGAAGAAAACAAAACCCCAGGCTCGTTAACGAGGCTGTGAAGGGTCGTTAACGAGGCCACGAAGAAGAAGATTTCGGAGTATTATTTTATTATTCACCGATCCTGAGCGGGAATTTATTTCCGTATCGGTTGAGTATCTTTTTAGAATCTTTATGGGTTATCAGAATATGTATTTTAGGGTTTAATATCTTTCTAGATTTTATTTCTATCTTTTAGAGATTGTTTCTATCTTTTTAGGAAAGTTTTTATCTTTTAGCCTTTTTAGTTTTTTAGGATTTTCTAGTATAAATACCCTTCTATCTAGCATAGAAGAGGGGGGGCTTAATTTTGGAGTAGAGTTTTAGAGCTAGTTTTGGAGGAGAAGGAAGGCCGAAGGAGAGAGAACCGGATCGGAAGTCGGTAACGAGGGTCGGTAACGACGGTTTCCGAGGTTTCGTTGATCGAGTTTGTGGTTCGGTGATTGTTTTTGTTTTGGTTTCCTTCTGAATCTCTATAAGACGATATTTTTGTTATTAATTTAAGTTTGAGTTTTGTTTCAATGTTTTTTTTTATTGAAGTTTTTAGTTTCTTAATCATGAGTAGTGAGTAGTCTATTTTTCTAGGGTTGGGGTTAAACCCGGCATAGTTGAGCATGTTTGATGAGTAAGATTGTGTGTTGAATGCCTTTTATCTTTATTGAGATTGTTTGTTGTGCTTAATACCGAAACGGGAGTTGAGGTAATTTGAGTTTTAACTTGATTGAAAGAGAAAGTTAGTAACTTGAAGGTTGATATTGTTTGAAAACGAAAGTTTCAAGCTTTAGATCCAAAACAAGCAATAGAGTGAGTTAGTTTATGAAAATAGATTAATTTACTTGTTAAGTAAATGAAAGTTGATGACTATATCTATTTAAAGGCATGATCTTATCTTCTTACGAATTCTTATGCTTGGCTATGTTGTGGTGTCCCTTATCCTAGATTTTTGTTTTAATTGAATTATTTCTGATAAATCTTCGTTGTTGAATACTTGCTTCGGTACCGAGTATTAATTAGAATTTTATTAGGTCGTTAATTGATATTTTTTGTGTTCGGTGGTTCGGTAACGATCCTGACAAGGTCGTTAACGAGGCATTTCGTGAGTATTTTGTTTAATTTGATTTGATTTTTATTAGATTGATAAACCAACAACCTTGCTTCCTGTGGAACGATCCTGACTCCACTGTACTCAGCGGGGTCTTGACTTATAAATTTATTTGTTGTCAAGAAACCCTCTCAACAGAGGTCATGTCTCATTTGGCAATAAAAACAAGGGAAAATAATTGGAAAGGGAGAAGTATTGCTAAATAGATCAATCAAAATCAGCAATGTCAATTTGGTGAAAGATCTGGGATACAATCTCTTAAGTGTTGCCAAGATATGTGATCAAGGGAACAACGTTGTCACCTTCGACTCAGATGAATGTCTTGTCATCAACAAGAAGACCAACAAAGTAATTCTGAGAGGAAGAAGATACAACAATGTGTATGTGGTGGATACCAACTTTGAACCACCAATTAAGTTGTGCCTTGCGAGTTCCCAAGATGACACGGAACTCTGGCATCGAAGATTGGGACATGCTGGTGTAAATGAAATCCTGAAGCTTTATCTACAGGATCTGGTCATTGGTCTTCCACGGATCAATCTCGAAGGAGTCAAAATGTGTGAAGCATGTGTTCGAGGGAAACAGACCAGGACCTCCTTTAAACCCAAGAATGTAGTGAGCACAACCAGGTCCCTGGAGCTAATTCACATGGATCTCTGTGGTCCAATGAGAACGGCTAGCTACGGTGGAAAAAGGTACATGTATGTTTTAATTGACGATTTTTCAAGATTCACCTGGGTTATTTTCTTGAAGGCAAAATCACAAGCATTTGAAGAATTTGAGCCCTTCATCAAAAGAACAGAAGTAACCTTCGGGCTAAAACTGAAAGCAATCAGATCTGATCACGAAACTGAGTTTCGAAACTCAGAGTTCCGAAACTTCTGTGAGAAAAATGGGATCTCTCACAACTTCTCAGCCCCTCGCACTCCTCAGGAAAATGGAGTGGTCGAGAGAAAGAACAGAACTCTGGAGGACATGGCTAGAACTATGATGATTGAAAGTGGAGTTCTTGAGTACTTCTGGACTGAAGCCATCTCCATAGCTACGTACATCCTAAACCGAGCCATGACAAGGCCCCTGATCAACAAGACGTCCTATGAGCTCATCAAAGCGAGAAAGCCAAACATCTCACACTTGAGAACATTTGGTTGCACATGCTTTGTTCACAATAACGGCAAAGACAATCTTGGCAAATTCGACCCCAGAAGCGACGAAGGGATCTTCCTGGGATACTCATCACAAAGCAAGGCTTACAGGGTCTACAATAAAAGGACCAAGAAGATAGAGGAAAGCATTCATGTCGTCTTCAACGAAAAGTCTGTAAAGATGGGAACCGAGACCCAAGGGAAGGGAACTCTGTTCAAGCTAGTCAGACATGAAGACGATGATGATGATGATGATGAGCCAAGGAAAAGGGATGAAGACTATCCAAGTGCAAGCAACATTCCACAACCAGGGAACAACAACCAAGGTCCAACTCTCACTGATCAAACCTCCCTCGAGGCTCCCTCCTCAGAAGAACTACAAGACACCTCAAACTCTCTTGAGGTTCCTTCTTCAGGGAACAATTCTGCTGTCCCCCAAGACAATACTCTGCCAGAATCAAGTATTCAAGGAGAACAAAGAGGGAACCTGCCAGAAATCTCTGAAGAAACATCGAATGAAGAAGCTGAAGATGAGAGTTCCCATGACAAAGAAACACCAACTGAAGATGACACACATGCAAGGGAACTCACTCATACAAGAACCTTTCAACAAAGAAAGGACCACCCCATTGAGAACATCATCTCCCCTCTTGATAAAGGTGTACAAACTCGTTCCTCTCTCAATAATTTTTGTGCTTTTAACGCGTTTGTTTCAATGGTGGAACCCAAAAATATCAAAGAAGCATTAAAGGACCCAGATTGGATTCAAGCCATGCAAGAGGAACTCCACCAATTCGAGAGGAACAAAGTTTGGAAGCTAGTTCCTAGGCTCAAGAACAAGAATATCATAGGAACTCGATGGGTCTTTAGGAACAAGCTCGATGATACTGGGGTTGTAGCAAGGAACAAGGCTAGGCTAATAGCACAAGGCTACAAGCAAGAAGAAGGAATCGACTACGATGAGACCTTCGCACCGGTTGCCAGGATCGAGGCCATCAGACTCTTAATTGCCTATGCTGCTCACAAGGGATTCAAGCTCTATCAAATGGATGTGAAAACAGCCTTCCTCAATGGACATCTCAAGGAAGAAGTGTATGTGGCCCAACCTCCAGGATTCGATGATGAGAAGCTGCCCAACCATGTCTATTTTCTGGAGAGGGCCCTCTACGGACTCAAACAATCTCCCCGAGCTTGGTATGACAGGTTTGCTCAATTCCTCTTGTCCCATGGGTACCTTCGCGGTTCCATAGATAAGACTTTGTTTTTAAAGAAAGAGTCTAAAGACATTTTGATCGTGCAAGAATAGAAATTTAAGGACCTCATGAGCAGTGAGTTTGAGATGAGTCTCATTGGGGAACTCACGTTCTTCTTGGGACTCCAAATATCCCAAACCAAGGAGGGAACAAAGATTCATCAACAGAAATATATTAAGGGAATGCTCGTGAAGTATGGGATGGAACACTCCAAGCCCATTGACACTCTCATCTCACCAAATTCAAGGCTCAATGTGGATGAAACAGGTATTAGTGTGGACCAAAGGAACTATCGAGGTATGATCGGGTCCCTTCTCTACTTAACAACTAGTAGACCTGATATCATGTTCTCCGTATGTCTTTGTGCTCGTTTTCAAGCTAACCCTAAGGAATCACACCTGAAAGAGGTGAAGAGAATTTTCAGGTATCTCAAAGGGAACGATAACTTGTGCCTATGGTATCCAAGGAACAGTTCCCTTGAGCTCATTGCATACACATATGCAGATTTTGCAGGGCACTTGGTCGATAGAAAGAGCACATCAGGAATGGCCCAGTTCCTAGGGTCATGCTTAGTCTCGTGGGGATCTAAAAAACAAAACTCAGTGGCACTCTCCACAGCTGAAGCCGAATATGTGGCTGTCGCATCGTGCTATTCCCAAGTTCTATGGCTTAAATCACAACTCCAAGATTACGGTATGTCTTTTGGCCAGTTCCCATACTTTGTGATAACACTAGTGCCATAAATATTTCCAAAAATCCTGTGCATCATTCTAGAACTAAGCATATTGATATAAGGCATCACTTTCTACGTGACAATGTTGAAAATGGGAACATCTCGATGGAACACTGTAGAACTGAAGAGCAAATTGCGGACATTCTTACCAAAGCTTTAGACAGACGTCCCTACCAGCGTTTTCGAATGCTTCTAGGGATGATAACTCTAAACTAAACAAGTCCTTGTTTGTTTCTCTCTCAATGCCTGACTAGTTTATCTAAGATTGCATGATAGGGAACTTGGATTTATTGCTTTCACTATGCCGTGATTACTAGTCTAGAGAAAAATGTGTACAAAGGAACTCTATTCTTTTTGGCCAAAAATGATCAACCAGAGTTCTCTTTATCCCTCTTTACAAGCCACCATGACGGTTGATCATATGACCCACCCTAAGCTAGGGACCAGACAAATGCTTCTCATGAGCCAAAATATTTCCTTTATCGAGTTGCAAATTGTCTGGTTTCCTTTGAGTTCCCTAGCCCCACAAAAGGATGAGTGTGAAGTTCACTTAACCACTTCACTCTCCCTGACCTTGATAAGATCATGGGAACTGATGCATCTACAAAGGGAACGATGACTAATCTACAAAGAAAAACCGTCACTTGGGAAGCGGACCTTTGTGTCAGAGGCTCTAAAGCGTTAAAGGCCAAGTATTCAAAATTTGAAAAGGATTTCCCAAGAGATCGTGACGCGTGTCCAGAGGCGTGCTAGAGAAGTTGAAACGACGCCCCACGTTCATTGGGCAACGGTTATCGAGGGTATTCCACTTCCCTTTCTACCCTTCACTTCCTTTTTCTTTTAAAACCCTTCTTTGCCATTTTTGGATCCTTATTCCATCTTCCACCTCTGTCTTTCGTCTTCCCCACATCCCTTTCACTCTCTTTTTCGAGAAACCTCCAAAACCTCCCAATCTCTTACAAAATGGCCCCTCAACACAGCTTCGCCCAAATCAAAGCGTGGGTACATGCCAATCCTCGCATCCTTTTCATCTCTCAACTAAAAGAGATTGAGCAAGAAACAGACCCAACCATGAAGGATGTTCTTATCCAAGGGCTATACAATCAAGTAAGCCCCTTCTTGCCCCCTACTCCTCCTCCGGCCGACGAAACTATCTCCTGGACCTCTTCCTCTTCCGAATCTCTTCCTCTCCCTCCTTCAAACACCTCCTCCGGAGTTGTCATCGTTGACAACTTCGGAGACGCTCGCCCCTCAATCAATGAAAAACCCCACAAATCCAAACACCGCCATTCATCCAAACGCCGTCACTCATCAAAAGACCCCTCAAAACCCAAAAAATCCAAACACTCCCATAACCCCTCCAAATCCAAAAAGCGTAAACACTCTGAGGCCTCTGAATTCTCGGAGCCCAGAAAGAAGCCTTTCTACAAGTTTGAGGAAAACCTGAACTGCTCCAAGGAGAGTTCCTGTGCTCCCAAACCCCCTTTCCCTTTCCCTTCCGACAATGGGACCTCCGAACCCCAGAGTCTACTCCCCTCTTCCTCATCCATCCATCCTCTTCCAATCGAGGGACCTCCCAAACCTCCTCCCACAAAACAACCAACTCCCCCTCCACCACCTCCCTCAGTTCCCACCTCCAAGGGCACTCTCACAAAACAATCGACTCCTCCTCCACCACCTTCTCCAGTTCCCACCACGATGGGAACTCCACCTCCCCAACCTTCTTCCCTTCCTCCCGTTCCTATAACTACGGGATCTCCAACTCTTCCTCCCTCTTCACCCAAACACATCTCCACCTCTCTCATTTCTACTTCGGGGATCCGTACTCCCCAAGTCACCACATCCCTTCCTCCCCCATCCACACAACTCTCCACCCCTCTTCCTTCTTCTACTCTTCCCTCTACCATCACTTCCCCCACCACCACCAAACTCCCCTCTCCCTCACCGTCCAAAAGTACCGTCGCTCTCACCTCAGACGACGACGATCTTCCTCTCTCCGTGGTCATCGGCAAACTGACCAAGGACCCTCCTCCTATCATCATGGGAACTCTGGAGGAGGAAGCCCAACTCAAGGCAATAGAGGAAGAGCTCAACCGGGATCCCTCTGAGCACACAGTCTCCCAAGGGACAAAGTCCCCAGAAAAGGTGGCTCCTGAAGAGCCCACGGAGAGAAGGGACCTCGCACCAGCTGGAGGTGCTGAGGCAACAACGAGTCATCCTAAAGATGACGCGGAGGGCTCAAGTTCGAGCTCCTCCGAGGAAGAAGGAACCTCCCAAGATGAGGTCAAAGAAGAAGAAGAAACTCCAGCTGCTAAGGAGCAAGCACGGATCCCAACACCTGGACACCAAATGGTGGTGTCCACGAGTTCTCAACCGCCAAGGGACCGCGTGCTTATGATTGAAGCAGCTGCACCCCCTCAGCTGAAAGGACCTCGCACGGTCTCTAGAGGGAACACGTCAAAGAGTACTACAAGGAAGGGGAAAGGGACCTCTTCCACGAAACACCCTGTGGATGAACGCCGGAAGCTCCTTCCTCCGCTCATCATCTCTGAAGACGTGAGAGCTGACAACGGTTTAGGGGAACTGTGGGACCTGATCAAGGCCCAGGGCTGGGAGAGACTCTGCCAAGAGACTGTGAGCGTCGATCCCTCACAAGTGCGTCAGTTTTACAACAACTTCAATATCACCAACGACTGCACTCAGGGAACTCTCTCCCATGAAGGCGACGAGTTCATCTTTACAACGTCGACAATCCGCCTTCAACTCCAGGTCCCCGGACAAGGGCTCAATGAGTTGCCCAACAAACTCTGGGGGGACTTCAATAGCGCTGAAGTGTACAACACTATCTTTGAGGGTCGGGTTCCCTCAAAGTCCCCTCGACGCACCATCTCTCCTTGGTCGCCAAGCTTGCTCACCAGTTCATCATCAACGTGGTGATCCCTCGCTAGGAGAAGCGTCTGGTCGTCAACATCCTTGATGCCATCCTCCTCTACCACTTCCTCCTCTAGAAGCCCATCAACCTTCCCAGAATCATCCTTGGGCACATGGAGAAGTGCATGGCTTCCAAGTCCCACTTCCTTCCCTATTCTGGGTTGATCAAGAAGCTCCTACAAAAAGAGGGTCTCTAGGACGCCTCTAAAGACGAAATCGAGCTTGGAAGGGAACTGGACATTTCAGTTGTCCAAAAGATGAGGCACTCTGAGCCCGTAGATCGAGGAGGAGGCTCCACTAGAATCTGGTACACAAGAGGGGAACTCTCTAGTGTTGCTCCGCATTGCCCACACCCTCGACCAGATTGCCAGGGACCAAGCAGCGTTGGCCAGAGGACAAGAAAAGCTTACACAGGTCCTTACGCGCCTCTGTGACGCCCTGTTCCCTCAAGACCCATGATCTCTCCCTTCTTCTCCCCTTTAATCCAAACATGACCACAAATTGTACTTGGGTTCCCATTGTACATATTATCTTAAGTAATGAAAAGTTCCCATGAAGTGGGAACTCCCAGAAATGATCAAGAGCACAAGCTTACAACGATGAAGAGTTTCCATCAAGGGAACTCTGAACAAGACAGTTCCCATGAGATGGGAACTCACATGTGAGGACAACGACCGTTCAGCGCAGATCGCGGGATTCTGTCTCAGACAGCCCGAGGGAACAGTCTGAGGATCAGACTGTCACGCTTCATCCAACGGTCCGATTGATCCAAGAAGTTGACCTAGTTCAAACCAAAGTCACATGTGAAGAAAGTACAACTTGGGCATCAAGCAAAGGGTATTTTGGACACAAACGAAAGATGCCACTGCCTAAGCTCAATGGACTATAAAGCCAAATGAATAGTACTCGGATTGAGTACTTCTCCTAGAACTCACAAACACCCACACTAGAGAAAAAAAAAGAAAAGGAAGAGAAGTCCCCGCCGGCGAGTGTGTGATCTCGATGACGGTGAAGCTGAAGTTCCCAGGAGCAAGGGAACTGAGAAGTCAATATAAGGTTTGAGTTACTTGTGCTTTGCTGTTGTGAGCTTAGGAACTCAGTTGAGAGGATTTACTAGTGTTGCTAGAGTTAGGAAGAACTCGTAGGAACAGAGAAGTGTGAATCCGGCTGTGTAACTAAGGAACAAAGCAAATTAATATAAGTAAGTCATTCAAAATCCTCCAAGAGGAGGTAGAGGTTTACCCATACAACTAGTTGGTTGTAGTGGGGTTCCTCTCTAAATGAACTGTGTTATTTACTGTTTTATTACTTGCGAATTGTTTACTTCCGCTGCCTTGGGAACAGCTTAACTGCCAGTTCCCAAGCTCTTTGCTAACGTTTACGATCCAACATTGATCCTAGAAACCGAATGCCACATTTAGGACTGACATTTACATCGACATATCATCGAACACTTGGCGTGTAATGTTAGATCACAAGTGATTTTAAAGACAAAAGGAGAAAAAATAATTGAACATTAAAGACATCTAGGCATAAGAATAAAGAATGACGATACTATAAAGCCAATAAGAACATTCTACACTGCAAAATCAAGACTGATCGAATAAAAGCATTAATTCGAACCTAGAAACCGAATGCCACATTTAGCAGTGACATTTACATGGACATTTCATCGAACACTTAGCGTGCAATGTTCGATCACAAGTCATTTTAAAGGCAAAAGTAGAAAAAACAAATGAACTTTAAAGACATCTAGGCATAAGCCTACATAATGAGGATACTATCAAGCCAATAATCACATTCTACACTACAAAATCAAGACCGATCGAATAAAAGCATTAATTTGAACCTAGAAACCGAATGCCACATTTAGGAGTGATATTTACATGAACATTTCATCGAACACTTGGTGTGCAATGTTAGATCACAAGTCATTTTAAAGGAAAAAGGAGAAAAAAAAGTGAACTTTAAAGATATCTAGGCATAAGCATAAAGAATGAGGATAGTATCAAGCCACAAAGCACAATCTGCACTATAAAATCAAGACCGGTCGAAAAAAAAGCATAAATTCCAACCTAGAACCGAATGCCACATTTAGGACTGACGTTTACATCGACATATCATCGAACACTTGGCGTGTAATGTTAGATCACAAGTCATTTTAAAGGCAAAAGAAGAAAAAACTATTGAACTTTAACGATATCGAGTCATAAGCATAAAGAATGTGGATAGTATCAAGCCAATAAGCAAATTCTTCACTACAAAATCAAGACCGATCGTATAAAAGCGTAAATTCGAACCTAGAAACCGAATGCCACATTTAGGAGTGACGTCTACATGGACATTTCATCGAACACTTGGCGTGCAATGTTAGATCACTAGTCATTTTAAACGCAAAAGGAGAAAAACCAATTGAACTTTAAAGACAGCTAGACATAAGCATAAAGAATGAGGATAGTATGAAGCCACAAAGCACATTCTGCACTAAATAATCAAGACGATAGAATAAAAGCATAAATTCGAACCTAGAAACCGAATGCCACATTTAGGACTAACATTTAAATCGATATATCATCGAACATTTGACTTGCATCGTTAGATCACAATTCATTTTAAAGGTAAAAGGAGAAAAAACAAGTGAACTTTAATGATATCGAGTCATAAGCATAAAGAATGAGGATTGTATCAAGCCAATAAGCACATTCTGCAATACAAAATCAAGACCGATGAAATAAAATCATATATTCGAACCTAGAAACCAAATGCAACATTTAGGAGTGACATTTAAATGGACATTTTATTGAACACTTGGCGTGCAATATTAGATCACAACTCATTTTAAAGGCAAAAGGAAAAAAAACAAGTGAGCTTTAAAGACATCTAGGCATAAGCATAAAGAATGAAGATAGTATCAAGCAAATAAGCACATTCTACACTACAAAACCAAGACGTATTGAATAAAAGCATAAATATGAAGCTAGACCCCGATTGCCACATTTAGGAGTGACATTTACATGGAAGTTTCATTGAACACTTGGCGTGCAATGTTACTACACAAGTCAACTTTTAAAGATGAAAGGAGAATAAACAAGTGAACTTTAATGAAATCTAGGCATAACATAAAGAATGAGGATGGTATCAAGCCAATAAACATATTCTGCACTGCAAAATCAAGACCGATCAAATAAAAGCATTAATTCGATCTTAGAAACTGAATGCCACATTTAGGAGTGACATTGACAGGGATATTTCATCGAACACTTGGTGAGCAATGTTAGTTGAAAAGTCATTTTAAAGGCAAAAGGACAAAAAACAAGTGAACACTAAAGATATCTAGGCATAAGCATAAAGAATGAGGATAGTATCAAGCCACAAAGCACATTTTAACCTACAAAATCAAGACCGATCGAATAAAAGAATAAATTCGAACCTAGAAACCGAATACCACATTTAGTAGTGACATTTACATCGACATTTCATCAAACAGTTGGCGTGCAACATTAGATCACAAGTAGATTTAAAGGCAAATTGAGAAAAAACAAGTGAACTTTAAAGATATCTAGGCATACACATAAAGAATGTGGATAGTATCAAGCCAATAAGCACATTTTGCACTACGAAATCAAGGCCGATTGAATAAAAACATAAATACGAACCTAGAAACCGAATGCCACATTTAGGAGTGACATTTACATCGACATATCAACGAACTCTTGGCGTGCACTGTTAGATCACAAGTCATTTTAAAGTCAAAAGGAGAAAAAACAAGTGAACTTTAAAGACATCTAGGCATAAGCATAAAGAAACGGGATAGTATCAAGCCAATAAGCACATTCTGCACTGCAAAATCAAGACTTATCGAATAAAATATAAATTCGAAGCAAGAAACGAAATGCCACAATTAGGACTGACATTTACGTCGACATATCATCAAAATCTTGACGTGCAATGTTAGATCACAAGTCATTTTAAAGGCAAAAGGAAAAAAAACTAGTGAACTTTCACGATATCGAGTCATAAGCATAAAGAATGTGGATAGTATCAAGCCAATAAGCAAATTCTTCACTACAAAATCAAGACCGATCGAATAAAAGCGTAAATTCGAACCTAAAAACCGAATGCCACATTTAGGAGTGACATTTACATGGACGTTTCATCGAACACTTGGCGTGCAATGTTAGATCACAAGTCATTTTAAAGGCAAAAGGAGAAAAGCCAATTGAACTTTAAAGATAGCTAGGCATAAGCATAAAGAATGAGGATAGTATGAAGCCACAAAGCACATTCTGCACTACATAATCAAGACCGATCGAATAAAAGCATAAATTCGAACCCTAGAAACCGAATGCCACATTTAGGAGTGACGTTTACATGGACATTTCATCGAACACTTCGCGTGCAATGTTAGATCACAATTCATTTTAAAGGTAAAAGTAGAAAAAACAAGTGAACTTTAACGATATCGTCTCATAAGCATAAAGAATGAGGATAGTATCAAGCCAGTAAGCACATTCTTCACTAAAAAATCAAGACCGATCGAATAAAAGCATAAATTTGAACCTAGAAACCGAATGCCACATTTAGGACTGACATTTACATCGACTTATCATCGAACGCTTGGCGTGCAATGTTAGGTCACAACGCATTTTAAAGGCAAAAGGAGAAAAAACAAGTGAACTTCAACGATATCGAGCCATAAGCATAAAGAATGTGGATAGCATCGAACCAATAAGAAAATTCTTCACTACAGAATCAAGACGGATCGTATAAAAGTGTAAATTCGAACCTAGAAACCGAATTCCACATTTAGGAGTGACGTTTACATGGACATTTCATCGAACACTTGGCGTGCAATGTTAGATCACAAGTCATTTTCAAGGCAAAAGGAGAAAAACCAATTGAACTTTAAAGACAACTAGGCATAAGCATAAAGAAGGAGGATAGTATCAAGCCACAAAGCACATTCTGCACTAGAAAATCATAACCAAGCGAATAAAAGCATAAATTCAAACCTAGAAACCGAATGCCACAATTAGTAGTAACATTTACAACGATATATCATCGAACACTTACCGTGCAATGTTAAATCACAAGTCATTTTGAAGGCAAAAGGAGAAAAAATAAATGAACTTTAAAGATATCCAGGCATAAGCATAAAGAATGAGGATAGTATCAAGCCAATAAGCACATTTTGCACTACGAAATCAAGGCCGATTGAATAAAAACATAAATACGAACCTAGAAACCGAATGCCACATTTAGGAGTGACATTTACATGGACATTTTATCGAACACTTGGTGTGCAATGTTAGATCTCAAGTGGTTTTAAAGGCAAAAGGGGAAAAAACAAGTGAACTCTAAAGATATCTAGGCATAAGCATAAAGAATGAGGATAGTATGAAACCACAAAGCACATTCTGCACTACATAATCAAGACCGATCGAATAAAAGCATAAATTCGATCCTAGAATCCGAATGCCACATTTAGGACTAACATTTACACCGACATATCATCGAACATTAGACGTGCAATGTTAGATCACAATTCATTTTAAAGGTAAGAGGAGAAAAAACAAGTGAACTTTAACGATATCGAGTCATACGCATAAAGAATGTGGATAGTATCAAGCCAATAAGAAAATTCTTCACTACAAAATCAAGATTGATCGTATAAAAGCGTAAATTCGAACCTAGAAATCGAATGCCACATTTAGGAGTGACGTTTACATGGACATTTCATCGAACACTTGGCGTGCAATGTTAGATCACAAGTCATTTTCAAGGCAAAACAAGAAAAACCAATTGAACTTTAAAGACAGCTAGGCATAAGCATAAAGAATGAGGATAGTATCAAGCAGATAAGAACATTCAGCACTACAAAATCAAAACCGATCGAATAAAAACTTATATTCGAACCTAGAAACCGAATGCCACATTTAGGAGTGACATTTACATGGACATTTCATCGAACACTTGGCGTGCAATGTTAGTTGAAAAGTCATTTTAAAGGAAAAAGGAGAAAAAACAAGTGAACACTAAAAATATCTAGGCATAAGCATAAAGAATGAGGATAGATTCAAGCCACAAAGCACAATTTGCACTATAAAATCAAGACCGATCGAATAAAAGCATAAATTCGAACCTAGAAACCGAATGCCACATTTAGGACTGACATTTACATCGACTTATCATCGAACGCTTGGCGTGCAATGTTAGGTCACAACTCATTTTAAAGGCAAAAGGAAAAAAAACAAGTGAACTTTAACGATATCGAGTCATAAGCATAAAGAATGTGGATAGTATCAAACCAATAAGAAAATTCTTCACTAAAAAATCAAGACCGATCGTATAAAAGCGTAAATTCAAACCTAGAAACCGAATGCCACATTTAGGAGTGACGTTTACATGGACATTTCATCGAACACTTGGCGTGCAATGTTAGATCACAAGACATTTTCAAGGCAAAAGGAGAAAAACCAATTGAACTTTAAAGACAACTAGGCATAAGCATAAAGAAGGAGGATAGTATCAAGCCACAAAGCACATTCTGCACTAGAAAATCATAACCAAGCGAATAAAAGCATAAATTCGAACCTAGAAACCGAATGCCACATTTAGTAGTAACATTTACAACGATATTTCATCGAACACTTGTCGTGCAATGTTAGATCACAAGTCATTTTGAAGGCAAAAGGAGAAAAAATAAATGAACTTTAAAGATATCTAGGCATAAGCATAAAGAATGAGGATAGTATCAAGCCAATAAGCACATTTTGCACTACGAAATCAAAGCCGATTGAATAAAAACATAAATAAGAACCTAGAAACCGAATGCCACATTTAGGAGTGACATTTACATGGACATTTTATCGAACACTTGGTGTGCAATGTTAGATCTCAAGTGGTTTTAAAGGCAAAAGGGGAAAAAACAAGTGAACTCTAAAGATATCTAGGCATAATCATAAAGAATGAGGATAGTATGAAGCCACAAAGCACATTCTGCACTACATAATCAAGACCGATCGAATAAAAGCATAAATTCGATCCTAGAATCCGAATGCCACATTTAGGACTAACATTTACACCGACATATCATCGAACATTAGACGTGCAATGTTAGATCACAATTCATTTTAAAGGTAAGAGGAGAAAAAACAAGTGAACTTTAACGATATCGAGTCATACGCATAAAGAATGTGGATAGTATCAAGCCAATAAGAAAATTCTTCACTACAAAATCAAGATTGATCGTATAAAAGCGTAAATTCGAACCTAGAAATCGAATGCCACATTTAGGAGTGACGTTTACATGGACATTTCATCGAACACTTGGCGTGCAATGTTAGATCACAAGTCATTTTCAAGGCAAAACAAGAAAAACCAATTGAACTTTAAAGACAGCTAGGCATAAGCATAAAGAATGAGGATAGTATCAAGCAGATAAGAACATTCAGCACTACAAAATCAAAACCGATCGAATAAAAACTTATATTCGAACCTAGAAACCGAATGCCACATTTAGGAGTGACATTTACATGGACATTTCATCGAACACTTGGCGTGCAATGTTAGTTGAAAAGTCATTTTAAAGGAAAAAGGAGAAAAAACAAGTGAACACTAAAAATATCTAGGCATAAGCATAAAGAATGAGGATAGATTCAAGCCACAAAGCACAATTTGCACTATAAAATCAAGACCGATCGAATAAAAGCATAAATTCGAACCTAGAAACCGAATGCCACATTTAGGACTGACATTTACATCGACTTATCATCGAACGCTTGGCGTGCAATGTTAGGTCACAACTCATTTTAAAGGCAAAAGGAAAAAAAACAAGTGAACTTTAACGATATCGAGTCATAAGCATAAAGAATGTGGATAGTATCAAACCAATAAGAAAATTCTTCACTAAAAAATCAAGACCGATCGTATAAAAGCGTAAATTCAAACCTAGAAACCGAATGCCACATTTAGGAGTGACGTTTACATGGACATTTCATCGAACACTTGGCGTGCAATGTTAGATCACAAGACATTTTCAAGGCAAAAGGAGAAAAACCAATTGAACTTTAAAGACAACTAGGCATAAGCATAAAGAAGGAGGATAGTATCAAGCCACAAAGCACATTCTGCACTAGAAAATCATAACCAAGCGAATAAAAGCATAAATTCGAACCTAGAAACCGAATGCCACATTTAGTAGTAACATTTACAACGATATTTCATCGAACACTTGTCGTGCAATGTTAGATCACAAGTCATTTTGAAGGCAAAAGGAGAAAAAATAAATGAACTTTAAAGATATCTAGGCATAAGCATAAAGAATGAGGATAGTATCAAGCCAATAAGCACATTTTGCACTACGAAATCAAAGCCGATTGAATAAAAACATAAATAAGAACCTAGAAACCGAATGCCACATTTAGGAGTGACATTTACATGGACATTTTATCGAACACTTGGTGTGCAATGTTAGATCTCAAGTGGTTTTAAAGGCAAAAGGGGAAAAAACAAGTGAACTCTAAAGATATCTAGGCATAATCATAAAGAATGAGGATAGTATGAAGCCACAAAGCACATTCTGCACTACATAATCAAGACCGATCGAATAAAAGCATAAATTCGATCCTAGAATCCGAATGCCACATTTAGGACTAACATTTACATCGACATATCATCGAACATTTGACGTGCAATGTTAGATCACAATTCATTTTATAGGTAAGAGGAGAAAAAACAAGTGAACTTTAACGATATCGAGTCATACGCATAAAGAATGTGGATAGTATCAAGCCAATAAGAAAATTCTTCACTACAAAATCAAGATTGATCGTATAAAAGCGTAAATTCAAACCTAGAAACCGAATGCCACATTTAGGAGTGACGTTTACATGGACATTTCATCGAACACTTGGCGTGCAATGTTAGATCACAAGTCATTTTCAAGGCAAAACAAGAAAAACCAATTGAACTTTAAAGACAGCTAGGCATAAGCATAAAGAATGAGGATAGTATCAAGCAGATAAGAACATTCAGCACTACAAAATCAAAACCGATCGAATAAAAGCATATATTCGAACCTAGAAACCGAATGCCACATTTAGGAGTGACATTTACATGGACATTTCATCGAACACTTGGCGTGCAATGTTAGTTGAAAAGTCATTTTAAAGGAAAAAGGAGAAAAAACAAGTGAATAATAAAAATATCTAGGCATAAGCATAAAGAATGAGGATAGTATCAAGCCACAAAGCACAATTTGCACTATAAAATCAAGACCGATCGAATAAAAGCATAAATTCGAACCTAGAAACCGAATGCCACATTTAGGACTGACATTTACATCGACTTATCATCGAACGCTTGGCGTGCAATGTTAGGTCACAACTTATTTTAAAGGCAAAAGGAAAAAAAACAAGTGAACTTTAACGATATCGAGTCATAAACATAAAGAATGTGGATAGTATCAAACCAATAAGAAAATTCTTCACTACAAAATCAAGACCGATCGTATAAAAGCGTAAATTCGAACCTAGAAACCGAATGCCACATTTAGGAGTGACGTTTACATGGACATTTCATCGAACACTTGGCGTGCAATATTAGATCACAAGACATTTTCAAGGCAAAAGGAGAAAAACCAATTGAACTTTAAAGACAACTAGGCATAATCATAAAGAAGGAGGATAGTATCAAGCCACAAAGCACATTCTGCACTAGAAAATCATAACCAAGCGAATAAAAGCATAAATTCGAACCTAGAAACGGAATGCCACATTTAGTAGTAACATTTACAACGATTTTTCATCGAACACTTGCCGTGCAATGTTAGATCACAAGTCATTTTGAAGGCAAAAGGAGAAAAAATAAATGAACTTTAAAGATATCTAGGCATAAGCATAAAGAATGAGGATAGTATCAAGCCAATAGGCAAATTCTACACTACAAAATCAAGACCGATTGAATAAAAACATTAATACGAACCTAGAAACCGAATGCCACATTTAGGAGTGACATTTACATGGACATTTCATCGAACACTTGGCATGCAATGTTAGATCACATGTCATTTTAAAGGCAAAAGGGGAAAAAACAAATGAACTTTAAAGACATCTAGGCATAAGCATAAAGAATGAGGATAGTATCAAGCCACAAAGCACAATCTGCACAACAAAATCAAGACCGATTGAATAAAAGCATAAATTCGAATCTAGAAACAGAATGCCACATTTAGGACTGACATTTACATCGACATATCATCGAACACTTGGCGTGCAATGTTAGATCATAAGTCATTTTAAAGGCAAAAGGAGATAAAACAAGTGAACTTCAACGATATCTAGGCATAAGTATAAAGAATGAGGATAATATTAAGCCAATAAGCACATTCTGCACTACAAAATCAAGACCGATCAAATAAAAGCATAAATTCGAACCAAGAAACCGAATGCCACATTTAGGAGTGACATTTACATCGACATATCATCGAACACTTGGCGTGCACTGTTAGATCACAAGTCATTTTAAAGGCAAAAGGAGAAAAAACAAGTCAACTTTAAAGACATCTAGGCATAAGCATACAGAATGAGAATAGTATCAAGCCAATAAGCACATTATGCACTGCAAAATCAAGACTTATCGAATAAAGCATAAATTCAAAGCTAGAAATCGAAGGCCACATTTAGGAGTGACATTTACATTGACCTTTCATTGAACACTTGGCGTGCAATGTTAGATCACAAGTCATTTTAAAGGCTAAAGGAGAAAAAACAGTGAACTTTAAAGACATCTAGGCATAAGCATAAAGAATGAGGATAGTATCAAGCCAATAAGCAAATTCAGCACTGCAAAATCAAGAACGATCGAATAAAAGCATTAACTCGAACCTAGAAACTGAATGCCACATTTAGGACTGACATTTACATCGACATATCATCGAACATTTGGCGTGTAATGTTAGATTAAAAGTCATTTTAAAGACAAAAGGAGAAAAAACAAGTGATCTTTAAATACATCTAGGCATAAGAATAAAGAATGAGGATACTATCAAGCCAATAAGCACATTCTTCACTGCAAAATTAAGACTGATCGAATAAAAGCATTAATTCGAACCTAGAAACCGAATCCCACATTTAGGAGTGACATTTAGATTGACCTTTCATTGAACACGTGGCGTGCAATGGTAGATCACAAGTCAATTTAAAGGCTAAATGAGAAAAAACTAGTGAACTTTAAAGACATCTAGTAATAAGCATAAAGAATGAGGATAGTATCAAGTCAATAAGCACCTTCTGCTCTGCAAAATCAAGACCGATCGAATAAAAGAATTAATTCGAACCTAGAAATTGAAAGCCACTTTTAGGAGTGACATTTACATGGACATTTTATTCAACATTTGGCTTGCAATGTTAGATCACAAGTCATTTTAAAGGTGAAAGGAGAAAAAACAAGTGAACTCTAACGATATCTAGTCAAAAGCATAAAGAATGAGGATAGTATCTAGCCAGTAAGCACATTCTTCACTACTAAATCAAGACCGATCGATCAATAGCATATATTCGAACCTAGAAACTAAATGCCACATTTTGGAGTGACATTTACACGGACATTTCATCGAACACTTGGCGTGCAATGTTAGATCACTAGTCATTTTAAAGGCAAAAGGAGAAAAAACAAATGAACTTTAAAGACATCTAGGCATAAGCATAAAGAAGGAGGATAGTATCAAGCCACAAAGCACATTCTGCACTAGAAAATAAAGACCGGTCGAATAAAGGCATAAATTCGAACCTAGAAACCGAACGCCACATTTAGTAGTGACATTTACATCGATATTTCATCGAACACTTGGCATGCAATGTTAGATCACAAGTCATATTAAAAGCAAAAGGAGAAAAAACAAGTGAACTTTAAAGATATCTAGGCATAAGCATAAAGAATGAGGATAGTATCAAGCCAATACGCACATTCAACACTACAAAATCATGACCGATTGAATAAAAACATTAATACGAACTTAGAAACCGAATGCCACATTTATGAGTGACATTTACATGGACATTTAATCGAACACTTGGCGTGCAATGTTAGATCACACTCATTTTAAAAGCAAAAGTTGAAAAAACAAGTGAACTCTAAAGATATCTAGGCATAAGCATAAAGAAAGAGGATTCTATCAAGCCAATAATCACATTCTGCAATACAAAATCAAGACCGATCGAATAAAAGCATTAATTCTAACCTAGAAACTGAATGCCACATTTAGGAATGACATTTACATGAACATTTCATCGAACACTTGGTGTGCAATGTTAGAACACAAGTCATTTTAAAGGCAAAAGGAGAAAAAACAAGTGAATTTTAAAGACATCTAGGCATAAGCATAAAGAAAGAGGATACTATCAAGCCAATAATCACATTCTGCAATACAAAATCAAGACCGATCGAATAAAGCATAAATTCGAACCTAGAAACTGAATGCCACATTTAGGAATGACATTTACATGAACATTTCATCGAACACTTGGTGTGCAATGTTAGAACACAAGTCATTTTAAAGGCAAAAGGAGAAAAAACAAGTGAACTTTAAAGACATCTAGGCATAAGCATAAAGAAAGAGGATACTATCAAGCCAATAATCACATTCTGCAATACAAAATCAAGACCGATCGAATAAACCATTAATTCGAACCTAGAAACTGAATGTCACATTTAGGAATGACATTTACATGAACATTTCATCGAACACATGGTGTGCAATGTTAGAACACAAGTCATTTTAAAGGCAAAAGGAGAAAAAAACTTGTGAACTTTAAAGACATCTAGGCATAAGCATAAAGAATGAGGATAGTATCAAGCCACAAAGCACAATCTGCACTAAAAAATCAAGACCGATCGAATAAAAGCATATATTCGAACCTAGAAACCGAATGCCACATTTAGGAGTGACATTTACATGGACATTTCATCGAACACTTGTGTGCAATGTTAGATCTCAAGTCATTTTAAAGGCAAAAGGAGAAAAAACAAATGAACTTTAAAGACATCTAGGCATAAGCATAAAGAAGGAGGATAGTATCAAGCCACAAAGCACATTCTGCACTAGAAAATCAAGACCGGTCGAATAAAGGCATAAATTCGAACCTAGAAACCGAATGCCACATTTAGTAGTGACATTTACATCGATATTTCATCGAACACTTGGCATGCAATGTTAGATCACAAGTCATTTTAAAGGCAAAAGGATAAGCATAAAGAATGAGGATAGTATCAAGCCAATACGCACATTCAACACTACAAAATCAAGACCGATTGAATAAAAACATTAATACGAACTTAGAAACCGAATGCCACATTTAGGAGTGACATTTACATGGACATTTAATCGAACACTTGGCGTGCAATGTTAGATCACACTCATTTTAAAAGCAAAAGTTGAAAAAACAAGTGAACTTTCAAGATATCTAGGCATAAGCATAAAGAAAGAGGATTCTATCAAGTCAATAATCACATTCTGCAATACAAAATCAAGACCGATCGAATAAAAGCATTAATTCGAACCTAGAAACTGAATGCCACATTTAGGAATGACATTTACATGAACATTTCATCAAACACTTGGTGTGCAATGTTAGAACACAAGTCATTTTAAAGGCAAAAGGAGAAAAAACAAGTGAACTTTAAAGACATCTAGGCATAAGCATAAAGAAAGAGGATACTATCAAGCCAATAATCACATTCTGCAATACAAAATCAAGACCGATCGAATAAAGCATTAATTCGAACCTAGAAACTGAATGCCACATTTAGGAATGACATTTACATGAACATTTCATCGAACACTTGGTGTGCAATGTTAGAACACAAGTCATTTTAAAGGCAAAAGGAGAAAAAACAAGTGAACATTAAAGACATCTAGGCATAAGCATAAAGAAAGAGGATACTATCAAGCCAATAATCACATTCTGCAATACAAAATCAAGACCGATCGAATAAAGCATTAATTCGAACCTAGAAACTGAATGCCACATTTAGGAATGACATTTACATGAATATTTCATCGAACACTTGGTGTGCAATGTTAGAACACAAGTCATTTTAAAGGCAAAAGGAGAAAAAAAACTTGTGAACTTTAAAGACATCTAGGCATAAGCATAAAGAATGAGGATATTATCAAGCCACAAAGCACAATCTGCACTATAAAATCAAGACCGATCGAATAAAAGCATAAATTCGAACCTAGAAACCGAATTCCACATTTAGGACTGACATTTACATCGACATATTATCGAACACTTGGCGTGCAATGTTAGATCACAAGTCATTTTAAAGGCAAAAGTAGAAAAAAAAAGTGAACTTTAACGATATCGAGTCATAAGCATAAAGAATGTGGATAGTATCAAGCAAATAAGCAAATTTTTCACTACAAAATCAAGACCGATCGAATAAAGGAATAAATTCGAACCTAGAAACCGAATGCCACATTTAGGAGTGACGTTTACATGGACATTTCATCGAACACTTCGCGTGCAATGTTAGATCACAAGTCATTCTAAAGGCAAAAGGAGAAAAAACAAGTGAACTTTAAAGACATCTAGGCATAAGCATAAATAAAGAGGATACTATCAAGCCAATAATCACATTCTGCAATATAAAATCAAGACCGATCGAATAAAGCATTAATTCGAAACTAGAAACTGAATGCCACATTTAGGAATGACATTTACATGAATATTTCATCGAACACTTGGTGTGCAATGTTAGAACACAAGTCATTTTCAAGGCAAAAGGAGAAAAAACTAGTGAACTTTAAAGACATCTAGGTATAAGCATAAAGAATGAGGATAGTATCAAGCCACAAAGCACAATCTGCACTATAAAATCAAGAACGATCGAATAAAAGCATAAATTCGAACCTAGAAACCGAATTCCACATTTAGGACTGACATTTACATCGACATATCATCGAACACTTGGCGTGCAATGTTAGATCACAAGTCATTTTAAAGGCAAAAGTAGAAAAAACAAGTGAACTTTAACGATATCGAGTCATAAGCATAAAGAATATGGATAGTATGAAGCAAATAAGCAAATTCTTCACTACAAAATCAAGACCGATCGAATAAAAGCATATATTCGAACCCTAGAAACCGAATGCCACATTTAGGAGTGACGTTTACATGGACATTTCATCGAACACTTCGCGTGCAATGTTAGATCACAAGTTATTCTAAAGGCAAAAGGAGAAAAAACAAGTGAACTTTAACGATATCGAGTCATAAGCATAAACAATGTGGATAGTATTAAGCAAATAAGCAAATTCTTCACTACAAAATCAAGTCCGATCGAAAAAAATCGTAAATTCGAACCTAGAAACTGAATGCGACATTTAGTAGTGACATTTACATCGATATTTCAACGAACACTTGACGTGCAATGTTAGATCACAAGTCATTTTAAAGGCAAAAGGAGAAAAAACAAGTGAACTTCAACGATATCTAGGCATCAGCATACAGAATGAGGATAGGATCAAGCCAATAAGCACATCTTCGAACTACAAAATCAATACCGATCGAATAAAAGCATAAATTCGAACCTAGAAACCGAATGCCACATTTAGGAGTGACATTTACATCGACATATCATCGAACACTTGGCGTGCAATGTTAGATCACAAGTCATTTTAAAGACAAAAGTAGAAAAAACAAGTGAACTTTAACGATATCAACTCATAAGCATAAAGAATGTGGATAGTATCAAGCAAAAAAGCAAATTCTTCACTACAAAATCATGACCGATCGAATAAAAGAATAAATTCGAACCTAGAAACCGAATGCCACATTTAGGAGTGACGTTTACATGGACATTTCATCGAACACTTCGCGTGCAATGTTAGATCACAAGTCATTCTAAAGGCAAAAGGAGAAAAAACAAGTGAACTTTAAAGACATCTAGGCATAAGCATAAATAAAGAGGATACTATCAAGCCAATAATCACATTCTGCAATATAAAATCAAGACCGATCGAATAAAGCATTAATTCGAACCTAGAAACTGAATGCCACATTTAGGAATGACATTTACATGAATATTTCATCGAACACTTGGTGTGCAATGTTAGAACACAAGTCATTTTCAAGGCAAAAGGAGAAAAAACTAGTGAACTTTAAAGACATCTAGGTATAAGCATAAAGAATGAGGATAGTATCAAGCCACAAAGCACAATCTGCACTATAAAATCAAGACCGATCGAATAAAAGCATAAATTCGAACCTAGAAACCGAATTCCACATTTAGGACTGACATTTACATCGACATATCATCGAACACTTGGCGTGCAATGTTAGATCACAAGTCATTTTAAAGGCAAAAGTAGAAAAAACAAGTGAACTTTAACGATATCGAGTCATAAGCATAAAGAATATGGATAGTATCAAGCAAATAAGCAAATTCTTCACTACAAAATCAAGACCGATCGAATAAAAGCATAAATTCGAACCCTAGAAACCGAATGCCACATTTAGGAGTGACGTTTACATGGACATTTCATCGAACACTTCGCGTGCAATGTTAGATCACAAGTCATTCTAAAGGCAAAAGGAGAAAAACCAATTGAACTTTAAGGACAGCTAGGCATAAGCATAAACAAGGAGGATAGTATCAATTCACAAAGCATATTCTGCACTAGAAAATCAAGACCGGTCGAATAATAGCATAAATTTGAACCTAGAAACTGAATTCCACATTTAGTTGTGACATTTACATCGATATTTCAACGAACACTTGACGTGCAATGTTAGATCACAAGTCATTTTAAAGGCAAAAGTAGAAAAAACAAGTGAACTTTAACGATATCGAGTCATAAGCATAAAGAATGTGGATAGTATCAAGCAAAAAAGCAAATTCTTCACTACAAAATCAAGACCGATCGAATAAAAGAATAAATTCGAACCTAGAAACCGAATGCCACATTTAGGAGTGACGTTTACATGGACATTTCATCGAACACTTCGCGTGCAATGTTAGATCACAAGTCATTCTAAAGGCAAAAGGAGAAAAAACAAGTGAACTTTAAAGACATCTAGGCATAAGCATAAATAAAGAGGATACTATCAAGCCAATAATCACATTCTGCAATATAAAATCAAGACCGATCGAATAAAGCATTAAGTCGAACCTAGAAACTGAATGCCACATTTAGGAATGACATTTACATGAATATTTCATCGAACACTTGGTGTGCAATGTTAGAACACAAGTCATTTTCAAGGCAAAAGGAGAAAAAACTAGTGAACTTTAAAGACATCTAGGTATAAGCATAAAGAATGAGGATAGTATCAAGCCACAAAGCACAATCTGCACTATAAAATCAAGACCGATCGAATAAAAGCATAAATTCGAACCTAGAAACCGAATTCCACATTTAGGACTGACATTTACATCGACATATCATCGAACACTTGGCGTGCAATGTTAGATCACAAGTCATTTTAAAGGCAAAAGTAGAAAAAACAAGTGAACTTTAACGATATCGAGTCATAAGCATAAAGAATATGGATAGTATCAAGCAAATAAGCAAATTCTGCACTAGAAAATCAAGACCGGTCGAATAATAGCATAAATTTGAACCTAGAACCCGAATGCCACATTTAGGAGTGACATTTACATGGACATTTCAACGAACACTTGACGTGCAATGTTAGATCATAAGTCATTTTAAAGGCAAAAGGAGATAAAACAAGTGAACTTCAACGATATCTAGGCATTAGCATAAAGAATGAGGATAGGATCAAGCCAATAAGCACATTTTCGCACTACAAAATTAAGACCGATCGAATAAAAGCATTAATTCGAACCTAGAAACCGAATGCCACATTTAGGAGTGACATTTACATCGACATATCATCAAACTCTTGGCGTGCACTGTTAGATCACAAGTCATTTTAAAGGCAAAAGGACCCTAAACAAGAGAACTTTAAAGACATCTAGGCATAAGCAAAAAAGAAAGTGGAAACTATCAAGACCGATCGAATAAAAGCATAAATTCGAACCTAGAATCCAAATGCCACATTTAGGACTTACATTTACATCGACATATCATCGAACATTTGACGTGCAGTGTTAGATCACAATTCATTTTAAAGATAAAAGGAGAAAACACAAGTGAACTTTAAAGATATCGAGTCATTAGCATAAAGAATGAGAAAACCATCAAGCCATTAAGCACATTCTGCACTACAAAATCAAGACCAAGCGAATAAAAACATATATTCGAACCTCGAAACCGAATGCCAAATTTAGGAGTGACATTTACATGGACATTTCATCTAACACTAGTCGTGCAATGTTAGACCACTAGTCATTTTAAAGGCAAAAGGAGAAAAAATAAGTGATCTTTAAAGATATCTAGGCATAAGCATAAAGAATGAGGATAGTATCAAGCCAATAGGCACATTATACACTACAAAATCAACATCGATTGAATAAAACATTAATACGAACCTAGAAACCGAATGCCACATTTAGGAGTGACATATACATGGACATTTCATCAAACACTTGGCATGCAATGTTAGATCACATGTCATTTTAATGGCAAAAGTAGAAAAAACAAATGAACTTTAAAGACATCTAGGCATAAACATAATGAACGAGGATAGAATCAAGCCACAAAGCACAATCTTCACTACAAAATCAAGACCGATCGAATAAAAACATAAATTCGAACCTAGAAACCGAATGCCATAATTAGGAGTGACATTTACATCGACATATCATCGAACGCTTAGCGTGCACAGTTAGATCACAAGTCATTTTAAAGGCAAAAGGAGAAAAAACAAGTGAACTTTAAAGACATCTAGGCATAAGCATAAAGAATGAGGATAGTATCAAGCCAATAAGCATATTCTGCACTGCAAAATCAAGACTTATCAAATAAAAGCATAAATTCGAAGCTAGAAACTGAAGGCCACATTTAGGAGTGACATTTACATTGACCTTTCATTGAACACATGGCGTGCAATGTTAGATCACAAGTCATTTTAACGGTAAAAGGAGATTAAACAAGTGAGCATTAAAGACATCTTGGCATAAGCATAAAGAATGAGGAAACCATCAAGACAATAAGCACATTCTGCGCTACAAAATCAAGAACGATCTAATAAAGGCATTAATTCGAACCTAGAAACCGTATGCCACATTTAGGAGTAACATTTACATGGACATTTTATCGAACACTTGGTGTGTAATGTTAGATCACAAGTAGTTTTAAAGGCAAAAGGAGAAAAAACAAGTGAACTCTAAGGATATCTAGGCATAAGCATTAAGAATGAGGATAGTATCAAGTGAATAAGCAAATTCTTCACTACAAAATCAAGACCGATCGAATAAAAGCGTAAATTCGAACCTAGATACAGAATGCCACATTTAGGAGTGACATATACATGGACATTTCATCAAACACTTGGAATGCAATGTTAGATCACATGTCATTTTAAAGGCAAAAGGAGAAAAAACAAATGAACTTTACAGACATCTAGGCATAAGCATAATGAATGAGGATAGTATCAAGCCACAAAGCACAATCCGCACTACAAAATCAAGACCGATCGAATAAAAACATAAATTCGAACCTAGAAACCGAATACCACAGTTAGGAGTGACATTTACATCGACATATCATCGAACTCTTGGCGTGCACTATTTGATCACAAGTCATTTTAAAGGCAAAAGGAGAAAAAACAAGTGAACTTTAAAGACATATAGGCATAAGAATAAAGAATGAGGATATTATCAAGCCAATAAGCATATTTTGCACCGCAAAATCGAGACTTATCGAATAAAAGCATAAATTCGAAGCAAGAAACCGAAGGTCATATTTTGGAGTGACATTTACATTGACCTTTCATTGAACACATGGCATGCAATGTTAGATCACAAGTCATTTTAATGGTAAAAGGAGAAAAACAAGTGAGCTTTAAATACATCTAGGCATAAGCATTAAGAATGAGGAAACCATCAAGCCAATAAGCACATTATATACTACAAAATCAAGAACGATCTAATAAAAGCATTAATTCGAACCTAGAAACTGTATGCCACATTTAGGAGTGACATTTACATTGATATTTTATCGAACACTTGGTGTACAATGTTAGATCTCAAGTAGTTTTAAAGGCAAAAGGAGAAAAAACAAGTGAACTCTAAGGATATCTAGGCATAAGCATTAAGAATGAGGATAGTATGAAGCGAATAAGAAAATTCTTCACTACAAAATCAAGACCGATCGAATAAAAGCGTAAATTCGAACCTAGAAACCGAATGCCACATTTAGGAGTGACGTTTACATGGACATTTCATCGAACACTTGGCGTGCAATGTTAGATCACAAGTCATTTTCAAGGCAAAAGGAGAAAAATCAATTGAACTTTAAAGACAGCTAGGCATAAGCATAAACAAGGAGGATAGTATCAAGCCACAAAGCATATTCTGCACTAGAAAATCAAGACCGGTCGAATAAAAGCATAAATTCAAACCTAGAAACCGAATGCCAATTTAGTAGTGACATTTACATCGATATTTCATCGAACACTTGGCGTGCAATGTTAGATCACAAGTCATTTTAAAGGCAAAAGGTGAAAAAACAAGTGAACACTTAAGATATCTAGGCATAAGCATAAAGAATGAGGATAGTATCAAGCCAATAGGCCCATTCTACACTACAAAATCAAGACCGGTTGAATAAAAACATTACTATGAACATAGAAACCGAATGCCAAATTTAGGAGTGACATTTACATGGAAATTTCATCGAACACTTGGCGTGCAATGTTAGATCACATGTCATTTTAAAGGCAAAAGGAGAAAAAACAAATGAACTTTAATGACATCTAGGCATAAGCCTAAAGAATGAGGATAGTATCAAGCGACAAAGCACATTCTGCACTACAAAATCAAGACCGATCGAATAAAAGCATAAATTCGATCCTAGGAACCGACTGCCACATTTAGGACTGATATTTATATCGACATATCATCGAACACTTGGCGTGCAATGTTAGATCACAAGTCATTTTAAAGGCAAAAGGAGAAAAAACAAGTGAACTTCAACGATATCTAGGCATAAGCATAAAGAATGAGGATAGTATCAAGCCAATAAGCACATTCTGCACTACAAAATCAAGACCGATCGAATAAAAGCATAAATTCAATCCTAGAAACCGAATGCCACATTTAGTAGTGACATTTACATCGATATTTCATCGAACACTTGGCGTCCAATGTTAGATCACAAGTCATTTTAAAGGCAGAAGGAGAAAAAACAAGTGAACTTTAAAGATATCTAGGCATAAGCATAAAGAATGAGGATAGTATCAAGCCACAAAGCACATTCTGCACTACAAAATCAAGTCCGAACAAATAAAAGCATAAATTCGAACCTAGAAACTTTATGCCACATTTAGGAGTGACATTTACATGGACATATCATCAAACACTTGGCGTGCAATGTTAGAACACAAGTCATTTTAACGGTAAAAGGAGAAAGAACAAGTAAGCTTTAAAGACATCTAGGCATAAGCATAAAGAATGAGGAAACCATCAAGCCAATAAGCACATTCTGCACAATAAAATCAAGAACGATCTAATAAAAGCATTAATTCGAACCTAGAAACCGTATGCCACATTTAGGAGTGACATTTACATGGACATTTTATCGAACACTTGGTGTGCAATGTTAGATCTCAAGTAGTTTTAAAGGCAAAAGGAGAAAAACAAGTGAACTTTAAAGACATCTAGGCATAAGCATTAAGAATGAGGATAGTATCAAGCCACAAAGCACATTCTGCATTACAAAATCAAGACCGATCAAATAAAAGCAAAAATTCGAACCTAGAAACCGAATGCCACATTTAGGAGTGACATTTACATCGACATACCATCGAATACTTAGTGTGCAATGTTAGATCACAAATCATTTTAAAGGTAAAAGGAGAAAAAAGTGAGCTTTATTGAGATCTAGGATTAAGCATAAAGAATGAGGATACCATCAAGCCAATAAGCACATTCTGCACCACAAAATCAAGATCGATCAAATAAAAGCATTAATTCGAACCTACAAACCGAATGCCACAAATAGTAGTGACATTTACATCGATGTTTCATCGAACACTTGACGTCCAATGTTAGATCACAAGTCATTCTAAAGGTAAAAGGAGAAAAAAAAAAGTGAACTTTAAAGATATCTCGGCATAATCATAAAGAATGAGGATACTTTGAAGCCAATAGGCACATTCTACACTACAAAATCAAGGCCGAATGAATAAAAACATTAATACGAACCTATAAATCGAATGCCACATTTAGGAGTGACATTTACATGGACATTTCATCGAATACTTGGTGTGCAATGTTAGAACACAAGTCATTTTAAAGGCAAAAGGAGAAAAAACAACTGAACTTTAAAGATATCTAGGCATAAGCATAAAGAATGAGGACAATATCAAGCCAATAGGCACATTCTACACTACAAAATCATTGTCGAATGAATAAAAACATTAATACGAACCTAGAAACCAAATGCCACATTTAGTAGTGACATTTACGTCGATATTTCATCGAACACTTGGCGTCCAATGTTAGATCACAAGTCATTTTAAAGGCAGAAGGAGAAAAAACAAGTGAACTTTAAAGATATCTAGGCATAAGCATAAAGAATGAGGATAGTATCAAGCCACAAAGCACATTCTACACTACAAAATCAAGGAAGAATGAATAAAAACATTAATACGAACCTAGAAACCGAATGCCACATTTAGGAGTGACATTTACATGAAAATATCATCAAACACTTGGCGTGCAATGTTAGAACACAAGTCATTTTAACGGTAAAAGGAGAAAGAACAAGTAAGCTTTAAAGACATCTAGGCATAAGCATAAAGGATGAGGAAACCATCAAGCCAATAAGAATATTCTGCACTATAAAATCAAGAACGATCTAATAAAAGCATTAATTCGAACCTAGAAACCGTATGCCATATTTAGGAGTGACATTTACATTGACATTTTATCGAACACATTGTGTGCAATGTTAGATCTCAAGTAGTTTTAAAGGCAAAAGGAGAAAAAAGAAGTGAACTCTAAAGATATCTGGGCATAGGCATTAAGAATGAGGATAGTATAAAGCCACAAAGCACATTCTACACTACAAAATCAAGACCGATCAAATAAAAGCATAAATTCGAACCTAGAAACCAAATGTTACATTTAGGAGTGACATTTACATCGACATATCATCGAATACTTGGTGTGTAATGTTAGATCACAAGTCATTTTAAAGGTAAAAGGAGAAAAAAAGTGAGCTTTATTGAGATCTAGGAATAAGCATAAAGAATGAGGATACCATCAAGCCAATAAGCACATTCTGCACCACAAAATCAAGACCGATCGAATAAAAGCATTAATTCGAACCTAGAAACCGAATGCCACAATTAGTAGTGACATTTACATCGATATTTCATCGAACACTTGACGTCCAATGTTAGATCACAAGTCATTCTAAAGGCAAAAGGAGAAAAAAAAAGTGAACTTTAAAGATATCTCGGCATAAGCATAAAGAATGAGGATAGTTTGAAGCCAATAGGCACATTCTACACTACAAAATCAAGGCCGAATGAATAAAAACATTAATACGAACCTATAAATTGAATGCCACATTTAGGAGTGACATTTACATGGACATTTCATCGAATACTTGGTGTGCAATGTTAGAACACAAGTCATTTTAAAGGCAAAAGGAGAAAAAACAACTGAACTTTAAAGATATCTCGGCATAAGCATAAAGAATGAGGACAATATCAAGCCAATAGGCACATTCTACACTACAAAATCATTGTCGAATGAATAAAAACATTAATACGAACGTAGAAACCGAATGCCACATTTAGTAGTGACATTTACGTCGATATTTCATCGAACACTTGGCGTCCAATGTTAGATCACAAGTCATTTTAAAGGCAGAAGGAGAAAAAACAAGTGAACTTTAAAGATATCTAGGCATAAGCATAAACAATGAGGATAGTATCAAGCCACAAAGCACATTCTACACTACAAAATCAAGGCCGAATGAATAAAAACATTAATACGAACCTAGAAACCGAATGCCACATTTAGGAGTGACATTTACATGGACATATCATCAAACACTTGGCGTGCAATGTTAGAACACAAGTCATTTTAACGGTAAAAGGAGAAAGAACAAGTAAGCTTTAAAGACATCTAGGCATAAGCATAAAGGATGAGGAAACCATCAAGCCAATAAGCACATTCTGCACTATAAAATCAAGAACGATCTAATAAAAGCATTAATTCGAACCTAGAAACCGTATGCCATATTTAGGAGTGACATTTACATTGACATTTTATCGAACACATTGTGTGCAATGTTAGATCTCAAGTAGTTTTAAAGGCAAAGGAGAAAAAAGAAGTGAACTCTAAAGATATCTGGGCATAGGCATTAAGAATGAGGATAGTATAAAGCCACAAAGCACATTCTACACTACAAAATCAAGACCGATCAAATAAAAGCATAAATTCGAACCTAGAAACCAAATGTTACATTTAGGAGTGACATTTACATCGACATATCATCGAATACTTGGTGTGCAATGTTAGATCACAAGTCATTTTAAAGGTAAAAGGAGAAAAAAAGTGAGCTTTATTGAGATCTAGGAATAAGCATAAAGAATGAGGATACCATCAAGCCAATAAGCACATTCTGCACCACAAAATCAAGTACGATCGAATAAAAGCATTAATTCGAACCTAGAAACCGAATGCCACAATTAGTAGTGACATTTACATCGATATTTCCTCGAACACTTGACGTCCAATGTTAGATCACAAGTCATTCTAAAGGCAAAAGGAGAAAAAAAAAGTGAACTTTAAAGATATCTCGGCATAAGCATAAAGAATGAGGATAGTTTGAAGCCAATAGGCACATTCTACACTACAAAATCAAGGCCGAATGAATAAAAACATTAATACGAACCTATAAATGGAATGCCACATTTAGGAGTGACATTTACATGGACATTTCATCGAATACTTGGTGTGCAATGTTAGAACACAAGTCATTTTAAAGGCAAAAGGAGAAAAAACAACTGAACTTTAAAGATATCTAGGCATAAGCATAAAGAATGAGGACAATATCAAGCCAATAGGCACATTCTGCACTACAAAATCATTGTCGAATGAATAAAAACATTAATACGAACGTAGAAACCGAATGCCACATTTAGTAGTGACATTTACGTCGATATTTCATCGAACACTTGGCCTCCAATGTTAGATCACAAGTCATTTTAAAGGCAGAAGGAGAAAAAACAAGTGAACTTTAAAGATATCTAGGCATAAGCATAAAGAATGAGGATAGTATCAAGCCACAAAGCACATTCTACACTACAAAATCAAGGCCGAATGAATAAAAACATTAATACGAACCTAGAAACCGAATGCCACATTTAGGAGTGACATTTACATGGACATATCATCAAACACTTGGCGTGCAATGTTAGAACACAAGTCATTTTAACGGTAAAAGGAGAAAGAACAAGTAAGCTTTAAAGACATCTAGGCATAAGCATAAAGGATGAGGAAACCATCAAGCCAATAAGCACATTGTGCACTATAAAATCAAGAACGATCTAATAAAAGCATTAATTCGAACCTAGAAACCGTATGCCACATTTAGGAGTGACATTTACATGGACATTTTATCGAACACTTTGTGTGCAATGTTAGATCTCAAGTAGTTTTAAAGGCAAAAGGAGAAAAAAGAAGTAAACTCTAAAGATATCTGGGCATAAGCATTAAGAATGAGGATAGTATAAAACCACAAAGCACATTCTGCACTACAAAATCAAGACCGATCAAATAAAAGCATAAATTCGAACCTAGAAACCAAATGTTACATTTAGGAGTGACATTTACATCGACATATCATCGAATACTTGGTGTGCAATGTTGGATCACAAGTCATTTTAAAGGTAAAAGGAGAAAAAAAGTGAGCTTTATTGAGATCTAGGAATAAGCATAAAGAATGAGGATACCATCAAGCCAATACGCACATTCTGCACCACAAAATCAAGACCGATCGAATAAAAGCATTAACTCGAACCTAGAAACCGAATGCCACAATTAGTAGTGAGATTTACATCGATATTTCATCGAACACTTGACGTCCAATGTTAGATCACAAGTCATTCTAAAGGCAAAAGGAGAAAAAAACAAGTGAACTTTAAAGATATCTCGGCATAAGCATAAAGAATGAGGATAGTTTGAAGCCAATAGGCACATTCTACACTACAAAATCAAGGCCGAATGATTAAAAACATTAATACGAACCTATAAATCGAATGCCACATTTAGGAGTGACATTTACATGGACATTTCATCGAACACTTGGTGTGCAATGTTAGAACACGTGTCATTTTAAAGGAAAAAGGAGAAAAAAACAACTGAACTTTAAAGATGTCTAGGCATAAGCATAAAGAATGAGGACAGTATCAAGCCAATAGGCACATTCTACACTACAAAATCATTGTCGAATGAATAAAAACATTAATACGAACCTAGTAACCGAATGCCAGATTTAGGAGTGACATTTACATGGTCATTTCATTGAACACTTGGTGTGCAATGTTAGAACACAAGTCATTTTAAAGGCAAAAGGAGAAAAAACAAGTGAACTTTAACGATATCGAGTCATAAGCATAAAGAATGAGGATAGTATCAAGATAATAGGCACATTCTACACTACAAAATCATTGTCGAATGAATAAAAACATTAATACGAACCTAGTAACCGAATGCCAGATTTAGGAGTGACATTTACATGGTCATTTCATTGAACACTTGGTGTGCAATGTTAGAACACAAGTCATTTTAAAGGCAAAAGGAGAAAAAACAAGTGAACTTTAACGATATCGAGTCATAAGCATAAAGAATGAGGATAGTATCAAGATAATAGGCACATTCTACACTACAAAATCAAGGCCGAATGAATAAAAACATTAATACGAACCTAGAAACCGAATGCCACATTTAGGAGTGACATTTACATGGACATTTATCCGAACACTTGGTGTGCAATGTTAGAACACAAGTCATTTTAAAGGCAAAAGGAAAAAAACAAGTGAACTTTAACGAGATCGAGTCATAAGCATAAAGAATGTGGATAGTATCAAGCCAATAAGCAAATTCTACACTACAAAATCAAGACCGATCGAATAAAAGCAAAAATTCGATCCTAGGAACCGACTGCCACATTTAGGACTGATATTTATATCGACATATCATCGAACACTTGGCGTGCAATGTTAGATCACAAGTCATTTTAAAGGCAAAAGGAGAAAAAACAAGTGAACTTTATAGACAGCTAGGCATAAGCATAAAGAATGAGGATAGTATGAATCCACAAAGCACATTCTGCACTACATAATCAAGACCGAACGACATATCATTGAACATTTGACGTGCAGTGTTAGATCACAACAAGTGAACATTAACGATATCGAGTCATAAGGATAACGAATGAGGAAACCCTCAAGCCAATAAGCACATTCTGCACTACAAAATCAAGACAAAGCGAATAAAAACATATATTTGAACCTCGAAACCGAATGCCACATTTTGGAGTGACATTTACATGGACATTTCATTGAACCCTTGGCGTGCAATGTTAGATCACAACTCATTTTAACGGTAAAAGGAGAAAAAACAAGTGAACACAAAAAATATCTAGGCATAAGCATAAAGAATGAGGATAGTATCAAGCCACAAAGCACATTCTGCACCACAAAATCAAGACCGATCAACTAAAAGCATAAATTCGAACCTAGAAACCGAATGCCACATTTAGGAGTGACATTTACATGGACATATCATCGAACACTTGGCGTGCAATGTTAGATCACAAGTCATTTTAACGGTAAAATGAGAAAAAACAAGTGAGCTTTAAAGACATCTAGGCATAAGCATAAAGAATGAGGAAACCATCAAGACAATAAGCACATTCTGCACTACAAAATCAGAAACGATCTAATAAAAGCATTAATTCGAACCTAGAAACCGTATGCCACATTTAGGATTGACATTTACATGGACATTTATCGAACACTGGGTGTGCAATGTTAGATCTCAAGTAGTTTTAAAGGCAAAAGGAGAAAAAACAAGTGAACTCTAAAGATATCTAGGCATAAGCATTAAGAATGAGGATAGTATCAAGCCACAAAGCACATTCTGCACTACAAAATCAAGACCGATCAAATAAAATCATAAATTCGAACCTAGAAACCGAATGCCACATTTAGGAGTGACTTTTACATCGACATATTATCGAACACTTGGCATCCAATGTTAGATCACAAGTCATTTTAAGGGTAAAAGGAGAAAAAAAGTTAGCTTTATTGCGATCTAGGAATAAGCATAAAGATTGAGGATACCATCAAGCCAATAAGCACATTCTGCACCACAAAATCAGGACCGATCTAATAAAAGTATTAATTCGAACATAGAAATCGAATGCCACATTTAGTAGTGACATTTACATCGATATTTCATCGAACACTTGGCGTGCAATGTTAGATCACAAGTCATTCTAAAGGAAAAAGGAGAAAAAATAAGTGAACTTTAAAGATATCTAGTCATAAGCATAAAGAATGAGGATAGTATCTAGACAATAGGCACATTCTACACTACAAAATCAAGACCGATTGAATAAAAACATTAATACAAACATTTAACCCGAATGCCACATTTAGGAGTGACATTTACATGGACATTTCATCTAACACTTGCCGTGCAATGTTAGAACACAAGTCATTTTAAAGGCAAAAGTAGAAAAAATAAGTGAAATTTAAAGACATCTAGGCATAAGCATAAAGAATGAGGATACTATCAAGCCAATTATCACATTCTGCACTACAAAATCAAGACCGATCGAATAAAAGCATTAATTCGAACCTAGACAACGAATGCCACATTTAGGATTGACATTTACAATAACATTTTATCGAACACTTGGTGTGCAATGTTAGATCATGTTGGATCGTAATCGGTTAGCAGTGAGCTTGGGAACTGGCAATTAAGCTGTTCCCAAGGCAGCGGAAGTAAATAATCGCAAGTACTAAAAAACAATTAAGGGGACAGTTCCTTTATAGAGGAACCCCACTACAACCAACTAGTTGTATGGGTAAACCTCTACCTCCGCTTGGAGGATTTTGAATGACTTACTTATATTGATTGCTTTGTTCCTTAGTTACACAGCCGGATTTACACTTCTCTGTTCCTACAAGTTCTTCCTAACTCTAGCAACACTAGTAAATCCTCTCAACTGAGTTCCTAAGCTCACAACAGCAAAACACAAGTAACTCAAACCTTACGCTGACTTCTCAGTTTCCTTGCTTCAAGGAACTTCAGCTTCACCGTCGTCGAGATCACACACTCGCCGGCGGGGACTTCTCTTCCTTTTCTTTCTTTTCTCAGATGTGGGTGTTTTGTAAGTTCTGGGAGAAGTACTCAAACCGAGTACTATTCATTTGGCTTTATAGTCCATTTGTCTTGGGCAGTAGCATCTTTCGTTTGTGTCCAAAATGCCCTTTGCTTGATGCCCAAGTTGTACTTTCTTCACATGTGACTTTGGTTTGAACTAGGTCAACTTCTTGAATCAATCGGACCGTTGGATGAAGCGTGACAGTCTGATCCTCAGACTGTTCCCTCTGGCTGTCTGAGACAGGATCCCGCGATCTGCGCTGAACGGTCGTTGTCTTCACATGTGAGTTCCCATTTCATGGGAACTGACTTCTTCAGAGTTCCCTTGATGGAAACTCTTCATCGTTGTAAGCTTGTGTTTTCTTGTTTGTTCTGGGAGTTCCCACTTCAAGGGAACTTTCCTCTTCAGAGTTCCCTTGATGGAAACTCTTCATTGTGGCTAGCAGTGGCTTTGTCATTCATAGGAGTTCTTTGCTGTACCTGTGTTCCTTAGAAGTACTTGAACAAACCACATTAGTTCCCTATGGTGTTTGTCATTATCAAAACTTAAAGAGGAGTGAATCGTTGATCCGTTGCTTAGAACCAGAGGTCCCAACAACGTCCCAACAATTTCCCCCTTTTTGATGATGACAAACCCATAAAAAAAATGCAAATATTTCAATGAATGATATGCTGATGAGTTCCTAAGTATGATTTTGGGAAATCACTCTTAGTGAGACATTTAGATTTAGGGAGCCACTTCTGGTGAGACACATAATTCCTATTAGGCTTTTTATGCAATTGTTCCCCCTT
The DNA here is from genome assembly GCA_964016875.1 of Fallopia convolvulus. Classification (NCBI taxonomy): domain Eukaryota; kingdom Viridiplantae; phylum Streptophyta; class Magnoliopsida; order Caryophyllales; family Polygonaceae; genus Fallopia; species Fallopia convolvulus. The sequence goes on along the minus strand of OZ024724.1, from coordinate 34,355,025 downwards.
AGCTTATGCATGGTCTGTGATGACTTAAACTTTGAACTCATCTCACATTTTTTATCTTTCCCCCTTTTGACATCATCGAAAATCAAGCAAAGCAATATTAGGAAAGAATGGAACACGCAATCAAAATAAAGACCATTTCATTACTTAAGATAATATGTACAATGGGAACCCAAGTACAATTTTGTGGTCATTTTTGGATTAAGGGAACAAGAAGGGAGAGATCATGGGCTCTGAGGAAACAAGGCGTCACAGAGGCGCGTAAGGACTTGGGTAAGCTTTTCTTGTCCTCTGGCCAATACTGCCTGGTCCCTAGCAATCTGATCGAGGGTGTTGGCGATGCGGAGCAACACTGGAGAGTTCCCCTCTTGTGTACCAGACTCTAGGGGAGCCGCCTCCTCTACAGGCTCCGAGTGCCTCATCTTCTGGGCAACTTGAATGTCCAGTTCCCTTCCAAGCTCGATTTCTTCTTTAGAGGCATCGTAGAGACCCTCTTTTTGTAGGAGCTTTTTGATCAGCCCGGAGTAGGGAAGGGAATGGGACTTGGAGGCCATGCACTTTTCCATGTGCCCAAGGATGATGCGGGGAAGATTTATGGGCTTCTTGAGGAGGAAGTGGTAGAGGATGATGGCGTCGGGGATGTTGACAACCAGGCGCTTTTCTTGACGTGGGACCACCACGTTGATAATGAATTGGTGAGCGAGCTTGGCAACCAAGGATAGATGATGCGTCGAGTGGACCTTAGAGGGAACCCGACCCTCAAAAATTGTGTTGTACACCTCGGCGTTGTTGAAGTCGCCCCAGAGCTTGCTGGGCAACTCGCTAAGCCCTTGACCAGGGACCTGGAGTTGAAGGTGGATCGTAGACGTGGTAAAAATAAACTCGTCGCCTTCGTGGGAGAGAGTTCCCTGAGTGCCGTCGTTGGTGATAGTGAAGTTGTTGTAGAATTGACGCACTTGTGAGGGATCTACGCTCACAGTTTCTTGGCAGAGTCTCTCCCAGCCCTGGGCCTTGATCAGTTCCCATAGTTCCTCCAGACCATTTTCAGTCAGCGCCTCTTGGGAAACTATGAGGTGATGGAGAAGCTTGCGGCGCTCACTGACATGATGCTTGGTGGTCCCCTTCCCCTTTCTGGACTTGCTTTTGGATTTGTTCCCCCTAGAGACCGTGCGAGGTCCTTTCTGCTGAGGGGGTGCAGCCGCTTCGATCATGAGCACGCGGTCCCTTGGTTGTGGGGAACTCGCGGACACCACCATTTGGTGTCCAGGTGTAGGGATGCGTGCTGGCTCCTTTGAAGCTGGAGCTTCTTCTTCTTCTTCGACCTCATCATGGGAGGTCCCTTCTTCCTCGGAGGAGCTCGAACCCGAGCCCTCCGCGTCATCTCCAGGATGACTTGTTGTTGCCTCAGCACCTCCAGTTGGTGCGAGGTCCCTTGTCTCTGTTGGCTCTTGAGGAGCAACCTTTTCTGGGGACTTTGTCCCTTGGGAGACTGTGTGCTCAGAGGGACCCCTGTTGAGTTCTTCCTCGATGTCCTTGAGCTGGGATTCCTCCTCCAAAGTTCCCATGATGATCGGAGGAGGGTCCTTGGTCATTTTGCCGATGACCACAGAAAGAGGAAGATCGTCGTCGTCTGAGGAGAGGGCGACGGTACTTTTGGATGGTGAGGGAGAGGGGAGTTTGGTGGTGGTGGGAGACGTGATGGAAGAGGGGAGAGGAGAAGAAGGAATAGGGGTTGTGAGCTGAGTGGAGATGGGGTTGGTGGAAATGTGTTTTGGGGAGGAAGAAGAAGGCGTTTTGTGAGGTGAAGGTGGAGTTGGAGATCCCGTAGTGATGGGAAAGGGAGGAAGTGAAGGAGGTTGGGATGTTGGAGTTCCCATCGTGGCGGGAACTGGAGGAGGTGGCGGAGGAGGTCCCTTGATTTGAGGAGGAGGGATGGAGGAGGAAGAGGGAAGTAGACTCTGGGGTTCGGAGTTCCCATCGTCGGAAGGAAAAAGGTAGGGAGGTTTGGGAGCACAAGAACTCTCCTTGGAGCAGTTCAGGTAGTCCTCAAAGCGGAAGAAAACCTTCTTTCTGGGCTCCGAGAATTCAGAGGCCTCAGAGTGTTTACGCTTTTTGGATTTGGAGGGGTCGTGGGAGTGTTTGGATTTTTTGGATTTTGAGGGATCTTTTGATGAGTGGCGATGTTTGGATGAGTGGCGATGTTTGGATGAGTGGCGATGTTTGGATTTATGGGGTTTTTCATTGATGGAGGGGCGAGCATCTCCGAAGTTGTCAACGATGACAACTCCGGAGGAGGTGTTGGTGGTTGGAGGTGGAAGAGGAAGAGATTCGGAGGAGGAAGAGGTCCAGGAGACGGTTTCATCAACCTGAGGAGGAGGAGGGGGCAAGAAAGGACTTACTTGATTGTATAACCCTTGAATGAGGACATCCTTCATGGTTGGGTCCTGTTCTTGCTCGATCTCGTTCAGTTGAGTGATGAAGAGAGTGCGAGGATTGGCAAGTACCCACTCTTTGATTTGTGCGAATGTGTGTTGAGGGGCCATTTTTGTAAGAATTTGGGAGGTTTTGGAGGTTTCTTGAAAAGAGAGTGAAAGGGATTTGGGGAAGACGAATGACAGGGATGAAAGATGGAGTAAAGGACCTAAAAATGGCAAAGAGGGGTTTTAAAGGAGAGAGGAGGTGAAGGGTAGAAGGGGAAGTGGAATAACCTCGATAACCGTTGCCCAATGAACGTGGGGCGCCGTTTCAACTTCTCAAGCACGCTTCTGGACACGCGTCACAATCTCTTGGGAAGTCCTTTTCAAATTTTGAATACTGGGCCTGTAACGCTTCAGAGCTTCTGACACGAAAGTCCGCTTCCCAAGTGACGGTTTTTCTTTGAAGATTAGTCAGTGTTCCCTTTGTAGATGCAGCAGTTCCCATGATCCTTTCAAGGTCAGGGAGAGTGAAGTGGTTGAGAGAACTTCACACTCATCTTTTTGTGGGGCTAGGGAACTCAAAGGGAACCAGACGATTTGCAACTCGATAAAGGAAATGTTTTGGCTCATGAGAAGCATTTGTCTGATCCCTAGCTTAAGGTGGGTCATATGATCAACCGTCATGGTGGCTTGTAATGAGGGATAAAGGGAACTCTGGTTGATCATTTTGGGCCAAAAGAAATAGAGTTCCTTTGTACACATTTTTTTTTTTTTTTAGACTAGTAATCATGGCATAGTGAAAGCAATGAATCCAAGTTCCTTATCATGCAATTTTAGATAAACTAGTCAGGCATTGGGAGAGAGATAAACAGGGACTTGTTTAGTTTAGAGTTATCATCCCTAGAAGCATTCGAAAACGCTGGTAGGGACGTCTGTCTAAAGCTTTGGTAAGAATATCCGCAATTTGCTCTTCAGTTCTACAGTGTTCCATCGAAATGTTCCCATTCTCAACATTGTCACGTAGAAAGTGATGTCTTATATCAATATGCTTAGTTCTAGAATGATGCACAGGATTTTTGGAAATGTTTATGGCACTAGTGTTATCACAGAGTATGGGAACTGGGCCAAAAGACATACCGTAATCCTGGAGTTGTGACTTAAGCCATAGAACCTGGGAACAGCATGATGCGGCAGCCACATATTCAGCTTCAGCTGTGGAGAGTGCAACTGAGTTTTGCTTTTTAGATCCCCACGAAACTAAGCAGGATCCTAGGAACTGGGCCATTCCTGAAGTGCTCTTTCTGTCAACCAAGTGCCCTGCAAAGTCAGCATCTGTGTATGCAATGAGCTCAAGGGAACTGTTCCTTGGATACCAAAGGCACAAGTTATTGTTCCCTTTGAGATACCTGAAAATTCTCTTCACCTCTTTCAGGTGTGATTCCTTAGGGTTAGCTTGAAAACGAGCACAAAGACATACGGAGAACATGATATCAGGTCTACTAGCTGTTAAGTAGAGAAGGGACCCGATCATACCTCGATAGTTCCTTTGGTCCACACTGATACCTGTTTCATCTGCATTTAGCCTTGAATTTGGTGAGATGGGAGTGTCAATGGGCTTTGAATGTTCCATCCCATACTTCACGAGCATTTCCTTGATGTATTTCTGTTGATGGATCTTTGTTCCCTCCTTTGTTTGGGATATTTGAAGTCCCAAGAAGAACGTGAGTTCCCCAATGAGACTCATTTCAAACTCACTGCTCATGAGGTCCTTAAATTTTTCTACAAGAGTTTCGTTAGTTGCTCCAAAAACAATGTCATCAACATATACTTGCACAATCAAAGTGTCTTTAGACTCTTTCTTTAAAAACAAAGTCTTGTCTATGGAACCTCGAAGGTATCCATGGGACAAGAGGAATTGAGCAAACCTGTCATACCAAGCTCGGGGAGCTTGTTTGAGTCCGTAAAGGGCCCTTTCCAAGAAATAGACATGGTTGGGCATTTTCTCATATTCGAATCCTGGAGGTTGGGCCACATACACTTCTTCCTTGAGATGTCCGTTTAGAAAGGCTGTTTTCACATCCATTTGATAAAGTTTGAATCCCTTGTGAGCAGCATAGGCGATGAGGAGTCTGATTGCCTCTATCCTGGCAACTGGTGCGAAGGTCTCATCGTAGTCACCCTTCCTCTTGCCTGTATCCTTGTGCTACTAACCTAGCCTTGTTCCTTGCTACAGCTCCAGTATCATCGAGCTTGTTCCTAAAAACCCATCGGGTTCCTATGATGTTCTTGTTTTTGGGCCTAGGAACTAGCTTCCAAACTTTGTTTCTCTCGAATTGGTGGAGTTCCTCTTGCATGGCTTGAATCCAGTCCGGGTCCTTTAATGCTTCTTTGATATTTTTGGGTTCCACCATTGAAACAAACGCGTTAAAAGCACAAAAATTATTGAGAGAGGAGCGAGTTAGAACACCTTTATCAAGAGGGGAGATGATGTTCTCAAGGGGGTGGTCCTTCCTTTGTTGAAAGGTTCTTGCAAGAGTGATTTCCTTTGCATGTGTATTATCCTCATGGGAACTCTCATCTTCAGCTTCTTCATTTGATGTTTCTTCAGAGATTTCTGGCAGGTTCCCTCTTTGTTCCCCTTGAATACTTGATTCTGGCAGTGTATTGTCTTGGGGGACAGCAGAGTTGTTCCCTGAAGAGGGGACCTCGAGAGAGTTGGAGGTTTCTTGTAGTTCTTCTGAGGAGGGAGCCTCAAGGGAGGTTTGATCAGTGAGGGTTGGACCTTCGTCGTTGTTCCCTGGTTGTGGGATATGGCTTGCACTTGGATAGTCTTCATCCCTTTTCCTTGGCTCATCCTCGTCATCATCATCGTCTTCATGTCTGACTAGCTTGAACAGAGTTCCCTTCCCTTGGGACTCGGTTCCCATCTTTACAGACTTTTCATTGAAGACGACATGAATGCTTTCCTCTATCTTCTTGGTTCTTTTATTGTAGACCCTGTAAGCCTTGCTTTGTAATGAGTATCCCAGGAAGATCCCTTCGTCGCTTCTGGGGTCGAATTTGCCAAGATTGTCTTTTCCGTTGTTGTGAACAAAGCATGTGCAACCAAATGTTCTCAAGTGTGAGATGTTTGGTTTTCTCCCTTTGATGAGCTCATAGGAAGTCTTGTTGATCAGGGGCCTTGTCATGGCTCGATTCAGGATGTATGTAGCTGTGGAGATTGCTTCAGTCCAGAAGTACTCAGGAACTCCACTTTCGATCATCATGGTTCTAGCCATATCTTCCAGAGTTCTGTTCTTTCTCTCGACCACTCCATTTTGCTGAGGAGTGCGAGGAGCTGAAAAGTTGTGAGAGATCCCATTTTGCTCACAGAAGTTTAGGAACTCCGAGTTTTGAAACTCAGTTCCGTGATCAGATCTGATTGCTTTCAGTTTCAGCCCCAAGCTTACTTCTGTTCTTTTGATGAAGGGCTCAAATTCTTCAAACGCTTGTGATTTTGCCTTCAAGAAAACAACCCAGGTGAATCTTGAAAAATCATCAATTAAGACATACATGTACCTTTTTCCACCGTAGCTGGCTGTTCTCATGGGACCACAGAGATCCATGTGAATCAACTCCAGGGACCTGGTTGTGCTTACCACCTTCTTCGCTTTGAAGGAGGTCCTGGTCTGTTTCCCTCGAACACATGCTTCACACATTTTGACTCCTTCGAGATTGATCCGTGGAAGACCAATGACCAGATCCTGTAGATAAAGCTTCAGGATTTGATTTACACCAGCATGTCCCAGTCTTCGATGCCAGAGTTCCGTGTCATCTTGGGAACTCGCAAGGCACAGCTTCATTGGTGGTTCAAAGTTGGTGTCCACCACATACACATTGTTGTATCTTCTTCCTCTCAGAATTACTTTGTTGGTCTTCTTGTTGATGACGAGACATTCATCTGAGTCGAAAGTGACGATGTTGTTTCCTTGATCACACATCTGGGAGACACTCAGCAGATTGTATCCCAGATCCTTTACCAGATTTACGTTGCTAACTTTAATAGATCTATTGAGCAACACTTCTCCTTTTCCAATAACTTCTCCCTTGTTCTTGTTGCCAAATGAGACGTGGCCTCCTTCGGCATGAGTGTGGAGTGAGATGAGGATATCCTTGTTCCCTGTCATATGGTTCGAGCATCCACTATCTATGAACCATGTACTGTTCCCTCTCACAGCCACCTACAAGGAAAAGTTAGTGTTTTGAGACCCAGGCAAGATGATTCTTGCCAGGTCCCTTGCAAGGGAAAACATTTTCATTTAAGATATAGTCAGAAATGTTGATGTCTTTGGAATTTTGAGAGTTGGAGTTCCTTTGGTGATGAGCATGACGTTTTTGTCTGTTTGGGAACTCATGGCTTCTAGGGATTTGGGCTCTCTTCTTGGGACATGCATCCTTGTAGTGCCCATGAGCACCACAGTGCCAACATGTCTTGTAGTATTCTCCCAGGTAGTATTTTGGGTGTGGTTTCTGGATACGGTTCCTATCCATGGTTTCTTTGTTGTACACTCGAGACCCATTTCCCTTAGCAATTTTGACATAGATTCTATGTCCAGAGTTCCCAGTATAGTAGTCTTTCTCACCATTGTTTCCACTCTCTAGGACCTTGATTTTCTCCTCGAGATGAGCATTTTTCTGTTTCTCGCACTGGAGTTCTAAGGCCCTACACTCATGGATCTCATGTTCGCTCAGGGGTGACTTTCTGTTCTTGGAGCACTCACCTTTGTATCCTATGCCATGTCTGGCTGGGACAAACTTGATTTGGGAACTAGAGACTTCAGGGTGTTCGGGAGTCTTACTCAGGTTTTGCAGGAGGGTGCTCTCATCTTTCTCTAAAGTTTTGATTTCTCTTTCTAAATCTACGATGTGAGACACATGGGACTTGAGTTTTTCTAGAAGGGATATGCAGTTGGGACAGGGCTCAAGACCAACTAATTGAGAATTTATGTGTTCCTGTTTTTCCAACTTGTTTTGCAGTTTTATGTTATCTTTAACAAGACTTGAAAGGATTTTCAACAATTCAGGTTTTTCATAATTACTCAAGGAATCAAGAACAGTTTCAGTGGTTACCTCACTGGGTTGTTCCCCAGTGGTTTCTCCTATGGCCATGCCACACATGTCCGGGAGTGCCCATGCTTCAGGATCTTCGTCTTCATCATCGCTCCAAGTAGCGATGTAAGCCTTCTTTCCTTGCTTTCTGCCTTCAGTTCCTTGTGGACATTCCTTCGCAAAATGTCCTTTCCTATTACATTTGTAGCAAGTCACTTCTGAGAGATCCTTCTCCGTGGGCTTTCTTTGGGAACTCTGTCCCTTTCCCCAGTTCCCACTGTTCCGTTGAGACTTTCCTTTGTAGAAATTTCGAAGAGCCTTTGTTACAAGAACTAGCTCTTCATCCTCTTCTTCTTCAGAGTCTTCATGTTGTTCTTGGGTTGATTTGAGCATCTTTTCGATCTTGAGTGCGATCCCTCGATGAGCTCGAGTTTGTTCCTTATCATCGATCTTCCTCTTCTCATGTCCCACTAGCTTTCCAAACACTTGATGAAGCATAAGTGTTCGATTTTCTGGGTTTTCCTTGAACATCGTTCTCTCGTTTGCCCATTCTCCAGTCAATCCATTGAAGAGCTGTTGGACCTTCATTTTGTGGGTGATTTCTTCTTTTGTGATCCCCAATCCTTCCATCTTAGTGCAAAGTCCTTCAAACCGGGATTGGTAGCTATCGACGGACTCTCCCATCTCCATTTGGAAGTTGTAGAACTCCCTCTTTGCGTTCATTTGAAGATCTTCTCTGAGATCTGAGTTCCCAACGTGCATTTGTTGGATGGCTTCCCACATTTCCTTGGTTGTGTCAAGGTTTGCAACCCTGTCACAATCTTGTACGCACATGGACCTCTTTAGGTACTGTTTGGCTTTGTAGTTTGCCTCCATGCACTTGTACTCGTTGGGACCCCACTTTGAGAGGTCGTTGACAATAGCCGGATCGATTTCGAAGTTCCCCCTTTCGATGACGCACCAGGCTTGGTAGTCTTGGCCACGCATCCAATCTTTCATGTCTCGTTGCCAGCTTTCAAATCTTCCTGTTATAAGCCTTGGCGGCTTGCTGGTATTGTTCCCCACCTGAGTAAGTTCCTGAGCCATTTTGACACCTGCGATGCTAACACAAATCTAGAGCGCTGGCTCTGATACCAATTGTTGGATCGTAATCGGTTAGCAGTGAGCTTGGGAACTGGCAATTAAGTTGTTCCCAAGGCAGCGGAAGTAAATAATCGCAAGTACTAAAAAACAATTAAGGGGACAGTTCCTTTATAGAGGAACCCCACTACAACCAACTAGTTGTATGGGTAAACCTCTACCTCCGCTTGGAGGATTTTGAATGACTTACTTATATTGATTGCTTTGTTCCTTAGTTACACAGCCGGATTTACACTTCTCTGTTCCTACAAGTTCTTCCTAACTCTAGAAACACTAGTAAATCCTCTCAACTGAGTTCCTAAGCTCACAACAGCAAAACACAAGTAACTCAAACCTTACGCTGACTTCTCAGTTCCCTTGCTTCAGGGAACTTCAGCTTCACCGTCGTCGAGATCACACACTCGCCGGCGGGGACTTCTCTTCCTTTTCTTTCTTTTCTCAGATGTGGGTGTTTTGTAAGTTCTGGGAGAAGTACTCAAACCGAGTACTATTCATTTGGCTTTATAGTCCATTTGTCTTGGGCAGTAGCATCTTTCGTTTGTGTCCAAAATGCCCTTTGCTTGATGCCCAAGTTGTACTTTCTTCACATGTGACTTTGGTTTGAACTAGGTCAACTTCTTGAATCAATCGGACCGTTGGATGAAGCGTGACAGTCTGATCCTCAGACTGTTCCCTCTGGCTGTCTGAGACAGGATCCCGCGATCTGCGCTGAACGGTCGTTGTCTTCACATGACTTCTTCAGAGTTCCCTTGATGGAAACTCTTCATCGTTGTAAGCTTGTGTTTTCTTGTTTGTTTCTGGGAGTTCCCACTTCAAGGGAACTTTCCTCTTCAGAGTTCCCTTGATGGAAACTCTTCATTGTGGCTAGCAGTGGCTTTGTCATTCATAGGAGTTCTTTGCTGTACCTGTGTTCCTTAGAAGTACTTGAACAAACCACATTAGTTCCCTATGGTGTTTGTCATTATCAAAACTTAAAGAGGAGTGAATCGTTGATCCGTTGCTTAGAACCAGAGGTCCCAACAACGTCCCAACAGATCACAAGTCATTTTAAAGGCAAAAGGATAAAAAACAAGTGAACTTTAAAGACATCTAGGCATAAGCATAAAGAATGAGGATAGTATCAAGCCACAATGCACAATCCGCACTATAAAATCAAGACCGATCGAATAAAAGCATAAATTCGAACCTATAAACCGAATGCCACATTTAAGAATGACATTTACATCGACTTATCATCGAACACTTGGCGTGCAAAGTTAGATCACAAGTCATTTTAAAAGCAAAAGGAGAAAAAACAAGTGATCTTTAACGATATCGAGTCATAAGCATAATGAATGTGGATAGTATCAAGCCAATAAGCATATTCTTCACTACAAAATCAAGACCGATCGAATAAAAGCGTAAATTCGAACCTAGAAACCGAATGCCTTATTTAGAAGTGACGTTTACATGGACATTTCATCGAACACTTGGCGTGCAATGTTAGATCACAAGTCATTTTCAAGGAAAAAGGAGAAAGACCTATTGAACTTTAAAGACAACTAGGCATAAGCATAAAGAAGGAGGATAGTATCAAGCAACAAAGCACATTCTGCACTAGAAAATCAAGACCAGTCGAATAAAATCATAAATTCGAACCTAGAAACCGAATGCCACATTTAGGAATGACATTTACATCGACTTATCATCGAACACTTGGCGTGCAATGTTAGATCACAAGTCATTTTAAAAGCAAAAGGAGAAAAAACAAGTGATCTTTAACGATATCGAGTCATAAGCATAATGAATGTGGATAGTATCAAGCCAATAAGCATATTCTTCACTACAAAATCAAGACCGATCGAATAAAAGCATAAATTCGAACCTAGAAACCGAATGCCATATTTAGAAGTGACGTTTACATGGACATTTCATCGAACACTTGGCGTGCAATGTTAGATCACAAGTCATTTTCAAGGAAAAAGGAGAAAGACCTATTGAACTTTAAGGACAGCTAGGCATAAGCATAAAGAAGGAGGATATTATCAAGCAACAAAGCACATTCTGCACCAGAAAATCAAGACCAGCCGAATAAAATCATAAATTCGAACCTAGAAACCGAATGCCACATTTAGTAGTGACATTTACATCGATATTTCATCGAACACTTGGTGTGCAATGTTTGATCTCAAGTAGTTTTAAAGGCAAAAGGAGAAAAAACAAGTGAACTCTAAAGATATCTAGGCATAAGCATTAAGAATGAGGATATTATCAAGCCAATAAGAAAATTCTTCACTACAAAATCAAGACCGATCGAATAAAAGCGTAAATTCGAACCTAGAAACCGAATGCCACATTTAGGAGTGACGTTTACATGGATATTTCATCGAACACTTGGCGTGCAATTTTAGATCACAAGTCATTTTCAAGGCAAAAGGAGAAAAACCAATTGAACTTTAAAGACAGCTAGGCAAAAGCATAATGAAGGAGGATACTATCAAGCCACAAAGCAAATTCTGCACTAGAAATTCAAGACCAGTCGAATACAAGCATAAATTCGAAGCTAGAAACCGAATGCCAAATTTAGTAGTGACATTTACATTGATATTTCATCGAACACTTGCCATGCAATGTTAGATCACAAGTCATTTTAAAGGTAAAAGGAGAAAAAATAAGTTAACTTTAAAGATATCTAGGCATAAGCATAAAGAATGAGGATAGTATCAAGCCAATAGGCACATGATACGAACCTAGAAACCGAATGCCACATTTAGGAGTGACATATACATGGACATTCCATCAAACACTTGGCATGCAATGTTAGATAACATGTCATTTTAAAGGAAAGAGGAGAAAAAACAAATGAGCTTTAAAGACATCTAGGCATAAGCATAAAGAATGAGGATAGTATCAAGGCACAAAGCACAATCTGCACTGCAAAATCATGACCGATTGAATAAAAGCATAAATTCGAACCTAGAAACCGAATGGCACATTTAGGACTGACATTTACATCGACATATCATCGAACACTTGGCGTGCAAGTTAGATCACATTTCATTTTAAAGGTAAAAGGAGAAAAAACAAGTGAACTTTAACGATATCGAGTCATAAGCATAAAGAATGAGGATAGTATCTAGCCAATAAGCACATTCTGCACTACAAAATCAAGACCAATCGAATAAAAGAATATATTCGAACCTAGAAACTGAATGCCATATAAAGGAGTGACATTTACATGGGCATTTCATTGAACACTTGGCGTGCAATGTTAGATCACAACACATTATAAAAGCAAAAGGAAAAAAACAAGTGAGCTTTAAAGACATCTAGGCATAAACATAAAGAATGAGGATAGTATCAAGCAAATAAGCACATTCTGCAGTACAAAATCAAGACGTATTGAATAAAAGCATAAATATGAAGCTAGACCCCGAATGCCACATTTAGGAGTGACATTTACATGGACATTTCATTGAACACTTAGCAAGCAATGTTAGTACACAAGTCAATTTTTAAATATGAAAGGAGAATAAACAAGTGAACTTTAAAGACATCTAGGCATAACATAAAGAATGAGGCTGGTATCAAGCCATTAAGCACATTCTACACTGCAAAATAAAGACCGATCGAATAAAAGCATTAATTCGAACTTAGAAACTGAATGCCACATTTAGGAGTGACATTGACATGGACATTTCATCGAACAGTTGGCATGCAATGTCAGTTGAAAAGTCATTTTAAAGGCAAAAGGAGAAAAAACAAGTGAACACTAAAGATATCTAGGCATAAGCATAAAGAATGAGGATAGCATCAAGCCACAAACCACATTCTGACCTACAAAAACAAGACCGATCGAATAAAAGCATAAATTCGAATCTGGAAACCACATACCACATTTAGTAATGACATTTACATCGACATTTCATCGAACACTTGGCGTGCAATGTTAGATCACAAGTCATTTTAAAGGCAAAATGAGATAAAACAAGTGAACTTTAAAGATATCTAGGGATACGCATAAAGAATGAGGATAGTATCAAGTCAATAAGCACATTTTGCACAATGAAATCAAGGCCGATTGAATAAAAACATAAATACGAACCTAGAAACCGAATGCCAAATTTAGGAGTGACATTTACATGGACATTTTATCGAACACTTGGTGTGCAATGTTAGATCTCAGATAGTTTTAAAAGCAAAAGGAGAAAAAACAAGTGAACTCTAAAGATATCTAGGCATAAGCATAAGGAATAAGGATAGTATCAAGCCACATAGCACATTCTGCACTACAAAATCAAGACCAGTCGAATAGAAGCATAAATTTGAAACTAGAAACCGAATGAACATTTAGTAGTGACATTTACATCGACATATCATCGAACACTTGGCGTGCAATGTTAGATCACAAGTCATTTTAAAGGCAAAAGAAGTAAAAACAAATGAACTTTAAAGACATCTAGGCATAAGCATAAAAAATAAGGATAGTACCAAGCCACAAAGCACATTCTGCACTACAAAATCATGACCGATCGAATTACAGCATAAATTCGAACCTAGAAACCGAATGCTACATTTAGGAGTGGCATTTACATTGACATATCATCTTGATACTATCCTCATGTTTTATGCTTATGCCTAGATGCCTTTAAGGTTCACTTGTATTTTCTCCTTTTGCCTTTAAAATACCTTGTGATCTATCATTGCACACCAAGTGTTCGATGAAATGTCTATGTAAATGTCACTCCTAAATGTGGCATTCGGTTTCTAGGTTTGAATTTATGCTATTCTTCGATCGCTCTTGACTTAGTAGTGCAGAATGTGCTTTTTGGCTTGATACTATCCTCATTCTTTATGCATTTGCCTAGATGTCTTTAAAGTTCACTTGTTTTTTTCTCCTTTTTTATTTAAAATGACTTGTAATCTATCATTGCACGCCAAGTGTTCGATGAAATGTCCATGTAAATGTCACTATTAAATGTGGCATTCGTTTTCTAGGTTTGAATTTATGCTTTTATTCGATCTGTCTTGATTTTGTAGTGCAGATTGTGCGTATTGGCTTGATACTATCCTCATATTTTATGTTTATGCCTATATGCCTTTAAAGGTCATTTTTTTTCTCCTTATTACTTTAAAATGACTTTTGATCTATCATTTCAAGCTAAGTGTTCGATAAGATGTCCAAGTAAATGTCACTCCTAAATGTGGCATTCGGTTTCTAGGTTCGAATTTATGCTTCTCATCGGTCTTGACTTTGTAGTGCAGAATGTGCTTTTTGGCTTGATACTATCCTCATTCTTTATGCATTTGCCTAGATGTCTTTAAAGTTCACTTGTTTTTTCTCCTTTTTTCTTTAAAATGACTTGTGATCTATCATTGCACGCCAAGTGTTCGATGAAATTTCCATGTAAAAGTCACTATTAAATGTGGCATTCGTTTTCTAGGTTCGAATTTATTCTTTTCTTTGATTTGTCTTGAGTTTGTAGTGCAGAACGAGCGTATTGGCTTGATACTATCCTCATTCTTTATGTTTATGCCTAGATGTCTTTAAAGTTCATTTGTTTTTTATCCTTATGCCTTTAAAATTACTTTTGATCTATCATTGCAAGCCAAATGTTCGGTGAAATGTCCATGTAAATGTCACTCCTAAATGTGGCATTCAGTTTCTAGGTTCGAATTTATGCTTTTCTTTGATCGGTCTTGATTTGGTAGTGCTTAATGTGCTTATTGGCTTGATACTATCCTCATTCTTTATGCTTATGCCTAGATGTCTTTAATGTTCACTTTTTTCTCCTTTTGCCTTTAAAATGACTTGTGATCAATCATTGCACGCCAAGTGTTGGATGAAATGTCCATGTTAATATCACTCCGAAATGTGGCATTCGGTTTCTGGGTTCGAATGTATTGTTTTCTTCGATCGGTCTTGATTTTGTAGTGCAGAATGTGCTTATTGGCTTGATACTATCCTCATTCTATATGCTTTTGCCTAGATGTTTTTAAAGTTATTTTTTCTCCTTTTGTCTTTAAAATGACTTGTGATCCAACATTGCACACCAAGTGTTCGATGAAATGTCCATATAAAAGCCACAACTAAATGTGGTATTCGATTTCTATGTTCGAATTTATGCTTTTATTCGATCGGTCTGGATTTTCTAATGCAGAATGTGCTTATTGGCTTGCTAATATCCTCATTCTTTATGCGTATGCCTAGATGTCTTTAAAATTAACTTTTTTTTTTCTCCTTCTGCCTTGAAAAATTGACTTGTGATCTATCATTGCACGCCAAGTGTTCGATGAAATGTCCATGTAAATATCGCTCCTAAATGTGGCTTTCGGTTTCTAGGTTCGAATTTATGCTTTTTTCCGATAGGTCTTGATATTGTACTGCAAAATGTGCTTATTGTCTTGATATTATCCTCATTCTAAATGCTTACGCCTAGATGTATTTAAAGTTCACTTTTTTTTTCTCCTTTTGCCTTTAAAATGACTTCTGATCTATCATTGCACGCCAAGTGTTCGATGAAATGTCCATGTAAATATCACTACTAAATGTGGCAATCGGTTTCTAGGTTCGAATTTATGCTTTTCTTCGATCGGTCTTGATTTTGTAGTGCAGAATGTTCTTATTGACTTGATACTATCCTCATTCTTTATGCTTATGCCTAGATGTCTTTAAAGTTCACTTGTTTTTTCTCCTTTTGCCTTTAAAATGCCTTGTGATCTACCATTTCACGCGAATTGTTCGATGAAATGTCCATGTAAATTTCAGTCTTAAATCTGGCAATCGGTTTCTTGGTTCGAATTTATGCTTTTCTTCTATCAGTCTTGATTTTGTAGTGCAGTATGTGCTTATTGGCTTTATACTATCCTCATTCTTTATGCTTATGCCTAGTTGTCTTTAAAGTTCACTTGTTTTTTCTCCTTTTCACTTTAAAAATTAACTTGTGATCTATCATCGCATGCCAAATGTTCGATGAGATGTCCATGTAAATCTCACTCCTAAATGCGGCATTCAATGTCTAGGCTCGAATTTATGATTTTCTTTGATTTGCCTTGATTATATAGTGCAGAATGTGCTTATTGGCTTGATACTATCCTCATTCTATATGCTTATGCCTAGATGAATTTAAAGTTCACTTTTTTTTCTCCTTTCGCCTTTAAAATGACTTGTGATCTATCATTGCAGACCAAGTGTTCGATAAAATGTCTATGTAAATATCGCTCCTAAATATGGCATTCGGTTTCTGGGTTTGAATTTTTTCTTTTCTTCATTCGGTCATGATTTTTTAGTGCAGAATGTGCTTATTCGCTTGATACTATCCTCATTCTTTATGCTTTTGCCTAGATGTTTTTAAAGTTGTTTTTTCTCCTTTTGTCTTTTAAATCACTTGTGATCCAACATTGCACACCAAGTGTTCGATGAAATGTCCATATAAATGCCACAACTAAATGTGGTATTCGATTTCTATGTTCGAATTTATGCTTTTATTCGATCGGTCTGGATTTTCTAATGCAGAATGTGCTTATTGGCTTGCTAATATCCTCATTCTTTATGCTTATGCCTATATGTCTGTAAAATTAACTTTTTTTTTCTCCTTCTGCCTTTAAAAATTGACTTGTGATCTATCAGTGCACGCCAAGTGTTCGATGAAATGTCCATGTAAATATCGCTCCTAAATGTGGGTTTCGGTTTATAGGTTGGAATTTATGCTTATTTCCGATAGATCTTGATATTGTACTGCAGAATGTGCTTATTGTCTTGATATTATCCTCATTCTAAATGCTTATGCCTAGATGTACTTAAAGTTTACTTTTTTTCTCCTTTTGCCTTTAAAATGACTTCTGATCTATCATTGCACACCAAGTGTTCGATGAAATGTCCATGTAAATATCACTACTAAATGTGGCAATCGGTTTCTAGGTTCGAATTTATGCTTTTCTTCGATCGGTCTTGATTTTGTATTGCAGAATGTGCTTATTGACTTGATACTATCCTCATTCTTTATGTTTATGCCTAGATGTTTTTAAAGTTCACTTGTTTTTTCTCCTTTTGCCTTTAAAATGCCTTGTGATCTACCATTTCACGCGAATTGTTCGATGAAATGTCCATGTAAATTTCAGTCTTAAATTTGGCAATCGGTTTCTTGGTTCGAATTTATGCTTTTCTTCTATCAGTCTTGATTTTGCAGTGCAGAATGTGCTTATCGGCTTTATACTATCCTCATTCTTTATGCTTATGCCTAGTTGTCTTTAAAGTTCACTTGTTTTTTCTCCTTTTCCCTTTAAAAATTAACTTGTGATCTATCATCGCATGCCAAATGTAAGATGAAATGTCCATGTAAATCTCACTCCTAAATGCGGCATTCAATGTCTAGGTTCGAATTTATGATTTTCTTTGATTTGTCTTGATTTTATAGTGCAGAATGTGCTTATTGGCTTGATACTATCCTCATTCTATATGCTTATGCCTAGATGAAATTAAAGTTCACTTTTTTTCTCCTTTCGCCTTTAAAATGACTTGTGATCTATCATTGCAGACCAAGTGTTCGAAAAAATGTCTATGTAAAAATCACTCCTAAATGTGGCATTCGGTTTCTGGGTTTGAATTTATTCTTTTCTTCGTTCGGTCTTGATTTTTTAGTGTAGAATGTGCTTATTGGCTTGATTCTATCCTCATTCTTTATGCTTTTTCCTAGATGTTTTTAAAGTTGTTTTTTCTCCTTTTGTCTTTTAAATCACTTGTGATCTAACATTGCACGCCAAGTGTTCGATAAAATGTCCATATAAATTTCACTCCTAAATGTAGTATTCGATTTCTAGGTTCGAATTTATGCTTTTATTCCATCGGTCTTGATTTTCTAGCGCAGAATGTGCTTATTGACTTGATATTATCCTCATTCCTCATGCTTACGCCTAGATGTCTTTAAAATTCACTTTGTTTTCTCCTTTTGCCTTTAAAATGACTCTTGATCTACCATTGTACGCCAAGTTTTCGATGAAATGTCCAAGTAAATGTCGCTCCTAAATATGGCATTCGGTTTCTAGGTTCGATTTTATGCTTTTCTTCGATCGGTCTTGAATTTGTGGTGTAGAATGTGCTTATTGGCTTGATACTATCCTCATTCTCGTTTTAGTACAGCGTAATTCTGTATTTTTATTAGCATTTCTGAGTCTTTTAGGCTAGATTAGGGTGTTTATCTATAATATCAGAAGAGCCTAACGTTGAAGATTTTTAAGACAGAAGTCCAATTTCGAGCTGAAGAGTTTACGGAAACAAGACCCGCCCCCTCGGGTTTGGACCCGAGCCCGCGGTGAAGGAAGAGTACGAGAGGTGAAGACACGCAGGACCCGCGCTCGTGGGTGGTGGCCGCGCTCTAGGTTCAATGATATTCTGCGGCCGAGGAGAGCGAGATGACCCGCGCCCCAGTTCCAAACCGCGCTCGCGGGTGGCGGTTTATCCGAGACGCCGACTTGGATTTTATTTTATCTTTTATCTATAACTATATCATTAGATTTCGGTTATGTTTCTAGTATTTAATCTTAGTTTCGTGTTTCAGTTGAGACTTCCCAGAATTGAGAGCATACTTTTATATTTTAGGTTTTATTTTAGTTTTATTACGGAGAACTAATTTCCCTTGGAGTTTGTTTGATCAAGGAAGCTTTTTTATGTAATTCGTGAGATTCTGGTAACTTTTCTATCCCTTGGTTAATATCAAAACTCTTGTTTTTATTTATATGATCTATGTTTGATTTCATAAGCCTGATCAACTTGTTTGATTGACTTAGATCTACTGTTTAGATTAGGTTTGATTGTTGTCTGTGAAATCTTATTTATCCTTGAAACAACTCTTTTCTAGGACCGTGGACTAGAATTGAGAAAGAGTGTTCGATTGTTATTTTATGCATGAGGCTCGTAGCTTGATTTCATGATTTGATATCCTTCTATCCTTAATACTTTGCATGATTTGAATTAAGTGTTCTTGTTCATATAATAATTTCGCTTCGACCGTGGTCAAGTGGAAATCTTTTATAAGGATTGGAATTAACCTGGGAATTAATACAAAAGTGGATGAATTGATGATCGAATGATTAAAAAAGGTGGAATTGATTGAATGAACTCTGCTTTTCCTTTATTGATTTAATACTTGAAATTACTTGCTTGTCTAAACTCCCAAAAACCCCTGTATTTCTATTTGCTGATTGTTTAGAGCAGGGAGATGATTAGAATCTGTATGAGTATTATGAGAGTTACAAGAGGCTCATAGCCAGCTATCCCTACCATGGCTATTCTGATAAAGATTGGATCTGTTATATTTTTGATGGGCTTTGTGATGCTAATAGGCGCCTGATGAATGCGTCCTGTGGAGGTTCTTATGAGAATCTCACTCCTAGGCAAGCTTTTGAGAAGTTGGAGACTCTAGCTGAGTAATGTAGAAATTAAAGAAAGAGATCCAACAGTAGGTCCATTAATGCTGTTAATGATTCCCTGAATGTTGAAGTAAGGGAGTTAAAAGCTATGATGAAGCAACTGTTGATAGGCAATGGAGCTTCAAGTTCAAGGGCTTGAGGAATCTGTGGTGAATCTAGCCATCCTACTGATGCATGCCCTATTATGCAAGAGCCAGCAACTGATGTTAATGCTGTAGGGAACTATGATCAAAGAACTCGGAATGACCCATACTCGAATACCTATAATCCGGGGTTGGCAAACCATCCGAACTTTAGGTGGAATCAACAACCTCAACAACCTTTTCCACAACAAGGAGGTTAGCCCAACTATGTTCCCAGGCCTAATTATATGCCAATGCCCCAGGTTCCTCATGAAAATCCAGCCATTATCAATCAGTTAATGAAAGAGAATCAAGAGACTAAGGTTGCAGTGAAAAACTCGGAGAATCAATTAAGTCAGATTGCAACCATTCTGAACCGTCTAGAACCTAAGGACTCGGGAAAACTTCCATATCAGACCATTAACCTGAGAGAGAATGCGAGTGCAATCACGTTGAGGAGTGGGAAAGAGCTGAATATTGAAATCCAAGCCAACGGAAACCAACCGAGTTCGAAGGAGGACAACCCGATCGCGGAACAGAATACGAAGTTGAAACTGCGAGTAAGCCAGAAACCGCGAGCGAGGGTCAAAACCGCACCCGGGGCTTAGCCGCGCCCGCAGGTCACAACACGCACTCGCGGGTCCCTTCTCCGATAATTTCTGATGACTACGTTCGGCATTTGTTTCCTCCCATGGCTTCTCAAAAGCCATTCCACCATTTCCGGAGGCACTGAAGGACACAAGGAGGCCAGCCAATGACAAGGAAATTATTGAAACCTTCTCCAAGTGTGAGGTAAATGTCCCTTTGCTTAAACTTGTTCAAAGTACTCCTCGTTTTGCTAAGTTTTTGAAAGAATTATGTACTATTAAGAGGAAGCAAAAAGAAAAAGGGAAGGTTTAGAAAATTAATCTTGTTGAAAATGTATCTTCCATGCTTCAAAGGCAATTGCCTAAGAAGTATGGAGATCCAGGGAGGTTTACAGTTCCCGCTACAATAGGTGAGGCAAAAATTGAGCATTCTATGCTTGATTTAGGAGCATCCATTAATGTCATGCCACTTAGCATATATGAGCGGTTAGGTCTAGGGCCATTACAGGATTCAAATATTACTATTGAACTAGCCGATCACTCTAATGTGCATCCGAAAGGATTTGTGGAAGATGTCTTGGTGCAGGTGAATGGTTTAGTTTTCCCGACGGACTTTTATGTCCTAGAGATTGGTAAGGGAAGATATGACCCAATTTTGTTGTTGGGTCGTCCGTTTATGAAGACGGCGAGCGCCGTAATTGATGTTTCAAAGGGCCTATTATCAATGGCACATGAAGGGAAAAAGGTCCAGTTCCAAATTGATGATGATCCATTCTGAGCTATGAAAGACGTCGGGCCAACGACGTTAAACAGAGGCGCTGCTCGGGAGGCAACCCGAGGTAAGTTTTTCTTTTCTTTTATTTTTGTCTTTTTAGTTTAGTTTTAGTTTCAGTTCGTTTTGGTTTTGTCGGGCTAACTTGCAGTTACACTTGTTACATCTCGAAGAAAGCAAGCCGAGGCGAGGATTCAAGCCCGCTGCTCGACCCGGGCCCCCGGCCCAGAACCGCGCTCGCGGTTCGGCCTTGACGGATTTAATTTTTATTATTTGTAAAAATATATTAATAAATAAATAAATAAATATAATAAAAAATTTAAAATAAAATAAATATAAAAAAGTTTTCGGGTGAAACCCCCAAAATAAAAGGCTTTCATGTCAAACCCCAGAAAGAAAAGTTTTTTGGGTGAAACCCCCGAAATAGCCCGAATCAGTACCAACCTGAGCCCAAAAATTATACAAAAATCCCTTTTGAAAAATAACCCTGCCTCTCTTCCATACTATTCCTTCTCAAAACTATAACCACACACCTACCTTAGTCTTCCTCCATTAATTACCCTTCCCCAAACCACTAAGCTTTCCACAAAAATAAAACCACCATCACTTCCACCGCGCGTCACACTCCCGCGTCCATTACAACCGCGCACCACCTGGACCCGCGCCCTCGACCTACATCCACACCAGCGGTCCGACGTCACCAGCCCTACCGAGGTTCCGTTGGAGGTTTTGCTTGGTTTGAAGTTTGAGGAATTTGGAACCAGATCTATACGGTTAGTTGCTCTTCTAATCCATTGGAGTTTGATTTTTGCCTTTTTCGAGTCGGATTTGTGTTGCTTGAGATAATATTGAGGAGATTTGGGAGTATCGGGCCGCCATTGTTGACCGTGAAGATTGAGATCTGAAAATCGCACTTCCACACCCTCGGTTCCGATCCGCGCTCGCGGGTTGACTCTCCAGAACCGCTCGCCCTCTGAATCTGCGCTCGCGGGTGGATTTCGCTAGAAACCGCGCTCCCCGCTGCAACCCTCGCTCGTAGTTTAAGTTTGCCAGATCCGCGCCTTCTGTTTCTGTTCGAGGCCGCGGATATCAATTTTTTCGGGTAATTTTCTCGTTCAGATCTGTTTGGTTTTATCAGCTATGACATATTTCGGTTTACAGAATCTGACTGAGGGACAGAAGGAATTGTGGGATAAGTATGAAACCAGAAATTTTCTGAGTACTAAGTTCTTTGATATCCCTACATTGATAGATTTGGGATTTAGGGAGTGTATAGAGAGATTGCTTGAGACTGGGGTTTAGGTGGATTTAGTACTATGCCTCACCCTATTTACAAAGTCCTTACCATTGAGTTTCTGTCCACTTTCCAATTTTCTGATGGGGTTCTGAGTTTCCATGCATATGATAGATTATGTAGTATGACCAGGGAAGAGGCTTATTATAACTTTGGGATCACTTCACCACCTAATGAAGGGTGGAAGACTATACTGAATGATGATACAAATTTTTATTTCTGGCATACTCTTATTGGCTCCCCTTTCAACACTACTTCTGGGCAGACAAAAAGTAAGATTCCCCACCCTTGTATCCGTTTGTGTCACAAGGTCCTAGCTATGGCATTTCTAGGGCAGGGAGAGGCGAACAAGGTGTCTGCACATGACATGAGGATTATTAGATGCTTGTTTCCTTTTCCATCTGAGTGCCCAGACTGGTTTGGACTTTTTATTCAGTTTGCTAGGAAGTATCCTAGGAAAGGTGGGCAGATAGGATTGGGTGGCATGGTTACTCTCTTAGCCACCAGGTTTATTACTATCGAGCAGATTGAGGCCCGATTTGGAGGACGCTTGACCGATGGTTACAGATATACACATCATGCTTTTGTTCGGGCTAGTTGTTTGAGAGGTTCAGTTGAGGGAGGTTGGAATTGGTTGCATGGGCACCCTTCTACACCTTTTCTGCGTTTACCTGCAGCTTTACAGTATGGAGATACTGTTTATTCATTTCATTTACAGCCTGATGTAGACGCCCCTGTAGAGGAGGTTGATATGGAGGATTATGAGGATGATGGTGGAGGTTGGGATGATCGGGTTGAGGCTTATTATTCTAGATTTTCTTCTGAGCCATCTGGATCGGCTTCTGGTCCACAGAGTACAGCTGGTTGGGGTGTACCTCCCCCAGCTACTGCATCTACTTCTGCTTCTACTTCTGCTCCTTCTAGTTTGCCTTGGACTGATGGTATGAGTTTTGAGGAGTGTATGTTGAGTGGGATGCAACATTTGTCTGTTCATCAAGATGCTATGGATAGATCATTGGAGGCATTGTATGGGCATCAGAGACAGACAACTCTTTTCTTGCAGACACAGTGGCCAGGTTATCCATCTTTCCCTCGACCTGATCAGCAGTGAGTCTTCTGATTCCCTCTTTCTATACTTTGCTCATTTTTTCTTAGCTTCACTGAGGACAATGAAGGGTTTAAGTATGGGGGAGGGGATTCACTGCTATATTTGTAATATATGTACAGTTGCATTCTATTTCTGTCATTTGATTCGGTATTTTCAGTTTAAAAAAAAATAAATAAATAAAAAATGAAAAAATAAAAAAGCCATAAAAAATAGAGAAAAAGGCATAAAAATCCTAGGATGAGCTGGAAACCCGAAAGGGCGGCTCAGGTAATAAGCAGGTAACCCGGACCAGCATTAGGATGGGGTAATACGAGGTTTATGAGAGATGTGAGTATTTGTGAGCACACATAAGAAAAATGAAAAGGGTGATTAGGTGAAAACCCGAAAGGGCGCCTAAGTAGAATGAGTGGTAAAATCAGAGTGTTTAGGATTCATATTCTACTTTGGGGTCTGGGATTACACTTTAGATGTTGGGTAGATCCTAGGTTGCTCTACACTTTTTTGAGCTTGAGTGCTATGTTATGTATTTTGTGAGGTGTGTGTTTGAGCTTTCATGTCTTTGCTCATTATTTCTCTACTTGGATTCGGGTTGTGAGTTGAGAGTTTTTATATTTCATATTTCACTTTACTTCATGTGGATCTTTGATAGGATTTATTGTTAGATTTATTTTGAGCTTACTCGAGAACGAGCAAGATCTAAGTATGGTGGAATTTGATACGTTGGTTTTAGTACAGCGTAATTCTGTATTTTTATTACGATTTCTGAGTGTTTTAATCTAGATTAGGGTGTTTATCTGTAATATCAAAAGAGCCTACAGTTGAAGATTTTGAAGGCAGAAGTCCTAAGTTCGAGCTGAAGAGTTTATAGAAACAAGACCCGCGTCCTCGGGTTTGGACCCGAGCCCACGGTGAAGGAAGAATACGAGAGGTGAAGACACGCAGAACCCGCGCTCGCGGGTGGTGGCCGCGCTTGCGATTCAATGAGATTCCGTAGTCGAAGAGAGCGAGATGACCCGCGCCCTCGGTTCCAAACCGCGCTCACGGGTGGCGGTTTATCCGAGACGCCGACTTGGTTTTTATTTTATCTTTTATCTATAATTATATCTTTAGATTTCGGTTATGTTTCTAGTATTTAAGCTTAGTTTCGTGTTTCAATTGAGACTTCCTAGAATTGAGAGCATACTTTTATATTTTAGGTTTTATTTCAGTTTTATTATGGAGAACTAATTTCCCTTGGAGTTTGTTTGATCAAGGAAGTTTTTTATGTAATTCGTGAGATTCTGGTAACTTTTCTATCCCTTGGTTATTATCAAAACTCTTGTTTTTATTTTTATGATCTATGTTTGATTTGATAAGCCTGATCAACTTGTTTGATTGACTTAGATCTACTGTTTGGATTAGGTTTGATAGTTGTCTGTGCAATCTTATTTATCCTTGAAACAACTCTTTTCTAGGACCGTGGACTAGAATTGAGAAAGAGTGTTTGTTTGTTATTTTATGCATGAGACTCGTAGCTTGATTGCATGATTTGATATCCTTCTATCCTTAATACTTTGCATGATTTGAATTAAGCGTTCTTGTTCATATCATAATTTCGCTTGGACCGTGGACAAGCAGAAATCTTTTAGATTGGAATTAACCTTGGAATTAATAGAAAAGTGGATGAATTGATGATCGAATGATTAAAAAGGTGGAATTGATTGAATGAACTCTGCTTTTCCTTTATTGATTTAATACTTGAAATTACTTGCTTGTCTAAACTCCCAAAAACCCATGTCTTGCTAGTTGCTGATTGTTCAGAAAATCGATTCTCTTGGGTACGATCCCTTACTTGCATGCTATACTAGTTTGTAGTTTAGGGTAATTTATTTTTATCTTGGCAACAACGACTTTAGCCGAGTCACACGTGGAAACATCCGAGCTAGGCATTGCAACAACATGCATGATTGTATTTGATGCGGTGTCGATGACCAATGGCTCTTCATCAAGAGTAGGGTGCTCTTGATATACTTCTTCTAACATTATTGGTTCACCACACCAATCGTGAGCAATCACTATGTCAGGAAGCTTTGCAATAGTAATGTCTTCATCTTGATCAAATTTATGGACTTCTTTTTGGACCGATGGAAAAGTCTTCATTAGTGCTGTGAGTAGCACCTCTATGCAATCAAAGTGAGGATTGAGAGATGTTTCAACTCAAGATGATAGTTTAATTGAAAGGCTCGAACTCTATTTCAATTGACAAAATAGTTGAGATCTTTAACAATCCAACTAGAACAATCAAATTGATGATTCTATAAACTCAAATCGTAAATTTGGAATGAAAACAAGGTGGATCAATCAATGCAATTAATAACACAAGAAATTTGGATTTTTAGTGGCCCAATAGATAGATTAAACCAATTGGAGTTTAATCCCTCTCAAGCTGATTTTTATTGAATGATAAATGCAAGCTATAAATAAGAATTACAAAGCAAAGTTGTCTTGGAAAAGAAGACATCATGGCCGGCCCTAGCAAGGGTAATTCGGTCCAATGACTTGCTTCCCAGGATAACTTATTATAATTGAAAGCATCTATCTAAATTCTCTTACCATAAATAAATCAAATAATAATTATCTGACTTATTTAGATAAGAAAATTATCCTAACAAAATCAAAGATAACAATAATATAGGAGAGAGATATTTCAGTCAACTAACATATGCCTATGGCCGAAATTATGCATAAATATAATATCTAGCTAAAGATAGAATTAAAGCAAAAGATAAGATTCCCGTAAGACTTCAACAATTCTCAGTAAATCGCAATTTTCGCCTCCTTTCTGTTGGATTCGGGATTAGATGTAAACTACAAAGTTGTAGATATTTTAATTATCTATCCAATGCAATTTTAACGGACTTGAGACAAATTTTATAGCCCAAGTTATGACCATTTTACTAAGAATTGTTTTTAATTTGACGACCTTTTTAACTTTCCGAACTTTCAAGACATCATCTGTTGGGACGTTGTTGGGACCTCTGGTTCTAAACAACGGATCAACGATGCCATTCTCCGAGTTTTGATAATGACAAACACCATGAGAAACTAATGTGGTTTGTTCAAGTATTTCTAAGGAACGCAGGTACAGCCAAGAACTCTCATGAATGACCAAAAGCCACAGAAGCTCACAATGCAGAAGTTCCCATCAAGGGAACTCTGAAGAGAAAAGTTCCCATGCAATGGGAACTCTCAAGAATGATCAAGAGAACACAAGCTTACAACGATGAAGAGTTTTCATCAAGGGAACTCTGAAGAAGACACTCATGGGAACTCACATGTGAGGACAAGACCGTTCAGCGCAGATCGCGGGATTCTGTCTTGGACAGTTCGAAGGAACAGTCTGAGGATCAGACTGTCACGAGTGATCCAACGGTCCGATTGATTCAAGAAGTTGACTTAGTTCAAACAAAAGTCACATGTGAAGAAAGTACAACTTGGGCATCAAGCAAAGGGCATTTTGGACACAATTGAAAGATGCGATTGCCCAAGCTCACCTGGTCTATAAAGCCAAATGAATAGTACTCGGATTGAGTACTTCTCTCAGAACTCACAAACACCCACACCAGAGAAAAGAAAGAAAAAGAAGAGAAGTCCCCGTTGTAACACCCCGTTTTTAAATAGGGGCGCTACTCGGTAGTAGACCTTACTAGGTACTACCTAGGCTAGTTTGACAACGAGTTCACTTGGATCTTGCAACTCGGGCACGACGAGAAAACATGAATAAAACATCCAACTTTTATTTATAAAACCCAAGTATAGAAAACACGCATGAAACCCAAAACAACATAATTTACAACACTTCCTGGAAACATTTCATTAACATACCACTACCCTTTCTTTATAAAACAATTATTCAAAAGATAACAAAAAGTATACCACCATTTCTCCCAACCGAACCTATCCTAATGACACAACCTTCAACGATTTGCTCCATCGTTCAGCCGAGGTTCCATCATGGGTCCCTTGTCTTTACCTGAAACTAAAAAAAAAAAAAAGTCCCCGAAGGGTCAGCTACCATTCTAATACAAGCAAGAATCCATACGGTACTAGGAAGACGTTTAAAAACCAATCAGTTGACTAACATATACACAAGCAAGGTTCGCATGATTACAACACATATCAGTTCTAAATTCATACTTCACTTCCCATAGATCATAAACATAGATCATAAACACAAATCACATATCAAACTTCCATACACATTCATACATACAATTCCAAGCAGAACAATACAACCATTCTCTCACCGTTCTATTCCATGGCGCTTATCAACCCTATGCCGTAGGTGCCGAGGCGCGACCTCCCACCTTTAAAACTTGACATGAATATACTAGATATATAACAGAACATTTTTCTAGTTCAAACTTGAAAAACTGGATCAAAGGTCTCCCTAATATCATTACAAAGCAAAACCCTAAAATTAGTCTGAACCGATTATAAATCCGATATCAAAAATACCCTTTGAGAATTATAAATCGACTGATTTTTATATCCAATCAATTGTAAAGCCAGATCTGGAAAAATTAGTAAAATCTCAACAAAATATTAACTAATTAAAACTTACCAAATAACGCCTGAACTCCAAAATCCGACCCGACGAACGAACCTTGCACGCAGGCTAAAACCCTCCCCCTCTCTCTCTCTCTCCTCCCTCTCTCTCCTCCCTCTCCTCCCTCTTCTCTTGCTCTCGTAGAAGAACATGTATAAACATGTTCATATATATATAAAACACAAAGTCGGCTAATCTTTAAAAGAAATTACGGTTTCTACCCTCAAATTTTCTTTACTACAAACTTTACCCTGAAATAATTATTAATTACTTTTAAGTTAAATTTTTTTTTTTTAATTTTCTAAAATTCAAAATAAAATATTAAAATATTCTCGAATATTACATTCTACCCCCCTTAAAGAAAGTTTCATCCCGAAACTTCCTGAGGTATACGAAAACGAACTTATTACATTGCTTAGTTTTCACACAAGTCAACAACACGTAATTCACATCATCAGAACACTACAAGCAACCATCAAACAAGTCAAGCACACAAAGTCAAGTAAAACAAAACACACAAATAATTACAACTACCCGTAACTATAATCCCCCAAACACCCTTAACTTCTATTCTCAAATGCCTCAACTAAAACCGGGTACAACTCAGGATAGCTCTCACTTATTCTCATTTCAGTCCCCCAAGTTGCCTCTTCAACTCCTCGTCGAGACGACTGAATTAGCACAAGGGTTATCTCTTTGTTTCGCAACTTTTTCATTCGTCTACCTAAGATTGCTACCGGTTGTTCTTGAAAAGTATGATCTGGCTCAATTTCCAACTCTTCATAGTTGAGCCTATGACTAGGATCAAGCACATACTGCCTCAACTGCGACACATGAAAAACAGAATGAACTCCTTCTAGAGTTGGTGGTAGTGCCAACTTATAGGCTACCTCGCCTACCCTCTCGAGAATTTCAAATGGCCCGATGTACCGAGGACTCAACTTTCCTTTCACTCCAAATCTTCTAACCCCACGAGTCAGCGATACTCTTATCCAAACATGTGCTCCCACCTCGAATTCCAATGGTCGTCGCCTCTTATCTGCATAAGATTTCTGACGACTCTGTGCTGTCAACATACGTTCTCGAATCAATGCCACCTTTTCAACTGTTTCTTGAATCATCTGAGGCATTCCTTCAACATTTGATGGATCATCCCAACATAGAGGTGTCCTACATCTCCTCCCATATAAAGCCTCATATGGTGCCATCCGAATCGAAGAGTGCCAACTATTATTATATGCAAACTCAACTAATTCCAAGTGATCAGACCAGTTTCCTCCCCAATCGAGCACACATGATCTCAACATATCTTCTAATGTTTGAATTGTCCTCTCAGATTGGCCATCTGACTGCGGGTGGTAAGCAGTCGTGAAATGTAACTTGGTGCCTAAAGCTTTATGCACTTTTTGCCAAAAATTGGAGGTAAACCGCCCATCACGATCAGAAACAATTGTTTTGGGCACTCCATGTAATCTCACTATTTGTTTTATGAACACCTCTACTAGTTGACTCACTAGCCAAGTCTCTCTAATGGGCAGAAAATGAGCAGTCTTAGTCAGTCTGTCCACGATAACCCATATTGTATCATGTCCTCTACTAATCCGCAGTCCGGTAACAAAATCCATGGAAATGTCCTCCCACTTCCATTTTGGAACTGGAAGTGGTTCGAGCATTCCACCTGGTCTTTGGTGCTCTATTTTTACTTGCTGGCACACCTGACACTTTGCTACAAATTTCGTTACATCAGGCTTCATTCCATCCCACCAGTAATATTGTTTCAAGTCCTTGTACATCTTACTAGCTCCCGGGTGGATTGAATAAGGAGTAGCGTGAGCTTCTTGTAATATCTTTTGTCTCAACTCCTCATCTCGAGGTACACATAATCGACCATTCAATCTCAAAGTACCATCAACATGTTCTTCAAAAGCAAATGCCTCTCCACGGCTCACTTTCTGCCTCAACTCTTGAATCATCAAACAAGTCTCCTGCTTAAGTCGTA
Source organism: Fallopia convolvulus (assembly GCA_964016875.1). Taxonomy (NCBI): domain Eukaryota; kingdom Viridiplantae; phylum Streptophyta; class Magnoliopsida; order Caryophyllales; family Polygonaceae; genus Fallopia; species Fallopia convolvulus. The sequence goes on along the minus strand of OZ024724.1, from coordinate 34,325,506 downwards.
TTTCCTCAATTAAGGTCGGCTGACAATCTATACGGCCTAGTCTACCTTGATAGCGCTGAATCTGTACCTCAATCTCATACCTTATCAGTTCTCTTTGTAACTCTGGTTGGGCAGTCAAGTGACACAACATATGTTCTTGCAGCGTTTTTCTACTAAGAGCATCAGCAACTACATTCGCCTTTCCGGGATGATACAAGATCTCTAAATCATAATCTTTCAGTAATTCAAGCCATCTCCGTTGTCTCATGTTCAATTCTCTCTGAGTAAAAATGTACTTAAGGCTCTTATGGTCTGTCATCACTTTACATTTACTTCCATACAAGTAATGACGCCATATCTTTAGAGCATGAATCACTGCTGCCAGCTCTAAATCATGGGTTGGATAATTCAACTCGTTTGGTTTCAACTGCCTGGAAGCATATGCAATCACCCTGTCATTCTACATTAATACACAACCTAAGCCTACCTTTGAGGCATCACTGTAAATCACAAAGCCTTCATTCCCTTGAGGAAAAGCAAGTATTGGAGCTGAAGTCAATTTCTCCTTCAACTCATCGAAGCCCCTTTGACAAGCATCATTCCAGTCAAAACGAGTGGTCTTTTTCAGCAAGTTGGTAAGTGGTTGGGCTATTCGTGAAAATCCGTCAACAAACCTCCTGTAGTACCCTGCCAATCCTAAGAAACTTCGTACCTCCCTTACATTCTTCGGGGGTCCCCAAGCCTTCACAACTTCAATCTTTAAGGGGTCTACCATGACTCCCTTAGCGGATACAACATGACCTAGGAAAGTAACTTCTGGTAGCCAGAACTCACATTTGGACAGTTTAGCAAACAGTCGGTGGTGTCTTAGCACTTCCAAAACTAATCTAAGATGCTTTGCATGCTCCTCAGTGCTTTGAGAATAAATCAATATATCATCAATAAAGACAACCACAAATTTATCCAAATAGTCTATAAACACCCGATTCATTAATTCCATGAATACCGCAGGTGCATTAGTCAATCCAAACGGCATTACTACAAACTCGTAGTGCCCATATCTTGTTCGGAAAGCCGTCATGGGAATATCCCCTTCCCGAATCCTCAATTGATGATAGCCCGACCTGAGGTCCACCTTTGAGAACACAATAGCCCCTTGCAACTGGTCTAACAAGTCATCAATACGAGGCAATGGGTACTTATTCTTAATAGTAACTCGGTTTAGCTCCCGGTAATCAATGCATAAACGTAGGGAACCATCCTTCTTTCTCACAAACAATACTGGAGCTCCCCATGGTGATGCACTTGGACGTATAAATCCCTTCTCTAGTAACTCCTCCAACTGAGCCTTCAGCTCTTGCATCTCCATTGGAGCCATACGGTACGGGGCTTTTGAAATTGGTCTGGTTCCTGACTCTAATTCAATATTAAAGTCCACCTCTCGTTGAGGAGGCAGCCCTGGAAGTTCCTCTGGAAAAACGTCTTCAAGCTCACAGACTACTGGTATATCTCGAATACACGGTCCTTTCTTGTCTCCTTCTAGAACATAACACCAATAACCCACACACCCATCATTCAGCAACTTAGCGGCTTTCACCATACTGATCACTGATCCTGGACCCTCCTGCTCTGGATCTTGACATACATGTATTGTCCCATTATCTGCAGTCACAGTTATTGTACCCCTATGTGCATCTAATACTGCTTTATAACGTCTCATCCAGTCCATCCCCAAAATAACATCATCACTAGGCGACAATTGTATTACAATAAAGTCTATTAACCAATCCCTACCCCCAATCCTAATAGGGCAATGAAGTATTTCTCTATTTCCTCTCACCTTACTACCATCGGGCAATCCCACCATAAAGGATGTACCCTCTGAGCAAGTCAACCCTAGTCTATCAACGCACGCAGAGGACACAAAAGAGTGCGTAGCACCCGTATCAAACAAGATATGCATAGGTTTAGACTTAATCCAAATCGTACCTGTGGAAGTTGGAGCATTCAAGGCATCAGGCCTTCTCATCTCGAATACCCGAGGCTGGTTGCCCCCGGTAGTGCTAGCTCCCGCACCACGGCCTCTACTCTGGCTTGGTGCATTTTGAGTCTGTTGGAACTGACGACGAATCCCTTGGTTCACCGACACCAACGAAGATCCCTGTGAGGGTGTTCCAACCTTACAATATTTTTGTAAGTGGCCTGGCTTCCCACATTTGAAACAATTACGAACTGGTTTCCGACACTGATTCCTCATATGACTAGTGTCTCCACAGTTGAAGCACTCCCTGAATCCTCCAGTAAACTGACTTTGTTGAGGTTGGTCTTGGCGACCTTGTGACTGAAATCCCGATCGGTTTTGTTGAGACACACCCGAACGATTATCTCTCCTAGAATCTGATGGAGCAAACACCCTCTGCTTCTTATTTCTACTAACTTGTACATTCAATTGTTCCGGCCCCAAGGTGGACATAGAATAAGCTAAAGAAGAATCTTGAACCTCCTTCAAAGTCTTGAGTTGAAGATACGTATGCACGCAATTGGGGTTGCAACCGCTTAAGAAAGGTTGCAATTTGCAGATTCTCTGTAGGAGCGGCATTGGGCACCGCTGCCAAACCTCGTTGAAAATTTTGGATAGTCTCATCTACAGTAATGTTCTCGGGCCCTGCATCCCGAAAAGCAGTCTCACGAGCCATTCTCACAACCTCAGGACAATAGTTATCTCGAATCCTCTCTTGAAATTCTTCAAAAGGAACATTTACCTGATGATCACGACTCAACTCCCACCAATCAAATGCATCCCCCTGTAACAAACTCTGAACTAGAGACATCCTTCTTTCTTCCGGTGCCTGGATAGAGTCGAGAGATGATGCCACTTTCCTCAACCACTGCTCAACATCAGCTTCCTGATCCCCAGTAAAGTTCGGTACCCCAGTCTTCCTGAACTCCGCAAGCCACTTATCAGGAAGAGGCTCGCGATATCTCCTTCCTTGCTCAGCCATGCCATCAACCACTACTGGCCTTGGAATACGTGGTGGTCTCCCTGACTGAACCGGTTGTGCAAAAACTGGTCTTGGTACCCTAACCTCATCCCCTTGATAGCCAGAATTGGTCGCATTATGATTAGGCAAAAATCCAGAACCTACCAGATTTTGTAATAGCTCGGCAAGTGTAGCTCGGATAACAACAGTCGTCTCTGGTGGTAACTCAACTGGTGGCACCTGAGCTGGCCCACGTACTTCTCCATTTTCCCTATCGTTGACTCCATTCGCAGGGAGCCCGTTCCCAACAACCGAAACATTTCCCCTTGGATGGTCATTCACTGCATGTCCAACATTCTCAACAACCTCCTCTTGAGGAGGGTGTGGCTCTCCCACGGCAGGAGCCTCTTCTCTGTTTCCAACACGGCCCCTACCACGTCCTCTACCACTACCTTTCCTTCCTACTTTAGCTGCTCCAGCTCTAGTTTGTGGAGCCATCTGTCAATGGATGTTTTACTATTTAAACTATCTTTAACTGAAGTTAACAAAATAACTTACTAGTCTACATGAGGTCCTTCGGCTGATGACGACAGAGTCGAGGCGTGTCATCTACCTTGTAAATGCAATATGACTACCCAATTGAAATAAATTGAAATAACCGGCCGGTTTTAGTTTTAGGTTGGACCTCGAGTACACTCGTTGTTCAGTTCCATGTGCCCTTGTTGTCAACCTGGCTCTGATACCAATTTGTAACACCCCGTTTTTAAATAGGGGCGCTACTCGGTAGTAGACCTTACTAGGTACTACCTAGGCTAGTTTGACAACGAGTTCACTTGGATCTTGCAACTCGGGCACGACGAGAAAACATGAATAAAACATCCAACCGATATTTATAAAACCCAAGTATAGAAAACATGCATGAAACCCAAAACAACATAATTTACAACACTTCCTGGAAACATTTCATTAACATACCACTACCCTTTCTTTATAAAACAACACATTATTCAAAAGATAACAAAAAGTATACCACCATTTCTCCCAACCGAACCCATCCTAATGACACAACCTTCAACGATTTGCTCCATCGTTCAGCCGAGGTTCCATCATGGGTCCCTTGTCTTTACCTGAAACTAAAAAAAAAAAAAACAAGTCCCCGAAGGGTCAGCTACCATTCTAATACAAGCAAGAATCCATACGGTACTAGTAAGACGTTTAAAAACCAATCAGTTGACTAACATATACACAAGCAAGGTTCGCATGATTACAACACATATCAGTTCTAAATTCATACTTCACTTCCCATAGATCATAAACATAGATCATAAACACAAATCACATATCAAACTTCCATACACATTCATACATACAATTCCAAGCAGAACAATACAACCATTCTCTCACCGTTCTATTCCATGGCGCTTATCAACCCTATGTCGTAGGTGCCGAGGCGCGACCTCCCACCTTTTACAATTCCATCCTTCTAACCTCGGGTCAATCCTCCTCGGGAGCACTTGCCCAAAACACAGATAGCTTTACTTTTGAAGGGGCACGATTTCTCTGTCACATAACCATACGTAGCCGTCACTTCAACCCAGAGGACTACGCACATGGCCATGCCGAGAACGGTACCAACACAGAGAAAATATTCGAAAACTTCACATTCAATGAAAGCCCAATGAAATCCTTTTCACACATATCATACACAAGTAAACCTTTTTCATAGAACAATCACTTAGGGACTAGTTCCCCAAAATCAATCCTACAAGCACAACATGAAGTCTAACAAGTATTGAATGTAAACTGAGCAAGTCGTAAACGACTTACCTTGAAGACGAATTCCCAACGCCAAGAAATCACTAATTATCCAACAATGCGAAACCCCGTCTAAGACAGATAGCCTATCTTTGCCCCACATCTTTGATCACGACCTAGGACCCACGCTCCTATATGCATACATATACCCCAATGAATAATAGTAACCTTTTAACTGTTACAAACTCTAACCCTAAAATCAACAAAAAGCCAGGATGTTTTATAACTTCTTGTGTATAATTCCAAATCCTTTAAAACTTGACATGAATATACTAGATATATAAAAGAACATTTTTCTTGTTCAAACTTTTGTGAAAAACTGGATCAAAGGTCTCCCTAATATCATTACAAAGCAAAACCCTAAAATTACTCTGAAATCTTTTACCGATTATAAATCCGATATCAAAAATACCCTCTGAGAATTATAAATCGACTGATTTTTATATCTAATCAATTGTAAAACCAGATCTAGAAAAATTAGTAAAATCTCAACAAAATATTAACTAATTAAAACTTACCAAATAACGCCTGAACTCCAAAATCCGACCCGACGAACGAACCTTGCACGCAGGCTAAAACCCTCCCCGCCCCCCCCCCCTCTCTCTCTCTCCTCCCTCTCTCTCCTCCCTCTCCTCCCTCTTCTCTTGCTCTCGTAGAAGAACATGTATAAACATGTTCATATATATATAAAACACAAAGTCGGCTAATCTTTAAAAGAAATTACGGTTTCTACCCTCAAATTTCCTTTACTACAAACTTTACCCTACTTTTAAGTTAAAAACTTTTTTTTTTTTATAATTTTCTAAAATTCAAAATAAAATATTAAAATATTCTCGAATATTACACCCGCCGACAAGTGTGTGATCTCGACGACGGTGAAGCCGATGTTCCCAGGGGAAAGGGAACTGAAAAGTCGGTGTAAGGTTTGAGTTACTTGTATTTTGCTGTTGTGAGCTTAGGAACTCAGTTGAGAGGATTTACTAGTGTTGCTAGAGTTAGGAAGAACTCGTAGGAACAGAGAAGTGTGAATCCGGCTATTGTAACTAACGAACAAAGCAATCAATAAAAGTAAGTCATTCAAAATCCTCCAAGCGGAGGTAGAGGTTTACCCATACAACTAGTTGGTTGTAGTGGGGTTCCTCTATAAGGGAACTGCGTTCTTTACTGCTTTTAATACTTGCGCTTAATTTACTTCCGCTGCCTTGGGAACATCTTAACAGCCAGTTCCCAAGCTCTTTGCTAACTGTTTACGATCGAACATCATCCTCTTCCTTGGTGGCCTTAGACGCCATTGATGAACATTATCAAAGGATAATATCAAATCCATGACAACCTTCTTGAACTTGAATGCTCGGGACCTTACTAAAGGTCTTGGTGTTTGACCTCCATTCGTCTTCAAAGAATCATTCGCTTGGATCCTCCCTTGACTTGTATCAATAATGTGCTTATTGGCTTGATACTATCCTCATTCTTTATGCTTATGCCTATATGTCTTTAAAGTTCACTTGTTTTTTCTCATTTTGCCTTTAAAATGACTTGTGATCTAACATGGCACGCCAAGTGTTCGATGAAATTTCCATGTAAATGTAACTCCTAAATATGGCATTCGGATTCTAGGTTTGAATTTGTACTTTTATTCGATCGGTCTTGTGTTTATAGTGCAGAATTTCCTTATTGGCTTGATACTATCCTCATTCTTTATGCTTATCCCTAGTTGTCTTTAAAGATCACTTTGTATTTTTCTCCTTTTGCCTTTAAAATGACTTGTGATATAACATTGCACGCCAAGTGTTCGATGAAATGTCCATGTAAATGTCACTCCTAAATGTGGCATTCGGTTTCTAGGTTTGAATTTATGCTTTTATTGGATCGGTCTTGATTTTGTAATGCAAAATGTGCTTATTGGCTTGATACTATCCTCATTCATTATGCTTATGCCTAGATGTCTTTAAAGATCACTTTGTATTTTTCTCCTTTTGCCTTTAAAATGACTTGTGATATAACATTGCACGCCAAGTGTTCGATGAAATGTCCATGTAAATGTCACTCCTAAATGTGGCATTCGGTTTCTAGGTTTGAATTTATGCTTTTATTGGATCGGTCTTGATTTTGTAATGCAAAATGTGCTTATTGGCTTGATACTATCCTCATTCATTATGCTTATGCCTAGATGTCTTTAAAGATCACTTCTTTTTTCTCCTTTTGCCTTTAAAAAGACTTGTGATCTAACATTTCAAGCCAAGTGTTCGATGATATGTCCATGTAAATGTAACTCGTAAATGTGGCATTCGGTTTCTAGGTTTGAATTTACGCTTTTATTTGATACATCTTGATTTTGTAGTGAAGAATGTGCTTATTGGCTTGATACTATCCTCATACTTTATGCTTATGCCTAGATGTCCTTAAAGTTCACTTGTTTTTTCTCCTTTTGCCTTAAAAATTTGACTTGTGATCTACCATTGCACGCCAAGTGTTCGATGAAATGTCCATGTAAATGTCACTCCTAAATGTGACATACGGTTTCTAGGTTCGAATTTACACTTTTATTAGATACGTTTTGATTTCGTAGTGCATAATGTGCTTATTGGTTTCATACTATCCTCATTATTTATGCTTATGCCTAGATGTCTTTAAAGATCACTTGTTTTTTCTCCTTTTGCCTCTAAAATGATTTGTTATCTAACATTGCACGCCAAGTGTTCAATGAAATGTCCATGTAAATATAACTCCTAAACGTGGCATTCGGTTCCTAGGTTTGAATTTATTCTTTTATTGGATCGATCTTGATTTTGTAGTGCAGAATGTGCTTATTGGCTTGATACTATCCTCATTCTTTATGCTTATGCCTAGATGTCTTTACAGATCACTTGTTTTTTCTCATTTTGCCTTTAAAATGACTTGTGATCTAACATTGCACGCTATGTGTTCGATGAAATGTCCATGTAAATGTGACTCCTAAGTGTGGTATTTGGTTTTATGTTCGAATATGCTCTTATTCGATCGGTCTTGATTTTCTAGTGCAGAATGTGCTTATTGGCTTGATAGTATCCTCATTCTTTATGCTTATGCCTCGATGTCTTTCAAGTTCACTTGTTTTTTCTCCTTTTGCCTATAAAATGACTTGTGATCAAACATTTCACCACAAGTGTTCGATGAAATGTCCATGTAAATGTAACTCCCAAATATGGCATTCGGTTTCTAGGTTTGAATTTATACTTTTATTCGATCGGTCTTGCTTTTATAGTGTAGAATGTGCGTATTGGCTTGATACTATCCTAATTCTTTATGCTTATGCCTAGACGACTTTAAAGATCACTTGTTTTTTCTCGTTTTGCCTTTAAAATGACTTGTGATCTAACATTGCACGCTCAGCAACTATATTCGCCTTTCCAGGATGATACAAGATCTCTAAGTCATAATCCTTCAATAATTCAAGCCGTCTCCGTTGTCTCATGTTCAATTCTCTCTGAGTAAAAATGTACTTAAGGCTCTTATGGTCTGTCATCACTTTACATGTACTTCCATACAAGTAATGACGCCATATCTTTAGAGCATGAATCACTGCTGCCAACTCTAGATCATGTGTTGGATAATTCAACTCGTTTGGTTTCAACTGTCTAGAAGCATATGCAATCACCCTGTCATTCTGCATTAATACACAGCCTAAACCTACCTTTGAGGCATCACTGTAAATCATAAAGCCTTCATTCCCTTGAGGAAAAGCAAGTATTGGAGCTGAAGTCAACTTCTCCTTCAACTCATAAAAGCTCCTTTGACAAGCATCATTCCAGTCAAAACGAGTGGTCTTTTTCACCAAGTTGGTAAGTGGTTGGGCTATTCGTGAAAACCCGTCCACAAACCTCATGTAGTACCTTGCCAATCCTAAGAAACTCCGTACCTCCTTTACATTCTTTGGGGGTTCCCAAGCCTTCACAGCTTCAATCTTTAAGGGGTCTACCATGACTCCCTTAGCGGATACAACATGATCCAGGAAAGTAACTTCTGGTAGCCAGAACTCACATTTGGACAGTTTAGCAAATAGTCGGTGGTGCCTTAACACTTCCAAAACTAATCTAAGATGCTTTGCATGCTCCTCAGTGCTTTGAGAATAAATCAATATATCATCAATAAACACAACCACAAATTTATCCAAATAGTCTATAAACACCCGATTCATTAACTCCATGAACACCGCAGGTGCATTAGTCAATCCAAACGACATTACTACAAACTCGTAGTGCCCATATCTTGTTCGAAAAGCCGTCTTGGGAATATCCCCTTCCCGAATCCTCAATTGATGATAGCCCGATCTGAGGTCCACCTTTGAGAACACAATAGCCCCTTGCAACTGGTCTAACAAGTCATCAATACAAGGCAAATGGTACTTATTCTTAATAGTAACTCGGTTTAGCTCCCGATAATCAATGCTTAAACGTAGGAAACCATCCTTCTTTCTCACAAACAATACTGGAGCTCCCCATGGTGATGCACTTGGACGTATATATCCCTTCTCTAGTAACTCCTCCAACTGAGCTTGCAGCTCTTGCATCTCCATTGGAGCCATACGGTACGGGGCTTTTGAAATTGGTTTGGTTCCTGGCTCTAATTCAATATTAAAGTCCACCTCTCGTTGAGGAGGTAGCCTTGGAAGTTCCTTTGGAAAAACGTCTTCAAACTCACAGACTACTAGTATATCTCGAATACACGGTCATTTCTTGTCTCCTTCTAGAACATAACACCAATAACCCACACTCCCATCATTAAGCAACTTAGCGGCCTTCACCATGCTGATCACTGATCCTGGACCCTCCTGCTTTGGATCTTGACATACATGTATTGTCCCATCATCTGCAGTCACAGTGACTGTACCCTTATGTGCATCTAACACTGCTTTATAACATCTCATCCAGTCCATCCCCAAAATAACATCATCACTAGGCGACAACTGTATCACAATAAAGTCTGCAAACCAATCCCTACCCCCAATACTAATAGGGCAATGAAGTATTTCTCTATTTCCTCTCACCTTACTACCATCGGGCAGTCCCACCATAAAGGATGTACCCTCCGAGCAAGTCAACCCTAGTCTATCAACGCATGCAAATGACACAAAAGAGTGCATAGCACCGGTGTCAAATAGGATATGCATAGGTTTAGACTTAATCCAAATCCTACCTTTGGCAGTCGGAGGATTCAAGGCATCAGGCCTTCTCATCTCAAATACCCGAGGCTGGTTGCCCCCAGTAGTGCTAGCTCCCACACCACGGCCTCTACTCTGGCTTGGTGCATGTTGAGTCTGTTGGAATTGATGACGAATACCTTGGTTCACCGACCCCGGCGAAGATCCCTGTGAGGGTGTTCCAACCTTACAATATTTTTGTAAGTGGCCTGGCTTCCTACATATGAAACAATTACGGACTGGTTTCCGACACTGATTCCTCATATGACTAGTGTCTCCACAGTTGAAGCACTCCCTCAACCCTCCAGTAAACTGACTTTGTTGAGGTTGGTCTTGGCGACCTTGTGACTGAAATCCAGATCGGTTTTGTTGAGACACACCCGAACGATTATCTCTCCTAGAATCTGATGGAGCAAACAACCTCTGCTTCTTATTTCTACTAACTTGTACATTCAATTGTTCCGGCCCCAAGGTGGACATAGAATAAGCTAAAGCAGAATCTTGAACCTCCTTCAAAGTCTTGAGTTGAAGTCCAGATACGTATGCACGCAGTTGGGGTTGCAACCGCTTAAGAAAGGTTGCAATCCGCAGATTCTCTATAGGAGCAGCATTGGGCACCGCTGCCAAACCACGTTGAAACTTTTGGATAGTCTCACCCACGGTAATGTTCTCGGGCCCTGCATCCCGAAAAGCACTCTCACGAGCCATTCTCACGACCTCAGGACAATAGTTATCTCGAATCCTCTCTTGAAATTCTTCAAAAGTAACATTTACTTGATGATCACGACTCAACTCCCACCAATCAAAAGCATCCTCCTGTAACAAACTCTAAACTAGAGACATCCTTCTTTCCTCCGGTGCCTGGATAGAGTCGAGAGCAGATGCCACTTTCCTTAACCACTGCTCAACATCAGCTTCTTGAGCCCCAGTAAAGTTCGGTACCCCAGTCTTCCTGAACTCCGCAAGCCACTTATCAGGAAGAGGCTCGCGATATCCCCTTCCTTGCTCAGCCATGCCATCAGCCACTACTGACCTTGGAATACGTGGTGGTCTCCCTAACTGAACCGGTTGTGCAAAAACTGGTCTTGGTTCCCTAACCTCAGCCCCTTGATAGCCAGAATTGGTTGCATTATGATTAGGCAAAAATCCAGTACATACCAGATTTTGTAATAGCTCGGCAAGTGTAGCTCGGATAACAGCAGTCGTCTCTGGTGGTAACTCAAGTGGTGGCACCTGAGCTGGCTCACGTACTTCTCCATTTTCCCTATCATTGACTCCATTAGCAAGGAGCCCGTTCCCAAACCAAAACATTTCCCCTTTGATGGTCATTCACTACAAGTCCAACATTCTCAACAACCTCCTCTTGAGGAAGGTGTGGCTCTCCCACGACAGGAGCCTCTTCTCTGTTTCCAACACGGCCCCTACCACATCCTCTACCACTACCTTTCCTTCCTGCTTTGGTTGCTCCAACTCTAGTTTGTGGAGCCATCTGTAAATGGATGTTTTACTATTTAAACTATCTTTAACTGAAGTTAACAAAATAACTTACTAGTCTACATGAGGTCCTTCGACTGATGACGACAGAGTCGAGGCGTGTCATCTACCCTGTAAATGCAATATGACTACCCCATTCAAATAAGTTGAAATAATCGGCCGATTTTAGTTTTAGGTTGGACCTCGAGTACACTCGTTGTTCAGTTCCATGTGCCCTTGTTGTCAACCTAGCTCTGATACCAATTTGTAACACCCCGTCTTTGCTACTCAGTAATAGACCTTACTAGGTACGACCTAGGCTAGTTTGACAACGAGTTCACTTGGATCTTGCAACTCGGGCACGACGAGAAAACATGAATAAAACATCCAACCGATATTTATAAAACCCAAGTATAGAAAACATGCATGAAACCCAAAACAACATAATTTACAACACTTCCTGGAAACATTTCATTAACATACCACTACCCTTTCTTTATCAAAACCACACATTATATAAAAGATACCAAAAAGTAACCACCATTTCTCCCAACTGAACCCATCCTAATGACACAGCCTTCAATGATCTGTTCCATCATACGGCCGAAGTTCCATCATGGGTCCCTTGTCTTTACCTGAAACTAAAAAAAAACAAGTCCCCGAAGGGTCAGCTACCATTCTAATAAAAGCTAGAATCCATACGGTACTAGTAAGACGTCTAAAAACCAATCAACTGTCTAACATATACACAAGCAAGGTTCGTATGATTACAACACATATCAGTTCTAAATTCATACTTTACTTCCCATAAATCATAAACATAGATCATAAACACAAATCAGATATCAAACTTCCATACACATTCATACATACAAGTCTAAGCAGAACAATACAACCATTCTCTCACCATTCCATTCCATGAAGCTTATCAACCCTACACCCCAGGTGCCGAGGCGCGACCTCCCACCCTGCACAATTCCATCCTCCTAACCCCGGGTCAAGCCTCCTCGGGAGCACTTGCCCAAAACACAGATAACTTTTCTTTTGAAGGGGTACGATTCTCTTTCACATAACCATACGTAGTCGTCACTTCAACCGAGAGGACTACGCACATGGCCATGCCGAGAACGGTACCAACATAGAGAAAATATTCGAAAACTTCACATTTGACGAAAGCGCAATGAAATCCTTTTCACACGTATCATCCACAAGTAAACATTTTTCATAAATAATCGCCTAGGGACTAGTTCCCCAAAACCAATCCTACAAGCATCACATGAACTCTAACAAGTATTGAATGGACACTGAGCAAGTCGTAAATGACTTACCTTGAAGACGAATTCCCAACGCCAAGAAATCACTAATTATCCAACAACGCGAAACCCCGTCTAAGACAGATAGCCTATCTTTGCCTCACGTCTTTGATCACGACCTACGACCCACGCTCCTATATGCATATATATACCACAATGAATAATAATAGCTTTTTAATTCTTACAAACTCTAACCCTAAAATCAACAAAGAGCCAGAATGCTTTATAACTTCTTTTGTATAATTCCAAATCCTTTAAAATTTGTCATGAATATACTAGATATATAAAAGAACATTTTTTTAGTTCAAACATTTCTGAAAAACTGGATCAAAGGTCTCCTTAATATCATTACAAAGCAGAATCCTAAAATTACTCTAAAATCTTTTACCGATTATAAATTCGATATCAAAAATACCCTCTGAGAACTACAAATCGAATGATTTTCAAATCCAAATCAATCGTAAAGCCAGATCTGGAAAAATTAGTAAAATCTAAACAAACTATTAACTCATTAAAACTTACCAAATAATGCCTGAACTCCAAAATCCGACCCGACAAACGAACCTTGCACTGGGATTAGCTCCCTCTCTCTCTCTCTCTCTCTCTCTCTCTCTCTCTCTCTCTCTCTCCCTCCCTCCCTCTTTCTCGTTCTTCTTCTTGCCTAATTCTAATATGAAAAGATGCATATATAACAAAATCCAGTGAAGGTCGGCTTAAGTTTTATTGAAAATTGTGGTTTCCACCCTCAAATCTCCTTTACTACAAACTTTAACCTGAAATAATTATTAATTACTTTTAACTTAAAAACTTTTTCAAAATATAATTATTTTAAATTAAAAATTCAATACTTTTATATATCCGAGATTAATTATGAGCTATGTAATCCCAACACGAAATTCAAAAAGCGTAAAAACAGAATTAAAAATATCGAAATATTCCCGTATATTACATTCTACCCCCCTTAAATAAAGTTTCGTCCCGAAACATCTCGAGGTATACAAAAACGAACTCATTACGTTGCTTAATTTTTCACACAAGTCAACAACACGTAATTCACATCATTAGAACACTACATGCAACCATCAAACAAGTCAAGCACACAAAGTCAAGTAATACAAAACACACAAATAGTTACAACTACCCGTAACTATAATCCCTCAAACACCTTTAACTTCTTTTCTCAAATGCCTCAACTAAAACCGGGTACAACTCTGGATAACTCTCACTTATTTTCGTCTCAAAAATAAAAAATTCAATACTTTTATAATTATTTTTAATTAAAAATTAAAAATTCAATACTTTTATATATCCGAGATTACTTATGAGCTATGTAATCCCAACACGAAATTCAAAAAGCGTAAAAACAGAATTAAAAAATATCGAAATACTCCCGAATATTACAGAAATGTCCATGTAAATGTAACTCCTAAATATGGCATTCGGTTTCAAGGTTTGAATTTATACTTTTATTCGATCGGTCTTGCTTTTATAGTGCAGAATGTGCTTATTGGCTTGATACTATTCTCATTCTTTATGCTTATGCCTAGATATCTTTAAAGATCACTTGTTTTTTCTCCTTTTCCCTTTAAAATGACTTGTGATCTAACATTCCACGCCATGTGTTCGATGAAATGTCTATGTAAATGTGACTCCTAAGTGTGGTATTTGGTTTTTAGGTTCGAAAATGCTCTTATTAGATCGGTCTTGATTTTGTAGTGCAGAATGTGCTTATTGGCTTGATACTATCCTCATTCTTTATGCTTATACCTAGATGTCTTTCAAGTTCACTTCTTTTTTCTCCTTTTGCCTTTAAAATTACTTTTGATCTAACATTTCACGCAAAGTGTTCGATGATATGTCCATGTAAATGTAACTCCTAAATATGGCATTCGGTTTCTAGGTTTGTATTTATACTTTTATTCGATCGGTCTTGCTTTTATAGTGCAGAATGTGCTCATTGGCATGATACTATCCTCATTCTTTATTATGCCTAGATGTCTTTCAAGTTCACTTGTTTTTTCTCCTTTTGCCTTTAAAATGACTTGTGATCTAACATTTCACGCCAAGTGTTCGATGAAATGTCCATGTAAATGTAACTCCTAAATGTGGCATTCGGTTTCTAGGATTGAGTTTATACATTTATTCGATCGGTCTTGCTTTTATATTGTAGAATGTGCTTATTTGCTTAATATTATCCTCATTCTTTATGCTTATGCCTATATGTCTTTAAATTCACTTATTTTTTCTCCTTTTGCCTTTAAAATTTGACTTTTTATCTAAGATTGCACACCAAGTGTTCAATGAATTGTCCATGTAAATGTCACTCCTAAATGTGGCATTCGGTTTCTAGGCTTGAATTTATGCTTTTATTGGATCGGTCTTGATTTTGTAGTGCAGAATGTGCTTATTGGCTTGATACTATCCTCATTCTTTATGCTTATGCCTAAATGTCTTTTAAGATCACTTGTTTTTTCTCCTTTTGCCTTTAAAATGACTTGTGATCTAACATTGCACGCCCTGTGTTCGATAAAATGTCCAAGTAAATGTAACTCCTACATATGGCATTCGGTTTCTAGGTTTGAATTTATACTTTTATTCGATCGGTCATGCTCTTATAGTGCAGAATGTGCTTATTGGCTTGATACTATCCTCATTCTTTATGCTTATGCCTAGATGTCTTTCAAGTTCACTTTTTTTTTTCTCCTTTTCCTTTTAAAATGACTTGTGATCTAACATTTCACGCCAAGTGTTCGATGAAATGTCCATTTAAATGTAACTCCTAAATATGGCATGCGTTTTCTAGGTTGAAATTTATACATTTATTCGATCGGTCTTGCTTTTATAGTGCAGAATGTCCTTATTGGCTTAATATTATCCTCTTTGTTTATGCTTATGCCTATATGTCTTTAAATTCACTTAGTTTTCTCCTTTCGCATTTAATATTTGACTTGTGATCTAACATTGCACGCCAAGTGTTCGATCACATGTCTATGTAAATGTCACTCCTAAATGCGGCATTCGATTTCTAGGTTTGAATTTATGCTTTTTTTAGATACATCTTGATTTTGTATTGTAGAATGTGCTTATTGACATGATACTATCCTAATTCTTTATGCTTATGCCTAGATGTCTTTAAACTTCACTTGTTTTTTCTCCTTTTGCCTTTAAAATTAGACTTTTGATCTATCATTCCACGCCAAGTGTTCGATTAAATGTCCATGTAAATGTTACTCCTAAATGTAGCATTCAGTTTCTAGGTTCGAATTTATGATTTTATTAGATACGTGTTGATTTTGTAGTGCAGAATGTGCTTATTGGCTTGATACCATCCTCATTCTTTATGTTTATGCCTAGATGTCTTTAAAGTTCACTTGTTTTTTCTCCTTTTTCCTTTAAAATTTGACTTGCGATCTAACATTGCACGCCAAGTGTTCGATGAAATGTCCATGTATATGTCACTCCTAAATGTGGCATTCGGTTTTTAGGTTCGAATATGCTCGTATTTGATCGGTCTTGATTTTGTTGTCCAGAATGTGCTTATTAACTTGATACTTTCCTCATTCTTTATGCTTATGCCAAGATGTCTTTAAAGTTAACTTGTTTTTTCTCCTTTTGCCTTTAAAATGACTTGTGATCTAACATTGCACACCAAGTATTCGATGAAATGTCCATGTAAATTTCACTCCTAAATGTGACATTCGGTTTCTAGGTTTGAAATTATGCTTTTATTGGATCAGTCTTGAGTTTGTAGTGTAGACTGTTCTTATTGGCTTGATACTATCCTAATTCTTTATGCTTATGCCTAGTTGTCTTTAAAGTCCACTTGTTTTTACTCATTTTTCCTTTAAAATGACTTGTGATCTAACATTGCACGCCACATGTTCGAAGAAATGTCCATGTAAATGTGACTCCTATGTGTGGTATTTGGTTTTTATGTTCGAATATGCTCTTATTCGATCGGTCTTGATTTTGTAGTGCAGAATGTGCTTCTTTACTTGATACTATCCTCCTTGTTTATTCTTATGCCTAGATATCTTTAAAGTTCAGTTGTTTTTCTCTCCTTTTGCCTTTAAAATTTGACTTCTGATCTAACATTTCACGCCAAGAAATGTCCATTTAAATGTTACTCCTAAATGTGGCAATCATATTCTAGGTTCGAATTTATACTTTTATTCGATACGCCTTGATTTGTTAGTGCAGAATGTGCTTATTGGTTTGAAACTATTCTCATTCTTTATGCTTATGCCTAGATGTCTTTAAAGTTCACTTGTTTTTTTTCTACTTTTTCCTTTAAAATTTGACTTGCGATCTTACATTGCACGCCAAGTGTTTGATGAAATGTCCATGTATATGTCACTCCTAAATGTGGCTTTCGGTTTTTAGGTTCAAAATTTTGCTTTTATTGGATCGGTCTAGATTTTGTAGGGTAGAGTGTGCTTATTGTCTTGATACTATCCTCATTCTTTGTGCTTATGCCTAGATGTCTTTAAAGATCACTTGTTTTTTCTCCTTTTGTCTTTAAAATGACTTGTGATCTAACATTGCACGCCAAGTGTTCGACGAATTGTCCATGTAAATGTCACTCCTAAATGTGGCATTCGGTTTCTAGGTTCAAAATTTTGCTTTTATTGGATCGGTCTAGATTTTGTAGTGTACAATGTGCTTATTGGCTTGATACAATCCTCATTCTTTATGCTTATGCCTAGATGTCTTTAAAGATCACTTGTTTTTTCTCCTTTTGTCTTTAAAATGATAGGTGATCTAACATTGCACGCCATGTGTTCGATGAAATGTCTATGTAAATGTCACTCCTAAGTGTGGTATATGGTAGATAGGTTCAAATATGCTCTTATTCGACCAGTCTTGATTTTGTAGTGCAGAATGTGCTTATTTACTTGATACTATCCTCATTCTTTATTCTTATGCCTAGATGTCTTTAAAGTTTAGTTGTTTTTCTCCTTTTTTGTTTAAAATTTGACTTGTGATCTAACATTTCACGCCAAGTGTTCGATGAAATGTCCATGTAAATGTCACTCCTAAATGTGTCAATCATATTCTAGGTTCGAATTTATGCTTTTATTCGATATTTCTTGATTTTGTAGTGCAGAATGTGCTTATTTTCTTGATACTATCCTCATTCTTTATGATTATTCCTAGATGTCTTTAAAGTTTACTTGTTTTTTCTCCTTTTGCCTTTAAAACGACTTGGGATCTAGCATAGCACTCCTAGTGTTCGATGAAATGTCCATTTAAATGTCACTCCTAAATGTGGCATTTGGTTTTTAGGTTCGAATTTATGCTTTTATTGGATCGGTCTTGAGTTTGTAGTGTAGACTGTTCTTATTAGGTTGATACTATCCTCATTCTTTATGCTTATGCCTAGATGTCTTTAAAGTTACCTTGTTTTTTCTCCTTTTGACTTTAAATTGACTTGTGATCTTACATTGCACGCCAAGTGTTTGATGAAATGTCCATGTATATGTCACTCCTAAATGTGGCTTTCGGTTTCTAGGTTCAAAATTTTGCTTTTATTGGATCGGTCTAGATTTTGTAGGGTAGAGTGTGCTTATTGTCTTGATACTATCCTCATTCTTTATGCTTATGCCTAGATGTCTTTAAAGATCACTTGTTTTTTCTCCTTTTGTCTTTAAAATGACTTGTGATCTAACATTGCACGCCAAGTGTTCGACGAATTGTCCATCTAAATGTCACTCCTAAATGTGGCATTCGGTTTCTAGGTTCAAAATTTTGCTTTTATTGGATCGGTCTAGATTTTGTAGTGTACAATGTGCTTATTGGCTTGATACAATCCTCATTCTTTATGCTTATGCCTAGATGTCTTTAAAGATCACTTGTTTTTTCTCCTTTTGTCTTTAAAATGACAGGTGATCTAACATTGCACGCCACGTGTTCGATGAAATGTCTATGTAAATGTCACTCCTAAGTGTGGTATATGGTAGATAGGTTCGAATATGCTCTTATTCGATCAGTCTTGATTTTGTAGTGTAGAATGTGCTTATTTACTTGATACTATCCTCATTCTTTATTCTTATGCCTAGATGTCTTTAAAATATAGTTGTTTTTCTCCTTTTTCGTTTAAAATTTGACTTGTGATCTAACATTTCACGCCAAGTGTTCGATGAAATGTGCATGTAAATGTCACTCCTAAATGTGTCAATCATATTCTAGGTTCGAATTTATGCTTTTATTCGATATTTCTTGATTTTGTAGTGCAGAATGTGCTTATTTTCTTGATACTATCCTCATTCTTTATGATTATTCCTAGATGTCTTTAAAGTTTACTTGTTTTTTCTCCTTTTGCCTTTAAAACGACTTGGGATCTAGCATAGCACTCCTAGTGTTCGATGAAATGTCCATTTAAATGTCACTCCTAAATGTGGCATTTGTTTTTTAGGTTCGAATTTATGCTTTTATTGGATCGGTCTTGAGTTTGTAGTGTAGACTGTTCTTATTAGGTTGATACTATCCTCATTCTTTATGCTTATGCCTAGATGTCTTTAAAGTTACCTTGTTTTTTCTCCTTTTGACTTTAAATTGACTTGTGATCTAACATTGCACGCCAAGTGTTCGATGAAATGTCCATATAAATGTCACACCTTAATGTGGCATTTGGTTTCTAGGTTCGAATTTATGCTTTTATTCAATTCGTCTTGATTTTGTAGTGCAGAATGTGCTTGTTGGCTTGATACTATCCTCATTTTTTATGCTTATGCCAAGATGTCTTTAAAGTTCACATGTTTTTTCTCCTTTTCCCTTTAAAATGACTTGTGATCTAACATTGCACGCCAAGTGTTCGATGAAATGTCCATAATGTCACTCCTAAATGTGGCATTCGATTTCTAGGTTCGAATTTATGCTTTTATTGGATCGGTCTTGAGTTTTTAGTGTAGAGTGTTCTTATTTGCTTGATACTATCCTCATTCTTTATGCTTATGCCTAGATGTCTTTAAAGTTCACTTGTTTCTTCTCCTTTTGCCTTTAAAATGACTTGTGATCTAACTTTGCACGCCACATGTTCGATGAAATGTCCATGTAAATGTGACTCCTAAGTGTGGTATTTGGTTTTTAGGTTCGAATATGCTCTTATTCGATCTATCTTTATTTTGTAGTGCAGAATGTGCTATTGGCTTGATACTATCCTCATTCTTTATGCTTATGCCTAGATGTCTTTCAAGTTCACTTGTTTTTTCTCCTTTTGCCTTTTAAATGACTTGTGATCTAACATTTCACGCCAAGTGTTCGATGAAATGTCAATGTAAATGTAACTCTTAAATGTGGCATTCAGTTTCTAGGTTTGAATTTATACTTTTATTCGATCGGTATTGCTTTTATAGTGCAGAATATGCGTATTGACTTGATACTATCCTAATTCTTTATGCTTATGCCTAGATGTCTTTAAAGTTCACTTGTTTTTTTCTCCTTTTACCTTTAAAATTTGACTTGTAATCTAACATCGAACGTCATGTTTTCGATGAAATGTCCATGTAAATGTCACAGCTAATTGTGGCATTCGGTTTCTATGTTTGAATTTATGCTTTTATTAGATCAGTCTTGATTTTGTAGTGCAAAATGTGCTTATTGCTTGATACTATCCTCATTCTTTATGCTTATGCCTAGATGTGTTTAAAGATCACTTGTTTTTTCTCGTTTTGCCTTTATAATATCTTGTGATCTAATATTGCACGCCAGGTGTTCGATGAAATGTCCATGTAAATGTGACTCCGAAATGTGGTATGCGGTTTTTAGATTCGAATATGCTCTTATTCTATCAGTCTGGATTTTGTAGTGCAGAATGTGCTTATTAGCTTCATACTATCGTCATTTTTTATGCTTATGCCTAGATGTCTTTCAAGTTCACTTATTTTTTCTCCTTTTGCCTATAAAATGACTTGTGATCTAACATTGCACGCCACGTGTTCGATGAAATGTCCATCTAAATATGACTCCTTAGTGTGGTATTTGGTTTTTAGGTTCGAATATGCTCTTATTTGATCGGTCTTGATTTTTTAGTGCAGAATGTGCTTATTGGCTTTATATTATCTTCATTCTTTATGCCTATGCCTAGTCTTTAAAGATCACTTGTTTTTTCTCCTTTTGTCTTTATAATATCTTGTGATCTAACATTGCACGCCAAGTGTTCGATGAAATGTCCATGTAAATGTGACTCCTAAATGTGGTATTCGGTTTTTAGGTTCGAATATGCTCTTATTTGATCAGTCTTGATTTTGTGGTGCAGAATGTGGTTATTAGCTTGACACTATCCTCATTCTTTATGCTTATGCCTAGATGCCTTTCAAGCTCACTTGTTTTTTCTCCTTTTTCCTTTAAAATGACTTGTGATCTAACATTGCACGCCACATGTTCGATGAAATGTCCATGTAAATGTGACTCCTATGTGTGGTATTTGGTTTTTATGTTCGAATATGCTCCTATTCGATCGGTCTTGATTTTGTAGTGCAGAATGTGATTATTGGCTTGATACTATCCTCATTCTTTATGCTTATGCCTAGATGTCTTTTAAGTTCACTTGTTTTTTCTCCCTTTGCCTTTAAAATGACTTGTGATCTACCCCTAGAACCTCTTTCTCGGCCAATGGTACTGAGGTTTCACTGCCACTAGGCTGCTCGTCACCTCGACGAGGAGTTTGTCGGTTTCCTTTCAAGGGGAAGCCTTTTCTCTTCCGATTAGTAAGACCAAGTCTGTCAATTCGTCCTCTAGTAATGGTGGTAGGAAGGTGACCCTTGAGAGAATGAGGTCTGCCCCATTGAGGGGGAAAGTTGATGGAGGAAGTGCACATCAACATGTGGAGGGTTCCAAACAGGTTGATCATCAAGTATGGCCTGCTAGAAATAGGCAAGGGAATACCTCTTCTAGGAGTTTGGATTGCTCCAACGGGGATATGAGAGCGGTGCAAGAGTCATTGATGGATAGTAACGGAAGGTAATCGTTTGGTGGTATTTTGAATCTTGATTCTAGAAGGGTTGATGTGTTGGGTGGGTTTAACGACTCGGTTGATGCCACTTCAGTCAATGGTTCATCTGTACCATCTGATCTCACCGCTTCTGATACAAATAGCGTGTCCTCTGGTAGCACTTCTGGCCCACATGAGAATAGTAGCAATGGTCGCCAGGGCGGGCCCCGTGGAATAATGGCCTCAGCTAGGTTTTGGCAGGAGACGAACATGCGATTAAGGCGATTGTAGGACCCGGGTTCAGTATCGTCCATCATCCCTTCATCAAAAAATGTTGCCTCTAAGCTTACACAATTGAGGAAGTTTAATGATGGTTCAGTAATGTCCCCCCGAATGATGTCATCACCTAATAGAGGGGGCATAAGGTCTGCTTCTCCAAGTAAGCTGATGACACCGTCGCCTATACGGGGAAGTAGTCCTTCCAGGGTAAGAAGCTCAATTGCTGGATCCTTGAATAGCAGCTTTTGTGACACGCCTTTTGTACTTAGTTATATCTTGGATGTTCGGAGAGGAAAGGTAGGGGAGAACCGCATCATTGATGCACACCAGCTAAGGCTTCTTTATAATTGGCACATGCAATGGCGGTTTGTAAGCCAGAACAGATATTGCATTGTTGGTTCAGAAACAAAGTGTTGAGGTATGACATTTCATTGCTTTTAAGTTTATAACTGGCACATGCAATGGCGGTTTGTAGGTAATTTGGCATGAATCGAGGATCGATTTGAAAGAGGGTCGAGACATGGAGCAAAGGCCGAGCTAAAGCGGGAAAGAGAGGAGCAAGCCATGAAGAAGAACAAGAGGAAAGGCAACAAGAAGAAGGTGGAATGAGGTCCGGACCGAGTTGCAACCACGCCAGGCCCGACTTGGGAGATTCCAACCTCGGACCGAGATGCATAGTAACTCGGGCCCGAGGTCCTCCGTGTCGGTCCGAGTCGGTCACCGGACTACTTGGGCTCCAAGGCACGAATTTGTGGACTTGCACTTTTGCCCCTCATCTAATCTATAAAAGGCCCTCTTGTTCTTGTGGATTTGAAAACCCTTGATTGGAATTTGTGGATTGCTTTGGATTTGAATGAAACTTTGCTTTGTTTTGAGATTGATTGTAATGATTGCTTTTCCTTTTGATTTGATTGCTTTCATTGCTTGTCACATGGAGTAGATCTCCTTGATCTTGGGTTATGGGGGAAAACCCTAGCTAGGTTTAGGCTAGAAACCCCAATTCCATAGCCTTGAGTGTTTGATCTAAGGAAACCACTCTACATAGAGCTATAATTCCTTGCGAAAGTTGGGAATCAAGGCTTGAGATTGGCAAAGTAGCGAAAGTGAACATGTGTCAATCTCAAGACCTTGCTTCGAAGGGGATTTCCGCAAGGATCGAGGTGTAGAAGTGGTTGGAACGAGGGCGAAAGCACTCGATCCTAGTCCGATCATCACTCATTGCTTGAATTGGGGTGGAAAAGCCTAAATCAACTAGAGAAGGAACCCAAAAGCCCAAGATCTACTTTTAAATCTTTGAAGTTCGACATCCCCAGCTACCTCGGGCCCGACTTACCCAGTGTCGGTCCCGACTTCCTCTTGTCGCCAACCTCGGGCCCGACGTGACCTCAGTGTCGGTCCCGACTGTTTTCTTTGTTTTCCTTTGTTTTATGCTCTCCTTTCTAGCTTCCTAGTATCTAGGCACATCGATCGAGTAGACTTCCCGAGTGTTTGACACCCACCACGTGCTACAACGGGGTCGGGTTATAAATTGTATCTCTAGACCCTCGCACAATCACGAGGCGATCAAAAGATTGGCGTCGTTGCCGGGGAAGTCTAAGTGCATTGAATGCCAATTTGGTGAGTTTCTTGTGTTTTGGTAGTGATTTGGGTGAGGGAATAGCCCAAACCCTTTGTTTGTTTTTTATTTGGTTTGGTTTGTGTCTTTGTTTCATAGGTGTATGCTAGCTCGTTCCTCCCGAGGAACACTTGAGCTTGAGTTTGTGAGTGATCCGGAAAGTATTCTCAAGGAAGCCCGAAGAAGGAAAAGGATGGCGAATCAAGCTCTCCATGTTGATGAGGAGTTGGCTCAACTTAGAGCCGAAATGGCTAGATTGCAACTTGAGAAGGACAATCAAGAGGAGGTGGCAAGAAGAGAACGGGAGCAACGGATGAGAGCCGAGGCTCAACTCAACGCTCTACCCCGGAATGCACGCCAATACATGCATCCGGAGTTGAGGGTACCCGAGCCGGCTATTGTGCTTCCCGAGGTTGCCAAGAATTTTGAGATCAAGACGCAATTCATTACCCTCATCAAGCGTGATCAATTCGAGGGCCGTCCACATGAGTGTCCTATAGAGCACGTCAAACGTTTTGTGGACATGTGTGAGACGATCTCTACCGACGAGGAGACATTGGAGTATGTGCTTCTAAAGGCGTTCAAGTGGTCATTTGGGGTCAAGGCCACACATTGGCTCGAGAGCCAAGCTCCTAGGTCAATCACAACTTGGAAGACACTCTATGATGCTTTCTTGATGAATATCTTCCCGCCCTCAAAGACAACCGAGCTAAGAAGGAAGATTGTAAGTTTTCAACAAGGTCCGAATGAGCCTCTCTTCGAAGCATGGGACCGTTTCAAGGAGATGTTGCGCCAATGTCCTACTCATGGCCAACAACCATATGTGCTTCAAGATATCTTTTTCCAAGGCATCAATCCGGTAACGAAGGACAAGCTCAATCTCCACACCGATTGTGGGTTCATAGACTTGACACCGGATCAAGCTTGGGAGCTACTTGACAAGCTATCCGATTATGACGCCATGTATGGGGTGAGTCAAGCTAGCAAGGAGGTGAAAGTTCAAGGTGAAGGTGCAAGGAAGTTATATGATCCAAAGGGAGAAGACATTGATAGGGATGTGAAGCTCCAATTCCTTGAAGGTGAAGTGAGCAAGCTTTAGAGGCAAGTCCACTACTACAAGCAAAATGCTAGAGCTTGTGAGGAGTGTGGATCCTTTGCACACACTACACAAGTTTGTCCAAATGAGAGCCAAGTGCACTTGGCCGAGCGAATTGAGGAGGCAAACTATGTTCGAGGAAATTTCGGTGGAAGAGGCAACTTCAACAATAGTGGTAATGGCCGGTGGAACAACGGTCAAGCTCAAGGTTACAACAACAACTTCAACCAAAACGAGCCAAGGGCGCCACCACCACCATATAGACCACCGGGATTCAATGAGTTACAATAATTTGCTCAAGAGATGAGAGATGGGTTCAAGGAGATGAGGACCCAATTCAACGAGTTTGGTGCATGGAGGAGGCAAGTCGACAATCAATTTGCTCAAATTGCGACTCAAGCCCCGAGAGAGAATGAGAGACTTCCGGGCCGACCCGAGGAGAACCCTCGAGCTCAAAACAATCAAAATGAAGTCCGGGCAATTGGATTGAGAAGTGGCCGAAACCTACCCGAGCCCCACGTGCCTAAGAAGAATGAAGAGAGTCAGACCAACTTACCCAGCAAGTCGGGTCCGACGTCCCCCGAAGTCGACCCAGCAAGAAGATCGACTCCTTTACCATGGACCGAGGTCGAGAGCAACTCGGGACCGACGTACACAGACCTCGATCCGACTCCTCTGCCCAGGACCGAGATTCACAACATCGGGCCCGACATGGTGCCCAAGTCGGTCCAACCAGGAAATGATGCAAGTGAAGTGAGGAAGTCCAAAGAGGTTGATCCAAGCATGATTCAAAGTGCAACAATTCTTCCATATCCCTCGAAGAAGCCGAAAGTTGTTGTTAAGAACAAGTTCAAGAGGTTTCTCAAACTCTTGCAAGGCTTGAACATCTCCATCCCGTTCACCGATGCATTGAGCGAGATGCCATCTTATGCCAAGTTTTTAAAGGAGATTTTGAGCAAGAAGAGGTCCATAGTTGAAATGCAAGATGGGGTCAAGACCTTGGAGTTACCACAAAAGCTAGGAGATCCCGGTCGCTTTGCTATAACCATTGGTGTGGGGTCTCAAAACTTCCAAGCCTTATGTGACCTTGGTGCAAGTGTTTCGGTGATGCCCGCTAGCATTTGGAGAAGAGCAAATTTGGGTGAAATGGAGTCGGCCGATATGTCCCTAACTATGGCCGACGGTTCCATCATCAAGGCTAAGGGAATATTGGATGACGTTCCGGTGCGAGTTGGAAAGTACTTTGTCCCCGATGATTTCGTGATCTTGGACATGCATGAGGATCCCTTGGTCCCAATAATCTTAGGAAGACCATTCTTAGCTACGGCGGGGGCAAGGTTTGATGTCAAAAACGGCAAGGTTTTCTTTGAGATTGGGGAAGAAAAGGTCGATTTTCACTTCAACAAAGCTTTGAATGAGCCGGACGCCTTGGCCATCCTTAAACTTGAAGAGAGTGCCAAGAGAGAAAGTGAAGAAGTGGAAGTTGCTAGAGAGGTCGTTGTGTTAAGGAGTGATGAAAGGTTCAATGAACAAATACAAGTAAGGGAGTTGTTGGAGCAATTCAAGGATCCAAATGAGTCAACGATCAATGCTAGCCCAAGAAGAGATGAAGAGTATCCTTACTTATATCCTTTTAATGTTGGTGATGACCACAATTCTTCCCAAAATTTTGATTCCTACATTTGTTTAAGTGATTTGAACGATGACTTAGGAGACTCCTACATTTGCCTTAGTGATTTGAAAGATGAATTGGTAGAATCTCCTAGGAATTCTTTGGATAACTTTGGTGTAGGAAAAGAAAAACATGATGGAGCAAGTAAGGAGGAGAAATCTCATCCGTTGGAGGAGTATGATGAGATAGGCCCGAGATCGGAGAGCCATGCCTATATAGACCATCGTTGGTGGTTTTATGGGTATGAAGGCAATGGGAATGGGCATAACAATGGCGAGCAATTCACCGTGTTTCACCCGCCATAAGGTTGAGGTTAGGAAGTCAAGCTAGTGACTCTAAACGAGCGCTTCTCGGGAGGCAACCCGAGCTAGTAGCTTTCTTTTCGTAATTTTAGTTTGATTTTTTTTAGTTTAGCTTAGCTTTTCTCTAACCAATCTCTATCTAGTGTTTTGTGGATTTATGGTGTCGTGCATCCTTCAAAGTTGTGTAGGATTTGAGGTGAAATATTTAAATGGAAATATGGGAAAGAAGTTGCAAGAGGATGGAGTAAAATTGCTGACCCGAATACTCCCACATCGAGCCCAGGTAAGCCGGGCCCGACATAGGGACGTCGGTCCATGAAGTCAGTCCGACCCGATTTGACTAGTTGGAATGCCAATTTTGCCCTTGACCTAATTTGTCCCTTTCCCCCATTAAATATTATCCCCCACCTACCTACCATCTTCATTATCAACCACCATTCCCAAAATACAACCCCTCTCCCTCAAAAATTCTCAAAGTCGGCCGCCCCCTCCCCTTCCATACTCGATCCACATCTTCCTTTCTTCATCCCGATCCAACCACAAAAAGACCTCCCTAACCCGATTCCGAGTAGAAATTTCGAGTTCAATATAGTCCTTCATCCCCCATCTAGATCTAGATTGAGGAAATTTGAGTTCTAAGTGCTTATTTGTATAAAAGTTCAATACTCTTCGAATCCGGTATGTGTTACTCGATCTCTACTTATTTCTTTTTAAATTTTGTGCTTTCATTGCGTAGATTGAGTAATGCCATTTTTGATTGAGAGCTTGAGCTTGAGCATCAATGGTGGATTTGCATGATTCGTGAAATTGAGCTTTAAAGTTGTTTATGCATGCTTAGATCCATTTAGAACTTCGGTTAGGGATGTTTGATGGTTGAATTTGAAATTTGAGTGCATGATAGAGTGATTTGGGTTGATTTGAGGCTAGAAGTCGAAGCATGAACTAGGTCGAGATCGACGTGCCCAGGAGAGTCGGGCCCGAGGTGTGGAAGTCGGTCCAACAAGTCGGACCGAGGTTGAATAAGTCGGGCCCGACATAGGTTGGAAGTCGATCCATGTTGTTTTTGCTCTCTTCTCGTGATATCATGTGGATTCATTTGTTTCATTGTTGGCTATAGTCTAATCATGATGTAGAATGATCATTTTGCTTAGCCATTGTTAGAAGATGTCCATGATGATTTATGTTGGATTGAGATGCATGTGTGTCTAGAGACTAAGTATGGGGTTCCCTTTGTGTTGAAGTGTTGTTGTGTGTTGATGAGTGCTTTTGTTGAGTTGTATGGAGTTTATCTTGGACACTTTTGTTTGGTTGGATGTGTGTAGGTACCATGGAGACTAGAGCATCATCCTCTCATGCGGAAAGGCCAAGGAAGAAGTCCAAGAAGTCAAGGAGAGAGCCGAAGTTGGAGGATGTCTATTTGGAGGATGATGAGCAAGTGGAGAGTTATGAAAGATATATGGCGCTTGAGCATCACACAAGGTGGCTTGATTGGGAAGCCGTGAGGAAGATGGATATGGATCAAGCCCTTCAAAGGTGCTACTCCCACATCGGTCTCAATGGGATGCTAAGGTGGGACAACACTCACTACCCCGCCCTCACCTCGGAATTCATGGCCACATTCGAGTGCACTTATGATAATGTGGAGGATGAGGAAGGGGCGATCACTTTCCGATTGGGCAATGAGGACCACAATCTCACTCTTAGGGATTTGGCTACCTACTTCGGGTTTCCATGCCCAAGAGAAGAGACCGGCGTCAACAATGAGAAGGTGAACCAAGTATGGCGTCATGTGGCCGGGAAGAGTGAGATGAGAAAGGGCGCTTCCACAACCGAGATTGCTAGCCCTCTTTTTCGGGTCATGGTGCGAGTCTTGGGGTGTGCAATCTATGCTCGTCATGAGTTGAGCAAGCCGATGAAGGAGGAGATCATGTTGCTCCATGAGATGCTCTTCAACACCGAGAAGCCCATGAACCTTGCATGGGAGTGGGTCAAGATGGTGCGAGACTTCCAAAGCTCCTCTTGGATCTACTTCGGCGGGATGATAGCAAGGCTCGCCATGCGTCTAGGAGTTGATCTTGACAAGTATTCTCCGGCTCCGAATGGTGTTGAGTTCATGAACATGAAGTATTTCAAGAAGGCCAACATCATCAAGGAGAAGCTCTACATGATTTCCTTGGCCCCTCACTCAAACTATGATGGTGTGTCGATCCGGTTAGTGCACAACCTCTATGATCTTTCTCGGTATCAAAATTGGTACCAAGTGTGGGCCGGCAAGCCACACTCATTTGGTGACCCCGAAGGTGCAAGAGAGGGGCGGCGACAACAATCTCAACACATTCGGTTTACCTCCCCTCCATCTACACCGGATTCCGACCAAGACAACTTTGTGTTTGCACCTCGTGGGGAAGACATGGAAGTCGATCAAGAGCTAAATGAAGAAGATGAGCGCTTCCAAGGTTTGATGGCCAACCTCCGAGCCACGCACCAAGCTCCAACACTGGCGGACCGAGGTACACACCAAGTCGGGCCCGACTTCCCTCAACGTCGGTCCAGTTCATTCCATGGTGGTGAGGTCCCGAGGCATTATGAACGTGGAGAAGGGAGCGGTGCAAGGCGAGAGCAAGCTCAAGGTGGCGGTTATGAAGGCTATGCCCAATGGTACGGTCCAGGAATGGTGTTTCCCGAGCAACAACAACCGGTGGACATGTCCTTCTTAGCCAACCAAATGGCCCATCTCCAACTTCAACAAGAAAATGTTCTCCAAGAGGTCCATCAAGTGAATCTCCAACAACAACAAATGTACCAACATCAACAACAAATGTACCAACAACAACAACAAATGCTTCAACAACAAAGTTCTTTCCAAGCTAGCCAACAAGAGATGAACCGAGCCCTCGGCTACACTAGACGAGAGGTGGAGGAGCTTAGGGAGGTGGAAGACCAAAGGTGGCGGGTCCAAGATAGCTTCAACACGTGGATGAGCGGGAACATCTGTTGATAGGGTATTCTCGGCCAACAAATAAATTTGTAAGTCAAGACCCCGCTGAGTACAGTGGAGTCAGGATCGTTCCACAGGAAGCAAGGTTGTTTGTCTATCAATCTAATAAAAATCAAACAAAATCAAACACAACACTCACGAGATGCCTCGTTAACGACCTTGTCAGGATCGTTACCGAACCACCGAATACAAAAATATCAATTAACGTTCTAATAAAATTCCAATTAATATTCGGTACCGAGGCAAGTACTCAGCAACGAAGATTTACCAGAAATAATTCAATTACAAAAATCTAGGATAAGGGACACCAAAACATAGCCAAGCATAAGAATTCGTAAGAAGATAAGATCATGCCTTTAAATAGATAGAGTCATCAACTTTCATTGACTTAACAAGTAAATTAATCTACTTTCATAAACTAACTCACTCAATTGCTTGTTTTGGATCTAAAGCTTGAAACTTTCGTTTTCAAACAATATCAACCTTCAAGTTACTAACTTTCTCTTTCAATTAAGTTAAAACTCAAATTACCTCAACTTCCGTTTCGGTATTAAGCACAACAAACAATCTCAATAAAAGATAAAAGGCATTCAACACACAATCTTACTCATCAAACATGCTCAACTATGTCGGGCTTAACCCCGACCCTAGAAAAATAGACTACTCACTACTCATGATTAAGAAACTAAAAACTTCAACAAAAATAAACATTGAAACAAAACTTCAAACTTAAATTAATAACAAAAATATCGTCTTACAGAGATTCAGAAGAAAACTAAACAAAACATTCACCGAACCACAAACTCGATCAACGAACCTCGGAAACCGTCGTCTACCGAACCTCGTCATCGACTTCCAATCCGATTCTCTCTCTTTCGGCCTTCCTCCAAATCTTCTCCAAAAACAAGCCAGCCCCCCCTTTCTATGCTAGATAGAAGGGTATTTATACTAGAAAATCCTAAAAAACTAAAAAGGCTAAAAGATAAAAACTTTCCTAAAAAGATAGAAACAATCTCTAAAAGATAGAAATAAAATCTAGAAAGATATTAAACCCTAAAATACATATTCTAATAACCCATAAAGATTCTAAAAAGATAATCAACCGATACGGAAATAAATTCCCGCTCAGGATCAGTGAATAATAAAAATAATACTCGAAATCTTTCTCTTCGTGGCCTCGTTAACGACCCTTCACAGCCTCGTTAACGATCCTGGGATTTGTTTTCTTCAACACCTCCTCTTGTACTCTTAAGCTTCGACTTCTTAAATCTTGCACTCTCCCGTCCTTCACTGTGATGCTCCAAATTCAGCTCCATTCAGCTTCTTTCCTTGCTAAAACCTGCAAAATTCACAAAATAGTGTAGATTCCACTCTTTCCACAGATTTATGCAAAACTAACTAAAAATAATCAAAACTAAACCTAAACTTAAACAAAACTAAACCTAATAAACAAAGAAAACCTATCAAAAACTATACTAAAAATGCGAACATCAAAATACCTCATACTTAGACTTGCTTGTCCTCAAGCAATGAACAAGATACTAACCAAAACCAAAACAAATCATGCTCATTAAGACATAGCCATCTTCTAAAAAGCAACATCTACACATAAGAAAATTATAGCAAAAGACTATTAACATCCTTACACATATATGCACTTAAATAGACATAAAATAATACAATCCAACCTCTCAAGGGATATAATGTGTTTCACTCAACTCTCAAGTGTTTGGGCTTATAATTTCAATCTCTCAACTCATCTTATATACAAAAACTCATAGAAATTGGAACTTATATCACCAATACTCTCCACCCAAGATTTGTCAAAACAAGCAAAGAATTATCAAGAGAACTTAGGCTCAATGAAAAACTTCATAGAAGCTTCCATTCGGCCGGGTTGTAATGGGCCTTGGTAAAAGACAATAGGGAGTGGAAAATATTTTGGCTATGTGGTGCTAATAATATCCGGGAATCAAAGACTCCTAAAAACTCACACATAACAAAAAAACTCTCATAAAACATATACCAAACTCACTCTTCTTTATGCACACTCATTTTCACTCACCCTTTATCATCCTAGAAAGTCTCATAACCAAAATAAAAGAATCTCCTGATATTATTTATAAACACAAATGCACTTCAACTTTTCCTCTCTTTCTTTCTTTTTTTTTTTTTTGCCTCGTTAACGAACCCACATCCGGGTCGTTAACGATCCACCGTATACATTTCTTCCTTTAAAACTTTATTTTGTGCATCTTTTAATCAAGAGACCTTTCTTACATGTAATAACAAGAGACTTCTAATCTACCCTTCCCAAATACCCTTCAATTCAAGCAAATATAAACTCTTTTCTTTTTAACAAAACACAAAATTTTACCTCTCCAATCTAAGTCCTAAATCCCGGATAGGGTCAACCTTATCTCGGCTAGGGAATAATTTTTGTGGAGCTAATAATAAGAAAAGATTTCAGGCCGGAATTGGTTATCAAAAGAAGGAATAATGTAATGGTAGATAGGGAATAATAGGGCTCATAAAAATGAGTTCTCCATCATATGATTTTCACAAGTAATGAACTAAAAATCTTATAAGGGTCTCAAGAAATAGATAACCATCGCAATTCCAAGAGATAATATGCACAAAGAGAGTAAATCACACAAAAAAGAAGAGGGATTTATAAATGTTCTCCCTATAAGGCCAAAAATTTCTCACAAGGTAGATTTTGTTGGATTGCATCATTTATGCTATAAAGTATATGTGCTCAATTTCATCAAATGCTATTCTCTTCTAAAAACAATAATTTCAATTTTAAGAATCCGGCTATACTTTCAAAGACATGTTTGCAAGGAATTATATGATTAAGCTAGTGATTGCTATCATAGAACTTTAAGAAGGGATATCTATCAATTCTAAACTCTTTTTGGATTTTTAAATTTTTCAATTTTTTTTTTTTCAATTTAAAAAGAAATAACAACTACATAGAACACAGAAACACCTAGGACATAATTTTTTTACTTTCTTCCCACCCCATACTTAAAATTACAGTGTCCCCACTGTAAGGAAAATAAGAAAAGGAGGGAAAAGAAATAGAAAAGAAAACAACAAAAAATTAAGAAGAAGAAAAAGAAAACATAAAACTTACAAAAGTGGAAACAAGAAAAGGAGACTTCATCTTGAGCTTGATCAACGGTTCGGTGGAGGAAAATAGTGCTCAAAGTTCCCCATGAAGTCGTACATCGTCCTCCAACGCTCAGCATCATCCACCTCTCTCTGACGCTGCCTCTCATCTTCCCTCGACATGCGAGCGGAATAGACGGTTTCCCATCTATCCATCCTCCTATGAATGTGATCCGTCTGGAGGTGAAGCTGCTGCATCCGTGCAGAAAGATCCTCAACCCATGGTGGTGGTATACTCGATCCTGCGTACTCGGGCTGAGGAGGTGGTGGGTAGTGAGGCTGGAAATGGTCTTGATACATCACTGGGTTATAAGGCATGAGACCGTATGCATGAGGGTCGACAGGAGCTGGTGGAGGGTCGATAGTGGCTTGCGGCACCTCGTTAACGAAGCTGGTTGCCTCGTTAACAGTGTTGGGTGGTGGCTGGAAATGGTCGTTAACGACCCTGGTTGGCTCGTCGACGAAGATGTGGCCTCCTAATCCCTCTGTGTCCATGTCTTCTTCTTCAAAGTTGAGCTCCTCAGTGCCGCCCTCGGTGTCGGCTTCCTCGGTGTTGTTGCCTACTACCTCGGTATCCTCTTGCTCATCTTCTTCTTCATATTCATCCATGTCGTCCTTCTCAAACCGGGTTTCACAAGGCCTAAGCGAGAGCTCGTCCTCTGGTTTTGGCTCCAATGGGTAAGGATGGCCCGTCCACACCTCGTACCAATTCGGTACATAGAGTAGCTCGTACATGTCGAGGGAAGGTATGACCAATCGATCTTGAACCTTCACCTTGTAGCCTCCCTCGGCTTGCACGAAAATCTCGGAACTATACCAATAGTTTTTGTTGAGGAGTTGGGCGTGGGCCGGTGTGTAGTGGGTGAGATCTACTCCAAGATTCTTAGCCAAGAGGCTAACCAAATTGCCACACCACACTTCCTTGGACTTGGTGGACTTCTCGAGATAGTAGAGCCATTCGTACCCCAAGTTCAAGGGGCCGGGCTCCTCGAAGAGGATGGTGCGGAAGCAAGCGACTTCCGTTCTTGTAGGCCGGTTCAACTCTTTCTTCGGCCAAAATGTTGCGGCGAGGACTCTCAAGATAATCCGGAAGATGGGGTTGACGATGTTTGCCCCGGATAGCGGCCGCGGTAGAGGATTGAACCTCTCCGGTGATGTAGCTCCAAGTGCGGGTCACTCGGTAGTCCTTCAAGCTATAGTCCCTTGTCGGGTTTGGTAGCTCCAAAATTGCATTGAACTCTGCCATTGTGCAATCACGGTCCTCGTTATTGAGCCGGAACCGAATGCGTCCCGCCGAGGTCTTCGACGAGAAGTTGGTCTCCAAGGTGGCCAAGAACTCGGATGTGAGGGCCGGATAGTGTGGCAAGCTCTCTTGCTTCAATAAGTGTGCGGCCCCAAGGATGATGAAGGTGTCCTTGACATCCGTGTAGATGCCCGTAGAGACGGTGCTAGACTTCGAGAACCATCGGGTGTAATGGTCTTTCTCCAAAAAATCCCGGTAGCGCCGTACATGGCTTTGACTGCTCAAAATCACATCGTCCACCCGGGGTGGAGATGGAGACCTGTGGTTCCTCCTCTTCTTCTGGGCTTTGGTAGCGGGTCTGCTTGAACTAGCCATGGATCCTACAAAATAATCAAAAATTTCCAAGATAAGATCCATTCAAAAATAATAGGTACGAGACCCCATACTTGGTCTCAAAATTAACCTCGGATTTATTCATAAACTACCCAATTGGGTTGTTCACGATGCTGGCCTTGGATCGATCATTGATGAAGTGCAGGGTCGTTAACGACCCGCCGAGAGCAAAACCAGTATGTTCTGAAATTAAATCTACCTCTAATCAGCACTAATCAAGCATGCAATCTTCTATTATGTTCCACAAATCCCCTATAGGGTCAAAGCACCCCATACTTACTCAATCACCCATCCCGAACATGCTAAGAATTACTCGGAATTTTGACATGCAAAGTTCGAACTTTTTAGATCTAGGACAAGAAAAATTCATGCTTTCCTAACTAAAGGGTTACCATAGTTAATCTAACATGAGTAGTCTCCCTAGAACATGAACAACTAAGCACAATCAAGAATTTTTAGAATGGAATTGAAGCATGCTCATCGATCTCCCTAAAAATCATGATTCAAGATATGAAATTCAACCCTATAAATAATCAATTAAGCAATTTTAAGCAAGGGTTTAGAAATCATACCGGAGAATCGAGAATTTAAAGAACAAGGATCGGAATCGGGGTAGTTAACGAGCTCGGCGTCGACGGTGTGTGGCCTCCGAACTCCAGTAACGATGGCGTCTCTGGCGGTCGTTAATGTGGGGATTCCGACTCGTTGGGAGAGAATTGAGAGGGATTGAGAGAGTTTTGGGTTTGAGAGTGAATGTTGAAGGGATTGTGGTAGAATTTTGGGAGGGGTAGAAGGGTTTTTATAGGAGGGGTAATGGGTAGAAGGGGGCGGCGGCTAGGGTTTAAAAAATTTAACTAGGTTAGAATTACTTACCTGCCCCGTATTGTGACGAATCGGATCTTCCGAACCGGGTCGTTAACGACCCTGGGTGGGTCGTTAACGAGCCGTCGTGGCCTTCTTGAGTGATTTTTCGACCCCCTTTTTTCTGAAATCTTGTTAGCTCAAATGATCTTATTTCTATCCTAAATTAAAACTAAAAAGAAAACTAAAAGAAAGCTAAGAAATAATCTAAAAAGAAAAAGAAAATAAAAAGAAAATAAACTAAACCTATTCTAAAAAGCGGGTTGCCTCCCGTAAGCGCTATGTTTAACGTCGTTAGCCCGACGAGCTCTCTTGCTAGTCTCATGGTGGTTAATCTATGGCCGTGTTGGGGTCTTGAGATACCCTGCTTGTAGCCTTACTGCCTCTGTGTTCTTGAATTGCTAAATTAGGGCCTTTTTCTTCTATCAGCAAGCTCGATATCCCTGGGTTATTGGTGTAGTCCGAAAGCCAAGGTGGTTTGGACTTTTCTGTAACCTCTGTAGTAGGGCCTTGGTTGAACTCGTGCACGTGAGAATCAGTGATCGACAGATGTGGCTCGGTAGGGACTGTGGTGTCGAGTTCGGGTTGAGTCAACTCTAGTTGTGCCACTCCAATTGGGTCGTTGGCTTTTTGATCTAAATTGAATTCCACCCGTTCCTCTCCTATATCAAAAGTGAGGAGTCCCTTTCGCACATCAACTCTTGCTCCTGTTGTGGCTAAGAATGGTCGCCTGAGAATTATGGGGACATGAGGGTCTTCAGGCATATCAAGGACAATAAAATCATTCGGTATAAAGAATTTCCCGACTTGAATAGGGTAATCGTCCACTACTCCTATGGCCTTGACACTTGACCCATCTGCCATGTACAGATTCATGTCTACTGGCTCTAGTGTTCCCATATTGGCTTTAGACCAGATTGAGAGCGGAACAAGACTAGCACTGGCACCAAAATCGCATAAAGCTTTGAACTTGTGGTTGCCTATGCCAATTGTGATTGCAAACCTCCCGGGATCTCCAAGCTTTTCTGGTAGAGCTATTGATCTGACCTCATCCTGCAGCTCTGTAATAGATCTTTTCCTGCTAAGAATATCTTTCAAGAATTTTGTGTAAGCTGGCATTTCGCTTAGGGCCTCAGCGAATGGGATGGAAATATTAATGCCCTGAAGAATTTTAACGAAACGCTTGAACTTACTCTCAGTAGAGTCCATAGATTTCTTAGTTGGAAATAGAAGAGTTTTCACCATTCTCGGAACCAAGTTAGGCTCGAGAGGTGAGAGTACCGGGTCGGCATTGAGGTCGACTGATATCCTCGGCGGGTCGTTACCGACCCTGATAGGGTCGTTAACTACCTTGGGATTGAGAGGGAGGCTCGGATTAATAGACTTACCTGGGTTAGGGTCGTTAGATACCCTCGGAGCCTCGTCATCCTGGCTTGTAGGCTCGGTACTAGCTCTCGCTGGCTCGTTAACGAACTGTTTTGCGAGGTCCTTTTCCTTCTTCTCTTCAGCTTGAATTCTTTCTGGTAGTGTCTTCCCGCTTCTGAGGTGTACCACTGCTATTTGGCCTCTAGGGTTCTCCTCGGGACGACCCGGAAGTTGCCCTTGTGATCTTGGAATCCGTGCAGCAAGATCTCCTAGTTGGGAATCAACGCTCCTCTTCCAAATATCGAATTCTCCCCATCTTTTATCTTGTCGGTTCAGCTTGGCTTGAACGTCATCAACCTTATTGTTCACTCCGTTGATGCTCTCTTTAATCTCCTGAACCCATGATGGCGTCTCCTGATGGCCTGGAGGTCGATATGGTGCAGGTCGTCTATCTTGTGGGGGCCCTGCGTAATTTTGACTTGTATTCTGATTGCCCCATGGTTGATAGTTGTTTGACCTGTCATTATAATTAGGTTGGTTCCTGTAGGGTCCTCTCACACTAGTACAAAAAAGGTGTTTTATCACCCTTAATTTATCACGGTTCCGTGTTAGAGGGACCTAAAAGGAATTTTTAGACTCTTTTATCACGGTTCTTTAAATGTCCGCGATAAAAAATAAATTGTCAAACTTTTTTAAACCTAATATATCACGGTTAGAAAAGAACCGTTATAGAAAGCTTTCACACATTGTATTTAATTTTATTATTATATTAACCTAGCCCCAAGCCCCGCATCTCCAAAAGCAGTTGTCCGATCGATTAACCTAGCCACAACAGAACTCGTCTCCTTCCTTCTCCGCGACGCCCGATCAGCCTCGCCGGACTCCTCACAACAACTCCCGTCGGCCTCCTCGCAACAACTCTCACCGTCCTCCTCGCAGCAACTCTTGCGGTCCTCCTCGCATCAAGTCTCGCGGATCTCCCCGCAGCAACTCTCGTCGTTCCCTTGTGGATCTCCTCGCAGCAGCAACTCGCGTATGCCTTTTGCAGCAACTCACGCCGACTTCTTCTCAACAACTATCGTCGGCCTCCTCACAACAATTCTTGCCCCTTTCCTGGCCACCAACGGGCACACACTTGTGTTTCACAAGCCACAGGTATCTCAATAGCCCTAATTCTCAAAATACCATATGAAACTTTCAATTGGCAATCTCAGCTTTTGATTCTCAATAAAACGTATCATTAGCAGAAAAAAAACCTAATTCTTAATTCTGATTTTAGTTATTGAGAACAAAGCCCTATCATGGCCAGCTTTTTAATTCTCAATCTAGTGCTTCTAATTCTCAATATCCTCCTCTATTGGAATTGAAGGAGAAGAAGTCAGACGTGATGTTGATTAATCAAGGATGTAGAAGAATTGTGTATTTTGAAAATTTTGAAATGTGAAGTTATGCGACATTGTAGGGAATGGATTATAGAGGGTTAATTTGCCATGTTTGGAGGCTGCTACATAATTTGGATTCTCTACAACCAAGTATGCAGCATTTTATGTGTACTTTCAGCCACATTTTATGTGTACTTTCTCATTGATTTTGTGAAAGTAATAGAAGTGTTGTCCAAGTTCATCTTGCATTCTGTCTTTTGCTCAGATATGTGAAACTATGTCTAGGATAGGTTTTTTTAAGGTTTGGTTCTTAGCAAACTCATCTTGATCATGCAAGTCCCAATATTATATATAAGAAACTTTTGCATCATTGCACATATTGACTACAAGAGATCAACTTTGACAGATTAGATTAGAATGGCAGCTACTATACAGAAGCATGAGATGGAAGAACAATTTCTCGATAACATGTATTTGGAGACAGAAAGAGGAATCACATGCCAGTAAGTTGCAGGTACATATTTTAACATCACTAGCATATACATGCTCATGAAATCTGATTTGAATCTTTTGAAGAAGCTTCTTGATTTGAATCTTATGAGCTGAACTGATGTCTTATATCAGTGCATAAATTTACCAGAACATTTATTTAGTTGACTGGGAAAGTTTTGTAGCACACATCTTGTTTACCAGCTCTTGATCATTTGTAATTGAATTCAATTAATTTGCAATTATAGCCTTGATGAGATGCAAGTAAATTATAAAATGAGTAGACGAGGTCAGTCAATTATGGGATCCTACATCCGACTTATTGAATATGTTATGAATTTAAGTCTTAGGTAGTTCATGATCATGTTGATAAATCCAACTTGTGTGCTCAAGGATTTTACCTACCCATCTCTGCCACAAGAACCAAAAAGGCCAGGTCTTCCCAAGTATTATGCTTTATATCGATTAAAACAAGGTTGATTGTGAGTTGTAAATCTCACCTGGACCTCTTTGTGATTAATTTTTTTTATATTATCTTTTGTTGGTGCAATAGTTTGGATATTTTAAAGTTGTGAGTATGTATTCAAATGAAGCTATTGGTGCTCCTGCAGGTGTAAATTTGGCCAGATTTACCCTTTCTTCTATACTTATTAACTTGAAAAAATTTGATTGTTTGCTGTCCTGCAACAAGGTGTTTTAGTTGCACACATAATGTGTTCGACCCTTTTGTTGGTGGAATATAGCAAGATTTGTTTGTCTCCATCATTTGTTGTCATGGTCATGGATTTATCTTGTGATTCTATCTTTTTTTCTTCTTGTTTTCCAAATATGCTAGAAAGTGGCTACTCCTATGGACCTATACAAGAGAGTGGGAATAGTCTTCAAGGTCAAAAGCCATGGTTTTTGCTTAAATAGAAAATCTTGCTACGTCGTACCAAGAAAGGCAGGTCTTGTGATCTGGATACTACCTCCTAGAGTTGTAAGTTCTCACCTTCAATGTTTTGTGCCTTACATGATCAGTTTTTTTCTCTGAGTTACTTCCTAACTATGTGCATGTGTACGTATGTGATCCTTTTTATTTTTGCTTTGCAGGTTTCTCTCAAACAGAATACTTTAAATGTAAAAGAAGTAGATTATTATGCATCACTATACAATGAAAGCCAAGCATAACTCAACATGTACGTTCCCGTTTTTGCTTCCCATTTCTTTTTGTGTTGTTAAAAAATGTCACTTGGAAACATCTTAAACTCAGTCAATGTCCATTCTTTAAATGATTATTGCATTTTAGACTTAACTAGTTTATTGTATATCTTAAGTTACTGCTATTTGTTTACTTGGAACAGGGAAAATGCAGATTGATCTATGTATCATCACTTGTTGATTTATCTGAAAGGTGCCTACTGCTCTTAGCTAGGTACTAGATGAAGGTTTTTCTATAGATGTATAAAAAAGAATATTTAATTTATCTTCCTAGTGTTTTGTAACTAAGTTCCCTCTTTTGAAGGAATTGTAGGATAATATTAACTTTATTCTTGATTCATGTTTGTAAGGCTCGAATGGATGTCTTATTTATTGAAAAAGACATGGCTTTTATTTTTATATCTGGATGTTGCCTACCGAGCTGAATATTTTTTTTTAAAATGAACTGTTTTTTATCCCGGTTCTTTAGAGAACCATGATAAAAACGTGAATAAATATCCCGATTGGAACCGTGATAAAAAACTGAAGTGTAACGCGCAATAGTATTAATTATACCGTTTTTTAGATGTTTTTATCCCGGTTCTAGAACCGTGATAAAAAGTGATCAATTATCACAGTTCCGTAACCTTATTTTTTTTATCCCGGAACATTTTATCCCGGTTTACAACCGGGATAAAATGTGACACGGAACCGGGATAAAATGCGTTTTTTGTACTAGTGTCATGTAATTCATCTCAGCTATTGTCTCAGCGGTTCTAACCTGCTCAATGTTAGTGCAAGCAGAAGTACTATGCGCAGAAGAACCACATTCTTGACATGATTGAGAGGATTTCAGAAAACTTACCTGTTTCCTCAAACGGTTGACCTCATCTTGTAAGAATTGATTTTTAACATCGGGGTTTCTTTTCTCTCTTTCTCTCTTTTTCTGATTTCAGTTAGTTACACTGTAACATGGTATCAGTTAGGTGATCGATTCTTCGATCTCATATTGCTTCCGCTCTTCATCTCAATCTCAATCGATCGATATGGTGAATTCACAAGTTTCATCTTCTCATCATCGTGATTCACCTGTTCATCGTGATTCCTCTGTCCATCGTGATCCTCTCCTGCGTGATCCTCTCAATCCATGGAACCGATCGCCGGTGAATGATCCTCAAAATCCGATGGACGAGCTCTATCTTCATCACAGCGATCATCCGAATTATGTCCTTTCAACAAGTCTTCTTGACGATCGCAATTACACAGCATGGCGAAGATCTGTTGAGGTCTCGCTTCTTGCCAAAAACAAGCTAGGGTTTGTTAATGGCGCCTGTGTTCGACCGCCGGGAGATTCAATTCATCGTGCTCACTGGGATAGATGTGATAATATGGTTTTTTCATGGCTCTTACACTCTGTTAACAAGGATATTGCAGAGTCGATTCTCTATTGTCGATCGGCGAGGCAGGTTTGGTTAGATCTGGAAGCTCGCTTCAGCAAAGTGGATCGAACCACTATCTATCAGATTCAGCGCGATCTTGCTTCGCTTTCTCAAGGTACACTTCCAATCACCGCTTATTTCACCAAATGCAAGAAGCTCTGGGATGAGTATCTTCTTTTAATGGAGTCCAAACTCTGTGATTGTGGTTCCAATCTTGTTGCTCGATCGATTCTTGAAGAACAACAAGTTGTTCAGTTTCTGATGGGGTTAGATGAATCTTTCTCTGTCATTCGAGGAAATATTTTGATGACTCAACCTCCTCCTTCAATCTCTTCTGTTTACAACATCGTTCTCCAAGAAGAGACTCAAAGAAGTCTCCACACACTGGTTTCCCCTATTGATGCTGAGTCTTCTGCTTTAGCTGCAAATAGGTCTCAAACAAGCTCTCAAAATCAGAATTCTGATAAAAAAGGGGGGAATCGGCCGTTTTGTGATCATTGCAAAATCATTGGACATCCAATTGCAAAATGTTGGAAGCTCCATGGTTATCCTCCAAACCATCCAAAATATAAACCAGAAGGCAAAATTGCAGCGTCTGTCTCTACCTCTAATGATTCTGATGATCAACGTTCTTTCACTAAGGAACAATATAATCAGTTACTTGCTTTGCTCAGCAAACAGACAATTGATACTTCTACAGATTCTTGTGCCTTCATGGCAGGTAATGCCTCGAGCTTACTTTCTTCTATTCAAAATTCATGTTGGATTATTGATAGCGGTGCAACGGATCATATAAACTTCATCTCGGTTGGGCACATAGAGACGTTTTTGAGTTTGTGGAGCCTGCTGGGTTTCGTACATAGCATCGTAATTCGCCAGCTTGTCCAACAGTTCCCACGCCTCTGTCGAGTTCATCTCTATAAAACCGCACGCAGTATGCGTGTTGATGCGGTTCTTGGTCTCCGCGTTGATACCCTGGAAAAAGATTTCTTGCAATACATATAAAGGTTGCCCATGAGTAGATCATTGTCTAAGCATCTCTTTAAATCTTTCCCATGTTTCAACAAATGTTTCATTAGGCAACTGGTGATAAGAGGTGATGCATTTCCTTAACTCTGTTGTCTTAGCAGGAGGGAAAAACTTTGTAAGAAATTGATCATACAAAGCTTTCCAAGTCCTGATAGACTTAGATGGTAGGCTCTCTAACCAGTTCAGGGCCTTTCCAGTAAGTGACCATCTAAAAGCTTTTAACAGACTATATTCTAGCGAGACACCTTCAGCAGCTATGGTGTCACATAAATCAAAAAAATTTCTAATATGCTCCATAGGGCACTCAGCATGTTTCCCTTCAAATTGAGCCCGTTTAATTAAGGATATAAATTGAGACTTGATCTCAAAAGGTTTCTCTATCGCAGGAAGCACAATAGGAGATTCTGGCACCCTCAGTTCCGGATGCGTGTATTGCTTGACATTCCTTGGATAGGCGTTTAGCTCTTCTTGCAGTCGAGCCTTGTCTGCGTCTGCGCCGTCCTTCTCAGCTTTCAGTGCCTCCATCTAGGTCCGGAGGATCTCTAACTCTCGAGCCATCTCTTCAGCTGTGGCCATGGCTCGGTTTTCTCGGAGTCGTCGGTGCAGGGAATGTTCGGGTTCTGAGTAATAACTGGAGCTATCAAACTGAAGCCTTCTTCGTCTTACCGGCATACACTGAGAAAAAAAACAAAGAAAACAAAAATTAAAAACAAAAACGGGGTCGGGCTATTCCCGATCCCAAAGATAAACTAACAACTCGTTGCTTCCCCGGCAACGGCGCCAATTTGTTGATAGGGTATTCTCGGCCAACAAATAAATTTGTAAGTCAAGACCCCACTGAGTACAGTGGAGTCAGGATCGTTCCACAAGAAGCAAGGTTGTTTGTCTATCAATCTAATAAAAATCAAACAAAATCAAACACAACACTCACGAGATGCCTCGTTAACGACCTTGTCAGGATCGTTACCGAACCACCGAATACAAAAATATCAATTAACGACCTAATAAAATTCCAATTAATATTCGGTACCGAGGCAAGTACTCAGCAACGAAGATTTACCAGAAATAATTCAATTAAAACAAAAATCTAGGATAAGGGACACCACAACATAGCCAAACATAAGAATTCGTAAGAAAATAAGATCATGCCTTTAAATAGATAGAGTCATCAACTTTCATTGACTTAACAAGTAAATTAATCTACTTTCATAAACTAACTAACTCAATTGCTTGTTTTGGATCAAAAGCTTGAAACTTTCGTTTTCAAACCATATCAACCTTCAAGTTACTAACTTTCTCTTTCAATCAAGTTAAAACTCAAATTACCTCAACTTCCGTTTCGGTATTAAGCACAACAAACAATCTCAATAAAAGATAAAAGGCATTCAACACACAATCTTACTCATCAAACATGCTCAACTAAGCCGGGCTTAACCCCGACCCTAGAAAAATAGACTACTCACTACTCATGATTAAGAAACTAAAAACTTCAACAAAAATAAACATTGAAACAAAACTTCAAACTTAAATTAATAACAAAAATATCGTCTTACAGAGATTCAGAAGAAAACTAAACAAAACATTCACCGAACCACAAACTCGATCAACGAACCTCGGAAACCGTCGTCTACCGAACCTCGTCACCGACTTCCGATCCGATTCTCTCTCTTTCGGCCTTCCTCCAAATCTTCTCCAAAAAAAAGCCAGCCCCCCCTTTCTATGCTAGATAGAAGGGTATTTATACTAGAAAATCCTAAAAAACTAAAAAGGCTAAAAGATAAAAACTTTCCTAAAAAGATAGAAACAATCTCTAAAAGATAGAAATAAAATCTAGAAAGATATTAAACCCTAAAATACATATTCTAATAACCCATAAAGATTCTAAAAAGATACTCAACCGATACGGAAATAAGATCCCGCTCAGGATCGGTGAATAATAAAAATAATACTCGAAATCTTTCTCTTCGTGGCCTCGTTAACGACCCTTCACAGCCTCGTTAACGATCCTGGGATTTGTTTTCTTCAACACCTCCTCTTGTACTCTTAAGCTTCGACTTCTTAAATCTTGCACTC
Organism: Fallopia convolvulus; assembly: GCA_964016875.1. NCBI lineage: Eukaryota > Viridiplantae > Streptophyta > Magnoliopsida > Caryophyllales > Polygonaceae > Fallopia > Fallopia convolvulus. Next base: position 34,281,245 of record OZ024724.1, on the reverse strand, counting down.
TCCCGTCCTTCACTGTGATGCTCCAAATTCAGCTCCATTCAGCTTCTTTCCTTGCTAAAACCTGCAAAATTCACAAAATAGTGTAGATTCCACTCTTTCCACAGATTTATGTAAAACTAACTAAAAATAATCAAAACTAAACCTAAACTTAAACAAAACTAAACCTAATAAACAAAGAAAACCTATCAAAAACTATACTAAAAATGCAAACATCAACTTCCCTTCCCGTGAGGACCAATGGACACGCCCGAAGCCTCAACTCCAACCACCACCACAAGACTTCTACCAAGAGCAAGTGTACGAGAGGGAGCGTCAAGCAAGGCTCCAAAGAGGACGTAGACGTGACAACCCCTTCGAGAGATCCTATACATGCCATTGAAGAATAAGAAATTGTGAGCTTTTCATACTCTTCTCTCTTACTTTTAAGTTTTGGTTTCCTTGTTTGATGGGGACATCAAAATTTTAAGTATGGGGTGGGGGTAAGTGTGTTCATGATTTCACTTGTTTATGTTTGTTTGTTATTTTGAGGATATTTAGTTTGTGTTTCTAGTTTGTATTTGGGATGTTTGTTTCTTGGTTTGTGGTTGATGAAAGACATGGATGATTAATTTGGTCTTGAATGGATGAGTATTTATTTTTGGTTTTAGAGAAATTTTTGCAAAATTCAAAAATCTAAAAAAAAATAAAAATTTTTTTGAAAAAATTGTGTTAAAAACAACAAAAAGATTTTGTGTTTTGTAGGTTTTGGACTAGAAATTCCCATCTTAGATTGCCAAAATAAAAGCTAATGATGATGTGAGCATGTAAATTCCTTTGCATATTTTTGGATAGTTTAGCCTCTTAAATGATGTTGCTTTTGATGTGATCATGATATCTTGCTTCTTTTATTGAACATGTGAGTTCTAGGATGAGTTCTTATGCAACTAAGTATGAGTGACCCTTGTGAGATTGATTTTTGGCCATTTTAGAGATTCTTGTTCATATTTGCATATCCCTCATGTTTCTTGTGTGATTAGCTCATTCATGCTTTGTAAAACTTGCTATTGCGGTGTTTATCTATTTTCCAAGACCGTCATGAGAATTGTCCTAGCATGGTCACATTGATTTTGAACTTTATTCTTCTAGTCACATAAATGTTCCAAATCCTACCATGAAGATAATCCTTTGTTTGTAGCCCGTTCTAGCCTAAGCCTTTATTTGAAACTCCTCAAAAATATTATTCCTAGCCTTATATGACTTGACCTTATGGGATTGGACTTTAGAAGAAAGGTTTGGATTGTATTTGAAGAGTTGAGATTCTCTTGGGTTTAAGGGCAAAGAATGGTGTTATGAATCATGTGGGTAGTGCATCTTTGTTGTACAAAAATGAAAAAAAAAAGAAAGAAAAGAAAGAAAGAAAATGTTGGAAATGTAAAGTGGAATAAAGCAAGGAGCTTAAGTGAAGAAAATGTTCCGACCGAGTTACAAGCAACATCGGGCCCGATGTCATAAGAAAGTCGGTCCAAATGTAGAAAGTGTTGAAAATCCAACAAAAAGCATAAGAGCAAAGATGAAGTGGAATGTTAAGTGAAGTTTTGGGTTGGAGGAAAAATGTTAAGTCTTTTGGGTGAGTGTGAAAGTAATTGTGGAATTTTGGTGAAGTTGGTGAGAGTTTAGGTTGTTCAATCCCCATTGTAAGCACCACAAGACCAAATAATTCCCACCTTGAGAAATACCAAAAGCCCCATTACAACCCGGCCGAATGGAACCTCTTTAAGGACCTCCATTGAGCCAAGTTCGAAATTCTTTGTGTACTTTGCATTAGGCATCTCTAGGTGGAGGAATTAGTGATATTAGCTTCAATAGTAAAGTCCTTACTTGCATGATTTTTGAGCTTGAGTGTTCATTGCTAAACCCAAACACATGATGAGTGATACACATTCACATATCCCTAAAGTGAGGCTTAGTTGCATTGACTTTATTCCTTGGAACACTTAATCATGTGTGATGATGTAATCTTGACTTCCATATTTGCATATTTGTGGACTTCCACTCTTGACTTCCACTAGGATGAGTTCTTATGCAACTAAGTATGAGGGTCGAGACATGGAGCAAAGGCCGAGCTAAAGCGGGAAGGAGAGAAGCAAGCCATGAAGAAGAACAAGAGAAGCCAACTAAGAAGAAGGTGGAACGAGGTCAGGACCGAGTTGCAACCACATCGGGCCCGACTTTGAAGTCTCCAACCTCAGACCGAGATGCATAGTAACTCGGGCCCGAGGTCCTCCGTGTCGGTCCGAGTCGGTCACCGAACTACTTGGGCTCCAAGGCACGAATTTGTGGACTTCCACTTTTGCCCCTCATCTAATCTATAAAAGGCCCCTTGTCTTCTAAGAAAGGGATGCTTGTTCATATTTGCATATCCCTCATTTTTGGCCATTTTTGGCCATATTTGCATATTTGTGGACTTCCACTCTTGACTTCCACTAGGATGAGTTCTTATGCAACTAAGTATGAGTGACCCTTGTGAGATTGATTTTTGGCCATTTTAGGGATGCTTGTTCATATTTGCATATCCCTCATTTTTCTTGTGTGATTAGCTCATTCATGCGTAGTAAAACTTGCTATTGCGGTGTTTATCTATTTTCCAAGACCGTCATGAGAATTGTCCTAGCATGGTCACCTTGATTTTGAACTTTATTCTTCTAGTCACATAAATGTTCCATATCCTACCATGAAGTTAATCCTTTGTTTGTAGCCCCGTTCTAGCCTAAGCCTTTGTTTGAAACTCCTCAAAAATATTATTCCTAACCTTATATGACTTGACCCTTATGGGATTGGACTTTAGAAGAGAGGTTTGGATTGTATTTGAAGAGTTGAGATTCTCTTGGGTTTAAGGGCAAAGAATGGTGTTATGAATCATGTGGGTAGTGCATCTTTGTTGTACAAAAATGAAAAAAAGAAAGAAAGGAAAGAAAGAAAATGTTGGAAATGTAAAGTGGAATAAAGCAAAGAGCTTAAGTGAAGAAAATGGTCCGACCGAGTTACAAGCAACATCGGGCCCGATGTCATAAGAAAGTCGGTCCAAATGTAGAAAGTGTTGAAAATCCAACAAAAAGCATAAGAGCAAAGATGAAGTGGAATGTTAAGTGAAGTTTTGGGGTGGAGGAAAAATGTTAAGTCTTTTGGGTGAGTGTGAAAGTAATTGTGGAATTTTGGTGAAGTTGGTGAGAGTTTAGGTTGTTCAATCCCCATTGTAAGCACCACAAGACCAAATAATTCCCACCTTGAGAAATACCAAAAGCCCCATTACAACCCGGCCGAATGGAATCTCTTTAAGGACCTCCATTGAGCCAAGTTCGAAATTCTTTGTGTACTTTGCATTAGGCATCTCTAGGTGGAGGAATTAGTGATATTAGCTTCAATAGTAAAGTCCTTACTTGCATGATTTTTGAGCTTGAGTGTTCATTGCTAAACCCAAACACATGATGAGTGATACACATTCACATATCCCTAAAGTGAGGCTTAGTTGCATTGACTTTATTCCTTGGAACACTTAATCATGTGTGATGATGTAATCTTGACTTCCATATTTGCATATTTGTGGACTTCCACTCTTGACTTCCACTAGGATGAGTTCTTATGCAACTAAGTATGAGGGTCGAGACATGGAGCAAAGGCCGAGCTAAAGCGGGAAGGAGAGAAGCAAGCCATGAAGAAGAACAAGAGAAGCCAACTAAGAAGAAGGTGGAACGAGGTCAGGACCGAGTTGCAACCACATCGGGCCCGACTTTGAAGTCTCCAACCTCAGACCGAGATGCATAGTAACTCGGGCCCGAGGTCCTCCGTGTCGGTCCGAGTCGGTCACCGAACTACTTGGGCTCCAAGGCACGAATTTGTGGACTTCCACTTTTGCCCCTCATCTAATCTATAAAAGGCCCCTTGTCTTCTAAGAAAGGGATGCTTGTTCATATTTGCATATCCCTCATTTTTGGCCATTTTTGGCCATATTTGCATATTTGTGGACTTCCACTCTTGACTTCCACTAGGATGAGTTCTTATGCAACTAAGTATGAGTGACCCTTGTGAGATTGATTTTTGGCCATTTTAGGGATGCTTGTTCATATTTGCATATCCCTCATTTTTCTTGTGTGATTAGCTCATTCATGCGTAGTAAAACTTGCTATTGCGGTGTTTATCTATTTTCCAAGACCGTCATGAGAATTGTCCTAGCATGGTCACCTTGATTTTGAACTTTATTCTTCTAGTCACATAAATGTTCCATATCCTACCATGAAGTTAATCCTTTGTTTGTAGCCCCGTTCTAGCCTAAGCCTTTGTTTGAAACTCCTCAAAAATATTATTCCTAACCTTATATGACTTGACCCTTATGGGATTGGACTTTAGAAGAGAGGTTTGGATTGTATTTGAAGAGTTGAGATTCTCTTGGGTTTAAGGGCAAAGAATGGTGTTATGAATCATGTGGGTAGTGCATCTTTGTTGTACAAAAATGAAAAAAAGAAAGAAAGGAAAGAAAGAAAATGTTGGAAATGTAAAGTGGAATAAAGCAAAGAGCTTAAGTGAAGAAAATGGTCCGACCGAGTTACAAGCAACATCGGGCCCGATGTCATAAGAAAGTCGGTCCAAATGTAGAAAGTGTTGAAAATCCAACAAAAAGCATAAGAGCAAAGATGAAGTGGAATGTTAAGTGAAGTTTTGGGGTGGAGGAAAAATGTTAAGTCTTTTGGGTGAGTGTGAAAGTAATTGTGGAATTTTGGTGAAGTTGGTGAGAGTTTAGGTTGTTCAATCCCCATTGTAAGCACCACAAGACCAAATAATTCCCACCTTGAGAAATACCAAAAGCCCCATTACAACCCGGCCGAATGGAACCTCTTTAAGGACCTCCATTGAGCCAAGTTCGAAATTCTTTGTGTACTTTGCATTAGGCATCTCTAGGTGGAGGAATTAGTGATATTAGCTTCAAAAGTAAAGTCCTTACTTGCATGATTTTTGAGCTTGAGTATTCATTGCTAAACCCAAACACATGATGAGTGATACACATTCACATATCCCTAAAGTGAGGCTTAGTTGCATTGACTTTATTCCTTGGAACACTTAATCATGTGTGATGAGGTAATCTTGCTTGAATATCAATCACTTGTGCTTAAAATGTGTTTTCATACGAGGCTTTACTTGAAGATTATGTTTCGGTCTTGCTTACATTGTTATTGCTTGAGGAAAAGCAAGTTTAAGTATGGGGTATTTTGATGTCTCTCTATTTGGTGGTGTTTTCATATGTGATTTCCTTTGTAAATATGTTTCTTTTTCCCCTTTTCTTGTGCGTTTTGTTCCTTTTTAGCTTAGTTCCCGTATTTCTATGAGATTCGGAGACTATGCGCATTTTATGTGTTTTGTAGGTAATTTGGCATGAATCGAGGATCGATTTGAAGGAGGGTCGAGACATGGAGCAAAGGCCGAGCTAAAGCGGGAAAGAGAGGAGAAAGCCATGAAGAAGAACAAGAGGAAAGCCAACAAGAAGAAGGTGGAACGAGGTCCGGACCGAGTTGCAACCACGCCGGGCCCGACTTGGGAGATTCCAACCTCGGACCGAGATGCACAGTAACTCGGGCCCGAGGTCCTCCGTGTCGATCCGAGTCGGTCACCGGACTACTTGGGCTCCAAAGCACGAATTTGTGGACTTCCACTTTTGCCCCTCATCTAATCTATAAAAGGCCCTCTTGTCTCTAATTTGGGGTCCCTCTCATACACACAAAAGGGGGGAAAGGGTTCCCACACTTGGAAAAGGAACCAAGAGGATACTTGGAGAGCAAGGAGGAAGGAGAGGAGGAGGAAGAGAGAGAGAATCGGCCAAGAGAGGAAGACTTGATAGGTTTTGTTGGTAGATTTGCTTTGATTTGCTTTGTTCTTGTGGATTTGAAAACCCTTGATTGGAATTTGTGGATTGCTTTGGATTTGAATGAAACTTTGCTTTGTTTTGAGATTGATTATGATGATTGCTTTCCCTTTTGATTTGATTGCTTTCTTTGCTTGTCACATGGAGTAGATCTCCTTGATCTTGGGTTATGGGGGAAAACCCTAGCTAGGTTTAGGCTAGAAACCCCAATTCCATAGCCTTGAGTGTTTGATCTAAGGAAACCACTCTACATAGAGCTATAATTCCTTGCGAAAGTTGGGAATCAAGGCTTGAGATTGGCAAAGTAGCGAAAGTGAACATGTGTCAATCTCAAGACCTTGCTTCGAAGGGGATTTCCCCAAGGATCGAGGTGTAGAAGTGGTTGGAACGAGGGCGAAAGCACTCGATCCTAGTCCGATCATCACTCATTGCTTGAATTGGGGTGGAAAAGCCTAAATAAACTAGAGAAGGAACCCAAAAGCCCAAGATCTACTTTTAAATCTTTGAAGTTCGACATCCCCAGCTACCTCGGGCCCGACTTACCCAGTGTCGGTCCCGACTTCCTCTTGTAGCCAACCTCGGGCCCGACGTGACCTCAGTGTCGATCCCGACTGTTTTCTTTGTTTTCCTTTGTTTTATGCTCTCCTTTCTAGCTTCCTAGTATCTAGGCACATCGATCGAGTAGACTTCCCGAGTGTTCGACACCCACCACGTGCTACAACGGGGTCGGGTTATAAATTGTATCTCTAGACCCTCGCATTTCGAGGCGATCACAAGTGTTCGATGTAATGTCCATGTAAATGTCACTCCTAAATGTGGCATTCAGTTTCTAGGTTCGAATTTATTTTTCTATTCGATCGGTCTTGATTATCTATTGCAAAATGTGCTTTTTGGCTTGATACTATCCTCATTCTCTATGCTTATGCCTAGATGTCTTTAAAGTTCACTTGTTTTTACTCATTTTGCCTTAAAAATTGACATGCGATCTAACATTGCACGCCAAATGTTAGTTGAAATGTCCATGTAAATGCTACTCCTAAATGTAGCATTCAGTTTCTAGGTTCGAATTTATGATTTTATTAGATACGTCTTTATTTTGTAGTGCAGAATATGCTTATTGGCTTGATACCATCCTCATTCTTTATGTTTATGCCTAGATGTCTTTAAAGTTCACTTGTTTTTTCTCCTTTTTCCTTTGAAATTTGAGTTGCGATCTAACATTGCACGCCAATTGTTCGATGAAATGTCCATGTATATGTCACTCCTAAATATGGCATTCAGTTTCTAGGATTGAATTTATACATTTATTCGATCGGTCTTGTTTTTATAGTGTAGAATGTGCTTATTTGCTTAATATTATCCTCATTCTTTATGCTTATGCCTATATGTCTTTAAATTCACTTATTTTTTCTCCTTTTGCCTTTAAAATTTGACTTTTTATCTAACATTGCACACCAAGTGTTCAATAAATTGTCCATGTAAATGTCACTCCTAAATTTGGCATTCGGTTTCTAGGTTTGAATTTATGCTTTTATTGGATCGGTCTTGATTTTGTAGTGCAGAATATGCTTGTTGGCTTGATACTATCCTCATTCTTTATGCTTATGCCTAAATGTCTTTTAAGATCACTTGTTTTTTCTTCTTTTGCCTTTAAAATAACTTGTGATCTAACATTGCACGCCCTGTGTTCGATAAAATGTCCATGTAAATGTAACTCCTAAATATGGCATTCGGTTTCTAGGTTTGAATTTATACTTTTATTCGATCGGTCTTGCTTTTATAGTGCAGAATGTGCTTATTGGCTTGATACTATCCTCATTCTTTATACTTATGCCTAGATGTCTTTCAAGTTCACTTGTTTTTTCTCCTTTTCCCTTTAAAATGACTTGTGATCTAACATTTCACGCCAAGTGTTCGATGAAGTGTCCATTTAAATGTAACTCCTAAATATGGCATGCGTTTTCTAGGTTGGAATTTATACATTTATTTGATCGGTCTTGCTTTTATAGTGCAAAATGTCCTTATTGGCTTAATATTATGTCCTTTGTTTATGCTTATGCCTATATGTCTTTAAATTCACTTATTTTTCTCCTTTCGCCTTTAATATTTGACTTGTGATCTAACATTGCACGCCAAGTGTTCGATCAAATGTCCATGTAAATGTCACTCCTAAATGTGGCATTCGGTTTCTAGGTTTGAATTTATGCTTTTTTTAGATACATCTTGATTTTGTATTGCATAATGTGCTTATTGACATGATACTATCCTCATTCTTTATGCTTATGCCTAGATGTCTTTAAACTTCACTTGTTTTTCCTCATTTTGCCTTTAAAATTGGACTTTTGATCCATCATTCCACGCCAAGTGTTCGATTAAATGTCCATGTAAATGTTACTCCTAAATGTAGCATTCAGTTCCCAGGTTCGAATTTATGATTTTATTAGATACGTCTTTATTTTGTAGTGCAGAATGTGCTTATTGGTTTGATAATATCCTCATTCTTTATGTTTATGCCTAGATGTCTTTAAAGTTCACTTGTTTTTTCTCCTTTTTCCTTTAAAATTTGACTTGCGATCTAACGTTGCACGCCAATTGTTCGATGAAATGTCCATGTATATGTCACTCCTAAATGTGGCATTCGGTTTTTAGGTTCGAATATGCTCTTATTTGATCGGTCTTGATTTTGTTGTCCAGAATGTGCTTATTAACTTGATACTTTCCTCATTCTTTATGCTTATTCCTAGATGTCTTTAAAGTTCACTTGTTTTTTCTCGTTTTGCCTTTAAAACGACTTGGGATCTAGCATTGCACGTCAAGTCTTCGATGAAATGTCTATGTAAATGTCACTCGTAAATGTGGCATTTGGTTTCTAGGTTCGAATTTATGCTTATATTGGATCGGTCTTGAGTTTGTAGTGTAGACTGTTCTTATTGGCTTGATACTATCCTCATTCTTTATGCTTTTTCCTAGATGTCTTTAAAATTACCTTGTTTTTTCTTCTTTTCCCTTTAAAATGACTTGTGATCTAATATTGCATGACAAGTTTTTGATGAAATGTCCATATAAATGTAACACCTAAATGTGGCATTTGGTTTCTAGGTTCGAACTTATGCTTTTATTCGATACGTCTTGATTTTGTAGTGTAGAATTGGCTTGACACTATCCTCATTTTTTATGCTTATGCCTAGATGTCTTTAAAGTTAACTTGTTTTTTCTCCTTTTGCCTTTAAAATGACTTGTGATCTAACATTGCACGCCAAATGTTCGATGAAATGTCCATGTAAATTTTACTCCTAAATGTGGCATCCGGTTTCTAGGTTTGAAATTATGCTTTGATCGGATCGGTCTTGAGTTTGTAGTGTAGACTGTTCTTATTGGCTTGATACTATCCTAATTCTTTATGCTTATGCCAAGTTGGCTTTAAAGTTCACTTGTTTTTACACATTTTTCCTTTAAAATGACTTGTGATCTAACATGGCATGCCACATGTTCGAAGAAATGTCCATGTAAATGTGACTCCTATGTGTGGTATTTGGTTTTTATGTTCGAATATGCTCTTATTCGATCGGTCTTGATTTTGTAGTGCAGAATGTGCTTCTTTAGTTGATACTATCCTCATTCTTTATTCTTATGCCTAGATATCTTTAAAGTTCAGTTGTTTTTTCTCCTTTTGCCTTTAAAATTTGACTTGTGATCTAACATTTCACTCCAAGAGTTCGATGAAATGTCCATTTAAATGTTACTCCTAAATGTGGCAATCATATTCTAGGTTCGAATTTATGCTTTTATTCGATACGTGTTGATTTTGTAGTGCAGAATGTGCTTATTGGCTTGAAACTGTCCTCATTCTTTATGTTTATGGCTAGATGTCTTTAAAGTTCACTTGTTTTTTTCTACTTTTTCCTTTAAAATTTGACTTGCGATCTTACATTGCACGCCAAGTGTTTGATGAAATGTCCATGTAAATGTCACTCCTAAATGTGGCATTCGGTTTTTAGGTTAAAAATTTTGCTTTTATTGGATCGGTCTAGATTTTGTAGGGTAGGGTGTGCTTATTGGCTTGATACTATCCTCATTAGTTATGCTTATGCCTAGATGTCTTTAAAGATCACTTGTATTTTCTCCTTTTGTCTTTAAAATGACTTGTGATCTAACATTGTACGCCAAGTGTTCGACGAATTGTCCATGTAAATGTCACTCATAAATGTGGCATTCGGTTTTTAGGTTAAAAATTTTGCTTTTATTGGATCGGTCTAGATTTTGTAGGGTAGGGTGTGCTTATTGGCTTGATACTATCCTCATTATTTATGCTTATGCCTAGATGTCTTTAAAGATCACTTGTTTTTTCTCCTTTTGTCTTTAAAATGACTTGTGATCTAACATTGCACGCCAAGTGTTCGACGAATTGTCCATGAAAATGTCACTCCTAAATGTGGCATTCGGTTTCTAGGTTCAAAATTTTGCTTTTATTGGATCAGACTAGATTTTGTAGTGTACAATGTGCTTATTGGCTTGATACAATCCTCATTTTTTATGCTTATGCCTAGATGTCTTTAAAAATCACTTGTTTTTTCTCCTTTTGTCTTTAAAATGACAGGTGATCTAACATTGCACGCCACGTGTTCGATGAAATGTCTATGTAAATGTCACTCCTAAGTGTGGTATATGGTAGTTAGGTTCGAATATGCTCTTATTCGACCAGTCTTGATTTTGTAGTGCAGAATGTGCTTATTTACTTGATACTATCCTCATTCTTTATTCTTATGCTTAGATGTCTTTAAAGTTCAGTTGTTTTTCTCCTTTTTCGAATAAAATTTGACTTGTGATCTAACATTTCACGCCAAGTGTTCGATGAAATGTCCATGTAAATGTCACTCCTATATGTGTCAATCATATTCTAAGTTCGAATTTATGCTTTTATTCGATATTTCTTGATTTTGTAGTGCAAAATGTGCTTATTTTCTTGATACTATCATCATTCTTTATGATTATTCCTAGATGTCTTTAAAGTTCACTTGTTTTTTCTCCTTTGGCCTTTAAAACGACTTGGGATCTAGCATAGCACGCCTAGTGTTCGATGAAATGTCCATTTAAATGTCACTCCTAAATGTGGCATTTGGTTTTTAGGTTCGAATTTATGCTTTTATTGGATCGTTCTCGAGTTTGTAGTGTAGACTGTTCTTATTAGGTTGATACTATCCTCATTCTTTATGCTTATGCCTAGATGTCTTTAAAGTTACCTTGTTTTTTCTCCTTTTGACTTTAAAATGACTTGTGATCTAACATTGCACGCCAAGTGTTCGATGAAATGTCCATATAAATGTCACACCTTAATGTGGCATTTGGTTTCTAGGTTCGAATTTATGCTTTTATTCAATACGTCTTGATTTTGTAGTGCAGAATGTGCTTGTTGGCTTGATACTATCCTCATTTTTTATGCTTATGCCAAGATGTCTTGAAATTTCACATGTTTTTTCTCCTTTTCCCTTTAAAATGACTTGTGATCTAACATTGCACGCCAAGTGTTCGATGAAATGTCCATAATGTCACTCCTAAATGTGGCATTCGGTTTCTAGGTTCGAATTTATGCTTTTATTGGATCGGTCTTCAGTTTTTAGTGTAGAGTGTTCTTATTTGCTTGATACTATCCTCATTCTTTATGCTTATGCCTAGATGTCTTTAAAGTTCACTTGTTTCTTCTCCTTTTGCCTTTAAAATGACTTGTGATCTATCATTGCACGCCACATGTTCGATGAAATGTCCATGTAAATGTGACTCCTAAGTGTGGTATTTGGTTTTTAGGTTCGAATATGCTCTTATTCGATCTGTCTTGATTTTGTAGTGCAGAATGTGCTATTGGCTTGATACTATCCTCATTCTTTATGCTTATGCCTAGATGTCTTTCAAGTTCACTTGTTTTTTCTCCTTTTGCCTTTTAAATGACTTGTGATCTAACATTTCACGCCAAGTGTTCGATGAAATGTCAATGTAAATGTAACTCTTAAATGTGGCATTCAGTTTCTAGGTTTGAATTTATACTTTTATTCGATCGGGATTGCTTTTATAGTGCAGAATATGCTTATTGACTTGATACTATCCTCATTCTTTATGCTTATGCCTAGATGTCTTTAAAGTTCACTTGTTTTTTCTCCTTTTTCCTTTAAAATGACTTGTGATCTAACATTACCTGCCATATGTTCGATGAAATGTCCATGTAAATGTGACTCCTATGTGTGGTATTTGGTTTTTATGTTCGAATATGCTCTTATTCGATCGGTCTTGATTTTGTAGTGCAGAATGTGATTATTGGCTTGATACTATCCTCATTCTTTATGCTTATGCCTAGATGTCTTTCAAGTTCACTTGTTTTTTCTCCTTTTGCCTTTAAAATGACTAGTGATCTAACAATTCACGCCAAGTGTTTGATGAAATGTCCATGTAAATGTCACTCCTAAATGTGGTATTCGGTTTTTAGGTTCGAATATGCTCTTATTTGATCGGTCTTGATTTTGTAGTGCACAATGTGCTTATTGGCTTGATACTATCCTCATTATTTATGCTTATGCCTAGATGTCATTCAAGCTCACTTTTTTTTCCTCATTTTGCCTTTAAAATTTGACTTGGGATGTAACATTGCACGCCAAGTGTTGGATGAAATGTCCATGTAAATGTCACTGCTAAATGTGGCATTCGGTTTCAAGGTTTGAATTTATTCTTTTTTTTAGATACGTCTTGAGTGTGTAGTGTATAATGTGCTTATTGGCTTGATACTATCATCATTCTTTATGCTTATGCCTAGATGTCTTTAAAGATCACTTGTTTTTTCTCCTATATTCCCTTAAAAGGACTTTTAATCTAACATTGCACGCCAAGTGTTTGATGAAATGTCCATGAAAATGTAATTCCTAAATAAAGCATTTGTTTTTTAGGTTCGAATTTATGCTTTTATTGGATCGGTCTTGAGTTTGTAGTGTAGACTGTTCTTATTGGCTTGATATTGTCCTCATTCTTTATGCTTATGCCTTGATGTCTTTAAAGTTCACTTGTTTTTTCTCCTTTTGCCTTTAAAATGACTAGTGATCTAACATTTCACGCCAAGTGTTTGATGAAATGTCCATGTAAATGTCACTCCTAAATGTGGTATTCGGTTTCTAGGTTTGAATTTATGCTTTTATTTGATCGGTCTTGATTTTGTAGGCTTGATATTATCCTCATTATTTATGCTTATGCCTAGATGTCATTCAAGCTCACTTTTTTTTTCCTCCTTTTGCCTTTAAAATGGCTTGTGATCTAACTTTGCACGCAGAGTGTTCGATGAAATGTCCATGTAAATGTCATATCTAAATGTAGCATTTGGTTTCTATGTTCGATATTGTGCTTTTAATCGATATGTCTTAATTTTGTAATGTAGAATGTGCTTATTAGCTTGATACTATCTTAATTTTTTATGCTTATGCCTAGATGTCATTCAAGTTCACTTGTTTTTTCTCCTTTTGCCTTTAAAATGACTTGTGATCTAACATTGCACGCCAAGTTTTCGATGAAATGTCCATGTAAATGTCACTCCTAAATGTGGCATTCGGTTTCAAGGTTTGAATTTTTTTTTTTTTTTAGATACGTCTTGAGATTGTACTGCATAATGTGCTTACTGGCTTGATACTATCCTTATTCTTTATGCTTATGCCTAGATGTCTTTAAAGATGACTTGTTTTTCTCCTTTATTCCTGTAAAATGACGTGTGATCTAACATTGCACGGCAAGTGTTCGATGAAATGTCAATGTAAATGTAATTCCTAAATGTGGCATTCGGTTTCTAGGTTCGAATTTATGCTTTTATTGGATCGGTCTTGAGTTTGTAGTGTAGACTGTTCTTATTGGCTCGATACTATCTTCATTCTTTATGCGTATGCATTGATGTCATTAAAGTTCACTTGTTTTTTCTCCTTTTGCCTTAAAAATGACTTGTGATCTACCCCTAGACCCTCTTCTGCGGCAAATGGTACTGAGGTTTCACTGCCACTAAGCTGCTTGTCACCTCGACGAGCAGCTTACGATTAGTAAGACCAAGTCTGTCAATTCGTCCTCTAGTAATGGTGGTAGGAAGGCGACCCTTGAGAGAAGGAGGTCTACCCAATTGATGGGGAAAGTTGATGGCGGAAGTGCACATCAACATGTGGAGGGTTCCAAACAGGTTGATCAGCAGGTATGGCCTGCTAGAAATAGGCAAGGGAATACCTCTTCTAGGAGTTTGGATTGCTCCAATGGGGATATGAGAGCGGTGCAAGAGTCATTGATGGATAGTAACGGAAGGTCATCGTTTGATGGTATTTTGAATCTTGATTCTAGCAGGGTTGATGTGTTGGGTGGGTTTAATGGCTCGGTTGATGCCACTTCAGTCAATGGTTCATCTGTACCATCTGATCTCACCGCTTCTGATACAGATAGCGTGTCCTCTGGTAGCACTTCTGGCCCACATGAGAATAGTAGCAATGGTCGCCAGGGCGGGCCCCGTGGAATAATGGCCTCAGCTAGGTTTTGGCAGGAGACGAACATGCGGTTAAGGCGATTGTAGGACCCAGGTTCAGTATCGTCCATCAGTCCTTCATCAAAAAATGCTACCTCTAAGCTTACACAATCGAGGAAGTTTAATGATGGTTCAGTAATGTCCCCCCGAATGATGTCATCACCTAATAGAGGGGGCATAAGGTCTGCTTCTCCAAGTAAGCTGATGACACCGTCGCCTATACGGGGAAGTAGTCCTTCCAGGGTAAGAAGCTCAATTGCTGGATCCTTGAATAGCAGCTTTTGTGACACGCCTTCTCTACTTAGTTATATTGTGGATGTTCGGAGAGGAAAGGTAGGGGAGAACCGCATCATTGATGCACACCAGCTAAGGCTTCTTTATAACAGGCACATGCAATGGCGGTTTGTAAATGCCGGAACAGATATTGCATTGTTTGTTCAGAAACAAAGTGTTGAGGTATGACATTTCATTGCTTTCAAGTATATAGGCACATTGAAATTATTTTATCTTGTATTCTAAATTTCTAATGCATGATTGTCTAGAAACTAGTTCACAACATTAGCATGTAAATCTATAATACACATTGTCCCTTTAGTTTCTCACCTATCTTCTTTAGGGGGCACATCTTGTCAAGTCTAGGCTGTAATGTTAAGTGATCTATGTAGTCTACATGATCTGTCAGGATAACAAATGATTTTATCTGTAGGATTTTGTTGATTATTGCGTGGTGTTTTATGTCATTTTCATCAGCTTTTGCATGTTGTTTTTAGTCGCTAGATACCTTTAGGTGCAATTTGTTTGATTACACTATTTTCTTGTATCGTCAATGTACATGTTTTCAGCCAACACCGAAAGCATGTCTCTTTTCTAATAACGTATTGTTTTCATAGTAACAGAAGAATTTGTGGAATGCATGGATAACAATAACAGGATTAAGAGACTCTGTCAGACACAAAAGAGCGCAATTACAACTATTGAAACAAAAATTGAATCTAACTTCCATTCTGAAGACACATGTAATGCTTAAATTTCCAGTGTGCTTATGATGTCATGCGTCCTAGTTTCTTTCTCTTGCACTCCCACTATAGAGCACTTTGATAATAGTTTCTGACCTTGCTTCGATGCCTTAATTTTTGTTGAATTGTAAATATAGATAGTCGATCTATATTATTCCATAACTGCTTTTTGGTTCAACTGTATTGCATATTGTCACTAACCTTAGTGGTGTAGAAAGTTGAGCGATAAGTTGGTTATAGACAATGTGTCAATGAAATGTACCGAAAGATGAACACTTATTTTCATAATGAAATGATTTTAGGCATCTTGTTATGTGGAACTGTAGTTTTATTGATTATTTTTTTCTTCTTTTCGCATATCCATTTTCTGTAAAGTTTTTTTTTGGATGAAGTAATAGTTATTGTGATTTGTGATGGGTGTTATCTTCTAAAAAAGACTATTTTTTGGCTATTGTAGGTCAACTATTTGGATGAGTGGTCCCTTATGGACGAGGATCATTCTAGTGCTTTGCAAGGAGCAATTGAGGATCTCAAAGCTAGCACTCTTCGTCTTCCTGTAGTTGGAGCAGCCATTGTGCGCAATTCATTTCTAGCTCTATTCCTTCTTTTGTTGCACATGGCTTGATGTATATTCTGAAAGTTTTGTTTCTCTCCCAATAGGTTGACGTACTGATGTCTCTCTATTTGGTGGTGTCTTCATATGTGATTTCCTTTGTAAACATGTTTCTTTTTCCCCTTTTCTTGTGCGTTTTGTTCCTTTTTAGCCCAGTTCCCGTATTTCTATAAGATTCGGAGACTACGCACCTTTTATGTGTTTTGTAGGTAATTTGGCATGAATCAAGGATCGATTTGAAGGAGGGTCGAGACATGGAGCAAAGGCCGAGCTAAAGCGGGAAGGAGAGAAGCAAGCCATGAAGAAGAACAAGAGAAGCCAACTAAGAAGAAGGTGGAACGAGGTCAGGACCGAGTTGCAACCACATTGGGCCCGACTTTGAAGTCTCCAACCTCGGAGCGAGATGCACAGTAACTCGGGCCCGAGGTCCTCCGTGTCGGTCCGAGTCGGTCACCGAACTACTTGGGCTCCAAGGCATGAATTTGTGGACTTCCACTTTTGCCCCTCATCTAATCTATAAAAGGCCCTCTTGTCTTCTAAGAAAGGGTTCCCTCACACACACACAAAAAGGGGGTTCCAAGGGAGCCAAGAGGATACTTGGAGAGCAAGGAGGAAGGAGAAGAGGAGGAAGAGAGAGAGAATCGGCCAAGAGAGAGGAAGGCTCGATAGGTTTTGTTGATTGTTTAGCTTTGTTTTGTTTTGATCTTGTGGATTTGAAAACCCTTGATTGGAATTTGCGGATTGCTTTGGATTTGAATGAAACTTTGCTTTGTTTTGAGATTGATTATGATGATTGCTTTCCCTTTTGATTTGATTGCTTTCTTTGCTTATCACATGGAGTAGATCTCCTTGATCTTGGGTTATGGGGGAAAACCCTAGCTAGAAACCCCAATTCCATAGCCTTGAGTGTTTGATCTAAGGAACCCACTCTACATAGGGCTACAATTCCTTGCGAAAGTTGGGAATCAAGGCTTGAGATTGGCAAAGTAGCGAAAGTGAACATGTGTCAATCTCAAGACCTTGCTTCGAAGGGGATTTCCCCATGGATCGAGGTGTAGAAGTGGTTGGAATGAGGGAGAAAGCACTCGATCCTAGTCCGATCATCACTCATTGCTTGAATTGGGGTGGAAAAGCCTTAAATCTACTAGGGAAGGAACCCAAAAGCCCAAGATCTACTTTTAAATCTTTGAGTTTGACATCCCCAGATACCTCGGGCCCGACTTACCCAGTGTCGGTCCCGACTTCCTCTTGTCGCCAACCTCGGGCCCGACGTGACCTTAGTGTCGGTCCCGACTGTTTTCTTTGTTTTCCTTTGTTTTATGCTCTCCTTTCTAGCTTCCTAGTATCTAGGCACATCGATCGAGTAGACTTCCCGAGTGTTCGACACCCACCACGTACTACAACGGGGTCGGGTTATAAATTGTATCTCTTGACCCTCGCATCCGAGAGCGATCAAAAGATTGGCGTCGTTGCCGGGGAAGTCTAAGTGCATTGAGTGCCATTTTGGTGAGTTCCTTGTGATTTGGTAGTGATTTGGGTGAGGGAATAGCCCAAACCCTTTGTTTGTTTTTGATTTGTTTTGGTTTGTGTTTTTGTTTCATAGGTGTATGCTAGCTCGTTCCTCCCGAGGAACACTTGAGCTTGAGTTTGTGAGTGATCCGGAAAGTATTCTCAAAGAAGCCCGAAGAAGGAAAAGGATGGCGAATCAAGCTCTCCATGTTGATGAGGAGTTGGCTCAACTTAGGGCCGAAATGGCTAGATTGCAACTTGAGAGGGACAATCAAGAGGAGGTGGCAAGAAGAGAACGGGAGCAACGGATGAGAGCCGAGGCTCAACTCAACGCTCTACCCCGGAATGCACGCCAATACATGCATCCGGAGTTGAGGGTACCCGAGCTGGCTATTGTGCTTCCCGAGGTTGCCAAGAATTTCGAGATCAAGACGCAATTCATCTCCCTCATCAAGCGTGATCAATTCGAGGGCCGTCCACATGAGTGTCCCATAGAGCATGTTAAACGATTTATGGATATGTGTGAGACGATCTCCACCGACGAGGAGACATTGGAGTATGTGCTTCTAAAGGCGTTCAAATGGTCACTTGGGGGAAAGGCCACACATTGGCTCGAGAGCCAAGCTCCTAGGTCAATCACAACTTGGAAGACACTCTATGACGCTTTCTTGATGAAGTTCTTCCCACCCTCAAAGACAACCGAGTTAAGAAGGAAGATTGCAAGTTTTCAACAAGGTCCGAATGAGCCCCTCTTCGAAGCATGGGACCATTTCAAGGAGATGTTGCGCCAATGTCCTACTCATGGCCAACAACCATATGTACTTCAAGACATCTTTTTCCAAGGCATCAATCCGGCAACGAAGGACAAGCTCAATCTCCACACCGATTGTGGGTTCATAGACTTGACACCGGATCAAGCTTGGGAGCTACTTGACAAGCTATCCGATTATGAGGCAATGTATGGGGTGAGTCAAGCTAGCAAGGAGGTGAAAGTTCAAGGTGAAGGTGCAAGGAAGTTATATGATCCAAAGGGAGAAGACATTGATAGGGATGTGAAGCTCCAATTCCTTGAAGGTGAAGTGAGCAAGCTTAAGAGGCAAGTCCACTACTACAAGCAAAATGCTAGAGCTTGTGAGGAGTGTGGATCCTTTTCACATGCTACACAAGTTTGTCCGAATGAGAGCCAAGTGCGCTTGGCCGAGCGAATTGAGGAGGCAAACTATGTTCGAGGAAATTTCGGTGGAAGAGGCAATTTCAACAATGGTGGCAATGGCCGGTGGAACAACGGTCAAGCTCAAGGCTACAACAACAACTTCAACCAAAACGAGCCAAGGGCGCCACCACCACCATATAGACCACCGGGATTCAATGAGTTACAAACATTTGCTCAAGAGATGAGAGATGGGTTCAAGGAGATGAGGACCCAATTCAATGAGTTTGGTGCATGGAGGAGGCAAGTCGACAATCAATTTGCTCAAATTGCGACTCAAGCCCCGAGAGAGAATGGGAGACTTCCGGGCCGACCCGAGGAGAATCCTCGAGCTCAAAACAATCAAAATGATGTCCGGGCAATTGGATTGAGAAGTGGCCGAAACCTACCCGAGCCACACGTGCCTAAGAAGAATGAAGAGGGTCGGACCAACTTACCCAGCAAGTCGGGTCCGACGTTCCCCGAAGTCGACCCAGCAAGAAGACCGACTCCTTCACCACGGACCGAGGTCGAGAGCAACTCGGGACTGACGTACACAGACCTCGATCCAACTCCTCTGTCCAGGACCGAGATCCACAACCTCGGGCCCGACATGGTGCCCAAGTCGGTCCAACCAGGAAGTGTTGCAAATGAAGTAGGGAAGTCCAAAGAAGTTGATCCAAGCAAGATTCAAGGTGCAACAATTCTTCCATATCCCTCGAAGAAGCCAAAAGATGTTGTTGAGAACAAGTTCAAGAGGTTTCTCAAACTCTTGCAAGGCTTGAACATCTCTATCCCGTTCACCGACGCATTGAGTGAGATGCCATCTTATGCTAAGTTTTTAAAGGAGATTTTGAGCAAGAAGAGGTCCATAGTGGAAATGCAAGATGAAGTCAAGACCTTGGAGTTACCACAAAAGCTAGGAGATCCTGGTCGCTTTGCTATAACCATTGGTGTGGGGTCTCAAAATTTCCAAGCCTTATGTGACCTTGGGGCAAGTGTTTCGGTGATGCCCGCTAGCATTTGGAGAAGAGCAAATTTGGGTGAAATGGAGCCGGCCGATATGTCCCTAACTATGGACGACGGTTCCATCGTCAAGGCTAAAGGAATATTGGATGACGTTCCGGTGAGAGTTGGAAAGTACTTTGTCCCCGATGATTTCCTGATCCTAGACATGCATGAGGATCCCTTGGTCCCAATAATCTTAGGAAGACCATTCTTAGCTACGGCGGGGGCAAGGTTTGATGTCAAGAACGGCAAGGTTTCCTTTGAGATTGGGGAAGAGAAGGTTGATTTTCACTTCAACAAAGCTTTGAATGAGCCGGATGCCTTGGCCATCCTTAAACTTGAAGAGAGTGCCAAGAGAGAAAGTGAAGAAGTGGAAGTTGCTAGGGAGGTTGTTGCATTAAGGGGTGATGAAAGCTTCAATGAACAAATACAAGTAAGGGAGTTGTTGGAGCAACTTAAGGATCAAGATGACTCAAGGATCAATGCTAGCTCAAGAAGAGATGAAGAGTATCCTTACTTATATCCTTTTAATGTTGGTGAAGACCACGATTCTTCCCAAAATTTTGATTCCTACATTTGCTTGAGTGATTTGAACGATGACTTAGGAGACTTCTACATTTGCCTTAGTGATTTAAAAGATGAATTGGTAGAATCTCCTAGGAATACTTTGGATAACTATGGTGTAGGAAAAGAAAAACATGATGAAGCAAGTAAGGAGGAGAAATCTCATCCGTTGGAGGAGTATGATGAGATAGGCCCGATATCGGAGAGCCATGCCTATGTAGACCATCGTTGGTGGTTTTATGGGTATTAAGGCAATGGGAATGGGCATAACAATGGCGAGCAATTCACCGTGTTTCACCCGCCATAAGGTTGAGGTTAGGAAGTCAAGCTAGTGACTCTAAACGAGCGCTTCTCGGGAGGCAACCCGAGCTAGTAGCTTTCTTCTCGTAATTTTAGTTTGATTTTCTTAGTTTAGCTTAGCTTTTCTCTAACCAATTCCTATCTAGTGTTTTGTGGATTTATGGTGTTGTGCATCCTTCAAGGTTGTGTAGGATTTGAGGTGAAATATTTAAATGGAAATATGGGAAAGAAGTTGCATGAGGATGGAGTAAAATTGGCGACCCGAATACTCCCACATCGAGCCCAGGTAAGTCGGGCCCGACATAGGGACGTCGGTCCAACTTGATTCGACTAGTTGGAATGCCAATTTTGCCCTTGACCAAATTTGTCCCTTTCCCCCATTAAATATTACCCCCCACCTACCTATCATCTTCATATCAACTACCATTCCCAAAATACAACCCATCTCCCTCAAAAACCTTCAAAGTCGGCCGCCCCTACCCTCACCATACTCGATCCACATCCATCCCACTTCATCTCGTTCCAACCACAAAAAGGCCTCCCAAACCCGAATCCTAGTAGAAATCTCGAGTTCAATATAGTCCTTCGTCCCCATCTAGATCTAGATCTAGGAAATTTGAGTTCTAAGTTGCCTATTTGTTTAAAAGTTCAATACTCTTCGAATCCGGTATGTGTTACTCGATCTCTACTTATTTCTTTGAAAATTTTGTGCTTTCATTGCGTAGATTGAGTAATGCCATGCTTGATTTAGAGCTTGAGCTTGAAGCATCAATGGTGGATTTGCATGATTTGTGAAATTGAGCTTTAAAGTTGTTTATGCATGCTTAGATCCATTTAGAACTTCGATTAGGGATGTTTGATGGTTGAATTTGAAATTTAAGCGCATGATAGAGTGATTTGGGTTGACATGAGGCTAGAAGTCGAAGCATGAACTAGGTCGAGATCGACGTGCCCAGGAGAGTCGGGCCCGAAGTGTGAAAGTCGGTCCAACATGTCGGACCGAGGTTGAGTAAGTCGGGCCCGACATAGGCTGGAAGTCGATCCTTGTTGTTTTTGCTCTCTTCTTGTGATATCATGTGGATTCATGTGTTTAATTGCTGGCTATAGCCTAATCATGATGTAGAATGATCATTTGCTTAGCTATTGTTAGAAGATGTCCATGATGATTTATGTTGGATTGAGATGCATGTGAGTCTAGAGACTAAGTATGGGGTTCCCTTTGTGTTGAAATGTTGTTGTGTGTTGATGAGTGCTTTTGTCGAGTTGTATGGAGTTTATCTTGGATCCTTTTGTTTGGTTGGATGTGTGTAGGTACCATGGAGACAAGAGCTTCATCCTCTCATGTGTAAAGGCCAAGGAAGAAGTCCAAGAAGACGAGGAAAGAGCCGAAGTTGGATGATGTCTATTTGGAGGATGATGAGCAAGTGGAGAATTATGAAAGATATATGGCGCTTGAGCACCACACGAGGTGGCTTGATTGGGAAGCCGTGAGGAAGATGGACATGGATCAAGCCCTTCCAAGATGCTACTCTCACATCGGTCTTAATGGAATGCTAAGGTGGAACAATACTCACTACCCTGCCCTCACCTCAGAATTTATGGCCACATTCGAGTGCACTTATGATAATGTGGAGGATGAGGAAGGGGCGATCACTTTCCGATTGGGTAACGAGGACCACAATCTCACTCTTAGGGATTTGGCTACCTACTTCGGGTTCCCATGCCCAAGAGAAGAGGCCGGCGTCAACAATGAGAAGGTGAACCAAGTGTGGCGTCATATGGCCGGGAAGAGTGAGATGAGAAAGGGCGCCTCCACAACCGAGATTGCTAGCCCTCTTTTTCGGGTCATGGTGCGAGTCTTGGGGTGTGCAATCTATGCTCGTCATGAGTTGAGCAAGCCGATGAAGGAGGAGATCATGTTGCTCCATGAGATGCTCTTCAACACCGAGAAGCCCCTGAACCTTGCATGGGAGTGGGTCAAGATGGTGCGGGACTTCCAAAGTTCCTCTTGGATCTACTTCGGAGGGATGATATCAAGGCTCGCCATGCGTCTAGGAGTTGATCTTGACAAGTATTCTCCGGCTCCGAATGGTGTTGAGTTCATGAACATGAAGTATTTCAAGAAGGCCAACATCATCAAGGAGAAGCTCTACATGATTTCCTTGGCCCCTCACTCAAACTATGATGGTGTGTCGATCCGGTTAGTGCACAACCTCTATGATCTTTCTCGGTATCAAAATTGGTACCAAGTGTGGGCCGGCAAGCCACACTCATTTGGTGACCCCGAAGGTGCAAGAGAAGGGCGGAGACAACAATCTCAACACATTCGGTTTACTTCCCCTCCATCTACACCGGATTCCGACCAAGACAACTTCGTGTTTGCACCTCGTGGGGAGGACATGGATGTCGATCAAGGGCAAAGTGAAGAAGATGAGCGCCTCCAAGGCTTGATGGCCGACCTCCGAGCCACGCATCATGCTCCAACACTGGCGGACCGAGGTACGCACCAAGTCGGGCCCGACTTCCCTCAACGTCGGTCTAGTTCATTCCATGGTGGTGAGGTCACGAGGCATTATGAACGTGGAGAAGGGAGCGGTGCAAGGTGAGAGCAATTCCAAGGTGGCGGTTATGAAGGCTATGCCCAATGGTACGGTCCGGGAATGGTGTTTCCCGAGCAACAACAACCGGTGGACATGTCCTTCTTAGCCAACCAAATGGCTCATCTCAAACTTCAACAAGAAAATGTTCTCCAAGAGGTCCATCAAGTGAATCTCCAACAACAACAAATGTACCAACATCAACAACAAATGTACCAACAACAACAACAAATGCTTCAACAACAAAGCTCTTTCCAAGCTAGCCAACAAGAGATGAACCGGGCCCTCGGCTACACTAGACGAGAGGTAGAGGAGCTTAGGGAGGTGGAAGACCAAAGGTGGCGAGTCCAAGATAGCTACAACACGTGGATGAGCGGGAACTTCCCTTCCCGTGAGGACCAATGGACACGCCCGGAGCCTCAACTTCAACCACCACCACAAGACTTCTACCAAGAACAAGTGTACGAGAGGGAGCGGCAAGCAAGGCTCCAAAGAGGACGTAGACGTGACAATCCCTTCGATTGATCCTATACATGCCATTGAAAAATAAGAAATTGTGAGCTTTTCATACTCTTCTCTCTTGCTTTTAAGTTTTGATTTCCTTGTTTGATGGGGACATCAAAATTTTAAGTATGGGGTGGGGGTAAGTGTGTTCATGATTTTACTTGTTTATGTTTGTTTATTATTTTGAGGATATTTAGTTTGTGTTTCTAGTTTGTATTTGGGATGTTTGCTTATTGGTTTGTGGAATGACATGGATGATTAATTTGGTCTTGAATGGATGAGTTTTTGGTTTTAGAGAAATTTGGTCTTGAAGAGTTGAGATTCTCTTGGGTTTAAGGGCAAAGAATGGTGTTATGAATCATGTGGGTAGTGCATCTTTGTTGTACAAAAATGAAAAAAAGAAAGAAAGGAAAGAAAGAAAATGTTGGAAATGTAAAGTGGAATAAAGCAAAGAGCTTAAGTGAAGAAAATGGTCCGACCGAGTTACAAGCAACATCGGGCCCGATGTCATAAGAAAGTCGGTCCAAATGTAGAAAGTGTTGAAAATCCAACAAAAAGCATAAGAGCAAAGATGAAGTGGAATGTTAAGTGAAGTTTTGGGTTGGAGGAAAAATGTTAAGTCTTTTGGGTGAGTGTGAAAGTAATTGTGGAATTTTGGTGAAGTTGGTGAGAGTTTAGGTTGTTCAATCCCCATTGTAAGCACCACAAGACCAAATAATTCCCACCTTGAGAAATACCAAAAGCCCCATTACAACCCGGCCGAATGGAACCTCTTTAAGGACCTCCATTGAGCCAAGATCGAAATTCTTTGTGTACTTTGCATTAGGCATCTCTAGGTGGAGGAATTAGTGATATTAGCTTCAATAGTAAAGTCCTTACTTGCATGATTTTTGAGCTTGAGTATTCATTGCTAAACCCAAACACATGATGAGTGATACACATTCACATATCCCTAAAGTGAGGCTTAGTTGCATTGACTTTATTCCTTGGAACACTTAATCATGTGTGATGAGGTAATCTTGACTTCCATATTTGCATATTTGTGGACTTCCACTCTTGACTTCCACTAGGATGAGTTCTTATGCAACTAAGTATGAGGGTCGAGACATGGAGCAAAGGCCGAGCTAAAGCGGGAAGGAGAGAAGCAAGCCATGAAGAAGAACAAGAGAAGCCAACTAAGAAGAAGGTGGAACGAGGTCAGGACCGAGTTGCAACCACATCGGGCCCGACTTTGAAGTCTCCAACCTCAGACCGAGATGCATAGTAACTCGGGCCCGAGGTCCTCCGTGTCGGTCCGAGTCGGTCACCGAACTACTTGGGCTCCAAGGCACGAATTTGTGGACTTCCACTTTTGCCCCTCATCTAATCTATAAAAGGCCCCTTGTCTTCTAAGAAAGGGATGCTTGTGATCTAACATTGCACGCCATGTGTTCGATGAAATGTCCATGTAAATGTCACTCCTAAATGTGTCATTCAGTTTCTAGGTTCGAATTTCTGCATTTATTCAATCGGTCTTGATTTTGTACTGCAGAATATGCTTATTAGCTTGATACTATCCCAATTCTGTATGCTTATGCCTAGATGTATTTGAAGTAAACTTGTATTTTCTCCTTCTGCCCTTAAAAATTAACTTGTGATCTAACATTGCACGCGAAGTGTTCGATGAAATGGAAATATAAATGTCACTTCTAAATGTGGCATTCAGTTTCTAGGTTCGAATTTATGCTTTTATTCGATCGGTCTTGATTTTATAGTGAAGACATTGCTTATTGGCTTGATATTATCCTCATTATCTACGCTTATGCCTATATGTCTTTAAAACTCATTTGTTTTTTCTCCTTTTGCCTTTAAAAATTGACTACGGATCTATCATTGCAAGCCAAGTGTTTGATGTAATGTCCATGTAAATGTCACTCCTAAATGTGGCTTTCGGTTTCTAGGTTTTAATATATGGTTTTATTCGATATCTCTTGATTTTTTAGAGCAGAATGTTCCTATTGACTCGATACTATCCTCATTCTTTATGCTCATGACAAGTTGTCCTTAAAGTTCACTTGTTTTTTCTCCTTTCACCTTTAAAAATTGACTTATGATTTAACATTGCACACTAAGTGTTCGATGAAATGTCCATGTAAATGTCACTCCTAAATGTGGCATTCGGTTTCTAGGTTGGAATTTATGCTTTAATTTGATCGGTCTTGATTTGATAGTGCAGAATATGCTTATTGGCTTGATCCTATCCTCATTCTTTATGCTTATGCGTAGATGTGTTTAAAGTTCACTTGTTTTTTCTCCTTTGGCTTTTAAAATGACTTGAGATCTAACATTGCCTGCCAAGTGTTTGATGAAATATCCATGTAAATTTCACTCCTACATGTGGCATTCGGTTTCTAGGTTTCAAGTTATGCTTTTATCCGACGAGACTTGATTTTGTAGCGCAAAACATGCTTATTGGATTGATACTATCATCATTACTTCTTTTTATGTTTCGATGTCTTTAAAGTTCACTTGCTTTTTCTCCTTTTTCCTTTAAAATTGACTTGTCTTCTAACATTACACGCCAAGTGTTCGAGGAAATGTCCATGTAAATGTCACTCCTAAATGTGGCTTTCGTTTTCTAGGTTTTATTTGATGCTTTTATTCGCTACGTCTTGATTTTTTAGAGTAGAACGTGCTTATTGACTTGATACTATCCTCATTCTTTATGCTTATGCCTAGATGTCTTTAAAGTTCACTTGTTTTTTCTCCTTTTACCTTTAAAAGGACTTGTGATCTAACATTGCACGCCATGTGTTCGATGAAATGTCCATGTAAATGTCACTCCTAAATGTGTCATTCAGTTTCTAGGTTCGAATTTCTGCATTTATTCAATCGGTCTTGATTTTGTAGTGCAGAATATGCTTATTAGCTTGATACTATCCTCATTCAGTATGCTTATGCCTAGATGTGTTTAAAGTTCACTTGTTTTTTCTCCTTCATCCTTTAAAAATTAACTTGTGATATAACATTTCAAGCCAAATGTTCGATGAAATGTCCATGTAAATGTCACTCCTAAATGTGGCATTCGGTTTCTAGGTTCGAATTTATGCTTCTAATCGATCGGTCTTAATTTTGTAGTGTAGACTGTGCTTATTGGCTTGATACTATCCTCATTCTTTACACTTATGCCTATATGTCTTTAAAACTCACATGTTTGTTCTCCTTTTGCGTTTAAAAATTGACTTGTGATCTATCAATGCACGCCAAGTGTTCGATGAAATTTTCATGTAAATGTCACTCTTAAATTTGGCATTCTGTTTCTCGGTTCGAGTTTATGCTTTTATTCGATCGGTCTAGATTTCGTAGTGCAGAATGTGCTTATTGGCTTGATACTATCCTCATTCTTTATGCTTATGCCTAGATGTCTTTAAAGTTCACTTGTTTTTTCTCCTTTTGCCTTTGAAAATTGACTTATGATCTAACATTGCACGCCAAGTGTTCGTTGGCTACACCATGGATGGATGCATTGCCTAAGATTCCTTCATGTTTGCCCTTCTTGCTCCATGAAGAGGACGAGGCTGTTTTAGTCACTCAAAGAGGTGTTTACATTCCTTTTCTTGTGGATGCCAAGAAGGATGTCTTTGTCATGGAGAATGCCACACCAAGGGAGCTAGAAGCCCTACCTTCTTTGTTGAGCTCACAAGGCTTGATAGATTCGAGGACGAATCTTTTTGAAGGGGAGGAGGATGATGTGATTCAATCTACCGATTCATGGCCCCATGATTTGAGTGAAGATTCCATCCCTAAAGACAAGCCCAATCTGCATGATAAAGGGGAGTTAATACTTGGACAAGCAACCGAAGACGATGTTCGAGGCGCTATGAAGCCGAGACAAGGAGCCATACCCTATCTTGGGCGCATCACACGAGCCCTAGCTAAGTCTATACTAGACAAAATCAAGGAGGAGCTCATGGCTCATAAGTTTCCGATGGCTAATGACGGTGAAGGTTGGAGTGTTCTTGTGACTATTGGTTCGACTAGTGCTAAAACTCGAATTATGTTTTGTTAAGGGTTTTTAGTTGAATTTCTTAAAATTTAAGGGTGTTTTATGTAATTAGAGAGAAGTGAGGGTGGCTGAGTTGAGAGAGGCGTGGCATTAGGGTTATAAGGCCCATTTTTGGCCTCCTTTCTCCCTTAGAGACTTGGACGAAATTTGCTTCTCTTTTCCTTGCATTTTTCAATTCGAAGTTCTTGTTTTGTTTCGTTCAATTCTCGTTGTTCAATTGTTGGGATTCTCGTGGCGATCTCTTTGCACCATCATCTACACCATCGATCCTTTCATCAAGTGGTATCAGAGCCACGCGAAGGTATCGCCATCTAAACCTTGTTCCGACCTTGAATTTCCACTTGTTGCAAGTTTTAGGTTCGAACACTTTATTGGCTGCGTTGTGCTGTTGTGTGCGACCATAGTGTCCTTGTTGTGTGTTGTTGTGGTCGTTGCTTTGTTTTGATCTTGTGGTTGTCTTGGATGAGTGTGTGTTCAGCCATGGCTGCCAACCATGCTCAAAAAAACGTTCCAATAGAACACTCAAAAGAGTTATGAAAAGTTGGCAGTTGAAAGGGTGCATTTGTTGCTTGATTAATGTCTTCCTTTAGTGCTTGATTTAAGTGTGTCTTGCTGAATTTGGCTGAGTAAAAACGTGGGAATTGAGTCCATAATCTAGCTTTCTTTTGACCCCTTTATATCATTACATGCTTGTTGTTGGTTACGGTGCTAGGATACGGGAACGACACCAAGACGAGACATCTTGTGTTGTTGTGTTTGAGCTTTTCTTGTTCCATTTTGTTGGTCATCTTCTACTTGCAACTTGTCGGATTTTCATCTCGGACAAGTCTTGGTGATTAATTCGTGTGACCTCTATACCTTGATCTTTGCCTTGTTTTTACGATGACAAGTGTAGGTGATGACAAGAATAAGGAACAAGTTGAGGAGACGTCCACTAGTTCGGTGGCTGCCATGATACAAACTTTTCAACAATCGATGAAACAATCCGTGGAAGCTTTGGCGACACGCATGGATGCCTTGGAGCGCCAAATCCTAGGGCTGGACGAGAGGACACAAGTGCCTCAAGTGGTGAAGATCAAGGATATACGAGAAGAGGATCAAGGTTCGAGGACGACCCCTTGTAAAGGGGAGGAGAATTCCGTCCAACAAAGAGTGATGTGTGACACAGAACAACCAAAAAGAGAGACTCCTTTCCATGGATTGGAACAACTCATTACCATCAAGTGTCCAATAGAAATGATGCACATATTGCAAGAAGAGGAGGAAGTTGTGGAATTGTCTCCTAAAATCAAGCATCGTCCTGCCATCACTCCTAGCTCCATGAACTCGTTGGCTACACCATGGATGGATGCATTGCCTAAGATTCCTTCATGTTTGCCCTTCTTGCTCCATGAAGAGGACGAGGCTGTTTTAGTCACTCAAAGAGGTGTTTACATTCCTTTTCTTGTGGATGCCAAGAAGGATGTCTTTGTCATGGAGAATGCCACACCAAGGGAGCTAGAAGCCCTACCTTCTTTGTTGAGCTCACAAGGCTTGATAGATTCGAGGACGAATCTTTTTGAAGGGGAGGAGGATGATGTGATTCAATCTACCGATTCATGGCCCCATGATTTGAGTGAAGATTCCATCCCTAAAGACAAGCCCAATCTGCATGATAAAGGGGAGCCAATACTTGGACAAGCAACCGAAGACGATGTTCGAGGCGCTATGAAGCCGAGACAAGGAGCCATACCCTATCTTGGGCGCATCACACGAGCCCTAGCTAAGTCTATACTAGACAAAATCAAGGAGGAGCTCATGGCTCATAAGTTTCCGATGGCTAATGACGGTGAAGGTTGGAGTGTTCTTGTGACTATTGGTTCGACTAGTGCTAAAACTCGAATTATGTTTTGTTAAGGGTTTTTAGTTGAATTTCTTAAAATTTAAGGGTGTTTTATGTAATTAGAGAGAAGTGAGGGTGGCTGAGTTGAGAAAGGCGTGGCATTAGGGTTATAAGGCCCATTTTTGGCCTCCTTTCTCCCTTAGAGACTTGGACGAAATTTGCTTCTCTTTTCCTTGCATTTTTCAATTCGAAGTTCTTGTTTTGTTTCGTTCAATTCTCGTTGTTCAATTGTTGGGATTCTCGTGGCGATCTCTTTGCACCATCATCTACACCATCGATCCTTTCATCAAGTGGTATCAGAGCCACGCGAAGGTATCGCCATCTAAACCTTGTTCCGACCTTGAATTTCCACTTGTTGCAAGTTTTAGGTTCGAACACTTTATTGGCTGCGTTGTGTTGTTGTGTGCGACCATAGTGTCCTTGTTGTGTGTTGTTGTGGTCGTTGCTTTGTCTTGATCTTGTGGTTGTCTTGGATGAGTGTGTGTTCAGCCATGGCTGCCAACCATGCTCAAAAAAACGTTCCAATAGAACACTCAAAAGAGTTATGAAAAGTTGGCAGTTGAAAGGGTGCATTTGTTGCTTGATTAATGTCTTCCTTTAGTGCTTGATTTAAGTGTGTCTTGCTGAATTTGGCTGAGTAAAAACGTGGGAATTGAGTCCATAATCTAGCTTTCTTTTGACCCCTTTATATCATTACATGCTTGTTGTTGGTTACGGTGCTAGGATACGGGAACGACACCAAGACGAGACATCTTGTGTTGTTGTGTTTGAGCTTTTCTTGTTCCATTTTGTTGGTCATCTTCTACTTGCAACTTGTCGGATTTTCATCTCGGACAAGTCTTGGTGATTAATTCGTGTGACCTCTATACCTTGATCTTTGCCTTGTTTTTACGATGACAAGTGTAGGTGATGACAAGAATAAGGAACAAGTTGAGGAGACGTCCACTAGTTCGGTGGCTGCCATGATACAAACTTTTCAAAAATCGATGCAACAATCCGTGGAAGCTTTGGCGACACGAATGGATGCCTTGGAGCGCCAAATCCTAGGGCTGGACGAGAGGACACAAGTGCCTCAAGTGGTGAAGATCAAGGATATACGAGAAGAGGATCAAGGTTCGAGGACGACCCCTTGTAAAGGGGAGGAGAATTCCGTCCAACAAAGAGTGATGTGTGACACAGAACAACCAAAAAGAGAGACTCCTTTCCATGGATTGGAACAACTCATTACCATCAAGTGTCCAATAGAAATGATGCACATATTGCAAGAAGAGGAGGAAGTTGTGGAATTGTCTCCTAAAATCAAGCATCGTTCTGCCATCACTCCTAGCTCCATGAACTCGTTGGCTACACCATGGATGGATGCATTGCCTAAGATTCCTTCATGTTTGCCCTTCTTGCTCCATGAAGAGGACGAGGCTGTTTTAGTCACTCAAAGAGGTGTTTACATTCCTTTTCTTGTGGATGCCAAGAAGGATGTCTTTGTCATGGAGAATGCCACACCAAGGGAGCTAGAAGCCCTACCTTCTTTGTTGAGCTCACAAGGCTTGATAGATTCGAGGACGAATCTTTTTGAAGGGGAGGAGGATGATGTGATTCAATCTACCGATTCATGGCCCCATGATTTGAGTGAAGATTCCATCCCTAAAGACAAGCCCAATCTGCATGATAAAGGGGAGCCAATACTTGGACAAGCAACCGAAGACGATGTTCGAGGCGCTATGAAGCCGAGACAAGGAGCCATACCCTATCTTGGGCGCATCACACGAGCCCTAGCTAAGTCTATACTAGACAAAATCAAGGAGGAGCTCATGGCTCATAAGTTTCCGATGGCTAATGACGGTGAAGGTTGGAGTGTTCTTGTGACTATTGGTTCGACTAGTGCTAAAACTCGAATTATGTTTTGTTAAGGGTTTTTAGTTGAATTTCTTAAAATTTAAGGGTGTTTTATGTAATTAGAGAGAAGTGAGGGTGGCTGAGTTGAGAGAGGCGTGGCATTAGGGTTATAAGGCCCATTTTTGGCCTCCTTTCTCCCTTAGAGACTTGGACGAAATTTGCTTCTCTTTTCCTTGCATTTTTCAATTCGAAGTTCTTGTTTTGTTTCGTTCAATTCTCGTTGTTCAATTGTTGGTGAGTCATATCCGACAATTTCGAGCATCCTAGTTTGTTTGAGAGCCTGGTGAGTCATATCCAAGTTATCAAGCATCCATATCCCCTTGTTCTCTCCATTTCGAACCATCATCCATCTCGGAGGTTTCTGCACCATCTCAGTAAATTCGACATAACTTTCAATCCGCTCATCATCTCGGTCTCATATTTTGAGGACTTTAACTAGACTCATAGATCTAACTTCTCGAATTGGAATCACTCAATTTCGAGTTCGGACGAGGAAGATCCAGCCAGTTGAAGACGGGTCAGTTGCGTGGTGTTTGTTGTCGGAATTCCTTGGATTCTCGTGGCGATCTCTTTGCACCATCATCCCCTCCATCGATCCTTTCATCACCATGTGTTCGATGAAATGTCCCTGTAAATGTCACTCATAAATATGAGATTTGGCTTCTAGGTTCGATTTTAGTCTTTTATCTGATCGGTCTTGATTTTGTAGTGCAAGACGTGGTTATTGGCATGATACTATCCTCATTCTTTATTCTTATGCATATATGTCTATAAAGTACAGTTGTTTTTTCTCCTTTTGCATTTAAAAATTTAATTGTGATTCAAAATTGCACGCCTAGTGTTTCATGAAATGTTCATGTAATTGTCAATCCTAAATGTGGCATTCGGTTTCTAGGAACAAATTATTCTTTTATTCGACCGGTCTTGATTTTGTAGTGTAGAATGTACTTATAGGCTTGATACTATCCTCATTTTTATGCTTATGCCCTGATGTCTTTAAATTTCACTTGTTGTTTCTCCTTTTGCCTTTAAAATGACTTGTGATCAAACATTGCACGCCAAGTGATCGATGAAATTTCCATGTAAATGTCACTCCTAAATGTGGCATTCGGATTCTAGGTTCGAATTATGCTTTTACTCGATCGGTCTTGATGTAGTGCAGAATGTGCTTATAGGCTTGATACTATCCTCATTCTTTATGCTTATGCCTAGATGTCTTTAAATTTCACTCGTTGTTTCTCCTTTTGCCTTTAAAATGACTTGTGATTTGCCTTTAAAATGACTTGTGATCTAACATTACACGTCAAGTGTTCGTTGAAATGTCCATGTAAATGTCACTCCTAAATGTGGCATTCGTTTTCTATGTTCGAATTTATTCATGTATTCGATCGGTCTTTATTTTGTATAGTAGATTCTGCTTATTAGCTTTATACCATCCTCATTCTTAATGCTTATGCCTAGATGTCTTTAAATTCAAATTGTTTTTTCTCCCTTTGAATTTAAAATGACTTGTGATCTAACTTTGCATGCCAAGTGTTCAATGAAATGTCCATGTAAATGTCACTCCTAAATGTGGCATTCGGTCTCTAGGTTCGAATTTATGCTTTTATTCGGCCGATCTTGATTTTGTAGTGCGGAATGTGCTTATTGGCTTGATACTATCCTCATTCTTTATGCTTATGCCTAAATGTCTTTAAAGTTCACTTGTTTTTTCTGCTTTTGCCTTTAAAAAATTGACTTGAGATCTAACATTGCACGCCAATTGTTCGATGAAATGTCCATGTAAATGTCACTCCAAAATATGACATTTGGCTTCTATGTTGGATTTTTATGCTTTTATCTGACCGGTCTTGATTTTGTAGTGCAAAACGTGCTTATTTGCATGATACTATCCTCATTCTTTATGCTTATGCATATATGTCTTTAAAGTGCAGTTGTTTTTTCTCCTTTTGCATTTAAAAATTTAAATGTGATTCAAAATTGCACGCCTAGTGTTTGATGAAATGTTCATGTAATTGCCAACCCTAAATGTGGCTTTCGGTTTCTAGGTTGGAATTATACTTTTATTCGATCGGTCTTGATTTTGTAGTGCAGAATGTGCTTATAGGCTTGATACTATCCTCATTCTTTATGCTTATGCCTAAATGTCTTTAAAGTTCACTTGTTTTTTCTGCTTTTGCCTTTAAAAAATTGACTTGAGATCTAACATTGCACGCCAATTGTTCGATGAAATTTCCATGTAAATGTCACTCATAAATATGACATTTGACTTCTAGGTTGGATTTTTATGCTTTCATCTGATCGGTCTTGATTTTGTAGTGAAAAACGTGCTTATTTGCATGATACTATCCTTATTCTTTATGCTTATGCATAGATGTCTTTAAAGTGCGGTTGTTTTTTCTCCTTTTGCATTTAAAAATTTAAATGTGATTCAAAATTGCACTCCTAGTGTTTGATGAAATGTTCATGTAATTGCCAACCCTAAATGTGGCTTTCGGTTTCTAGGTTCGTATTATGCTTTTATTCGATCGGTCTTGATTTTGTTGTGCAAAATGTGCTTATAGGCTTGATACTATCCTCATTCTTTATGCTTATGCCTAAATGTCTTTAAAGTTCACTTGTTTTTTCTGCTTTTGCCTTTAAAAAATTGACTTGAGCTCTAACATTGCACGCTAATTGTTCGATGAAATTTCCATGTAAATGTCACTCATAAATATGATATTTGACTTCTAGGTTGGATTTTTATGCTTTCATCTGATCGGTCTTGATTTTGTAGTGAAAAACGTGCTTATTTGCATGATACTATCCTCATTCTTTATGCTTATGCATAGATGTCTTTAAAGTGCAGTTGCTTTTTCTCCTTTTGCATTTAAAAATTTAATTGTGATTAAGAATTGCACGCCTAGTGTTTGATGAAATGTTCATGTAATTGTCAACCCTAAATGTGGCATTCGGTTTCTAGGTTTGAATTATGCTTTTATTCGATCGGTCTTGATTTTGTAGTGCAGAATGTGCTTATAGGCTTGATCCTATCCTCATTCTTTATGCTTATGCCTAGATGTCTTTAAATTTCACTTGTTGTTTCTCCTTTTCCCTTTAAAGTGACTTGCGATCTATCATTGTTCGCCAAGTGTTCGATGAAATTTCCATGTAAATGTCACTCCTAAATGTGGCATTCGAATTCTAGGTTCGAATTATGCTTTTACTCGATCGGTCTTGATTTTGTAGTGCAGAATGTGCTTATAGGCTTGATACTATCCTCATTCTTTATGCTTATGCCTAGATGTCTTTAAATTTCACTTGTTGTTTCTCCTTTTGCCTTTAAAATGACTTGCGATCTAACATTGCACGCCAAGTGTTCGATGAAATTTCCATGTAAATGTCACTCCTAAATGTGGCATTCGAATTCTAGGTTCGAATTATGCTTTTACTCGATCGGTCTTGATTTTGTAGTGCAGAATGTGCTTATAGGCTTGATATTATCCTCATTCTTTACGCTTATGACTAGATGTCTTTAAATTTCACTTGTTGTTTCTCCTTTTGCCTTTAAAATGACTTGCGATCTAACATTGCACGCCAAGTGTTCGATGAAATTTCCATGTAAATGTCACTCTTAAATGTGGCATTCTAATTCTAGGTTCGAATTATGCTTTTACTCGATCGGTCTTGATTTTGTAGTGGAGAATGTGCTTATAGGCTTGATACTATCCTCATTCTTTATGCTTATGCCTAGATGTCTTTAAATTTCACTTGTTGTTTCTCCTTTTGCCTTTAAAATGACTTGCGATCTAACATTGCACGCCAAGTGCTCAATGAAATTTCCATGTAAATGTCACTCCTAATGTGGCATTCGGTTTCTAGGTTTGAATTTATGCTTTAATTCGACCGGTCTAGATTTCGTAGTGCAGAATGTGCTTATTGGCTTGATACTATCCTCATTCTTTATTCTTATGCCTAGATGTCTCTAAAGTTCACTTGTTTTTTCTCCTTTTACCTTTAAAATGACTTGTGATTTAACATTGCACGCAAAGTGTTCGATGTAATGTCCATGTAAATGTCACTTCTAAATGTGGCATTCGGTTTCTTAGTTCGCATTTATGCTTTTATTCGATCGGTCTTGATTTTGTACTGCAGAATATGCTTATTGGCTTGATACTATCCTCATTCTTTATGCTTATGCCTAGATGTCTTTCAAGTTCACTTGTTTTTCTTCCTTTTGCCTTTAAAAAATGACTTGTGATCTAACATTGCACGCCAGGTTTTCATTGAAATCTCCATGCAAATGTCACTCCTAAATGCAGCATTCGTTTTCTAGGTTCCTGTTTATGCATTAATTCGATCGGTATTGATTTTGTAGAGCAGATTGTGCTTATTGGCTTGATACTATCCTCATTCTTAATACTTGTGCCTTGATGTCTTTATATTTCATTTGTTTTTTCTCCTTTTGCATTTAAAATGACTTGTGATCTTACTTTGTACCCCAAGTGTACGATGAAATGTCCATGTAAATTTCACTCCTAAATGTTGCATTCGGTTTCTATGTTAGAATTTATTCTTTTATTCTACCGATCTTGATTTTCTAGTGCAAAATGTGCTTATGGGCTTGATACTATCCTCATTCTTTATGCTTATGCCTAGAAGTCTTAAAAGTTCACTTGATTTTTCTCCTTTTAACTTAAAAAAATTGACTTGAGATCTAACATTGCACGCCATGTTTTCGATGAAATCTCCATGTAAATGTCACTCCTAAATATGAGATCCGGTTTTCATGTTCGAATTTATGCTTTTATCCAATTCGGTCTCGAAGTTCGAATATATGCTTTTATTCAATCGGTCTTGATTTTGTAGTGTAGAATGTGCTTATTGGCTTGATACTATCCTCATTCTTTATGCTTATGCCTAAATGTCTTTAAAGTTCACTTGTTTTTCTGCTTTTGCCTTTAAAAAATTGACTTGAGATCTAACATTGCACGCCATGTGTTCGATGAAATGTCCCTGTAAATGTCACTCATAAATATGAGATTTGGCTTCTAGGTTCGATTTTAGTCTTTTATCTGATCGGTCTTGATTTTGTAGTGCAAGACGTGGTTATTGGCATGATACTATCCTCATTCTTTATTCTTATGCATATATGTCTTTAAAGTACAGTTGTTTTTTCTCCTTTTGCATTTAAAAATTTAATTGTGATTCAAAATTGCACGCCTAGTGTTTCATGAAATGTTCATGTAATTGTCAATCCTAAATGTGGCATTCGGTTTCTAGGATGAAATTATGCTTTTATTCGACCGGTCTTGATTTTGTAGTGTAGAATGTACTTATAGGCTTGATACTATCCTCATTTTTATGCTTATGCCCTGATGTCTTTAAATTTCACTTGTTGTTTCTCCTTTTGCCTTTAAAATGACTTGTGATCTAACATTGCACGCCAAGTGTTCGATGAAATTTCCATGTAAATGTCACTCCTAAATGTGGCATTCGGATTCTAGGTTCGAATTATGCTTTTACTCGATCGGTCTTGATGTAGTGCAGAATGTGCTTATAGGCTTGATACTATCCTCATTATTTAAGCTTATGCCTAGATGTCTTTAAATTTCACTTGTTTTTTCTCCTTTTGCCTTTAAAATGACTAGTGATCTAACATTGCACGCCAAGTGTTCGATGAAATGTCCATGTAAATGTCACTCCTAAATTTTGCATTCGTATTCTAGGTTCGAATTATGTTTTTATTCGATCGGTCTTGATTTTGAAGTGCAGAATGTGCTTATAGGCTTGATACTATACTCATTCTTTATGCTTGTGCCTAGATCTCTTTAAATTTCACTTGTTTTTTCTCCTTTTACCTTTAAAATGTCTTGTGATCTAACATTACACGCCAAGTGTTCGTTGAAATGTCCATGTAAATGTCACTCCTAAATATATCATTTGGTTTCTGGGTTCGAATTATGCTTTTATTCGATCGGTCTTGATTTTGTAGTGCAGAATGTACTTATAGGCTTGATACTATCCCCATTCTTTATGCTTGTGCCTAGATGTCTTTAAATTTCACTTGTTTTTTTATCCTTTTGCCATTAAAATGACTTGCGATCTATCATTGCACGCCAAGTGTTCTATGAAATGTCCATGTAAATGTTACTCCTAGATGTGGTATTCGGTTTTTAGGTTTGAATATGCTCTTATTTGATCGGTCTTGATTTTGTAGAGCAGAATGTGCTTATTGGCTTTATACTATCCTCATTCTTAATGCTTATGACTAGATGTCTTTAAATTTCAATTGTTTTTTCTCACTTTGCATTTAAAATTACTTGTGATCTAACTTTGCATTCCAAGTGTTCGATGAAATGTCCAAGTAAATGTCACTCCTAAATGTGGCATTGGTTTTCTAGGTTCGAATTTATGCATTTATTCGATCGATCTTGATTTTGTAGAGCAGATTCTGCTTATTGGCTTTATACTATCCTCATTCTTTATGCTTATGCCTAGATGTCTTTCAAGTTCACTTGTAAATGTCATTGCTCGCCAAGTTTTCGATGAAATGTCCTTGTAAATGTCACTCCTACATGTTGTATTCGGTTTCTAGGTTCGTATTTATGCTTTTATTTGATTGGTCTTAATTTTGTAATACAGAATGTGCATATTGGCTTTATACTATCCTCATTCATTATGCTTATGCCGAGATGTCTTTATATTTCACTTGTTTTTTCTCCTTTTGCCTTTAAAATTACCTGTGATCTAACATTGCACGCCAAGTGTTCGATGAAATGTCCATGTAAAAGTCACTCCTAAATGTGGCATTTGGATTCTAGGTTCGAATTATGCATTTATTCGATCGGTCTTGATTTTGTAGTTCAAAATGTGCTTATAGGCTTGTTACTATCCTCATTCTTTATGCTTGCGCCTAGATGTCTTTAAATTTCACTTGTTTTTTCTCCTTTTGCCTTTAAAATGAATTGTAATCTAAAATTGCACGCCATGTGTTCGTTGAAATGTCCACGTAAATGTCACTCCTAAACGCGGCATTCATTTTCTAGGTTCTAATTTATGCATTTATTTGATCGGTCTTGATTTTGTAGAGCAGATTGTGCTTATTGGCTTGATACTATCCTCATTCTTAATGCTTATGCCTAGATGTCTTTAAATTTCACTTGTTTTTTCTCCTTTTGCATTTAAAATGACTTGTGATCTAACATTGCACGCCATGTATTCATTGGAATGTCCATGTAAATGTCACTCCTAAATGTGGCATTCGATTTCTAGGTTCGAATTTATGCATTCATTCTATCAGTCTTGATTTTGTAGAGCAGATTCTGCTTATTGGCTTTATACTATCCTCATTCTTAAGGCTTATGCCTAGATGTCTTTAAATTTCAATTGTTTTTTCTCCCTTTTCATTTAAAAAGACTTGTGATCTAACTTTGCACGCCAAGTGTTCGATGAAATGTAAATGTAAATGTCACTCCTAAATGTGGCATTCGGTTTCTAGGTTCGAATTTATGCTTTTATTCGACCGATATGGATTTTGTAGTGAAGAATGTGCTTATTGGCTTGATACTATCCTCATTTTTATGCTTATGCCTAGATGTCTTTAAAGTTCACTTTTTTTTCCTCCTTTTGCCTTTAAAAAATTGACTTGAGACATAACATTGCACGCCAAGTTTTCGATGAAATGTTCATGTAAATGTCACTCCTAAATGTGGCATTCGGTTTCTAGGTTCGAATTATGCTTTTACTCGATCGGTCTTGATGTAGTGCAGAATGTGCTTATAGGCTTGATACTATCCTCATTCTTTATGCTTATGCCTAGATGTCTTTAAATTTCACTTGTTGTTTCTCCTTTTGCCTTTAAAATGACTTGTGATTTGCCTTTAAAATGACTTGTGATCTAACATTACACGTCAAGTGTTCGTTGAAATGTCCATGTAAATGTCACTCCTAAATGTGGCATTCGTTTTCTATGTTCGAATTTATTCATTTATTCGATCGGTCTTTATTTTGTATAGTAGATTCTGCTTATTAGCTTTATACCATCCTCATTCTTAATGCTTATGCCTAGATGTCTTTAAATTCAAATTGTTTGTTCTCCCTTTGCATTTAAAATGACTTGTGATCTAACTTTGCACGCCAAGTGTTCAATGAAATGTCCATGTAAATGTCACTCCTAAATGTGGCATTCGGTTTCTAGGTTCGAATTTATGCTTTTATTCGACCGATCTTGATTTTGTAGTGCGGAATGTGCTTATTGGCTTGATACTATCCTCATTCTTTATGCTTATGCCTAAATGTCTTTAAAGTTCACTTGTTTTTTCTACTTTTGCCTTTAAAAAATTGACTTCAGATCTAACATTGCACGCCAATTGTTCGATGAAATGTCCATGTAAATGTCACTCCTAAATATGACATTTGGCTTCTATGTTGGATTTTTATGCTTTTATCTGACCGGTCTTGATTTTGTAGTGCAAAACGTGCTTATTTGCATGATACTATCCTCATTCTTTATGCTTATGCATATATGTCTTTAAAGTGCAGTTGTTTTTTCTCCTTTTGCATTTAAAAATTTAAATGTGATTCAAAATTGCACGCCTAGTGTTTGATGAAATGTTCATTTAATTGCCAACCCTAAATGTGGCTTTCGGTTTCTAGGTTCGAATTATGCTTTTATTCGATCGGTCTTGATTTTGTAGTGCAGAATGTGCTTATAGGCTTGATACTATCCTCATTCTTTATGCTTATGCCTAAATGTCTTTAAAGTTCACTTGTTTTTTCTGCTTTTGCCTTTAAAAAATTGACTTGAGATCTAACATTGCACGCCAACTGTTCAATGAAATTTCCATGTAAATGTCACTCATGAATATGACATTTGACTTCTAGGTTGGATTTTTATGCTTTCATCTGACCGGTCTTGATTTTGTAGTGAAAAACGTGCTTATTTGCATGATACTATCCTCATTCTTTATGCTTATGCATATATGTCTTTAAAGTGCAGTTGTTTTTTCTCCTTTTGCATTTAAAAATTTAAATGTGATTCAAAATTGCACGCCTAGTGTTTGATGAAATGTTCATGTAATTGCCAACCCTAAATGTGGCTTTCGGTTTCTAGGTTCGAATTATACTTTTATTCGATCGGTCTTGATTTTGTAGTGCAGAATGTGCTTATAGGCTTGATACTATCCTCATTCTTTATGCTTAAGCCTAAATGTCTTTAAAGTTCACTTGTTTTTTCTGCTTTTGCCTTTAAAAAATTGACTTGAGATCTAACATTGCACGCCAATTGTTCGACG
Source organism: Fallopia convolvulus (assembly GCA_964016875.1). Classification (NCBI taxonomy): domain Eukaryota; kingdom Viridiplantae; phylum Streptophyta; class Magnoliopsida; order Caryophyllales; family Polygonaceae; genus Fallopia; species Fallopia convolvulus. The sequence continues at coordinate 34,240,436 of OZ024724.1, read as the reverse complement.
AAATTTCCATGTAAATGTCACTCATAAATATGACATTTGACTTCTAGGTTGGATTTTTATGCTTTCATCTGATCGGTCTTGATTTTGTAGTGAAAAACGTGCTTATTTGCATGATACTATCCTTATTCTTTATGCTTATGCATAGATGTCTTTAAAGTGCGGTTGTTTTTTCTCCTTTTGCATTTAAAAATTTAAATGTGATTCAAAATTGCACGCCTAGTGTTTGATGAAATGTTCATGTAATTGCCAACCCTAAATGTGGCTTTCGGTTTCTAGGTTCGTATTATGCTTTTATTCGATCGGTCTTGATTTTGTTGTGCAGAATGTGCTTATAGGCTTGATACTATCCTCATTCTTTATGCTTATGCCTAAATGTCTTTAAAGTTCACTTGTTTTTTCTGCTTTTGCCTTTAAAAAATTGACTTGAGATCTAACATTGCACGCCAATTGTTCGATGAAATTTCCATGTAAATGTCACTCATAAATATGATATTTGACTTCTAGGTTGGATTTTTATGCTTTCATCTGATCGGTCTTGATTTTGTAGTGAAAAACGTGCTTATTTGCATGATACTATCCTCATTCTTTATGCTTATGCATAGATGTCTTTAAAGTGCAGTTGCTTTTTCTCCTTTTGCATTTAAAAATTTAATTGTGATTAAGAATTGCAGGCCTAGTGTTTGATGAAATGTTCATGTAATTGTCAACCCTAAATGTGGCATTCGGTTTCTAGGTTTGAATTATGCTTTTATTCGATCGGTCTTGATTTTGTAGTGCAGAATGTGCTTATAGGCTTGATACTATCCTCATTCTTTATGCTTATGCCTAGATGTCTTTAAATTTCACTTGTTGTTTCTCCTTTTCCCTTTAAAGTGACTTGCGATCTATCATTGTTCGCCAAGTGTTCGATGAAATTTCCATGTAAATGTCACTCCTAAATGTGGCATTCGAATTCTAGGTTCGAATTATGCTTTTACTCGATCGGTCTTGATTTTGTAGTGCAGAATGTGCTTATAGGCTTGATACTATCCTCATTCTTTATGCTTATGCCTAGATGTCTTTAAATTTCACTTGTTGTTTCTCCTTTTGCCTTTAAAATGACTTGCGATCTAACATTGCACGCCAAGTGTTCGATGAAATTTCCATGTAAATGTCACTCCTAAATGTGGCATTCGAATTCTAGGTTCGAATTATGCTTTTACTCGATCGGTCTTGATTTTGTAGTGCAGAATGTGCTTATAGGCTTGATATTATCCTCATTCTTTATGCTTATGACTAGATGTCTTTAAATTTCACTTGTTGTTTCTCCTTTTGCCTTTAAAATGACTTGCGATCTAACATTGCACGCCAAGTGTTCGATGAAATTTCCATGTAAATGTCACTCTTAAATGTGGCATTCTAATTCTAGGTTCGAATTATGCTTTTACTCGATCGGTCTTGATTTTGTAGTGGAGAATGTGCTTATAGGCTTGATACTATCCTCATTCTTTATGCTTATGCCTAGATGTCTTTAAATTTCACTTGTTGTTTCTCCTTTTGCCTTTAAAATGACTTGCGATCTAACATTGCACGCCAAGTGCTCAATGAAATTTCCATGTAAATGTCACTCCTAAATGTGGCATTCGGTTTCTAGGTTTGAATTTATGCTTTAATTCGATCGGTCTAGATTTCGTAGTGCAGAATGTGCTTATTGGCTTGATACTATCCTCATTCTTTATTCTTATGCCTAGATGTCTCTAAAGTTCACTTGTTTTTTCTCCTTTTACCTTTAAAATGACTTGTGATTTAACATTGCACGCAAAGTGTTCGATGTAATGTCCATGTAAATGTCACTTCTAAATGTGGCATTCGGTTTCTTAGTTCGCATTTATGCTTTTATTCGATCGGTCTTGATTTTGTACTGCAGAATATGCTTATTGGCTTGATACTATCCTCATTCTTTATGCTTATGCCTAGATGTCTTTCAAGTTCACTTGTTTTTCTTCCTTTTGCCTTTAAAAAATGACTTGTGATCTAACATTGCACGCCAGGTTTTCATTGAAATCTCCATGCAAATGTCACTCCTAAATGCAGCATTCGTTTTCTAGGTTCCTGTTTATGCATTAATTCGATCGGTATTGATTTTGTAGAGCAGATTGTGCTCATTGGCTTGATACTATCCTCATTCTTAATACTTGTGCCTTGATGTCTTTATATTTCATTTGTTTTTTCTCCTTTTGCATTTAAAATGACTTGTGATCTAACTTTGTACCCCAAGTGTACGATGAAATGTCCATGTAAATTTCACTCCTAAATGTTGCATTCGGTTTCTATGTTAGAATTTATTCTTTTATTCTACCGATCTTGATTTTCTAGTGCAAAATGTGCTTATGGGCTTGATACTATCCTCATTCTTTATGCTTATGCCTAGAAGTCTTAAAAGTTCACTTGATTTTTCTCCTTTTAACTTAAAAAAATTGACTTGAGATCTAACATTGCACGCCATGTTTTCGATGAAATCTCCATGTAAATGTCACTCCTAAATATGAGATCCGGTTTTCATGTTCGAATTTATGCTTTTATCCAATTCGGTCTCGAAGTTCGAATATATGCTTTTATTCAATCGGTCTTGATTTTGTAGTGTAGAATGTGCTTATTGGCTTGATACTATCCTCATTCTTTATGCTTATGCCTAAATGTCTTTAAAGTTCACTTGTTTTTCTGCTTTTGCCTTTAAAAAATTGACTTGAGATCTAACATTGCACGCCATGTGTTCGATGAAATGTCCCTGTAAATGTCACTCATAAATATGAGATTTGGCTTCTAGGTTCGATTTTAGTCTTTTATCTGATCGGTCTTGATTTTGTAGTGCAAGACGTGGTTATTGGCATGATACTATCCTCATTCTTTATTCTTATGCATATATGTCTTTAAAGTACAGTTGTTTTTTCTCCTTTTGCATTTAAAAATTTAATTGTGATTCAAAATTGCACGCCTAGTGTTTCATGAAATGTTCATGTAATTGTCAATCCTAAATGTGGCATTCGGTTTCTAGGATGAAATTATGCTTTTATTCGACCGGTCTTGATTTTGTAGTGTAGAATGTACTTATAGGCTTGATACTATCCTCATTTTTATGCTTATGCCCTGATGTCTTTAAATTTCACTTGTTGTTTCTCCTTTTGCCTTTAAAATGACTTGTGATCTAACATTGCACGCCAAGTGTTCGATGAAATTTCCATGTAAATGTCACTCCATAAATGTGGCATTCGGATTCTAGGTTCGAATTATGCTTTTACTCGATCGGTCTTAATGTAGTGCAGAATGTGCTTATAGGCTTGATACTATCCTCATTCTTTATGCTTATGCCTAGATGTCTTTAAATTTCACTTGTTGTTTCTCCTTTTGCCTTTAAAATGACTTGTGATTTGCCTTTAAAATGACTTGTGATCTAACATTACACGTCAAGTGTTCGTTGAAATGTCCATGTAAATGTCACTCCTAAATGTGGCATTCGTTTTCTATGTTCGAATTTATTCATTTATTCGATCGGTCTTTATTTTGTATAGTAGATTCTGCTTATTAGCTTTATACCATCCTCATTCTTAATGCTTATGCCTAGATGTCTTTAAATTCAAATTGTTTTTTCTCCCTTTGCATTTAAAATGACTTGTGATCTAACTTTGCACGCCAAGTGTTCAATGAAATGTCCATGTAAATGTCACTCCTAAATGTGGCATTCGGTTTCTAGGTTCGAATTTATGCTTTTATTCGACCGATCTTGATTTTGTAGTGCAGAATGTGCTTATTGGCTTGATACTATCCTCATTCTTTATGCTTATGCCTAAATGTCTTTAAAGTTCACTTGTTTTTTCTGCTTTTGCCTTTAAAAAATTGACTTGAGATCTAACATTGCACGCCAATTGTTCGATGAAATGTCCATGTAAATTTCACTCCTAAATATGACATTTGGCTTCTATGTTGGATTTTTATGCTTTTATCTGACCGGTCTTGATTTTGTAGTGCAAAACGTGCTTATTTGCATGATACTATCCTCATTCTTTATGCTTATGCATATATGTCTTTAAAGTGCAGTTGTTTTTTCTCCTTTTGCATTTAAAAATTTAAATGTGATTCAAAATTGCACGCCTAGTGTTTGATGAAATGTTCATTTAATCGCCAACCCTAAATGTGGCTTTCGGTTTCTAGGCTCGAATTATGCTTTTATTCGATCGGTCTTGATTTTGTAGTGCAGAATGTGCTTATAGGCTTGATACTATCCTCATTCTTTATGCTTATGCCTAAATGTCTTTAAAGTTCACTTGTTTTTTCTGCTTTTGCCTTTAAAAAATTGACTTGAGATCTAACATTGCACGCCAACTGTTCGATGAAATTTCCATGTAAATGTCACTCATGAATATGACATTTGACTTCTAGGTTGGATTTTTATGCTTTCATCTGATCGGTCTTGATTTTGTAGTGAAAAACGTGCTTATTTGCATGATATTATCGTCATTCTTTATGCTTATGCATAGATGTCTTTAAAGCGCAGTTGTTTTTTCTCCTTTTGCATTTAAAAATTTAAATGTGATTCAAAATTGAACGCCTAGTGTTTGATGAAATGTTCATGTAATTGCCAACCCTAAATGTGGCTTTCGGTTTCTAGGTTCGAATTATGCTTTTATTCGATCGGTCTTGATTTTGTAGTGCAGAATGTGCTTATAGGCTTGATACTATCCTCATTCTTTATGCTTATGCCTAAATGTCTTTAAAGTTCACTTGTTTTTTCTGCTTTTGCCTTTAAAAAATTGACTTGAGATCTAACATTGCACGCCAATTGTTCGATAAAATTTCCATGTAAATGTCACTCATAAATATGACATTTGACTTCTAGGTTGGATTTTTATGCTTTCATCTGATCGGTCTTGATTTTGTAGTGAAAAACGTGCTTATTTGCATGATACTATCCTCATTCTTTATGCTTATGCATAGATGTCTTTAAAGTGCAGTTGTTTTTTCTGCTTTTGCATTTAAAAATATAATTGTGATTAAGAATTGCACGCCTAGTGTTTGATGAAATGTTCATGTAATTGTCAACCCTAAATGTGGCATTCGGTTTCTAGGTTTGAATTATGCTTTTATTCGATCGGTCTTGATTTTGTAGTGCAGAATGTGCTTATAGGCTTGATACTATCCTCATTCTTTATGCTTATGCCTAGATGTCTTTAAATTTCACTTGTTGTTTCTCCTTTTCCCTTTAAAGTGACTTGCGATCTATCATTGCACGCCAAGTGTTCGATGAAATTTCCATGTAAATGTCACTCCTAAATGTGGAATTCCAATTCTAGGTTCGAATTATGCCTATGCCTAGATGTCTCTAAAGTTCACTTGTTTTTTCTCCTTTTGCCTTTGAAAATTGACTTATGATTTAACATTGCACGCCAAGTGTTTGATGAAATGTCCATGTAAATGCCAGTCCTAAATGACGCTTTCGGTTTCTAGGTTCGAATTTATGCTTTTATTCGACCGATCTTGATTTTGTAGTGCAAAATGTGCTTATTGGCTTGATACTATCCTCATTATTTAAGCTTATGCCTAGATGTCTTTAAATTTCACTTGTTTTTTCTCCTTTTGCCTTTAAAATGACTAGTGATCTAACATTGCACGCCAAGTGTTCGATGAAATGTCCATGTAAATGTCACTCCTAAATTTTGCATTCGTATTCTAGGTTCGAATTATGTTTTTATTCGATCGGTCTTGATTTTGAAGTGCAGAATGTGCTTATAGGCTTGATACTATACTCATTCTTTATGCTTGTGCCTAGATCTCTTTAAATTTCACTTGTTTTTTCTCCTTTTACCTTTAAAATGTCTTGTGATCTAACATTACACGCCAAGTGTTCGTTGAAATGTCCATGTAAATGTCACTCCTAAATATATCATTTGGTTTCTGGGTTCGAATTATGCTTTTATTCGATCGGTCTTGATTTTGTAGTGCAGAATGTACTTATAGGCTTGATACTATCCCCATTCTTTATGCTTGTGCCTAGATGTCTTTAAATTTCACTTGTTTTTTTTATCCTTTTGCCATTAAAATGACTTGCGATCTATCATTGCACGCCAAGTGTTCTATGAAATGTCCATGTAAATGTCACTCCTAAATGTGGTATTCGGTTTTTAGGTTTGAATATGCTCTTATTTGATCGGTCTTGATTTTGTAGAGCAGAATGTGCTTATTGGCTTTATACTATCCTCATTCTTAATGCTTATGACTAGATGTCTTTAAATTTCAATTGTTTTTTCTCACTTTGCATTTAAAATTACTTGTGATCTAACTTTGCATTCCAAGTGTTCGATGAAATGTCCAAGTAAATGTCACTCCTAAATGTGGCATTGGTTTTCTAGGTTCGAATTTATGCATTTATTCGATCGATCTTGATTTTGTAGAGCAGATTCTGCTTATTGGCTTTATACTATCCTCATTCTTTATGCTTATGCCTAGATGTCTTTCAAGTTCACTTGTAAATGTCATTTCTCGCCAAGTTTTCGATGAAATGTCCTTGTAAATGTCACTCCTACATGTTGTATTCGGTTTCTAGGTTCGTATTTATGCTTTTATTTGATTGGTCTTAATTTTGTAATACAGAATGTGCATATTGGCTTTATACTATCCTCATTCTTTATGCTTATGCCGAGATGTCTTTATATTTCACTTGTTTTTTCTCCTTTTGCCTTTAAAATTACCTGTGATCTAACATTGCACGCCAAGTGTTCGATGAAATGTCCATGTAAAAGTCACTCCTAAATGTGGCATTTGGATTCTAGGTTCGAATTATGCTTTTATTCGATCGGTCTTGATTTTGTAGTTCAAAATGTGCTTATAGGCTTCTTACTATCCTCATTCTTTATGCTTGCGCCTAGATGTCTTTAAATTTCACTTGTTTTTTCTCCTTTTGCCTTTAAAATGAATTATAATCTAAAATTGCACGCCAAGTGTTCGTTGAAATGTCCACGTAAATGTCACTCCTAAACGCGGCATTCATTTTCTAGGTTCTAATTTATGCATTTATTTGATCGGTCTTGATTTTGTAGAGCAGATTGTGCTTATTGGCTTGATACTATCCTCATTCTTAATGCTTATGCCTAGATGTCTTTAAATTTCACTTGTTTTTTCTCCTTTTGCATTTAAAATGACTTGTGATCTAACATTGCACGCCATGTGTTCATTGGAATGTCCATGTAAATGTCACTCCTAAATGTGGCATTCGATTTCTAGGTTCGAATTTATGCATTCATTCGATCAGTCTTGATTTTGTAGAGCAGATTCTGCTTATTGGCTTTATACTATCCTCATTCTTAAGGCTTATGCCTAGATGTCTTTAAATTTCAATTGTTTTTTCTCCCTTTTCATTTAAAAAGACTTGTGATCTAACTTTGCACGCCAAGTGTTCGATGAAATGTAAATCTAAATGTCACTCCTAAATGTGGCATTCGGTTTCTAGGTTCGAATTTATGCTTTTATTCGACCGATATTGATTTTGTAGTGAAGAATGTGCTTATTGGCTTGATACTATCCTCATTTTTTATGCTTATGCCTAGATGTCTTTAAAGTTCACTTTTTTTTCCTCCTTTTGCCTTTAAAAAATTGACTTGAGTCATAACATTGCACGCCAAGTTTTCGGTGAAATGTTCATGTAAATGTCACTCCTAAATGTGGCATTCGGTTTCTAGGTTCGTATTTATGCTTTTATTTAATTGGTCCTAATTTTGTAATGCAAAATGTGCTTATTGGCTTGATAATATCCTCATTCTTTATGCTTATGCCGAGATGTCTTTATATTTCACTTGTTTTTCTCCTTTTGCCATTAAAATTACTTGTGATTTAACATTGCACGCCAAGTGTTCGATGAAATGTCCTTGTAAATGTCACTTCTAAATGTGGCATTTGGATTCTAGGTTCGAATTATGCTTTTATTCGATTGGTCTTGATTTTGTAGTGCAGAATGTGCTTATAAGCTTGTTAATATCCTCATTCTTTATGCTTGTGCCTAGATGTCTTTAAATTTCACTTGTTTTTTCTCCTTTTGCCTTTAAAATGACTTTTGATCTAAAATTGCACGCCAAGTGTTCGTTGAAATGTCCACCTAAATGTCACTCATAAATGTGGCATTCATTTTTTAGGTTAGAATTTATGCATTTATTTGATCAGTCTTGATTTTGTAGAGCAGATTGTGCTTATTGGCTTGATACTATCCTCATTCTTAATGCTTATGCCTAGATGTCTTTAAATTTCACTTGTTTTTTCTCCTTTTGCATTTAAAATGACTTGTGATCTAACTTTACACACCAAGTGTTCGTTGAAATGTCCATGTAAACTTCACTCCTAAATGTGGCATTCGGTTTCTAGGTTCAAACTTATGCTTTTATCGATCGATCTTAATTTTTTAGTCCAGAACGTGCTTATTGGCTTGAAACTATCCTCATTCTTCATGCTAATGCCCAGATGTCTTTAAAGTACACTAGTTTTATCTCCTTTTGCCTTTAAAAAATTGACTTGAGATCTAACATTGCACGACAAGTTTTCGATGAAATCTTCATGTAAATCTCACTCCTAAATACGACATTCGGTTCCAATGTTCGAATTTATGCTTTTATCCAATTCGCTCTCTAGGTTCGAATATATGCTTTTATTCGATCAGTCTTGATTTTGTAGTGCAGAATGTGCGTATTGAATTGATACTATCCTCATTCTTTATAATTATGCCTAGATGTCTTTAAAGTTCACTTGTTTTTTCTCCTTTTGCCTTTAAAAAATTTACTTGATATCAAACATTGCATGCCAAGTGTTCAATGAATTGTCCATATAAATGTCACTCATAAATATTACATTCGGTTTCTAGGTTCGATTTTATGCTTTTATCCGATCGGACTTGATTTTGTAGTGCAAAACGTGCTTATTGGCATGATACTATCCTCATTCTTTATGCTTATGCCTAGATGTCTTTAAAGTGCAGTTGTTTTTTCTCTTTTTGCATTCAGAAATTGAATTGAGATTCAAAATTGCACGCCTATTGTTTGATGAAATGTTCATGTAAATGTCAATCCTAAATGTGCCATTCGGTTTCTAGGTTCGAATTTCTGCTTTTATTCGATCGGTCTTGATTTTGTAGTGCAGAATGTGCTTATTGGCTTGATATTATCCTCATTCTTTATGCTTATGCCTAGATGTGTTTAAAGTTCACTTGTTTTTCTACTTTTGCCTTTAAAAAATTGACTTGAGATCTAACGTTGCGCGCCATGTTTTCTATGAAATCTCCATGTAAATGTCACTCCTAAATATGACATTCGGTTTCTATGTTCGAATTTATGCTTTTATTTAATCGGTCTTGGTTTTGTAGTGGGGAATGTGCTTATTGGCTTGATACTATCCTCATTCTTTATGCTTATGCCTAGATGTCTTTAACGTTCACTTGTTTTTTGTCCTTTTTCTATTAAAAATCACTTGTGATCTAACATTGCATGCCAGGTGTTCGATGAATGTCGATGTAAATGTCACTCATAAATGTGGCATTCGGATTTTAGGTTTGTATTATGCTAGTATTTGATAGGTCTTGATTTTGTAGTGTAGAATGTGCATATATGCTTGTGCCTAGATGTCTTTAAATTTCACTTGTTTTTCCTCTTTTGCCTTTAAAATGACTTGTGATCTAACATTTTACGCCAAGTGTTCGTTGAAATGTCCATGTAAATGTCACTCCTAAATGTGACATTCATTTTCTAGGTTTGAATTTTTGCATTTATTCGATCGGTCTTGATTTTGTATAGCAGATTGTGCTTATTAGCTTGATACTATCCTCATTCTTAATGCTTATGCTTAGACGTCTTTAAATTTCACCTGTTTTTCTCCTTTTTCCTTTAAAAAATTGACTTGAGATCTAACATTGCACGCCAAGTTTTCGTTGAATTCTCCATGTAAATGTCACTCCTAAATATGACATTCGGTTTCTATGTTCGAATTTATGCTTTTATCCAATCGGTCTTGATTTTGTTGTGGAAAACGTGCTTATTAGCTTAATACTATCCTCATTCTTTATGCTTATGCTAAGATGTCTTTAGAGTTCATTTGTTTTTCTCCTTTTGCATTCAAAAAATTGACATGAGATGTAACATTGCATGTTTTCGTTGAAATCTCCATGTAAATGTCACTCCTAAATATGACATTCGGTTTCTATTTTCGAATTTATGCTTTTATTCGATCGGTCTTGGTTTTATAGTGCATAATGTGCTTATTGGCTTAATACTATCCTCATTCTATATACTTATGCCTAGAAAGTTCACTTTTTTAATATTGACTTGTGATCTATCATTGCACGCCAGGTGTTCGATGAATGTCCATGTAAATGTCACTCCTAAATGTGGCATTCAAATTTTAGGTTTGAATTATGCTTTTATTCGATCAGTCTTGAGTTTGTAGTGCAGAATGTGCGTATAGGCTTGATACTATCCTCATTCTTTATGCTTGTGCCTAGATGTCTTTAAATTTCACTTATTTTTTCTCCTTTTGCCTTTAAAATGACTTGTGTCTAACATTGCACGCCAAGTATTCGTTGAAATGTCCATGTAAATGTCATTCCTAAATGTGGCATTCATTTTCTAGGTTCGAATTTATGCATTTATTCGATCGGTCTTGATTTTGTAGAGCAGATTATGCTTATTAGCTTGATACTATCCTCATTTTTAATGCTTATGCCTATATGTCTTTAAATTTCACTTGTTTTTTCTCCTTCTGCATTTAAAATGGCTTGTGATCTAACTTTGCACGCCTAGTGTTCGATGAAATGTCCATGTAAAAGTCACGCCTAAATGTGGAATTCGGTTTCTAGTTTCGAATTTGTGCTTTTATTCGATCGGTTTTGATTTTGTAGTGCAGAATGTGCTTATTGGCTTGATAATATTCTCAATCTTTATGCTTATGCCTAGAAGTCTTTAAAGTTCACTTGTTTTTCTCCTTTTTCCTTTAAAAAATTGACTTGAGATCTAACATTGCACGCCAAGTTTTAGATGAAATCTCCATGTAAATGTCACTCCTAAATATAGAATTCAGTTTCTATGTTCGAATTTATGCTTTTTGCCAATTCGGTCTCTAGGTTTGAATATATGCTTTTATTCGATCGGTCTTGATTTTGTAGTGCAGAATGTATTTATTGGCTTGATACTATCCTCATTCTTTATGCTTATGCCTAGATGTCTTTATAGTTCACTTGTTATTTCTCCTTTGCCTTTAAAAACTTGACTTGAGATCTAAAAATGCACGACATGTGTTCGAATAAATGTCCACGTAAATGTCACTCATAAATATGACATTCGGTTTCTAGGTTCGATTTTATGCTTTTATTCGATCTGTCTTGCCTTTGTAGTACAAAACGTGCTTATTGTCTTGATACTATCCTCATTCTTTAAGCTTATGCCAATATGTCTTTAGAGTTCACTTGTTTTTCTCCTTTTGCATTTAAAAATATGACTTGAGATCTAACATTGCACGTCTAGTGTTCGCTGAAATCTCCATGTAAATTGTCACTCCTAAATATGGCATTCGCTTTCTATATTCGAATTTATGCTTTTATTCAATCGGTCTTGGTTTTGTAGTGTATAATGTGCTTATTGGCTTGATACTATCCTCATTCTTTATGCTTATGCCTAGATGTCTTTAAAGTTCACTTGTTTTTTGTCCTTTTTCGTTTAAAATTTACTTGTGCTCTAACATTGCATGCCGGGTGTTCGATGAATGTCGATGTAAATGTCACTCATAAATTTGGCATTCGGATTTCTATGTTCAAATTTATGCTTTTATTCAATCGGTCTTGGTTTTGTAGTGCATAATGTGCTTATTGGCTTGATACTATCCTCATTCTTTATTGGCTTGATACTATCCTCATTCTTTATGCTTATGCCTAGATGTCTTTAAACTTCACTTGTTTTTTGTCCTTTTTCATTTAAAATTTACTTGTGATCTAACATTGTATGTCGGGTGTTCGATGAATGTCGATGTAAATGTCACTTATAAATGTGGCATTCGGATTTTAGGTTTGTATTATGCTAGTATTCGATAGGTCTTGATTTTGTAGTGCAGAATGTGCTTATAGGCTTGATACTTTCCTCATTCTTTATTCTTGTGCGTAGATGTCTTTAAATTTCACTTGTTTTCTCCTTTTGCATTTAAAAAATTGACTTGAGATCTAACATTGCACGTCTAGTGTTCGTTGAAATCTGCATGTAAATGTCACTTCTAAATATGGCATTCGGTTTCTATGTTCGAATTTATGCTTTTATTTAATCGGTCTTGGTTTTGTAGTGGGGAATGTGCTTATTGGCTTGATGATATCCTCATTCTTTATGCTTATGCCTAAATGTCTTTAACGTTCACTTGTTTTTTGTCCTTTTTCTATTAAAAATCACTTGTGATCTAACATTGCATGCCAGGTGTTCGATGAATGTCGATGTAAATGTCACTCATAAATGTGGCATTCGGATTTTAGGTTTGTATTATGCTAGTATTCGATAGGTCTTGATTTTGTAGTGCAAAATGTGCTTATATGCTTGTGCCTAGATGTCTTTAAATTTCACTTGTTTTTCCCCTTTTGCCTTTAAAATGACTTGTGATCTAACATTTCACGCCAAGTGTTCGTTGAAATGTCCATGTAAATGTCACTCCGAAATGTGGCATTCATTTTCTAGGTTTGAATTTTTGCATTTATTCGATCGGTCTTGATTTTGTATGGCATATTGTTCTTATTAGCTTGATACTATCCTCATTCTTAATGCTTATGCTTAGACGTCTTTAAATTTCACCTGTTTTTCTCCTTTTTCCTTTAAAAAAATGACTTGAGATCTAACATTGCACGCGAAGTTTTCGTTGAATTCTCCATGTAAATGTCACTCCTAAATATGACATTCGGTTTCTATGTTCGAATTTATGCTTTTATCCAAAAGGTCTTGATTTTGTAGTGGAAAACGTGCTTATTAGCTTAATACTATCCTCATTCTTTATGCTTATGCCAAGATGTCTTTAGAGTTCATTTGTTTTTCTCCTTTTGCATTTAAAAATTGACTTGAGATGTAACATTGCATGTTTTCGTTGAAATCTCCATGAAAATGTCACTCCTAAATATGACATTCGGTTTCTATTTTCGAATTTATGCTTTTATTCGATCGGTCTTGGTTTTATAGTGCAGAATGTGCTTATTGGCTTAATACTATCCTCATTCTTATACTTATGCCTAGAAAGTTCACTTTTTTTTTGTCCTTTTTCGTTTAATATTGACTTGTGATCTATCATTGCACGCCAGGTGTTCGATGAATGTCCATGTAAATGTCACTCCTAAATGTGGCATTCAAATTTTAGGTTTGATTTATGCTTTTATTCGATCAGTCTTGAGTTTGTAGTGCAGAATGTGCGTATAGGCTTGATACTTCCTCATTCTTTATGCTTGTGCCTAGATGTCTTTAAATTTCACTTATTTTTTCTCCTTTTGCCTTTAAAATGACTTGTGATCTAACATTGCACGCCAAGTATTTGTTGAAATGTCCATGTAAATGTCATTCCTAAATGTGGCATTCATTTTCTAGGTTCGAATTTATGCATTTATTCGATCGGTCTTGATTTTGTAGAGCAGATTGTGCTTATTAGCTTGATACTATCCTCACTTTTAATGCTTATGCCTATATGTCTTTAAATTTCACTTGTTTTTTCTCCTTTTGCATTTAAAATGGCTTGTGATCTAACTTTGCACGCCTAGTGTTCGAAAATGTCCATGTAAAACTCACGCCTAAATGTGGAATTCGGTTTCTAATTTCGAATTTGTGCTTTTATTCGATCTGTTTTTATTTTGTAGTGCAGAATGTGCTTATTGGCTTGATAATATTCTCAATCTTTATGCTTATGCCTAGATGTCTTTAAAGTTCACTTGTTTTTCTCGTTTTTCCTTTAAAAAATTGACTTGAGATCTAACATTGCACGCCAAGTTTTAGATGAAATCTCCATGTAAATGTCACTCCTAAATATAGAATTCGGTTTCTATGTTCGAATTTATGCTTTTTGCCAATTCGGTCTCTAGGTTTGAATATATGCTTTTATTCGATCGGTCTTGATTTTGTAGTGCAGAATGTGTTTATTGGCTTGATACTATCCTCATTCTTTATGCTTATGCCTAGATGTCTTTATAGTTCACTTGTTTTTTCTCCTTTGCCTTTAAAAACTTGACTTGAGATCAAACAATGCACGACATGTGTTCGAAGAAATGTCCACGTAAATGTCACTCATAAATATGACATTTGGTTTCTAGGTTCGATTTTATGCTTTTATTCGATCTGTCTTGATTCTGTAGTACAAAACGTGCTTATTGGCTTGATACTATCCTCATTCTTTAAGCTTATGCCAATATGTCTTTAGAGTTCCCTTGTTTTTCTCCTTTTGCATTTAAAAAATTGACTTGAGATCTAACATTGCACATCTAGTGTTCGTTGAAATCTCCATGTAATTGTCACTCCTAAATATGCCAATCGCTTTCTATATTCGAATTTATGCTTTTATTCAATCGGTCTTGGTTTTGTAGTGTATAATGTGCTTATTGGCTTGATACTATCCTCATTCTTTATGCTTATGCCTAGATGTCTTTAAAGTTCACTTGTTTTTTGTCCTTTTTCGTTTAAAATTTACTTGTGCTCTAACAGTGCATGTCGGGTGTTCGATGAATGTCGATGTAAATGTCACTCATAAATGTGGCATTCGGATTTCTATGTTCGAATTTATGCTTTTATTCAATCGGTCTTGGTTTTGTAGTGCATAATGTGCTTATTGGCTTGATACTATCCTCATTCTTTATTGGCTTGATACTATCCTCATTCTTTATGCTTATGCCTAAATGTCTTTAAACTTCACTTGTTTTTTGTCCTTTTTCGTTTAAAATTTACTTGTGATCTAACATTGCATGTCGGGTGTTTGATGAATGTCGATATAAATGTCACTCATAAATGTGGCATTCGGATTTTAGGTTTGTATTATGCTAGTATTCGATAGGTCTTGATTTTGTAGTGCAGAATGTGCTTATAGGCTTGATACTTTACACATTCTTTATTCTTGTGCGTAGATGTCTTTAAATTTCACTTGTTTTTCTCCTTTTACATTTAAAAAATTGACTTGAGATCTAGCATTGCACGTCTAGTGTTCGTTGAAATCTTCATGTAATTGTCACTCCTAAATATGGCATTCGCTTTCTATGTTCGAATTTATGCTTTTATTCAATCGGTCTTGGTTTTGTAGTACACAAATTTCATTTTATCTCTGGGTATATTATCACGGGCGTTTTTTATCAGGGATAAAATAAGGCAAGATATTAAAAAAATAATTTTCTTTTTTTTAAGCTGATAAAAATCAAATATCTCGGATGATTTTTTAAAGCGCCAAGGATATTTAATAATGTAGTATTAAAAATGTAAAGTCAAAGATCCCTGGTGAGGATACAAGATAACACGTCGGGGATAAAAACTATAGCAATTATCCCGGATAAATAATATCAGGGATATATGTGAAATTAAAAAAAAATGAAAAGGAAAGAAATACGAGAGAGAATCAGGATGGAACGAGAGAGATTCAGCGAGAAAGAATCAACTCATAAACTGCTCTCGAAAGGAACTGCTCTTCTGGCGACGTCGGAGCTCTCGAATCAACTCATAAACTGCTCTCGATCTAATTACCAAATTGGAGACAACATGCCAACGTCTTCTCTTTGAACTTCAGGTTTGCTTAGGTTTTTAGTGTCCTAACTTGATTTTTTAAGTTTGCTTTTAATCCTGGTTTCGGTTTGCTTTTGATCTAGTTTGGATGGTGTAGTAAAACCACTAGCTTGACTTTGGATGAAGTTTTCAGTGATTTTTGCTTACTGTTTCTGAGATTCGTGGCTGGTAATTTTTTTCTTGGATTTTGTATTTTACTTTTGATAATTCATGTAGGAAATATGGGATGAAGTGGGAGAAACTGATGAATCAAAGGAGAGTATGCTTGATGAAATCGAACGACAATGTTTGGATGTGTTTAGGCGAAAAGTGGAAAATGCCTACCAATGCAGAGCTCAGCTGCGTGAAGCAATTGCTGAATCTGAGGCCGAGCTTGCAAAAATCCACTCTACCATGGGCATCCACCCGATGCACATCATTCAGGTTTGAATCACATTGGAGAAACCTGAGTACTTGATGATACCTTTCCTAGTTTCATACTTTCATGTTCTCCTGACTTCTATGTTATTGGTTCAGTCTGATCAGAAAGCTGCTAATTTGAAGGAAGAATTGGATGTGTGCTCTTCATACCATTCACCAAGTAATTGCTTTGATTTTGTCTTCTTGCTTTGCTAATCGTATATTATATTGTTGGGTCTATATATCACAGAAGACTTTCTTCCTTCAATCCCTGGAATCGGCATAGGGAAAGCTCATTCTTTGGTTTCAAAGTATTATAACAATGATAGAGTAAGATTTAAGCCCCTACACGTCTTCTTCATCTGTACACATCACTAGAAAACTATACCTATGAAATTTTTGTTGTTGCTTCATTAATCAAGTGGACTAGTAGTTGATGATAAATAAGAGTTGCTTGGGTATATATGCAGGTTCTCTCAATTATAAAATTTGGGAAAGGCAATCAAATGCCAGAAAATTACTTGAGATCCTTCAAGCAAGCAGTTGCAGTGTTTCAACATTCTAGAGTGTATGTAAATACATTTCCTATGAAACTCTTTTTTTCCCTTTAATAAAAGGAATTGGTATTTAATTTGCTAGCACATTGTGCAGATATGATAAAATCACCAAAAGAATTTAGCACATTAAACCACTTGATGAAGAGCTCTTACATGCACTAGATGGAGAACTTGATTTTTTGGGCAGGTAGCCATCTATTTCTCCTAAAAATCCCCTTCTTGTTCTTCATGTGGTATACGCGTTTGATTTGTTTTGACCAATCATTTGATGGTAAAATCAGCGACCTCCCTCCTTCGATAGCTGCTGCAATCAATGAAGGAATCATGGATCCTATAACAATGGAAGCCTATAACTGCTCTCAAAACACTAGGATACACCAACCAAATCCCCATTTCGAGAAAAACATGGAGCCCACCATGACCGCTACAGCAGGTAATTACGAAAGCATTTTTTTTTCTCTGGTGCCCTTGAAGCACTTGGGGTTGTTGCTGGGATGTCATCTGCTGGTAGATGTTCTACTTCAGTTGTAGTTAAATAGATCACTAACTTCATTTTTTTCCCCAATTGTTATGGGTGATTGTTCATTTGATGTGTTTAGGTTGATAGTGATGTATTTTGGCCCAGAAGGATGCTGCAATTTTGATAAATAGAAGTTTTGCATTTGTAATGATTGTTTGCATTCTAGAGAAATTGCCTATCTTTACAACCATGCTTCTTGGACCAACTATACCCATACTAAATCAGGTAATGAATGTACATATGGAACAATATGATAAAATTGGGTTCTGTGCATAAAATGAAGGTTTTTTATTGGCATTTACTCAGTCATGTTTCTTATAATCGATCAAACTATCAATGGAATTATTTTCTTGATCATAGTTATGGTGAGATTTTGCCTATGTGCTAGTCCTCATATCATGTGTGTTCTGTAATGCAAGTAGTTTTGAGTTGTGATTTGTGAAAATTTGTTGCATCTGTCAGTGTAGGTTGAGAAACAATGCATTTGTGGAGTTCAAAGATGAAGCTGCAGCTTTGCAATAGCACAAAGACAATTTAGTGGGTATGTTTGTCACTCTCGCAGTTGTTCTCAAGATGCAAATAAGTGAAGAAGGATACAAGATAGTGCACTTTGAATATCTTCTAACGAGTACTTTAATCTTTCCTTTGAGATGACAAGATTCAAGTTTATAATACAAATGCGTTTGTGATAGGATTTTGCTCTGAGCATGGGTAGTGTTAACGTTTTTTGATATGTAATTGTATAATATTTATGTTTTTTTTTCAACAATGAGATGAATAAAGTATTTTACATACGAATACAATGAATGCTATATTTTTTTAACAAAAAAATCCTCTGATATCCCGGGTGTGAACTTTTAAACACGGGATATTAGAGCATTTCTTTTAAGAGGAAACAACTCTAATATCCCTGGCGTGTTTGTTTATATCAGGGATATTAGGTTGGTTCTTTCATTAGAGAAAGCAGGTCTAATATCCCTGACTTGTTTTTTTATATCAGGGATATTAGGTCTATTATACCCTAAGCATTTATCCTTGACTTGTTTTAGCCTATATCAGGGATGTATTTGAAAAACGCCTGGGATAAAATACCACTTGTGTAGTAGTGGCATAATGTGCTTATTGGCTTGATACTATCGTCATTCATTATGCTTATGCCTAGATGTCTTTAAAGTTCACTTGTTTTTTGTCCTTTTTCGTTTAAAATTTACTTGTGATCTAACATTGCATGTCGGGTGTTCGATGAATGTCGATGTAAATGTCACTCATAAATGTGGCATTCGGATTTTAGGTTTGTATTATGCTAGTATTCGATAGGTCTTGATTTTGTAGTGTAGAATGTGCTTATAGGCTTGATACTTTCCTCATTCTTTATTCTTGTGCGTAGATGTCTTTAAATTTCACTTGTTTTTCTCCTTTTGCATTTAAAAAATTGACTTGAGATCTAACATTGCACGTCTAGTGTTCGTTGAAATCTCCATGTAATTGTCACTCCTAAATATGACATTCGCTTTCTATGTTCGAATTTATGCTTTTATTCAATCGGTCTTGGTTTTGTAGTACACAAATATCATTTTATCTCTGGGTATATTATCACGGGCGTTTTTATCAGGGATAAAATAAGGCAAGATATCAAAATAATAATTTTCTTTTTTTTTTAAGCTGATAAAAATCAAATATCCCGGATGATTTTTTAAAGCGCCAAGGATATTTAATAATGTAGTATTAAAATTGTAAAGTCAAAGATCCCTGGTGAGGATACAAGATAACACGCCGGGGATAAAAACTATAGCAATTATCCCGGATAAATAATATCAGCGATATATGTGAAATTAAAAAAAAATTGGAAAGGAAAGAAATACGAGAGAGAATCAGGATGGAACGAGAGAGATTCAGCGAGAAAGAATCAACTCATAAACTGCTCTCGAAAGGAACTGCTCTTCTGGCGACGTCGGAGCTCTCTATCAGAAGCATCGTCAATTGAACATCAGTACGCTAGCAATTTATCGATTCTTAAGAGGTTTGTTTCCTATTATCACTTCTACTGTGCAATTGATCGATTCTTAGAGATTCGTTCATCTGATAAACAACCCTAGGAAGTAGCAGAGAGAGGATCAGGACGGAACGATGGACTCGGGAGAAAGAATTCGAACCTGAATGATGTTGGGTCCTTCGAAAATTACTTTGCGATGATGTGCTGCTTTGAATTTCGACTCAAAATCTTTGCTCGAGACCAAATCGTCTTGCTCTTCTACTTGATTTCAAGTTGCAATTTCTAAGTGTTTGATCAGAATCCTTCTCTTTGTATTCTCTCAGAGATACCGAGTCGCAGATGTCTGTTCGTCACAACGATCTACTTACCAAATTGGAGACAACATGCCAACGTCTTCTCTTTGAACTTCAGGTTTGCTTAGGTTTTTAGTGTCCTAACTTGATTTTTTAAGTTTGCTTTTAATCCTGGTTTCGGTTTGCTTTTGATCTAGTTTGGATGGTGTAGTAAAACCACTAGCTTGACTTTGGATGAAGTTTTCAGTGATTTTTGCTTATTGTTTCTGAGATTCGTGGCTGGTAATTTTTTTCTTGGATTTTGTATTTTACTTTTGATAATTCATGTAGGAAATATGGGATGAAGTGGGAGAAACTGATGAATCAAAGGAGAGTATGCTTGATGAAATCGAACGACAATGTTTGGATGTGTTTAGGCGAAAAGTGGAAAATGCCTACCAATGCAGAGCTCAGCTGCGTGAAGCAATTGCTGAATCTGAGGCCGAGCTTGCAAAAATCCACTCTACCATGGGCATCCACCCGATGCACATCATTCAGGTTTGAATCACATTGGAGAAACCTGAGTACTTGATGATACCTTTCCTAGTTTCATACTTTCATGTTCTCTTGACTTCTATGTTATTGGTTCAGTCTGATCAGAAAGCTGCTAATTTGAAGGAAGAATTGGATGTGTGCTCTTCATACCATTCACCAAGTAATTGCTTTGATTTTGTCTTCTTGCTTTGCTAATCGTATATTATATTGTTGGGTCTATATATCACAGAAGACTTTCTTCCTTCAATCCCTGGAATCGGCATAGGGAAAGCTCATTCTTTGGTTTCAAAGTATTATAACAATGATAGAGTAAGATTTAAGCCCCTACACGTCTTCTTCATCTGTACACATCACTAGAAAACTATACCTATGAAATTTTTGTTGTTGCTTCATTAATCAAGTGGACTAGTAGTTGATGATAAATAAGAGTTGCTTGGGTATATATGCAGGTTCTCTCAATTATAAAATTTGGGAAAGGCAATCAAATGCCAGAAAATTACTTGAGATCCTTCAAGCAAGCAGTTGCAGTGTTTCAACATGCTAGAGTGTATGTAAATACATTTCCTATGAAACTCTTTTTTTCCCTTTAATAAAAGGAATTGGTATTTAATTTGCTAGCACATTGTGCAGATATGATAAAATCACCAAAAGAATTTAGCACATTAAACCACTTGATGAAGAGCTCTTACATGCACTAGATGGAGAACTTGATTTTTTGGGCAGGTAGCCATCTATTTCTCCTAAAAATCCCCTTCTTGTTCTTCATGTGGTATACGCGTTTGATTTGTTTTGACCAATCATTTGATGGTAAAATCAGCGACCTCCCTCCTTCGATAGCTGCTGCAATCAATGAAGGAATCATGGATCCTATAACAATGGAAGCCTATAACTGCTCTCAAAACACTAGGATACACCAACCAAATCCCCATTTCGAGAAAAACATGGAGCCCACCATGACCGCTACAGCAGGTAATTACGAAAGCATTTTTTTTTCTCTGGTGCCCTTGAAGCACTTGGGGTTGTTGCTGGGATGTCATCTGCTGGTAGATGTTCTACTTCAGTTGTAGTTAAATAGATCACTAACTTCATTTTTTTCCCCAATTGTTATGGGTGATTGTTCATTTGATGTGTTTAGGTTGATAGTGATGTATTTTGGCCCAGAAGGATGCTGCAATTTTGATAAATAGAAGTTTTGCATTTGTAATGATTGTTTGCATTCTAGAGAAATTGCCTATCTTTACAACCATGGTTCTTGGACCAACTATACCCATACTAAATCAGGTAATGAATGTACATATGGAACAATATGATAAAATTGGGTTCTGTGCATAAAATGAAGGTTTTTTATTGGCATTTACTCAGTCATGTTTCTTATAATCGATCAAACTATCAATGGAATTATTTTCTTGATCATAGTTATGGTGAGATTTTGCCTATGTGCTAGTCCTCATATCATGTGTGTTCTGTAATGCAAGTAGTTTTGAGTTGTGATTTGTGAAAATTTGTTGCATCTGTCAGTGTAGGTTGAGAAACAATGCATTTGTGGAGTTCAAAGATGAAGCTGCAGCTTTGCAATAGCACAAAGACAATTTAGTGGGTATGTTTGTCACTCTCGCAGTTGTTCTCAAGATGCAAATAAGTGAAGAAGGATACAAGATAGTGCACTTTGAATATCTTCTAACGAGTACTT
Organism: Fallopia convolvulus; assembly: GCA_964016875.1. Taxonomy (NCBI): domain Eukaryota; kingdom Viridiplantae; phylum Streptophyta; class Magnoliopsida; order Caryophyllales; family Polygonaceae; genus Fallopia; species Fallopia convolvulus. Next base: position 34,218,680 of record OZ024724.1, on the reverse strand, counting down.
TAATCTTTCCTTTGAGATGACAAGATTCAAGTTTATAATACAAATGCGTTTGTGATAGGATTTTGCTCTGAGCATGGGTAGTGTTAACGTTTTTTGATATGTAATTGTATAATATTTATGTTTTTTTTTCAACAATGAGATGAATAAAGTATTTTACATACGAATACAATGAATGCTATATTTTTTTAACAAAAAAATCCTCTGATATCCCGGGTGTGAACTTTTAAACACGGGATATTAGAGCATTTCTTTTAAGAGGAAACAACTCTAATATCCCTGGCGTGTTTGTTTATATCAGGGATATTAGGTTGGTTCTTTCATTAGAGAAAGCAGGTCTAATATCCCTGACTTGTTTTTTTATATCAGGGATATTAGGTCTATTATACCCTAAGCATTTATCCTTGACTTGTTTTAGCCTATATCAGGGATGTATTTGAAAAACGCCTGGGATAAAATACCACTTGTGTAGTAGTGGCATAATGTGCTTATTGGCTTGATACTATCGTCATTCATTATGCTTATGCCTAGATGTCTTTAAAGTTCACTTGTTTTTTGTCCTTTTTCGTTTAAAATTTACTTGTGATCTAACATTGCATGTCGGGTGTTCGATGAATGTCGATGTAAATGTCACTCATAAATGTGGCATTCGGATTTTAGGTTTGTATTATGCTAGTATTCGATAGGTCTTGATTTTGTAGTGTAGAATGTGCTTATAGGCTTGATACTTTCCTCATTCTTTATTCTTGTGCGTAGATGTCTTTAAATTTCACTTGTTTTTCTCCTTTTGCATTTAAAAAATTGACTTGAGATCTAACATTGCACGTCTAGTGTTCGTTGAAATCTCCATGTAATTGTCACTCCTAAATATGACATTCGCTTTCTATGTTCGAATTTATGCTTTTATTCAATCGGTCTTGGTTTTGTAGTACACAAATATCATTTTATCTCTGGGTATATTATCACGGGCGTTTTTATCAGGGATAAAATAAGGCAAGATATCAAAATAATAATTTTCTTTTTTTTTTAAGCTGATAAAAATCAAATATCCCGGATGATTTTTTAAAGCGCCAAGGATATTTAATAATGTAGTATTAAAATTGTAAAGTCAAAGATCCCTGGTGAGGATACAAGATAACACGTCGGGGATAAAAACTATAGCAATTATCCCGGATAAATAATATCAGCGATATATGTGAAATTAAAAAAAAATTGGAAAGGAAAGAAATACGAGAGAGAATCAGGATGGAACGAGAGAGATTCAGCGAGAAAGAATCAACTCATAAACTGCTCTCGAAAGGAACTGCTCTTCTGGCGACGTCGGAGCTCTCTATCAGAAGCATCGTCAATTGAACATCAGTACGCTAGCAATTTATCGATTCTTAAGAGGTTTGTTTCCTATTATCACTTCTACTGTGCAATTGATCGATTCTTAGAGATTCGTTCATCTGATAAACAACCCTAGGAAGTAGCAGAGAGAGGATCAGGACGGAACGATGGACTCGGGAGAAAGAATTCGAACCTGAATGATGTTGGGTCCTTCGAAAATTACTTTGCGATGATGTGCTGCTTTGAATTTCGACTCAAAATCTTTGCTCGAGACCAAATCGTCTTGCTCTTCTACTTGATTTCAAGTTGCAATTTCTAAGTGTTTGATCAGAATCCTTCTCTTTGTATTCTCTCAGAGATACCGAGTCGCAGATGTCTGTTCGTCACAACGATCTACTTACCAAATTGGAGACAACATGCCAACGTCTTCTCTTTGAACTTCAGGTTTGCTTAGGTTTTTAGTGTCCTAACTTGATTTTTTAAGTTTGCTTTTAATCCTGGTTTCGGTTTGCTTTTGATCTAGTTTGGATGGTGTAGTAAAACCACTAGCTTGACTTTGGATGAAGTTTTCAGTGATTTTTGCTTATTGTTTCTGAGATTCGTGGCTGGTAATTTTTTTCTTGGATTTTGTATTTTACTTTTGATAATTCATGTAGGAAATATGGGATGAAGTGGGAGAAACTGATGAATCAAAGGAGAGTATGCTTGATGAAATCGAACGACAATGTTTGGATGTGTTTAGGCGAAAAGTGGAAAATGCCTACCAATGCAGAGCTCAGCTGCGTGAAGCAATTGCTGAATCTGAGGCCGAGCTTGCAAAAATCCACTCTACCATGGGCATCCACCCGATGCACATCATTCAGGTTTGAATCACATTGGAGAAACCTGAGTACTTGATGATACCTTTCCTAGTTTCATACTTTCATGTTCTCTTGACTTCTATGTTATTGGTTCAGTCTGATCAGAAAGCTGCTAATTTGAAGGAAGAATTGGATGTGTGCTCTTCATACCATTCACCAAGTAATTGCTTTGATTTTGTCTTCTTGCTTTGCTAATCGTATATTATATTGTTGGGTCTATATATCACAGAAGACTTTCTTCCTTCAATCCCTGGAATCGGCATAGGGAAAGCTCATTCTTTGGTTTCAAAGTATTATAACAATGATAGAGTAAGATTTAAGCCCCTACACGTCTTCTTCATCTGTACACATCACTAGAAAACTATACCTATGAAATTTTTGTTGTTGCTTCATTAATCAAGTGGACTAGTAGTTGATGATAAATAAGAGTTGCTTGGGTATATATGCAGGTTCTCTCAATTATAAAATTTGGGAAAGGCAATCAAATGCCAGAAAATTACTTGAGATCCTTCAAGCAAGCAGTTGCAGTGTTTCAACATGCTAGAGTGTATGTAAATACATTTCCTATGAAACTCTTTTTTTCCCTTTAATAAAAGGAATTGGTATTTAATTTGCTAGCACATTGTGCAGATATGATAAAATCACCAAAAGAATTTAGCACATTAAACCACTTGATGAAGAGCTCTTACATGCACTAGATGGAGAACTTGATTTTTTGGGCAGGTAGCCATCTATTTCTCCTAAAAATCCCCTTCTTGTTCTTCATGTGGTATACGCGTTTGATTTGTTTTGACCAATCATTTGATGGTAAAATCAGCGACCTCCCTCCTTCGATAGCTGCTGCAATCAATGAAGGAATCATGGATCCTATAACAATGGAAGCCTATAACTGCTCTCAAAACACTAGGATACACCAACCAAATCCCCATTTCGAGAAAAACATGGAGCCCACCATGACCGCTACAGCAGGTAATTACGAAAGCATTTTTTTTTCTCTGGTGCCCTTGAAGCACTTGGGGTTGTTGCTGGGATGTCATCTGCTGGTAGATGTTCTACTTCAGTTGTAGTTAAATAGATCACTAACTTCATTTTTTTCCCCAATTGTTATGGGTGATTGTTCATTTGATGTGTTTAGGTTGATAGTGATGTATTTTGGCCCAGAAGGATGCTGCAATTTTGATAAATAGAAGTTTTGCATTTGTAATGATTGTTTGCATTCTAGAGAAATTGCCTATCTTTACAACCATGGTTCTTGGACCAACTATACCCATACTAAATCAGGTAATGAATGTACATATGGAACAATATGATAAAATTGGGTTCTGTGCATAAAATGAAGGTTTTTTATTGGCATTTACTCAGTCATGTTTCTTATAATCGATCAAACTATCAATGGAATTATTTTCTTGATCATAGTTATGGTGAGATTTTGCCTATGTGCTAGTCCTCATATCATGTGTGTTCTGTAATGCAAGTAGTTTTGAGTTGTGATTTGTGAAAATTTGTTGCATCTGTCAGTGTAGGTTGAGAAACAATGCATTTGTGGAGTTCAAAGATGAAGCTGCAGCTTTGCAATAGCACAAAGACAATTTAGTGGGTATGTTTGTCACTCTCGCAGTTGTTATCAAGATGCAAATAAGTGAAGAAGGATACAAGATAGTGCACTTTGAATATCTTCTAACGAGTACTTTAATCTTTCCTTTGAGATGACAAGATTCAAGTTTATAATACAAATGCGTTTGTGATAGGATTTTGCTCTGAGCATGGGTAGTGTTAACGTTTTTTGATATGTAATTGTATAATATTTATGTTTTTTTTTCAACAATGAGATGAATAAAGTATTTTACATACGAATACAATGAATGCTATATTTTTTTAACAAAAAAATCCTCTGATATCCCGGGTGTGAACTTTTAAACACGGGATATTAGAGCATTTCTTTTAAGAGGAAACAACTCTAATATCCCTGGCGTGTTTGTTTATATCAGGGATATTAGGTTGGTTCTTTCATTAGAGAAAGCAGGTCTAATATCCCTGACTTGTTTTTTTATATCAGGGATATTAGGTCTATTATACCCTAAGCATTTATCCTTGACTTGTTTTAGCCTATATCAGGGATGTATTTGAAAAACGCCTGGGATAAAATACCACTTGTGTAGTAGTGGCATAATGTGCTTATTGGCTTGATACTATCGTCATTCATTATGCTTATGCCTAGATGTCTTTAAAGTTCACTTGTTTTTTGTCCTTTTTCGTTTAAAATTTACTTGTGATCTAACATTGCATGTCGGGTGTTCGATGAATGTCGATGTAAATGTCACTCATAAATGTGGCATTCGGATTTTAGGTTTGTATTATGCTAGTATTCGATAGGTCTTGATTTTGTAGTGTAGAATGTGCTTATAGGCTTGATACTTTCCTCATTCTTTATTCTTGTGCGTAGATGTCTTTAAATTTCACTTGTTTTTCTCCTTTTGCATTTAAAAAATTGACTTGAGATCTAACATTGCACGTCTAGTGTTCGTTGAAATCTCCATGTAATTGTCACTCCTAAATATGACATTCGCTTTCTATGTTCGAATTTATGCTTTTATTCAATCGGTCTTGGTTTTGTAGTACACAAATATCATTTTATCTCTGGGTATATTATCACGGGCGTTTTTATCAGGGATAAAATAAGGCAAGATATCAAAATAATAATTTTCTTTTTTTTTTAAGCTGATAAAAATCAAATATCCCGGATGATTTTTTAAAGCGCCAAGGATATTTAATAATGTAGTATTAAAATTGTAAAGTCAAAGATCCCTGGTGAGGATACAAGATAACACGCCGGGGATAAAAACTATAGCAATTATCCCGGATAAATAATATCAGCGATATATGTGAAATTAAAAAAAAATTGGAAAGGAAAGAAATACGAGAGAGAATCAGGATGGAACGAGAGAGATTCAGCGAGAAAGAATCAACTCATAAACTGCTCTCGAAAGGAACTGCTCTTCTGGCGACGTCGGAGCTCTCTATCAGAAGCATCGTCAATTGAACATCAGTACGCTAGCAATTTATCGATTCTTAAGAGGTTTGTTTCCTATTATCACTTCTACTGTGCAATTGATCGATTCTTAGAGATTCGTTCATCTGATAAACAACCCTAGGAAGTAGCAGAGAGAGGATCAGGACGGAACGATGGACTCGGGAGAAAGAATTCGAACCTGAATGATGTTGGGTCCTTCGAAAATTACTTTGCGATGATGTGCTGCTTTGAATTTCGACTCAAAATCTTTGCTCGAGACCAAATCGTCTTGCTCTTCTACTTGATTTCAAGTTGCAATTTCTAAGTGTTTGATCAGAATCCTTCTCTTTGTATTCTCTCAGAGATACCGAGTCGCAGATGTCTGTTCGTCACAACGATCTACTTACCAAATTGGAGACAACATGCCAACGTCTTCTCTTTGAACTTCAGGTTTGCTTAGGTTTTTAGTGTCCTAACTTGATTTTTTAAGTTTGCTTTTAATCCTGGTTTCGGTTTGCTTTTGATCTAGTTTGGATGGTGTAGTAAAACCACTAGCTTGACTTTGGATGAAGTTTTCAGTGATTTTTGCTTACTGTTTCTGAGATTCGTGGCTGGTAATTTTTTTCTTGGATTTTGTATTTTACTTTTGATAATTCATGTAGGAAATATGGGATGAAGTGGGAGAAACTGATGAATCAAAGGAGAGTATGCTTGATGAAATCGAACGACAATGTTTGGATGTGTTTAGGCGAAAAGTGGAAAATGCCTACCAATGCAGAGCTCAGCTGCGTGAAGCAATTGCTGAATCTGAGGCCGAGCTTGCAAAAATCCACTCTACCATGGGCATCCACCCGATGCACATCATTCAGGTTTGAATCACATTGGAGAAACCTGAGTACTTGATGATACCTTTCCTAGTTTCATACTTTCATGTTCTCTTGACTTCTATGTTATTGGTTCAGTCTGATCAGAAAGCTGCTAATTTGAAGGAAGAATTGGATGTGTGCTCTTCATACCATTCACCAAGTAATTGCTTTGATTTTGTCTTCTTGCTTTGCTAATCGTATATTATATTGTTGGGTCTATATATCACAGAAGACTTTCTTCCTTCAATCCCTGGAATCGGCATAGGGAAAGCTCATTCTTTGGTTTCAAAGTATTATAACAATGATAGAGTAAGATTTAAGCCCCTACACGTCTTCTTCATCTGTACACATCACTAGAAAACTATACCTATGAAATTTTTGTTGTTGCTTCATTAATCAAGTGGACTAGTAGTTGATGATAAATAAGAGTTGCTTGGGTATATATGCAGGTTCTCTCAATTATAAAATTTGGGAAAGGCAATCAAATGCCAGAAAATTACTTGAGATCCTTCAAGCAAGCAGTTGCAGTGTTTCAACATGCTAGAGTGTATGTAAATACATTTCCTATGAAACTCTTTTTTTCCCTTTAATAAAAGGAATTGGTATTTAATTTGCTAGCACATTGTGCAGATATGATAAAATCACCAAAAGAATTTAGCACATTAAACCACTTGATGAAGAGATCTTACATGCACTAGATGGAGAACTTGATTTTTTGGGCAGGTAGCCATCTATTTCTCCTAAAAATCCCCTTCTTGTTCTTCATGTGGTATACGCGTTTGATTTGTTTTGACCAATCATTTGATGGTAAAATCAGCGACCTCCCTCCTTCGATAGCTGCTGCAATCAATGAAGGAATCATGGATCCTATAACAATGGAAGCCTATAACTGCTCTCAAAACACTAGGATACACCAACCAAATCCCCATTTCGAGAAAAACATGGAGCCCACCATGACCGCTACAGCAGGTAATTACGAAAGCATTTTTTTTTCTCTGGTGCCCTTGAAGCACTTGGGGTTGTTGCTGGGATGTCATCTGCTGGTAGATGTTCTACTTCAGTTGTAGTTAAATAGATCACTAACTTCATTTTTTTCCCCAATTGTTATGGGTGATTGTTCATTTGATGTGTTTAGGTTGATAGTGATGTATTTTGGCCCAGAAGGATGCTGCAATTTTGATAAATAGAAGTTTTGCATTTGTAATGATTGTTTGCATTCTAGAGAAATTGCCTATCTTTACAACCATGGTTCTTGGACCAACTATACCCATACTAAATCAGGTAATGAATGTACATATGGAACAATATGATAAAATTGGGTTCTGTGCATAAAATGAAGGTTTTTTATTGGCATTTACTCAGTCATGTTTCTTATAATCGATCAAACTATCAATGGAATTATTTTCTTGATCATAGTTATGGTGAGATTTTGCCTATGTGCTAGTCCTCATATCATGTGTGTTCTGTAATGCAAGTAGTTTTGAGTTGTGATTTGTGAAAATTTGTTGCATCTGTCAGTGTAGGTTGAGAAACAATGCATTTGTGGAGTTCAAAGATGAAGCTGCAGCTTTGCAATAGCACAAAGACAATTTAGTGGGTATGTTTGTCACTCTCGCAGTTGTTCTCAAGATGCAAATAAGTGAAGAAGGATACAAGATAGTGCACTTTGAATATCTTCTAACGAGTACTTTAATCTTTCCTTTGAGATGACAAGATTCAAGTTTATAATACAAATGCGTTTGTGATAGGATTTTGCTCTGAGCATGGGTAGTGTTAACGTTTTTTGATATGTAATTGTATAATATTTATGTTTTTTTTTCAACAATGAGATGAATAAAGTATTTTACATACGAATACAATGAATGCTATATTTTTTTAACAAAAAAATCCTCTGATATCCCGGGTGTGAACTTTTAAACACGGGATATTAGAGCATTTCTTTTAAGAGGAAACAACTCTAATATCCCTGGCGTGTTTGTTTATATCAGGGATATTAGGTTGGTTCTTTCATTAGAGAAAGCAGGTCTAATATCCCTGACTTGTTTTTTTATATCAGGGATATTAGGTCTATTATACCCTAAGCATTTATCCTTGACTTGTTTTAGCCTATATCAGGGATGTATTTGAAAAACGCCTGGGATAAAATACCACTTGTGTAGTAGTGGCATAATGTGCTTATTGGCTTGATACTATCGTCATTCATTATGCTTATGCCTAGATGTCTTTAAAGTTCACTTGTTTTTTGTCCTTTTTCGTTTAAAATTTACTTGTGATCTAACATTGCATGTCGGGTGTTCGATGAATGTCGATGTAAATGTCACTCATAAATGTGGCATTCGGATTTTAGGTTTGTATTATGCTAGTATTCGATAGGTCTTGATTTTGTAGTGTAGAATGTGCTTATAGGCTTGATACTTTCCTCATTCTTTATTCTTGTGCGTAGATGTCTTTAAATTTCACTTGTTTTTCTCCTTTTGCATTTAAAAAATTGACTTGAGATCTAACATTGCACGTCTAGTGTTCGTTGAAATCTCCATGTAATTGTCACTCCTAAATATGACATTCGCTTTCTATGTTCGAATTTATGCTTTTATTCAATCGGTCTTGGTTTTGTAGTACACAAATATCATTTTATCTCTGGGTATATTATCACGGGCGTTTTTATCAGGGATAAAATAAGGCAAGATATCAAAATAATAATTTTCTTTTTTTTTTAAGCTGATAAAAATCAAATATCCCGGATGATTTTTTAAAGCGCCAAGGATATTTAATAATGTAGTATTAAAATTGTAAAGTCAAAGATCCCTGGTGAGGATACAAGATAACACGTCGGGGATAAAAACTATAGCAATTATCCCGGATAAATAATATCAGCGATATATGTGAAATTAAAAAAAAATTGGAAAGGAAAGAAATACGAGAGAGAATCAGGATGGAACGAGAGAGATTCAGCGAGAAAGAATCAACTCATAAACTGCTCTCGAAAGGAACTGCTCTTCTGGCGACGTCGGAGCTCTCTATCAGAAGCATCGTCAATTGAACATCAGTACGCTAGCAATTTATCGATTCTTAAGAGGTTTGTTTCCTATTATCACTTCTACTGTGCAATTGATCGATTCTTAGAGATTCGTTCATCTGATAAACAACCCTAGGAAGTAGCAGAGAGAGGATCAGGACGGAACGATGGACTCGGGAGAAAGAATTCGAACCTGAATGATGTTGGGTCCTTCGAAAATTACTTTGCGATGATGTGCTGCTTTGAATTTCGACTCAAAATCTTTGCTCGAGACCAAATCGTCTTGCTCTTCTACTTGATTTCAAGTTGCAATTTCTAAGTGTTTGATCAGAATCCTTCTCTTTGTATTCTCTCAGAGATACCGAGTCGCAGATGTCTGTTCGTCACAACGATCTACTTACCAAATTGGAGACAACATGCCAACGTCTTCTCTTTGAACTTCAGGTTTGCTTAGGTTTTTAGTGTCCTAACTTGATTTTTTAAGTTTGCTTTTAATCCTGGTTTCGGTTTGCTTTTGATCTAGTTTGGATGGTGTAGTAAAACCACTAGCTTGACTTTGGATGAAGTTTTCAGTGATTTTTGCTTATTGTTTCTGAGATTCGTGGCTGGTAATTTTTTTCTTGGATTTTGTATTTTACTTTTGATAATTCATGTAGGAAATATGGGATGAAGTGGGAGAAACTGATGAATCAAAGGAGAGTATGCTTGATGAAATCGAACGACAATGTTTGGATGTGTTTAGGCGAAAAGTGGAAAATGCCTACCAATGCAGAGCTCAGCTGCGTGAAGCAATTGCTGAATCTGAGGCCGAGCTTGCAAAAATCCACTCTACCATGGGCATCCACCCGATGCACATCATTCAGGTTTGAATCACATTGGAGAAACCTGAGTACTTGATGATACCTTTCCTAGTTTCATACTTTCATGTTCTCTTGACTTCTATGTTATTGGTTCAGTCTGATCAGAAAGCTGCTAATTTGAAGGAAGAATTGGATGTGTGCTCTTCATACCATTCACCAAGTAATTGCTTTGATTTTGTCTTCTTGCTTTGCTAATCGTATATTATATTGTTGGGTCTATATATCACAGAAGACTTTCTTCCTTCAATCCCTGGAATCGGCATAGGGAAAGCTCATTCTTTGGTTTCAAAGTATTATAACAATGATAGAGTAAGATTTAAGCCCCTACACGTCTTCTTCATCTGTACACATCACTAGAAAACTATACCTATGAAATTTTTGTTGTTGCTTCATTAATCAAGTGGACTAGTAGTTGATGATAAATAAGAGTTGCTTGGGTATATATGCAGGTTCTCTCAATTATAAAATTTGGGAAAGGCAATCAAATGCCAGAAAATTACTTGAGATCCTTCAAGCAAGCAGTTGCAGTGTTTCAACATGCTAGAGTGTATGTAAATACATTTCCTATGAAACTCTTTTTTTCCCTTTAATAAAAGGAATTGGTATTTAATTTGCTAGCACATTGTGCAGATATGATAAAATCACCAAAAGAATTTAGCACATTAAACCACTTGATGAAGAGCTCTTACATGCACTAGATGGAGAACTTGATTTTTTGGGCAGGTAGCCATCTATTTCTCCTAAAAATCCCCTTCTTGTTCTTCATGTGGTATACGCGTTTGATTTGTTTTGACCAATCATTTGATGGTAAAATCAGCGACCTCCCTCCTTCGATAGCTGCTGCAATCAATGAAGGAATCATGGATCCTATAACAATGGAAGCCTATAACTGCTCTCAAAACACTAGGATACACCAACCAAATCCCCATTTCGAGAAAAACATGGAGCCCACCATGACCGCTACAGCAGGTAATTACGAAAGCATTTTTTTTTCTCTGGTGCCCTTGAAGCACTTGGGGTTGTTGCTGGGATGTCATCTGCTGGTAGATGTTCTACTTCAGTTGTAGTTAAATAGATCACTAACTTCATTTTTTTCCCCAATTGTTATGGGTGATTGTTCATTTGATGTGTTTAGGTTGATAGTGATGTATTTTGGCCCAGAAGGATGCTGCAATTTTGATAAATAGAAGTTTTGCATTTGTAATGATTGTTTGCATTCTAGAGAAATTGCCTATCTTTACAACCATGGTTCTTGGACCAACTATACCCATACTAAATCAGGTAATGAATGTACATATGGAACAATATGATAAAATTGGGTTCTGTGCATAAAATGAAGGTTTTTTATTGGCATTTACTCAGTCATGTTTCTTATAATCGATCAAACTATCAATGGAATTATTTTCTTGATCATAGTTATGGTGAGATTTTGCCTATGTGCTAGTCCTCATATCATGTGTGTTCTGTAATGCAAGTAGTTTTGAGTTGTGATTTGTGAAAATTTGTTGCATCTGTCAGTGTAGGTTGAGAAACAATGCATTTGTGGAGTTCAAAGATGAAGCTGCAGCTTTGCAATAGCACAAAGACAATTTAGTGGGTATGTTTGTCACTCTCGCAGTTGTTCTCAAGATGCAAATAAGTGAAGAAGGATACAAGATAGTGCACTTTGAATATCTTCTAACGAGTACTTTAATCTTTCCTTTGAGATGACAAGATTCAAGTTTATAATACAAATGCGTTTGTGATAGGATTTTGCTCTGAGCATGGGTAGTGTTAACGTTTTTTGATATGTAATTGTATAATATTTATGTTTTTTTTTCAACAATGAGATGAATAAAGTATTTTACATACGAATACAATGAATGCTATATTTTTTTAACAAAAAAATCCTCTGATATCCCGGGTGTGAACTTTTAAACACGGGATATTAGAGCATTTCTTTTAAGAGGAAACAACTCTAATATCCCTGGCGTGTTTGTTTATATCAGGGATATTAGGTTGGTTCTTTCATTAGAGAAAGCAGGTCTAATATCCCTGACTTGTTTTTTTATATCAGGGATATTAGGTCTATTATACCCTAAGCATTTATCCTTGACTTGTTTTAGCCTATATCAGGGATGTATTTGAAAAACGCCTGGGATAAAATACCACTTGTGTAGTAGTGGCATAATGTGCTTATTGGCTTGATACTATCGTCATTCATTATGCTTATGCCTAGATGTCTTTAAAGTTCACTTGTTTTTTGTCCTTTTTCGTTTAAAATTTACTTGTGATCTAACATTGCATGTCGGGTGTTCGATGAATGTCGATGTAAATGTCACTCATAAATGTGGCATTCGGATTTTAGGTTTGTATTATGCTAGTATTCGATAGGTCTTGATTTTGTAGTGTAGAATGTGCTTATAGGCTTGATACTTTCCTCATTCTTTATTCTTGTGCGTAGATGTCTTTAAATTTCACTTGTTTTTCTCCTTTTGCATTTAAAAAATTGACTTGAGATCTAACATTGCACGTCTAGTGTTCGTTGAAATCTCCATGTAATTGTCACTCCTAAATATGACATTCGCTTTCTATGTTCGAATTTATGCTTTTATTCAATCGGTCTTGGTTTTGTAGTACACAAATATCATTTTATCTCTGGGTATATTATCACGGGCGTTTTTATCAGGGATAAAATAAGGCAAGATATCAAAATAATAATTTTCTTTTTTTTTTAAGCTGATAAAAATCAAATATCCCGGATGATTTTTTAAAGCGCCAAGGATATTTAATAATGTAGTATTAAAATTGTAAAGTCAAAGATCCCTGGTGAGGATACAAGATAACACGCCGGGGATAAAAACTATAGCAATTATCCCGGATAAATAATATCAGCGATATATGTGAAATTAAAAAAAAATTGGAAAGGAAAGAAATACGAGAGAGAATCAGGATGGAACGAGAGAGATTCAGCGAGAAAGAATCAACTCATAAACTGCTCTCGAAAGGAACTGCTCTTCTGGCGACGTCGGAGCTCTCTATCAGAAGCATCGTCAATTGAACATCAGTACGCTAGCAATTTATCGATTCTTAAGAGGTTTGTTTCCTATTATCACTTCTACTGTGCAATTGATCGATTCTTAGAGATTCGTTCATCTGATAAACAACCCTAGGAAGTAGCAGAGAGAGGATCAGGACGGAACGATGGACTCGGGAGAAAGAATTCGAACCTGAATGATGTTGGGTCCTTCGAAAATTACTTTGCGATGATGTGCTGCTTTGAATTTCGACTCAAAATCTTTGCTCGAGACCAAATCGTCTTGCTCTTCTACTTGATTTCAAGTTGCAATTTCTAAGTGTTTGATCAGAATCCTTCTCTTTGTATTCTCTCAGAGATACCGAGTCGCAGATGTCTGTTCGTCACAACGATCTACTTACCAAATTGGAGACAACATGCCAACGTCTTCTCTTTGAACTTCAGGTTTGCTTAGGTTTTTAGTGTCCTAACTTGATTTTTTAAGTTTGCTTTTAATCCTGGTTTCGGTTTGCTTTTGATCTAGTTTGGATGGTGTAGTAAAACCACTAGCTTGACTTTGGATGAAGTTTTCAGTGATTTTTGCTTATTGTTTCTGAGATTCGTGGCTGGTAATTTTTTTCTTGGATTTTGTATTTTACTTTTGATAATTCATGTAGGAAATATGGGATGAAGTGGGAGAAACTGATGAATCAAAGGAGAGTATGCTTGATGAAATCGAACGACAATGTTTGGATGTGTTTAGGCGAAAAGTGGAAAATGCCTACCAATGCAGAGCTCAGCTGCGTGAAGCAATTGCTGAATCTGAGGCCGAGCTTGCAAAAATCCACTCTACCATGGGCATCCACCCGATGCACATCATTCAGGTTTGAATCACATTGGAGAAACCTGAGTACTTGATGATACCTTTCCTAGTTTCATACTTTCATGTTCTCTTGACTTCTATGTTATTGGTTCAGTCTGATCAGAAAGCTGCTAATTTGAAGGAAGAATTGGATGTGTGCTCTTCATACCATTCACCAAGTAATTGCTTTGATTTTGTCTTCTTGCTTTGCTAATCGTATATTATATTGTTGGGTCTATATATCACAGAAGACTTTCTTCCTTCAATCCCTGGAATCGGCATAGGGAAAGCTCATTCTTTGGTTTCAAAGTATTATAACAATGATAGAGTAAGATTTAAGCCCCTACACGTCTTCTTCATCTGTACACATCACTAGAAAACTATACCTATGAAATTTTTGTTGTTGCTTCATTAATCAAGTGGACTAGTAGTTGATGATAAATAAGAGTTGCTTGGGTATATATGCAGGTTCTCTCAATTATAAAATTTGGGAAAGGCAATCAAATGCCAGAAAATTACTTGAGATCCTTCAAGCAAGCAGTTGCAGTGTTTCAACATGCTAGAGTGTATGTAAATACATTTCCTATGAAACTCTTTTTTTCCCTTTAATAAAAGGAATTGGTATTTAATTTGCTAGCACATTGTGCAGATATGATAAAATCACCAAAAGAATTTAGCACATTAAACCACTTGATGAAGAGCTCTTACATGCACTAGATGGAGAACTTGATTTTTTGGGCAGGTAGCCATCTATTTCTCCTAAAAATCCCCTTCTTGTTCTTCATGTGGTATACGCGTTTGATTTGTTTTGACCAATCATTTGATGGTAAAATCAGCGACCTCCCTCCTTCGATAGCTGCTGCAATCAATGAAGGAATCATGGATCCTATAACAATGGAAGCCTATAACTGCTCTCAAAACACTAGGATACACCAACCAAATCCCCATTTCGAGAAAAACATGGAGCCCACCATGACCGCTACAGCAGGTAATTACGAAAGCATTTTTTTTTCTCTGGTGCCCTTGAAGCACTTGGGGTTGTTGCTGGGATGTCATCTGCTGGTAGATGTTCTACTTCAGTTGTAGTTAAATAGATCACTAACTTCATTTTTTTCCCCAATTGTTATGGGTGATTGTTCATTTGATGTGTTTAGGTTGATAGTGATGTATTTTGGCCCAGAAGGATGCTGCAATTTTGATAAATAGAAGTTTTGCATTTGTAA
Organism: Fallopia convolvulus; assembly: GCA_964016875.1. Lineage (NCBI taxonomy): Eukaryota > Viridiplantae > Streptophyta > Magnoliopsida > Caryophyllales > Polygonaceae > Fallopia > Fallopia convolvulus. The sequence continues at coordinate 34,203,662 of OZ024724.1, read as the reverse complement.
TGATTGTTTGCATTCTAGAGAAATTGCCTATCTTTACAACCATGGTTCTTGGACCAACTATACCCATACTAAATCAGGTAATGAATGTACATATGGAACAATATGATAAAATTGGGTTCTGTGCATAAAATGAAGGTTTTTTATTGGCATTTACTCAGTCATGTTTCTTATAATCGATCAAACTATCAATGGAATTATTTTCTTGATCATAGTTATGGTGAGATTTTGCCTATGTGCTAGTCCTCATATCATGTGTGTTCTGTAATGCAAGTAGTTTTGAGTTGTGATTTGTGAAAATTTGTTGCATCTGTCAGTGTAGGTTGAGAAACAATGCATTTGTGGAGTTCAAAGATGAAGCTGCAGCTTTGCAATAGCACAAAGACAATTTAGTGGGTATGTTTGTCACTCTCGCAGTTGTTCTCAAGATGCAAATAAGTGAAGAAGGATACAAGATAGTGCACTTTGAATATCTTCTAACGAGTACTTTAATCTTTCCTTTGAGATGACAAGATTCAAGTTTATAATACAAATGCGTTTGTGATAGGATTTTGCTCTGAGCATGGGTAGTGTTAACGTTTTTTGATATGTAATTGTATAATATTTATGTTTTTTTTTCAACAATGAGATGAATAAAGTATTTTACATACGAATACAATGAATGCTATATTTTTTTAACAAAAAAATCCTCTGATATCCCGGGTGTGAACTTTTAAACACGGGATATTAGAGCATTTCTTTTAAGAGGAAACAACTCTAATATCCCTGGCGTGTTTGTTTATATCAGGGATATTAGGTTGGTTCTTTCATTAGAGAAAGCAGGTCTAATATCCCTGACTTGTTTTTTTATATCAGGGATATTAGGTCTATTATACCCTAAGCATTTATCCTTGACTTGTTTTAGCCTATATCAGGGATGTATTTGAAAAACGCCTGGGATAAAATACCACTTGTGTAGTAGTGGCATAATGTGCTTATTGGCTTGATACTATCGTCATTCATTATGCTTATGCCTAGATGTCTTTAAAGTTCACTTGTTTTTTGTCCTTTTTCGTTTAAAATTTACTTGTGATCTAACATTGCATGTCGGGTGTTCGATGAATGTCGATGTAAATGTCACTCATAAATGTGGCATTCGGATTTTAGGTTTGTATTATGCTAGTATTCGATAGGTCTTGATTTTGTAGTGTAGAATGTGCTTATAGGCTTGATACTTTCCTCATTCTTTATTCTTGTGCGTAGATGTCTTTAAATTTCACTTGTTTTTCTCCTTTTGCATTTAAAAAATTGACTTGAGATCTAACATTGCACGTCTAGTGTTCGTTGAAATCTCCATGTAATTGTCACTCCTAAATATGACATTCGCTTTCTATGTTCGAATTTATGCTTTTATTCAATCGGTCTTGGTTTTGTAGTACACAAATATCATTTTATCTCTGGGTATATTATCACGGGCGTTTTTATCAGGGATAAAATAAGGCAAGATATCAAAATAATAATTTTCTTTTTTTTTTAAGCTGATAAAAATCAAATATCCCGGATGATTTTTTAAAGCGCCAAGGATATTTAATAATGTAGTATTAAAATTGTAAAGTCAAAGATCCCTGGTGAGGATACAAGATAACACGCCGGGGATAAAAACTATAGCAATTATCCCGGATAAATAATATCAGCGATATATGTGAAATTAAAAAAAAATTGGAAAGGAAAGAAATACGAGAGAGAATCAGGATGGAACGAGAGAGATTCAGCGAGAAAGAATCAACTCATAAACTGCTCTCGAAAGGAACTGCTCTTCTGGCGACGTCGGAGCTCTCTATCAGAAGCATCGTCAATTGAACATCAGTACGCTAGCAATTTATCGATTCTTAAGAGGTTTGTTTCCTATTATCACTTCTACTGTGCAATTGATCGATTCTTAGAGATTCGTTCATCTGATAAACAACCCTAGGAAGTAGCAGAGAGAGGATCAGGACGGAACGATGGACTCGGGAGAAAGAATTCGAACCTGAATGATGTTGGGTCCTTCGAAAATTACTTTGCGATGATGTGCTGCTTTGAATTTCGACTCAAAATCTTTGCTCGAGACCAAATCGTCTTGCTCTTCTACTTGATTTCAAGTTGCAATTTCTAAGTGTTTGATCAGAATCCTTCTCTTTGTATTCTCTCAGAGATACCGAGTCGCAGATGTCTGTTCGTCACAACGATCTACTTACCAAATTGGAGACAACATGCCAACGTCTTCTCTTTGAACTTCAGGTTTGCTTAGGTTTTTAGTGTCCTAACTTGATTTTTTAAGTTTGCTTTTAATCCTGGTTTCGGTTTGCTTTTGATCTAGTTTGGATGGTGTAGTAAAACCACTAGCTTGACTTTGGATGAAGTTTTCAGTGATTTTTGCTTACTGTTTCTGAGATTCGTGGCTGGTAATTTTTTTCTTGGATTTTGTATTTTACTTTTGATAATTCATGTAGGAAATATGGGATGAAGTGGGAGAAACTGATGAATCAAAGGAGAGTATGCTTGATGAAATCGAACGACAATGTTTGGATGTGTTTAGGCGAAAAGTGGAAAATGCCTACCAATGCAGAGCTCAGCTGCGTGAAGCAATTGCTGAATCTGAGGCCGAGCTTGCAAAAATCCACTCTACCATGGGCATCCACCCGATGCACATCATTTAGGTTTGAATCACATTGGAGAAACCTGAGTACTTGATGATACCTTTCCTAGTTTCATACTTTCATGTTCTCTTGACTTCTATGTTATTGGTTCAGTCTGATCAGAAAGCTGCTAATTTGAAGGAAGAATTGGATGTGTGCTCTTCATACCATTCACCAAGTAATTGCTTTGATTTTGTCTTCTTGCTTTGCTAATCGTATATTATATTGTTGGGTCTATATATCACAGAAGACTTTCTTCCTTCAATCCCTGGAATCGGCATAGGGAAAGCTCATTCTTTGGTTTCAAAGTATTATAACAATGATAGAGTAAGATTTAAGCCCCTACACGTCTTCTTCATCTGTACACATCACTAGAAAACTATACCTATGAAATTTTTGTTGTTGCTTCATTAATCAAGTGGACTAGTAGTTGATGATAAATAAGAGTTGCTTGGGTATATATGCAGGTTCTCTCAATTATAAAATTTGGGAAAGGCAATCAAATGCCAGAAAATTACTTGAGATCCTTCAAGCAAGCAGTTGCAGTGTTTCAACATGCTAGAGTGTATGTAAATACATTTCCTATGAAACTCTTTTTTTCCCTTTAATAAAAGGAATTGGTATTTAATTTGCTAGCACATTGTGCAGATATGATAAAATCACCAAAAGAATTTAGCACATTAAACCACTTGATGAAGAGCTCTTACATGCACTAGATGGAGAACTTGATTTTTTGGGCAGGTAGCCATCTATTTCTCCTAAAAATCCCCTTCTTGTTCTTCATGTGGTATACGCGTTTGATTTGTTTTGACCAATCATTTGATGGTAAAATCAGCGACCTCCCTCCTTCGATAGCTGCTGCAATCAATGAAGGAATCATGGATCCTATAACAATGGAAGCCTATAACTGCTCTCAAAACACTAGGATACACCAACCAAATCCCCATTTCGAGAAAAACATGGAGCCCACCATGACCGCTACAGCAGGTAATTACGAAAGCATTTTTTTTTCTCTGGTGCCCTTGAAGCACTTGGGGTTCTTGCTGGGATGTCATCTGCTGGTAGATGTTCTACTTCAGTTGTAGTTAAATAGATCACTAACTTCATTTTTTTCCCCAATTGTTATGGGTGATTGTTCATTTGATGTGTTTAGGTTGATAGTGATGTATTTTGGCCCAGAAAGATGCTGCAATTTTGATAAATAGAAGTTTTGCATTTGTAATGATTGTTTGCATTCTAGAGAAATTGCCTATCTTTACAACCATGCTTCTTGGACCAACTATACCCATACTAAATCAGGTAATGCATGTACATATGGAACAATATGATAAAATTGGGTTCTGTGCATAAAATGAAAGTTTTTTATTGGCATTTACTCAGTCATGTTTCTTATAATCGATCAAACTATCAATGGAATTATTTTCTTGATCATAGTTATGGTGAGATTTTGCCTATGTGCTAGTCCTCATATCATGTGTGTTCTGTAATGCAAGTAGTTTTGAGTTGTGATTTGTGAAAATTTGTTGCATCTGTCAGTGTAGGTTGAGAAACAATGCATTTGTGGAGTTCAAAGATGAAGCTGCAGCTTTGCAATAGCACAAAGACAATTTAGTGGGTATGTTTGTCACTCTCGCAGTTGTTCTCAAGATGCAAATAAGTGAAGAAGGATACAAGATAGTGCACTTTGAATATCTTCTAACGAGTACTTTAATCTTTCCTTTGAGATGACAAGATTCAAGTTTATAATACAAATGCGTTTGTGATAGGATTTTGCTCTGAGCATGGGTAGTGTTAACGTTTTTTGATATGTAATTGTATAATATTTATGTTTTTTTTTCAACAATGAGATGAATAAAGTATTTTACATACGAATACAATGAATGCTATATTTTTTTAACAAAAAAATCCTCTGATATCCCGGGTGTGAATTTTTAAACACGGGATATTAGAGCATTTCTTTCAAGAGGAAACAACTCTAATATCCCTGGCGTGTTTGTTTATATCAGGGATATTAGGTTGGTTCTTTCATTAGAGAAAGCAGGTCTAATATCCCTGACTTGTTTTTTTATATCAGGGATATTAGGTCTATTATACCCTAAGCATTTCTCCCTGACTTGTTTTAGCCTATATCAGGGATGTATTTGAAAAACGCCTGGGATAAAATACCACTTGTGTAGTAGTGGCATAATGTGCTTATTGGCTTGATACTATCCTCATTCATTATGCTTATGCCTAGATGTCTTTAAAGTTCACTTGTTTTTTGTCCTTTTTCGTTTAAAATTTACTTGTGATCTAACATTGCATGTCGGGTGTTCGATGAATGTCGATGTAAATGTCACTCATAAATGTGGCATTCGGATTTTAAATTTGTATTATGCTAGTATTCGATAGGTCTTGATTTTGTAGTGCAGAATGTGCTTATAGGCTTGATACTTTCCTCATTCTTTATTCTTGTGCGTAGATGTCTTTAAATTTCACTTGTTTTTCTCCTTTTGCATTTAAAAAATTGACTTGAGATCTAACATTGCACGTCTAGTGTTCGTTGAAATCTCCATGTAAATGTCACTCCTAAATATGGCATTCGGTTTCTATGTTCGAATTTATGCTTTTATTTATTCGGTCTTGGTTTTGTAGTGGGGAATGTGCTTATTGGCTTGATACTATCCTCATTCTTTATGCTTATGCCTAAATGTCTTTAACGTTCACTTGTTTTTTGTCCTTTTTCTATTAAAAATCACTTGTGATCTAACATTGCATGTCAGGTGTTCGATGAATGTCGATGTAAATGTCACTCATAAATGTGGCATTCGGATTTTAGGTTTGTATTATGCTAGTATTCGATAGGTCTTGATTTTCTAGTGCAAAATGTGCTTATATGCTTGTGCCTAAATGTCTTTAAATTTCACTTGTTTTTCCCCTTTTGCCTTTAAAATGACTTGTGATCTAACATTTCACGGCAAGTGTTCGTTGAAATGTCCATGTAAATGTCACTCCGAAATATGGCATTCATTTTCTAGGTTTGAATTTTTGCATTTATTCGATCGGTCTTGATTTTGTATAGCAGATTGTGCTTATTAGCTTGATACTATCCTCATTCTTAATGCTTATGCTTAGACGTCTTTAAATTTCACCTGTTTTTCTCCTTTTTCCTTTAAAAAATTGACTTGAGATCTAACATTGCACGCCAAGTTTTCGTTGAATTCTCCATGTAAATGTCACTCCTAAATATGACATTCGGTTTCTATGTTCGAATTTATGCTTTTATCCAATCGGTCTTGATTTTGTAGTGGAAAACGTGCTTATTAGCTTAATACTATCCTCATTCTTTATGCTTATGCCAAGATGTCTTTAGAGTTCATTTGTTTTTCTCCTTTTGCATTTAAAAAATTGACTTGAGATGTAACATTGCATGTTTTCGTAGAAATCTCCATGTAAATGTCACTCCTATATATGACATTCGGTTTCTATTTTCGAATTTATGCTTTTATTCGATCGGTCTTGGTTTTACAGTGCAAAATGTGCTTATTGGCTTAATACTATCCTCATTCTATATACTTATGCCTAGAAAGTTCACTTTTTTTTGTCCTTTTTCGTTTAATATTGACTTGTGATCTATCATTGCACACCAGGTGTTCGATGAATGTCCATGTAAATGTCACTCCTAAATGTGGCATTCATTTTCTAGGTTCGAATGTATGCATTTATTCGATCGGTCTTGATTTTGTAGGGCAGATTGTGCTTATTAGCTTGATACTATCCTCATTTTTAATGCTTATGCCTATATGTCTTTAAATTCACTTGTTTTTTCTCCTTCTGCATTTAAAATGGCTTGTGATCTAACTTTGCACGCCTAGTGTTCGATGAAATGTCCATGTAAAAGTCACGCCTAAATGTGGAATTCGGTTTCTAGTTTCGAAGTTGTGCTTTTATTCGATCGGTTTTGATTTTGTAGTGCAGAATGTGCTTATTGGCTTGATAATATTCTCAATCTTTATGCTTATGCCTAGATGTCTTTAAAGTTCACTTGTTTTTCTCCTTTTTCCTTTAAAAAATTGACTTGAAATCTAACATTGCACGCCAAGTTTTAGATGAAATCTCCATGTAAATGTCACTCCTAAATATAGAATTCGGTTTCTATGTTTGAAATTATGCTTTTTGCCAATTCGGTCTCTAGGTTTTAATATATGCTTTTATTCGATCGGTCTTGATTTTGTAGTGAAGAATGTGTTTATTGGCTTGATACTATCCTCATTCTTTATGCTTATGCCTAGATGTCTTTATAGTTCACTTGTTTTTTCTCCTTTGCTTTTAAAAACTTGACTTGAGATCTAATAATGCACGACATGTGTTCGATGAAATGTCCATGTAAATGTCACTCATAAATATGACATTCGGTTTCTAGGTTCGATTTTATGCTTTTATCCGATCTGTCTTGATCTTGTAGTACAAAACGTGCTTATTGGCTTGATACTCTCCTCATTCTTTAAGCTTATGCCAAGATGTCTTTAGAGTTCACTTCTTTTTCTCCTTTTGCATTTAAAAAATTGACTTGAGATCTAACATTGCACGTCTAGTGTTCGTTGAAATCTCCATGTAATTGTCACTCCTAAATATGGCATTCGCTTTCTTTATTCGAATTTATGCTTTTATTCAATCGGTCTTGGTTTTGTAGTGTATAATGTGCTTATTGGCTTGATACTATCCTCATTCTTTATGCTTATGCCTAAATGTCTTTAAAGTTCACTTGGTTTTTTCTCCTTTTTCCTTTAAAATGAGTTGTGATCTAACATTGCACGTCTAGTGTTCGTTGAAATCTCCATGTAATTGTCACTCCTAAATATGACATTCGGTTTCTATTTTCGAATTTATGCTTTTATTCGATCGGTCTTGGTTTTATAGTGCAGAATGTGCTTATTGGCTTAAAACTATCCTCATTCTATATACTTATGCCTAGAAAGTTCACTTTTTTTTTTGTCCTTTTTCGTTTAATATTGACTTGTGATCTATCATTGCACGCCAGGTGTTCGATGAATGTCCATGTAAATGTCACTCCTAAATGTGGCATTCAAATTTTAGATTTGAATTATGCTTTTATTCGATCAGTCTTGAGTTTGTAGTGCAGAATGTGCGTATAGGCTTGATACTATCCTCATTCTTTATGCTTGTGCCTAGATGTCTTTAAATTTCACTTATTTTTTCTCCTTTTGCCTTTAAAATGACTTGTGATCTAACATTACACGCCAAGTATTCGTTGAAATGTCCATGTAAATGTCATTCCTAAATGTGGCATTCATTTTCTAGGTTCGAATTTATGCATTTATTCGATCGGTCTTGATTTTGTAGAGCAGATTGTGCTTATTAGCTTGATACTATCCTCATTTTTAATGCTTATGCCTATATGTCTTTAAATTTCACTTGTTTTTTCTCCTTCTGCATTTAAAATGGCTTGTGATCTAACTTTGCACGCCTAGTGTTCGATGAAATGTCCATGTAAAAGTCACGCCTAAATGTGGAATTCGGTTTCTAGTTTCGAATTTGTGCTTTTATTCGATCGGTTTTGATTTTGTGGTGCAGAATGTGCTTATTGGCTTGATAATATTCTCAATCTTTATGCTTATGCCTAGATGTCTTTAAAGTTCACTTGTTTTTCTCCTTTTTCCTTTAAAAAATTGACTTGAAATCTAACATTGCACGCCAAGTTTTAGATGAAATCTCCATGTAAATGTCACTCCTAAATATAGAATTCGGTTTCTATGTTTGAAATTATGCTTTTTGCCAATTCAGTCTCTAGGTTTGAATATATGCTTTTATTCGATCGGTCTTGATTTTGTAGTGAAGAATGTGTTTATTGGCTTGACACTATCCTCATTCTTTATGCTTATGCCTAGATGTCTTTATAGTTCACTTGTTTTTTCTCCTTTGCTTTTAAAAACTTGACTTGAGATCTAATAATGCACGACATGTGTTCGATGAAATGTCCACGTAAATGTCACTCATAAATATGACATTCGGTTTCTAGGTTCGATTTTATGCTTTTATCCGATCTGTCTTGATTTTGTAGTACAAAACGTGCTTATTGGCTTGATACTCTCCTCATTCTTTAAGCTTATGCCAAGATGTCTTTAGAGTTCACTTGTTTTTCTCCTTTTGCATTTAAAAAATTGACTTGAGATCTAACATTGCACGTCTAGTGTTCGTTGAAATCTCCATGTAATTGTCACTCCTAAATATGGCATTCGCTTTCTATATTCGAATTTATGCTTTTATTCAATCGGTCTTGGTTTTGTAGTGTATAATGTGCTTATTGGCTTGATACTATCCTCATTCTTTATGCTTATGCTTAAATGTCTTTAAAGTTCACTTGGTTTTTTCTCCTTTTTCCTTTAAAATGAGTTGTGATCTAACATTGCACGTCTAGTATTCGTTGAAATCTCCATGTAATTGTCACTCCTAAATAGGACATTCGGTTTCTATTTTCGAATTTATGCTTTTATTCGATCGGTGTTGGTTTTATAGTGCAGAATGTGCTTATTGGCTTAATACTATCCTCATTCTATATACTTATGCCTAGAAAGTTCACTTTTTTTTCTCCTTTTTCGTTTAATATTGACTTGTGATCTATCATTGCACGCCAGGTGCTCGATGAATGTCCATGTAAATGTCACTCCTAAATGTGGCATTCAAATTTTAGGTTTGAATTATGCTTTTATTCGATCAGTCTTGAGTTTGTAGTGCAGAATGTGCGTATAGGCTTGATACTATCCTCATTCTTTATGCTTGTGCCTAGATGTCTTTAAATTTCACTTATTTTTTCTCCTTTTGCCTTTAAAATGACTTGTGATCTAACATTGCACGCCAAGTATTCGTTGAAATGTCCATGTAAATGTCATTCCTAAATGTGGCATTCATTTTCTAGGTTCGAATTTATGCATTTATTCGATCGGTCTTGATTTTGTAGAGCAGATTGTGCTTATTAGCTTGATACTATCCTCATTTTTAATGCTTATGCCTATATGTCTTTAAATTTCACTTGTTTTTTCTCCTTTTGCATCCAAAATGGCTTGTGATCTAACTTTGCACGCCTAGTGTTCGAAAATGTCCATGTAAAACTCACGCCTAAATGTGGAATTCGGTTTCTAATTTCGAATTTGTGCTTTTATTCGATCGGTTTTTATTTTGTAGTGCAGAATGTGCTTATTGGCTTGATAATATTCTCAATCTTTATGCTTATGCCTAGATGTCTTTAAAGTTCACTTGTTTTTCTCCTTTTTCCTTTAAAAAATTGACTTGAGATCTAACATTGCATGCCAAGTTTTAGATGAAATCTCCATGTAAATGTCACTCCTAAATATAGAATTCGGTTTCTATGTTCGAATTTATGCTTTTTGCCAATTTGGTCTCTAGGTTTGAATATATGCTTTTATTCGATCGGTCTTGATTTTGTAGTGCAGAATGTGTTTATTGGCTTGATACTATCCTCATTCTTTATGCTTATGCCTAGATGTCTTTATAGTTCACTTGTTTTTTCTCCTTTGCCTTTAAAAACTTGACTTGAGATCTAACAATGCACGACATGTGTTCGAAGAAATGTCCACGTAAATGTCACTCATAAATATGACATTCGGTTTCTAGGTTCGATTTTATGCTTTTATTCGATCTGTCTTGATTTTGTAGTACAAAACGTGATTATTGGCTTGATACTATCCTCATTCTTTAAGTTTATGCCAATATGTCTTTAGAGTTCACTTGTTTTTCTCCTTTTGCATTTAAAAAATTGACTTGAGATCTAACATTGCACGTCTAGTGTTCGTTGAAATCTCCATGTAATTGTCACTCCTAAATATGGCATTCGCTTTCTATATTCGAATTTATGCTTTTATTCAATCGGTCTTTGTTTTGTAGTGTATAATGTGCTTATTGGCTTGATACTATCCTCATTCTTTATGCTTATGCCTAGATGTCTTTAAAGTTCACTTGTTTTTTGTCCTTCTTCGTTTAAAATTTACTTGTGCTCTAACATTGCATGTCGGGTGTTCGATGAATGTCGATGTAAATGTCACTCATAAATGTGGCATTCGGATTTCTATGTTCGAATTTATGCTTTTATTCAATCGGTCTTGGTTTTGTAGTGCATAATGTGCTTATTGGCTTGATACTATCCTCATTCTTTATTGGCTTGATACTATCCTCATTCTTTATGCTTATGCCTAGATGTCTTTAAACTTCACTTGTTTTTTGTCCTTTTTCGTTTAAAATTTACTTGTGATCTAACATTGCATGTCGGGTGTTCGATGAATGTCGATGTAAATGTCACTCATAAATGTGGCATTCGGATTTTAGGTTTGTATTATGCTAGTATTCGATAGGTCTTGATTTTGTAGTGCAGAATGTGCTTATAGGCTTGATACTTTCCTCATTCTTTATTCTTGTGCGTAGATGTCTTTAAATTTCACTTGTTTTTCTCCTTTTGCATTTAAAAAATTGACTTGAGATCTAACATTGCACGTCTAGTGTTCGTTGAAATCTCCATGTAATTGTCACTCCTAAATATGACATTCGCTTTCTATGTTCAAATTTATGCTTTTATTCAATCGGTCTTGGTTTTGTAGTACACAAATATCATTTTATCTCTGGGTATATTATCACGGGCGTTTTTATCAGGGATAAAATAAGGCAAGATATCAAAATAATAATTTTCTTTTTTTTTTAAGCTGATAAAAATCAAATATCCCGGATGATTTTTTAAAGCGCCAAGGATATTTAATAATGTAGTATTAAAATTGTAAAGTCAAAGATCCCTGGTGAGGATACAAGATAACACGCCGGGGATAAAAACTATAGCAATTATCCCGGATAAATAATATCAGCGATATATGTGAAATTAAAAAAAAATTGGAAAGGAAAGAAATACGAGAGAGAATCAGGATGGAACGAGAGAGATTCAGCGAGAAAGAATCAACTCATAAACTGCTCTCGAAAGGAACTGCTCTTCTGGCGACGTCGGAGCTCTCTATCAGAAGCATCGTCAATTGAACATCAGTACGCTAGCAATTTATCGATTCTTAAGAGGTTTGTTTCCTATTATCACTTCTACTGTGCAATTGATCGATTCTTAGAGATTCGTTCATCTGATAAACAACCCTAGGAAGTAGTAGAGAGAGGATCAGGACGGAACGATGGACTCGGGAGAAAGAATTCGAACCTGAATGATGTTGGGTCCTTCGAAAATTACTTTGCGATGATGTGCTGCTTTGAATTTCGACTCAAAATCTTTGCTCGAGACCAAATCGTCTTGCTCTTCTACTTGATTTCAAGTTGCAATTTCTAAGTGTTTGATCAGAATCCTTCTCTTTGCATTCTCTCAGAGATACCGAGTCGTAGATGTCTGTTCGTCACAACGATCTACTTACCAAATTGGAGACAACATGCCAACGTCTTCTCTTTGAACTTCACGTTTGCTTAGGTTTTTAGTGTCCTAACTTGATTTTTTAAGTTTGCTTTTAATCCTGGTTTCGGTTTGCTTTTGATCTAGTTTGGATGGTGTAGTAAAACCACTAGCTTGACTTTGGATGAAGTTTTCAGTGATTTTTGCTTACTGTTTCTGAGATTCGTGGCTGGTAATTTTTTTCTTGGATTTTGTATTTTACTTTTGATATTCATGTAGGAAATATGGGATGAAGTGGGAGAAACTGATGAATCAAAGGAGAGTATGCTTGTTGAAATCGAACGACAATGTTTGGATGTGTTTAGGCGAAAAGTGGAAAATGCCTACCAATGCAGAGCTCAGCTGCGTGAAGCAATTGCTGAATCTGAGGCCGAGCTTGCAAAAATCCAATCTACCATGGGCATCCACCCGATGCACATCATTCAGGTTTGAATCACATTGGAGAAACCTGAGTACTTGATGATACCTTTCCTAGTTTCATACTTTCATGTTCTCCTGACTTCTATGTTATTGGTTCAGTCTGATCAGAAAGCTGCTAATTTGAAGGAAGAATTGGATGTGTGCTCTTCATACCATTCACCAAGTAATTGCTTTGATTTTGTCCTCTTGCTTTGCTAATCGTATATTATATTGTTGGGTCTATATATCACAGGAGACTTTCTTCCTTCAATCCCTGGAATCGGCATAGGGAAAGCTCATTCTTTGGTTTCAAAGTATTATAACAATGATAGAGTAAGATTTAAGCCCCTACACGTCTTCTTCATCTGTACACATCACTAGGAAACTATACCTATGAAATTTTTGTTGTTGCTTCATTAATCAAGTGGACTAGTAGTTGATGATAAATAAGAGTTGCTTGGGTATATATGCAGGTTCTCTCAATTATAAAATTTGGGAAAGGCAATCAAATGCCAGAAAATTACTTGAGATCCATCAAGCAAGCAGTTGCAGTGTTTCAACATGCTAGAGTGTATATAAATACATTTCCTATGAAACTCTTTTTTTCCCTTTAATAAAAGGAATTGGTATTTAATTTGCTAGCACATTGTGCATATATGATAAAATCACCAAAAGAATTCAGCACATTAAACCACTTGATGAAGAGCTCTTACATGCACTAGATGGAGAACTTGATTTTTAGGGCAGGTAGCCATCTATTTCTCCTAAAAATCCCCTTCTTGTTCTTCATCTGGTATACGCGTTTGATTTGTTTTGACCAATCATTTGATGGTAAAATCAGCGACCTCCCTCCTTCGATAGATGCTGCAATCAGTGAAGGAATCATGGATCCTATAACAATGGAAGCCTATAACTGCTCTCAAAACACTAGGATACACCAACCAAATCCCCATTTCGAGAAAAACATGGAGCCCACCATGACCGCTACAGCAGGTAATTACGAAAGCATTTTTTTTTGCTCTGGTGCCCTTGAAGCACTTGGGGTTGTTGCTGGGATGTCATCTGCTGGTAGATGTTCTACTTCAGTTGTCTACTTTGTTGCAGTTGTAGTTAAATAGATCACTAACTTCATTTTTTTCCCCAATTGTGATGGGTGATTGTTCATTTGATGTGTTTAGGTTGATAGTGATGTATTTTGGCCCAGAAGGATGCTGCAATTTTGATAAATAGAAGTTTTGCATTTGTAATGATTGTTTGCATTCTAGAGAAATTGCCTATCTTTACAACCATGCTTCTTGGACCAACTATACCCATACTAAATCAGGTAATGAATGTACATATGGAACAATATGATAAAATTGGGTTCTGTGCATAAAATGAAAGTTTTTTATTGGCATTTACTCAGTCATGTTTCTTATAATCGATCAAACTATCAATGGAATTATTTTCTTGATCATAGTTATGGTGAGATTTTGCCTATGTGCTAGTCCTCATATCATGTGTGTTCTGTAATGCAAGTAGTTTTGAGTTGTGATTTGTGAAAATTTGTTGCATCTGTCAGTGTAGGTTGAGAAACAATGCATTTGTGGAGTTCAAAGATGAAGCTGCAGCTTTGCAATAGCACAAAGACAATTTAGTGGGTATGTTTGTCACTCTCGCAGTTGTTCTCAAGATGCAAATAAGTGAAGAAGGATACAAGATAGTGCACTTTGAATATCTTCTAACGAGTACTTTAATCTTTGCTTTGAGATCACAAGATTCAAGTTTATAATACAAATAAGTTTGTGATAGGATTTTGCTCTGAGCATGGGTAGTGTTAACGTTTTTTGATATGTAATTGTATAATATTTATGTGTTTTTTTTTCAACAATGAGATGAATAAAATATTTTACATACGAATACAAAGAATGCTATATTTTTTTAACAAAAAAATCCTCTAATATCCCGGGTGTGAATTTTTAAACATGGGATATTAGAGCATTTCTTTTAAGAGGAAACAACTCTAATATCCCTGGCGTGTTTGTTTATATCAGGGATATTAGGTTGGTTCTTTCATTAGAGAAAGCAGGTCTAATATCCCTGGCTTGTTTTTTTATATCAGGGATATTAGGTCTATTATACCCTAAGCATTTATCCCTGACTTGTTTTAGCCTATATCAGGGATGTATTTGAAAAAACTCCAGGGATAAAATAACACTTGTGTAGTAGTGGCATAATGTGCTTATTGGCTTGATACTATCCTCATTCATTATGCTTATGCCTAGATGTCTTTAAAGTTCAGTTGTTTTTTGTCCTTATTCGTTTAAAATTTACTTGTGATCTAACATTGCATGCCGGGTGTTCGATGGATGTCGATGTAAATGTCACTCATAAATGTGGCATTCGGATTTTAGGTTTGTATTATGCTAGTATTCGATAGGTCTTGATTTTGTAGTGCAGAATGTGCTTATAGGCTTGATACTTTCCTCATTCTTTATTCTTGTGCGTAGATGTCTTTAAATTTCACTTGTTTTTCTCCTTTTGCATTTAAAAAATTGACTTGAGATCTAACATTGCACGTCTAGTGTTCGTTGAAATCTCCATGTAAATGTCACTCCTAAGTATGGCATTCGGTTTCTATGTTCGAATTTATGCTTTTATTTAATCGGTCTTGGTTTTGTAGTGGGGAATGTGCTTATTGCCTTGATACTATCCTCATTCTTTATGCTTATGCCTAAATGTCTTTAACGTTCACTTGTTTTTTGTCCTTTTTCTATTAAAAATCACTTGTGATCTAACATTGCATGCTAGGTGTTCGATGAATGTCGATGTAAATGTCACTCATAAATGTGGCATTCGGATTTCAGGTTTATATTATGCTAGTATTCGATAGGTCTTGATTTTCTAGTGCAAAATGTGCTTATATGCTTGTGCCTAGATGTCTTTAAAATTCACTTGTTTTTCCACTTTTGCCTTTAAAATGACTTGTGATATAACATTTCACGCCAAGTGTTCGTTGAAATGTCCATGTAAATGTCACTCCGAAATGTGGCATTCATTTTCTAGGTTTGAATTTTTTCATTTATTCGATCGGTCTTGATTTTGTATAGCAGATTGTGCTTATTAGCTTGATACTATCCTCATTCTTAATGCTTATGCTTAGACGTCTTTAAATTTCACCTGTTTTTCTCCTTTTTCCTTTAAAAAATTGACTTGAGATCTAACATTGCACGCCAAGTTTTCGTTGAATTCTCCATGTAAATGTCACTCCTAAATATGACATTCGGTTTCTATGTTCGAATTTATGCTTTTATCCAATCGGTCTTGATTTTGTAGTGGAAAACGTGCTTATTAGCTTAATACTATCCTCATTCTTTATGCTTATGCCAAGATGTCTTTAGAGTTCATTTGTTTTTCTCCTTTTGCATTTAAAAAATTGACTTGAGATGTAACATTGCATGTTTTCGTTGAAATCTCCATGTAAATGTCACTCCTAAATATGACATTCGGTTTCTATTTTCGAATTTATGCTTTTATTCGATCGGTCTTGGTTTTATAGTGCATAATGTGCTTATTGGCTTAATACTATCCTCATTCTATATACTTATGCCTAGAAAGTTCACTTTTTTAATATTGACTTGTGATCTATCATTGCACGCCAGGTGTTCGATGAATGTCCATGTAAATGTCACTCCTAAATGTGGCATTCAAATTTTAGGTTTGAATTATGCTTTTATTCGATCAGTCTTGAGTTTGTAGTGCAGAATGTGCGTATAGGCTTGATACTATCCTCATTCTTTATGCTTGTGCCTAGATGTCTTTAAATTTCACTTATTTTTTCTCCTTTTGCCTTTAAAATGACTTGTGTCTAACATTGCACGCCAAGTATTCGTTGAAATGTCCATGTAAATGTCATTCCTAAATGTGGCATTCATTTTCTAGGTTCGAATTTATGCATTTATTCGATCGGTCTTGATTTTGTAGAGCAGATTATGCTTATTAGCTTGATACTATCCTCATTTTTAATGCTTATGCCTATATGTCTTTAAATTTCACTTGTTTTTTCTCCTTCTGCATTTAAAATGGCTTGTGATCTAACTTTGCACGCCTAGTGTTCGATGAAATGTCCATGTAAAAGTCACGCCTAAATGTGGAATTCGGTTTCTAGTTTCGAATTTGTGCTTTTATTCGATCGGTTTTGATTTTGTAGTGCAGAATGTGCTTATTGGCTTGATAATATTCTCAATCTTTATGCTTATGCCTAGATGTCTTTAAAGTTCACTTGTTTTTCTCCTTTTTCCTTTAAAAAATTGACTTGAGATCTAACATTGCACGCCAAGTTTTAGATGAAATCTCCATGTAAATGTCACTCCTAAATATAGAATTCGGTTTCTATGTTCGAATTTATGCTTTTTGCCAATTCGGTCTCTAGGTTTGAATATATGCTTTTATTCGATCGGTCTTGATTTTGTAGTGCAGAATGTGTTTATTGGCTTGATACTATCCTCATTCTTTATGCTTATGCCTAGATGTCTTTATAGTTCACTTGTTTTTTCTCCTTTGCTTTTAAAAACTTGACTTGAGATCTAATAATGCACGCCTAGTGTTCGATGAAATGTCCATGTAAAAGTCACGCCTAAATGTGGAATTCGGTTTCTAGTTTCGAATTTGTGCTTTTATTCGATCGATTTTGATTTTGTAGTGCAGAATGTGCTTATTGGCTTGATAATATTCTCAATCTTTATGCTTATGCCTAGATGTCTTTAAAGTTCACTTGTTTTTCTCCTTTTTCCTTTAAAAAATTGACTTGAGATCTAACATTGCACGCCAAGTTTTAGATGAAATCTCCATGTAAATGTCACTCCTAAATATAGAATTCGGTTTCTATGTTCGAATTTATGCTTTTTGCCAATTCGGTCTCTAGGTTTGAATATATGCTTTTATTCGATCGGTCTTGATTTTGTAGTGCAGAATGTGTTTATTGGCTTGATACTATCCTCATTCTTTATGCTTATGCCTAGATGTCTTTATAGTTCACTTGTTTTTTCTCCTTTGCTTTTAAAAACTTGACTTGAGATCTAATAATGCACGCCTAGTGTTCGATGAAATGTCCATGTAAAAGTCACGCCTAAATGTGGAATTCGGTTTCTAGTTTCGAATTTGTGCTTTTATTCGATCGGTTTTGATTTTGTAGTGCAGAATGTGCTTATTGGCTTGATAATATTCTCAATCTTTATGCTTATGCCTAGATGTCTTTAAAGTTCACTTGTTTTTCTCCTTTTTCCTTTAAAAAATTGACTTGAGATCTAACATTGCACGCCAAGTTTTAGATGAAATCTCCATGTAAATGTCACTCCTAAATATAGAATTCGGTTTCTATGTTCGAATTTATGCTTTTTGCCAATTCGGTCTCTAGGTTTGAATATATGCTTTTATTCGATCGGTCTTGATTTTGTAGTGCAGAATGTGTTTATTGGCTTGATACTATCCTCATTCTTTATGCTTATGCCTAGATGTCTTTATAGTTCACTTGTTTTTTGTCCTTTTTCGTTTAAAATTTACTTGTGATCTAACATTGCATGCCGGGTATTCGATGAATGTCGATGTAAATGTCACTCATAAATGTGGCATTCGGATTTTAGGTTTGTATTATGCTAGTATTCGATAGGTCTTGATTTTGTAGTGCAGAATGTGCTTATAGGCTTGATACTATCCTCATTCTTTAAGCTTATGCCAAGATGTCTTTAGAGTTCACTTGTTTTTCTCCTTTTGCATTTAAAAAATTGACTTGAGATCTAACATTGCACGTCTAGTGTTCGTTGAAATCTCCATGTAATTGTCACTCCTAAATATGGCATTCGCTTTCTATATTCGAATTTATGCTTTTATTCAATCGGTCTTGGTTTTGTAGTGTATAATGTGCTTATTGGCTTGATACTATCCTCATTCTTTATGCTTATGCCTAAATGTCTTTCAAGTTCACTTGGTTTTTTCTCCTTTTTCCTTTAAAATGAGTTGTGATCTAACATTGCACGTCTAGTGTTCGTTGAAATCTCCATGTAATTGTCACTCCTAAATATGGCATTCGCTTTCTATGTTCGAATTTATGCTTTTATTCAATCGGTCTTGGTTTTGTAGTGTATAATGTGCTTATTGGCTTGATACTATCCTCACTCTTTATGCTTATGCCTAGATGTCTTTAAAGTTCACTTGTTTTTTGTCCTTTTTCGTTTAAAATTTACTTGTGCTCTAACATTGCATGTCGGGTGTTCGATGAATGTCGATGTAAATGTCACTCATAAATGTGGCATTCGGATTTCTATGTTCGAATTTATGCTTTTATTCAATCGGTCTTGGTTTTGTAGTGCATAATGTGCTTATTGGCTTGATACTATCCTCATTCTTTATTGGCTTGATACTATCCTCATTCTTTATGCTTATGCCTAGATGTCTTTAAACTTCACTTGTTTTTTGTCCTTTTTCGTTTAAAATTTACTTGTGATCTAACATTGCATGTCGGGTGTTCGATGAATGTCGATGTAAATGTCACTCATAAATGTGGCATTCGGATTTTAGGTTTGTATTATGCTAGTATTTGATAGGTCTTGATTTTGTAGTGCAGAATGTGCTTATAGGCTTGATACTTTCCTCATTCTTTATTCTTGTGCGTAGATGTCTTTAAATTTCACTTGTTTTTCTCCTTTTGAATTTAAAAAATTGACTTGAGATCTAAAATCGCACGTCTAGTGTTCGTTGAAATCTCCATGTAAATGTCACTCCTAAATATGGCATTCGGTTTCTATGTTCGAATTTATGCTTTTATTTAATCGGTCTTGGTTTTGTAGTGGGGAATGTGCTTATTGGCTTGATACTATCCTCATTCTTTATGCTTATGCCTAGATGTCTGTAACGTTCACTTGTTTTTTGTCCTTTTTCTATTAAAAATCACTTGTGATCTAACATTGCATGCCAGGTGTTCGATGAATGTCGATGTAAATGTCACTCATAAATGTGGCATTCGGATTTTAGGTTTGTATTATGCTAGTATTCGATAGGTCTTGATTTTGTAGTGCAGAATGTGCTTATATGCTTGTGCCTAGATGTCTTTAAATTTCACTTGTTTTTCCCCTTTTGCCTTTAAAATGACTTGTGATCTAACATTTCACGCCAAGTGTTCGTTGAAATGTCCATGTAAATGTCACTCCTAAATGTGGCATTCATTTTCTAGGTTTGAATTTTTGCATTTATTCGATCGGTCTTGATTTTGTATAGCAGATTGTGCTTATTAGCTTGATACTATCCTCATTCTTAATGCTTATGCTTAGACGTCTTTAAATTTCACCTGTTTTTCTCCTTTTTCCTTTAAAAAATTGACTTGAGATCTAACATTGCACGCCAAGTTTTCGTTGAATTCTCCATGTAAATGTCACTCCTAAATATGACATTCGGTTTCTATGTTCGAATTTGTGCTTTTTTCCAATCGGTCTTGATTTTGTTGTGGAAAACGTGCTTATTAGCTTAATACTATCCTCATTCTTTATGCTTATGCCAAGATGTCTTTAGAGTTCATTTGTTTTTCTCCTTTTGCATTTAAAAAATTGACTTGAGATGTAACATTGCATGTTTTCGTTGAAATCTCCATGTAAATGTCACTCCTAAATATGACATTCGGTTTCTATTTTCGAATTTATGCTTTTATTCGATCGGTCTTGGTTTTATAGTGCATAATGTGCTTATTTGCTTAATACTATCCTCATTTTATATACTTTTGCCTAGAAAGTTCACTTTTTTTGTCCTTTTTCGTTTAATATTGACTTGTGATCTATCATTGCACGCCAGGTGTTCGATGAATGTCCATGTAAATGTCACTCCTAAATGTGGCATTCAAATTTTAGGTTTGAATTATGCTTTTATTCGATCAGTCTTGAGTTTGTAGTGCAGAATGTGCGTATAGGCTTGATACTATCCTCATTCTTTATGCTTCTGCCTAGAAGTCTTTAAATTTCACTTATTTTTTCTCCTTTTGCCTTTAAAATGACTTGTGATCTAACATTGCACGCCAAGTATTCGTTGAAATGTCCATGTAAATGTCTTTC
The DNA here is from genome assembly GCA_964016875.1 of Fallopia convolvulus. Lineage (NCBI taxonomy): Eukaryota > Viridiplantae > Streptophyta > Magnoliopsida > Caryophyllales > Polygonaceae > Fallopia > Fallopia convolvulus. The sequence goes on along the minus strand of OZ024724.1, from coordinate 34,183,089 downwards.
CTAAATGTGGCATTCATTTTCTAGGTTCGAATTTATGCATTTATTCGATCGGTCTTGATTTTGTAGAGCAGATTGTGCTTATTAGCTTGATACTATCCTCATTTTTAATGCTTATGCCTATATGTCTTTAAATTTCACTTGTTTTTTCTCCTTTTGCATTTAAAATGGCTTGTGATCTAACTTTGCACGCCTAGTGTTCGATGAAATGTCCATGTAAAAGTCACGTCTAAATGTTGAATTCGGTTTCTAGTTTGGAATTTGTGCTTTTATTCGATCGGTTTTGATTTTGTAGTGCAGAATGTGCTTATTGGCTTGATAATATTCTCAATCTTTATGTTTATGCCTAGATGTCTTTAAAGTTCACTTGTTTTTCTCCTTTTTCCTTTAAAAAATTGACTTGAGATCTAACATTGCACGCCAAGTTTTAGATGAAATCTCCATGTAAATGTCACTCCTAAATATAGAATTCGGTTTCTATGTTCGAATTTATGCTTTTTGCCAATTCGGTCTCTAGGTTTGAATATATGCTTTTATTCGATCGGTCTTGATTTTGTAGTGCAGAATGTGTTTATTGGCTTGATACTATCCTCATTCTTTATGCTTATGCCTAGATGTCTTTATAGTTCACTTGTTTTTTGTCCTTTTTCGTTTAAAATTTACTTGTGATCTAACATTGCATGTCGGGTGTTGGATGAATGTCGATGTAAATGTCACTCATAAATGTGGCATTCGGATTTTAGGTTTGTATTATGCTAGTATTCGATAGGTCTTGATTTTGTAGTGCAGAATGTGCTTATAGGCTTGATACTTTCCTCATTCTTTATTCTTGTGCGTAGATGTCTTTAAATTTCACTTGTTTTTCTCCTTTTGCATTTAAAAAATTGATTTGAGATCTAACATTGCACGTCTAGTGTTCGTTGAAATCTCCATGTAATTATCACTCCTAAATATGGCATTCGCTTTCTATGTTCGAATTTATGGTTTTATTCAATCGGTCTTGGTTTTGTAGTGCATAATGTGCTTATTGGCTTGATACTATCCTCATTCATTATGCTTATGCCTAGATGTCTTTAAAGTTCACTTGTTTTTTGTTCTTTTTCGTTTAAAATTTACTTGTGATCTAACATTGCATGCCGGGTATTCGATGAATGTCGATGTAAATGTCACTCATAAATGTGGCATTCGGATTTTAGGTTTGTATTATGCTAGTATTCGATAGGTCTTGATTTTGTAGTGCAGAATGTGCTTATAGGCTTGATACTTTCCTCATTCTTTATTCTTGTGCATATATGTCTTTAAATTTCACTTGTTTTTTCTCCTTTTTCCTTTGAAAAATTGACTTGAGGTCTAACATTGCACGCCAAGTGTTCGATGAAATGTCCATGTAAATGTCACTCCTAAATATGACATTCGGTTGCTAGGTTCCAATTTATGCTTTTATCTAATCGTTCTTGATTTTATAGTGCAAAACTGTAACACCCCGTCTTTACACCGGGCGCTACTCGGTCGTAGACCTTACTAGGTACTACCTGGGCTAGTTTGACAACGAGTTCACTCGGATCTTGCAACTCGGGCACGACGAGAAAACATGAATAAAACATCCAACCGATATTTATTAAACCCAAGTATAGAAAACATGCATGAAACCCAAAACAACATAATTTACAACATTTCCTAGAAACATTTCATTAACATACCACTACCCTTTCTTTATCAAAACATCACATTATTCAAAAGATACCAAAAATTAACCACCATTTCTCCCAACTGAACCCATCCTAATGACACGACCTTCAATGACCTGTTCCATCATTCAGCCGAGGTTCCATCATGGGTCCCTTGTCTTTACCTGAAACTAAAAAAAAAAGTCCCCGAAGAGTCAACTACCATTCTAATACAAGTTAGAATCCATACGGTACTAATAAGACGTTTAAAAACCAATCAAGTACCTAACACAGACACAAGCACGGTTCGCATGAATAAATCGACACATTAATTTAACATAGATCATAAGCACAACCACATATCAAACATCCATACACAATCATACATACAAGTCCAAGCAGAACAATACAACCATTCTCTCACCGTTCCATTCCATGGCGCTTATCAACTCTACACCCTAGGTGTCGAGGCGCGACCTCCCACCCTGCAAAATTCCATCCTCCTAATCCCGGGTCAAGTCTCCTCGGGAGCACTTGCCCAAAACACAGATAACTTTTCTTTTTAAGGGGCACGGTTCTTTGTCAAATAACCATACATAGCCGTCGCTTCAACCCAGAGGACTACGCACATGGCCATACCGAGAACGGTACCAACATAGAGAAAATATTCCAAAACATCACATTCGCTGAAAGTCCAATGAAATCCTTTTCACACATAACATGCACAAGTAAACCTTTTTCATAAATAATCACCTAGGGACTACTTCCCCAAAACCAATCCTACAAGCACCACATGAAGTCTAACGATTATTGAATGGAAACTGAGCAAGTCGAAAACGACTTACCTTGAGGACGAATTTCCAACGCCAAGAAACCACTAATTATCATACAACGCGAAACCCCGTCTAAGACAGATAGCTTGTCTTTGCCCTTCGTCTCTGATCACAACCTAGGACTCACGCTCCTATATGCATATATAAACCCCAATGAATAATAATAGCTTTTTAATTCTTACAATTTCTAACCCCAAAAACAACGAAAAGGCAGGATGTTTTATAATTTCTCATGTATAATTCCAAATCCTTTAAAACTTGACAAGAACATACTAAATATATAGAAGAACATAATTCTAGTTCAAAACTTTCTGAAAAACTGGATCAAAGGTCTCCCTAATATTATTACAAAGCAAAACCCTAAAATTACTCTGAAATCTTTTACCGAATATAAATCCAATATCAAAAACACCCTCCGAGAATTATAAATTGACTGATTTTCAAATCAAAATCAATTGTAAAGCCAGATCTGGAAAAATTAGTAAAATCTAAACAAACTATTAACTAATTAAAACTTACCAAATCACACCTGAACTCCAAAATCCGACCCGACGAACGAATCCCGTACCGGGGTTAACTCCTCCTTTCTCTCTCTCCTTCTCTCCTTCTCTCTCTCTCTCTCTCTCTCTCTCCGTCTCTCTCTTCTCCTCCCTCTCGGTTCTTCTTCCTCTTGAATTCTTATGATTGAAAAGTGAAGACATCACATAAATATATATATAAATGAAGAGTCGGCATATATTTATAAAAAATCTCGTTTTCCACCCTCAAATTTCCTTTACTACAAACTTTACCCCGAAATAATTATTAATTAAATTTAAATTAAAAACTTTTCATAATATAAGTAACTAAAATTTGAAATAAAATATGAAATATTATTATTTAGCCGAGATTACTTATAAGCTAAGTAATCCCAACACGAAATTCAAAGAGCGAAAAAATAGGATAACAATATTAAAATATTCCCGAATATTACATTCTACCCCCTTAAAGAATGTTTTGTCATGAAACATCCTGAGGTATACGAAAACGAACTCGTTACATTGCTTAGTTTTTCACACAAGTCAACAACACGTAATTCACATCATCAGAACACTACAAGCAACTATCAAACAAGTCAAGCACACAAGGTAAAGTCGAACAAAGTACACAAATAGTTAAAACTACCCATAACTATAACCCTTGATCACTGCTAACTCTTATTCTCAAACGCCTCAACTAAAATCGGGTACAAATCTGGGTAGCTTTCACTTATTCTTGTCTCAGTCTCCCAAGTTGCTTCTTCAACTCCTCGTCGGGACCACTGAATCAACACGAGTAGTATCTCTTTATTTCGCAGCTTTTTCAACCGTCTACCTAAGATTGCTAGTGGTTGTTCTTCGAAAGTATGATTTGGCTCAATTTCTAACTCTTCATAGTTGAGCCTATGACTAGGATCAGACACATATTGCTTCAACTGCGACACGTGAAAAATAGAATGAACTCCTTCTAAAGTTGGTGGTAGTGCCAACTTGTAGGCTACCTCGCCTAACCTCTCGAGAATTTCAAATGGCCCGATGTACCGAGGACTCAACTTTCCTTTCACTCCAAATCTTCTAACCCCACGAGTCGGTGTTACTCACACCCAAACATGTGCTCCTACCTCGAATTCCAATGGTCGTCGCCTCTTATCTGCTTAAGATTTCTGACGACTCTGTGCTGTCAACATACGTTCTCGAATCAAAGCCACCTTTTCAACTGTTTCCTGAATCATCTGAGGCATTTCATCTACAACATCCGATGGATCATCCCAACATAGAGGTGTCCTACATCTCCTCCCATATAAAGCCTCATATTGTGCCATTTGAATCGAAGAGTGCCAACTATTATTATATGCAAACTCAATTAATTCCAAGTGATCAGACCAGTTTCCTCCCGAATCCAACACACATGATCTCAACATATCTTCTAGTGTTTGAATTGTCCTCTCCGATTGGCCATCTGACTGCGGGTGATAAGCAGTCGTGAAATGTAACTTGGTACCTAAAGCTTTATGCACTTTTTGCCAAAAATTGGAGGTAAACCGCCCATCACGATCATAAACAATCGTTTTGGGCACTCCATGTAATCTCACTATTTGTTTTATGAACACCTCTACTAGTTGACTCACTAGCCAAGTCTCTCTAATGGGTAGAAAACGAGCAGTCTTAGTCAGTCTGTCCACGACAACCCATATTGTGTCATGTCCTCTACTAATCTGCAGTCCGGTAACAAAATCCATGGAAATGTCCTCCCACTTCCACTCTGGAACTGGAAGTGGTTCGAGCATTCCACCTGGTCTTTGGTGCTCTATTTTTACTTGCTGGCACACCTGACACTTTGCTACAAATTTCGCTACATCAGGCTTCATTCCATCCCACCAGTAATATTGCTTCAAGTCCTTGTACATCTTAGTAGCTCCCGGGTGGATTGAATAAGGAGTAGCGTGAGCCTCTTGTAATATCTTTTGTTTCAACTCCTCATCTCGAGGTACACATAATCGACCATTCAATCTCAAAGTACCATCAACATGTTCTTCAAAAGCAGATGCCTCTCCACGGCTCTCTTTCTGCCTCAACTCTTGAATCATCAAACAGGTCTCCTGCTTAAGTCATATTTCCTCATTTAAGGTTGGCCGACAATCTATATGGCCTAGTCTACCTTGATAGCGCTGAATTTGTACCTCAATCTTATACCTTATCAGTTCTCTTTGTAACTCTGGTTGGGCAGTCAAGTGTCACAACATATGCTCTTGCGATGTTTTTCTGCTAAGAGCATCAGCAACTACATTCGCCTTTCCAGGATGATACAAGATCTCTAAATCATAATCTTTCAGTAATTCAAGCCATCTCCGTTGTCTCATGTTCAATTCTCTCTGAGTAAAAATGTACTTAAGGCTCTTATGGTCTGTCATCACTTTACATGTACTTCCATACAAGTAATGACGCCATATCTTTATAGCATGAATCACTGCTGCCAGCTCTAAATCATGGGTTGGATAATTCAACTCGTTTGGTTTCAACTGCCTAGAAGCATATGCAATCACCTTGTCATTCTGCATTAATACACAACCTAAGCCTACCTTTGAGGTATCACTGTAAATCACAAAGCCTTCATTCCCTTGAGGAAAAGCAAGTATTGGAGCCGAAGTCAACTTCTCCTTCAACTCATCGAAGCCCCTTTGACAAGCATCATTCCAGTCAAAACGAGTGGTCTTTTTCAGCAAGTTGGTAAGTGGTTGGGCTATTCGTGAAAACCCGTCCACAAACCTCCTATAGTACCCTGCCAATCCTAAGAAACTCGTACCTCCTTTACATTCTTCGGGGGTTCCCAAGCCTTCACAGCTTCAATCTTTAAGGGGTCTACCATGACTCCCTTAGCGGATACAACATGACCCAGGAAAGTAACTTCTGGTAGCCATAACTCACATTTGGACAGTTTAGCAAATAGTCCGTGGTGCCTTAACACTTCCAAAACTAATCTAAGATGCTTTGCATGCTCCTTAGTGCTTTGATAATAAATCAATATATCATCAATAAAGACAACCACAAATTTATCCAAATAGTCTATAAACACCCGATTCATCAACTCCATGAACACCGCAGGTGCATTAGTCAATCCAAACGACATTACTACAAACTCGAAAGTAATAAAGATTAGGTTCTTTTGCAACATTTTATTATTTTCTGGTTATGATTTAAATGAATCCAACTTTTGTATTTTTAGTTGTTCAGTCAGTTTAAAGCCTTGGGTAGCTTCGGTTTAGTCTTAATCGGGGTTACCGGCGATAATACCTCTAGGGTAGGAAGGGGGTGTTACACCCAACAAGTCCCGATCTTGCCATTAAATGAATGATCCAACCTGAATTTGCTAGCAATGTGAGAAACGTGCGCAACAAGTAATGAAACTGAATTGAGAATTGATTGAAAGGAACCGATCTGAAATATTGAGATATTCAACTTGAGAGTTCAAACGGATTCGCTCTAACGCTAAATCCGAATAATTAACTAGTTAATCTTTAACAATCACAACTAGAACAATCCAATTGAATAAACTACAAATCAGATTCGAACAAGAGAGAAAGAGATCTCCAGATGATGATGATCGATCGAACTAGAGCAATTGCAAGCACACACGATTGTTTTTGGAACCCAAGAGATAGATTAAACCAATTGGGTTTAATCTCTCTCAAGTAGATTTTTATTAATAACTCTGAAAAGTATTTATAGTAGAATACAAAGCTAAACCTTGGAGAACAAGGCAACTAGATGGCCGACCCTAATTAGATAGATTAGGCCTCCTTGTCTTGCTTCCCAAGATATAATAAAATATCTATAACTATATCTATTTAGATTTCCTTAAATAAAATAAATCATGGCTGATTTATTTATTTAAGAAAATATCCTAACAAACTCAAAATATCTATAACAACCAGGAGAGAGGATATTCAACCAACTAACATCAGCCTATTGATTGAATTCTCTACATTATTAAATTGAAAAACACGCCTACACTAGTACAGAACAAAGTTCTCTCATGGGTTTTCTTACATTACTCTAGGGGGTTATTGAACCCCCCTTATATCCGTGCGTGGCCGAGAAATATCTCTCGGGGGTTAAATAAAAGCCCCGAGAGATATACAAACGCTCAGGTTTTTTTTAAAAACTCCCGAGAGATATTTCTTGGGAACATTCATAAATAATCCCAAGAAATGTGTCTAATGAGTTTTTATCAAAAAACCCCAAAAAACAGTTCTCTAGGTTTATAAGAAAAAACTTGAGAAATCATTTTTATTTTTTTTAAAAATAGTGATAAAACCAATACCCATCTACTACAATGTAAAGATTCACCAAAACAAGATGAATCAATATACTAATCTTGTATCAATTTAAATAACTATCTATATATTGTCAATAAAACATAATAATCCACTGTTTTACAACTGAAATTCCAAGCTCCAAATACTAAATTCCAAGTTCAAAATTGTAAAGTAAAAAAAAACAAAAGAGATTGTCCTCAAAATCTAAAAACCAAGATCCAAATTCTAAAATGAAAGTGTAGGAGCTATGATGCATTATGTGTCTCCAAATATTGCAACTATTCCTCGTGCAACTCATTGATGAGATGTATGTCGTAGCAAGTGGGCGAATCTTTAAAATACTGCAAAATCAAACATATTGCATAAGTATCAATTGTATATATGGATTATAATTTATATATAGATCAACAATGAACAAGTGCAAATGCCACGAGATTAGGAATTCATTCAACTCAGAAATTATGGATTAGAAATCCTTAAAATATTCAGAAATCAAACATATGCATTCTGTGTCATTAGGAATGTACACACAACGTTCATAAAACTCATTCAGCTCACAAATTCATTCAGCTCAAACTGAGAAATCAAACATATGCATTATGTGCCATTAGGAATGTACACACAACGTTCATAAAACTCATTCAACTCAGAAATTCATTCAGCTCAGAAATTCTACCTAATCCAGTTTACAGCAGATTAGAAATCTTCCAGCATATTAGAAATTCTACCTAATCTAGAAATTCATCCAGCATAAACCAGTTTACATCAGATTAGAAATCTTCTAGCACATTCAAAATTCTACCTCCAAAAATTCATTCAGCTCCATTTTTTAACAAAACTACATGCAAAGGCAAGCTTTCTTTATGTCAAAAAACATAACTACACACATCTCAGAAATTCATTCATTCAGAACTTTTGTTGCAAGTTGTGTTACAAGTACAAGAGGAAGACCAAATAGTAAGGCCAAAAGAAAACAAATTATTTGAGCGAACAACAATGAGATGAGAACAATACAAACAGATTGTGAAGGAGATGAGATTTGAACACCTTTCAAGAGCTCAGGGTCTTTAGGTTCCTAACTTTTGGCATGAGCAGTCGTATAACATAAGGCACACGGGCTTCCTTCTATGTTCATCCTCAATTAATCAGATTCATTGGATAAACTGCAGGTTGCGAACTCTTCTAGCAATGTTTTGGATGAAATTAAGTTCTTTAAATGCTTACTGTATTGAAGTAAAAAATTGTATTTCCAATTCAACAAGCAATCAAGAACCTTCATTTGTACTATAGTATCAACTTCATCAAGAAACCTAAACATTCCATACATAGTAAGTCAGACAAGAACATACAAATAAACTTCTAAAAATTGCATCCAAATCTAATAAAAGATGGAAAGAAATACATAAGCAATTCTGGGACAATTGCAATTTTCACCATACCTATTCACCAGGATTTCCTTCATAAATTGACATTGATAGAAAGATCTAGGATTCTTTAGTACTTGCAACGATGTCAACCACTCAATGAGAACAACCTTCCAATCCTTCACTTTACAAACACGTAAATTAAACAACCCTACACTGTAAATACTAGAAAGCAAACGAAGTTCATATCACCATCGAATTAAAACATCAAAGGGGATCAATTCACACATTTCATTGTTGAGTTGATCCACATCAATGGTTACTCAAAACAGTCTCTTTAACACACAGTTTTAAAATATGCATAGATTCACAAACATGCACCAGAACGCACTCAAGGACAAGTACTTGAGTTTTTCAGTAAGTTGCAATCTTAATTTAGGCCAACTATTATGAAGGACCCTGATCTTTATTCCATGCAAAGTAAAACACGAATAAGACTGAGCATGTAGTTAGAATGTAACCATATATATTACCCAACATAGCGATGTCAAAGAGGCCAAAATCAATGAGTTTCATGTCTGCATTTTCATCTCTAGAGATAAAAAGGAAATATTGTCATGAAGAAAGAGTAAGATATAAGGGTTTCATTATGAGAATAAACTGAAAAGTAGATATACAACATGACGGGCAAAAAACTGGAAAAGTAACAAGATTTAGGCCCTATCAATAATTAGATTTTTGTAACGAAATTTATCTCTCATTTTTACAAATCATGTTATCAGCACCATTACCATTATACTTAAAGATCAATTTAAATGAGCAGAATTAAGCCCTCCCAATCCCCAATGATGTTGCCTTTTTTTTTGCTAGAAACAATGATGTTGCCTTTTAGTTTATTTGTAGAAGTTTCTTGGAGAACCTGAATTCAAAATTCAATATGTCAATCACTCATGCTTTGGTCAAAGCCAAACACCTCATCAATTTGCACTATTTTTAACCTCAAAAAAGAATCACCTAGGTCAATTAGCTCTAATCATTCTGGAATTCAACTATACCACAAAGTACACAAAATGAGCTCCTGTAAAAAAATAAAATGAGTTCTATGTTAATAGAATAATGGTACAAACTTACTGTGCAATGATATGAATCAGATCAAATATACCCTCTATCAAAGAAAAATACACCCATAATTCATTGGAACCAATTCTAAATACCAAAAAAGGATGGTAGCCAAACCAAAGAAGTTGCAACTAATTAGGATTAAGGACTCATGCAAATGATTACAAAAATCAGCATCTCAGCACTTTGCACTATGTTTAATAGTGAACTAATTTATAATCCTGTCAATTTTTTTTTGTTTTAGTGAGTGGAGAACATGCACAAATTCAGCACTTTAAACCTAAGCAAAAGTTATTTAGCAATCTCTATAATTTCTATTCATGACAAGAGAATAAAAGAACAAAGATGGAATTCATAACAAGTAGACATAGTGAATTCAAGACTGAAGATGCGAATAACTTATGCTTAGGTCAAAGCCGAACACTTCAACACTTTGTACTATGTTTAGCCATGCAATTATTTATAACCCTGCCAATTTTTTTTGTTTTATTGAGTGGAGAAGACACACAAATTCAGCCATGAGAGTCATAGACTAAAGCTGAAATTCATATCAAGTATACAAAGTTAAATCAAGAGTCAAGATGTGAATCACCTATGCTTCAAATCATCCAACCACTTTTGTGCGTTTTTCGGTATACTCTGAAGTCTTCATTAAATTTCGACACGCGCTGCAATAAACAAGACTAACTATGTCAAACAAGGTAAAAGTATATGGGATAAGGACGTTCTTTAGGTATTAATACTATAGTTACAAAACGCCGTCAACATTACCTTAAGATATTGTTTCGAAATGCAAAAAGTACGTCAGGATCTTTGGAGGCCGAGTATGGTGACCAGTGATGGAGAGCAGCCAATCGACAAGCCTTGGCTGAAATTAACCGAATTGAAAGATATATTGATGAATTCGAAAGATGTGAACTTGAAGCTTACAATTGGAGTGAAGAGAATTCGATTCCATAGTAAATTGAAACATACAATTGCATAGATGGAGGTGGGCGATTATGGTGCCAACAAAGAGAGCAGAAACTAAAGAAACTGAAGTCAATCAATTTGCTATGAATCGCTCTTGAGAGGGGATTTAGGGTTACTTTGGAATTTTAGGCGGGGATCTAAAAAAATAAAAGGGAATTTGCGCGGCTTAATTAAGCTACGATCTTCACAAAAAAATTCAAATAGATAGGACGTCTATCTATTAGTTAATTGCCCGGGATATCTCACAAATAAAAGAATCTCGGTGTTTTTTTTGTAAACTCTTGAGAGTGTTTATTTATTAAAGTGGGTTGATAAAAAACTCTCTAGGGAATTTATTTTAAAAAATATTAAATTATTAGATAGAACATCTCAGGAGTTTTATATAATAACCCCTGAGCTTGAATTATTTTACGGGACTTTTAATAAAACGCTGAGAACAAAGCCCCGAGAAATATACATTTTGTAGTAGTGCTATAATAAATAAAATAAAAGATATTTTCCACTATTTGGATTGGTCAAGTCAAAGGGTTGACTTTGACCCATATACCAACTTATCTCACCCGATCACTTACTAAATTCAGCCCTAAAGTTAGACAAATTAATACATGTTTCTAAATAAATAAATAATGTGAATTTCGGCCCTTGTAACTAATCCATGGAATCCGGGCTCAATTGATGTCGAATGCACGAGACCCACTTCGTCTTGCTTGGCTCTTCAAGAACAACTGCCAATCGAACCAAGATTGTTGTTGTGCCTTGAACAATCTTCTTAGCTCGACTCCTTGTGATTAGTCTGTCAGAAGGCACTCGAATCAACTTATCGACATTGCTAGGAGACATGGCTGGCTTCATTGTATCATTATCCTCCACTTGAGCTCGAATAGTCTCTGATTCGACTTCGGAATCAAAATCTGGAACATAAAGAGATAGATCAACCACATTAAACGTTGGATGTACATTATACTCAATAGGCAAATCGACATGATAAGCATTATGGCTGATTCTTTAAAGATTTTTGAACGGTCCATCTCCACGCTGATCTAGCTTGTTCTTCCTTTGATTTGGGAACTTCTCCTTCCTAAGATGCACCCAAACAAGATCACCTTCTTCAAAGATAACCTGTTTTCAACCCTTGTCAGCATGGGCCTTATACTTCATGGATTTCCTCTCCAAGTGCATCTTTGTCCTCTCATGTAGCTTCCTCAAAAACTCAGCCCTTGTCATCTTCAAAGCTCTCTTTTCCCTTGTATGGCTGAGGCGTCAAATCCATTGGCGTCCTTGGATTCAGCCCATAAACAACCTCAAAAGGTGTCATTTTTGTAGCTGAATGGATGGACCTATTATAAGCAAACTCCACAAAAGGAAAAATATCTTCCCAACGTTTGAGGTTAGCTTTAAGCATAGTTCTAAGTAAAACCCCTAGCGTTCTATTTGTTACTTCAGTTTGCCCATCAGTTTGTGGATGACATGAGGTAGAAAACAACAATTTAGTTCCCAATTTAGACCATAAACTTTTCCAAAAATAACTCAAAAATTTAGCATCATGATCTGAAACAATAGAACAAGGAATGCTATGCAATCTAACACTTTCTCTAAAAAACAAATCAGCAATATGCACAACATCATCAGTCGTGTCACATGGAATAAAGTGAGCCATCTTGGAAAAATGATCTACTACAACAAAAATGAGCCTGTTTAGAAACATAATATCACGATCTGACACAATAGAACAAGGAATCCCATGCAATCTAACAACTTCTCTAAAGAACAAATCAGCAATATGCACAACATCATCAGTCGTGTGACATGGAATAAAATGCGCTAGTTTAGAAAAACGGTCTACTATCAAAAAAATAGAGTCTCTTGCTTTCCTAGTTCTAGGCAATCCAACAATGAAGTCCATAGAATTCTCCTCCCAAGGCGAACTAGGAATAGGCAAGGGCTGGTACAAGCCATGAGGGTTAAGTCTAGATTTAGCTTTAGCACATACAACACAACTCTTGACAAATCTAGGCACGAAATTACTCATCTTAGGCCAATAGTAGTGTTCTTTAAGCCTTCTAAAGTCTTTTCTAGACCCCTATGTCCTCCTGATTCACGAACCTCTTTAGTTAGACGCCTACGTATACTAGATAAAGGAATGCATAACTTTTAAGCTTTAAACAAGTAACCATCATCAATAAAGTAGGAATCTATTTCTCCCCTAGACATGCAATTCTTATAAATTTTAGCAAGGTGAGGATCACTAGCATAGAACTCCTTAATCATTGCAAATCCAAGGATCTTAACATCATATTGGTTTAAGAGAACGTACCTGCGAGAAAGGATGTTAGCTACCACATTCTCTTTGCCTTTCTTATGCTTTACAACATAAGGAAAGGTCTCCATAAACTCAACCCATCTTGCATGTCGCCTACTGAGTCTGGATTGGCCTTTCAAATACTTCAAGGCTTCATGATAAGAATGAATAATGAACTCTTTATGCCACAAATAACGAGACCAAGTTTTCAAAACCCTAATTAAAGCATACAGTTCTTTATCATAAGTAGGGTAATTCAACTCAGCCCCACTAAGCTTTTCACTAAAATAATCTATGGGTTTCTTGTCTTGCAAGAGCACGCCTCCTATGCCATGGCCTGATGCATCCAACTCAATCTCGAATGCTTTGGAGAAATCAGGGAGTTGGAGCACCGGGGTGTTGCATAACCTGTCCTTCAAAGTGTTGAAGGCGTTCTCTTGTTGCTCTCTCCATTTAAATGTTGAATCCTTCTTTGTAAGCTCATGGAGAAGGGCTGAAATTGTGCTAAAATCACGCACAAATCTCCTGTAGAAGCCAGCCAAGCCGAGGAAAGAACGCAACATGGTTGAGGTAGTCGATTGTGGCTACTACTTTATTGCCTTGATCTTGTCTTCATCTACCTTCAATCCACCTTTAGACACAACAAAAACAAGAAAAATGGTAGACTCCGAGCAAAAAGAACACTTTTTCAAATTAGCATAAAGCTTTTCTAACCTCAAAGTGTCCAAAATAGCCCTAAGATGATCTATATGTTCATGCAAGGTTTTGTTATAGACTAAGATGTCATCAAAGTAGACTAAAACAAATTTACCTAAGTATGTTCTTAAAACGTGGTTCATAAGCCTCATGAAAGTACTAGGTGCATTCGTTAATCCAAAAGGCATTACTAACCATTTATATAAACCATACTTAGTCTTAAAAGTAGTTTTTCATTCATCCCCTTCCCTCATTCTAATTTGATGGTACCCACTTCTTAAATCAATTTTTGAAAAGAAATTAGCACCATGCAATTCATCAAGCATATCATCTAATCTAGGGATCTGATGACGGTAGTTAACTGTTATTTGGTTGATCGCTCTACAATCAACACACATTCTCCAAGTGCCATATATCTTCATTGGCACCAAAATCACCGGAACTGCACATGGGCTGAGGGATTCACGCACATAGACTTTGTCCATGAGGTCTTGCACTTGTCTTTGAAGCTCATTGGTTTCCTCTACACATGCTCTATAGGTTGCACAGTTTGGTAAAGAAGCGTCGGGCACCAAATCGATTTGATGCTCAATGCCTCTAATTGGTGGAAGGCCTTGTGGCAACTCTTCAGACATCACATCTTCAAATTCTTGTAATAAGTCCTGAATACACTTTGGAAGATGTGAAATGTCTTGAATTATAATTAGTTATTCTTTCCTCATTAAAAGAAAACAAAAAGAAGTAGGGAAAGGAGTACTAGATTGTGTTACTAGAGAGCGTTTTTCTACACTGCCTTTTAAGCCGATTTTTGGCTCCTTTTGTAGGAGTGCTTCCTTTTGAATTGTAGCTCTCTGAGTCTCTGAATTGCTCCCTAAATTTTAGCCAAAACGCTCGAGTGGTTTGGGAGATAACCCCGTTTTCGTCTCAGGTGCACTGCTGGAAGTGTTGCTCGGCACTTTCGATGATTTAGGGACATTTTCTCGGCGTTCTTTGTCCCATTCAATAGATCCACTCGTGCTTGATGTTGTCCTAAAATTTGAGCCAGCCAGACTGGGAAACGCCGGTGTTGCTTGTGGATGCAACGGGTGCTGAGCGGTGCGGCGCTGCCTTGGCCGCAGCTTCGGCCTCTTCCTTTTCTTCCTTGGCGCGCCTAAGTGCCCTAGATTGGTCCCTTCGTACCTGGTCATGTAAAACTTGTTGGGGCGACAGTGGTAGAAGAGACACTCTCCTCCCGTCATAGTTAAACGAATAGGTATTAAGCATGCCATCATAAATAACTCTCCTATCGAATAACCATGGTCTACCTAACAAGATATGAGTGCATTCCATGTTTACCACATCACACATGATATCATCAACATAATTGCCTATGGAAACACGGACTAAACACTGATGAGTAACTATGTTAGAACCATCTGTATCATTAATACCATTGAGACAATAACTAGTAGCCCTAGGTTGAGTTTTTAATTGCAAGTGATCATCTACCTTTGTTTTAATAATGTTACAATAGCTACCACTATCAATTATCATGCATAACACTTGATTCTTCACAGTACACCTAGTATGAAAATATTTTCCCTTTGATCTACCCTAGGTGTTTCTTGTAAAGTTAGAGTACGCATTGTTACCAAGGTTAAAGGCTGTTCGGTGCAATCTGGTACAATGGCCTCCACGTCCTCTTCTTCTTGTCCATTGCTCTCCTCCTCCACTTGATTTGGAGGTATTTCTTCATCACTCACATATCCTCCATTGGTGGTAAGGAGCACTTGTTTCTGTTTTGGACAATCCTTAGTGTAATGACCTCTTCCCTGGCATTTATAGCACACAATATCACGTGCCTTTTGCTGATTTTGTGGTGCATTTGTGGGACATCTTTGACCTTGAGAACCTGCTGGTTTAGTTGAGCTAAAAGCTCCCTTTGGCTGCAATGAAGGGTTAGAAGAATAAGAATTGGAATTTGAACTAGAATTAGAATTATACCTCTTTGGAGCGTTCCAAGCTTCCTTCTTCTTCCTTTGTTGCTGCTCATAGAGTAGTTGGGCTGAATGTACTAAGAAATTGAGATCCTTGATTTGTTGAATCTCAAGTGTGTCTTTAATAGATTGATCCAGTCCAGCCATGAATTGGGTCCTTAGAGACCGTTGGGAATGGTGAATTCCCACTTTGAAACTCAAATCCTCTAGCTCAATGAAGTACCCAGTTGGAGACTTGGTACCTTGTTTGCATGTGACAACTTTAAGCCTCATGTGCTCAGTGTGTTGTTTTGGCATATACTTCTTTCTCATGACAAGCTTCAGCTAGCCCCAAGTTTCAATAGGTGGTAAGGCCTTTCTAATTCTATCCTCCTTCATTCGGAACCACCAATTTCTAGCGGTCCCAACAAAGTGGATAACAACAACAACTTTCTCCCATTCTACATAGCCCATGTGATCTAGAATGAAGTTTGTAGCTTTTTCCCACTCTAGATACTTCTCCGGATTGAGCTCTACACTGAATGGCTCTATCTTGATCTTAGTATCACGTTTACCAATTTGGTTCACGTTCTGATTGGCGTTGTTGTAGTTGGCTGGCTGTTGTACTCCATAAGCTGGTGGAATATCTTCTACAACCTTAGCTTGGTTGTAAAAATCATCAAGGGGAGGATGCCATGGGCGCCTTTCTTCCCCGGGATAGCCATAAGTCACATCATCAAAAGGATTGTTGTGTTGTTGTTGTGCATGATGAGTGGCTTGAGGAAACCGGTTTGATTGCTGAGTATAGATTTGTTTATGTGTAACTGGTGGTTGCCTCGTTCCCATGCCTCTTCCTCTACCTCGGCTGGCCGTGGGTGAATAATGGCCCGGTAGATCTTGTTCTTTGTTGTAGCTAGCAAGCACATCATGCTCTTCATCATCTACATGTTGTTTGCCTTTGTTGCTAGCTGAGGCATTATTTGGGTCACTTCAAAGCTCTATTGCAGGGGCAACTTTTTAACTTGCTTGAGATGATTCAATTAAGAGATTTTCCTTTTGGTATCCCTGTGGTTTTGACTTTTCCTTTTGGTGCCCAAAAGTTTTTTTTATTCCTTTTGGTACCCTCCTACTTTTAACATTTTCCTTTTCGTAACCAAAATAGGCCCAAATCTCAAATTCCATCCAAATTTTACATTTTCCGTCTAAAAAATTAAAATAAAAACTAAAATATGAATTGAACTGGTTTGACAGAACTCGCTTTCTCGACCAAAACTCCCACTTTCTTTCTCAACCATTACTGGGCGACAAGAACTCGGAAGACCGACGAACACACAAGAGGAGCGACACATAATTCACCTACCGGTGAGGCCAAGGCCGATAACCACACGTGGTGAGGTCGGATTCTGATTCCGTTGAGGCGGGTGTGAAAATCAGGTACGAAATTAGGGCTTTAATTTGGGGTCGGATTCTGATTCATTAGTTCGGGGTCAAAAGTAGGGCTCTCGAGGCTTTCAATTTCCCCATTGGCCTGCTACCAAAGGGCGCCCTTGACTACGACTTAGAAGATGATACGGGCATATTTAGTGCCTATGGCAAAGGCTCATGCTCCTTCTCCCTGGAAGATCCAATCAATTGAGTTACAAGTCTAAGATTTTCGGCGTCATCTCCAAGAAGAAGCTCACCAATCTCACCGTGGTCAGCGTCAAGGTCTTCTTTGTCTGGCTGAACATTGTCGAGTTTAGGAGGTCCCGCGACAATATGGAGTTCTCTGTTGGGATTGCCTCAGCCAATTTCCCGATCGATAATTTCTACGAGTGTTTGCAGAGTGGATGTGGGCTTGATTGTGTTGGTGTTGATGGCGGTGCGGAGAGCAGCGAGATGAAGATAAAGGTGAAGGATGATGGTGGGCTCTTTTCTTCAATTTGAGGGTTTTATTTAATTTGGGTGTGAGGGGGTTTGACATGAAAGGGCTTTTTGATTTGATTATTACTGTCGTTCAATTCATATTTTAGTATTTTTTTATATAATTGTTTTTGACGGAAAATGTTAAATTTGGATGGAATTTGAGATTTGGGTCTATTTTGGCTACGAGATGGAAAATGTTAAAAGTAGAAGGGTACCAAAAGGAATAAGAATTTTTTTTGGCCACCAAAAGAAAAAGTCAAAATCACATGGGTACTAAAAGAAAAATCCCTTCAATTAATGTTGCAAGTTGCTCCTCAATACGCTGCATTCTCAGATTCATGGTCGCAGTTGCGACCTCTACAGCTCGTGACTGCCCTTCCCTCATGCTCTCATTAATGGACAACCTAATGAAGTCGATTTCCTCTTTAGTGAGATTCAATTCAGTCGGGTTAGGCTCGTTTGGGATCACCATTGTTCCTGAAACAAGCAAGAAACGAGAGAGAGTAGTGTGTTCTAAAGCAAAATCACAACAAGCAATACCACACCTTAATCAAGCCAAAACTTGCCTCAAAGCATTCCGATCAACTAATTTAGTTTTTGGGTTGAATTGAGGGAGTAAAGGGGTAGATATGGTGTAGATATGGTATACTAATGATAATTAAAGGAAATATGCAGTTCAAGCAAATAGCGAGTATGCAATAAGACAAACAATGCAAGATATCCCTTTATAAGCTTCTAAACACATGCAATCTCTCAATTGACTCTATGCAAGTTAATAAAGCCGAATTTAAGCATGCAAGGACAGAAATATGGTAGGCTGAAGTGACTTTTATTTCGTCACTAATTTTCTTCAAAGTGATTTTTACTTATCTACTTTTCTAGCAAGCAATCACTAGGGGTGAAAGTGGCTTGAAACTAGCTGGGGTAGATCACTTTTCTTTTCTGATTTTTTTTGACTTTATGCACAAACTACTCTAGTGCTAGAATGAGGAATCAAGCAAAACAATGCAATAATGGATGCAAAAACAACAATAGGGCAGAAATGAATACCAAACTGATTTTTTCAACTAAGTGACTTTAAACTACCAATGAAACCAACTAGAAGCCAAATTAACAAAGAAGATACAAGGCTGGCCGAAATTTAGGTATGCAATGACAAAAATTAGCAAATATTAAACAAGCAATATGAATCTCAATCAATCATGCAATATGAATGAAAAGCTTATCAAACTGTAGGAAAACAATTGCCAATCTATATTGCAACTAAACTCAACCAATTTAACCAAAAAAATGCAACAATCCCTTAAAAATCTCCTAATTGGTTAATTACTTGGGGGGCAAGTAACCATAAAGAGGATTTGGGATGGTTCGGCCGAGACTAGGGTTTGAAGTTGGTGGCTCGGTTTGGCTCTAGGGTTTGGAGGAGTTGGGTTTCGGTTTAGGGTTAGGGTTTAGGTAGGGTTTCTCGAAAATTAGGGTTAGGGTTTCGAGAATGGGCGGAATGGTGATTAGGGGTTAGGGTTGTCCGATGGAGGTGGGGTTGGTGGGGTTGGATTCGGACGGTGGTGGGGAGTGGTGCGGTTGTAGGGACCGACACCAGTTCGTGGTGGAGGGTGGTGGTTCGTGGTGGAGGGTGGCAAAATTATGGTAGTTGGTGGGTGAAAAATTCAGCCTTGGTCTCAAAAATTGCAACTTTGTTTAAAGGTGTAAGCTTTGGGATCAAAAACTGAATTAAATTGACTAGAAAGCAAATTAAGGAAAGAAGAAATTACTTGGCGAGACGCTGGAATATGATACCACTTGATACGTGATTGCCTCGGAATCCTCCTTGATAATCTCGTATATGACCCAACATGTCCCGATCTTGCAAGTAACGAATGATCCAACCTGAATTTGCTATCAATTTGAGAGACGTGCACAACAAGTAATGAAACTGAATTGAGAATTGATTGAAAGGAACCGATCTGAAATATTGAGATATTCAACTTGATAGTTCAAATGGATTGGCTCTAACGCTAAATCTGAATGATTAACTAGTTTGATCTTTAACAATCACAACTAGAACAATCCAATTGAATAAACTACAAATCAGATTCGAACAAGAGAGAAAGAGATCTCAAGATGATGATGATCGATCGAACTAGAGCAATTTCAAGCACACACGATTGTTTTTGGAGCCCAAGATATATATTAAACCAATTGGGTTTAATTTCTCTCAAGCTGATTTTTATCAATGAAACTGAAAAGTATTTATAGTAGAATACAAAGCTAAACCTTGGAGAACAAGGCAACTAGATGGCCGACCCTAATTAGATAGATTAGGCCTCCTTGTCTTGCTTTCCAAGATATAATAAAATATCTATAACTATATCTATCTATATTTCCTTAAATAAAATAAATCATGGGTGATTTATTTATTTAAGAAAATATCCTAACAAATTTTAAATATCTATAACAACAAGGAGAGAGAATATTCAACCAACTAACATCAGCCTATTGATTGAATTCTCTACATTATTAAATTGAAAAACACGCCTATAATAAATAAAATAAAAGATATTTTTCACTATTTGTTGGTGATTTGTGTCAAGTCATCAAATCCCTATAAGAGCATGTTGAGGTTAAGAAGTCATATTGGTAATGTCGATCGAGGAATTGACATGTATGACTTTCCATGATGTGATTATAGAGAGTTGTCATAGATCTAAAAGTGAATTGCACACCAACACCGAGGTATGGAACCTCGAGTGCCACGACATAAGGCAAGGGCGCGCCTTGGAGGTGGCGTCGCTTGGAGTCGGCGCGGTGCAACGACACCGTGCAAGGGCGTGGCGCGACGAGGACTCGTTCTAGAGGATTCAAGGCTCGGTTGGTTTGGCGCGCCTTGTGATTGAACTTAACGTTCATGTCACGGCTGTAGGGGCGCGCCCAGGGTGGTGCAATGGCACAAAGAGGATGCATTGAGGCTAGCGACGCACCTACGAGGATGCGGTGGAGCTTGCGGCGCGCCTAGGCCATTGGCCCATGGCGCCGAGCACGAGTTGTGATGCTAAGGTAAGTTTTGAGCTTTGTAATTGAGTCTAATAGCTTTGTGCATGTTCTAATATGAATTAGGAAGCTTCTCTAAGCTTGGTAGATGCTTTAGGCAAGAACCAAAGCTTGTGTTTAGCTTGGCACATGGCTATGTATGCTCTAGGAGCTTCATACTAGCTTAGAGTATGCTCTAGGAGCTTGAACAAACTCTAGACTCATTGTATAAGCTTTATAAGAAGCTCATGTAGCTAGGAACTAGCACATGGAAGCTCAATCTACCTCACACCAGCTCAAGTTAGCTCAACTAGCTAGAAAGTTAGCTGAACTAGCTCCAACGCAGCTCAAGCCAACTCAACTAGTTGGATGCTCTAATAGGATTATTTGCGAAAGTTGATATTCCTAGGTTGAAGGATAGATAGAAAGTTGTTTAATTTGCGAAATTCGATTGAATAACTTGAATTGTTTGCGAAATTTGATTCTTCTATGATCTAAATTACATGATAGTTGTGAGTTCTTGTTGGAAGCAAGTATGATTGTCGTTGTGGTAGCCCTAGCCCTGCAATTTGTCTTTTATATTAATTAAAGCTTGTGTCTTTGCTTCGATCTCGACCCATAACGTCGTGCTCGAACCTTTGCTAGTTTTGTGTGTGTTTCATTGATTGTGCCCAGGACCGACCCTCTTAAGGTCGTGAACGACCCACCTTGGTTCGGTCCTGACTTGGTTTGCTCGTGATTTCTTTGCTTTTCTTAGTTTATCGACTAATCTTTAGCACTATTCTCATTCCCGTGGACGAACCTGACTCTACTATACTCATGGAAGCTCAATCTAGCTCACACTAGCTCAAGTTAGCTCAACTAGCTAGAAAGTTAGCTCATCTAGTTCAACGCAACTCAAGCCAGCTCAACTAGCGGGATGGTAGCTCAACTAGCTAAGGGGTGGGGCTAGGTGGGCCGGCCCATGGGGCGCGCCTATGGGCTTTTGGGCCGCAAGCATGCGCGCGTGGCATGAGCCTTGTGCCATGCGTGTTGGGCCGCACACTTGGGTTTTTGGATTGATTTTTGGGCTTCTCTCTTGGGCTTATTATAGGCTAGATTTAAAGCCTTTTGGAGTCCACGATGGGCTGAATATGGACGCCCATTGATGACAAGGAAAGTGAGAGGAAAAAGTTACAAACAACTTCCCTACTTTCACTCTCGGCCATCCACTTGTGCAACCGATTGGTAACCGCCTTTGAGGGCAGTTTTTGGACAGTTTCCCACGCCTATTTAAGGGTGGATTGTCGGCCATTTTCATGGTAAGAAAGGCACGAAAAATCAGAACCTTTGTCCACAATAAATCGGTGAGGAAACACACAAGTTATCAAGAAAACCTTGTCGTGTTTTGAGTGGGAATACACGAGTGATTCAAACACAAGTGTGGCATCATGGATCGGTCTTCTACAACAAAGAAGGTACCTCAAGTTGAAGTGCAAGAGGCATTCATCCAAGTAAAGGAGGAGCCACGCACATCATGGGACGATGAGTTCGTTCAAGTCAAGGAAGAAGAGGAATCTTGGGACTCGAATAAGGTACGCTTGTTCTAATAGTCGTGTCTTGCCAACACGTCTATTGTTTTGTTTGGTACGTTTTATCCCACAACGGTATTGCACAACCCTTGGCATGGAATAGGGGCAATATACGTTGAAGGAAAGCGGGATCTCATCCCGTGACTCATAGCCTTTATCCAAGTCAAGTATTTCAATAAGATGTAAAAGGGGTCGATGGTGATTGCCTTCGGGCCTACACCGACGAGACTACCCTTCAATGGGTCTACTCGTATTGCCTTGATTATCCTTTGTATCTACAAGGGTCGACTTTCCTTCAACTTAAACAATGTAAACACACTTTTATGATTGCATGCTACCACAAAAGACAACCAATCTTCAACGTATATTTGTATATTATTTGCATTCATTCGCTTATGTTCATGTATACATTGTTGTTTTATCTTGTTAAGTTCGAGGATTTGGCTAGACGAGGGAATAAATCGGTTGATGACATTACCTCTCAATTGAGGGAAGTCAAAATCGAGCCTCCTTTCCCATAAGGCCGATTGAAGTGCAAGGCGGACTTCAAGACATTGACGAGTGGCTTGAGGAGTACAATAAAAGCAACTTGTATTGGGATTGGGTCCTCGCTAATGTGAGGTGTGAACCCGATTTTGAAGATGCTATTCAAGGTGGGGTTCTTGTGCCTCAACCCTCCAAGGAGATGGAGGCTCGTGATCCAAGGTGTGGACATGAGGCAAGGCAAGGGTACTCGAGATTCAAGCGTCGTACGAGGTCAAGGGCTAAGCACTCACGTGCCAAGCCAAGAAGAAGCGTCCCTTGGGGCGCGCCTTTGCGAGATGGAGGGGCCTCGGTTGGAGGCAATTATTTGCAAGTGGTCTATGGGGACCGAAGGCCAATGAAACTGGTTTATTGCTCCCTATGTGGCGTAAGACGCCATGGTTGATTGTATAATTATATTGTTTCCATATATGTACATGTGTATGTATGTACTTTAGCATTAGACGTGTGCTACAAACTTATGTGTGTGTTTGTATGCCTTGATTAAAGGGCATTAGTGTGTAATTTGATCAAAATAAGATCATTTAATGTTTATGGTTTGAAATAAACTATGGTTTGATTAAATGTTAATCTTAACGACATGTGTGCAAGAAAAGGACTAAAATCTAATTCTTGAGATCGACTTTAAAAGGTTGATTCTAGGCTCATTCTCTTTTGGATGATCCTAAACCAGACTACCCTTGAGTCGACCATTCTTTGATTGGGATGACTCATGCTCTAGACTACCTTCGGTTCTACTAGAGTAATTAGACTACCTTCGGGTCTACTAATCTAAGGGTCTACTGGATTGCCCCCCACGTGAGAGGGTATGCACATGTTGGCCATGAATGCACTAAAGAACCCATATAAGAGATGGTAAGAGTCTCTTGATAAGATGCATGTGGAAGTTCACTTGGTGATTTCATAAAAATCACGTTTCTTATGGATAAAGGAATAAGAAAGTCTTGATTAGTTCAAATTAAGATTTGTGGTATACTTGTAAAGAGCAATGTTTTATGAGAGTGAGATCTCTCATAGCATTTTCAATAAAGTTTGATAAGGTTAGAAAGTGTCAAAAGGAACTTTTGATACTTTGGCATGATGAAAGATGTTCATGTAAAGATCGTTATATCATATGGTTGAATCCTAAAAGATTAAATGACTTGTCAAAATTATAAAATGTAGTTTGATGTTGACTTCTGTAAATGTTAACATGATTTGCCTTGAATGGACATGTTAATGTCGAAAGAGTTGTTTTGGTAAGAGGATCGGCGCATAAGATGTCTAGGATTAAAACCTAGACACGCCTTTGGCTTGGCCATAGGCGTGCCAAGGGGTGTCGAGTCTCGACATCGATGCTAACAACACTAAGTGTTCGTGGTTGAAACCCACGGAGCGCCAAAGGCACGCCCTTGTAGGGCCGCTGCCTAGAGCCCCTCGGCACATGGCGCAAAACGCTGGTCGTCGCATGAGGGGAGCGTCGTGACATCGCAAGGCTAAGGCCTGGCACGATCATAGGATTGCATCTACCTAGGCACGCCGAGTCGTGGTGCACGGTGTATGGCATGGATGCTCTTGGGATGCAAGTTAAGGTTCGCACGGTCCCGACGCGTCGCCAACGATGTTCGTTTGCACGGTCCCGACGCTCGTCTTTGGTGCACTCGGTTGGCACATAAGGCGCGCCTACTATAAGGCATTCAATTTATTTGAATAAATCAATGAAACCATATTTGAAGTCATGTTAGGTTTTCCTAGTTTAGGGTTTGATAAAATTGTGATGAGTTTGGAAACTTGGTTCATCATATGTTCCATTTGATTGTTTTGAAAGGCTCATGTTATGTGTCATTTGTTTGGATGTATAGAACTTGTTTGATATATTTGAAAGGCTGGTTTTAGAACTTTCAAATTAACAATTTGTTGCATGGATGATGGTCCTATGGAAACTCTCAATGAATTGGTGGTTAGGATGAAAGGAACATAAAGTGGAATACTTTGTGTTGAATGGCCAAAAGGAAATGAATGTCATTTGAAAGTCTTTCTAAAGACTCTATATGCTTGTTGCATGATATAAAATAGATATTCTGGTCACTTATGGTTAAGTAGTGTCTAATGAATCTATATGGAAATGACATGATCTACTTGGTAGAAACCAAGTTAAATGGTTAAGATGATAAGATCTTGTTCTTCATTGATAAATTATGAAGATGCCAATGTACAAAGATGAAGGTGAATTAGATTTTCTAAATCTTTTTCTTGGCTTGTAATACATTGGAATGGAAATAGAATTCCATGATTATACACATGATTTGATAACATCTATGGATTAATGAACACACGGTTATAAGTTAGGTGTGTCATGACTTGGGGACGCTCAAGTGAATGTTAAGGTGTGGATATGTTAACATAGGCCATTTGTCAGAGATATGATTGATGCATAAGGCATTGGATGTGTATAAAAACTTCCTAGGTTAGAAAGTTTGAAAGCAAGTTAGATCAATCAACTTAGGAAGACCATTAGTATCGAATTGGTATGAATTCCTATTTTGATTGATGGGCGCGCATTCTTGGAGTTTCCAAGAGGCAATTTGCTATACTTCGACTTTATGTCGGAAAGTGACATCTAAGTGTGAGCGAACCTTGAACTAAGGCATATTCCATACTTAGAGTCAACTCGTTTTATTTTGTTAAGCACATCGAATTTGTTGATTTCTCCATAGAGAAGATTGGCATAATTGTATGTGCTAAATTCAATTGAGGGATGGGGTTAACATCCTTACAACTGTAAGATTTGGACAACCAATTCCCCCTCATCGAAAGGTGTGGGCTAAGTTCGATGTGGAAAGCCAAAATCATAGAGTTGGTGAGCATACATATTTCCCATCAAGGTTTATGCTCTAGACCACATGAAACCTAGTTTTGAAACAAAGTTTTCATTAATGAGTTTTTGGAAATTGCTTATGTGGAGCACGTTAGAAAACTCAACTATGCATATGTGGAATTGTAAGGCTTCTTCCAAGTTAGAGTTTAAGGATGACTCGACTAAAGCATATGTGAGAGGATAAGGGACGAATGAGCCTTTACAAAAGCGTCAAGTAAAAGGATAAGCGTAAGAAACTAATGTGTAATTCTTAGGCTTAATACATAAATGGCCCCCTGCATTTGTGTCAAATAGTCACTTAGCCCCCTGTAGTTTAGCCATGCTCGATTGAACCCCTATACTTACACTTTGGGACCTATTAAACACCTGATAGCTAAGATTTTATAACGTATTTTACACGCGCACTTACATGGACAAATTATTTTGCCACCTAGTTGCCACGTAATTTCCATGTAGATGATTTTATTTTTAATTATACAATTTTAATAAAAAAAACTAAAATAATTGTCAATTACTATTTCACCCCTACAATCTTATCAAATTTTCTATCCACACCACCTTCTTTTTCCCCAAATTCCAGCTAGGGTTCAACTCCACAGCCTGCATCTTCAACAATAACTTCACATGGGGCCGTTTATGTATTAAGCCCTTGAGCTGCTCGAAAGAGGAGGGTTTCGATTACCCAGTTCAAGTCTTTGTGTGAGAGTTAGGTGCCGGAATGCAACATTTACCTGAACAAATTTGAAGAGGAAGAAGAAGCGAGTGAAATGAAAAAGAAAGAAAAATAGAGAAAAGAAAAAAGGGAAAAAAATGAAAGAAATTGAAAAAAAAGAATAAAATTCCAAATCAGCCTCCTCACTTGCTCAAAGAAGAGTCCAATTGACATTAAATTGCACGCGCCTTGCCACATCAGTGATTAGAGATTCAATAGGTCCCAACGTGCAACTATAGGGGGCCAAACGAATAAGGCTAAAGTACAGGGGGCCAAGTGACCAATTGACACAAGTACATGGGGCTGTTTATGTATTAAGCCTAATTCTTACGACGTGTACTTACACAAGTTGATGTGGTTCAAACCTAAGGAGCACCACGATTCTTTAGTGCATGATTGTAATTTTTACAAGTTATAAATTCAAGTCTACGGACATTTATGACTATGCGTAGAGTTTGTTTATTAAACTTTGAGTTTTGATGACATGGCTCCAATGGGGGAGGAATGTTGGTAATTTGAGTCAAGTCATCAAATCCCTATAAGAGCATGTTGAGGTTAACAAGTCATATTGGTAATGTCGATCGAGGAATTGACATGTACGACTTTCCATGATGTGATTATAGAGAGTTGTCATAGATCCAAAAGTGAATTGCACACCAACACCGAGGTATGGAACCTCGAGTGCTATGGCATAAGGCAAGGGCGCCCCTTGGAGGTGGCGTCGCTCGGAGTCGGCGCGGTGCAACGGGACCGTGCAAGGGCGTGGCGTGGCAAGGACTCGTTCTTGAGGATTCGAGGCTCGGTTGGTGTGGCGCGCCTTGTGATTGAACTTAAGGTTCATGTCACGGTTGTATGGGCGCGCCTACGGTGGTAAAATGGCACGGTGAGGCTACGATGAGGCTAGCGACGCACCTAGGAGGATCGGTGGAGCTTGCGGCGTGCCTAGGGCATTGGCCCATGGCGCCGAGCACGAGTTGTGACGCTAAGGTAAGTTTTAAGCTTTGTAATTGAGTCTAATAGCTTTGTGCATGTTCTAATGTGAATTAGGAAGCTTCTCTAAGCTTGGTAGATGCTTTAGGAAAGAACCAAAGCTTGAGTTTAGCTTGGCACATGGTCATGTATGCTAGAAAGAAGTTTAGAAGCTTCATACTAGCTTAGAGTAAGCTCTAGAAGGTTGAACAAGCTCTAGACTCATTGTATAAGCTTTATAAGAAGCTCATGTAGCTAGGAACTAGTGATGTCCGCTTTTTAGGTAGGATTTTTAGTGTCTAAAAAGATTAGATTGAGTTAGTTTTCGTACTTGAGTTTTATATTTTTGAGTCTTTTTGCTTTAGTTTTCGTATTTCCTTGAGATTCGGAAGCTATGCACCTTTTGTGTCATTTTGTAGGAGTTTTGGAGCTTGAAAGAAGAGTTTGGAGCATTGCAAGAGAGGGTGGATAAGCCATGAGGAAGATTTGAAGTTGCCAAGCTAAGGAAGAAGAGCCAAGAAGAGTGAAAACAAGAGGAAGGTGAAGAAATCAACCCAAGATCGAGCTATGAGGGGTTGTACACGAACCAAGCTAAGGAAGCCAGAGAACAAGCCCCAGGCCGACCCTATGAGGGTCGTGCACGACCCATTTGTGTCATGTGAGGCGCCGACTTTCTCTCTATTCCGAGATCTTTTGTGATTTATTCTATCTTTTTATTTTAGGAAGGTTGTTTTATCTTATTTCCTAGTTAATTAGGGCTCCTTTTCTTATAAAAGTGGAGGATAAACCCTTGGGTTGGATCTATCGGTTATTTGGCGTTGAAAAGTGCTCTCTAGAGCGGAAGGGAGACTTGGGAAACAAGTTTAAGACTTTTGTAAGATTTCTTCTTAGTTTAATTTGAATTTCGGTTTGGATTGATCATGTGTTCTTCCTTTTTCTCGTATCTCTATTCCATGAGTGAGTAGTTTTCTTAAATTCTAGGGTTGGGTGAAAACCTAATACAATGATGCATGTCTAAAACATGAATACATAATTTGAATGCTTGGTGATCATATATATCTATCTTGTGCTAAATTCCTTTACGAAAGTTGATGCGTATCTTGCAATTAATCTCAGCGAAAGTGTAAGGTTGATTGTTTGATTAATTCTAATAGGATTATTTGCGAAAGTTGATATCTCTAGGTTGAAGGATCGATAGAAAGTTGTTTAATTTGCGAAAGTCGATTGAATAACTTGAATTGTTTACGAAAGTTGATTCTTCTATGATCTAAATTGCATGATAGTTGTGAGTTCTTGTTAGAAGCATGTATGATTGTCATTGTCGTAGCCCTACCCTGGAATTTGTCTTTCATATTGATTAAACCTCGTGTCTTTGCTTCGATCTCGACCCATAACGTCGTGCTCGAACCTTTGCTAGTTTTGTGTGTGTTTCGTTGATTGTGCCCAGGACTGACCCTCTTAAGGTCGTGAACGACCCACCTTAGTTCGGTCCTGACTTGGTTTGCTCTTGATTTCATTGCTTTTTTTAGTTTATCGACTAATCTTTAGCACTATTCTCATTTCCATGGACGAACCTGACTCTACTATACTCAGTGGGGTCTTGAATATAAATTTATTTGTTCAAGAGACCCTTCAACAAATTGGCGCCATTGCCGGGGAGTGTGCAATAGTGCCTAGTTTAGTTGATATTTGGGTTTGGGACTAGCCCTTGCCCTTTTGTAGTTTTCTAATTTTGTTTTCTTTGTCTTTGGTCGCAGTGTATACCATCTCGTTTTTCCCGGAGAACCTTTGGGATAGACTACGACAGTGAACCCGAATGATCCTTCCATCGACGTTTGAGAGAGAAACGAGCAATGGCCGACGCTGAGACTCTTGCTTGAGAAATGGAAGAACTCCGAGCTCAAATGCAGCGCATGCAAGTGGACCGAGACGCTCAAGCTGCAGCTGCGCAGTGATTTCAGGAGCAACTGAACGCTATCTCAAGGAATGCCAAGCTATACATGCACTTGGGATTTAGGGTTCCTGAATCAGCTATTGTCCTCCCTGAAACTGACCGCGCTTTTGAGATCAAGTCTCATTCATCAATCTTATCAAGCGATCTCAATTGGAGGGCAAGCCCACTGAGTGTCCCATGGAGCATATCAAGAACTTCACCGACTTATGTGAGACCATCGTTGCAGATGGCGTGTCACTTGAATATGTGCTCTTGAAGGCGTTCAAGGCACTTACTTGGCTCGAAAACTTACCTCATAGGTCAATTACTACATGGAAGGCTTTGCACGACCTGTTCCTAACAATGTTCTTTCCACCGGCCAAGACTACAGAGCTAAGAAAGCGCATAACTTATTATCATCAACTTCCCAATGAAACTTTTGTGGAAACTTGGGAGCAGTTTAAGGAACTTCTTCGGTAATGTCCTACTCATGGACACCCACCCTATATGCTTCAAGATATTTTCTTTCTGGGGATTAATGCCGCTACAAAGGACAGAATCAACCTTCACACCGATTGCGGGTTCATTGAGAGGGATCCCTATCAAGCTTGGGCTTTGTTGGACAAACTAACCAACTATGATGCCATGTATGGTACCCAACAAGCTAATCCGACGGAGAGGAAGCTTTATGAACCACAATCCGATGTGGTTGATTGGGATGTGAAGTTCCAATTCATGCAGGATGAGATCAACCGATTGAAAAAGTAAGTAAGTTACTTTAAATCTTCTCAATCTTGCCAAGAATGCGGGTCTTCTACCCATACTACTTCCAATTGCACTAACTTGTATCAAGTGCGAGCTGCCGAGGCTTATGAGCAGGCGAACTACATGAGAGGTTCCTATAGGAACCAAAACAATTATGCAGGGAGGAACAATGCTCAACCATCTTGCGACAATCCTAATTATGATCAATGCAAGCAACCCCCTCAACAAGAGCAACGTCCCCCTCCCTACCGTCCTCCGGGCTATCAAGAGTAACCATAATGGGTGAAAGGGCTGCAAGAAGGAATCAACGGAGTCCAGAACAGGATCAATGGAGTACGAGCCGAGATTACCACACAGATGAATGGTTTTCACGCAAGGTTGGGAGAATTTGACTCATGGAGAAAGAACGTCGATTCCCAACTTGGCCAGCTAGATACTCAAATACCGAGACCTCATGGACAACTCCCGGGCCACCCCGAAGAGAATCCTAGAAGCCGACCAAGCGATGGTGAAGTCCGAGCCATGCACCTAAGGAGTGGCAAGGCTTTGCCCGAGCCACCTAAGCATAAGGAGAAGGAATAGGCCTTAGGGCTGACCCATTTAGGGTCGAGCTCGACCACCCTTCGCAAGGGAAGATTTCAAACCATTCTCCTTCTATTCAAACCCGATCTAAGGTACTTCCTTTCCCTTCTAAGAAACCCAAGGACTTGACGGAAGTAAAATTTAAGCGCTTCGTTAAGTTGCTTCAAGGCTTGAATCTTTCCATTCCTTTCGCCGAGGCCTTGAATGAAATGTCGGCTTATACTAAATTCTTGAAGGAGATTTTATGTATAAAGCGATCAATGTCAGAGCTAACGGAGGAGGTGAGGTCGTTGGAGCTCACCCGAGACGCTAGGCGATCCCGGTAAGTTTGCTATTACTATTGGTATTGGAGCATACTGTTTCAAAGCTTTGTGTGATCTAGGTGCTAGTGCAAGCTTGCTTCCACTTTCAATTTGGTCCAAGACCAGCACGGGGCCATTAGTACCGGTGAACATGAAGCTATACATGTCGAATGGGTCATGCGTCAAGCCAACGAGAGTGGTAGATGATTTCCTAATTCAAGTGGGGAAGTTATTTGTGCCCAATGATTTCATACTGATGGAGATGCCTGAGGACCCTGTGGTAACCATCATTCTCGGACGGCCATTCTTAGTCACCGCAGGAGCTATCATCGATGTGAAGAGCGGTCTTCTCACCTTTAACATTGGAGAAGAAGTGGTTGAGTTCCGATTCAACCCAACTATGAAGGAGTCAAGTCATGAGGAGGTCAAGATACTATAAACACACTCCGACTACATTGAGTGCAACAACCCAACGGAGCAATTATTGACTTGGGAGCCTCTACCGCACGTTTTTGGGTTTCATGACCGACCCTCCAAGGGTCGGGCACGACCCTCCTGGACGAAAGCGAGGAGCCCTACCTTGTCTTGGAAGCACTCATGGCGGAGCATGAGGAGGAAGTTAGCTTGCCCGAGCCAACTCCCGAGCTTAAGGAGCTCCCCGACTCCTTGAGTTATGCTTTTCTTGGTCCTAATTCTACTCTTCCCATTATTATTAATGCTAACTTGAGTAAGGAAGAGGAGAACAAATGGCTTGATGTGCTTAAGACTCATAGGAAAGCCATAGGATATTCACTAGAGGAACATAGTGGTATTTCACCCTCATTGTGCATGCATAGGATTTATATGGAGGATGATCATAAACCCACTATTAAGCATCAACGTAGGCTAAAGCCTAACATGAAAGAGGTAGTGAAGAAAGAAATTCTTAGGATGCTAGATGTCGATATCATATTTCCTATCTCAGACAGTAAATGGGTTAGCCGAGTACATGTAGTTCCTAAGAAAGGGGGGATGACGGTTGTAAAGAATGAAAAAGGGGAGTTGATTCCAACTAGGACCACCACTAAATGTGCATAGACTATAGGAAACTTAATTGTGCCACTAGGAAAGATCACTTTCCACTCCCCTTCATTGACCAAGTCCTAGAACGCTTAGCCCAACATGATCACTTTTGCTATTTGGATGGCTATAGTGGTTTTTGGCAGATTCCCATTCACCCCGATGATCAAGAGAAAACGACATTCACTTGTCCATATGGGACGTTTGCTTATTGGAGAATGCCATTTGGGCTTTGCAACGCCCCAACTACCTTTCAAAGATGCATGATGGCTATTTTCTCCGACATGATTGAGGAAATACTGCAGGTATTCATGGATGACTTCTCAGTTTATGGTTCCACTTTTGATTCATGTCTTGCTAACCTTTCTAGGTTCCTTAAAAGATGTGAGGAGACTAACCTTGTGCTCAATTGGGAGAAGTGTCATTTCATGGTTAGAGAGGGAATTGTCTTAGGTCATCTATTGTCCAAAGGTGGGATTGAGGTGGACAAGGCAAAAACTTGAGCTTATTGAGAAGTTGCCCCCTCCATCCTGCGTGAAGGATGCTAGGAGTTTCTTGGGGCATGCGGGTTTTTATAGACGCTTCATTCAAGACTTTTCTAAAATTTCTAAACCATTGACTAACCTACTAATGAAAGATGTAGTGTTTAGCATGTCTCCAGATTGTCTTGAAGCGTTTTACAGATTGAGGAAAGCTCTCGTGACGACCCCATCATGCAATCATCGGACTGGACACTTCCCTTCGAAATCATGTGTGATGCTAGCGACTATGACATAGGAGCGGTTCTTGGGCAGCGGAAGGACAAGAAGCTTCATGCCATCTACTATGCAAGCAAGACGCTTGATGAAGCCCAGAGTAAGTACACCACAATCGAGAAGGATTTTCTCGCCGCGGTGTTTGCTTTTGAGAAATTCCGCTCTTATCTAGTGGGTTCTAAGGTGATTGTTTATACTAACCATACCATTGTTAGATTTCTAATGGCCAAGAAAGACGCCAAGCCTAGGTTGCTTCGTTGGATGCTTTTATTGAAGGAATTCGATCACGAAATCCGAGACAAGAAGGGAGCGGAGAACTTAGTGGCGGATGACCTATCTAGAATGCCCCATGAGCATATCATGGAGTCCAGCGGATCAGTCCCCATCAATGATACACACCCAGATGAGACTCTTTTGCACGGCAACAATGAGCACCATGGAGACAATGGCGGCAAAGAAGCTGAGGTCTCAGGACCGACCCAATCAGGGTCATGCTCGACCTAACCAGAAGAACTAGCCGTCAGGACCGACCCTGCCTCGACCACTTTAGGGTCGATCTCTACCCTTGATTCAACACTCGAGAACGACCCAAATATGTCGTGCACGACCCTCTCCCTGGGTCGAGCAGGTAATTCCTCTTCATTCTCTTCGGTTCTTTCGAGTTTCAATGATCTTCCATCTTCATCTTTTCTCCATACTCCTATTCTTGCTATACGTGGGTCAAGTACCCCTTGGTTTGCAGATTTTGCTAACTATATTGTAGGAGGCGACATTCCGGCGGGTTTAACCCCTCAAGCCAAGAAGAAATTCCTCCACGATGTCAAGAAATACTATTGGGATGATCCTTACTTGTTCAAACAAGGAAGCTATCACATCTTTCGACGTTGTATTCCGGATGATGAGATTGAGAGTGTCATTCACCATTGCCACACTCTACCAACAGGAGGCCATGCTAAGGGATTCAAGACCACGGCTCTGATTCTTCAAAGTGGCTTGTATTGGCCAACGCTTTTCAAGGATGTACATGAGTTTGTGACAAGGTGTGACGAGTGCCAGCGTTCCGGAAACATCACTTGGAGAAATGAGAACCCGCTCATCGGTATCTTGGAAGTCGAGCTTTTTGATGTGTGGGGGATTGACTTTATGGGACCCTTCCCTTCATTGGGTCCTTATAAATATATCCTTGTGGCGGTTGATTATGTTTCCATGGCGGTTGATGATGCCCGAGTGGTTGCTAAGTTCATGAAATCAAACATCTTTCCTCGTTTTGGAGTTCCCCGAGTGCTTATAAGTGATGGCGGTTCACACTTCATTGAGAGGAGCTTTGAAGCTCTTTTGACTAATTATGGGGTCTCTCACAGGGTGACAACGCCGTATCACCCTCAAACAAGTGGTCAAGTAGAGGTCTCAAACCGTCAAATAAAGATCATTTTGGAGAAGACGGTATCCCGGTCAAGGAAAGAATGGTCATCAAAGCTTGATGATGCACTTTGGGCGTACCGCACCGCCTACAAGATGCCACTCTGAACCACTCCTTACAATTTGGTGTATGGCAAGTCATGTCACTTGCCCGTCGAGCTCGAACACAAGGCTTTATGGGCTCTCAAGGAGCTCAACATGGACCTCGATGCGGCTGGAGCAAAATGTTTCATGGACCTGCAAGAACTAGAAAAATTGAGGCTTCAGGCGTATGAAAACACCAAGATCTACAAGAAGAGGACCAAGAAGTGGCACGATAATAAGCTTGTCCCAAAACTCTTCAAAGTCGGTGACCAAGTACTCCTTTTCAACTTAAGGCTCCAACTCTTCCCTGGAAAGCTATGGACCCGATGGAGTGGACCATTCACGGTTCATCACATTTATCCACATGCGGCGGTCGATCTTATAGACGAGGATGGTGAGATTTTCAAGGTCAATGAGCATCGCTTGAAGAAGTACTATGCAAAAGTGGAATCCGATGAAGAATCCGAGCCACATGGGCTCTCACCACCTCGGACTGAGCTAAGATAAGTCATCAAGCTAATGACATTAAACAAGCGCTTACGGGAGGCAACCCGATGTTTTTTCTTTATTATTATTATTATTTTATTTTTTGTTTTTTAGATTAGTTTCTTTTCTAACCTTCTTTATACTAGGATAGAATACATTTGTTTGGGATAGATTTTTTTTGTGGGATTTTTGCAGGTTCCTAAGTTTCAAAAATGAGATAAAAAATACGAGAGAAGACGACATTGCATACGGTGCAACTTTGGGTATTTTTCGTACACTTACATGGGGGTCGAGATCGACCCTATATGGGTCGTGCACGACCCTATCTGGAAAATACGAATATGGTCTTCTCCATTGAGGTAAGTCCCCTTCTCCTATTTTAACCTAAAACCCACGACCCAATTCCACACTCCTCTCTTTTGGCCTCCCCCGAATCTCTCCGCTCTCCATTGTGCACATTCAACCTCAACATCGACCCTCTTCTCTCACTGGAATCTCGCCGGAAACTACCACACCATCACCTCTCCTCTCGCCACCACTCCATCGCTGCACCACCAACCACCCAACGCCTAGATTTTCTACACAAAAACCACCCAAAACAACCCCCTCTTACTTCCCCCTTCTAGATCAAGTTCGAGATCGACCCTATTTTCAACTTCTTTCACTCTTAACTCGGAGTTTCGGTATGGATCTCTAACTTTCTACTCTTAATTTTGATTTTTCTTGATTGGAATTGGATTTTTGGGTTGAATGAGCATCATTGGGATTTTTGACTTAGGGTTGAGAAATTGGAAATTGCTTGCATGAGTGTGTTGTTTATGATTTTGCATGCTTGGGTGAGTTTAGATTCGAACTTTATGAGCTATTATGGTTGTATTTCGATGTTTTGTGCCAATTGGGGCAAAAATCGAAATTTAGGGGTGAAGGTAGAAGACGATGGACAATGAAAGAGGTCGTGCACGACCCAACCCGAAAATATGCCACCAGGACCGACCCTATAAGGGTCGTGCACGACCCTCAAGTGGGTCGTGCCAGAGTGCATTAGGGGTATTGTTGTGTGGTTTTCGATAAATATTGCATGCTAGGTTGAGACTTGATTCATGCTTTCATGATCACTTCCTTATAAATCATGTCTTGCCATTGTTGTGACTTGTTTGAATGACACGCTTGCAATACTTATCTTGGAAAAAGTATGGGGTGGATTATGTGGAATTTGTGTTTGGATTGATGTAGGTACTATGTCGGCTTCGGGCTCTAGACCCATGAAGAATGCAAGGAAGGGCGACAGTACAAACAAGGGTGGGTAGCCAGAGCTTAATGATTGCCAACTTGCCTCCGAATTTAGGAAAAAGTTCAATGCGTGCATTCGTATGAGACACAAGACGAGATGGTATTGCGAGGCGGATGGGCAACGCTTGCATATTCATGACGACTTGGTTGAGGCCTTCTCTTATATTAGGGGTGAGAACTTGGTTATGTGGAATGATCATCATTATCTGATCCTTACTTCCGAGTTCTTGGCTACATTCTCCACCAAAATCAAGAGTCCCGATTCCGGTGGGG
This sequence comes from Fallopia convolvulus, assembly GCA_964016875.1. Lineage (NCBI taxonomy): Eukaryota > Viridiplantae > Streptophyta > Magnoliopsida > Caryophyllales > Polygonaceae > Fallopia > Fallopia convolvulus. Next base: position 34,146,821 of record OZ024724.1, on the reverse strand, counting down.
AGATGGAATTTCGGTTGGGAAACAAGTGGTTCAAACTCACTTTGAAAAATCTAAACGATGCATTCGGGTTCCCTAACCCGATATATGATGACAAGATTGTGTACCCGACCCTAGAGACATGGGGCTACCTATCCAGAGTTCGGGAGTTCAGTTTCCATAACTTGGCCAGCAAGAACCTCGCCAACCCGGTTTTCCGGATCATCTTGCGCATTCTTGGGAGCACGATCTTCCCGAGAACCGAGTTGTCTCGCCCAAACAAAAGGGAGGTGAATATGTTGAGCACTATGTTAGTTTCCTCCCCCGATACGATAAACATTGGCTTTGAATGGATGTGGAGTGTGGAAGATTTTAAGGCACGATCGGAGGCTTTTTTCTTTGGAGGTATGATCGCCCGTCTTGCCTGGAACCTTGGGGTAAATATGAGCGCCTATTTAGGGGAGAAGCCTATCGTTGTGGACAACTCGTTCCTCATCAATGCTCAGCTGATAGAGAGGCACCCCGACGATCACAACAAGTTTTGCTCTACTCTTAATGGAAAGAAGGTCGTCATTACTCGAGAGCGGGCCAATTTGCTTCACTTGCTTAATTGGTATGATGTGTGTTCCAATGACAAATATTCTTTGAAGGTTCGCCCCAAGCAGGATGAGTCTTTGAGAACTCGCCCCCGCCGATATCCGAGTCCCGAGTCAACGTTCCTTGCTTTGCCTGTCCCTCCTTCACCTCTCAGGCACGACCCTATAAGGGTCGTGCACGACCCATCTGGGATGTTCCAGCCCAACATGACGACTATGAAGCCTACTTTTGGGGCGACTTTTGAGTTTCGGACTTCTTCGGCTACCTCTCCTAGTTCTAGGGATACATAGTCGATGCAGTACGAGGAGCCACCGGTATATGACATGGCATACTTGGCTAAAGAGATGGCGGCTATGCGGGTTGATCAAAGGCAACAACATGAGGCGGTCATGCGTGGACAAGCATCCATAATGGAGGATCAACAACAAACCGGAGCTTTGATGGAACAACATCATCAAGAGTTCCAACAATTCCGGACTTACTATGAGGCTCAACAAGACATGGATGACTATCGTTGGGATCACATGGAGAGCTTCATGCATTGGACCCAAGGGAGCTACCCGGATAAAGATGCATGGGTTCCCCCGACGATCCACCATTCCGTCCACGACGATGGGCTCCACCTTCATCATGATGAGTTCCACCTCCTTCCAAGCTTCTAAGAGTTCTTTGTGAGTTTTCTTCTTCTTTCTCTTTACTTTTTCATATCATTTTCATGCATGGGGACATTGTATAAGTTAAGTATGGGGTGGGGAAGAAGAAATCTCACATGTTGTACATAATTGAGTGTTTTTGTGTTGGCTTTGCTTGCTTGTTTGTTAGTTAGTTTTGTTAAGAAAAAAGAATCGAAAAATAAATAAAGAATTGAAAAATGTTGAAAAAATCCAAAAATATTTTTAGGATAGAGAAATGCTCCATCTTAGATGTTCTATGATGAGATCTAATTTTCATGCTTATCATATAATTCCTTTGGCATATTCGGATAGTAGTATAGCCCATGTTTTGAGAAATTGCTTTTGATTGTGAAAATTGACTTGTGATGAAATTGAGCATATGTGTCTTGAGTAGAAGTAATTGCAATCCAACAAAATTTTTACCAAGTGAGGAATTTTGGCCTTATAGGGAGACCTTCATGAAATCCCTCTTCTTTATATGTGTGATTTGCTTTCTTTATGCATTTATCTCTTGTTATTGTTATGGTTATCTATTTCTTGAAGTCGCTATGAGTTCGTTCATGCATGTTAATTATGATTAAGAAATTATTTTCATTAGCCCATATATTCCCTTATCCACCCTGCATATTATTCCTCTGTTTGAAGCCCCGTTCTAGCCTTAGCCTTTGTTTGAAGCTCCACAAAAATATTATCCCTAGCCCATATTAGCTTGACCTTTTTTTGGGAATTAGGCTTAGATGATGAGTTGGGAATGATTTTTGTTGAGTGACGCATAGGTTGGGTTTGGATGTGGTTACATTGTAATGGGTAGAGTACATCTTCTTAAAGTTTAATGTAAAAGGGTTCTTGGCGTAAGAGGCACATGTTGAAAAAAAATGGTGAAAAAGAAAAGAAGAGCATGAATTCGAGGCCTAAGGACCGACCCTATGAGGGTCAATCACGACCTCCCTGTAGCTCGAGCATATAAAAAAAATGAAGAAGAAAAGAAAAAAAATAATACAAGTGCAAGCCAAGAATTCAAAGTATTTATAACGTGTATTTTGGGAATATGGGTTGAGAATTGAAGGGTATTGAGTTTCATTGATAAAGTGTTTGGTTATAAGTTGAAAGAAAGTGCGTGAGTTGTTTTGATTCTAAAGCGTTAAATTTAGGAGTTTGATTCCCGGATTTAGCACCACATGACCAAAATAACTCCCTACCTAATGTTATTACCGAGCCCCATTACAACCCGGCCGAATGGAGTCTTCTATGAAGATTTCATTGAGCCAAAGTTCTTATGATGATTGATGTGTTTTGACTTCTCTAGGTAGAGAGATTGGTGATATAAATCTCAATGGTAAAGTAGATGTTGCATAAAGATTGAGTTGAGAGATGATATTAATAGCCTAAACACATGAGAGTTGAGAGAAACACATTAATATCCCTTGTGAGGTTGGATTGTGATGACGTTAAAATTACTTGTCTACTTTTTCACACGTGTTTAAAATATTTTGACAAAGGCTATGCTTGAAGATTGTGTCTTGATTTTGCATGATTATTGCTTGAGGACAAGCAAGTCTAAGTATGGGGTGTTTTGATGTCCGCTTTGAGGTAGGATTTTTAGTGTCTAAATAGATTAGATTGAGTTAGTTTTCGTACTTGATTTTTATGTGTTTGAGTCTTTTTGCTTTAGTTTTCATAATTCCTTGATATTCGAGAGCTACGCACCTTTTGTGTTATTTTGTAGGAGTTTTGGAGCTTGAAAGAAGAGTTTGGAGCATTGCAAGAGAGGGTGCACAAGCCATGAGGAAGATTTGATGTTGCCAAGCTAAGGAAGAAGATCCAAGAAGAGTGAAAACAAGAGGAAGGTGAAGAAATCGACCCAAGATCGAGCTATGAGGGTTCATACATGAACCAAGCTAAGGAAGCCAGAGAAAAAGCCCCAGAACCGACCCTATGAGGGTCGTGCACGACCCATTTGGGTCGTGTGAGGCGCGGACTTTCTCTCTATTCCGAGATCTTTTGTGATTTATTCTATCTTTTTATTTTAGGAAGGTTGTTTTATCTTATTTCCTAGTTAATTAGGGCTCCTTTTCTTATAAAAGGGGAGCATAAACCCTTTGGTTGGATCTATCGTTTATTTGGCATTGAAAAGTACTCTCTAGAGCGGAAGGGAGACTTGGGAAACAAGTATGACTCTTTTGTAAGATTTCTTCTTAGTTTAATTTGAATTTCGGTTTGGATTGATCATGTCTTCTTCTTCCTTTTTCTCGTCTCTCTATGCCATGAGTGAGTAGTTTTCTTATATTCTAGGGTTGGGTGAAATCCCAACACAATCAAGCATGTCTAAAACATGAATTCATAATTTGAATGCGTGATGATCATATCTATCTATCTTGTGCTAAATTCCTTTACGAAAGTTGAGGTGTATCTTGCAATTAATCTCAGCGAAAGTGTAAGGTTGATTGTTTGATTAGTTCTAATAGGATTATTTGCGAAAATTGATATTCCTAGGTTGAAGGATAGATAGAAAGTTGTTTAATTTGCGAAATTCGATTAAATAACTTGAATTGTTTGCGAAAGTTGATTCTTCTATGATCTAAATTGCATGATAGCTGTAAGTTCTTGTTAGAAGCATGTATGATTGTCGTTGTGGTAGCCCTAGTCCTGGAATTTGTCTTTTATATTGATTAAAGCTCGTGTCTTTGCTTCGATCTGGACCCATAACGTCGTGCTCGAACCTTTGCTAGTTTTGTGTGTGTTTCGTTGATTGTGCCTTGGACCTACCCTCTTAAGGTCGTGAACGACCCACCTTGGTTCGGTCCTGACTTGGTTTGCTCGTTATTTATTTGTTTTTCTTAGTTTATCGACTAATCTTTATCACTATTCTCATTCCCGTGGATGAACCTGACTATGTTATACTCATGGAAGCTCAATCTAGCTCACACTAGCTCGAGTTAGCTCAACTAGCTAGAAGGTTAGCTCAACTAGCTCAACTCAGCTCAAGCCAGCTCAACTAGCTAAGGGGTAGTGACACTACCTAGGTGACCTAGCTAGGTACCTATCTATGCTAGCTAGGCGTGGGGCTAGGTGGGCCAGCCCATGGGGCGCGCCTATGGGATGTTGGGCCGCAAGCATGCGCGCGTGGCATGGGCCTTGTGCCATGCGTGTTGGGCCGCACACTTGGGTTTTTGGATTGATTTTTGGGCTTCTCTCTTGGGCTTATTATAGGCTGGATTTAAAGACTTTTGGAGTCCAAGGGGGGCTGAATATGGACGCCAATTGATGACAATGAAAGATAGAGGAAGAAGTTACAACCAATTTCCCTACTTTCACTCTCGGTCATCCACTTGTGCAACCGATTGGTAACTGCCTTCAAAGGCGGTTACCAATCGGTTGCACAAAAATTTTTGGACAACCGATTTTGGACAGTTTTCCAAGCCTATTTAAGGGTGGATTGTCGGCCATTTTCATGGTAAGAAAGGCACGAAAAATCAGAACCTTTGTCCACAAGAAATCGGTGAGAAAACACACAAGTTATCAAGAAAACCTTGTCGTGTTTTGAGTGGGAATACACGAGTGATTCAAACACAAGTGTGGCATCATGGATTGGTCTTCTACAACAAATAAGGAACCTCAATTTGAAGTGCAAGATGCATTCATCCAAGTAAAGGAGGAGCCACGCACATCATGGGACGATGAGTTCGTTCAACTCAAGGAAGAAGAGGAATCTTGGGACTCGAATAAGGTACGCTTGTTCTAATAGTCGTGTCTTGCGAACACGTCTATTGTTTTGTTTGGTACGTTTTATTCCACAATGGTATTGCAAAACCCTTGGTATGAAATAGGGGCAATATACGTTGAAGAAAAGCGGGATCTCATCCGTGACTCGTAGCCTTTATCCAAGTCAAGTATTTTAATAAGATGTAAAAGGGGTCGATGGTGATTACCTTCGGGCCTACACCCACGAGACTACCCTTCAATGGGTCTACTCGTATTGCCTTGATTATCCTTTGGATCTACAAGGGTCGACTTTCCTTGAACTTAAACAATGTAAACCCACTCTTTAGATTGATCAAGTCAAAGGGTTGACTTTGACCCATATACCAACTTATCTCACCCGGTCACTTACTAAATTCAGCCCTAAAGTGAGACAAATTAATACATGTTTCTAAATAAGGAATTAATGCGAGTTTCGGCCCTTGTAACTAATCCATGGAATCCGGGCTCAATTGATGTCGAATGCACGAGACCCACTTCGTCTTGCTTGGCTCTTCAAGAACAGCTGCCAATCAAACCAAGATTGCTATTGTGCCTTGAGCAATCTTCTTAGCTCGACTCCTTGTGATTGGTCCGTCAGAAGGCACTCGAATCAACTCATTGACGTCGGTAGGAGACATGGCTGGCTTCATTGCACCATATTTTCTAGCAAGACTCATTCAAACTTCAAACCTCCCACGCCCCATACTTGCCTCACCTCCTATTTTCACTCCTTTATTTAAGGTTTGACCACGCCAACTCCAACGTCCAACTCAATTCTTTTCAGCCATGTTTTTATGTCTTTTCTTGCACATAGATATTGCGTCATAGATTAGCATTTTATTTCCTAATTTTTCTATAATTATCTGATATTATTTCTGATTCAAAAAAAAAAGAAAAGAAAGAAAAGTCAAAAAAAAGTCAAAAAAAAGAAGAAGAAGAAGCAAAAATCAGAAATCAGTTTTATTTCCTCTCTTTCTTTCAAGTCATATCATATCATAAGCATTTTATTTCACTTGCATATTTGTAATTAAATTGTGCAAGAGTTTTCCTTCGTCTCCTCTCTTCTATTGCTGGACGCCATTGGAGAACATTTACGAGCCTTCACAAAAAGCCAACCCATACCTCACCTAACAAACCACTCCAAGTGCATTCTTGGTTAAGGAAATCAAGGTGAGAAAGGCTTAATCAAGGTTTGATTCTTCCTTTTGTTCCAAATCTATCTTCTTTGATTTCGTTATCATTGTGTCATTAATCTCATTCTTGTGTCGATCAGCCTAGCACCCCATCTTCCTATTTCTCTTGGATGTTGTGTGTTGTCGATTTTCACTAAAATCAAGTGAGATTTGGATATAATGATACGTGACTGCCTCGGAATGCTCCTTAGTAATCTCGTATTTGACCCAACAAGTGCCTAGTAACCGAATTCAAACCTACAAAGCTCTCGAAAATTAGATGACTTGTAACCCAAGTAACAGAAGTTCGAACATGAATATGAATTAAATCAACCAATTGATAAATTGAAACAATCAATTTTGATAGTTCAATCAGATTGGCTCTAACGCTAAATCTGATTGATTAACTAGATTGATCTTTAACAATCGAATCTAGAACAATCCCAATTGACTAAGTCAATAAACCAATTCAAACAAACACAAGAGAGAGAGAGAGAGAGAGAGAGAGAGAGAGAGAGAGATCGTGAGATTGAATGATGATGATCGATTGATGAAGATGATCTCGAGTTCAGCAATATCAAGCAACACACGTGTATTTTTTAGCCCAAGAACGAGATAAACCTTTCTTAGGGTTTATCTCATCTCAAGCTAATTTTATTAAACTTAGATTGCAAAGTATAAATAGTAGCTAATTTTCTTAAACATAAATTGCAAAGTATAAATAGTAGAATACAAGAGACTTCCTTGGAGAGCAAGGCACCCCTATGGCCGGCCCTAATAGATAGAGTGAGGCACATGTCTTGGTTTCCAAGATATAACAAAATATCTACAGCTATAACAAACTAGATTCTCCTTAAATAAAATAAATCATGGCTGATTTATTTCTTTAAGGAAAATATCCTAACAACCTTAAAATATCTAACAAATAACAAAAATATAGGAGAGAGATTATCAACCAACTAACATAAGCCTAGTGCTTGAAAATATCTCTAACAAACTAACAAACACAGGCCTATCATAATAAAATAAATAAAACTGATATTTTCCACTATTTAGATTGGTCAAGTCAAAGGGTTGACTTTGACACATGTAATAACTTATCTAACCCGGTCACTTACTAAATTCAGCCATAAAGTGAGACAAGCTAATACATGTTTCTAAATAAGAAAATAGTGTGAAACACGCCCATATTATTAATCCATTGAATCCGGGCTTAGTTGATGCCGAATGCACGAGACCCATCTTGTCTTGCTTGGCTCTTCAACAACCGCTATCAATCGAACTAAGATTGTGGTTTTGCCTTGAGCAATCTGCTTAGCTCGACTTCTTGTGATTGGTCCGTCAAAAGGCACTCGAATCAATTCATCAACATTGGTAGGAGACATGGCTGGTTTCATTGCATCATTCTCCTCCACTTGAGCTCGAATCGTCTCTAATTTGACGTCGGAATCCAGATCTAGCACATACAGAGATATATCAGCCACATTAAACGTCGGATGGACACTGTACTCACTAGGCATATCAATTTGATAGGCATTAGGGTCGATTCTCCTGATGACTCGAAATGGTCCATCTCCACGCTGATCTAGCTTATTCTTCCTTTGATGTGGGAACCTCACCTTCCTAAGATGCACCCAAACAAGATCACCTTCTTCAAAGATTACTTGTTTTCGCCCCTTGTCAGCATGGGCCTTGTACTACATTGATTTCCTCTCTAAATGCATCTTAGTTCTCTCATGTCGCTTCTTCACAAACTCAACCCTCTTGTCAGCTTCAAAGCTCTCTTTTCCCTTGTATGGCTGAGGCATCCAATCCATTGGCGTCCTTGGATTCAGCCCATAAACAACCTCAAAAGGGGTCATTTTTGTAGCTGAATGGATTGACCTGTTATAAGCAAACTCCACAAAAGGCAAAACATCTTCCCAACGTTTGAGGTTTGCTTCAGCATAGTTCTATGTAAAACGCCTAACGTTCTATTTGTTACTTCAGTTTGCCCATCAGTTTGTGGATGACATGAAGTAGAAAATAACAGCTTAGTTCCCAACTTAGACCACAAACTTTTCCAAAAATAACTCAAAAACATAGCATCACGATCTGAAACAATAGAACAAGGAATGCCATGCAATCTAACAACTTCTCTAAAGAACAAATTAGCAATATGCACAACATCATCAGTCGTGTGACATGGAATAAAATGATCCATCTTTGAAAAACAGTCTACTACAACAAAAATTGAATCTCCACATTTCCTAGTTCTAGGCAATCCAACAATGAAGTCCATAGAAATGTCCCCCCAAGGTGAACTAGGAATAGGTAAGGGCTGGTACAAACCATGAGGGTTTAGTCTCGATTAAACCTTCTAATGTTTTTTCTAGCCCTCTATGTCCTCTTGATTCATGAACCTCTTTAGATAGAAGCCTACGTATACTAGATGAAGGTATGCATAATTTTCCAGCCTTAAAAAAATAACCATCATGAATAAAGTAGGAATTTATTTCAACCCTAGACATGCGATTCTTATAAATTTCAGCAAAGTGAGGATCACTAGCATATAAACTCTTTAATCATTGCTAATCCAAGGATTTTCACATCACATTGGGTCAAGAGAACGTACCTGCGAGAAAGGGCGTCAACTACCACATTCTCTTTCCCTTTCTTATGCTTTACAACATAAGAAAAGGTCTCCATGAATTCAACCCATATTGCATGTCGCCTACTAAGTCTGGATTGGCCTTTCAAATACTTCAAGGCCTCATGATCAGAATGAATAACAAACTCCGTAGGCCACAAATAATGAGACCAAGTTTTCAAAACCCTAATTAAAGCATACAGTTCTTTATCATATGTAGGGTAATTCAACTCAGCCCCACTAAGCTTTTCACTAAAGCAAGCTATGGATTTCTTATCTTGCAAGAGGAAGCCTCCTATGCCATGGCCTGATGCATCAACCTCAATCTCGAATGCTTTGGAGAAATCAGGGAGTTGGAGCACCGGGGCGTTGCACAACCTGTCTTTCAATGTGTTGAAGGCGTTCTCTTGTTGCTCTCTCCATTTGTGTTGAAGGCGTTCCTTCTTTGTAAGCTCATGGAGAGGGGCTGCAATTGTGCTAAAATCACGCACAAACCTTCTATAGAAGCCAGTCAAGCCGAGACATGAGCGCACCATTGTAGGGGTAGTCGGCTGTGGCCACTCCTTTATAGCCTTGATTTTGTCTTCATCTACCTTCAATCCACCTTTAGACACAACGAAACCAAGAAAAACAATAGACTCCAAGCAAAAAGAACACTCCTTTAAATTAACAAAAAGCTTTTCTAATCTTAAAGTGTCCAAAACAACCCTAAGATGGTCTACATGTTCATGCAAAGTTTTTCTATAAACTAAGATATCATCAAAGTAGACAAAAACAAATTTTCCGAAGTATCTTCTCAAAACATGGTTCATAAGCCTAATGAAAGTACTAGGTGCATTAGTTAATCTGAAAGGCATTACTTAGTCTTAAAAGTTGTTTTCCATTCATCCCCTTCCCTCATTCTAATTTGATGGTACCCACTTCTTAAATCATTTTTTGAAAAGAAATTAGCACCGTGCATTTCATCAAGCATATAATCTAATCTAGGAATGGGATGATGGTACTTAATTGTTATTTGGTTGATCGCCCTGCAATCCACACACATTCTCCAAGTGCCATCCTTCTTTGCCACCAATATCACCAGAACCGTGCAGGGCCTAAGTGACTCACGTACATAACCCTTGTCCATGAGGTCTTGCACTTGTCTTTGTAACTCATTGGTCTCCTCTGGACTACCTCTAATTGGTGGAAGGCCTTGTGGCAACTCTTCAGGCATCACATCTTCAAATTCCTATAATAGATCCTGAATACACTTTGAATGATGTGAGATGTCTTGACTAAGAATTACTATTTCTTTCCTCATAAGAAGTAAACAAAAAGAAGTAGGGAAAGAAGTACTAGACTGTGCTACTAGAGGGCGCTTTTCTACACAGCCTTTTAAGCTGATTTTTGGCTCTTTTTTCTTGCGTTCTTCTTTCTGATTTGTATCTCTCTGAGTCTCTGAATTGGTTCCAAATTTTTAGTCAAAACGCTCGAGTGGTTTGGGAGATAGCTCCGTTTTCGTCTCAGGTGCACTGCTGTGTGGTTCGGCACTTTTGACGAATTAAGCCCTTTTTCTCGGCGTTTTTCATCCCAATCAGTAGCTCCACTTGTTTTGATGTGGCCCTAAAATTTGAGCCAGAATGCCCAGATGGAGATTGGGAAATGCCGGTGTTGTTTGTAGATGCCCCGGGCGCCGAGCAGTGCGACGCCGCCTTTGCCGTAGTTTCGGCCTCTTCCTTCTCTTCCTTCGCATGCCTAAGAGCCCTAGCTTGATCTGGTCGTACATGGTCCAGTAAGACTTTTTGGGGCGACAATGGTAGAAGAGACACTCTCCTCCCGTCATAGTTAAACAAATAGGTCTTAAGCATGCCATCATAAATAACTCTCCTAACGAATAACCATGGTCTACCTAACAAGATATGAGTGCATTCCATGTTTACCACATCAAACATGATATCATCAACATATTGCCAATGGAAACACGGACTAAGCACTGATGAGTAACTAGATTAGAACCATCTGAGTCGTTAATACCATTGAGACCATTACTAGTAGCCCTAGGTTGAGTTTTTAATTGCAAGTGATCAACTACTTTAGCATTTATAGTGTTACAGTAGTTACCACTATCAATTATCATGCATAACACTTGATTCTTCACAATACACCTAGTATGAAAAATATTTTCCCTTTGATCTAGCCTAGGTGTGTCTTGTAAAGTAAGAGTACACATGGTTACCAAGGTTAAAGGCTGTTCTGTACAATCTAGTTAGATGGCCTCCACGTCCTCTTGTTCTTGTCCATTTTTCTCCTCCTCCACTTGATTTTCATGTATTTCTTCATCACTCACATATCACCCATTGGTGGTAAGGAGCACTTGTTTCTGATTTGGACAATCCTTAGCATAATGACCTCTACCTTGGCATTTGTAACAAACTATGTCATGTGCCCTTTGTTGCATTTGAGGTGCATTTGTGGGACATCCTTGGCCTTGAGAACCTGCTGGTTTAGGTGTGCTAAAAGCTCCCTTTTGCTGCAAAGAAGGGTTAAAAGAATAAGAATTAGAATTTGAGCTAGGATTAGAAGAATACCTCTTTGGTGCGTTCCATGCTTCCTTCTTGATTTGTTTAGTCTCAAGTGTGTCTTTAATGGATTGATTCAGTCCAGCCATGAATTGGGTCCTTAGAGACCTTTGGGAATGATGAATTCCAGCCTTGAAGCTCAAATCTTCAAGCTCATTGAAGAACTCGGTTCGAGACTTGGTTCCTTGTTTGCATGTGACAACTTTAAGCCTCATGTGCTCGGTGTGTTCTTCAGGCACATACTTCTTCCTCATGACAAACTTCAGTTGGCCCCAAGGCCTTTCTAATTCTATCCTCCTTCATTCGGAACCACCAATTTCTAGCGGTCCCAACAAAGTGAATAACAACAACAACAACTTTCTCCCATTCTTCATTGCCCATGCGATCTAGGATGAAGTTGGTAGCTTGTTCCCACTCTAGATACTTCTCCGGATTGAGCTCTGTGCTGAATGGCTCTATCTTGATCTTTATATCACGCTTGCCAATTTGATTGACATTCTGATTGTTGTTGTTTTTGGCTGGCCTTTGTACTCCATAAGCGGGTGGAATATCTTCTACAACCTCAGCTTGGTTGTAAAAATAATCAAGTGGAGGATGCCATGGGCGTCTTTCTTCCCCGGGATAGCCATAAGTCACATCTTCAAAAGGATTGCTGTATTGTTGTTGTTGATAATGAGTGGCTTGAGGAAACCGTGCCAATTGCTGAGTATAGAGTTGTTGGTGTGTAACCGGCGGTTGCCTCACCTCGTTGCCTCTTCCACTACCTCGGCTGCCATTTGGTGAATATTGACCAGGTAGATCATGGTCTTTGTTGTACCTAGCAAGCACATCATGCTCTTCATCTTCTACATGTTGTTTGCCTTTGTTGCTAGCTGAGGCATTATTCAGGTTACTAGAAAGCTTAATTGCAAGGGCAACTTTTTGACTTGCTTGAGATGCTTCAATTAACATTGCAAGTTGCTCCTCAATACGCTGCATTCTCGGGTTTAAGGTCGCAGTTGCAATCTCTGCATCTTGTTGTTGCCCATCTCTTATGCTCTCACTAATGGACAACCTAATGAAGTCGATTGCCTCCTTAGTGAGATTCAGTTCAGCCGGGTTAGGCTCGTTTGGAATCACCATTGTCCTGAAACAAGCAAGAAAACGAGAGAGAGTAGTGTGTTCTAAAGCAAATAACAACAAGCAATATCACACCTTAATCAAGCCAAAACTTTCCTCAAAGCAATCCAATCAACTAATTCAGTTTTTGGGTTGAAATGAGGGAGTAATGGTGTAGATATGGTGTGCTAATGATAGATAAGGAAAATATGCAGTTCAAGCAAATAGCTAGTATGCAATAAGGAGAGAGTCCGCACCTGTCTTCTTTCTGATGGAGACCAAATGTGATCGTTCTAAGATGCAAAGAATAAGGAGAAGGTTAGGTTATAGTGGTTGCTTTGTGGTTGATTGTAGAGGAAAGTCGGGTGGTCTGTGTTTGCTTTGGGATAAGGAAATTGATGTCTCTATTCAGTCGTATACGGTGCACCATATTGACGCCGAAATAAAGGGGGCAGGGGAGGAGTTGTTATGGAGGTTCACAGGGATTTACGGTTGGTCATCAACTGAGGACAAACACCATACCCTTTCACTGATGCGGCGGCTCTATGAAGAAACTCACAATAGGTGGATTTACATGGGTGATTTCAATAGGCTTTTAAATTTGGAGGATAGACAAGGTGGTTCTCAAGCTGATTATGCTCGCATTTTGGATTTTCAGGAAATGTTGGAATTTTGTGGGCTAAGTGAGATGGAGTTTACAGGACCGCGTTTTACTTGGGATAACGGACGACAAGGAGGTGAATTCATTCAAGAACGAATTGATTATGGGCTAGCAAATGAGGCTTGGATGGAAGCTTTTCCTATGTTCCGTTTAACTCATTGAGCGGTGGGGATCAGATCATATCCCTATCCGAGTGCTCCTTAACTCGGACGATGAACAACCTTGTACGACTCGTGGTGTTAAACCCTTCAGATTTGAGGCTATGTGGTTAGAAGATGATAATTGCAGGGAGGTTGTCGAGAATGCTTAGCTTAATCTAGGGAGCTCATTTTCGGTGCAAGGGATTGTTGGGAAAATGGAGAGATGTGTTGTTGATTTAAAAGAGTGGGATTCCAAGCATTTTGGGAACCTTACAAGTGAGCTGAGGAAAGTGAGAGAACGAGTTAGAGAAATGGGGAATAGAGGTATGACTATTGATTTGGTTCGCTTAAGACGTGATCTGGAGGCAAGAGAGCGTGAATTGATGAGAAGGGAGGAGATCATGTGTCTATAACGTTCCAAAGCCAATAAATTCTCTTTTGGAGACGGAAATACCCGATATTTTCATTTAAAAGCATCGGGTAGAAAGAAGAAAATTGGAGTTCACAAATTGGTTGATTAGAATAATTTAAAATGGAGATCCTTTGAAAGGCGAACAAAAGTGGCAGTTAGACTTGTTTAAAATTGATGTTAGAACTTCTCCAGCCTCGGCTCCTCAAGAAATCGAGCCCCTTTTATCGTTAGAGGACAACCTCGAGCTGCTACGTCCCTTTAACGAGGAAGAGGTACGATCTGCACATTTTTCCATGCATCCAACTAAATCACCGAGTCCCGACGGTATGGCAGCTCTTTTTTACCAAAAATTCTGGCATATTGTTGGACCCGATGTGACTTCATTCGTTATCTCTTTTATCAATGGTGCTTCATGTCCAAGTTCCTTAAATCGTACGTTCATTTGCTTAATTTCAAAAATTACTAACCCTAGTAGGATGAAGGATCTTCGTCCTATTAGCCTTTGTAATGTTCTCTATAAAATTGATTCAAAGGTTCTTACAAACAGATTGAAGGGCTGCTTAGAAAAGATTATTTCAAAGAGCCAAAGTGCACTCGTTCCTGGGAGACTCATTACAGACAATGTAACACAAGATAAAGGGTCGGAAGGGATTCATGGTGCTAAAACTTGATATGGCCAAAGCGTATGATCGAGTGGAATGGGGTTATTTGGAGCATTGTATGAGGTCTCTTGGTTTTGCTGAAGGTTGGATTCGTATTATCATGAGATGTGTGATGTCGGTTGATCGCTCTCGGATGCGAGGGTCAAGAGATACAATTTATAACCCGACCCCGTTGTAGTACATGGTGGGTGTCGAACACTCGGGAAGTCTACTCGATCGATGTGCCTAGATACTAGGAAGCTAGAAAGGAGAGCATAAAACAAAGGAAAACAAAGAAAACAGTCGGGACCGACACTGAGGTCACGTCGGGCCCGAGGTTGGCGACAAGAGGAAGTCGGGACTGACACTGGGTAAGTCGGGCCCGAGGTAGCTGGGGATGTCGAACTCAAAGATTTTAAAAGTAGATCTTGGGCTTTTGGGTTCCTTCCCTAGTAGATTAAGGCTTTTCCACCCCAATTCAGGCAATGAGTGATGATCGGACTAGGATCGAGTGCTTTCGCTCTCGTTCCAACCACATCTACACCTCGATCCATGGGGAAATCCCCTTCGAAGCAAGGTCTTGAGATTGACACATGTTCACTTTCGCTACTTTGCCAATCTCAAGCCTTGATTCCCAACTTTCGCAAGGAATTGTAGCTCTATGTAGAGTGGGTTCCTTAGATCAAACACTCAAGGCTATGGAATTGGGGTTTCTAGCCTAAACCTAGCTAGGGTTTTCCCCCATAACCCAAGATCAAGGAGATCTACTCCATGTGACAAGCAAAGAAAGCAATCAAATCAAAAGGGAAAGCAATCATCATAATCAATCTCAAAACAAAGCAAAGTTTCATTCAAATCCAAAGCAATCCACAAATTCCAATCAAGGGTTTTCAAATCCACAAGATCAAAACAAAGCAAAGCTAAACAATCAACCAAACCTATCAAGCCTTCCTCTCTCTTGGCCGATTCTCTCTCTCTTCCTCCTCTTCTCCTTCCTCCTTGCTCTCCAAGTATCCTCTTGGCTCCCTTGGAACCCCCTTTTTGTGTGTGTGTGAGGGAACCCTTTCTTAGAAGACAAGAGGGCCTTTTATAGATTAGATGAGGGGCAAAAGTGGAAGTCCACAAGTTCGTGCCTTGGAGCCCAAGTAGTTCGGTGACCGACTCGGACCGACACGGAGGACCTCGGGCCCGAGTTACTGTGCATCTCGGTCTGAGGTTGGAGACTTCAAAGTCGGGCCCGATGTGGTTGCAACTGGTCCTGACCTCGTTCTACCTTCTTCTTAGTTGGCTTCTCTTGTTCTTCTTCATGGCTTGCTTCTCTCCTTCCCGCTTTAGCTCGGCCTTTGCTCCATGTCTCGACCCTCCTTCAAATCGATCCTTGATTCATGCCAAATTACCTACAAAACACATAAAAGGTGTGTAGTCTCCGAATCTCATAGAAATACGGGAACTAGGCTAAAAAGGAACTAAACGCACAAGAAAAGGGGAAAAAGAAACATATTTACAAAGGAAATCACATATGAAAACACCACCAAATAGAGAGACATCAAAATACCCCATACTTAAACTTGCTTGTCCTCAAGCAATAACAATGTGAGCAAGACCGAAACATAATCTTCAAGTAAAGCCTCGTATGAAAACACATTTTAAGCACAAGTGATCGATATTCAAGCAAGATTACATCATCACACGTGATTAAGTGTTCCAAGGAATAAAGTTAATGCAACTAAGCCTCACTTTAGGGATATGTGAATGTGTATCACTCATCATGTGCTTGGGGTTAGCAATGAACACTCAAGCTCAAAAATCATGCAAGTAAGGACTTTACTATTGAAGCTAATATCACCAATTCCTCCACCTAGAGGTGCCTAATGCAAAGTACACAAAGAATTTCGAACTTGGCTCAATGGAGGTCCTCAAAGAGGTTCCATTCGGCCGGGTTGTAATGGGGCTTTTGGTATTTTTCGAGGTGGGAATTATTTGGTCTTGTGGTGCTTACAATGGGGATTGAACAACCTAAACTCTCACCAACTTCACCAAATTCCACCATTACTTTCACACCCACCCAAAAGACTTAACATTTTCCTTTCAACCCAAAATTTCACTTAACATTCCACTTCATCTTTGCTCTTATGCTTTTTGTTGGATTTTCAACACTTTCTACATTTGGACCGACTTTCTTATGACATCGGGCCCGATGTTGCTTGTAACTCGGTCGGACCATTTTCTTCACTTAAGCTCCTTGCTTTATTCCACTTTACATTTCCAACATTTTCTTTCTTTCTTTTCTTTCTTTTTTTTTTCATTTTTGTACAACAAAGATGCACTACCCACATGATTCATAACACCATTCTTTGCCCTTAAACCCAAGAGAATCTCAACTCTTCAAATACAATCCAAACCTTTCTTCTAAAGTCCAATCCCATAAGGGTCAAGTCATATAAGGCTAGGAATAATATTTTTGAGGAGTTTCAAATAAAGGCTTAGGCTAGAAGGGGCT
Source organism: Fallopia convolvulus (assembly GCA_964016875.1). Taxonomy (NCBI): domain Eukaryota; kingdom Viridiplantae; phylum Streptophyta; class Magnoliopsida; order Caryophyllales; family Polygonaceae; genus Fallopia; species Fallopia convolvulus. The sequence continues at coordinate 34,130,019 of OZ024724.1, read as the reverse complement.
ACAAACAAAGGATTATCTTCATGGTAGGATATGGAACATTTATGTGACTAGAAGAATAAAGTTCAAAATCAATGTGACCATGAAAGGACAATTCTCATGACGGTCTTGGAAAATAGATAAACACCGCAATAGCAAGTTTTACTAAGCATGAATGAGCTAATCACACAAGAAACATGAGGGATATGCAAATATGAACAAGAATCCCTAAAATGGCCAAAAATCAATCTCACAAGGGTCACTCATACTTAGTTGCATAAGAACTCATCCTAGAACTCACATGTTCAATAAAACAAGCAAGATATCATGATTGCATCAAAAGCAACATCATTTAAGAGTCTAAACTATCCAAAAATATGCAAAGGAATTTACATGCTCACATCATCATTAGCTTTTATTTTGGCAATCTAAGATGGGAATTTCTAGTCCAAAACCTACAAAACACAAAATCTTTTTGTAGTTTTTAACACAATTTTTTTTCAAAATTTTTTGGATTTTTTTGCAAAAATTTCTCTAAAACCAAAAACTCATCCATTCAAGACCAAATTAATCATCCATGTCATTCCACAAACCAATAAACAAACATCCCAAATACAAACTAGAAACACAAACTAAATATCCTCAAAGTAATAAACAAACATAAACAAGTAAAATCATGAACACACTTACCCCCACCCCATACTTAAAATTTTGATGTCCCCATCAAACAAGGAAATCAAAACTTAAAAGTAAGAGAGAAGAGTATGAAAAGCTCACAATTTCTTATTCTTCAATGGCATGTATAGGATCAATCGGCGAGGACGAGAGCCCATGAGGCTCTAACTTCTTCGTTTGGACCGTCCTTGTCATAGAACTTCTTCACTCGATGACCATTCACTTTGAAAATATGTCCTTGTTCATCAACCAAGTCCACCGCACCATGAGCATAAATACGGTGGACCACAAATGGTCCGCTCCACCAAGTCCTCAACTTTCCGGGGAAAAGTTTAAGCCTTGAGTTGAAAAGGAGAACCTTGTCACCGGTTTGATAGGTCTTTGGAATTAACTTCCTATCATGCCACTTCTTGGTCTTCTCCTTGTATAGCTTGGAGTTCTCATAGTCCTTCAACCTTAATTCCCCCAACTCATGAAGTTCTAGAAACCTTTTCTCACCGGCCAAGTTGATATCCCAATTCATCTCTTTGAGTGCCCATTTCGCCTTGTGCTCAAGCTCTACCGGAAGATGACATGCCTTGCCATAAACTAGATTGAAGGGTGTAGTTCCTAGAGGTGTCTTGAAGGCGGTTCTATAAGCCCAAAGTGCATCATCGAGCTTAGAGGCCCAATCTTTCCTTGATCGGGATACGGTCTTCTCCAAGATAGCCTTGATTTGACGGTTTGACACCTCGACTTGCCCGCTTGTTTGAGGATGATAAGGAGTAGCCACTCGATGAGACACCCCATACTTAATCAACACATTTTCGAAGCACCTCTCAATGAAATGAGGTCCGCCATCACTTATGAGAACCCTAGGCACACCAAACCTTGCAAAAATGTTGCTTTTCAAAAACATCATCACCACCTTAGCATCATTGGTTCTTGTTGGTATGGCCTCCACCCATTTTGAGACATAGTCCACGGCTACCAAGATGTACTTGTAGAATGCCAGTTTGAGGAGTCTCATTCCTCCGTGATAGGTTCCCCTCTCTTTGGCACTCCTCACACTTCCTCACATAATCATGCACATCCTTGAACATGGTTGGCCAATAATAACCACATTGAAGAATTTTTGAGGTGGTTTTGGAACTCTTAGCGTGACCTCCCGTAGGCAAGGAGTGGCAATGGTGAATTATGCTCTCAACCTCTTCACTTGACACACACCGTCTATAGATTTGATCACGCCCTTCCTTGTAGAGATATGGATCATCCCAAAAGTATTGTCTAGCATCATGTAAGAATTTCTTCCTAGCTTGATAAGACAAATTTGGTGGGATCACTCCCCCTACGGCAAAGTTAGCAAAATCCGCAAACCAAGGGGAGACCCCTCGTCTTACGGCACTAATAGAAAGAAGGCCAGTGGGAGAGAAAGAATCAATCAATTGAGAACGAGAAGGAATGGAAATCGAGCTAGGAAACTTACTTTCTTCCACGGACCGACATTGAAGTATACCGGGCCCGACATGGTTGGACGCCGGTCCAGCTTCGCAGACACACAGGTCACTCGGGCCCGATGTTGAAGTCCTCGGTCCCGACTCACTCGTACTTGCCTTGCCTTCGGTCCGATGTTCTGAACCTCGGGCCCGACTTACTCGGTTCGTCGATCCACCCTTCCTTTCCTCCTTTCCGCTCATGAGACCTTCATCTGCTCTTGAATGACTATAGTCAAACCATCCTCCATCTCCAACATGTACTCGATGGGCAAACGGGATAGATGATCCGCTACCACATTTTCCGCACCAGTTTTGTCCTTGATCTCATGGTCAAACTCTTGGAGAAGGAGCATCCACCTTAGAAGCCTCGGCTTTGCATCTTTCTTTTTCATGAGGTATTTGATTGCCGCATGGTCCGTGAAGACTACCACCTTTGATCCCACAAGATATGAACGGAATTTCTCAAATGCAAACACTATCGCAAGAAACTCTTTCTCCGTTGTTGTGTAATTGCACTGAGTTTCATCCAAAGTTTTTCTTGCGTAGTAGATGGCATGCAACTTTCCATCCTTCCTTTGCCCAAGGACGGCCCCTACGGCGAAATCACTAGCATCACACATCACCTCGAATGGAAGATTCCAATCGGGTGCCGCCATTATTGGAGCCGAGATCAAGGCATCTCTCAACCTACAAAAAGAACTCATGCAATCCTCGGATAATACAAAGGGCACATCCTTCATCAAGAGGTTAGACAATGGTTTTGCAATTTTAGAAAAATCCTTGATGAACCGTCTATAAAATCCTGCATGACCTAAGAAACTCCTAACATCACGAACACAAGAGGGAGGAGGTAGTTTTTCAATTATTTCAACCTTAGCTTTATCTACCTCTATCCCCCTACTTGAAACTAGGTGTCCTAGTACTATGCCCTCCTTCACCATAAAGTGGCATTTTTCCCAATTAAGCACCAAGCTAGTCTCCTCACATCTAGTCAAAACCTTCTCTAAGTTAGCTAAGAAAACATCAAATGAGGAACTGTAGACGGAGAAATCATCCATAAACACTTCTACTATATCCTCAACCATATCGGAGAAGATGGACATCATGCATCTTTGAAATGTTGTCGGCGCATTACATAAACCAAAGGGCATGCGTCTATAGGCAAAAGTCCCATAAGGACATGTGAATGTCGTCTTCTCTTGATCATCGGGATGAATAGGGATTTGCCAAAACCCGCTATACCCGTCCAGGTAGCAAAAATATTCATGTTGTGCTAATCTTTCTAGGACTTGGTCTATGAAAGGAAGAGGAAAATGGTCCTTGCGAGTGCCACTATTAAGCTTACGGTAATCAATACACATACGCCATTTTGTTGTGGTTCTCATAGGTATCATTTCTCCCTTTTCATTTTGCACAACGGTGAGACCTCCTTTCTTAGGAACTACATGCACGGGACTCACATACTTGCTATCGGAAATTGGGAAGATAATTCCCGCATCCAACATCCTAAGTATTTCACTCTTTACCACTTCTTTCATGTTAGGATTTAATCTTCTTTGGGGTTCAATAGTGGGTTTATGGTTATCCTCCATATAAATCCTATGCATGCAAATTGAGGGAGAGATTCCCTTTAGTTCCTCTAGTGAATACCCTAAAGCTCCTCTATGTTTTCTTAGAACTTCCAACAACTTAGACTCCTCCTCATCATTCAAGTTGGCATTTATGATTACGGGTAAAGAAGAGTTGGGACCAAGAAATGCGTACCTCAAATCTTTTGGAAGCTCCTTGAGTTCTTGAGATGGTTCCGGTGGTGCTTGAACTTCTTCTTTCTCGGCCTTGAACACCTCCAAATAAGACATCCTTTCCTCCAATTTCTCATGCTCAATCATATTGAGGGCTAGACCTTGGCGCTCTATCTCAATTTCTCTAGGTGGTGGGGTGGCTTTCATCCTAAGCTCCCTTGGCCTTGACTTCTTAGAAACGGCTTCCCATTGTAATCCAAGAGGAACTTGGATCATCTTAGCTTCCTTATGTACGGTCCCTTTTGAAGTTGGTCTAAAGAAAAAATCAATTTCTCTTCCTCCAATGTCAAGAGACAAGTGGCCCTTCTTTACATCAATGATTGTCCCAACCGTAGCAAGGAAAGGTCTCCCTAGTACGATCGGTTCACCCAGCACTTCCATCATGTCCACTACAACAAAGTCGATTGGGACATAGTGGCCTTCAATGCAAACGGGATAATCCTCGACGATACCAATTGGTTCGATGGACGACCAATCCGCTATCGTTAACCTCATGTTGACCGGAGCTATGAGACCCATAGATGTGGATTTCCATATGGTGTAAGGAATGATGCTCGTGCTTGCTCCAAGATCACACAAGGCTTGGAAATTTTGAGACCCCACACCAATGGTTATAGCAAAGCGACCGGGATCTCCTAGCTTTTGTGGTAACTCCAAGGTCTTGACTTCATCTTGCATTTCCACTATGGACCTCTTCTTGCTCAAAATCTTCTTTAAAAACTTGGCATAAGATGGCATCTCACTCAATGCGTCGGTGAACGGGATAGAGATGTTCAAGCCTTGCAAGAGTTTGAGAAACCTCTTGAACTTGTTCTCAACAACATCTTTTGGCTTCTTCGAGGGATATGGAAGAATTGTTGCACCTTGAATCTTGCTTGGATCAACTTCTTTGGACTTCCCTACTTCATTTGCAACACTTCCTTGTTGGACCGACTTGGGCACCATGTCGGGCCCGAGGTTGTGGATCTCGGTCCTGGACAGAGGAGTTGGATCGAGGTCTGTGTACGTCGGTCCCAAGTTGCTCTCGACCTCGGTCCGTGGTGAAGGAGTCGGTCTTCTTGCTGGGTCGACTTCGGGGAACGTCAGACCCGACTTGCTGGGTAAGTTGGTCCGACCCTCTTCATTCTTCTTAGGCACATGTGGCTCGGGTAGGTTTCGGCCACTTCTCAATCCAATTGACCGGACTTCATTTTGATTGTTTTGAGCTCGAGGATTCTCCTCGGGTCGACCCGGAAGTCTCCCAATCTCTCTCGGGGCTTGAGTCGCAATTTGAGCAAATTGATTGTCGACTTGCCTCCTCCGTGCACCAAACTCATTGAATTGGGTCCTCATCTCCTTGAACCCATCTCTTATCTCTTGAGCAAATGTTTGTAACTCATTGAATCCCGGTGGTCTATATGGTGGTGGTGGCGCCCTTGGCTCGTTTTGGTTGAAGTTGTTGTTGTAGCCTTGAGCTTGACCGTTGTTCCACCGGCCATTGCCACCATTGTTGAAATTGCCTCTTCCACCGAAATTTCCTCGAACATAGTTTGCCTCCTCAATTCGCTCGGCCAAGCGCACTTGGCTCTCATTCAGACAAACTTGTGTAGCATGTGCAAAGGATCCACACTCCTCACAAGCTCTAGCATTTTGCTTGTAGTAGTGGACTTGCCTCTTAAGCTTGCTCACTTCACCTTCAAGGAATTGGAGCTTCACATCCCTATCAATGTCTTCTCCCTTTGGATCATATAACTTCCTTTCACCTTCACCTTGAACTTTCACCTCCTTTCTAGCTTGACTCACCCCATACATGGCCTCATAATCGGATAGCTTGTCAAGTAGCTCCCAAGCTTGATTCGGTGTCAAGTCTATGAACCCACAATCGGTGTGGAGATTGAGCTTGTCCTTCGTTGCCGGATTGATGCCTTGGAAAAAGATGTCTTGAAGTACATATGGTTGTTGGCCATGAGTAGGACATTGGCGCAACATCTCCTTGAAACGGTCCCATGCTTCGAAGAGGGGCTCATTCGGACCTTGTTGAAAACTTGCAATCTTCCTTCTTAACTCGGTTGTCTTTGAGGGCGGGAAGAACTTCATCAAGAAAGCGTCATAGAGTGTCTTCCAAGTTTTGATTGACCTAGGAGCTTGGCTCTCGAGCCAATGTGTGGCCTTGCCCCCAAGTGACCATTTGAACACCTTTAGAAGCACATACTCCAATGTCTCCTCGTCGGTGGAGATCGTCTCACACATATCCACAAATCGTTTAACATGCTCTATGGGACACTCATGTGGACGGCCCTCGAATTGATCACGCTTGATGAGGGAGATGAATTGCGTCTTGATCTCAAAATTCTTGGCAACCTCGGGAAGCACAATAGCCGGCTCGGGTACCCTCAACTCCGGATGCATGTATTGGCGTGCATTCCGAGGTAGAGCGTTGAGTTGATCCTCGGCTCTCATCCGTTGCTCCCGTTCTCTTCTTGCCACCTCCTCTTGATTGTCCCTCTCAAGTTGCAATCTAGCAATTTTGGCCCTAAGTTGAGCCAACTCCTCATCAACATGGAGAGCTTGATTCGCCATCCTTTTCCTTCTTCGGGCTTCTTTGAGAATACTTTCCGGATCACTCACAAACTCAAGCTCAAGTGTTCCTCGGGAGGAACGAGCTAGCATACACCTACGAAACAAAGACACAAACCAAAACAAATCAAAAACAAACAAAGGGTTTGGGCTATTCCCTCACCCAAATCACTACCAAAACACAAGAAACTCACCAAAATGGCACTCAATGCACTTAGACTTCCCCGGCAACGGCGCCAATCTTTTGATCGCTCTCGGATGCGAGGGTCAAGAGATACAATATCAAGACCCTAGAAAAGAGAACTACTCACACATCATTGAATCAAAACAAACAACTAAGTTAAAAGAAAACATTGAAAAGTAAATCTTACTTGAAATTAAAAAAATATCGTCTTACAACCAAGATCGGAATCAAAGAACAACAGAGAACTCAACAAATTCCAACCTCTCTATCGATCGATCGAACCAGTCGAACTTCCCAAACTAACGTCTTCTCTCAAAACCGAACTCGTGAACTCCAAAAACGACTAACTCTCCTTTAAACTAGACTAGAACAAGAGTATTTATACTAGAGAAAGATATCTAATAAAGTTCTAAAAGATAAAAACTTTCTAAACTAAAAAGATTACAAGATAAAAGATATAATTTTCGAAAGTCGGTGCTGCTCTACCGAAACAGATCACCTCGGTAACGACCTGCACAGGGTCGGTAGACACTTGCTGAATTTCTTGGATAAAAACTTGTTGCTCAGCTCGGTACCGACCGTCACAGGTCGGTAACGAGGTCTCTTTTTCGGGCGGGTTTATGAACTCATCTCATGGCTTTTCTTGGACTTCACCAAGATCTTCAACATGCAGTTGATCGCCTCGAAATGCGAGGGTCTAGAGATACAATTTATAACCCGACCCCGTTGTAGCACGTGGTGGGTGTCGAACACTCGGGAAGTCTACTCGATCGATGTGCCTAGATACTAGGAAGCTAGAAAGGAGGGCATAAAACAAAGGAAAACAAAGAAAACAGTCGGGACCGACACTGAGGTCACGTCGGGCCCGAGGTTGGCGACAAGAGGAAGTCAGGACCGACACTGGGTAAGTCGGGCCCGAGGTAGCTGGGGATGTCGAACTTCAAAGATTTAAAAGTAGATCTTGGGCTTTTGGGTTCCTTCCCTAGTAGATTAAGGCTTTTCCACCCCAATTCAAGCAATGAGTGATGATCGGACTAGGATCGAGTGCTTTCGCCCTCGTTCCAACCACTTCTACACCTCGATCCATGGGGAAATCCCCTTCGAAGCAAGGTCTTGAGATTGACACATGTTCACTTTCGCTACTTTGCCAATCTCAAGCCTTGATTCCCAACTTTCGCAAGGAATTGTAGCTCTATGTAGAGTGGGTTCCTTAGATCAAACACTCAAGGCTATGGAATTGGGGTTTCTAGCCTAAACCTAGCTAGGGTTTTCCCCCATAACCCAAGATCAAGGAGATCTACTCCATGTGACAAGCAAAGAAAGCAATCAAATCAAAAGGGAAAGCAATCATCATAATCAATCTCAAAACAAAGCAAAGTTTCATTCAAATCCAAAGCAATCCACAAATTCCAATCAAGGGTTTTCAAATCCACAAGATCAAAATAAAGCAAAGCTAAACAATCAACCAAACCTATCAAGCCTTCCTCTCTCTTGGCCGATTCTCTCTCTCTTCCTCCTCTTCTCCTTCCTCCTTGCTCTCCAAGTATCCTCTTGGCTCCCTTGGAACCCCCTTTTTGTGTGTGTGTGAGGGAACCCTTTCTTAGAAGACAAGAGGGCCTTTTATAGATTAGATGAGGGGCAAAAGTGGAAGTCCACAAATTCGTGCCTTGGATCCCAAGTAGTTCGGTGACCGACTCGGACCGACACGGAGGACCTCGGGCCCGAGTTACTGTGCATCTCGGTCCGAGGTTGGAGACTTCAAAGTCGGGCCCGATGTGGTTGCAACTCGGTCCTGACCTCGTTCCACCTTCTTCTTAGTTGGCTTCTCTTGTTCTTCTTCATGGCTTGCTTCTCTCCTTCCCGCTTTAGCTCGGCCTTTTCTCCATGTCTCGACCCTCCTTCAAATTGATCCTTGATTCATGCCAAATTACCTACAAAACACATAAAAGGTGCGTAGTCTCCGAATCTCATAGAAATACGGGAACTAGGCTAAAAAGGAACAAAACGCACAATAAAAGGGGAAAAAGAAACATATTTACAAAGGAAATCACATATGAAAACACCACCAAATAGAGAGACATCATCGGTCTCCTTCTCGGTTCTTGTGGATGGAGTTCCTTCTTCAACGTTTTCGCCTTCACGTGGCCTTCGGCAAGGCGATCCACTTTCGCCTTATCTTTTTCTCATGTGTGCTGAGGGTCTTTCCAGTATGATTCGTGCTAGTGAAGCGCAGGGTCGCACGCAGGGTATCAAGATCGCTCGTTCGGCCCCCTGGATTTCTTATCTTTTTTCGCTGATGATAGCGTGTTGTTTGCAAAGGCCACTTGTCAACAGAGCTCAGAATTTTTCAAAATACTCCATGATTATGGAGAGGCATCGGGTCAACAGGTAAATTTTGCAAAGTCGGAACTATCTTTCAGTCGAAATATTGATGAGCCGAGGCGGATAGCAATCGAGAATATTCTTGGTAACCGAGAGGTTGCTAAGAACGAAAGGTATTTAGGACTGCCAACCATAGTGGGGAGATCGAAAAAGGAGATTTTTGGAAATATTAAGGATCGGATAACTCAGCGGTTGAGCGGATGGATGGAGAAATCATTGTCAAGAGTTGGCAAGGAAGTTATGATAAAATCAATAGCCCAAGCTATTCCTTTATACACAATGTCTTATTTTGCTCTCCGAGCTGAGCTATGTAAGGAAATTGAACAACTCTTGTGTAAGTTTTGGTGGGGAGATGAGGGCGGAAAACCACGGATTCACTGGTTAAAATGGAAGAGACTTTTCTTGCAAAAAGAGAAGGGTGGTTTGGGATTTTGTGATATGCTAAACTTTAATTTGGCCATGTTAGCAAAGCAAGGGTGGAGACTAGTGTAGGATCCAAACTTGCTCCTTGCTAAACTGTTAAGAGATAGATATTACCCTCACAACAGCTTCTTGGAGGCAAGCATGGGTTTCAAACTTAGCTACACATGGACGAGTATTCTCATGGGTCATTCTATTCTTGAACAGGGTACCTATTGTGGAGTTGGTAATTGCACTAGTCCTAACATTTGGTCTGACCGTTGGATTCCACAGCCAAATCAGTTCAAGGTGCTAACCAGACCAAATGACGCTTCTTTATTCGACTGGAGAGTATTTGAGTTAATCGACTGGCCAACAATGAGGTGGAAAATTCAGCTGGTTCGAGAGATGTTTGATGCAGACGATGTTGAAGCAATTATTAGGACTCTTCTTGTTGATCCTTCTACTCCAGACGAATTGGTGTGGTTTTATGCAAAGAATGGTATTTACTCTGTTCGAACTGCATATCATATGCTTCTCCAAGCTGAAATTGAGAGAGAATGTGGTTCGACTTCGAACAGAACAAGTGACAGGCGCAGTATATGGAGAAGTCTATGGCAGATTAATACGATCACCCGAGTGCGTTCCTTTGTATGGAGGGCGGTGAAAGACATCCTTCCACATAAAGAAAATCTAAAACGCCGCCACATTATCGACAATGTCACATGTGATTTCTGTGGGGGTATAGAAGATGGCTTCCACGTCTTGTTTCAATGTCATGAGGCTCAAAATATTTGGAGAAATTTCCCTTCGTTGAGATATTGGGGTCAAAAGGTTAATTTAGTTTATGCTTTTTTTGACCAGCTGATTCTTTCTGCAAGACATGTGGATATTGACATTTGGGCAGTCATAATTCGGAGTATCTGGAATGCTAGGAACAAGTGTTTATTTGAAGGCAAAATTTCTGATGATGAAGAAGTTGTCCAACAAGTTCGAGCGTTGGTGGATGAGGGACGGAACGGGGCTTCTGGTTGTTCTTCTTCCCGATCAGATCCCTCGATTGATCAAGTCAAGTGGAAGAAACCATCCCATGGCTTTATTAAGATCAACTATGATGCTCCTGTAGCTGCAGTCAAGGGTTGTTCTGTTGGTTTTGTTGCCCGAGATGCAGATAGTGAGGTTTCTCTCTATGGAGCAAGAGAGGTTCAGCCGACAAGTGATGTTGAATTGGTGGAGGCAGAGGCCATTCCTTGGGCGGGACAATGATGCATCCAACAGGATCTCACCCATGTGATTCTCGAATCTGACTCACTCTTTGTGATATCAAAACTGAAATGTAAAGCTGAAGGGCGTGGAGAGTTGTTTCGAATTCTTCAGTGCATTCTTCGTTGGTGTCAAAGGTTTTCAGTGTGTCTTTGGAAATATACTAGGCGATCCGCTAATGCTGTAGCACACTATGTTGCAAATTTATTTCTTGATCCGCTAATCCTTGTTTCTTTCCGTTGGAGTTAAACCGGTTGTTATCAGATGATGTTGCTGTTATTTAATAGAAGTTTGGTTTTGGAGCTCAAAAATAAAAGAATGGAAGATGGGAGAAGAAATTGATTAGGAATGCTTTGATTCGGCTCCTATATGTGTTAATGTGTTGAACATTAACCCAATCTTCTTGTCCTCAAAACACATGCTTGGGGTAATAGGTAGCATGATTGGAAAGCCATTGTATGTATACAAGGTAATGGCTGAGGTGCAAAGGATCTCATTTGCTAGGATCCTAGTGGAGGTAACCCCAAGGTACACACGAAGAAAGGAGGTGGTGCTTGAAGATTCAAGAGGTAGGGTTTATAAACATGGAATCATCTTTGAGGCCCTACCACGGATTTTCTTCAAGTGCAATAAATTCGGACACTAAACAAGATTCTGCAAGTCAAATGGGCAAGATGGGAAATATGGTTCTAAGAAGCCGCTTTTGGTCCCTAGGAGGCCAAAAAAGATGTGGATGTTCAAAAAGAAAAATCTTGAGAATGATGGAGTTAAAAAAAATGAGGCTCTTGTTGAAAAACAAGTTGAGGCTGCCATGTCAAGAAAAGAAGCTCAAGAGGGTGTTCTGCTTGATAGCAATGAGGTAGAGGTGAAAGGGGCTTTATTGGTTGATGAGGATCCGATTGCTAACCGGACCACCCTAGGGAAAATAGTAGCTTTGTTATGGTTGCCATAGATGGTGACTTGAGAATTGATAAAGAAGTTCAAGGGGCTATTTCGTATAGATAGTCGAGATTTTGACAAGGAAGAAGTTGTTGATTGCATAGATGAAATATGGGAACAAGAAGAGCTGAGTTTGATTGAGAAGTTTGAGGTTGAAGCTTCGACTAGACCGCTTGTAACGGGAATGAAAGCAAAGGGATGACGAGTATGGTCTGCAAGTCTAGAGGGGCTGAGACACCATTCACTAAAAAGAAAACTTCACCGGTGGTTGAGTGGACGAAGTTTCTTTTAAGAAGAAGAGGCAAGAATACCAAGGGGGTAAGAGAGAATCTTGCTAGGAGGTTTGTGGGAGACGGTTGTAGTAGCCCTACGAAAGGTGTCTATGGTTGATATAAGAATAGGAGCATGGAATGTTAGGGGTGTGAATGGTGCCCCTAAAATAAGTATGGTGGATAAGTTTGCTATTAAGAATAAATTAAGTTTGTTTGGGTTGTTGGAATCTAAAACGATGTGTACTAAAGAAAGAGAGTTGGCTTGGTCCTTGCTTAAGGGATGGAAGTTTTGTACTAAAATATGCTTGAGTGAAAGAAGTAGAATGAGAGTGGTATGGGATCCTATGGTTCTGAAAGTGAAAGTAGTGTTGAAATCTGAGCAAGCTATACATTGCAAAGTACACCTTAAGAGCTCACATGAGAAGTTTTATGCCACTTTTGTCTATGCCTCGAATACCAGCCCAGAAAGGAGAGAGTTGTGGGACCTCTTGGGGAGCATTGCCTCAAGAATGGATGAGTTGTGGATAGTTCTTGGTGATGTGAATTGTATCCTCAACTCATGCGAAATTTTCCTTCGAAGGAGAAGCGAAGGGGAACCCACGGAGTTAGCGGGGGTGTTGGATAGATGTTTGCTTGAGGATTTGGCTTACTCCAGGTCGAAATTCACTTGATCAAACGAACAAGAAGGGAGGAATAGGGTGGAGACCAAGATTGATAGAGTTCTTGTTAATGATGCTTGAGAGAAATTTCAGTCAAGCCTATGCTTTCTTTATTGATCCATGGCTCTCCGATCACTCACCGAGGCTTGTTTTTGTGAATCCCTCTCATGTTGGGAGGAGATTCCCATTCCGTTTCTTCAACTTTTGGACGGAAGAGGAAGAGTTTGGAAGTGTAGTTGAGAGGGCGTGGAGCACCCAAGTTGAGGGGTCGGCCCAATTTGTCCTTATGAAGAAAATGCAAAAGGTAAAGGGAGAACTCAAGGGTTGGTTGAGATCAAAACATAGAATTCTTGAGGGCTTGGTAGAATAAAGTGTGGAGAAGTTTAAGAGAGCACACTTGGCACTTAATGAGGACATGGAGAATGAGGAGAAACAAGAAGAAATGAAAAGGGCCAAGCTTGAGTTGGAGGGTAATTTGAGCAAACTCTCTAGTGCTACCAAACAACGAGCTAAAATGGATTGGCTATTGTATGGGTAAGAAACGTCATCCATTTTTTTCAATAGAATTAAAGAGAGGAAATTTTAAGAATCTACACTTGCTCAAGAATGAAGAAGGGCAAGAGGTGAAAGGGCAGGAGAACATCACCAAGGAGGTTGTAGGGTACTTTGAGAATCTGTTTGGCACGACGGGATTGACGCAACCGGCTGTTTTTGAGGGTTGAGTGGGCCTAAGCTAGAAGATGAAAATGTGGTTGCTCTAAGTTTTATCCCCTCGGAGGAGGAAATTAAACACGCCTTCTTCAATATAATAAATCCACAGGGCCGGACGGGTTTGGTAGCCATTTTTATAAGGAGTGTTGGGGCATCATCAAAGTTGAAGTGTTTGCGGCAATTTGAGAATTTTTTAACTGTAGTACTCCTCTTTTTCAAAATCATGAAGGAAATTATTGAAATTATTTACCCAATTATATATGACTTGTTATAATTTATTTTGTTCTTTCTTGTATAAGAAGAAGCATGAAATAAATATAACTTGTAGGAAAATAATTCAATAAATGATTTGAGCAAAGTAAAATTTACTTAATAATGTATATACTTCAAATAATATATTTGACTTATATACTAAGGAGACTAATTATAATTAAAAACAACATTATAGTTGAAAATAGGGCGGAGAATGGACGAAATTAGAAAAGTTGAGAACTTTTCGTAATTACCCTTAAAGTACGGGCACTCGCGCGTAATTTCTAGAAAATACACAGCTGAGATGTTTTTTTTTGTTCAATGAAAAATTCAATCTTGTAAAGGCTAATTCAGACTCGTTTCTTAACCAAATTCGATTCCGAAAGAACCGACATGCTCTCCTACATGTTATCTACGAAACCCCTCAACAAACTCGGTAAATTTTGTGGGAAATCTTATCTAATTCGACTCTTGAAGATAAGAGGTTATGTAAACGCGTTTTTCGATTGAAGATAGATTCTTATCCGAATCAAGCAGCGTTTTGGCTCGGATTTTGCTTGGAAACGAAGTATTCAGGAACCCTAGTACCTCCCCATAAATATAGGCCGAAACCCATCACTTTTACTCATCCAAAAACCTCTAGAAAACCCTTCGAAACCTCGTGCCCTGTTTCAGCGCAGCCACTGTGTTTGATCGTTTTCAGCTTGAAATCGAAACTGAAAGCTGCGTTTGTTGCCAACAGTAGGTAGTATTCGATCCCACGAGTCCAACACCACCGATCCCGTCCTTTTTCGTGTCCATTTGAGGGAGAACCAAGCGTTCAAAGTCAGGTTGCCGGTGCTCTGTTCGGGAAAAAAATACAGCAGCCATTTATTGTAAGTATACATGTAAATATGCTGCTAATGTCTACGTGATGTTGTACATATAAATAGTCATGCCTACAGTACTTGTTTACTACTTAAACATACATGATTATAGTAAAAAAGCTTAAGCCTAATTGCTATATAGTATATAGTATGGAACGCATGAACATGTGTATCATAAACATGAAGTTATTACTGCATGTCGCTCACAAACGAAGGAAAATTCAGATTCATGTAGTCTTATAAAAGCATATTATTAAGGATTAATATGTTCATGTACCATCATATTATCTTAGTAGACAATAACATATATATACTTACTAAGTGTAATATAACAACTATGTTATTTTTATGATACGATCAAAATAAATTAATTAAAATTTATTTTGTATTGCCGGTACAATTTCGGACGTGAATTTGGAATAGGCACGCGGGATTGTTAACTTCAAAGCTTGTCTCTTTGTTTGAACATTAAGTTCGTCTTCAAATCAAGGCAAGTGGATTCGTTCGCTTTGCATTATTTTTTTAAGCATTGGAATTGAATCCATGTTTAATTATTGTTGGGAATTGTTTGTGTGGAAATAATTGGATTAGGTTTACTTATCATTTTAGATATAATGACCTTGTTATAAAGCGCTAGATATACATATACTAGGATGTGCGTAGCCCTCGGGCTTGTTTGTGAATTGTTGTGCTTTGTCTATGGACTTGTATCCTAGCCTAGTACTAGGGGTGTAAGACTTGTGATCTTTGGACACCTCTCTATAACATTCGCATTAGGATGGACCTAAATCCTAATACTGGTCATGACCCTGCCCGTCTCATCCGTGCATGAGGGGTGTAGCATCTAGCTAATGCTCTCTATCGAATCCCGGGTAGTTCTTGTATTCGCGCCTCGACTAGTTCGAGAAGTATTAAAAGCTTATAACTCGATGTGTAATGTTTTGTCATTTAAATAAGATATGTGCCCAATGCACACCCTTAATGAACCATGGTGGTGGTTACAATTTGTTACCCTACTTTTGCTCCCGGCTAAGTAAGTCTTCTTTCCAATCTGAATGCATGCTCGGGTTTGTTAAAACGCCTATAAAATGGTAAGACGGGCTTGGTAATTAAGCGCCTTCGCGGCCACCTCCCTGTCGGCACCCTCCGAGTATGATGAGGTTGGTCGGGACCCAATTAGTCAACGCGAGGCTTTTCAAAATAAAATTATGTGAATAATAAAACGTTCCCAACAATCGCATATTTCCTTAAAGGAACCACATTTCTTGTGGCGTCCCTTTTTTTATTGTATTCCTCTTTTCTT
Source organism: Fallopia convolvulus (assembly GCA_964016875.1). Classification (NCBI taxonomy): domain Eukaryota; kingdom Viridiplantae; phylum Streptophyta; class Magnoliopsida; order Caryophyllales; family Polygonaceae; genus Fallopia; species Fallopia convolvulus. Next base: position 34,114,305 of record OZ024724.1, on the reverse strand, counting down.
TTCCGTGGAAGTATTGTAGTTACTAAACCGTTGACCGGATTTTATTCGGAATTCAATGGTGGTGATTTAATACAACCACAAGAACCACTCACAAAAAGTCCCATTTGCTTAGTCTATCACAAGACTAACCCGACCGTTTCTTTCTTTTGCATGGTCGGTTGGTGTCAACCCATCTCTATACGGAAACATCAGGTCTCAAGCTTACGGAGTGAAGAAGGTGATTACAGCATACTTGGAGTTTCTATTTATTGACAAGGTTTCTATTGAGTTATTTATTTATTTATAATAAAGGCGAGATCCTTGGCTTGTGAGGTCCGTCAAAACAAGTTTGCATTGAAGGATTGTTTTAGTTCCGCATTTTTAAAGTTGATTAAATTATGTACGCATTCTTTTTATAATTTTTTATTCTACTTTCTATTTTATTATGAATTTTGTATGAAAATTTTGTTACTGTAAAGTCTTGGGTGGCTTAGGATGAATTTCCTAGGTCACTGGCGTGTAACCTCTCCGAGGGAAATCGGGGGTGTTACAAATATGGTATCAGAGCTAAAAGTTTTAAATGAGTTTTAAACCGTTTTAGAAAAAGGTTTACAACATCTAAAAGTTTTAGTCCTAATACAAAAGATTTCTCAAGTAATTGTTTTAAAAACCTTCCAAGTTGTAGTCACTTGTATTTATTATAGAATAAAGGAAATTCTACTAATAAATACTAACCTCCTTTTTCTACTACTTTTAGAGAATGGGTAGTGAGCACCGTGAAGGTAAGGCCGCTATAGTCGATTTGGAAACTGAGGAGGATCCTAGCATGGACTCTAACTACGAGAGTGAGGAGGAGTCTTACCCCTCTTATATGGCTGACGAGGGAACATCCAAGTGGGAGACTTACCCATCACATGTGGCTAACAAGGGAACATCCAAGAGAAAGTGGAGATTCCGGACTCCCTATTCACCAACACCGCGTCCAGATCATTGCTTCTGTAAGGGCTTATGCAAGACACATGAGTACAGGCCTAGATCCCCTCCTGTTGGACTGCACCCAGCCCCCCAGTACTCGCCCTTGAGCCCTCCTGCTAGAGACTCTCCTAGACCATATTACTTTGGAGGAACTAGTGGAGCACAACCCACCTGGATGAACGTACGCAAAGAGGAAGCCCCTCGTTGGGCTAGTGACATGGCGGATCGTCAGTACAACAAGAATCGCCCATGGGAAGCTTTCATAGCCTCTGGGAGCACCAAGGCTAAACGTGCAAGGATTCGTCCTGACCCCCTTCTACCCCACATGGTGTCCTTGCGGTACACATTATCTAAGAGCATGGCATGGATCACAACATTAGAAGAGGCTCTGGAGGGAGTGAGGCAAACGGTGGAGGTAGTGAAGACCGATGTGGAACAAGCTAATAACTTGTTGGATCACAGTGGTGCGGTCATGGATCCGAACCTTTTCACTCCAGGATTTCTAGACAGATATTGTTATCCCCCACGTACACCTAAAGGACCACCAGGATGGTGGGAAGCTGACATTAAGATGGCCTCACCTGAGCCAGAAGAGGGTCCAAGGCCAGCTAAGGGAGGAGACCCTAAGATGTATCGGAAATTCTGGGGAGATCGTCGTTAGAAAGTTTATCAGTTTCTTTCCTAGATTTAGTAGTTATGTTTCGGTTTTGAATAAAGTTCTCAGACTTAAGTTGTTTTCTTTAGGTTTGGATTTTTCTTGATATTTAAAGGATATTAAAGATATTACTATTATGAATAAATTATTAAGTTTTTCTATCAATTCTTGTCTAATAACATACATAAGTTTTGTATATTGATTGGATGAATTGAAACTTATAAATTTATTCAGATGGTAAACACGAGAAATCATACTCGGGATGAGAGCAACAATGCTCCTCGGATTCAACTAAGGAGTGCAGCTAATCAAGGGGATGACACTGGGTCTGAAAACAACCGAGCTTCAAACCCTGCCAGGTTACGAAGGGATCCTCAGAATCAAGCTGTGACTTCCAATCCTCCCACCGATGTCACCCTGAATGCTGCCACCCTAGCGGCTATTCAGACTATGATTGAGCAAACAGTCAGAAACATGAATCGAGATGCCACACCGCCACGGGTAGGCAATCAATCTACTGGAAATGATGCAGTGAACTTACAACTCCCTAACCAAGGCAATGGCTCAAGCTATGGTCGAGCCTTGAAAACATTTAACTCTATGAGGCCGGACAGCTACGATGGTACCGACGAGCCAGTTACAATTGCTTATTGGTTCTCCCACATGGAGCACTTATTTCGCAATATCTTGTGCACCGAGGCTGAAAGGGTGCACATTGCCTCACTGCAACTCAAAGAAGGTGCAAGTGTGTGGTGGGAGAACTCGGGATTAGCAGATCACCCAGCCCTAACATAGGAAATGTTTAAAAACAAGATGATGGACTGTTTCTTCTCTACTGCTATGAGGGATGAAAAGCTAAAAGAATTTCTGTACTCCAAGATCGAAGGGATGAAAGTGCCTGAGCTAGCCACAAATTTCAATCATCTACTTCAATATGCAGGGATGGAGGTGTCCACTGAGAGTCAGAAGATCAAGCGCTTTCATGAGTGGATGAGTCCAGCTGTCAAGCCACTCATGGTTCACCACACCTGTATCACTCTAGAGGAGTACGTTGATGCTGCTTATAAGGTAGAGATGACCCTTGAAGAGTCTGCTAGCAAGACCCGAGACTGGGGCAAACCACCTCAGCAAGGATCACAGTTCAGTGGGTTTAAACGACCCCCTCCTCCCTCGCACTTTAATAGGTCAAACAGAGCTAGGACTGAGTCAACGCAATCAAGGTCCACTCAGCATTCCAGTCAGCAAAGAGGGCCAGTGACTTGTTATAATTGTGGGGAACCAGGTCATATTAGTAGGTTGTGCCCTAAGGAGAAGAGGAAGTGCTTTATTTGTGGAAAGGAGGGACACATGCGCACTTACTGTCCTCAGAAGGGAAACGGGACAGCTTCAACAAGACAAGCATCGACATCCCACAACAACAGAGCTTACCCAGGAGCATCAAGGGCAACTTCTGTGCAGTCTACGGCTCAAAACAAGGGAAAGACACCAGTAGCCTCGTCTAGCCAAGGGCAACGGTTATATGAAATGCGTCGGACAGATGAACCCAATGCCCTAGTCACTCAAGGTACCTTATACCTTCGCTCCCTAACTGCTTTTATGCTTTTTGACTCGGGTGCAACACACTCCTTTATATCTGAAAGCTGTGTAGAGAAAGTAGGCCTTAAATGTAACGCTACGTGTGAACCCTTCGTGGTGAATCTTCCCAATGGGGAGAAGATAGTAGGAACTAAACAACTTACAGACTTTCCGATCACCATTCAAGGTCGGAAGTTTGATGCTGACTTGATCTGCATAGCTATGGCTCCTTACGACATCATTCTGGGAATGGATTGGTTGACCCGTCACGGGGCTGTCATAGACTTCAGTTCTAGGACAGTAACTGTTACTGCAGGAGGCAAGTATGTATGCAAATTTAAGGGTCAGCGTGATGTAGATAATGGAACTTTGATTTATGCAATGGCTGCTGGGAAGCTGCTTCGACAAGGATGTGTGGGCTACTTATGCTATTTAGAGCAACCTGAGAAGGAGGAAGTAGGAGTTAAGGAGATCCCTGTGGTACGAGAATTCTCCGATGTCTTTCCAGAGGAAATTCCAGGACTTCCACCTCGACGGACCATAGAATTCACCATCGAACTAGAGCCCGGGACGGCGCCCATCTCCAAGGCACCATACCGAATGGCTCCTGTGGAAATGAAGGAGTTAAAGAAGCAACTGGAAGAGTTGCTAGAGAAAGGGTAAATAAGACCTAGTGCTTTACCTTGGGGAGCGCCAGTTCTATTTGTAAAGAAGAAAGATGGTTCTTTTCGACTATGTATTGACTATCGAGAGCTGAACAAGGTCACCATCAAGAACAAGTATCCGCTACCGAGAATAGATGATCTGCTGGATCAAATAAAAGGGGCAAGGGTGTTCTCCAAGATTGACTTGAGATCTGGTTATCACCAACTTCGGATTCGCGAGGAGGATATTCCGAAAACTGCTTTCCGAACAAGGTATGGCCACTATGAGTTTGTGGTAATGCCATTTGGCCTCACTAATGCCCCGACAGTTTTCATGGATTTAATGCATCGCTGCTTCCACGAGTTTTTGGATAAGTTTGTGGTGGTATTCATTGATGACATATTGATATATTCTGCTAATGAGGCAATTCATGAAGAACACTTGAGGACTGTGCTAGTGATACTAAGACAGAATCAGTTATATGCTAAATTGTCCAAATGTGACTTTTGGCTAAAGGAAGTTGCACTCCTAGGACATGTAATCAACCAAGAGGGGGTAATGGTGGACCCTCAGAAGATACAAGCGGTAGCAGAATGGAAGCAACCTCAGAATGCTAGGGAAGTACGTAGCTTCCTAGGCCTTGCAGGGTACTATAGACGATTTGTGGAGGGTTTCTCCAAGATCGCCCTCCCCATGACTAACTTACTCCGCAAGGTGCACAAGAAGTTCATATGGGATGAGAAGTGTGAGACGAGTTTCCAAGAATTGAAGAAACGCTTGACTAGTGCCCCAATCCTAACCATACCCAATGGAGAAGAAGGGTTTGTGGTGTACAATGATGCTTCCAAGCAAGGGCTAGGTTGTGTACTGATGCAGCATGGTAGAGTCATCGCTTATGCATCTCGTCAACTCAAGCGGTACGAGATTAATTACCCAACACATGACCTAGAGTTGGCAGGTCTTTGCCTTGAAGATTTGGCGACATTATCTGTATGGGGTGAAATGTCAGATCTTCACATATCACAAGAGCCTGAAATATGTTTTCACCCAAAAGGAGCTAAATATGAGACAGCAAAGATGGTTAGAGTTAATCAAGGACTACGACATTGAGCTACTTTACTACCCAGGTAAGGCCAATGTTGTAGCTGATGCCTTAAGCCGAAAGGCAACTAAAGAGACCATGGTAGCATTGCTCACAGCACAACCAGTACTGTAGAATGAGCTATTGAGGACTGAGACTGAAGTTTGGTTTGGACATCAACAGAGTAGGTTGAACACTTTAGAGATTCAGGCTACACTATTAGACCAAATCAAGGAGAAACAAGTGGATGACGCCATGTTAGTAAAGATAAGCAGTGAGGTGCAAGAAGGAAAGGTACCTGGATTCGTCATCCAGGATGATGGATCTTTATGGTTTCGTGACCGAATTTGTGTGCCAGCTGATGGGGAGCTTCGCCAACTGATCATGAAGGAGGCGCACTCTTCTGCTTACTCGATACACCCAGGATCTAGTAAGATGTACAAGGATTTGCGTAGGAATTTCTGGTGGCCAAACATGAAGTGGGAAGTAGCAGAATTTGTGACAAAATGTTTGGTTTGTCAGAAAGTGAAGATTGAGCATCGTAGACCAGGAGGAGAACTGCAACCCCTTCTAGTGCCAGAATGGAAGTGGGAAGACATTGCCATGGATTTTGTTACAGGTCTACCAAAGACTCAAAACCAGAAAGATGCCATATGGGTGATCATTGATAGACTTACAAAGAGTGCTCATTTTGTAGCAATTAAGTCTAAGTGGAGAACTCCAAAGTTGTCAGAAGTATTTATACATGAAGTCGTCCGTCTACATGGAACTCCCAAGACTATTGTATCTGATCGGGATGGGCGATTCATGTTAGTTTTAGTTAGTGTTGTTAGTTGAAGGTTAGATTCGGCTCTTGTAGACCCCGAAGGGTAATCAAGACGATTGAGTAGACCCCGAAGGGTAATCTCGTGAGTAGACCCGAAGGTAATCTCGTTGGGTGTAGACCACAAGGGTAATCACCGCCGAATAGTGTTAGTTTATGTTAGCACGATTTAAAGCTTTAAAACCATAAACAACATGACTTGTCTAGATAAGGCAACGAGTCGAATGATTAGATCAATCTTTCCTTCAACGTTTATTGCCCCTATTAATATGCCACGGGTTAAACCACAATAACGTTGCGAGATAAAACGTTGCTATACAATGAACATGTGGCAAGCATGTCTCATCATTGTATATATACGCACCTCGTTCTTCAATAAGTGTCTTGTGGATGATGTAGAACAATCAAACACAACTCTCGTGATTTATTAGAACTCACGACCCTCTTCAAGAGAATGAATTCTCGAACTCACGCCAATGGGGCGTCAAGCCTTTATTTATAGGCATAAGGGTTGGGCGGTTATTGGAGAGAGAAAGGTAGTTAATTTGTTGAGAAATTCTTGGAGAAAAATAAGGAGGAAAAGTAGGGAGTTAGTTATAACCAACTTGGTAACTTCCCTTAACAACTTTTCAAAATTCAAATTCCATCCTTATCCAAAACTCAAGAGGAGGCCCAAAATGGCCCATGTGCGCGCGCGACCCAATCCATGGGAAGCTAGCTCCGAGCTAGCTTGTCACGCCCTCACACCCGAGACATGAAACGTGTGTCTCGTTCCTACGATGCTCGGTGAAGCTTTCGCGAAGCCAAAAGGTCAACGCCCTAGCTCAAAATCAGCTCACACAAAAAACAACTCCTAACTTGAGCTAGCTTGAAACCGAGGCTCCAAGCTTTGGTTAGCTCTCAAATTTTGCCACATAGTCCTTGAGCTTCATTTCTCAACCTAGGAATCATCACATTGCAAATTCATTGGACAAATCAAGCCACATTTGCAATTCAACAAAACAGCCCCGTCGGCGCGCCTAGCCTTACCGAGGTTGTCGCGCACTTGCATCAGCGCAAGGGCGCACCGGCGCTGGTGCTTGGGCACCATTCGCGCGCACACTGGAGCGTCTCGGCGTGCCACGCCGACGCCCGGTGCTCGGCGTACTCGAGGTTCTAGCCTCGTCCTCGGCCAGCCCTAGGCCGTGAACCTCAACTTGGGTCCAATCGATCAAGGCGCGCCTATAGCGTCCTTGCATCGATGCCACCATGATTCCTACCTCTCTCACAACCCTTAGAATCACCATTGGGCCGATCACTAGGCCGTGCCTCCCGCACGCCCCAAGCCTATGCGATACCCTTGGTGATTCCCACAATTATCCATTCATGACTCACACCAAACGGATTGATGACTTTCACAAATCACCAACAATTCATGGCTAATTTTTGGAAAGAGCTACATAAGGCCATGGGGACAGAATTGCATTTCAACACTGCATTCCATCCACAGACTGATGGGCAATCAGAAAGGACTATTCAAACATTGGAGGATATGCTTAGGGCATGTGTACTAGATCGCCCTACTAGCTGGGAGAACAGTTTGAGTCTGATTGAGTTCACATACAATAATAGTTGGCACTCAACGATCAGAATGGCACCATTTGAAGCATTGTATGGTCGAAAGTGTAGATCACCGATATGCTGGGATGAGCCTGCTGATAAACTCCTTCTTGGGCCAGAATTGGTGGAAAGAACCACTGCTGAAATTGGTTTGATCAGACAAAGAATGCTCACAGCTCAGAGCCGACAGAAATCCTACGCTGATTTGAAGAGAAGGGATTTGGAATTCGCAGTGGGAGAAAAAGTGTTTGTTAAGGTATCACCGACGAAAGGTGTTTTCCGCTTTTGAACGCGAGGGAAACTAAACCCTCGCTATGTTGGTCCTTTTGAGATACTGGAACGGATTGGCAAGCTCGCATATCACCTTGCTCTGCCTCCGTCAGCACATCCAGTTCATGACGTTTTTCACATATCACTCTTACGCAAATATGTGCCAGATGAATCAAATGTTCTTAATTATGACGACATTGAAGTACAACCCAATGGCACATATGAAGAGATACCAATCCGTAACTTGGAGAACCGAGTGAAAGAGTTGCGCAACAAGAAGGTTCCATTAGTGCGGATTTTTTGGTCTAAAAATGGTGACGAGGATGTTACATGGGAGACATGGGAAACAGAACAAGACATGAAAAATCGGTTCCCAGAGTTGTTCGTACCATAGTTTCGGGGACGAACCTCTTTTTAAGAGGGTACTATTGTAATATCCCTTCCCGAAATAAACATATGTGTCCTTAATAAACATGTGTTCGTAGTTAAATTTTGCTTTCTAGTCCAGTTTCGAGGACGAAACTCTTTTTAAGAGTTTACTATTGTAATACTCCTCTTTTTCAAAATCATGAAGGAAATTATTGAAATTATTTACCCAATTATATATGACTTGTTATAATTTATTTTGTTCTTTCTTGTATAAGAAGAAGCATGAAATAAATATAACTTGTAGGAAAATAATTCAATAAATGATTTGAGCAAAGGCTAATTCAATCTTGTAAAGGCTAATTCGGACTCGTTTCTTAACCAAATTCGATTTCGAAAGAACCGACATACTCTCCTAGATGTTATCTACGAAACCCCTCAACAAACTCGGTAAATTTTGTGGGAAATCTTATCTAATTCGACTCTTGAAGATAAGAGGTTATGTAAACGCGTTTTTCGGTTGAAGATAGATTCTTATCCGAATCAAGCAGCGTTTTGGCTCGGATTTTGCTTGGAAACGAAGTATTCAGGAACCCTAGTACCTCCCTATAAATATAGGCCGAAACCCATCACTTTTACTCATCCAAAAACCTCTAGAAAACCCTTCGAAACCTCGTGCCCTGTTTCTGCGCAGCAACTGTATTTGATCGTTTTCGGCTTGAAATCGAAACCATAAGCTGGTTTGTTGCCAACAGTAGGTAGTATTCGATCACACGAGTCCATCGCCACCGATCCCGTCCATTTTCGTGTCCGTTTGAGGGAGAACCAATCCTTCAAAATCAGGCTTCCGGTGCTCTATTCGGAAAAAAAATACAACAGCCATTTATTGTAAGTATATTGTAAGTATACATGTAAATATGCTGCTAATGTCTATGTGATGCTGTACATATAAATAATCATGCCTACAGTACTTGTTTACTACTTAAACATACATGATTATGGTAAAAAAGCTTAAGCCTAATTGTTATATAGTATATAGTATGGAACGCATGAACATCTGTATCATAAACATGAAGTTATTACTGCATGTCGCTCACAAATGAAGGAAAATTCAGATTCATGTAGTCTTATAAAAGCATATTATTAAGGATTAATATGTTCATGTACCATCATATTATCTTAGTAAACAATAACATATATATACTTAGTAAGTGTAATATAACAACTATGTTATTTTTATGAAACGATCAAAATAAATTAATTAAAATTTATTTTGTATTGCCGGTACAATTTCGGGCCTGAATTTGGAATAGGCACGCGGGATTGTTAACTTCAAAGCTTGTCTCTTCGTTTGAACATTAAGTTCGCCTTCAAATCAAGGCAAGCGGTTTGGTTCGCTTTGCATTATTTCTTTAAGCATTGTAATTGAATCCATGTTTAATTATTGTTGGGAATTGTTTGTGTGGAAATAATTGGATTAGGTTTACTTATCGTTTTAGATTTAATGACCTTGTTATAAAGCGCTAGATATATATATATGCTAGGTTGTGCGTAGCCCTCGGGCTTGTTTGTGAATTGTTGTGCTTTGTCTATGGACTTGTATGCTAGCCTAGTACTTGGGGTGTAAGACTTGTGATCTTTGGACACCTCTCTATAACATTCGCATTAGGATGGACCTAAACCCTAATGTTGGTCATGACCCAGCCCGTCTCATCCGTGCATGAGGGGTGTAGCATCTAGCTAATGCTTTCTATCGAATCCCGGGTAGTTCTTGTATTTGCGCCTCGACTAGTTCGAGAAGTATTAAAAGCTTTTAACTCGATGTGTAATATTTTGTCATTTAAATAAGATAAGTGCCCAATGCACACCCTTAATGAACCAGGGTGGTGGTTACAATTTGTGACCCTACTCTTGCTCCCGGCTAAGTAAGTCTTCTTTCCAATCAGAATGCATGCTCGGGTTTGTTAAAACGCCTATAAAATGGTAAGAAGGGCTTGGTACTTAAGCGCCTTCGCGGCCACCGCCATGTCGGCACCCTCCGAGTATGATGAGGTTGGTCGGGACCCAATTAGTCGACGCGAGGCTTTTCAAAATAAAATTATGTGAATAATAAAACGTTCCCAACAATCGCATATTTCCTTAAAGGAATCACATTTCTTGTGGCGTCCCTTTTTTTATTGCATTCCTCTTTTCTTTTCCGTGGAAGTATTGTAGTTACTAAACCGTTGACCGGCTTTTATTCGGAATTCAATGGTGGTGATTTAATACAACCACAAGAACCACTCACAAAAAGTCCCATTTGCTTAGTATGTCACAAGACTAACCCGATCGTTTCTTTCTTTTGCATGGTCGGCTGGTGTCAACCCGTCCCTATACGGAAACATCAGGTCTCAAGCTTACGGAGTGAAGAAGGTGATTACATCATACTTGGAGTTTCTATTTATTGACAAGGTTTCTATTGAGTTATTTCTTTATTTATAATAAAGGCGAGATCCTTGGCTTGTGAGGTCCGTCAAAACAAGTTTGCATTAAAGGATTGTTTAGTTCCGCATTTTTAAAGTTGATTAAATTATGTACGCATTCTTTTTATAATTTTTTATTCTACTTTCTATTTTACTATGAATTTTGTATGAAAGTTTTGTTACTGTAAAGCCTTGGGTGGCTTAGGATGAATTTCCTAGGTCACTGGCGTGTAACCTCTCCGAGGGAAATCGAGGGTGTTACATTAACTCGGGTCAATTACTAAGGTATTGGAATAACACCTTTGTAAGTTTGATACCGAAAGTTGAAGAGTCGTTCATGTTCAAGAAGTTTAGCCCTATGGCATGTTGTAATGTCTTCCAAAAGGCCATTTTGAAAGATCATGGTGGAGAGAATACGGCCTTTACTTAGGAAGATTGTGGGTTTGAATCAAGGGGCTTTTGTACCAGGACGTCTCTTAGCCCATAATGTAGCGGTGGCACAACAGATAGTTGCAAACTACGAAGACCGGGATGTGTCCAAGAGGTGTGTGATTAAAGCGGACTTGCATAAAGCCTATGATTTCTTGGATTGGGCGCACTTGGAGAAGACCCTACACTACCTCAAATTTCCTCCACACTTGATACGCCTAATCATGGTATGTGTCTCAACACCTCGCTTTTCTATTTTGGTGAATCGGGAGGCAAAGGGCTTCTTTTAGGGGAAAAGAGGGCTAAGACAAGGGGATCCCCTATCCCCGTTCCTCTTTGTCTTAGTGATGGAAGTTTTGAATAGGAAGCTCAAGATGGCTAGCAACAATGGGGGTTTCTTTTTCCACCCAAAATGTAAAAGACTTGGCCTACTTAGTCTAGCCTTTGCGGATGACTTGTTGGTTTTTTGTAAACCCATGGGATATTCCTTAAACATTGTCCACTAAGTGTTTGAGGGAGTTTGGAGAGGAATCCTGGCTTGTCCTTAGTGCCTCAAAGACACATCTCTTTTTTTGGGGAGTGGGGGAGGGAGATACGGTACGGTTGGCAAGAGAGCTTGGGTTTTTCTTGGGGACCTTTCCGGTGAGATACCTAGGACTCCTAGAAATGTGGTGAATATATATATAAAGAGAGAGAATATACAAAACACACTTGACTATAAAAGGTCAAGGTGAAAAAGTACAAACCTAGCCTCGGATACGCAGATCCGGTCAAAAATGCCCTACGGACCTAACAAAAACGGGTCTAGGACCCCATCCCTAAAACTATATACAAAAGCCTATAAAAATATGCAAAACCCGAGTATAACCCGGATGCCCTTTGTACAACTCACAAGGGCAAACATGTGCAAAATATCAACACAAAACTAGGTGTGAGACATCACCACCTACACATCAAAAAGCTCTCCTAAGCCTCACGACTCGAGCAACAAACCACAAACAATCACCAACGGCTTTGAACGTGCAAGCACAAGCCACCTACACATACCTCAAAGGTTGAGTTGTCTTCGAAGGGTTCTCCTTGTCTTCCTTCAAACTTGCATGAAGCTTCAAGTCTTTGTTTACATGCATTAATGATTTCTTGGGCATAAGAGACAACATTTGGTTCAATCCCCTCATGAAGCACATTATTCCTATGCTTCCATGTCTAGTACACTACTCCAAGGAAGGCCATGAGCATCACCTTGAAGAGTGTACTATCTCAGCCGGGTGAGCCTATAAACCATTCAACCCTTTCCCTTACATCCTCCTTGTGAGTGTGTATCCCTACCCACCTCCAAACTCTTTCCATCACTCGTAGCACAAATGAGCAAGATCCCCAAATATGCTCGATAGTCTCGGGTTGTTCATTACACAAGGGGCACACATTATGGCTAGCACATCCCCACTCAAAAAGTCGAACCAAGGTAGGGTGTCGTCCTTTATAGGCCAACCAAAGTCGGAAGCTCCATGCTCTTGCTCGGACCACTCCCCACACAATCTCACACCAATCCTCCTTTTCCCCTTTATCTCTTAAGACCTCATAAAGCGCCTTAGTATTGATGTCTCTCTATTTGGTGGTGTTTTCATATGTGATTTCCTTTGTAAATATGTTTCTTTTTCCCCTTTTCTTGTGCGTTTTGTTCCTTTTTAGCTTAGTTCCCGTATTTCTATGAGATTCGGAGACTATGCGCATTTTATGTGTTTTGTAGGTAATTTGGCATGAATCGAGGATCGATTTGAAGGAGGGTCGAGACATGGAGCAAAGGCCGAGTTAAAGCGGGAAAGAGAGGAGCAAGCCATGAAGAAGAACAAGAGAAGCCAACAAGAAGAAGGTGGAACGAAGTCCGGACCGAGTTGCAACCACGTCGGGCCCGACTTTGAAGTTTCCAACCTCGGACCGAGATGCACAGTAACTCGGGCCCGAGGTCCTCCGTGTCGGTCCGAGTCGGTCACCGAACTACTTGGGCTCCAAGGCACGAATTTGTGGACTTCCACTTTTGCCCCTCATCTAATCTATAAAAGGCCCTCTTGTCTTCTAAGAAAGGGTTCCCTCTCATACACACAAAAGGGGGGAAAGGGTTCCCACACTTGGAAAAGGAACCAAGAGGATACTTGGAGAGCAAGGAGGAAGGAGAGGAGGAGGAAGAGAGAGAGAATTGGCCAAGGGAGAGGAAGACTTGATAGGTTTTGTTGATTGTTTAGCTTTGCTTTGTTTTGATCTTGTGGATTTGTAAACACTTGATTGGAATTTGTGGATTGATTTGGATTTGAATGAAACTTTGCTTTGTTTTGAGATTGATGATGTTGATTGCTTTCCCTTTTGATTTGAATGCTTTCTTTGCTTGTCACATGGAGTAGATCTCCGTGATCTTGGGTTATGGGGGAAAACCCTAGCTAGGTTTAGGCTAGAAACCCCAATTCCATAGCCTTGAGTGTTTGATCGAAGGAACCCACTCTACATAGAGCTACAATTCCTTGCGAAAGTTGGGAATCAAGGCTTGAGATTGGCAAAGTAGCGAAAGTGAACATGTGTCAATCTCAAGACCTTGCTTCGAAGGGGATTTCCCCAATGATCGAGGTGTAGAAGTGGTTGGAACGAGGGCGAAAGCACTCGATCCTAGTCCGATCATCACTCATTGCTTGAATTGGGGTGGAAAAGCCTTAATCTACTAGGGAAGGAACCCAAAAGCCCAAGATCTACTTTTAAATCTTTGAAGTTCGACATCCCCAGCTACCTCGGGCCCGAATTACCTAGTGTCGGTCCCGACTTCCTTTTGTCGCCAACCTCGAGCCCGATGTGACCTCAGTGTCGGTCCCGACTGTTTCCGTTGTTTTCCTTTGTTTTATGCTCTCCTTTCTAGCTTCCTAGTATCTAGGAACATCGATCGAGTAGACTTCCCGAGTGTTCGACACCCACCACGTGCTACAACGGGGTCGGGTTATAAATTGTATCTCTAGACCCTCGCATTTCGAGGCGATCAAAAGATTGGCGCCGTTGCCGGGGAAGTCTAAGTGCATTGAGTGCCAATTTGGTGAGTTTCTTGTGTTTTGGTAGTGATTTGGGTGAGGGAATAGCCCAAACCCTTTGTTTGTTTTTGATTTGTTTTGGTTTGTGTTTTTGTTTCGTAGGTGTATGCTAGCTCGTTCCTCCCGAGGAACACTTGAGCTTGAGTTTGTGAGTGATCCGGAAAGTATTCTCAAAGAAGCCCGAAGAAGGAAAAGGATGGCGAATCAAGCTCTCCATGTTGATGAGGAGTTGGCTCAACTTAGAGCCGAAATGGCTAGATTGCAACTTGAGAAGGACAATCAAGAGGAGGTGGCAAGAAGAGAACGGGAGCAACGGATGAGAGCCGAGGCTCAACTCAATGCTCTACCCCGGAATTCACGCCAATACATGCATCCGGAGTTGAGGGTACCCGAACCGGCTATTGTGCTTCCCGAGGTTGCCAAGAATTTTGAGATCAAGACGCAATTCATCTCCCTCATCAAGCGTGATCAATTCGAGGGCCGTCCACATGAGTGTCCCATAGAGAACGTCAAACGCTTTGTGGACATGTGTGAGATGATCTCTACCGACGAGGAGACATTGGAGTATGTGCTTCTAAAGGCGTTCAAATGGTCACTTGGGGGCAAAGCCACACATTGGCTCGAGAGCCAAGCTCCTAGGTCAATCACAACTTGGAAGACACTCTATGATGCTTTCTTGATGAAGTTCTTCCCGCCTTCAAAGACAACCGAGCTAAGAAGGAAGATTGCAAGCTTTCAACAAGGTCCGAATGAGCCTCTCTTCGAAGCATGGGACCGTTTCAAGGAGATGTTGCGCCAATGTCCTACTCATGGCCAACAACCATATGTGCTTCAAGACATCTTTTTCCAAGGCATCAATCCGGTAACGAAGGACAAGCTCAATCTCCACACCGATTGTGGGTTCATAGACTTGACACCGGATCAAGCGTGGGAGCTACTTGACAAGCTATCCGATTATGAGGCCATGTATGGGGTGAGTCAAGCTAGCAAGGAGGTGAAAGTTCAAGGTGAAGGTGCAAGGAAGTTATATGATCCAAAGGGAGAAGACATTGATAGGGATGTGAAGCTCCAATTCCTTGAAGGTGAAGTGAACAAGCTTAAGAGGCAAGTCCACTACTACAAGCAAAATGCTAGAGCTTGTGAGGAGTGTGGATCCTTTGCACATGCTACACAAGTTTGTCCGAATGAGAGCCAAGTGCGCTTGGCCGAGCGAATTGAGGAGGCAAACTATGTTCGAGGAAATTTCGGTGGAAGAGGCAATTTCAACAATGGTGGCAATGGCCGGTGGAACAACGGTCAAGCTCAAGGTTACAACAACAACTTCAACCAAAACGAGCCAAGGGCGCCACCACCACCATATAGACCACCGGGATTCAATGAGTTACAATCATTTGCTCAAGAGATGAGAGATGGGTTCAAGGAGATGAGGACCCAATTCAATGAGTTTGGTGCATGGAGGAGGCAAGTCGACAATCAATTTGCCCAAATCGCAACTCAAGCCCCGAGAGAGAATGGGAGACTTCCGGGACGACCCGAGGAGAATCCTCGAGCTCAAAACAATCAAAATGAAGTCCGGGCAATTGGATTGAGAAGTGGCCGAAACCTACCCGAGCTACACATGCCTAAGAAGAGTGAAGAGAGTCGGACCAACTTACCCAGCAAGTCGGGTCCGACGTCCCCCGAAGTCGACCCATCCAGAAGATCGACTCCTTCACCCCGGACCGAGGTTGAGAGCAACTCGGGACCGACGTACACAGACCTCGATCCAACTCCTTTGCCTCGGACCGAGATTCACAACATCGGGCCCGACATGGTGCCCAAGTCGGTCCAACCAGGAAATGTTGC
Organism: Fallopia convolvulus; assembly: GCA_964016875.1. Lineage (NCBI taxonomy): Eukaryota > Viridiplantae > Streptophyta > Magnoliopsida > Caryophyllales > Polygonaceae > Fallopia > Fallopia convolvulus. The sequence goes on along the minus strand of OZ024724.1, from coordinate 34,098,533 downwards.
AAGTGAAGTGGGGAAATCCAAAGAGGTTGATCCAAGCAAGATTCAAGGTGCAACAATTCTTCCATACCCCTCGAAGAAGCCGAAAGATGTTGTTGAGAACAAGTTCAAGAGGTTTCTCAAACTCTTGCAAGGCTTGAACATCTCTATCCCGTTCACCGATGCATTGAGCGAGATTCCATCTTATGCCAAGTTTTTAAAGGAGATTCTAAGCAAGAAGAGGTCGATAGTTGAAATGCAAGATGAGGTCAAGACCTTGGAGTTACCGCAAAAGCTAGGAGATCCCGGTCGTTTTTCTATCACTATTGGTGTGGGGTCTCAAAATTTCCAAGCCTTATGTGACCTTGGAGCAAGTACGAGCATCATTCCTTACACCATATGGAAATCCACATCCATGGGTCTCATAACTCCGGTCAACATGAGGTTAACGATAGCGGATGGTTCGTCCATCGAGCCAATTGGTATCGTCGAGGATTATCCCGTTTGCATTGAAGGCCACTATGTCCCAATCGACTTTGTTGTGGTGGACATGATAGAAGTGTCGGGTGAACCGATTATACTAGGGAGACCTTTCCTTGCTAAGGTTGGGGCAATCATTGATGTAAAAAAGGGCCACTTGTCTCTTGACATTGGAGGAAGAGAGATTGAGTTTTTCTTTAGGCCAACTTCAAAAGTGACCGTACATAAGGAAGCTAAGATGATCCAAGTTCCTCTTGGATTGCAATGGGAAATTCGTTTCTAAGAAGTCAAGGCCAAGGGAGCTTAGGTTGAAAGCCACCCCACCACCTAGAGAAATTGAGATAGAGCGCCAAGGTCTAGCCCTCAATATGATTGAGCATGAGCAATTGGAGGAAAGGATGTCTTATTTGGAGGTGTTCAAGGCCGAGAAAGAAGAAGTTCAAGCACCACCGGAACCATCTCAAGAACTCAAGGAGCTCCCAAAAGATTTGAGGTACGCATTTCTTGGTATGCATTTCTTGGTTCAATCCCCTCATAAAGCACATTATTCCTATGCTTCCATGTCTAGTACACTACTCCAAGGAAGGCCATGAGCATCACCTTGAAGAGTGTACTATCTCAGCCGGGTGAGCGTATAAACCATTCAACCCTTTCCCTTACATCCTCCTTGTGAGTGTGTATCCCTACCCACCTCCAAACTCTTTCCATCACTCGTAGCACAAATGAGCAAGATCCCCAAATATGCTCGATAGTCTCGGGTTGTTCATTACACAAGGGGCACACATTATGGCTAGCACATCCCCACTCAAAAAGTCGAACCAAGGTAGGGAGTCGTCCTTTATAGGCCAACCAAAGTCGGAAGCTCCATGCTCTTGCTCGGACTACTCCCCACACAATCTCACACCAATCCTCCTTTTCCCCTTTATCTCTTAAGACCTCATAAAGCGCCTTAGTATTGATATCTCTCTATTTGGTGGTGTTTTCATATGTGATTTCCTTTGTAAATATGTTTCTTTTTCCCCTTTTCTTGTGCGTTTTGTTCCTTTTTAGCTTAGTTCCCGTATTTCTATGAGATTCGGAGACTATGCGCATTTTATGTGTTTTGTAGGTAATTTGGCATGAATCGAGGATCGATTTGAAGGAGGGTCGAGACATGGAGCAAAGGCCGAGTTAAAGCGGGAAAGAGAGGAGCAAGCCATGAAGAAGAACAAGAGAAGCCAACAAGAAGAAGGTGGAACGAAGTCCGGACCGAGTTGCAACCACGACGGGCCCGACTTTGAAGTTTCCAACCTCGGACCGAGATGCACAGTAACTCGGGCCCGAGGTCCTCCGTGTCGGTCCGAGTCGGTCACCGAACTACTTGGGCTCCAAGGCACGAATTTGTGGACTTCCACTTTTGCCCCTCATCTAATCTATAAAAGGCCCTCTTGTCTTCTAAGAAAGGGTTCCCTCTCATACACACAAAAGGGGGGAAAGGGTTCCCACACTTGGAAAAGGAACCAAGAGGATACTTGGAGAGCAAGGAGGAAGGAGAGGAGGAGGAAGAGAGAGAGAATCGGCCAAGGGAGAGGAAGACTTGATAGGTTTTGTTGATTGTTTAGCTTTGCTTTGTTTTGATCTTGTGGATTTGGAAACACTTGATTGGAATTTGTGGATTGCTTTGGATTTGAATGAAACTTTGCTTTGTTTTGAGATTGATGATGTTGATTGCTTTCCCTTTTGATTTGATTGCTTTCTTTGCTTGTCACATGGAGTAGATCTCCTTGATCTTGGGTTATGGGGGAAAACCCTAGCTAGGTTTAGGCTAGAAACCCCAATTCCATAGCCTTGAGTGTTTGATCTAAGGAACCCACTCTACATAGAGCTACAATTCCTTGCGAAAGTTGGGAATCAAGGCTTGAGATTGGCAAAGTAGCGAAAGTGAACATGTGTCAATCTCAAGACCTTGCTTCGAAGGGGATTTCCCCAATGATCGAGGTGTAGAAGTGGTTGGAACGAGGGCGAAAGCACTCGATCCTAGTCCGATCATCACTCATTGCTTGAATTGGGGTGGAAAAGCCTTAATCTACTAGGGAAGGAACCCAAAAGCCCAAGATCTACTTTTAAATCTTTGAAGTTCGACATCCCCAGCTACCTCGGGCCCGACTTACCTAGTGTCGGTCCCGACTTCCTTTTATCGCCAACCTCGGGCCCGACGTGACCTCAGTGTCGGTCCCGACCGTTTCCTTTGTTTTCCTTTGTTTTATGCTCTCCTTTCTAGCTTCCTAGTATCTAGGCACATCGATCGAGTAGACTTCCCGAGTGTTCGACACCCACCACGTGCTACAACGGGGTCGGGTTATAAATTGTATCTCTAGACCCTCGCATTTTGAGGCGATCAAGTATCAAGGCTCCCATTCGACCTTCTGATGTCTACGACATCTATCCCCTCCCCTTTCTACCCATCTCGCAACAACACACCTCTCATGGTTTCCCGGGTTTTGAGCAAATTTCTCCACACCCAAGAGTCTGTATTTGTCTTCGTCACACTCCAAAAATCCACCCTACGAGTGTGGTTATCCTCCACCCACCTTGTCCACATGTTCATCCTTCCGGTAATCACATCATTTCCTAACCGGAAGAAGATCGAAGTATTCCAAGCTTCCAACTCTTTGATATTGAGCGAGCCCACCCTCCTCATAGGGCTTGAAAACATCCTCCCAAGCCACTAGGGCTCTTCTCCCTTCCAATCTTCCTGACCAAAGATAGTTTCTACAAAGACTCTCTGATACGGAATTATCTCCTCGATTGCTCGATGATGACAATTCGGTCTTGTTTTGGCCCAATCTTGACAAGTAATTCTCTTTCCAACCTGATTTGCCTTCAAAGTTAATAACTTGATGAACAAGAAACTTGAAATATGAATGAGAATGAATCTAATTTGAAGGGTTAAGATAATTAAAGAGATAGTTTAATTGAATTGGCTCTAACGCTAAATTCAATTGATGAACTAGGTTTGATCTTTAACAATCAAACTAGAACTAACTTAATTAATCAAATTAACAAATCAAATCTGAATTGAAAGAAAACGAATTGGTGATGATGATCATAGAGATTGAATGCATGAACAATAGTTGCTTTAATGGCCCATAAACTAGATAAACCAATAGGGTTTATCTAATTCAGGCTGAATTTTATTGAATGAATAACAAAGTTATTTAAAGAAAATACAAGGTAGAGTTGTCTTGGAGAAAAAGGCAAGGAGATCAGCCCTAGAAGGGTAGAAAGGTCCTTTTCTTGTTTTCCAAGATAACATATAATAATATAAAAATATCTATCTAAGTCCCCTTATCTTAATTAAATCAAATAGATAAATATTTGACTTATTTAGATAAGAAAACTAAAAAGCTAATCCTAAAACTCAAAAAGATATAAAAAATAATAAATCAAGATATATTTCAGCCCTAACAAACTCCTATAGCCGAAATTATCATAAATATAATATCTAGAAATAGATAGAATTAAAACTAAAGATAAGATTCCTGTAAGACTTGAACAGCTCTCAGTACATCACCATTTTCGGCTCTTTTCTCTTGGATTCTGCTTTCGACGTAAACTACAAAGTTGTAGATCTTTTAATTATCTATCCAACGCAATTTGAACGGACTTGAGATCAATTTTCTAGCCCAAGTTATGACCATTTTACTGAGCACTGTTTTCAATTTGACGGGTTTCATAACTTTTCGAACTTTCAAAGCTTCATCCTCTTTCTTGGTGGCCTTGGACGCCATTGATGAACATAATCAAAGGATAATATCAGATCCATGAACACCTTCTTAAATTTAAATGATCGGGACCTTAGTAAAGGTTTTGGTGTTTGGCCTCCATTCGTCTTCAACGAATCATTCACTTTGATCCTCCCTTGATTTGCATCAGTTTTGTAGTGCAGAATCTGCTTATTGGCTTTATACTATCCTCATTCTTTATGCTTATGCCTAGATGTCTTTAAAGTTCACTTGTTTTTTTCTCTTTTTGCCTTTAAAATGACTTGTGATCTAACATTGCACGTCAGGTGTTCCATGAAATGTTCATGTAAATGTCACTCCTAAATGCGGAATTCGGTTTCTAGGTTGAATTTTATGCTTTTATTCAATCGGTCTTAATTTTATAGTGTTGAATGTGCTTGATACTATCCTCATTCTTTATGCTTATTCGATTGGTCTTGTGATCTAACATTGCACGCCAAGTGCTCGATGAAATGTCCATGTAAATATTGATACGTGACTGCCTCGAAATGCTCCTTAGTAATCTCGTATATGACCCAACAAGTCCCGATCTTGCCTTGTAACTTGATTTTTGATCCTATAAAACCGTCAAAGTTAGTAACTTGATGCGCAAGCGAAGATGATTTCGAAAGTAACTATGAACGAACACAAACAATTGATAAATTGAAACAATCAATTTAATAGTTCAATCAGATTGGCTCTAATGCTAAATCTGATTGATTAACTAGATTGATCTTTAACAATCAAATCTAGAACAACCGCAATTGACTAAGTGAATCAACCAATTCAAAGAAACAAACAAAGAGAGAGATCGATTGAGGAGAGAATGATGATCGAATGAGGTTGGTGATGTTCGAACTGCATGCATAAAATTAACACGTGTTTTTGAGCCCAAGGACGAGATAAACCTTTCTTAGGGTTTATCTCATCCCAAGCTAATTTTATTAAACTGAAATTGCAAAGTATAAATAGTAGAATACAAGAGTCTTCCTTGGAGAGCAAGGCACCCCATGTCCGACCATAATAGATAGAGAGAGACCCATGTCTTGCTTCCCATGATATAATAAAATATCTAAAGCTATAACAAACTAGATTCCCCTTAAATAAAATAAATCATGGCTGAGTAATTTATTTGAGGAAAATATCCTAACAAACTAAAAATATCTTAAAGATAACAAAAAAACATAGGAGAGAGATTATCAACCAACTAACATAAGCCTATTGATTGAAAATATCACTAACATCTAACAAACACACGCCTATCATAATAAAATAAACAAAACTGATATTTTCTATATTTAGATTGGTCAAGTCAAAGAGTTGACTTTGACCCATGTAATAACTTATCTCACCCGATCACTTACTAAATTCAACCCTAAAGTGAGACAAGCTAATACATGTTTCTAAATAAGGAAATAGTGTGAAATTTTGGCCCATATTATTAATCCATTTAATCCGGGCTTAGTTGATGTCGAATGCACGAGACCCATCTCATCTTGCTTGACTCTTAAACAACAGCTGCTAATCGAACTAAGATTGTTGTTGTGCCTTGTGCAATCTTCTTAGCTCGACTTCTTGTGATTGGTCCTTCAGAGGGCACTAGAATCAACTCATCGACGTCGGTAGGAGACATGGTTGGCTTCACTGCATCATTCTCCTCCACTTGAGCTCGAATCGTCTCTGATTCGACGTCGGAATCAAAATCTGGCACATAAAGAGATAGATCAGCCACATTAAACGTCGGATGGACACTATACTCACCAGTCATATCAATTTCATAGGCATTAGGGTCGATGCTCCTGATGACTCAAAATAGTCCATCTCCACGCTGATCTAGCTTATTCTTCCTTTGGTGTGGGAACCTCTCCTTCCAAAGATGCACCCCAACAAGATGACCTTCTTCAAAGATCACTTGTTTTCTCCCCTTTTCAGCATGGGCCTTGTACTTCATTGATTTCCTCTCTAAGTGCATCTTGGTTCTCTCATGTAGCTTCTTCACAAACTCAGCCCTCTTGTCAACTTCAAAGCTTTCTTTTTCCTTGTATGGCTGAGGCATCAAATCCATTGGCGTCCTTGGATTCAGTCCATAAACAACCTCAAAAGGGTTCATTTTTTTAGACGAATGGATTGACATGTTATAAGCAAACTCCACAAAAGGCAAAACATCTTCCCAATGTTTGGGGTTAGCTTTAAGCATTTTTCTAAGTAAAACCCCGAACGTTCTATTAATAACTTTAGTTTGCCCATCAGTTTGTGGATGACATGAGGTAGAAAATAACAGCTTAGTTCCCAACTTAGACCACAAACTTTTCCAAAAATAACTCAGAAACTTAGCATCACGATCTGAAACAATAGAACAAGGAATGCCATGCAATCTAACAACTTCTCTAAAGAACAAATCAGCAATATGCACAGCATCATCAGTCGTGTGACATGGAATAAAATGAGCCATTTTAGAAAAACGGTCTACTATCACAAAAATAAAGTCTCTTCCTTTCCTAGTTCTAGGCAATCCAACAATGAAGTCCATGGAAATGTCCTCCCAAGGTGAACTAGAAATAGGCAAGGGTTGGTACAAGCCATGAGGGTTTAGTCTAGATTTAGCTTTAGCACACACAGCACAACTTTTGACAAACCTAAGCACATAGTTACTCATTTTTGGCCAATAGTAGTGTTCTCTTAATCCTTCTATAGTCTTCTCTAACCCTCTATGTCCTCTTGATTCATGAAACTCTTTAGTTAGAAGCCTACATATACTAGATGAAGGTATGCATAATTTTCCAGCTTTAAACAAATAACCATCATCAATAAAGTAGGAATCTATTTCTCCCCTAGACATGCAATTCTTAAAAATTTCAGAAAAGTGAGGATCACTAGCATACAACTCCTTAATCATTGCAAATCCAATGATTTTCACATCACATTGGTTCAAGAGAACATACCTGCGAGAAAGGGCGTCAGCTACCACATTCTCTTAAACTTTCTTATGCTTTACAACATAAGGAAAGGTCTCCATGAATTCAACCCATCTTGCATGTCACCTATTGAGTCGGGATTGGCCTTTCAAATACTTCAAGGCCTCATGATTAGAATGAAAAACGAACTCCTTAGGGCTCAAACAATGAGACCAAGTCTTCAAAACACTAATTAAAGCATACGGTTCTTCATCATATGTAGGGTAATTCAACTTAGCCCCACTAAGCTTTTCACTAAAGTAAGTTATGGGTTTCTTGTCTTGCAAGAGGACGCCTCCTATGCCATGGCCTTATGCATCCACCTCAATCTCGAATGCTTTGGAGAAATCAAGGAGTTGGAGCACTGGGGCGTTACACAACCTGTCCTTCAAGGTGTTGAAGGCGTTCTCTTGTTTCTCTCTCCATTTAAATGTTGAATCCTTCTTTGTAAGCTCATGGAGAGAAGCTGCAATTATGCTAAGATCACGCACAAACCTTCTATAGAAGCCAGCCAAGCAGAGAAACGAGCGCACCATGGTTGGGGTAGTCGGTTGTGGCCACTCCTTTATAGCCTTGATTTTGTCTTCATCTACATTCAATCCACCTTTAGACACAACAAAACCAAGAAAAATAGTAGATTCCGAGCAAAAAAAACACTTCTTTAAATTAACATAAAGCTTTTCTAATCTTAAAGTGTCCAAAACAGCCCTAAGATGTTCTACATGTTCATGCAAAGTTTTGCTATAAACTAAGATATCATCAAAGTAGACAACAACAAATTTTCCTAAGTATCTTCTCAAAACATGGTTCATAAGCCTCATGAAAGTACTAGGTGCATTAGTTAATCGAAAAGGCATTACTAACCATTCATATAAACAATAAGTCTTAAAAGTTGTTTTCCATTCATCCCCTTCCCTCATTCTAATTTGATGGTACCCACTTCTTAAATCAATTTTTGAAAAGAAATTAGCACCTTGCAATTCATCAAGCATATCATCTAATCTAGGAATGGGATGACGGTACTTAACTATTATTTGGTTGATCGCCCTGCAATCAACACACATTCTCCAAGTGTCATCCTTCTTTGGCACCAAAATCACCGGAATCGCGCATAGACTAAGTGATTCTCGAACATAGCCTTTGTCCATGAGGTCTTGCACTTGTCTTTCAAGTTCATTAGTTTCCTCTTTACTTGCTCTATAAGATGCACGGTTTGGTAAAGAAGCGTCGGGCACCAAATCGATTTAATGCTCAATGCCTCTAATTGGTGAAAGGCCTTGTGGCAACTCTTCAGGCATCACTTCTTCAAATTCCTGTATTAGATCCTGAATACACTTTTTAAGATGTGATATGTATTGAGTAAGAATTAGTATTTCTTTCCTCATAAGGAGTAAACAAAAAGAAGTAGGGAAAGAAGTACTAGACTGTGCTACTAAAGAGAGCTTTTCTCACTGCCTTTTAAGACTATTTTTGGCTCTTTTGTGGCGTTCTTCTTTCTGATTTGTAGCTCTTTGAGTCTCGGAATTGCACCCTAAATTTGAGCCAAAATGCTCGAGTGGTTTGGGAGATAGCCCCGTTGTCGTCTCAGCTGCACTGCTTGATGTTGTCCAAAAATTTGAGCCAGAACGTCCGGGCGGAGACTGGGAAACGCCTGTGTTGCTTGTAGATGCGCCGGGTGTTGAGCGTTGCACCGGATCTTTGGCCGCAGAATCGGCCTCGTCCTTCTCTTCCTTGGCTCACCTAAGTTCCCTAGCTTGGTCCCTTCATACCTGGTCTTGTAAAACTTATTGGGGCGATAATGGTAGAAGAGAGACTCTCCTCCTGTCATAGTTAAACGAATAGGTATTAAGCATGTCATCATAAATAACTCTCCTATCGAATAACAATGGTCTACCTAACAAGATATGAGTGCATTCCATGTTTACCACATCACACATGATATCATCAACATAATTACCAATGGAAACACGGATTAAGCACTGGTGCGTTACAAGATTAGAACCATCTGAATCATTAATATCATTGAGGCCATAACTAGTAGCCCTAGGTTGAGTTTTTTAAATTGTAAGTGATCAACTACTTTAGCATTAATAATGTTACAACAACTACCACTATCAATTATCATGCGTAACACTTGATTCTTCACAGTACACCTAGTATGAAAAATATTTTCTCTTTGATCTAGCCTAGGTGTGTCTTGTAAAGTAAGAGTACGCATGGTTACCAAGGTTAGAGGCTGTTCGGTACAATCTGGTTTGATGGCCTCCACGTCCTCTTCTTCTTTTCCATTGTTCTCCTCCTCCATTTGGTTTGGAGGTATTTCTTCATCACTCACATATCCTCCATTAGTGGTAAGGAGAACTTGTTTCTAATGTGGACAATCCTTAGCATAATGACCTCTTCCTTGGAATTTATAACAAACTTTGTCACGTGCCCTTTGCTGCATTTGAGGTGCATTTGTGGGACGTCTGTTGCCTTGAGAACATGCTGGTTCAGGTAAGCTAAAAGCTCCCTTTTGCTACGGAGAAGGGTTAGAAGAATAATAATTCGAATTCGAGCTAGGATTAGGAGAATACCTCTTTGGTGTGTTCCAAGCTTCCTTCTTCTTCCTTTGTTGTTGCTCATAGAGTAGTTGGGCTGAATGCACTAATGTATTGAGATCCTTGATTTGTTAAATCTCAAGTGTGTCTTTAATGGATTGATTCAGTCCAGCCATGAATTGGGTCCTTAGAGACCATTGGGAATGATGAATTCCAGCCTTGAAGCTCAAATCTTCAAGCTCATTGAAGTACTCAGTTGGAGACTTGGTTCCTTGTTTGCATGTGACAACTTTAAGCCTCATGTGCTCGGTGTGTTCTTCTGGCACATACTTCTTTCTCATGACAAACTTCAATTGGCCCCAAGTTTCAATAGGTGGCAAGGCCTTTTGGATTCTATCCTCCTTCATTCGGAACCACCAATTTCTAGCGATCCCAACAAAGTGAATAACAACAACAACAACTTTCTCCCATTCTTTATAGCCAATGTGATCTAGAATGAAGTTTTTAGCTTGTTACCACTCTAGATACTTCTCCGGATTGAGCTCTCCGCTGAATGGCTCTATTTTAATCTTTAGATCATGCTTGCCAATTTGATTGACATTCTGATTTGTGTGGTTGTTGTTAGCTGGCCTTTGTACTCCATAAGTCGGTGGAATATCTTCTACAACCTCAACTTGGTTGTAAAAATCATCAAGGGGAGGATGCCACGTGCGTCTTTCTTCCCCGAGATAGCCATACGTCACATCACCAAAAGGATTGTTGTATTGTTTTTGTTGATGATGAGTGGCTTGAGGAAACCGAGCCGATTGCTGAGTATAGAGTTGTTCATGTGTAACCGGTGGTTGCCTTACCCCGTTGCCTCTTCCTCTACCTCGGCTGCCACTAGGTGAGTATTGGCCAAGTAGATCATGCTCTTCGTCTTCTACAAGTTGTTTGCCTTTGTTGCTAGCTGAGGCATTATTCAGGTCACTAGAAAGATCATTTGCAGGAGCAACTTTTTGACTTTCTTGAGATGCTTCTATCAATATGGCAAGTTGCTCCTCAATACGCTGCATTCTCGAGTTGACCGCCTCAGTTGCGACTTCTGCAGCTCATTGTTGCCCTTCTCTTACACACTAACTAATGGACAATCTAATGAAGTCGATTGCCTCCTTAGTGAGATTCAGTTCAACCGGGTTAGGCTCATTTGAAATCATCATTGTCCTGAAACACGCAAGAAAATGAGAGAGAGTAGTGTGTTCTAAAGCAAATCACAATAAGCAATATCACACCTTAATCAAGCCAAAACTTGCCTCAAAGCAATCAAATCAACTAATTCAGTTTTTGGGTTGAAATGAGGGAGTAAAGGTGTAAATATGGTATGCTAATGATAGATAAGGAAAATATGCAGTTCAAGCAAATAGCGAGTATGCAATAAGACAAGCAATGCAATATATCCCTTTATAAGCTTTTAAACACATGCAATCTCTCAATTGACCCTATGCAAGTTAATAAAGCCAATTTAAGCATGCAAGGACATAAATATGGTAGGCTAAAGTGACTTTTATTTCGTCACTAAATTTTCTTCAAAGTGATTTTTACTTAGCTACTTTTCTAGCAAGCAATCACTAGGGGTGAAAGTGGCTTGAAACTGGCTGGGGTAGATCACTTCGTTTTTCTCTTCTTCTTTTTTTGACTTTATGCACAAACTACTCTTGTGCTAGAATGAACAAAACAAAGCAAGGTAACTGATGCAAATAACGAATGCAAATAGGGAATAAACGAAACTGATTTTTTTATCTAAGTGATTTTAAACTACCAATGACACCAATTAGATGCCAAATTAACAAAGAAGAAAGGGGTAGGGTCGAATTTAATAGGATGCAATAGCAAAAATTAGCAAGTATTAAACAAGCAATATGAATCTCTATCAATCATGCAATATGAATGAAAAAATTCATAAAACTGTAGGAAAAACAATTGCTAATATATTATTGCAATTAAACTCAACCAATTCAACCACAATCATGCACAAAATCCCTTAAATATCTCCTAGGTAGTTAATTACTTGGGGGGCAAGCAATCAACAAGGGAATTAGGTTTAGGGTTTGCACAGGATTAGGGTTTGTGGTAGGGGTGTGTCGCGGCTAGGGTTAGGGTTTGAAGGGTTGGGGTTGGAGATCTAGGGTTAGGGTGGTGCGATTGTTGGGGTTAGGTTCGGACCAGGGTGGTGGAGGGTGCGGTGCCCTAGAGCGACACCAGATATGGGTGGTCCGACGGTGGTGGATGGTGGTGGTGGCAGAATTTGGTGGTTTGTGTAACACCCCGTCTTTACACTGGGCGCTACTCGGTAGTATACCACCATTTCTCCCAACCGAACCCAACCTAATGACACAGCCTTCAACGATTTGTTCCATCACTCGGCCGAGGTTCCATCATGGGTCCCTTGTCTTTACTTGAAACTAAAATAAAACAAGTCCCCGAAGGGTCAGCTACCACTCTAATCCAAGCTAGAATCCATACGGTACTAGTAAGACGTTAAAAACCAATGAAGTACCTAACACACACACAAGCAAGGTTCGCATGATTACAACATATATCAGTTCTAAATCCATACTTACTTTCCATATATCATAAACACAAACCACATATCAACCTTCCATACACATACACACATACAAATCCAAGCAGAACAATACAACCATTCTCTCACCATTCCATTCCATGACTCTTATCAACCCCACGCCCCAGGTGCCGAGGCGCGACCTCCCACCCTTCACAAGTCCATCCTTCTAACCCCGGGTCAAGCCTCCTCGGGAGCACTTTCCCAAAATACAGATAGCTTTACTTTTGAAGGGGCACGATTCTCTGTCACATAACCATACATAGCCTTCACTTCAACCCAGAGGACTACGCACATGGCCATGCCGAGAACGGTACCAACACAGAGAAAATATTTGAAAACTTCACATTCGATGAAAGCCCAATAAATCCTTTTGACATATATCATACACAAGTAAACCTTTTTCGTAGAACAATCACTGAGGGACTAGTTCCCCCAAAACAATCCTACAAGCACCACATGAAGTCTAACAAGTATTGAATGGAAACTGAGCAAGTCGAAAACGACTTACCTTGAGGACTAATTCCAAACGCCATGAAACCACTAATTATCATACAACGCGAAACCCCGTCTAAGACAGATAGCCTATCTTTGCCCTTCGTCTCTAATCACGACATAGGATTCACGCTCTTATATGCATATTTAAACCCCAATGAATAATAATAGCTTATTACCTCTTACAAACTCTAACCACAAAAACAACGAAAAGTCAGGATGCTTTATAACTTCTTTTGTATAATTCCAAATCATTTAAAACTTGACATGAATATACTAGATATATAAAAGAATATTTTTCTAGTTCAAACCTTTTTGGAAAAACTGGATCAAAGGTCTCCCTAATATCATTACAAAGCAATATCCTAAAATTACTCTAAAATCTTTTATCGAATATAAATCCAATATCAAAAACACCCTCAGAGAATTATAAATCGACTGATTTTCAAATCCAAATCAATTGTAAAGCCAGATCTGAAAATACTAGTATAATCCAAATAAACCATTAACAAATTTACCAAACAACGCCTGAACTCTAATATCCAACACGACAAACAAACCTTGCACGCAGGCTAAACCCTCTCTCTCTCTCTCTCTCTCTCTCTCTCTCTCTCTCTCTCTCGATCTTCTTCTTGCCTCCTCTCAAGAAATGTAGAACATGTACATATATAAGATAAGAAGAGGAAGTCGGCTAAATTTTAGAAATTTTTTGGTTTCCACCCTTAAATCTCTTTTACTACAAACTTTACCGTGAAATTATTATTAATTACTTTAAACATAAAAACTTTTCAAAATATAATTATTTTAAATTAAAAATTAAATACTTTTGTATATCCGAGATTACTTATAAGCTAAGTAATCCCAACACGAAATTCAAAAAGCGTAAAAATAGAATAAAAATATCGAAATATTCCCTAATATTACAGTTTGGTGAGGAAAAATTAAGCCTTTAGGTCTCAAAAATTTCAACTTGGTTAAAGGGGAGATTTTTGGGATCAAAAACTGAATTAAATTGACTAGAAAGCAAATTAAGGAAAGAAAATATTACTTGGAGAGACGCTGGAATATGGTACCACTTGATACGTGACTGCCTCAGAATGCTCCTTAGTAATCTTGTATATGACCCAACAAGTCCCGGTCTTGCCTTGTAACTTGATTTTCGATCCTATAAAGACGTCAAAGTCAGTAACTTGATGCGCAAGCGAAGATGATTTCGAAAGTAACTATGAACGAACACAAACAATTGATAAATTGAAACAATCAATTTGATAGTTCAATCAGATTAGTTGTAACACTAAATCTGATTGATTAACTAGATTGATCTTTAACAATCAAATCTAGAACAACCACAATTGACTAAGTAAATCAACCAATTCAAAGAAACAAACAAAGAGAGAGATCGATTGAGGAGAGAATGATGATCGAATGAGGCTGGTGATGTTCGAACTTGCAAGCATAAAATTTACACGTGTTTTGAGCCCAAAGACGAGATAAACCTTTCTTAGGGTTTATCTCATCTCAAGCTAATTTTATTAAACTGAGATTACAAAGTATAAATAGTAGAATACAAGAGTCTTCCTTGGAGAGCAAGGCACCCTTATGGCCGACCCTAATAGATAGAGAGAGGCCCATGTCTTGCTTCCCAAGATATAATAAAATATCTAAAGCTATAACAAACTAGATTCTCCTTAAATAAAAAAATCATGGCTGATTAATTTATTTCAGGAAAATATCCTAACAAACTTAAAATATCTTAAAGATAACAAAAAAGAACATAGGAGAGAGATTATCAACCAACTAATGTAAGCCTATTGATTGAAAATATCTCTAACAACTAAAAAACACACGCCTATCAAAATAAAATAAATAAAACTGATATTTTCCATATTTAGATTGGTCAAGTCAAAGAGTTGACTTTGACCCATGTAACAACTTATCTCACTCGGTCACTTACTAAATTCAGCTCTAAAGTGAGACAATCTAATACATGTTTCTAAATAAGGAAATAGTGTGAAACTTCAGCCCATATTATTAATCTATTGAATGCGGGCTTAGTTGATGCCGAATGCACGAGACCCATCTCGTCTTGCTTGAATATTCAACAACAGCTGCTAATCGAACTAAGATTGTTGATGTGCCTTGAACAATCTTCTTAGCACGACTCCTTGTGATTGGTCCGTCCGAAGGCACTCGAATCAACTCATTGACGTCGGTAGGAGACATGGATGCCTTCACTACATCAAATATCACTCCTAACTATGGCATTCGGTTTTTAGGTTCGAATTTATACTTTTATCTGATCGGTCTTGATTTTTTGGTGCATAATGTGCTTATTAGCTTGATACTATCCTCATTCTTTATGCTTATGCCTAGATGTCTTTAAAGTTCACTTGTTTTTTCTCATTTTGCCTTAAAAATAAATTGTGATCTAACATTGCACGTCAGGTGTTCGATGAAATGTCCGTGTAAATGTCACTCCTAAATGTGGCATTCGGTTTCTAGGTTCGAATTTATGCTTTCATTGGATCCATCTTGCGTTTGTAGTGCACATTGTTCTCATTAGCTTGATACTATCCTCATTCTTTATGCGTATGCCTAGATGTCTTTAAATGTCACTTGTTTTTTCTCCTTTTTCCTTTAAAATGACTTCTGATCTAACATTGCACGCCAAGTGTTCGATGAAATACTCATGTAAATGTCACTCCTAAATGTGGCATTCAGTTTTTATGTTCGAATTTGCTCTTATTCGATCGGTCTTGATTTGATAGTGCAGAATGTGCTTATTGCCTTGATACTATCGTCATTCTTTATACTTATGCCTAGATGTATTTAAAGTTCACTTGTTTTTTCACCTTTTGCCTTTAGAATGACTTGTGATCTAACATTGCACGCCAAGTGTTTGATGAAATTTCCATGTAAATGTCACTCCTAAAATGTGGCATTTGGTTTCTAGGTTCGAATTTATGCTTTTATTCGATTGATTTTGATTTTATAGTGCGAAATGTTCTTATTGGCTTGATACTATCCTCATTCTTTTTGCTTATGCCTAGATGTCTTTAAAGTTCACAAGTTTTTTCTCCTTTTCCCTTTAAAAATTGACTTGTTATCTAACATTGCATGCCAAGTGTTCGATGAAATGTCCATGTAAATGTCAGTGCTAAATGTAGCATTTGGTTTCTAGGTTCGAATTTGTGCTTTTATTATATACGTCTTGATTTTGTAGTACAAAATGTGCTTATTGGCTTTATAATATCCTCATTCTTTATGTTTGCGCCCAGATCTCTTTAAAGTTCACTTGTTTTTTCTCCTTTCGCCATTAAAATGACTTGTGATCTAACATTGCACGCCAAGTGTCTGATGAAATGTCCATGTAAATGTCATTCCTAAATGTGGCATTCGGTTTCTAGGTTCGAACTTATGCTCTTATTTGATCGATCTTGATTTTATAGTGCAGAATGTGCTTATTGGCTTGATACTGTCCTCATTCTTTATGCTTATGACTAAATGTCTTTAAAGATCACTTGTTTTTTCTCCTTTTGCCTTTAAAATGACTTGTGAACTAACATTGCATGTTAAGTGTTCGATGAAATGTTCATGTAAATGTCACTCCTAAATATGGCATTCGGTTTCTAGGATCGAATATGCAGTTATTCGATTGGCCTTAATTTTGTAGGGTAGAATGTACTTATTGGCTTCATGCTATCCTAAGGGCCTGGAAAAAAGCTAGAGAGGGAAACCTCTCTCTCTAGGGTTGACCAATCTTGACCACGTTTCTTTGGACAATTCTCGTAATCACGATAATGATTCCATCGATTTTGGTGTTGAGAGCAAAGATTCAAGGAAGGGACAGTAGATGCATCGAAATCCGATGTTTTCAAGGGCTCGAGTTCACAAACGAGCAGATCTGGCCAGGATGAGGCAACTCGTGGAGGTGTGAATACCGACTTTAGTGCGCTGCTGAACAAGATGTTGGATGTACTAGAAATTGAGGATATCCCCGAGGGTTTCTATGAGAGCTTAGATTCCGTTGATTTGGAAACCATAGAGTTGCTCGAATTGGCGGTCTCACAAGGCAAGGAGGCGCTAGAAGCCCTCCTCCTTGAATTTATCGAAGAAGGGGAGAACAAGGCAAGTTCTGAATTAGAAGGTAAGAAGAAGATGGAGGGCCGGTCCATGAGAAGTTGTCGCTTGAACCTACGAGAGTGGATCCGGATCTGGTTGAAGTGAAAGAGACCAACCCAGATCTGGCCGCACTTGATAGATCTGACCTAGCTACGACCAAAGTTCTTGGAGCCCTAGAAAGCCACGTTTCAGATCTGGGTAGCCACTTGGCGATTGAAGACTTAGCCACCATCTCACCGTCAACCTTTCTCTTCTCGGCTGGACGTAAGGCCTTGATGGCGGTCGAGTCGCCCTTTAACCACCTGGTCGGAAATAGTGGTGATGATTTCAACCGAAAATGAAGAAGCATCAGTGACCAGTTGCACGATGACAACCCCTGCTGCAGATGCCAATCTGATAGAATCCAGACCAGGTAAGTCACTTGTCAATGTTGTAGAAGAGTCGACTGATTTGTGTACTGCTGCTACTATAGTTGGTGTTTTGGAAACGAGCTTTATTCCTGATGATAATGATAATGCTGCTGGTGCATTGAATGAAAAGCTGGTGTCTAGACGTTTGATTAATCAATGTGATGATGGTACAAGTGTTTTTAATGCTATGATTGTTGCTGAAAAGGCTTGTGTTTCTGCTGATGTTGAGCTAAATGCTTATGGTAATTCCGCTGTTACAAAGTCTATCCCATCTACTACACATGTTGGTGCTAAAAAACAGCAGCCAAGCCCGGATTGTTCTACTACACAAGAAGCTGGTGTGGGAGATGGAAAACACAACACTAATTCAACAAATAATGGTGCACATGTGCTTATTGGCATGGGCATTGGTCTTGCTGCTGCCACGGAGGGAGAGGCAAATGGTAAGCTGAATAATTGTGATGCAAAAAAGAGCAGCACTTCAGCCACTAGTGTCTCCTTGGAAAACTCGAAAAATTCAGAAACACCTAGCCTTGAGAGGGTTGCTCAGATTGGAGACTCAACAGTGGGCAATATCATTGATCTGAATTTTCCCAAAGTAACAAATCAGGTCACTAAAGGTGTTCAGAAGCAACATACCAATACTTTGGAGGGCGATGTTGTTGTAATAAAAAGAGCCGAACAGAACTGCTCAAACTGTCCAAATAGTGCTCAACACCAAGCTGCAGCTGGAAATAGGAGAATTATGGAGGATGTTAGGCTGAAACCTTTACCCAACATTCCAAAAGATGTCTATAAATTCTCCATAGAAGAAATTGCAGACGCGGAGTTAGAATGGAGTGCCACCCTCATTGGTGTAGTCGTTGGAAGATTTGTGACCTTGGAAGCAATGAATGCTTTTGTGGTTGAAAATTGGAAAGTGGAAGTACCAAAAATATTCCTTAAAGATAATGGGGTAATGGTTTTCAAATTCAAGAGGGTGGAGGATCGTCAATGGGTATTAAATAGAGGACCATGGCTGTTGGAGGGCAACAAACCTCTTATTCTCAAAGAATGGCATACCTGCATGAGAATTGATTGGAGCAGCTTTGACTCAGTGCCCGTATCGGTAAAAATGTTAGATATAGACCCCATATTTCTATCCTCTAATCACATGCTAGAGGTAATTGGCAAAATGATTGGAAGACTCATAAGTATGGACCACATCAACAATGGAGTAGAGAAACTCTCCTATGCTCGTATGCTAGTGGAGGTCACAATAGAGGAAGCTAGAAGGGAAGAGGTGGTACTTGAATGTTACAACGGCTTGATTTATAAACATAAGGTAGAATTTGAATGGCTTCCATGGATGTGTGATGTTTGTAAGACCTTTGGGCACTCTACACGGTTTTGCCAAACAAAGAGGGCTGATAGAGAGGAAGGATGGACGACAGAGAAGATGTTAGAGAGAGCTAGACCCCGTCCAACCACTAATGTAAATCCACAAACTTCAAAAACTTGGGTACAAGTGGCAGTTAATAGACCAACTGGGATTATACAACAGCTCCAAGAAGGTTTTGATACCAAGTTGAGTCGGGCTACTTCAGAGAGACAAACAAAGGGACAAGGGTTGACAAACAAACTTTAGGCTGTTATAATATGGAGGGAGAAAGCGCGTCCACATGAGGCCAAAACTCAACAACCGCCTCAGCTGGAAGAACAAGGGGGAAATGAGACACAAAATGTCCATGTAAATGTAACTCCTAAATATTGAATTCGGTTTCTAGATTTTAATTTATGATTTTATTCGATCGGTCTTGATTTTTTAGTGCAAAATGTGCTTATTGGCCTGATACTAACCTCATTCTTTATGCTTATGCCTAGATGTCTTTAAAGTTTACTTGTTTTTTCTCCTTTTGCCTTTAAAATGACTTTTGATCTAACATTGCATGCCACATGTTCGATGAAATGTCCATGTAAATGTCACTCCTAAATGTGGCATTGGGTTTCTAGGTTCGAATTTATACTTTTATTAGATGCGTCTTGATTTTATAGTGCAGAATGTGCATATTATTTTGATACTATCCTCATTCTTTATGCTTATGCCTAAATGTCTTTAAAGATCACTTGTTTTTCGCCTTTTGCCTTTAAAATTAAACGTGTGATCTAACATTGCATACTAAGTGTTCGATAAAATGTCCATGTAAATGTCACTCCTAAATGTGGCATTCGGTTTATAGGTTCGAATTTATGCTTTGATTAGATACGTCTTGATTTTGTAGTGCAGAATGTGCTTATTGGTTTGATACTATCCTCATTCTTTATGCTTATGCCTAGATGTCTATAAAAATCACTTATTTTTCTTTTATTACCTTTAAAATTTGACGTGTGATCAAACATTGTCTGGTAAGTGTTTGATGAAATGTCCATGTAAATGTCATTCCTAAATGTGGCATTCGGTTTCTTGGTTCGAATTTATGCTTTTATTCGATCGGTTTTGATTTTATAGTGCATAATGTTCTTATTGTGTTGATACTATCCTCATTATTTATGCTTATGCCTATATTTCTTTAAAGAACACTTTTTTTTCTCCTTTTGCCTTTAAAATTTGACTTGTGATCTAACATTGCACACCAAGTATTCGATGAAATATCCATGTAAATGTCACTCATAAATGTGGCATTCGGTTTTTAGGTTCGAATATGCACTTTTTCGATCGGTCTTGATTTTGTAGTATAGAATGTTCTTATAGGCTTGATACTATCCTCATTCTTTATGCTTATGCCTAGATGTCTTTCAAGTTCACTTGTTTTTTCTCCTTTTGCGTTTAAAATGACTTGTGATCAAACATTTCACGACAAGTGTGCGATGAAATGTCCATGTAAGTGTAACTCCTAAATATGAAATTCGGTTTCTAGGTTTGAATTTCTACTTTTATTCGATCGGTCTTGCTTTTATAGTGTAGAATGTGCTTATTGGCTTGATACTATCCTCATTCTTTATGCTTATGCCTAGATGTCTTTAAAGTTCACTTGTTTTTTCTCCTTTTGTCTTTAAAATGACTTGTGATCTAACATTGTGTTGGAGAATATAGGGTATGCATGCAATCGTATTAACATGTTTACATTGTTTTGTTGAAGGAAAATCGACCCTTGTAGATCCATTGGATAATCAAGGCAATACGAGTAAACTTATTGAAGAGTAGTCTCGTGGTTGTTGCCCCTAAAGGCAAACACCATCGACCCCTTATTCATATTAAGTTACTTGACTTGGATAATGCTACGAGTCACGAGATTAGATCCCGATTTCCTTATATTGCTCCTATTCCATGCCAAGGGTTGTGCAATAGCGTTGTGAGATAAAACGTAACAAACGAACCAATGGACGTGTTGGCAAGACACATCCATTGAGAAAAAGTGTACCTTATTCGAGTTCCATGATTCATCTTCGATCTTGACTTGAACGAAGTCTTCTTCCATAGACATTTTGGGTTCGTCCTTTACTCGAACATACTGCCCTTCCAACGCCTCTTGAGGTTCCTTCCTTGATGTAGAAGATCGATCCATGATGCCTCACTTGAACTTGAAACACTCGTGTGTTTGCACTCAAAACCCGACAAGATATTCTAGATTATTGCGTGGTTTTCTTCACCGATTTCTTTGGGACAAGTGTTCTGATTTTTCTCACGTGTTTCATGCCTCAAAATGGCTGACAATTCACCCTTAAATAGGCGTGAGAAACCTGACCAAAAACTGCCTTGGAGGCGGTTACCAATCGGTTGCACAAGTGTGTGGCCGAGAGCGATTTTACGAGAATCGGTTGTAACTTCTCTCCCTCTCTCCTTGTCATCATTTGGGCGTCCAAATACAGACCCCCTTAGACTCCAAAAGGCTTATAAATCCAGCCTGTAATGGCCCAAGAGAGAAGCCCAAAAATCAATCCAAAAGGCCCATGTACACGGCCCAAAACGCAAGGCACCAGGACCATGCCATACGCACATGCTTGCGGCCCAACAGCCCATAGGCGCGCCCCATGGGCCGGCCCACCTAGCCCACCACCTAGATAGAATAGCTAGGTCCCTAGCTAGGTCACCTAGGTAGTGTCACTACCCCTTAGCTTCATGAGCTAGCATCTAGCTAGTTGACCTGGCTTGAGCTGCGTTTGAGCTAGTTGAGCTGACTTTCTAGCTCGTTGAGCTAACTTGAGCTAGTGTCAGCTAAATTGAGCTTAATGAGCTAGTTCCTAGCTACATGAGCTTCTTATAAAGCTTATACAATAAGTCTAAAGCTTGTACAAGCTCCAAGAACTAACTCTGAGCTAGTATGAAGTTTCTAAACTCCTTTCTAGCATACATAGCCATGTGCCAATCTAAACATAAGCCTTAGTTCTTTCTTAAAGCATTCTCCAAGCTAAAGTTAAGCTTCCTAACTTCATTAGAATATGCACAAAGCTATAAGACTCAATTACAAAGCTCAAATACTTACCTTGGCCTAACAACTAGTGCTCGACGCCATGGGCCAATGCCCTAGGCGCGACGCAAGCTCCACCGCAGCCACGTATGTGCGTCGCTAGCCTTTCCGCAGCCTTGTCGTGCCATTGCACCACCCTAGGCGCGCCTCTACATGTCGTGACTTGAACCTCAAGTTCAACCCTTAGGCGCGCCACACCATCCAAGCCTCGAATCCTCAAGACCGAGTCCTCGCCGCGCCACGCCCTAGCATCGTACCGTTGCACCGCGCCGACTCTGAGCTACGCCTACGCCAAGGCGCGCCTTTGCCTAAGACTGTAGCACTCGAGGTCACTAACCTTGGTGTTGGTGTGCAATCTACTTTTGGATTATTTCAAAATGACAACTCTTTACAACACATCATGGAAAGTCACATATGTCAATTCCCAATCGACATTACCATTAAGACTTATTAAACCTCAACATGCTCTTATAGGGATTTGATGACTTGACACAAATCACCAACACATTGCATGCCAAGTTTTCGATGAAATGTCCATTTAAATGTCACTCCTAAATGTGACATTCGGTTTCTAGGTTCGAATTTATGCTTTAATTAGATACGTCTTGATTTTGTAGTGCAGATGTGCTTATTGGCTTGATATTATCCTCATTCTTTATGCTTATGCCTAGATATCTTTAAAGTTCACTTGTTTTTTCTCCTTTTGCCTTTAAAATTTGACTTGTGATCTAACATTGCATGCCAAGTGTTCGATGAAATGTCCATGTAAATGTCACTCCTAAATGTGGCATTCGGTTTCTTCGTTCGAATTTATGCTTTTATTCGATCGATCTTGATTTGGTAGTGCAGAATGTGCTTATTGGCTTGATACTATCCTCATTCTTTATGCTTATGCCAAGATGTCTTTAAAGATCACTTGTTTTTTCTCCTTTTGCCTTTAAATTTTGAATTGTGATTTAACATTCCACGCCAAGTGTTCGATTAAATGTCCATGTAAATGTAACTCCTAAATATTGCATTCGGCTTCTAGGTTTGAATTTATGCATTTATTCGTTCGGTCTTGATTTTGTAGTGCAAAATATGCTTATTGGCTTGATACTATCCTCATTCTTTATGCGTATGCCTAGATGTCTTTAAAGTTCACTTGTTTTTTTTGTCATTTTACCTTTAAAATGAATTATGATCTAACATTTATCACCAAGTGTTCGATAAAATTTGCATGTAAATGTAACTCCTTAATATGGCATTCGGTTTCTAGGTTTGAATTTATGCTTTTATTCGATCGGTCTTGATTTTGTAGTGCAGAATGTGCTTATTGGCTTGATACTATCTTCATTCTTTATGCTTATGCCTAGATGTCTTTAAAGTTCACTTGTTTTTTTCTCCTTTTGCCTTTAAAATGACTAGTGATCTAACATTATGCGCCAAATGTTCGATGAAATGTCCATTTAGATGTCACTCCTAAATTTGGCATTCGATTTCTAGGTGTGAATTTATACTTGTATTAGTTACGTCTTGATTTTGTAGTGCAAAATGTGTTTATTGGCTTGATATTATCCTCATTCTTTATGTTTATGCCTAGATGTCTTTAAAGATCACTTGTTTTTTCTCCTTTTAGCTTTAAAATTGACGTGTGATGTAACATTGTACGCCAAGTGTTCGATGAAATATCCTTGTAAATGTCACTCCTAAATGTGGAATTCGGTTTTTGGGTTCAAATTTGCTCTTATTCGATCAGTCTCGATTTTATAGTGCAGAATGTGGTTATTGGCTTGATACTATCCTCATTTTTTATACTTATGCCTATATGTCTTTAAAGATAACTTGGCTTGTGATCTAACATTTTTATAGTGCAGAATGTTCTTATTGGCTTGATTCTATCCTCATTCTTTATGCTTATACCTAAATGTCTTTAAAGTTCACTTGGTTTTTTCTCCTTTTGCCTTTAAAATGACTTGTGATCTAACATTGCACGCCAAGTGTTCGATGAAATGTCCATGTAAATGTCACTTCTAGATGTGGCATTCGGTTTCTTGGTTCGAATTTATGCTTTTCTTAGATACGTCTTGATTTTGTAGTGCAGATGTGCTTATTGGCTTGATACTATCCTCATTCTTTATGCTTATGCCTAGATGTCTTTAAAGTTCGCTTGTTTTTTCTCCTTTTGCCTTTAAAATTTGACTTGTGATCTAACATTCCATGCCAAATGTTCGATGAAATGTCCATGTAAATGTCACTCCTAAATGTGGACTTCGGTTTCATGGTTCGAATTTATGCTTTTATTCGATCGATCTTTATTTGGTAGTGCAAAATGTGCTTATTGATTTGATACTATCCTCATTCTTTATGCTTATGCCTAGATGTCTTTAAAGATCACTTGTTTTTGTCCTTTTGCCTTTAAAATTTGACTTGTGATTTAACATTGCAAGTCAAGTGTTCGATTAAATGTCCATGTAAATGTAACTCTTAAATATGGCATTCGGCTTCTAGGTTTGAATTTATGCTTTTATTCGTTCGGTCTTGATTTTGTAGTGCAAAATGTGCTTATTGATTTGATACTATCCTCATTCTTTATGCTTATGCCTAGATGTCTTTAAAGATCACTTGTTTTTGTCCTTTTGCCTTTAAAATTTGACTTGTGATTTAACATTGCAAGCCAAGTGTTCGATTAAATGTCCATGTAAATATAACTCCTAAATATGGCATTCGGCTTCTAGGTTTGAATTTATGCTTTTATTCGTTCGGTCTTGATTTTGTAGTGCAGAATATGCTTATTGGCTTGATACTATCCTCATTCTTTATGCTTATGCCTAGATGTCTTTAAAGTTCACTTGTTTTTTCTCCTTTTGCCTTTAAAATGACTTGTGATCTGACATTGCATGCCAAGTGTTCGATTAAATGTCCACGTAAATGTAACTCGTAAATGTGGCATTCGGTTTCTAGGGTCGAATTCGTGCTTTTATTAGATACGTCTTGTTTTTGTAGTGCAGAATGTGCTTATTGGCTTGATATTATCCTCATTCTTTATGCTTATGCCTAGATGTCTTTAAAGATAACTTGTTTTTTCTCATTATTTCTTTAAAATTTGACTTGTGATCTAACATTGTACGCCAATTATTTGATGAAATGTCCATGTAATGTAACTCATAAATATGGAATTCGGTTTCTAGGTTTTAATTTATGATTTTATTCGATCGGTTTTGATTTTGTAGTGTAGAATGTGCTTATTGGCTTGATACTATCCTCATTCTTTATGCATATGCCTAGATGTCTGACTGGCTTAAAGTCGTCGTGCCAAATCAAAGATAAATCCCTAGTTACACAACTAGTATAGTCGGTAAGTCGGGGTCGAACCCAAGAGACACTTGTATCCTAAGTTTTATTATTATCAACTCAAAGAAGTAACAAAGGGGGGATTTTTGGTATTTTAATCTAAAACTAGGAAAATTAAAGCAAACAAGACAAACAAACAGAGCAAAGGTTGGATTTTTATCAATTAGGGAAAACAATTCTATTCAAGTATTCACTTTTCTTCCTCAAGTTATTGATCCTTGATTCAAACAAGTTATTTCTTTCAGTTATTCCTATCCTGATCAGAATTATAACATGGCAACGAGACATGCAACTTAACATCCAAACAATTCATGAAACGATCATAAATAATAAGGATATTAGCATTAAGAACAAGGATAAACAGGATACATGCAATTGAATTCCAACGAGTCAAACAATCAACATGCATTCAAATCTCTTCTCAATTGTTTTAGTCCAACGAGTCCTTAATCAATTGAGTTGGTACAAAGATTAGGCTTTGCTACGAGAAAACCTAGATCTAGCAATAGATAATATCAATTCCAACAAGTTGGCCAGACAAGCAGAAATCAACACAATCAATAATAATTAAGCACAAGAGAATTGAAATAACCTGTAGAAATAAACCTGAATAGACGAATCTCACAACAACTTGAGTCTGAAAAGCTTCAAGTAGAATAGAATATAAAGAGTTTAGTTCTCCATAAGAGAGAAAAACACAAAGTCTGAAATTAGGTCTAGCAGAATATCTCAAACAAAGGCTGAAAACTAAACTTAAATAGTCTCGACAAATATCGGAATAAAAACATAAAAGGCAACTAAAATAAAAGATAAATAGATAGATAAAACGTCGCCTCGGATCTTGCTGACGTGGACTTCCACGACCGCGGTGAACAACCTCCGCGACCGCAGACTACAGAATCCTCCTCCAAGTCAACGTTGACCCGCGACCGCGGCCTTAAGCCACCGCGATCGCGACATTGAGTCTTGGCTCCACCGCGGACTGCTCAACTTCGCGGCCTTCACTTCTCGATCTTCTAGTCCCGACTTCAATTCTTCCAATTTTCTTCAAGTCTTCGGTCTTCTACTCATATATCGTTACAAGCACTAAATGGACCTAAATCTATACATAAAATGTATTAACTAGTCCTAATTATGCTATATGAAATACAGCATATCAAATTCCCCCATACTTAGACCTTGCTCGTTCTCGAGTAAGCTCAAAAAATAAAATCCAACATGACAAATCAACAAAGGTCTACAGACAGTAATGGGAGAAAATGATCTAAAACTAGAAAACACTCAATATAATCTCACAACCCGAACCCATGTAGAGAAATAATGAGCCAAAAACATGAAAGCTCAAATCACACACCTCACAGATACAAGATATAACACTCAAACTCCAAAAAATGTAGAGCAACCTTGGATCTACCCGACATCTAAAATGTAATCCCCAAACCCCAAAGTAGAATATTATCCTAAACACTCTGATTTTACCACTCATTCTACTTAGGCGCCCTTTCGGGTTTTCACCTAATCACTCTTTTCATTTTTCTCTTAGGTATGCTCACAATTGCTCACATCTCTCATTAACCTCTTATTACCCCAGCCTAATGCTGGTCCGGGTTACCTGCTTATTACTTGAGCCGTCCTTTCGGGTTTTCAGCTCATCCCAGGATTTTTATGCCTTTTTCTGAATTTTTTTATGGCTTTTTTATTTTTATTATTTTTTTTAAGTCTGAAATGCAAAAACTTAAATGCATCTGTACATATATACAACAGTGAGTGCTCCCTCCCCCATACTTAAACCTTTCATTGCCCTCAATGAAATAAAGACAAATCAGATAAAAATAAACGAAAGGGAAATCAGGAGACTCACTGTGAAGGACCTGGCAGTGGAAAATGCTGAGGGTATTGAGGCCAATAATGTTGATAAAATGCCTCCTGTCGCTCCCTCATCTGATCCATGGTGAGGGACATGTCTCTGACATTCCTCCCTACATCTGCTAATGTACTCCTCATACTGGCCTGCTCTCTGATAAAATAATCCTGTCGACTAGCCATAGAATCAAGCCTCATACTCAAGTGCGCCATAGCAGAAGTCATCCCCTCATACCATTCTGGAGCATCCCCATCACCAGAAGGACTAGCCTCATGCTGTCCTTGCGGAGACTCATCATACTGCTCATAGTCGTCCTCCTCCTCTTCATCCTCTACTGCCATCACATCAGACTCCAAATAATAATCAACAGCTGCCACCTCAACTCCAAACTCCCTAGGCAGACGTAAATAAGCATCATGATCCCTACCACAATGCCAGATCCAACCTCCATTCTCACCCTCAGATAAACACTTGGCCTTCTTCAGTTGTGACAGATCAAAGCGAATCCCACCACCTACTACCACTCTATATTTGCCCCGTATAACATCCAAGCTCACAAAACGCAAGGCTATCAGAGTAACCAACCCTCCAAAAGTAATCTTCCCGGACTGAGACCGGGCCTTCCTCACAGCTTGTAAAAACAATGTCACCCAATCAGGGACCACAGGTTGATCCCCCATCAAACACCACATCATAGAAACATCCTTAGCAACCATCTTATTAACTTCTCCATTCCCTAAAAAGGTGTTAGAAATCACCTTATGACAAAGCCTCAGCCCCGGATGAACAATACTGTAATTCTGTAACCTAGGGCCAAGACTATACGGGGTGTGGGTCACTGCAGTCCAGAAATGCATCGCCCCCGCGTTATCCTCAATATCAGCCGAACCAGCTATAGGCTGACTCGTCACCCCAAAACACTCACCTAACTGATTCCTAGTCATGGAGTAATTCCTCTCAAGCAATCTAAAACTAATACTCCCATCATCAAGCTCTCTGTAAGTAACCAGAAATTCCAATACTAGAGGCTTATATGTATATGCATGCAAAGGAATCAAACCACCTAAGCCACCCCGCTGTAATAACTGCTGAACCGACTCATATAAACCCAACGTATGCAATGTCGGTTCATGAAAAAATTTAGTAGACAGCATGATTTTTCTATCAATTTCATTCCACAATGCCTTTTCATCCCTACTCAACCTAACTGGATACGCCATAGAAACAAATAAACCGAAGAAGGGCAAAATCAAACTCACAAAGTGAAATTGTGGATTCTGTTGGGGTCCGCGGGCGCGGAACCTGGTCACCGCGATCGCGGAAGGCAGTTCTCCGCGGGATCTGGTTTTTTCGCTCGCGGTGGCTTCGCAGCGTCTTGCTAATGGGAAATCCGAGAGGAATGAGTGGATTTGGAGAGTTTTTGAGGGAGATTTGGAGAATTTTTTTTTGGATTTTAGATGGGGATTTGAGGGTTATTGAGTGGGAATTTGGAAGTCGGATTTGGGTTTAGAATGGCGAAAGGATTAAGGAAACGGGTTTGATTTTGATTTTTGTGGAGTTGGAAAAATTGGGTTTGAGAGCTTGAGAGCTTGTAACAATGGAGGTTTGGTAATGGAGGGGGAATGAAGGTAGAAGAAGAAGGTGAGAAGAGGGTAGGGTCGGCCGGTAGGTGAGGGGTAGAACCGGAATTTCCGTCAAATCCTTCTAATTTTTTTTTATTATGTCTCGCGGATGAACAGTACCGCGATCGCGGTGAAGGACCCCCGCGATCGCGGACCTGTGTTCTAGTACCTGTTCGCCTTTTTTTGTGTATTTCGAGGAATAAATTCCCCAAAATATTTTTGTTCTTTCGAACCTAGTACCTGCATGTTAGTCCGGCAAGATTGAAAGGAAACCAAACTAAAACTAAAAACTAAAAAAAACTATTCAAAATGATAAAATAAAATAATAAACAGAAAACTTACCTCGGGTTGCCTCCCGAGCAGCGCCTCTATTTAATGTTGTTGGCCCGACATTTGAGCCCTTTTATTTAGCACCGGAATTTGGATCGGTAAGATCCAACTCTTCTAATACTTCTTGGCTGACTCCCTCATGATATTTCTTCAGTCTCTGACCATTAACTTTAAACACATTTTGAGAGTCCCCATCCAATAATTCCACAACCCCATCTGAAACGGAGTTTGTCTGGGAAGAGTGTGAGACGGGACTGAAATAGGAGGACCTTGTTTCCAACTTTGAACTCCTTCCTTTAGGATGTTTTTGTCATGCCATGCTTTCGTTTTGTTCTTGTAATTCACAGCATTATCATAGGCATCCAATCTCAACTCTTCCAATTCTGGCAATTGTAATTTCCTGAACTCTCCATTCTCTTTAATGTTGAAATTGCACTTCTGGACCGCCCAATAAGCTTTATGCTCAAGCTCAACCGGCAGGTGACAACCTTTGCCATAAACCAATCTCAAAGCAGACATCCCGATGGGTGTCTTGTAAGCAGTACGGTAGGCCCATAAAGCATCATTGAGTCTCAAACTCCAATCTTTCCTGTTAGGCGCCACCGTCTTTTCCAGAATAGATTTTATCTCCCTGTTGGACACTTCAGCTTGTCCATTGGTCTGGGGATGATAGGCTGTAGATCTTCTGAGTGACATGGTACTTTTTCAATAAAGCGCTCACAGTCTTGTTGCAAAAATGCGTACCCCTGTCACTTATTAGAGCTTTTGGAATCCCAAATCTGGAAAAAATGTTGTCCTTAAGGAAACCTGCAACTTCTTTTGAATCATCAGTTCTGGTGGCCTTTGCTTCCACCCACTTGGGAACATAGTCCACCGCAAGTAAAATATACAGATTCCCATAGGACGAAGGGAAGGGTCCCATAAAATCAATGCCCCAAACATCAAAAACTTCACAGAATATCATGCGAGATTGAGGCATCTCATGTCTTTTAGAAATATTACCCACCCTTTGACAACGATCACATGATTACAAAAAGCATAAGCATCTCTAAAAATATGAGGCCAATAAAATCCAGCTTCTAAAATTTTCCTAGCAGTTTTATTAGTCCCAAAATGACCCCCACATGCATAGGAATGACAAAAAGAAATGATAGATTGTACCTCAGAATCCGGAACACACCATCGGATTACCTGATCTGTGTAGTGCTTCCATAAATAAGGATCATCCCAGACATAAAATCGGGATTCATGACGAACCTTGTCCTTCTGGGCCTTGGTAAAAGTAGGTGGGAACTCCCCCGAGACGAGGTAGTTGACAATATTTGCATACCATGGCCGGAATGAATGGATCCCAAAAATGAATTCTTCAAATCGAGGCTTAGAATCGCTATCGAACTCAGCTCCGCGGGCGCGGCCGATGTTCCGCGATCGCGGCCCAGTTTCAGCAGAATCACTGGTCTCAGATACAGATCCGCGGGCACGGGACCCCTTCACCACGATCGCGGAATTGCTGTTTCGAACTTCGAACAATGTTTCGTCAGGGAAACGTCCTTGAATCTGATCTTGGCTTCCTGGCGTATTTTCCTCGTGCACAAGCCGACTTAGATGATCAGCCACCAGATTCTCAGCTCCCTTTTTGCCTCTGATCTCTATATCAAACTCACTCAGCAGGAGAATCCATCTAATCAGTCTTGGCTTAGCCGCCTTTTTCGTCATTAAATAACGAAGCGCTGCATGGTCTGAATATACTATCACCTTTGTCCCCAAAAGATACTGTCTAAACTTCTCCAAAGCAAACACTACAGCAAGCATTTCCTTTTCAGTGGTGGAGTAGTTTCTTTGGGCATCATTTAAGGTCATAGAAGCGTAATGTATAACATGGGATGCTCTATCTTCTTTTTGACCCAAAACAGCCCCAATAGCGTAGTCACTTGAATCACACATGATCTCAAAAGGTTGAGACCAATTTGGGGCTTGAATTATTGGTGCACTTGTTAGGCGTGTTTTCAGCTGATCAAAGGCCTTTTTGCATGCCTCATTGAAATCAAAGGGCACCTCCTTTTTCAACAAATCACATAATGGGGCCGAGATCTTGGAAAAGTCTTTAATAAACCTGCGATAGAATCCTGCATGGCCTAAAAAAGAACGCACTTCACGCACATTAGTAGGATAAGGCAAGGACTGAATGATATCAATCTTTGCCTTATCGACCTCAATACCCCTGGATGACACTATATGACCTAAAATGATGCCTTGCTCAACCATAAAGTGACACTTCTCAGAGTTTAGAACCAAATTGGTTTCTACACATCTTTGAAGGACTAAAGAAAGATGGTTTAAACAGGCATCAAAGTCATCACCATGTACTGTAAAGTCATCCATAAAAACCTCAATAAAATTCTCAATATACTCAGAAAAGATTCTTACCATACACCGTTGGAATGTACCAGGTGCGTTACACAATCCGAATGGCATTCTGCGGTATGCAAAAGTGCCAAACGGACATGTAAATGTCGTTTTCTCCTGATCCTCCGGTGCAATAGCAATCTGAAAATACCCTGAATAGCCATCTAAAAAGCAATAATAGGAACGACCGGCAAGTCACTCAAGCATTTGATCAATGAATGGCAAGGGAAAGTGATCTTTTCTGGTTACCGCATTCAGCTTACGGTAATCAATGCAGACTCTCCAACCAGTCTGAACTCGTGTGGGGACTAATTCCCCATGCACATTTTCTACCACTATGATTCCGCCCTTCTTGGGCACAACTTGGTTCGGACTAACCCACTGACTATCAGAGATGGGATAAATCATACCTGCCTGTAGGAGCTTCAGTACCTCCTTTTTGACTACCTCCATCATAGGTGGGTTGAGCCTTCTCTGCGGCTGTCTGGATGGCTTGGCACCATCGTCTAGGAGGATCCTATGCATACATGTAGAAGGACTAATCCCTTTAATGTCAGCAATGGTCCATCCTAGAGCTGTCTTGTGCGCTCTCAGTACCTGCACTAGTCTTTCTTCTTGCTCCTTGGACAGTTTGTTGGAAATAATGACAGGCAAAGTGTCACCATCTCCAAGAAAAGCATATTTTAAATGCTCAGGAAGCTGTTTAAGCTCAATTTCAGGTGCCTGTACTACAGAAGGAAGCAATTTCTCGCTAGGGAGAGTTAGTGGTATGGGCCCAATGGCCAAAGCATCAGCAGAAGTGTCATAGCATGCATTAAGATTAGCAAAAATTTCATGATATCTCTCAGGTAATTCATAATCTGAGCATGCAGGATCTATGTCATTTTCTAGAACAGATTGCAACCATCTACACAAGTAGTATCAAAAACATCTTGTACAATCTGATCAATTACATCAACTGAGCATAGAGAGTGATCATCCTGGGGGTATTTCATAGCATTATCCATACTATATTCAAATTTCTCCCCATCAAATTCCATAGTTAGGACACCTTTACACATATCAATTTTTGTTCTAGCAGTTTTCATGAAAGGACGTCCTAATAGAATGGGTGCAACATGCACATCATGATCCATATCAAGCACATAAAAATCAGCAGGGAAAATCAGATTATCTACCATAACAAGGACATCTTCAACAACCCCTTTTGGGTAAACTGTAGATCTATCAGCTAATTGAACAATAACACCAGTTTCATGCAAGGGTCCTAGGCCTAGTGAAGTGTAAACAGAGTAAGGCATAACATTAATAGAAGCTCCTAAATCAAGCATGGCTTTATCTATTTTAGTTTCTCCTATTATGTAGGGAATGCTGAACATGCCTGGATCACTGCACTTTTTAGGCATGCGCCTTTGAAATACAGCAGAGACATGTTCACTGGCCTTAACTTTCTGTTTCCCTTTTAATTTTTGGTTCCTTTTGATAGTGCATAATTCTTTTAGAAATTTAGCAAAACTAGGAACACTTTTAATTAGATTGAGCAAAGGGATATTTACCTCACACTTGGAAAACGTCTCAAAGATCTCCTTGTCATTCTCTGGCTTCCTTGTGTCTTTCAGTGCTTCAGGGAAAGGAGGGGGTGGCTTCTGAGAAACCATAGATGGGAAATCTGGGCGAACGTAAGCATTTTCGGGCTCAGCTACAGATCCACGGGCGCGGTCGAGAGGATCCCGCAGTCGCGGAATTTCGGGTTTTTCAGAATCCGATTTTTCACCGTCTCCACGATCGCGGAGGTTGGTCACCGCGGGCGCGGAGGATTCGTCCAGAATCACCATGCTCTCAGTTGGGGTTCCGCGATCGCGGGGACTGTTCACCGCGGGCGCGGAATCGGTCTTCAGAAAATCGTAACTGTCAGCTCGTGGATCATCATTCACCTCTACGTCCCTGTTTAGCTCTTTTCCACTTCTTAATGTGAAAGCACTCATATTCTCCCTTGGATTTATGGGTTGTGCTGGCAATTTTCCAGAATCTCTGGCCTCTATCTTGCTTACCGCATTAGCCAGTTGACTGATCTGAATCTCTATATTCTTGATACTGGCTTGTGTCTGAGTCTCTATATTCTTGATACTGGCCTGAGTATTCTGTCCTATCTGATCTACCGTGTTGGCTAGCCTTGCAAACATCTCTTCAGCATTGAAGGAGTTGTTCTGATTTTGAACTAGAGAACTAGGAACATATGGTGGCCTGGGTTGCTGATTTCCCCCTTGATTATTGTATTGGGGCTGATTCTGATTCCCATATCTAAGATTTGGATGACGTGCCCAGCCTTGATTATATGTATTAGAATAGGGATCAAGACGAGGTCTAGGAGGTCCATAGCCTCCTACAACATTAACCTCAGCCTGAGGTTCCTGGAGTTGTGGACATGCATCAGTAGGGTGAAGTGTATCAGCACAGATTTCGCATGCCTTTAGTTGTTGAGGGGTTCTTGACAGCATGAACCTCTTCATCATATCTTTCAACTCTACCATCTCAGCTTTTATAACAGACGAGGAGTCCACAACATTGACTCCTTTAGTGCCAATTCTTTTGTTGAATTGCCTTGAGTTCTCAGATAGCTCAGAGAAGAGCTCAAGGGCATCTGCTGGTGTCTTATTCATCAGGCTCCCACCACAAGCTGCATTCACCATTCTACGCTCTTCATCCAATAATCCACCAAAGAAATACAGTACCAGATCTTGATCAGAATACCCATGATATGGACAGTTGGCACACAATCTCTTGAATTGCTCATGATAATCATACACACTCTCCTCAGCCTGTTGCTCAATGTTGCTCAAGCTCTTCTTCAGACTGTTCTGTTTGGTGGCAGGGAAGTATTTCTCCAAGAACGCCGCTTTCATCTTATTCCAGGTATTTATTGATCCTGGAGAAAGATAGTAGAGCCACTCATTGGCTGAATCCTTCAGAGAGAAAGGAAACGCCCTCAGCTTGATCTGGTCTTCAGTTACATCAGCGGGCTTCATACTTGAACAGACCTGATCAAATTCAGCAAGATGCTTGTTTGGATCTTCTCCACCATGCCCATGGAATTGGGGTAGAAGATGGATCAAACCCGATTTCAACTCAAACTTAACACCGTCATTCAGCGCAGGAAAGTCAACAGCCAGGGGTTGCTGTTGAAAGTTTGGGGCAGTTAACTGCCTCAAAGTTTGATCTCCCATTGTCTCAGTTTCAGCAGAATCCAAGTTGAAAGGTAATTCACGGAGTTGTTCCCGAGCTTCACGTCTCAACCTGGAAAGAGTCCTTTCGATTTCTGAATCAAGAGGCAAAATAGAAGAATCAGTAGCACAAGTGTGGACCATAAACTAGGGCCCACACCAGAGTTGGTAGCAATAAAAACTTAGAATGAAACAAAAGTGTCCCCGACAACGGCGCCAAAATTTGACTGGCTTAAAGTCGTCGTGCCAAATCAAAGATAAATCCCTAGTTACACAACTAGTATAGTCGGTAAGTCGGGGTCGAACCCAAGAGACACTTGTATCCTATGTTTTATTATTATCAACTCAAAGAAGTAACAAATGGGGGATTTTTGGTATTTTAATCTAAAACTAGGAAAACTAAAGCAAACAAGACAAACAAACAGAGCAAAGGTTGGATTTTTATCAATTAGGGAAAACAATTCTATTCAAGTATTCACTTTTCTTCCTCAAGTTATTGATCCTTGATTCAAACAAGTTATTTCTTTCAGTTATTCCTATCCTGATCAGAATTATAACATGACAACGAGACATGCAACTTAACATCCAAACAATTCATGAAACGATCATAAATAATAAGGATATTAGCATTAAGAACAAGGATAAACAGGATACATGCAATTGAATTCCAACGAGTCAAACAATCAACATGCATTCAAATCTCTTCTCAATTGTTTTAGTCCAACGAGTCCTAAATCAATTGAGTTGCTACAAAGATTAGGCTTTGCTATGAGAAAACCTAGATCTAGCAATAGATAATATCAATTCCAACAAGTTGGCCAGACAAGCAGAAATCAACAGAATCAATAATAATTAAGCACAAGAGAATTGAAATAACCTGTAGAAATAAACCTGAATAGACGAATATCACAACAACTTGAGTCTGAAAAGCTTCAACTCGAATAGAATATAAAGAGTTTAGTTCTCCATAAGAGAGAAAAACACAAAGTCTGAAATTAGGTCTAGCAGAATATCTCAAACAAAGGTTGAAAACTAAACTTAAATAGTCTCGACAAATATCGGAATAAAAACATAAAAGGCAACTAAAATAAAAGATAAATAGATAGATAAAACGCCGCCTCAGATCTTGCTGACGTGGACTTCCGCGACCGCGGTGAACAACCTCCGCGACCGCGGACTACAAAATCCTCCTCCGAGTCAACGTTGACCCGCGACCGCGGCCTTAAGCCACCGCGATCGCGGCACTGATTCTTGGCTCCACCTCGGACTGCTCAGCTCCGCGGCCTTCACTTCTCGATCTTTTAGTCCCGACTTCAATTCTTCCAATTTTCTTCAAGTCTTCGGTCTTCTACTCATATATCGTTACAAGCACTAAATGGACCTAAATCTATACATAAAATGTATTAACTAGTCCTAATTATGTTATATGAAATACAACATATCAATGTCTTTAAAGTTCACTTGTTTTTTTGTCATTTTACCTTTAAAATGACTTATGATCTAACATTTATCACCAAGTGTTCGATAAAATTTCCATGTAAATGTAACTCCTTAATATGGCATTCGGTTTCTAGGTTTGAATTTATGCTTTTATTCGATCGGTCTTGATTTTGTAGTGCAGAATGTGCTTATTGGCTTGATACTATCCTCATTCTTTATGCTTATGCCTAGATGTCTTTAAAGATCACTAGTTTTTTCTCCTTTTAGCTTTAAAATGACTAGTGATTTAACATTATACGCCAAGTGTTCGATAAAATATCCTTGTAAATGTCACTCCTAAATGTGGAATTCGGTTTTTGGGTTCAAATTTGCTCTTATTCGATCGGTCTCGATTTTATAGTGCATAATGTGGTTATTGGCTTGATACTATCCTCATTCTTTATGCTTATGCCTAGATGTCTTTAAAGATAACTTGGCTTTTGATCTAAAATTTTTATAGTGCAGAATGTTCTTATTGGCTTGATTCTATCCTCATTCTTAATGCTTATGCCTAAATGTCTTTAAAGTTCACTTGGTTTTTTCTCCTTTTGCCTTTAAAATGACTTGTTATCTAACATTGCACGCCAAGTGTTCGATGATTTGTCCATGTAAATATCACTCCTAAATGTGGCATTTGGTTTCTTGTTTCAAATTTATGCTTTTATTCGATCGGTTTTGATTTTATGGTGCAGAATGTTCTTATTGGCTTGATACTATCCTCATTCTTTATTCTTATGCCTAGATGTCTTTAAAGATCACTTGTTTTTTCTCCTTTTGCCTTTAAAATGACTTGTGATCTAACATTGCACGCCAAGTGTTTAATAAAATGTCCATGTAAATGTCACTCCTAAATGTGGCATTCGGTTTCTAGGTTAAAATATGCACTTATTTGATTGGTCTTGATTTTGTAGTGTAGAATGTGCGCATTGGCTTGATACTATCCTCATTCTTTATGTTTATGCATAGATGTCTTGAAAGATAACTTGTTTTTTCTCCTTTTGCCTTTAAAATTTGACTTGTGATCTAATATTGCACGCCAAGTGTTCGATGAAATGTCCATGTAAATGTCACTCCTAATCTGGCATTCGATTTTTAGGTTCAAATATGCTCTTATTCGATCGGTCTTGATTTTATAGTGTAGAATGTGCTTATTCGCTTGATACAATCCTCATTATTTGTGCTTATGCTTAGATGTCTTTAAAATTTACTTGTTTTTTTCTCCTTTTTCATCATTTCTTTATTTAGAAACATGTATTAATTTGTCTCACTTTAGGGCTGAATTTAGTAAGTGACCGGGTGAGATGAATTGGTATATGGGTCAAAGTCAACCCTTTGACTTGACCATTCTAAATTAAGAAAATATCTTTATTATATTAATTATAGGCATGATTTCTATTTTTAATAATGTAGAGAAATCAGCCAATAGGCTTATGTTAGTTGGTTGATCTTCTCTCTCCTGGTTGTTAGAGATATTTTTAGTTTGTTAGAGATATTTTGAGTTTGTTAGGTTGTTTCTTTAAATAAATAAATCAGCCATGATTTATTTTATTTAAGGGAATCTAGATAGATTTTATTAGATATTTTATTATATCTTGGGAAGCAAGATAAGGAGGCCAATTCCTCTCTCCTAGGGCCGACCACACCCCCTTGCTTGCTCCCCAAGGATTAGCTTTGTATTCTCTATTTATACTTTGCATTTTCATTCAATAAAAATCAGCTAGAGATTAGATAAACCCTAGAAAAGGTTTATCTAGTCCTTGG
This sequence comes from Fallopia convolvulus, assembly GCA_964016875.1. Taxonomy (NCBI): domain Eukaryota; kingdom Viridiplantae; phylum Streptophyta; class Magnoliopsida; order Caryophyllales; family Polygonaceae; genus Fallopia; species Fallopia convolvulus. Next base: position 34,060,726 of record OZ024724.1, on the reverse strand, counting down.
GCTCAAAAATACACGTGTGAGAGTTCTTAATTTCAGTAATTGCAATCGATCATCAACAACACCATTCGATCATCATCATTCTCGATCTCTTCACTCTTGTTCGATTCTGATCGTGTTTAATTCAATTAGATTGTTCTAGTTGTGATTGTTAAAGATCAAACTAGTTAATCAATCGGATTTAGCGTTAGAGCCAATCCGTTTGAACTATCAAGTTGAACTATTCTATCAATCTGATCGGTTCTTTTGTTTCATTCATTCAGATCAGTTTGTTACTTGTGTCACAAGGAAGTCTAAAGTTGGAAGCTTTTGTAGGATTGAAGTTATTTGCTGGCAAGATCAGGATCTTGTGTGGTCGAATACGAGGTTTCTAAGGAGTAATCCGAGGCGATCACGTATCAAGTGGTATCATAATCCAGCGTCTCGCCAAGTAATTGTTTCTTTCCTTAATTTGCTTTCTAATTGATTTAATTCAGTTTTTTATCCTAAAATTCGAACCTTTACACAAAGCTAGAATTTTTAAGACCTAATCTGAATTTTTCACCCAACCACCACATATTTCCGCCAACACCACAACCTCACCAACCCCATCCAGATCGGAGCATCCAAACCCTAAATTGCCCACCCCTCATTCTCGAAACCCTAACCCTAATTTTTTTAGAACCCTAGCCAAACCCTAACCCTAATTGGCGGCCAACCCTAATCTGAAACCCTAACCCTAGTTCGAACCCTACCTTCACCTCAACCCTAGAAGTCGAACCCCAAACCCTAACCCTAGTCTCAGCCGAGCCTTCACCAAACCCTAATTTCCCTTGTTGTTGCTTGCCCTCCAAGTAATAACCCATCTAGGAGATTTTAAGGGATTTATTGCATGCTTTTGGTTGAATTGGTTTAGTTGTGTTGCAATTAAGATTAGCAATTGTCTTCCTACAATTTTTATGAGTTTTTATTTCATGTTGCATGATCAATAGAGATTCATATTGCTTGTTAGTATTTGCTGATTTTTGCTATTCCATCCTTTCAATTTCGACCTAGCCCTTCTTCTTTTGTTAATTTGGCTTCTAGTTGGTTTCATTGGTAGCAAAAGTCACTTAGTTAAAAAAAAATCAGATTAGTTTCGTTTTTGCCCTTGCATTCAATTATTGCATTGCTTTGCTTGTTTCTCAATTCTAGCACAAGAGTAGATTGTGCATAAAGTCAAAAAAAAAAACAGAAAAGAAAAGTGATCTACCCCAGCTAGTTTTAAGCCACTTTCAACCCTAGTGACTGCTTGCTTAAAAAAATAGCTAAGTAGAAATCACTTTGAAGAAAAAGAGTGACGAAATAAAAGTCACTAAGCCTACCATATTTTCTGTCCTTGCATGCTGAAATTTTGCTTTATTACCTTGCATAGAGTCAATTGAGAGATTGCATGTGTTTTAGAGCTCATATAGGGATTATTTGCATTGCTTGTCTTATTGCATACTTGCCATTTGCTTAAGCTGCATATTTCCTTTATTTATCATTAGTATTCCATACCTACACTATAACTACCCATTTTACTCCCTCAAATCAGCCCCCAAAAAAAACTGAATTAAGTTGATTGGATTGCTTTGAGGCAAGTTTTGGCTTGATTAAGGTGTGGTATTGCTTGTTGTGATTTGCTTTAGAACACACTACTCTCTCTACTTTCTTGCTTGTTTCAGGAACAATGGTGATTCCATTAGAGCCTAACCCAAATGAATTGAAGCTCACTAAGGAGGCAATCGACTTCATTAGGTTGTCCATTAGTGATGGTGTACGAGATGGCCAGGCTCGAGCTGTAGAGCTGGCCACGGCTACATTGGCTCCACAAATGAAGCGTTTAGAGGAGCAACTTGCAACGTTGATTGAATCATCTCAAGCAAGTCATAAGAGCACCCCTGCAGTCGATCTTACAAGTGACCCAAATCAGGCCTCGGGTAGCGACAAAGGCAAGCAACAACTAGTTGATGAAGAGCATGATGTGCTTGCTAGCTACAACAAAGATAATGATCCCCCGACTCACTACTCCCCGACAGTAGGCAGAGGTAGAGGACGAGGCATCGTGTTGAGGACTCCACCGGTTACTCATCAACAATTCTATAATCAACCACAAAACCGGTATCCTCAAGCCACTCATCAACAATATCAACAATACAACAATTCTTTTGATGATGTGACGTATGGCTATCCCGGGGAAGAAAGGCGCCCATGGCATACTCCCCTAGATGATTTCTATAACCAAGCTGAGGTTGTAGAGGATATCCGACCAGCTTATGGAGTACAAAGGCCGAACAACAACAACACCGTTAACCAAGCCGTTAATCAGATTGGGAAACGTGATATAAAGATCAAGATAAAGCCATTCAATGGAGAGCTTAATCCGGAGAAGTATCTAGAGTGGGAACAAGCTACAAATTTCATTCTAGATCACATGGGTTATGAAGAATGGGAAAAAGTTGTTGTTGTTGTTATCCACTTTATTGGGACCGCTAGAAATTGGTGGTTTAGAATGAAGGAGGATCGAATTAGAAAGGCCTTAGCACCAATTGAAACTTGGGGCCAGCTGAAGTTTGTAATGAGGAAGAAATATGTGCCTGAAGAGCATACCCAGGACATGAGATTGAAAGTTGTAACTTGCAAACAAGGCACCAAGTCTCCAACCGAGTACTTCAATGAGCTAGAGGATCTGAGTTTTAAAGCAGGAATTCATCATTCCCAACGGTCTCTAAGGACCCAATTCATGGCTGGACTAAATCAAAGCATTAAAGACACATTGGAGATTCAACAAATCAAGGATCTCAATGCCTTAGTACATTCAGCCCAATTACTCTATGAGCAACAACAAAGGAAGAAGAAGGAAGCTTGGAATGCTCCAAAAAGGTATGTTCCTAATTCTAGTGCTAATTCCAATTCTTATTCTTCTAACCCTTCTTTGCAGCAAAAGGGAGCTTCTAGCTCACCTAAAACAACAGGTTTTCAAGGCCAAAGGCGTCCCAACAATGGACCTCCAAACCAGCCAAGGGCACGTGATTTAGTATGCTATAAATGTCAAGGAAGAGGTCATTATGCCAAGGATTGTCCAAATCAGAAACAAGTGCTACTCACCACCAATGGAGGATATGTGAGTGATGAAGATATACCTCCAAATCAAGTGGAGGAAGACATCAATGGACAAGAAGAGGAGGACGTGGAGGCCATTGAACCAGATTGCATCGAACAGCCTCTAACTTTGGTAACAATGCGTACTCTTACTTTACAAGAAACACCTAGGCTAGATCAAAGGGAAAACATTTTTCATACTAGGTGTATAGTAAAGAATCAAGTGTTATGCATGATAATTGATAGTGGTAGCTGCTGTAACATTATTAATGCTAAGGTAGTTGATCACTTGCAATTAAAGACCCAACCTAGGGCTACTAGTTATGGTCTCAATGGAATTAATGATTCAGAAGGTCCTAATCTTGTCACCCATCAGTGTTTAGTCCGTGTTGCTATTGGTACTTATGTTGATGACATTATGTGTGATGTAGTAAACATGGAATGCACTCATATCTTGTTAGGAAGACCATGGTTATTCGATAGGAGAGTGATTTATGATGGCATGTTAAACACCTATTCCTTTAACTATGATGGGAGGAGAGTTTCTCTTCTACCCTTGTCTCCCCAACAAGTTTTACAGGATCAGGTATGTCGAGATCAAGCTAGGGCACTTAGGCGTGCCAAGGAAGAGAAGGAAGAGGCTGATTCAACAGCCAAAGTTGCGGCCCGGCGTTTGGCGCCCGACGCGTCAACAAAGCCAAGCGGCGTTTCCCAGTCTCCACCCGAGCGTTCTGGCCCAAATTTTGGGACAACATCAAACACAGGTGGAGCTACTGTTTGGGATGAAAAACACCGAGAGAAGGTCCCTAAAACATCCAAAGTGCCGAGCAACACTTCCAGCAGTGCATCTGGGACGAAAACGGGGCTATTCCCAATCCACTATAGCGTTTTGGCTCAAATTTTGGGAGCACTTCAGAGACTCAGAGAGCTACAAATCTGGGAAAAGAACGCCTACAGAAAGAGCCAAAAATCGGCTTAAAAGGCAGTGTAGAAAAGCGCTCTCTTGTGACTCAGTCTAGTATTTATTTCCCTAACTCTTATTGTTTACTTCTTATGAGGAAAGAGATACTTATTATTAGTGAAGATATTTCACATCTTCCAAAGTGTCTACAGGATCTATTACAGGAGTTTGAAGATGTGATGCCTGAAGAGTTGCCACAAGGCCTTTCACCAATTAGAGGTATTGAGCATCAAATTGATTTGGTGCCTAGCGATTCTTTACCAAACCATACAGCCTATAGAGCTAGTCCAGAGGAGACCGCTGAGCTTCAAAGACAAGTGCAAGATCTCATGGACAAAGGCTATGTGCGTGAATCTCTCAGCCCATGCGCGGTTCCGGTGATTTTGGTGCCAAAGAAGGATGGCACATGGAGAATGTGTGTTGATTGTAGAGCGATCAACCAGATAACAGTTAAGTACCGTCATCCCATTCCTAGATTAGATGATATGCTTGATGAATTGCATGGTGCTAATTTCTTTTCTAAGATTGATTTAAGAAGTGGGTACCATCAAATTAGAATGAGGGAAGGGGATGAATGGAAAACTGCTTTTAAAACTAAGTATGATTTATATGAATGGTTAGTAATGCCTTTTGGATTAACTAATGCACCTAGTACTTTCATGAGGCTTATAACCATGTTTTAAGAAGATACTTAGGCAAATTTGTTGTAGTCTACTTTGATGATATCTTAGTCTATAGCAAAACCATGCATGAACATGTAGATCATCTTAGGGCTGTTTTGGACACTTTAAGGTTAGAAAAGCTTTATGTTAACTTGAAAAAGTGTTCTTTTTGCTCGGAGTCTACCATTTTTCTTGGTTTTGTTGTGTCTAAAGGTGGATTGAAGGTAGATGAAGACAAGATCAAAGCAATCAAAGAATGGCCCCAGCCGACTACACCAACAATGGTCAGATCATTTCTCGGCTTGGCTGGCTTCTACAGGAGATTTGTGCGTGATTTTAGCACAATTGCAACCCCCCTCCATGAGCTTACAATGAAGGATACAACCTTTAAATGGAGGGAGCAACAAGAGAACGCCTTCAACACTTTGAAGGACAGATTATGCCATGCCCAAGTGCTTCAACTCCCTGACTTCTCCAAGGCATTCGAGATCGAAGTGGACGCTTCTGGACATGGCATAGGAGGCGTACTCTTGCAAGACAAGAAACCCATTGCTTATTTTAGTGAAAAGCTTAGTGGGGCTGAGTTGAATTACCCTACTTATGATAAAGAGTTGTATGCTTTAATTAGGGTATTGAAGACTTGGTCTCATTATTTGTGGCCTAAAGAGTTTGTAATCCATTCCGATCATGAGGCCTTGAAGTATTTGAAAGGCCAATCAAGACTCAGCAGGCGACATGCAAGATGGGTTGAATTTATGGAGACTTTTCCTTATGTTGTAAAACATAAGAAAGGCAAGGAGAATGTGGTAGCTGACGCCCTTTCTCGGAGGTATGTTCTCTTGAACCAATGTGATGTTAAGATCCTTGGATTTGCAATGATTAGGGAATTATATGCTAGTGATCCTCACTTTGCTGAAATCTATAAGAATTGCATGTCTAGCGGTGAAATAGATACCTACTTTATTGATGATGGATACTTGTTTAAAGCTGGTAAATTGTGCATTCCTTCATCTAGTATACATAGGCTTTTAACTAAAGAGGTTCATGAATCAAGAGGACATAGGGGTTTAGAAAAGACTTTAGAAGGTTTAAAAGAACACTACTATTGGCCTAAAATGAGTAATTATGTGTTGAGATTTGTCAAGAGTTGTGTTGTTTGTGCTAAAGCTAAGTCTAGACTTCACCCCCATGGTTTGTACCAGCCTTTACCTATTCCTAGATCACCTTGGGAAGACATTTCTATGGATTTCATTGTAGGTTTGCCTAGAAATAGGAAGGGTAGAGATTCTATCTTTGTAGTGGTAGATAGATTTTCCAAAATGGCTCACTTTATTCCATGTCACACGACTGATGATGCTGTGCATATTGCTGATTTATTCTTTAGGGAAATTGTTAGATTGCATGGAATTCCTTGTTCTATTGTGTCAGATCGTGATGCTAAGTTTTTGAGTTATTTTTGGAAGAGTCTATGGTCTAAATTGGGAACTAAATTGTTGTTTTCTACCTCATGTCACCCACAAACTGATGGGCAAACTGAAGTTACTAATAGAACGTTAGGGGTTTTACTTAGAACTATGCTTAAAGCTAACCTCAAACGTTGGGAAGATGTTTTGCCTTTTGTGGAGTTTGCTTATAACAGGTCAATCCATTCAGCCACAAAAATGACTCCTTTTGAGGTTGTTTATGGGCTGAATCCGAGGACACTAGTGGACACGACGCCTCAGCCATACAAGGGAAAAGAGAGCTTTGAAGCTAACAAGAGGGCTGAGTTTGTGAAGAAGCTGCATGAGAGGACTAAGATGCATTTGGAGCGAAAATCCTTGAAGTATAAGGCCTATGCTGATAAGGGTCGGAAACAGGTCATCTTTGAAGAAGGAGATCTCATTTGGGTGCATTTTACGAAGGAGAGGTTCCCAAATCAAAGGAAAAACAAGTTAGATCAGCGCGGAGATGGACCATTCAGAATTCTTAAGCGGATCGGCCCTAATGCTTAACATGTCGATTTGCCTGGTGAATATAATGTCCATCCGACGTTTAATGTGGCTGATCTATCTCTTTATGTGCCGGATTTTGATTCCGACGTCGAATTAGAGACGATTCGAGCTCAAGTGGAGGAGAATGATGCAGTGAAGCCTGCCATGTCTCCAACCGACGTCGATGAGTTGATTCGAGTGCCTTCTGACGGACCAATTACAAAAAGTCGAGCTAAGAAGATTGCTCAAGGTACAACATCGATCTTGGTTCGATTGGCAGCGGTTATTGAAGAGCCTAGGAAGGCGAAGTGGGTCTCGTGCATTTGACATCAATTGAGCCCGGATTCCATGGATTAATTATATGAGGGCCGAAAATCATCATTTCTTTATTTAGAAACATGTATTAATTTGTCTCACTTTAGGGCTGAATTTAGTAAGTGACCGGGTGAGATGAATTGGTATATGGGTCAAAGTCAACCCTTTGACTTGACCATTCTAAATTAAGAAAATATCTTTATTATATTAATTATAGGCATGTTTTCTATTTTTAATAATGTAGAGAAATCAGCCAATAGGCTTATGTTAGTTGGTTGATCTTCTCTCTCCTGGTTGTTAGAGATATTTTTAGTTTGTTAGAGATATTTTGAGTTTGTTAGGTTGTTTCTTTAAATAAATAAATCAGCCATGATTTATTTTATTTAAGGGAATCTAGATAATTTTATTAGATATTTTATTATATCTTGGGAAGCAAGATAAGGAGGCCAATTCCTCTCTCCTAGGGCCGACCACACCCCCTTGCTTGCTCCCCAAGGATTAGCTTTGTATTCTCTATTTATACTTTGCATTTTCATTCAATAAAAATCAGCTAGAGATTAGATAAACCCCAAAAAAGGTTTATCTAGTCCTTGGGCTCAAAAATACACGTGTGAGAGTTCTTAATTTCAATAATTGCAATCGATCATCAACAACACCATTCGATCATCATCATTCTCGATCTCTTCACTCTTGTTCGATTCTGATCGTGTTTAATTCAATTAGATTGTTCTAGTTGTGATTGTTAAAGATCAAACTAGTTAATCAATCGGATTTAGCGTTAGAGCCAATCCGTTTGAACTATCAAGTTGAACTATTCTATCAATCTGATCGGTTCTTTTGTTTCATTCATTCGGATCAGTTTGTTACTTGTGTCACAAGGAAGTCTAAAGTTGGAAGCTTTTGTAGGATTGAAGTTATTTGCTAGCAAGATCGGGATCTTGTGTGGTCAAATACGACGTTTCTAAGGAGTAATCCGAGGCGATCACGTATCAAGTGGTATCACTTTTTCCTTTAAAATGACTTGTGATCTAACATTGCACGCCAAGTGTTCGATGAAATGTCCATGTAAATGTCACTCCTAAAAGTGGCATTCTGGTTCTAGGTTCAAATTTATACTTTTATTCGATACGTCTTGATTTTGTAGTGCATAATGTGCTTATTGGCTTGATACTATCCTCATTCTTTATGCTTATGCCTAGCTGTCTTTAAAGATCACTTGTTTTTTCTCCTTTTGACTTTAAAATGACTTGTAATCTAATATTTCACGCCAAGTGATCGATGAAATGTCCATGTAAATGGAACTCCTAAATATGGCATTCGGCTTCTAGGTTTGAATTTATGCTTTTATTCGACCGGTCTTGATTTTGTAGTGCAGAATGTGCTTATTGGCTTGATACTATCCTCATTCTTTATGCTTATCCCTAAATGTCTTTTAAGTTCACTTGTTTTTTCTCCTTTTGCCTTTAAAATGTCTTGTGATCTAACATTGCATGGCAAGTGTTTGACGAAATGTCCATGTAAATGTCACTCCTAAATGTGGCATTCGGTTTCTAGGTTCGTATTTATTCTTTTATTACATACGTCTTGATTTTGTATTGCAGAATGTTCTTATTGGCTTGATACTATCCTCATTCTTTATGTTTATGCGTAGATGTCTTTAAAGATAACTTGTTTTTCTCCTTTTGCCTTTAAAATTTGACTTGTGATCTAATATTGCACGCCAAGTGTTCGATTAAATGTCCATGTAAATGTCACTCCTAAATGTGGCATTCGGTTTTTAGGTTCAAATATGCTCTTATTCGATCGGTCTTTATTTTATAGTGTAGAATGTGCTTATTCGATTGATACAATCCTTATTCTTTATGCTTATGCCTAGATGTCTTTAAAGATCATTTGTTTTTTCTACTTTTACCTTTAAAATTTGACTTGTGATCTAACATTGTACGCCAAGTGATCGATGAAATGTCCATGTAAATGTCACTCCTAAATGTGGCTTTCGGTTTCTAGGTTCGAATTTATGCTTTTTTATTAGATATGTCTTGATTTTGTAGTGTAGAATGTGCTTATTGGCTTGATACTATCCTCATTGTTTATGCTTATGCCTAGATGTCTTTAAAAGTTTACTTGTTTTTCTCCTTTTGCCTTTAAAATTTAACTTGTGATCTAACATTGAACGCCAAGTGTTCGATGAAATGTCCATGTAAATGTCACTCCTAAATGTGGCATCCGGTTTATATGTTCAAATATGCACTAATTCGATCGGTCTTGATTTTGTAGTGCAAATTGTACTTATTGGCTTGATACTATCCTCATTCTTTATGCTTATGCCTAGATGTCTTTAAAGATCACTTGTTTTTTCTCCTTTTAGCTTTAAAATTGACGTGTGATGTAACATTGTACGCCAAGTGTTCGATGAAATATCCTTGTAAATGTCACTCCTAAATGTGGAATTCCGTTTTTGGGTTCAAATTTGCTCTTATTCGATCGGTCTCGATTTTATAGTGCAGAATGTGGTTATTGGCTTGATACTATCCTCATTCTTTATGCTTATGCCTAGATGTCTTTAAAGATAATTTGGCTTGTGATCTAACATTTTTATAGTGCAGAATGTTCTTATTGGCTTGATTCTATCCTCATTCTTTATGTTATACCTATATGTCTTTAAAGTTCACTTGGTTTTTTCTCCTTTTGCCTTCAAAATGACTTGTGATCTAACATTGCACGCCAAGTGTTCGATGAAATGTCCATGTAAATATCACTCCTAAATGTGGCATTCGGTTTCTTGGTTCGAATTTATGCTTTTCTTAGATACGTCTTGATTTTGTAGTGCAGATGTGCTTATTGGCTTGATACTATCCTCATTCTTTATGCTTATGCCTAGATGTCTTTAAAGATCACTTGTTTTTTCTCCTTTTAGCTTTAAAATTGACGTGTGATGTAACATTGTACGCCAAGTGTTCGATGAAATATGCTTGTAAATGTCACTCCTAAATGTGGAATTCGGTTTTTGGGTTCAAATTTGCTCTTATTCCATCGGTCTCGATTTTATAGTGCAGAATGTGGTTATTGGCTTGATACTATCCTCATTCTTTATGCTTATGCCTAGATGTCTTTAAAGATAACTTGGTTTGTGATCTAACATTTTTATAGTGCAGAATGTTCTTATTGGCTTGATTCTATCCTCATTCTTTATGCTTATGCCTAAATGTCTTTAAAGTTCACTTGATTTTTTCTCCTTTTTCCTTTAAAATGAGTTGTGATCTAATATTGCACGCCAAGTGTTCGATGAAATGTCCATGTAAATGTCACTCCTAAATGTTGCATTCGGTTTCTTGGTTCGAATTTATACTTTTATTCGATCGGTTTTGATTGTATAGTTTAGAATGTTCTTATTGGCTTCATACTATCCTCATTCTTTATGCTTATGCCTAGATGTCTTTAAAGATAACTTGGTTTGTGATCTAACATTTTTATAGTGCAGAATGTTCTTATTGGCTTGATTCTATCCTCATTCTTTATGCTTATGCCTAAATGTCTTTAAAGTTCACTTGGTTTTTTCTCCTTTTTCCTTTAAAATGAGTTGTGATCTAATATTGCACGCCAAGTTTTCGATGAAATGTCCATGTAAATGTCACTCCTAAATGTTGCATTCGGTTTCTTGGTTCGAATTTATGCTTTTATTCGATCGGTTTTGATTTTATAGTGTAGAATGTTCTTATTGGCTTCATACTATCCTCATTCTTTATGCTTATGCCTAGATGTCTTTAAAGATCACTTGTTTTTTCTCCTTTTGCTTTTAAAATGACTTGTGATCTAACATTGTACGCCAAGTGTTCGATAAAATATCCATGTAAATGTCACACCTAAATCTGGCATTCGATTTTTAGGTTCAAATATGCTCTTATTCCATCGGTCTTGATTTTATAGTGCAAAATGTGCTTATTCGCTTGATACAATCCTCATTATTTATGCTTATGCCTAGATGTCTTTAAAGTTCACTTATTTTTTCTCCTTTTGCCTTTAAAATGACTTGGGATCTAACATTGCACACCAAGTGTTCGATGAAATGTCCATGAAAATGTCACTTCTAAAAGTGGCATTCTGGTTCTAGGTTCAAATTTTTACTTTTATTCGATACGTCTTGATTTTGTAGTGCATAATGTGCTTATTGGCTTGATACTATCCTCATTCTTTATGCTTATGCCTAGATGTCTTTAAAGATCACTTGTTTTTTCTCCTTTTGACTTTAAAATGACTTGTAATCTAATATTTCACGCCAAGTGATCGATGAAATGTCCATGTAAATGGAACTCCTTAATATGGAATTCGGCTTCTAGGTTTGAATTTATGCTTTTATTCGATCGGTCTTGATTTTGTAGTGTAGAATGTGCTTATTGGCTTGATGCTATCCTCATTCTTTATGCTTATCCCTAAATGTCTTTAAAGTTCACTTGTTTTTTCTCTTTTTGCCTTTAAAATGACTTGTGATCTAACATTGCACGCCAAGTATACGATGAAATGTCCATGTAAATGTCACTCCTAAATGTGGCCTTTGGTTTCTAGGTTTGAATTTATGCTTTTATTAGATACGTCTTGATTTTGTAGTGCAGAATGTGCGTATTGGCTTGATACTATCCCCTCTGTCTTTATGCTTATGCCTAAATGTCTTTAAAGATCACTTGTTTTTTCTCCTTTTACCTTTAAAATTTGACTTGTGATCTAACATTGTACGCCAAGTGTTCGATGAAATGTCCACGAAAATGTCTCTCCTAAATGTGGCATTCGGTTTCTAGGTTCAAATTTATACTTTTATTACATACATCTTGATTTTGTAGTGCAGAATGTGCTTATAGGGTTGATACTATCCTCATTGTTTATGCTTATGCCTAGATGTCGTTAAAGATTACTTGTTTTTCTCCTTTTGCCTTTAAAATTTGACATGTGAACTTACATTGCACACCAAGTTTTCGATGAAATGTCTATGTAAATGTCACTCCTAAATGTGGCATTCGGATTTTAGGTTCGAATATGCACTTATTTGATCGGTCTTGATTTTGTAGTGCAGAATGTGCTTATTGGCATGATACTATCCTCATTCTTTATGCTTATGCCTAGATGTCTTAAAAGTTCACTTGTGTTTTCTCCTTTTGCCTTTAAAATTTGATATGTGATATAACATTGCACGCCAAGTGTTCGATGAAATATCCATGTAAATGTCACTCCTAAGTGTGGCATTCGGTTTTTAGGTTCGAATATGCTCTTATTCGATCGTTCATAATTTTGTAATGCAAACTGTGCTTATTGGCTTGATACTATCCTCATTCTTTATTCTTCTACCTAGATGTCTTTAAAAATCACTTGTTTTTCTCCTTTTTCCTTTAAAATTTGACTTGTGATCTAACATTGCACGTGTAGTGTTAGATGAAATGTCCATGTATATGTCAATCCTAAATGTGGCATTCGTTTTCTAGGTTCAAATATGCACTTATTCGATCGGTCTTGATTTTGTATTGCAGAATGTGCTTATTGGCTTGATACTATCCTCATTCTTTATGCTTATGCCTAGATGTCTTTAAAGTTCACTTTCTGTTTCTCCTTTGACCTTTAAAATGACTTGTGATCTAATATTGCACGCCAAGTGTTCGATGAAATGTCCATGTAAATGTGACTCCGAAATGTGGTATTCGGTTTTTAGGTTCGAAAATGTTGTTATTCGATCGGTCTTGATTTTGTTGTGCAGACTGTGCTTATTGGCTTGATACTATCCTCATTCTTTATTCTTATGCTTAGATGTCTTTAAAGATCACTTGTATTTCTCCTTTTGCCTTTAAAATTTGATTTGTGATCTAACATTGCACACGAAGTGTTCGATGAAATATCCATGTAAATGTCACTCCTAAATGTGGCATTCGGTTTTTTGGATCAAATATGCTCTTATTCGATCGGTCTTGATTTTATAGTGCAGAATGTACTTATTGGCTTGATACTATCCTCATTCTTTATGCTTATGCCTAGATGTCATTAAATATCACTTGTTTTTTCTCCTTTTTCCTTTAAAATGACTTGTGATCCAAGATTTCATGCCAAGTGTTCGATGAAATTTCCATGTAAATGTAACTCCTAAATATGGCATTCGGTTTCTAGGTTTGAATTTATGCTTTTATTCGATTGATTTTGATTTTGTAGTGCAGAATGTGCTTATTGGCTTGATACTTTCCTCATTCTTTATGCTTATGCCTAGATGACTTTATAGTTCACTTGTTTTTTCTCCTTTTGCGTTTAAAATTTGATATGTGATCTAACATTGCACGCCAAGTGTTCGATGAAATATCCATGTAAATGTCACTCCAAAGTGTGGCATTCGGTTTTTAGTTTCGAATATGCTTTTATTCGATCGGTCATAATTTTGTAGTGCAAACTGTTCTTATTGGCTTGATATTATCCTCGTTCTTTGTTCTTATGCCTAGATGTTTGTAAAAATCACTTGTTTTTCTCCTTTTGCCTTTAAAATTTGACTTGTGATCTAACATTGCACGTGAAGTGTTCGATGAAATGTCCATGTAAATGTCAATCCTAAATGTGGCATTCGTATTATAGGTTCAAATATGCACTTATTCGATCAGTCTTGATTTTGTAGTGCAGAATGTGCTTATTGGCTTGATACTATCCTCATTCTTTATGCTTATGCCTAGATGTCTTTAAAGTTCACTTGTTTTTTCTCCTTTTGCCTTTAAAATGACTTGTGATCAAACATTTCATGACAAGTGTTCAATGAAATGTCCATGTAAATGTAACTCCTAAATATGGCATTCGGTTTCTAGGTTTGAATTTATACTTTTATTCGATCGGTCTAGCATTTATACTGCAGAATGTGCTTATTGGCTTGATACTATCCTCATTCTTTATTCCTCCTTTTGCCTTTAAAATGACTTGTGATCTAACATTGCACGCCAAGTGTTCGATGAAATGTCCATGTAAATGTGACTCTGAAATGTGGTATTCGGTTTTTAGGTTCGAAAATGTTGTTATTCGATCGGTCTTGATTTTGTTGTGCAGACTGTGCTTATTGGCTTGATACTATCCTCATTCTTTATTCTTATGCCTAGATGTCTTTAAAGATCAGTTGTATTTCTCCTTTTGCCTTTAAAATTTGACTTGTTATCTAACATTGCACACGAAGTGTTCGATGAAATGTCCATGTAAATGTCACTCCTAAATGTGCAATTTGGTTTGTTGGTTCAAATTTATGCTTTTATCTAATCGGTCTTGATTTTGTAGTGTAGAACGTGCTTATTGACTTGATACTATCCTCATTCTTTATGCTTATGCCTAGATGTCTTTAAAGTTCACTTATTTTTTCTTCTTTTGCCTTTAAAATGACTTGTGATCTAACATTGCGCCCCAAGTGTTTGATGAAATGTCCATGTAAATGTCACTCCTAAATGTGGCATTCGGTTTCCAGGTTCAAATTGATGCTTCTTTTAGATACATATTGAGTTTGTAGTGCATAATGTGCTTATTGGCTTGATACTATCCTCATTCATTATGCTTATGCCTAGATGTCTCTAAAGTTCACTTGTTATTTCTCCTTTTTGCTTTAAAATGACTTGTGATCTAACATTGTGCGCCAAGTGTTTGATGAAATGTCCATGTAAATGTCACTCCTAAATATGGCCTTCGGTTTCTAGGTTCGAATATATGCTTTTATTAGATACGTCTTAATTTTGTAGTGCAGAATGTGCGTATTGGCTTGATACTATCCCTTCTCTATTTATGCTTATGCCTAGATGTCTTTAAAGATCACTTGTATTTTCTCCTTTTACCTTTAAAATTTGACTTGTGATCAAACATTGTATGCCAAGTGTTCGATGAATTGTCCACGTAAATGTCACTCCTAAATGTGGCATTCGGTTGCTAGGTTCGAATTTATACTTTTATTAGATACGTCCAGATTTTGTAGTGCAGACTGTGCTTATTGGCTTGATACTATCCTCATTCTTTATTCTTATGCCTAGATGTCTTTAATGATCACTTGTTTTTCTCCATTTGCCTTTAAAATTTTACTTGTGATCTAACATTGAACGTGAAGTTTCGATGAAATGTCCATGTAAATGTTACTTCTAAATGTGGCATTCGGTTTCTAGGTTCAAATATGCACTTATTCGATCGGTCTTTATTTTGTAGTGCAGAATGTGCTTATTGGCTTGATACTATCCTCATTCTTTATGCTTATGCCTAGATTTATTTAAAGTTCACTTTTTGTTTCTCCTTTTGCCTTTAAAATTTGACTTGTGATCTAGCATTGCACACGAAGTGTTCGGTGAAATGTCCATGTAAATGTCACTCCAAAATTTGACGTTCGGTTTTTAGGTTCAAATATGCACTTATTCGATTTGTCTTCATTTTGTAGTGCTTATGCCTAGATGACTTTAAAGATCACTTGTTTTTTCTCCTTTTGCCTTTAAAATGACTTGTGATCTAACATTTCATGCCAAGTGTTCGATGAAATGTCCATGTAAATGTGACTCCGAAATGTGGTATTCGGTTTTTAGGTTCATTATTCGATCGGTCATGATTTTGTAGTACAGACTGTGCTTATAGGCTTGATACTATCCTCATTCTTTATGCTTATGCCTAGATGTCTTTAAAGTTCACTTTTTGGTTTCTCCGTTTGCCTTTAAAATTTGACTTGTGATCTAACATTGCACACGAAGTGTTCGATGAAATGTCCATGTAAATGTCACTCCAAAATTTAACATTCGGTTTTTAGGTTCAAATATGCACTTATTCGATTTGTCTTAATTTTGTAGTGAAGAAGTGCTTATCTACTTGATACTATCCTCATTCTTTATGCTTATGCCTAGATGACTTTAAATATCACTTGCTTTTTTCTCCTTTTGCCAAGTGTTCGATGAAATTTCCATGTAAATGTAACTCCTAAATATGGCATTCGGTTTCTAGGTTTGAATTTATGCTTTTATTCGATCGGTCTTGATTTTGTAGTGCAGAATGTGCTTATTGGCTTGACACTATCGTCATTCTTTATGCTTATGTTTAGATGTCATTAAAGTTCACTTGTTTTTTCTCCTTTTACCATTAAAATTTGACTTGTGCTCTAACATAGTACGCCAAGTGTTCGATGAAATGTCCATGTAAAAGTCACTCCTAAATGTGGCATTCGGTTTCTAGGTTGGTATTTATACTTTTATTAGATACGTCTTGATTTTGTAGTGCAGAATGTGGTTATTGGCTTGATACTATCCTCATTCTTTATGCTTATGCCTAGATATTTTTAAAGATTACTTGTTTTTCTCCTTTTGCCTTTAAAATTTGATATGTGATCTAACATTGCACGCCGAGTGTTCAATGAAATATCCATGTAAATGTCACTCCTAAGTGTGACATTCGGTTTTTAGGTTCGAATATGCTCTTATTCGATCATTTATAATTTTGTAGTGCAAACTGTGCTTATTGGCTTGATACTGTCTGATACGTGATTGCCCGGGAATCCTCCGTGGAAACCTCGTATATGACCCACACAAGTCCCGATCTTGCCTAGTAACCTTGAATCAACCTGAATTTGCAATCAATGTAAGAAATCGTGCAAAACAAGTAACCAAACTGAAAACGAACTTGATTGAAGAGAACGAATCTGAATTCTAGCGAAAACAACTCAATAGTTCAATCGGATTGGCTCTAACGCTAAATCCGATCTTTAACAATCAAATTGATCCAACCACAAATCAGATTTGCAAAACACGAAAGAGAGAAGTCGGAATTGTTGTAGAATACAAAACTATTACTTGGGGAGCATGGAGAGAAGTGCAGCCGGCCCTAGAGTGGTAGAATTGCCCTTTTCTTGCTTCCCAAGATATAATAAAATATCTAAAATAATATCTATCTAGATCCCCTTAAATAAAATAAATCATGACTTATTTATTTATTTAAGGAAACATCCTAACAAACTCAAAATATCTCTAACAAACTAAAAATATCTCTAACAACCAGGAGAGAGAAGATCAACCAACTAACATAAGCCTATTGGCTGATTTCTCTTCATTATTAAATTTAACGCACATGCCTATAATTAAAATAAATAAGATATTTTCTTAATTTAAAATGGTCAAGTCAAAGGGTTGACTTTGACTCACATACCAACTTATCTCACCCGGTCACCTACTAAATTCAGCCCTAAAGTGAGACAAGCTAACAAGTGTTTCTAAATAAATAAATAATGTGAATTTCGGCCCTCTTGAATTAATCCATGGAATCCCGGCTCAATTGATGTCATGCACGAGACCCCCTTCGTCTTGCTAGGCTCTTCAAGAACTGTTGCCAATCGAACCAAGATCCCTTTATGAGCAATGCAAAAGTTTGATACCACTTGATACGTGATTGCCGATCGCTAAATCTGAATGATTAACTAGTTTGATCTTTAATGATCACAACTAGAACAATCTAATTTAATAAACTAAAAACCAGATTTGAAGAGAGAGAGAGAGAGAGAGAAAAGTCGGATGATGATGATGAATTTCGAATTCTCCAATTACAATCACAACACATGTGTTTTTTGGGCCCAATAGATAGATTAAACCAATTTGGGTTTAATTTCTCTCAAGCTGATTTTTCATTAATGGAATTGCAAAGTATAAATAGAAGAATACAAAGCTAATACTTGGAGAGCAAGCAAGAGCATGGCCGGCCCTAAGGAGGGTAGAATAGACCTTTCCTTGCTTCCCAAGATATAATAAAATATCTATAATAAATCTATCTAGATCTCCCTTAAATATAATAAATCATGGCTGATTTATTTATTTAAGGAAACTATCCTAACAAACTTAAAACATAATCTATAACTATATATTAAAGCTGTGCCTTTTCGAGCCACCAGAACGATTCTGGCCGCACCTTATAATTACAAAATTAATTTGTATTCCTAATATTTTAACTTTTTCTATTAAATTTTTATTTAACTATTTAAATCTATCTTTAACATCAAAAAATATCTATTTAGTATAACGATATCTTTTGAAAACTTCCTTATACAAGGATTTAAGATTAAAGATAAAATATTTTAGAATAAATATAAATCTTTTAGCATATATCATTTGACGAATTTATTTATAGATATTATATAAAATTAATGATAAACATTTATAATTTTAAAATTTATAAAAATAGATAATAAAATGTTTAATAGATGTATTAAAATATTTGATAAGCCCTAAATTTACATAAATAAAAAGTAATAAAATGTGAAGAATATAATATTTGATAAAAAAAATTATACATCCTACAAGCTATAACTTACTTATATTAAAAGTTATATTATATTTTTATTTATTAATATCATATTTATAATGTCTATAAAATATCGAATCGTAGTCGTACATGGTACGACGGGTAAAATTAGTAAAAATAATAAACTAAGAAAATTCAGCCATCTACAAACTCCTATGGCCGAAATTATTGATAAACATAATATCTAGCTAAAGATAGAATTAAAGCTAAAGATAAGATTCTCGTAAGACTTGAACATCTCTAAGTAAAACCCATTTTTCGGCCCTTTACTATTGGATTCTGGATTTGATGTGAACTACAAAGTGATAGAACTTTTAATTATCTTTCCAACTAGTACTTAATCGACTTGAGATGAATTTTCTAGCCCAATTTATGACCAGTTTACTGAGCATTGTTTTTCAGCTGGAACCTCCTTTAAACTTTCATCCACAATATGGCATTGAGGAACACATGGGAGGTCACTTGATTCTTTAGAGGTCTCTTGGCTATGTGGGGCGGTAACTCTCTCTTCTTGAATTGATATTCCTGGTTTTGGTGAGTTAGTGTTGGGACGTTGTTGGGACCTGTGGTTCTAAACAACGGATCAACGATGCCATTCTCCGAGTTTTGAAAATGACAAACACCATGAGGAAATAATGTGTTTTGTTCAAGTATTTCTAAGGAACGCAGGTATAGCCAAGAACTCTCATGAATGACCAAAAGCCACAGAAGCTCACAATGCAGAGTTTCCATCAAGGGAACTCTAAAGAGGAAAGTTCCCATAAAATGGGAACTCCCAGGAATAATCAAGAGAACACATGTTTACACGATGAAGAGTTTCCATCAAGAGAACTCTGAAGAAGACAGTTCCCATAATATGGGAACTCACATGTGAGGACAACGACCGTTCAGCGCAGATCGCGGGATTCTGTCTTGGACAGTCGGAAGGAACAGTCTGAGGATCAGACTGTCACGAATGATCCAACGGTCTGATTAATTCAAGAAGTTGACCCAATTCAAACCAAAGTCACATGTGAAGAAAGTACAACTTGGGCATCAAGCAAAGGGCATTTTGGATACAAATGAAAGACGCGATGGCCCAAGCACACCTGGTCTATAAAGCCAAATGAATAGTACTCGGATTAAGTACTTCTCCCAGAACTCACAAATACCCATACCAGAGAAAAGAGAAAGAAGAAGAAGAGAATTCCCCGACGACGAGTGTGGAATCTCGACGAAGGAGAAGCCGAAGTTCCCAAGAGCAAGGGAACTGAGAAGTCGATGTAAGGTTTGAGTTACTTGTGTTTTGTTGTTGTTAGCTTAGGAACTCAGTTGAGAGGATTCATTAGTGTTGCTAGAGTTAGGTAGAACTCGTAAGAACAGAGAAGTTTGAATCCGGCTGTTGTAACTAAGGAACAAAGCAATTAATATAAGTAAATCATTCAAAATCCTCCAAGCGGAGGTAGAGGTTTACCCATACAACTAGTTGGTTGTAGTGGGGTTCCTCTATAAGGGAACTGCGTTCTTTACAGTTTTTAATGCTTGCGTTTACTTTACTTCCGCTGCCTTGGGAACAGCTTAATAGCCAGTTTCCAAGCTCTTTGCTAACGGTTTACGATACAACAATTGGTATCAGAGAAGGTTTGCTCTAGATTTGTGTTAGCATCGCAGGTATCAAATGGCTCAGGAATTTACTCAGGTAGGGAACAACACTAGTAAGCCGCCAAGGCTTATTACAGGAAGATTCGAAAGCTGGCAACGCGACATGAAGGATTGGATGCGTGGCCAGGACTACCAAGCCTGGTGTGTTATCGAGAGAGGAAACTTCGAAATTGATCCAGCTATAGTCAACGACCTCACCAAATGGGGACCCAAGGAATACAAATGTATGGATACCAACTACAAGGCCAAATAGTACCTGAAAAGGTCCTTGTGCGTGCAAGATTGTGACAGGGTAGAAAATCTTGACACAGCTAAGGAAATGTGGGAAGCCATCCAACAAATGCACGTTGGGAACTCAGATCTCCGAGAAGATCTTCAGATGAATGCAAGAAGGGAATTCTTCAACTTCCAAATGGAGATGAGAGAGTTTGTCGATAGCTATCAATCCCGATTTGAAGGACTTTGCACCAAAATGGAAGGCTTGGGGATCACCAAAGAAGAAATCACCCATAAGATGAAGGTCCAACAGCTCTTCAACGGGCTGACTGGAGAATGGGCAAACGAGAGAACAATGTTCAAGGAGAATCCGGAAAATAGAACTCTCATGCTCCATCAAGTGTTTGGAAAGCTAGTGGGACACGAGAAGAGAAAGATAGATGATAAGGAACAAAAGTGAGCACATCAAGGGATCGCACTCAAAATTGAGAAGATGCGCAAATCAACTCAAGAACAACACGAACACTCCGAAGAAGAAGAGGATGAGGAGCTAGTTCTAGTAACAAAGGCTCTTCGGAACTTCTACAAAGGGAAGCTCAAAAAGAACAGTGGGAACTGGGGAAAAGGACAGAGTTCCCAAACAAAACCCTCAGAGAAGGACCTCTCGGATGTCACATGTTACAAGTGCAACAAGAAAGGACACTTCGCTAAGGAATGCCCAAAGGGAACGGACGACCGGAAGCAAGGGAAAAAGGCCTACATCGCCACCTGAAGCGATGATGAGGACGAAGATCCCGAGTCATGGGCACTCCTATACATGTGCGGAATGGCCATAGGAGAAACCACTGGGGAACAACCCAGTGAGGTAACCACTGAAACTGTTCTTGCTTCTTTGAACAACTATGAAAAACCTGAGCTATTGAAAATTCTTTCAAGTCTTGTCAAAGATAATATAAAACTGCAAAACAAGTTGGAAAAACAAGAACACTTAAATGCTCAATTAGTTGGTCTTGAACCCTGTCCCAACTGTATGTCCCTTCTCGAAAAACTCAAGTCCCATGTGTCTCACATCGTAGATCTAGAAAATGATATCAAAACTCTAGAGAGATATGAGAACACCCTCTTACAAAACCTGAGTAAGACTTCCGAAAATCTTGAAGCCTCTAGTTCCCAAATCAAGTTTGTCCCAACCAAACACGGCATAGGATACAAAACTGAGAGCCCAAAGAACGGGAAGTCACCCCTGAGTGAACATGAAATCCATGAGTGTAGGGCCTTAGAACTCCAATGCGAGAAACAGAAAAATGCTCATCTCGAGGAGAAAATCAGGGTCCTAGAGAGTGGGAAAGGTGGTGAGAAAGATTATTACACTGGGAACACTGGACATAGACTTTATGTCCAAATTGCTAAGGGAAACAGGTCACGGGTGTACAATAAGGAAACTATGGATAGGAACAGAATCCAAAGACCACACCCAAAATACTACCTGGGAGAATACTATAAGACGTGCTGGAACTGTGGTGCTCATGGGCACTACAAGGAAGCATGTCCCAAGAAAAGAGCCCAAACTCTTAGAAACCGTGAGTTCCTAAACAAACAAAAACATCATGCTAATCACCAAAGGAACCCCAATTCTCAATTCACTCATGATATCAACATCGCTGACTATGTTTTAAATGAGAATATTTTCCCTTGCAAGGGACCTGGCAAGAGTCATCTTGCCTGGGTCTCAAAACACTAACTTTACCTTATAGGTGGCAGTGAGAGGGAACAATGCATGGTTCATAGATAGTGGATGCAACCTTCTGAGTGTCTCTCAGATATGTGATCAAGGGAACAACGTTGTCACCTTCTACTCAGAAGAATGTCTCGTCATCAACAAGAAGACCAACAAAGTGATTCTGAGAGGAAGAAGATACAACAATGTGTATGTAGTAGATACAGAATTTGAACCACCAACGAAGATGTGCCTTGCGAGTTCCCACGATGACACGAAACTCTGGCACCGAAGACTAGGACATGCATATGTCAATCAAATCCTGAAGCTCTATCTACAGGATCTGGTCATTGGTCTTCCACGGATCAATCTCGAAGGAGTCAAAATGTGTGAAGGATGAGTTCGAGGGAAACAGACTAGGAACTCCTTTAAAACCAAAAAGGTGGTGAGCACAACCAGGCCTTTAGAGCTAATTCACATGGATCTCTATGGTCCCATGCGAACAATCAGCTATGGTGGAAAAAGGTACATGTATCTCTTAATTGATGATTTTTCTAGATTCACCTGGGTTATTTTCATGAAGGCAAAATCACAAGCTTTTGAAGAGTTCGAGCCCTTCATCAAAAGAACAGAAGTAAGCATGGGGTTAAAGCTGAAAGCCATCGGGTCTGACCATGGAACTGAGTTTCAAAACTCAGAGTTCCTTAACTTATGTGACAAACATGGGATCTCTCACAACTTCTCAGCCCCTCGCACTCCTCAGCAAAAGGGAGTGGTCGAGAGAAAGAACAGGACCTTGGAGGACATGGCCAAGACCATGATGCTTGAAAGCGGAGTTCCTGAGTATTTCTGGGTTGAAGCCATCGCCACAGCTACGTACAGCCTGAACCAAGCCATGAGAAGGCCTATGATCAAGAAGACATCCTACGAGCTCATCAAAGGGAGAAAACCAAACATCTCCCACCTAAGGACCTTTGGATGCACATGCTTTGTCCACAACAATGGCAAAGACAACCTTGGAAAATTTGATCCTAGAAGCGATGAAGGGATCTTCCTGGGATACTCATCACAAAGCAAGGCTTACAAGGTCTATAACAAGAGGACCAAGAAGATAGAAGAAAGCATCCATGTCGTTTTCAACGAGAAATCTGTAAAGATGGGAACAGAGACCCAAGGAAAGGGAACTCTGTTCAAACTGGTCAGACAAGAAGACGATGATGATGACCATGATGAGCCAAGGAAGAGAGATGAAGACTATACAAGTGCAAGTAACATTCCACAACCAGGCAACAACGAAGGAGATCCAACTCTCACTGATCAAATCTCCCTCGAAGTTCCCTCCTCAGAAGAACTACAAGACACCTCCAACACTCTTGTTCCCCAAGACAATACCCTGCCAGAATCAAGTGTTCAGGGGGAACAAAGAGGGATCTTGCAAGAAATTTCTGAAGAAACACTCAATGAAGAAGCTGAAGACGAGTGTTCCCATGAAAAGGAAGTTTCTACTGAAGATAATACAAGTGCAAGGGAACCCACTCGTACAAGAAACTTTCAACAAAGGAAGGACCACCCCATTGAGAACATCATCTCCCCTTATGATAAAGGTGTACAAACTCGTTCCTCTCTCAATAACTTTTGTGCTTTTAACGCGTTTGTTTCATTGGTGGAACCCAAAAACATCAAAGAAGCCTTGAAGGACCCACACTGGATTCAAGCTATGCAAGAGGAGTTCCACCAATTCGAGAGGAACAAAGTTTGGAAGCTAGTTCCAAGGCCCAAGAACAAGAACATCATAGGAACTCGATGGGTCTTTAGAAACAAACTCGATGATACAGGGGCCGTAGCAAGGAACAAGGCTAGACTGGTGACACAAGGCTACAGGCAAGAGGAAGGAATTGATTACGATGAGACCTTCGCACTGGTTGCCAGGATCGAAGCCATCAGACTCCTAATTGCCTATGCTGCTCACAAGGGATTCAAGCTCTATCAAATGGATATGAAAACAGTCTTCCTCAATGGACATCTCAAGGAAGAAGTATATGTGGCCCAACCCCCAGGATTCGAAGATGAGAAGCTACCCAACCATGTCTCACTAGTACAAAAATTGATATATAAGGCGGAAATTTTATGGCACTTGTAAAAAGCGCAGTTACTCATCAAACACGGACGACGCTTTTACAGATAAAGTGCTATAAGTTATTAAATTTTTTTATGGAAAATAATAAATCTATTACATGACGCTTCTTATAAAAAAGCGCAATAAAATGAAAATACGCGGATGGCGCTTTTATTAGAAAAGCGCCTTAACGCGTTTCAACTATGCACTTAGGTTCAAATATGGCATTCGGTTTTTAGGTTCAAATGAGGCATTCGGTTTTTAGGTTCGAATATTCTCTTATTCGATCGGTCTTGATTTTGTGGTGTACAATGTGCTTATTCTCTTGATACTATCCTCATTCTTAATGCCTATGCCTAGATGTCTTTAAAGACCACTTATTTTTTCTCCTTTTGCCTTTAAAATGACTTGTGATATAATATTTCACGCCAAGTATTCGATGAAATTTCCATGTAAATGTAACTCCTAAATATGGCTTTCGGTTTTCAGGTTTCAATTTATGCTTTTATTCGATCGGTCTTGATTTTGTAGTGCAGAATCTGCTTATTGCCTTAATACTATCCTCATTCTTTATGCTTATGTCTAGATGTCTTTAAAGTTCACTTGTTTTTTCTCATTTTGCATTTAAATTGACTTGTGATCAAATATTGCATGCCAAGTGTTTGATGAAATATCCATTTAAAAGTCACTCCTAAATTTGGCATCGGTTTCTAGGTTCGAATTTATGCTTTTATTACATACGTCTTGATTTTGTAGTGCAGAATGTGCTTATTCGCTTGATACTATGCTCATTCTTTATGCTTATGCCTAGATGTATTTAAAGGTCACTTGTGATCTAACATTACACGCTAAGTGTTCGATGAAATGTCCATGTAAATGTCACTCTTAAATGTGGTATTCGGTTTTTAGGTTCAAAAATGCACTTATTCGATTGTTCTTGATTTTGTAGTGCAGAATGTGCTTATTGGCTTGATACTATCCTCATTCTTTATGCTTATGCCTAGATGTCTGTAAAGTTCACTTGTTTTTTCTCGTTTTGTCTTTAAAATGACTTATGATCTAACATTGCACGCCAATTGTTCGATGAAATGACCATGCAAATGTGACTCCTAAATGAGGCATTCGGTTTTTAGGTTCGAATATGCTCTTATTCGATCGGTCTAGATTTTGTTGTGTACAATGTGCTTATTGGCTTGATACTATCTTCATTCTTAATACCTATGCCTAGATGTCTTTAAAGACCACTTATTTTTTCTCCTTTTGCCTTTAAAATGACTTGTGATATAATATTTCACGCCAAGTGTTCGATGAAATTTCCATGTAAATGTAACTCCTAAATATGGCATTCGGTTTCTAGCTTTCAATTTATGCTTTTATTCGATCGGTCTTGATTTTGTAGTGCAAAATGTGCTTATTGGTTTGATACTATCCTCAATCTTTATGCTTATGCCTAGATGTCTTTAAAAATCACTTGTTTTTTCTCCTTTTGCCTTTAAAATGACTTGTGATCTAACATTGCACGCCAAGTGTTCGATGAAATGTCCATGCAAATGTGATTCCTAAATGAGGCATTTGGTTTTTAGGTTCGAATATGCTCTTATTCAATCGATCTTGATTTTGTGGTGTAGAATGTGCTTTTTGGCTTGATACTATCCTCATTCTCTATGCTTATGCCTAGATGTCTTTAAAGTTCAGTTGTTTTTTTCTCCTTTTGCCTTTAAAATGACTTGCGATCTAACATTGCACGGCAAGTGTTCGATGAAATGTCCATGTAAATGTCACTCCTAAATGTGGCATTCGGTTTCTAGGTTCGAATTTATTCTTTTATTAGATACGTCTTGGTTTTGTAGTGTAGAATGTGCTTATTGCCTTGATACTATCCTCATTCTTTATGCTTATGCTTAGATGTCTTTAAAGATCACTTGTTTTTTCTCGTTTTGCCTTTAAAATGACTTGTGATCTAACATTGCACGCCAAGTGTTCAATGACTTGTCCATGCGAATGTGACTCCTAAATGAGGCATTCAGTTTTTATGTTCGAATATGCTCTTATTCGATCGGTCTTGATTTTGTGGTGTAGAATGTGCTTATTGGCTTGATACTATCCTCATTGTTTATGCTTATGCCTAGATGTCTTTAATGTTCACTTGTTTTTTCTCCTTTTGCCTTTAAAATGACTTGCGATCTAACATTGCATGCCAGGTGTTCGATGAAATGTCCATGTAAATGTCACTCCTAAATGTGGCGTTCGGTTTCTAGGTTCGAATTTATGCTTTTATTGGATATGTCTTGATTTTGTAGTGTAAAATGTGCTTATTGGCTTGATACTATCCTCAATCTTTATGCTTATGCCTAGATGTCTTTAAAGATCACTTGTTTTTTCTCCAGTTGCCTTTAAAATGACTTGTGATCTAACATTGCACGCCAAGTGTTCGATGAAATGTCCATGAAAATGCGACTCCTAAACGAGGCATTCAGTTTTTAGGATCGAATATGATCTTATTCGATCGGTCTTGATTTTGTGGTGTAGAATGTGCTTATTGGCTTCATACTATCCTCATTCTTTATGCTTATGCCTAGATGTCTTTAAAGATCACTTGTTTTTTCTCGTTTTGCCTTTAAAATGACTTGTGATCTAACATTGCACGCCAAGTGTTCGATGAATTGTCCATGCGAATGTGACTCCTAAATGAGGCATTTAGTTTTTATGTTCGAATATGCTCTTATTCGATCGGTCTTGATTTTGTGGTATAGAATGTGCTTATTGGCTTGATACTATCCTCATTCTTTATGCTTATGCCTAGATGTATTTAATGTTCACTTGTTTTTTCTCCTTTTGCCTTTAAAATGACTTGCGATCTAACATTGCACGCCAGGTGTTCGATGAAATGTCCATGTAAATGTCACTCCTAAATGTGGCATTCGGTTTCTAGGTTCGAGTTTATGCTTTTATTGGATATGTCTTGATTTTGTAGTGTAGAATGTGCTTATTGGCTTGATACTATCCTCATTCTTTATGCTTATGCCTAGATGTCTTTAAAGATCACTTGTTTTTTCTCTAGTTGCCTTTAAAATGACTTGTGATCTAACATTGCACGCCAAGTGTTCGATGAAATGTCCATGCAAATGTGACTCCTAAACGAGGCATTCGGTTTTTAGGATCGAATATGATCTTATTCGATCGGTCTTGATTTTGTGGTGTAGAATGTGCTTATTGGCTTGATACTATCCTCATTCTTTATGCTTATGCCTAGATGTCTTTAAAGATCACTTGTTTTTTCTCCTTTTGCCTTTAAAATGACATGCGATCTAACATTGCACGCCAGGTGTTCGATGAAATGTCCATGTAAATGTCACTACTAAATGTGGCATTCGGTTTAAATGTTCGAATTTATGCTTTTATTAGATACGTCATGATTTTGTAGTGTAGAATGTGCTTATTGGCTTGGTACTATCCTCATTCTGTATGCTTATGCCTTGATGTCTTTAAAGATCACTTGTTTTTTCTCCTTTTAACTTTAAAATTTGACTTGTGATCTAACATTGTACGCCAAGTGTTCGATGAAATGTCGATTTAAATGTCACTCCTAAATGATGCATTCGGTTTCTAGGTTCGAATTTATGATTTTATTAGATACGTGTTGATTTTGTAGTGCAGAATGTGCTTATTGGATTGATACTATCCTCATTCTTTGTACTTATGCCTAGATGTCTTCAAAGATTACTTGTTTTTCTCCTTTTGCCTTTAAAATTTGACTTGTGATCTATCATTGCACGCCAAGTGTTCGATCAAATGTCCATGTAAATGTCACTCCTAAATGTGGCATTCGGTTTTAGGGTTCGAATATGCTCTTATTCGATCGGTCTTGATCTTATAGTGGAGAATGTGCTTATTGGCTTGATACTATCCTCATTCTTTATGGTTATGCCTTGATATCATTAAAGATTACGTGTTTTTCTCCTTTTACCTTTATAAATTGACTTGTGATCTAATATTGCACGCCATGTGTTCGATGAAATGTCCATGTAAATGTCACACCTAAATGTGACATTCGGTTTCTAGAATCTAATTTATACTTTTATTCGATACGTCTTGATTTTGTAGTTCAGAAAGTGCTTATTGGCTTGGTACTATCCTCATTCTTTATGCTTATGCCTAGATGTCTTTAAAGATCACTTGTTTTTTCTCCTTTTAACTTTAAAATTTGACTTGTGATCTAACAATGTACGCCAAGTGTTCGATGAAATGTCCATTTAAATGTCACTCCTAAATGATGCATTCAGTTTCTTGGTTCGACTTTATGCTTTTATTAGATACGTCTTGATTTTGTAGTGCAGAATGTGCTTATTGGCTTGATACTATCCACATTCTTTGTGCTTATGCCTAGATGTCTTTAAAGATTACTTGTTTATCTCCTTTTGCCTTTAAAATTTGACTTGTGATCTAACATTGCACGAAGAGTGTTCGATGAAATGTCCATGTAAATGTCACTCTTAAATGTGGCATTCGGTTTTTAGGTTCGAATATGCTCTTATTCGATCGGTCTTGATCTTATAGTGGAGAATGTTCTTACTCGCTTTATACTATCCTCATTGTTTATGGTTATGCCTTGATGTCATTAAAGATTACGTGTTTCTCTCATTTTACCTTTATAAATTGACTTGTGATCTAATATTGCACGCCATGTGTTCGATAAAATGTCCATGTAAATGTCACACCTAAATGTGACATTCGATTTCTAGAATCTAATTTATGCTTTTATTCGATACGTCTTGATTTTGTAGTTTGGAATGTGCTTATCAGCTTGATACTATCCTCATTTTTTATGCTTATGCATAGATGTCTTTAAAGTTCACTTGTTTTTTCTCCTTTTGGCTTTAAAATTTGACTTGTGATCCAACATTGCACGCCAAGTGTTCGATGAATTGTCCATGTAAATGTCACTCCTAAATGTGGCATTCGGTTTTTAGGTTTGAATTTGCTCTTATTCCATCGGTCTTGACTTTGTAGTGCAGAATGTGCTTATTGGCTTGATATTATCTTCATTCTTTATGCTTATGCTTAGATGTCTTTAAAGTTCACTTTTTTTTTCTCCTTTTGCCTTTAAAATGACTTGTGATATAACATTGCACGCCAAGTGTTCGATGAAATGTCCATGTAAATGTCACACCTAAATGTGGCATTCGGTTTCTAGGTTCGAATTTATGCTTTTATTCGATCGCGGTCTTGAATTTATTGTGCAGAATGTGCTTATTGGCTTGATACTATCCTCATTCTTTATGCTTATGCCTAGATGCCTTTAAAGATCACTTGTTTTTTCTCCTTTTGCCTTTAAAAATTGACTTGTGATCTAACATTGCACGCCAAGTGTTCGATAAAATGTCCATGTAGATGCCACTCCTAAATGTGGCATTCGGTTTTTAGGTTCGAATATGCTCTTATTCGATCGGTCTTGATTTTGTAGTGCAGAATGTGCTTATTGGCTTGATACAATCCTCATTCTTTATGCTTATTCCTAGATGTCATTAAACATCACTTGTTTTTTCTCCTTTTGCCTTTAAAATGACTAGTGATCTAACATTGCACGCCAAGTGTTCGACGAAATGTCCATGTAAATATCACACCTAAAAGTGATATTCGGTTTCTAGGTTCCAATTTATTCTTTTATTCGATACATCTTGATTTTGTAGTTTAGAATGTGCTTATTGGCTTGATACTATCCTCATTTTTTATGCTTATGGCTAGATGTCTTTAAAGTTCACTTGTTTATTCTCCTTATGCCTTTAAAATTTGACTTGTGATCTAACATTGCACGCCAAGTAGTCTATGAAATGTCCATGTAAATGTCACTCCTAAATGTGGCATTCAGTTTCTAGGTTCAAACATATGCTTTTATTTGATCGGTCTTGATTTTATTATGTAGAATGTGCTTATTGGCTTGATACTATCCTTATTCTTTATGCTTATGCCTAGATGTCTATAAAAATCACTTGTTTTTCCTTCTTTTGCCTTTAAGATGACTTGGGATTTAACATTTCACGCCAGGTATTCGATGAAATGTCCATGTATATGTCACTCTTAAATGTGGAATTCGGTTTCTAGGTTCGAACTTATGCTTTTATTAGATCGGTCTTGATTTTATAGTGCATAATGTGCTTATTGGATAGATACTATCCTCATTATTTATGTGTTGACGGGCCTTCACTCAGGACAACAAATAAATTTATAAGTTAAGACCCCGCTGAGTATAGGGGAGTCAGGATCGTTCCACGAGAAACAAGGTTTGTTTATCTATCGACTACTAAAAATCAAACAAAAGCAAACAAAACGCACACAAGAAGCCTCGTTAACGATGTTGTCAAGGTCGTTAACGAACCACCGAAAACAATTGACCAATACTAACGAACTAGACAGGTTCGGTACCGAGGCTATGAACTCAGTAACGAATAAAACCTAGGAAAATTCAAATATAACAGAGACCTAGGACAAGGGTTACCACAACATAGTCATGAACATGAGCTCGTAAGAAGATAAATATCATGCCTTTAAATGGATAGATGCATCAACTTTCATTGACTTAACAAGTAAATTAATATACTTTCATAAACCAATTCACTCGATTGCTTGCTTTGGATCTAAAGCTTGAAACTTTCGTACTCAAACAATATCAACCCTCAAGTCTATAACTTTCTCTTTCAATGAAGCTAAAAACTCAAATCACCATGACTTTCATCTAGGTCTAAGCACAACAAACAATCTTTAAACATAGATAAAAAGCATTCAACACATAATCACACTCATCAAACATGCATAACTATTCCGGGTTTAAACCCCGACCCTAGAAAAGAAAACTACTCACTATTCATAACTAAGAAACAAATAAATTCAACAAAAGAAATCATTGAAAACAAAACACTACTCAAATTAATAATAAATATTGTCTTACATAGATTCAGAAGAAACCGAAAAAATACTAAATAACGAATCGAAACCACGACTAACGACCTCGATAACTCTCGTCCACCGAGCTCTCGATCTCAATCTTCGCCTCGTCTCTCTCTCCCTCGGCTCTTCCTCTTCTCCTTCTATGATCGATCTCCCCCCCTTTTTCTAGGCTAATAAGAGGGCTATTTATACTAATAAGGCTAGATAATAACAAAAACTAAAAGATAAAAACTTTCCTAAAAAGATAGAAATAAAATCCTAAAAAATAGAAATAAAATATAGAAAGATAACAAGACCTAAAATACATAATCTAATAACCCTAAAATCATAAAAAAAATACTCTCTTGACACGGAATAAATTCCCGCACAGGATCGGTAAGTAACAAAATCAACCTCTCAAAAACTCTATCTCGTGACCTCGTTAACGAGCCCTCATAGCCTCGTTAACGAGCCTGGGCTTGGCTTCTTCAACACTTCTTCTTCAACAAATTAGACCTCGACTTCATTATCTTGCATTCCTCCATCCTTCATCATATCGCTCCAAATTTAGCTCCAAATAGTACCGTTTCCTTGCTAAAACCTACAAAAATACATAAAACGGAGTAGCTTCCATACTTTTCACAAAAGATGCAAACCCATCCAAAAACACATAAAACTAATCCTAAACTTATCAACACTAGTCCTAACAAACTAAGAAAATCTATCAAAAACTATACCAAAAACACGAACATCAAAATACCCCATACTTAGACTTGCTTGTCCTCAAGCAATCACTCAACAATAATCAAAACCAAACAACATACTCATCAAACTATAGCCATCATAAAAAAAAAATCAACATACAGAAGATAAATAGCAAAAGATTATTAATATCATCACACATATATGCACCAAATAGACATAAGCAAATACAATCCAACCTCACAAGGGATAATAATGTGTTTCTCTCAACTCTCAAGTGTTTAGGCTTATAAATACATCTCTCAACTCATCTTATATACAAAAACTCATAGAAATTGGAACTTATATCACCAAACTCTCCACCCAAGATTTGTCAAAACAAGCAAAAATCATCAAGAGAACTTAGGGAGCTCAATGAAAAACTTCATAGAAGTTTCCATTCGGCCGGGTTGTAATGGGGCTTGGTATAGACAATAAGGCGTGGAAAATATTTTGGCTATGTGGTGCTAATAATATCCGGGAATCAAAGACTCCTAAAAACTCACACAATCCAAAAACTCTCATAAACGATACCAAACTCACTCTCATTATGCACTTATTCTTCACTCACCCAATATATCCCTAGAAAGTCTCTTAGAATAACTCAAAAGAATCTCTGGTTTATCTATTAAACTCAAGTGCACTTCAAACTTCTTCCTCTGTTATCTCATATTCCACTTCAGCTCATTTTTTTCTCCTCTTTTTTTTCGCTCCCTCGTTAACGAACCACTTCAGGGTCGTTAACGAGCTTCATCGTGTACTCCTCTTTCAACAACTTCCTTTTGTGCATCTTTTGTACCAAGAGATCTTTCTTTTACACAAATTAAAAATAAGAGACTTCCAATCTACCCTTCCCAATAATCCCTCAATTTCAAAAAATATCTTTCCAATCTAAGTCCTAATCCCCGGATAGGGTCAAGCTTATCTTGGCGAGGGAACAATTTTGTGGAGCTAAAAATAAAAGGCTTTAGGCTCAAACTGGCTGTCAAAAGAAGGATCATGTAAAGGTGGATATGGAATAATAGGGCTTATAAAAGTAAGTTCTCTATCATATGATTCTCACAAGTAATGAACTATAAATCTTATATAGGTCTCAAAGAATAAATAACCATCAAAATTCCAAGAGATAATATGGATATGGAATAATAGGGCTTATAAAAGTAAGTTCTCTATCATCTTGATGTACTCCCTATAAGGCCAAAAATTTCTCACGAGGCTAATTTTTTGTTGGATTGTATCACTTATGCTATAAAGTATATGTGCGCAACTACTATCATAGAACCTAAGAAAGGGATATCTATCAATTCTCAAAAAAACTCTTTTTAGATTTTTTTTTAGATTTTTTTTTATATATCATGAACAAAGAACTACTTAAAACAAACAAAACACATAAGTTAAACAAGACACAAAACAAACAAGTTTTTCTACTTTCTCCCACCCCATACATAAAATTACAGTGTCCCCACTGTAAGAAAAGAAAGAAGAAGGAAAGAAATAGAAAACAACAAAAAAATAAAATAAGAAAAGAAAAATATAAAACTTACAAAGTCTTAGAAGTGGAAAACAAGGAAAACTTCTTCAAGCTGAATCAACGGATTGGAGGAGGAAAGTAGTGCTCAAAGTTCCCCATGAAGTCGTACTCTGACGATGCCTCTCTTCCTCAAATGTCATCCGAGCGGAATAGACAGTCTCCCATCTATCCATCCTCCTATGAATGTGGTCCTGATGGAGGTGAAGTAGTTGCATCCGAGTAGAAAGATCCTCGGCCCATGGTGGCGGAGTGCTCGATCCAGTGTACTCGGAATGAGGAGGTGGTGGGTAGTGAGGCTGAAAGTGGTCATGGTGGAGCACCGGGTTGTATGGCACGATTCCATAGGAATGAGGGTCGGTAGGAGCTTGCGGAGGGTCAGTAGTTGTCCTCGGGGGGTCGTTAACGAAGCTTGGTGCCTCGTTAGGAGCATATGTAGAAGTCTGGAAATGGTCGTTAACGAGCCTGGTGGGCTCGTCAACGAGGAGGTTGGCGCCCAAAACTTCTGTGTCAAGCTCTTCATCCTTGAAGTTAAGCTCCTCTGTGTCGCCTTCCGTGTCAGCCTCTTCAGTGTCTTCTCCAGCTACCTCGTTATCCTCATCATCATCTTCCTTCTCGCTTGAATCTTCACTCACATGGCCTAAGTGATAGCTCATCCTCCGGCATGGGCTCCAATGGGAAAGCATGACCTGTCCACGCCTCTTACCAATTTGGTACATAAAGTAGCTATAGCTTGTCAAGGGTGGGTACAACAATGCGGCCTTGAACTTTGGTCTTGAACCCTCCCTCGGCTTGAAGGAAAATACCGGAGCTATACCAATAGTTCTTGTTGAGGAGTTGAGCATGAGCCGGCGTGTATCAAGTGAGGTCGACTCCAAGGTTTGTAGCCAAAATACTAACCAAGTTACCACACCATACTTCCTTGAACTTGGTTGATTTCTCTATATAGTAGAGCCATTCATACCCCAAATTCAAAGGTCCGGGCTCCTCGAAAAGGATAATGCGGAGGCAAGCAACTTTCGTCCTTGTTGGCCTGTTCAACTCTCTCTTTGGCCAGAATGTGGCGGCTAGGACTCGGAGGATAAACCTGAATATGGGGTTGATGATGCTTGCCCCAGATAATGCCGCTGTGGAAGACTCGACCTCCTCGGTGATGTAGCTCCATGTTCTTGTGATCTTGTAGTCTTTCAAACTTTACTCTGTAGAAGGGTTTGGGAGCTCCAAAATAGCGTTGAAATCCGCCAAGGTGTACTCTCGGCTCAGATTACTGAGTCTAAACCGGATGCGTCCCGCCGAAGTCTTCGATGGAAAACTAGTCTCTAGAGTGGCCAGGAACTCGGATGTGAGGGCCGGAAAGTGTGGTAGAGTCTCCTTCTTCAACAAGTAAGGCACACCGAGAATAGAAAAAGCCTCCTTGATGATAGCATGCATTTAGGTGTTAGTTTTAGGGCATATTTATGTTTAAATCTTAGGTAGTTGCATGCATTTTGCTTAGTTTTTGTAGTTTTTGCATTTCGGTGTCTACTCTTGCACTTTTGTGTTTTTAGGTCGTTTTGAGGAGCAAGGATTGGTTAAGTTGAAGGATTCAAGATTAGAGATATTCAAATGTCTTTTCCAAGGATATTCAAGCCACTTGAGATGATCATTAAGACCCAAGAGGTTGTAGACAAAAACGCTTAGAACCGGGCAATCCATTGAAGTTGTTGTTTCGACACCACTTTCTTGTAACGCTTATTTCGGGAGCTACGGTGATCGGATGAAGCTGAATTTGGTATCATTGGAAAGCTAACTCGAAGAGATACAATTCAAATTTTTACTCCGAGTTCAAATTCCAACTTTAAGTGGGTCAAAACAGCATCTGAAAGTACCGTCAGAATGCTGTCAGAGACAGGCCGCGATCGCGGCTAGGAATTGGTGGCGATCGCGGCCTAGTTAGATCGAACGCGTTCATATTTATCCGCTTAGTTTAATATTTTATATTTTATATCTTTTTAATTTCAACTTGTTCGAGACTATATTAGGTTATTTTTCATACCTTGTTTTGTATTCTCTCTTAGACCTAATTTCAGATTTTGTGTTTTTCTCTCTTATGGAGAACTAAACTCCCTAAATTCTATTCGAGTTGAAGCTTTTCAGACTCAAGTTGTTGTGAGATTCGTCTATTCAGGTTTATTTCTACAGGTTATTTCAATTCTCTTGTGCGTAATTATTATTGATTATATTGATTTCTACTTGATTGATCACCTTGTTGGAATTGATATTATCTATTGCTAGATCTAGGTTTTCTCGTAGCAAAGCCTAATCTTTGTAGCAACTCAATTGATTTAGGACTCGTTGGACTAAAACAATTGAGAAGAGATTTGAATGCATGTTAATTGTTTGACTCGTTGGAATTCATGTATCCTGTTTATCCTTGTTCTTAATGCTAATATCCTTATTATTTATGATCGTTTCATGAATTGTTTGGATGTTAAGTTGCATGTCTCATTGCCATGTTATAATTCTGATCAGGATAGGAATAACTGAAAGAAATAACTTGTTTGAATCAAGGATCAATAACTTGAGGAAGAAAAGTGGATACTTGAATAGAATTGTTTTCCCTAATTGATAAAAATCCAACCTTTGCTCTGTTTGTTTGTCTTGTCTGCTTTAATTTCCCTAGTTTTAGATTAAAATACCAAAAAAATCCCCCCTTTGTTACTTCTTTGAGTTGATAATAATAAAACTTAGGATACAAGTGTCTCTTGGGTTCGACCCCGACTTACCGACTATACTAGTTGTGTAACTAGGGATTTATCTTTGATTTGGCACGACGACTTTAAGCCAGTCAAATTTTAGCGCCGTTGCCGGGGACACTTTGTTTAATTCTAAGTTTTTATTGTTATCAACTTTTGTGTGGACCTATCTTACGGTCCACACCTGTGCTACTAATCAATGGCTATGTTTCAATGTAGACAACTACAGGATGAACAATTTCATGTTTATTTCTCTAGAGTGCAACAATATTTTCATACACTTGGTGCTTAGGGATATCACCCTTGTGAGAGGGATTTATGTCAGTGCATCTTAGATGGGATGAGTTATGAGACTCTACAATTGGCTGAGTACATGAGCAATTATAGGTTATGGTGTATGGTACCAGAAGAGTGTTGGGATTTCTTTTGCTACATGAGCGATCAGTGCGAGCAGGTTGAACAACATCCACCTATGCTCCATCCAGTTGAGAACTCCTCTTTCAATGCTGAGGAGGTGTTTGCAAGGCTTGCTAACATAGTAGACCAGTTGGGACAGAACACTCAAACTAGTTTCAAGAACATGGAGACTCAGATCAGCCAAATGGTCACTATTGTGAATAGACTGGAAGCAAGAGACTCTGAGAATTTGACTTCACAACCCATAGACTCGATGGAGAATGTGAGTGCCATTACATTGAGGAGCGAGAAGGAGGAGATCAAAGATGATCTGAATTCTGGTGAAGAACCGCAACCGGTATTGGACATCCATGATCATGGATCTACCTTAGAAGTTGATGATGATTATATGCATTCCGATTTTCCTTCTCTTGACTCTCAAAAGTCAATGCTCATATATCCTGAGGCACTCAAGGACACTATGAAGCCTATAGAACCAAGTGAGCCTAAGATTGATGCAAGAAATTACATGGAGTTCATCTTTGGTAAGAGTGGTAATGTTGATGAGTTCTTTGACCCATACTGTAAGTATTTTCTAACATCACCACTTATGTTGAATTTGTTTGAGCATATGCCATCTCATGAAAATTGGTCTCACAAGTTTGATAAGTTGCAGCGTTTTTTAAAGGGGTTATTGTTTAATTTGAATTTATCCTTGTGCTACTTATGTTTTTGTGAGATGTGTTCACAGGCTTTTGACAGGTTATTAAGGGCATTGACAATGTCTAATCTTGTGAATTCATTGCTCTCCATCTATCTTGTGTCCTCTCCACCAAACTGTTGCCACTTTGAACCTCCTCCATATTCAAAAGAGTAGATGATTTTGTGAGTGTTCTCTCTTCCTTTCTCTGTTATTTTATACATTAGGGACAATGTATTGTTTAAGCATGGGGGAGGGGAACATTTACATGTTAGTTTAGTTTTGCATTGCATATAGTTTAAATTCTTGCAAAGCATGTTTAAATTTTTCCATTCATAATTGCATAAAAAAAACAAAAAAAATAATTCAGAAAAAATGAAAAAAAAAATCATGCATTTTAGGTTTGTCATATTTCCCCAAGCAAAGAAACCACTTGTCCTCTAATATTTTTTATGATGATTTTTGCCCCTTAACTTGTTTGGATTGCTTGAAGCTTGATAATGTTTATTTCTTTAAGAGCATATTTGATAATTTGATTGAGCATGTATATCCTTAAGATCTAAGTTACACAGAAGTTCTAGGCAAATTTTACCTTGTGAGATTATTTTGTTTTGGCCTTTCTAGGACTATGCATCCATGAGTCCTCTTTTTCATTGTGTGTGCTAACTTTTATTGCTTCCTCTAGAACTTGCATTTAAATATCTTTTTCGAGGCTGCATTCATGACTTTTGCATATGACATTAAAATGATTGAGACAATGTTTCTTATAAGCTTATTACTTCCTACCTTACAAGATCCATGTTCTTGACACCCCATTTCTTTTAAACTTTAAGCCTATTTTTGATAGCTCCACAAAATTTTCCTAGCCTAATAAGCTTGACCCTGGATTCGGGATTTAGGACTTTAGGTTGTGTTTTTGTTTTGTGTGAATTATTTATAAGTATGGGGGAGTTGGAAGAAAAGGAGGAAAAGAGGAAATAAAACTCTTGTGTGTAAGTGAAAAAAAAATGAAGATGAAAAGAAAAAACCAAGTACAATTGTTACTAGTCTTCATAAAGCAAAGAAAGAGTTGAAGAAGAGGGAAGAAAAAAAAGTGAAGAAAGAAACAATGTGTTTAATTGTGGTTTGGAGTTGAGAAAGAAGAGTTTGGGAGAAGTAAGAAAAGAAAGTGTTGAAGTTTGGGTTTAGGATTAGTTCTTTATCCCGGATTTAGCACCACATGCCAAATATTATCCCTTCCAAGTTTCTCTTTACCTTGGCCCCATTACAAGCCTTAAAAAGACCTCATGATTTTTGTTGTATGCATAGTCTCTAGCGGTGGAGAATTAGAACACTGATGCAAGCCTATGGTAGCTAGGCTTTCAAAGTTGAGTTTTGAGCAAAACACATATATACCTTCAAACACATGAGTGAGAGTGAAAACACATATTCTTGTTCCTAGTGAGGTTTAGAATGGATGTGTTTACTTGATCTTGTTGGATGCCAAAATACATGCTATGATGTCAATTGTTGAATCATGTCTCTTTTTATTCTTGCTTAAGCATTTATCAAAGTGGATGCATGAATTGCTTGTTTGTGGGGTGTTAAATCTATTTCTTGCTTGTGGACAAGCAAGGTTTAAGCATGGGGGAATTTGATAGCATGCATTTAGGTGTTAGTTTTAGGGCATATTTATGTTTAAATCTTAGGTAGTTGCATGCATTTTTCTTAGTTTTTGTAGTTTTTGCATTTCGGTGTCTACTCTTGCACTTTTGTGTTTTTAGGTCGTTTTGAGGAGCAAGGATTGGTTAAGTTGAAGGATTCAAGATTAAAAATATTCAAGTGTCTTTTCGAAGGATATTCAAGCCACTTGAGATGATCATTTACATCCGATTAGGTTGTAGAAAAGAACGCTTAGAACCGGGCAATCCATTGAAGTTGTTGTTTCGACACCACTTTCTTGTAACGCTTATTTCGGGAGCTATGCTAATCGGATGAAGCTGAATTTGGTATCATTGGAAAGATAACTCGAAGAGATACAATTCATATTTTTACTCCGAGTTCAAATTCCAACTTTAAGTGGGTCAAAACAGCATCCGAAAGTACCGTCAGAATGCTGTCAGAGACAGGCCGCGATCGCGGCTAGGAATGGGTGGCGATCGCGGCCTAGCTGGATCGAACGCGTTCATATTTATCCGCTTAGTTTAATATTTTATATTTTATATCTTTTTAATTTCAACTTGTTCGAGACTATATTAGGTTATTTTTCATACCTTGTTTTGTATTCTCTCTTAGACCTAATTTCAGATTTTGTGTTTTTCTCTCTTATGGAGAACTAAACTCCCTAAATTCTATTCGAGTTGAAGCTTTTCAGACTCAAGTTGTTGTGAGATTCGTCTATTCAGGTTTATTTCTACAGGTTATTTCAATTCTCTTGTGCGTAATTATTATTGATTATATTGATTTCTACTTGATTGATCACCTTGTTGGAATTGATATTATCTATTGCTAGATCTAGGTTTTCTCGTAGCAAAGCCTAATCTTTGTAGCAACTCAATTGATTTAGGACTCGTTGGACTAAAACAATTGAGAAGAGATTTGAATGCATGTTAATTGTTTGACTCGTTAGAATTCAATTGCATGTATCCTGTTTATCCTTGTTCTTAATGCTAATATCCTTATTATTTATGATCGTTTCATGAATTGTTTGGATGTTAAGTTGCATGTCTCATTGCCATTTTATAATTCTGATCAGGATAGGAATAACTGAAAGAAATAACTTGTTTGAATCAAGGATCAATAACTTGAGGAAGAAAAGTGGATACTTGAATAGAATTGTTTTCCCTAATTGATAAAAATCCAACCTTTGCTCTGTTTGTTTGTCTTGTCTGCTTTTATTTCCTTAGTTTTAGATTAAAATACCAAAAAAATCCCCCCTTTGTTACTTCTTTGAGTTGATAATAATAAAACTTAGGATACAAATGTCTCTTGGGTTTGACCCCGACTTACCGACTATACTAGTTGTGTAACTAGGGATTTATCTTTGATTCGGCACGACGACTTTAAGCCAGTCACTTGACATCCGTATAAATCCCCGTTTGCTTCGCACTTGTTCTTGAAAACCACCGAGTGCTGTGGTCCTTTTCTATAATGGCATGGTATCGATCCACTTGCCCTTGAGTGCGCAAGATCACATTGTCCAGACGAGGTGGAGATGGGGACCACTGATTCCTCCTCTTCTTCTGGGCTCGGGTAGCGGGTCTGCTTGAACTTTCCATGTGATCTACAAAACAATCATGATTTTTCCAAGATAAGATCCACTCAAAATAGATAGGCAAGAGACCCCATAATTGGTCTCAAAATAACCCTCGGAATTATTCATTAACTACCCGATTGGGTCGTTAACAAATATGGACTGGTTTATAAACTTCAAGGTTGACGCAGGGTCGTTAACGAGCCTGGGTGGGTCGTGAGCGACCTGCCGAGAGCCAGTACACAGGATCCGAATGTTATTATCTCAAAAATCAAGCCATGAATCAACATGCATCCTCTATAATCCTTCACTAGACTCACCATCGGGTTTATGTACCCCATACTTGCTCGATTACCCATCCCGAACATGCTAAATTTACCCAAAATTGACATGACAAAGATTGAACTTAATACTAGAACAAGAAAGATTCATGCTTTTCTAATAAACTTTTTGCAATGGAGAATCTAACATGAATAATCTTCCCTAGAACAAGAACAATTAAGCACAACCAAAATTCATGAGCAAAAATCCAAACATGCAAATCGACCCTCTCTATAAACACAATCCCAATATGAAATTTCCACCCTAAAAACCATGAATCATGTAAATAAGAGTTAGGGTTTAGAAATCATACAGAAAGATCGAAAAATCGAAGAACAAGGGATCGGATTGGGATGGTTAACGAGGGTGGATCTCGTCGGTGGGAATCTGGGTTTCCGTGCTTTGGTAACGATGCCAATTCCGACGGTTGGTGGGTTAGGGAATTTCGATCTGTGGTGAAGTGCTTCGGTAGAGTTTTGAGGATATTGGAGTTTGATTTTTGGGGGTAGAAGTTTTTTGAGAGTTTAGAAGGGTTAAATAGGAGGGGGTAGAATTAGGAGGGGAGGGGTAGTGGCGGCGGATGGGGAGGGTAAGAATTAGGGTAAAGATAGAAGATAGACTAGGGTAAAAAGAATACTTACCTGCTTGAGTCAGTTCGCCAAACCGGGTTGTTAACGACCCTGGGTGGGTCGTTAACGAGCCACCGTAGCCTCATTGAATGATTTTCGAGCCCCTTTCTCCTGCATCTTGTTAGCTCAAAATTGTCCCTAATATTCTATCTTAAAAACTACAAAAAAGAACTCAAAAGAAAGCTAAGAAAAAGAATCTAAAAAGAAAAGAAAAATCTAGTGTATACTAAGATCGGGTTGCCTCCCGTAAGCGCTATTTTTAACGTCGTTAGCCCGACGTACTTACCTTGTTCAAGGTGGCTCTATGTTGGGGTCTCGAGTTACCCCATAATTAGCCGTGTAGGCATTATTTACTCGAGTCACTAAATTGGGTCCCTTTTCTTCTATCAGTATGCCCGGTATTCCTACATGATGGTTAGGGAAATCCGAAAACCAAGGTGGTTTGGACTCCTCTGTAGTACATATGATAGGGTATGGTGTAGGAACATAGGATAAAGCATAGTCATGACCAGCATTAGCAAATTCTAGTTAGATTACTTACCTTGATTATACTCTTGCATGTGGGACTTGTTGGGTGGACGATGAAGTTCGGTAGGGATTTGTATAAAATTTTCTTCCGTTTTGGTATCTGTGGGAGGCTCGGTAGGATTGGCTATGTCGAGTTCTGGCTGGGTCAACTCGATTTCTGCAACCGCCGTTGGGTCATTGGCATTTTGATCCAGGCTGAATTCCACGCGCTCCTCTCCAATATCAAAAGTAAGAAGTCCTTTCCGCACATCCACTCGTGCACTTGCTGTTGCTAAAAATGGTCGACCAAGAATTATGGGGACATGAGGGTCTTTAGGCATATCGAGGACGATGAAATCATTTGGTATAAAGAATTTCCCGACTTGAATAGGATAATCGTCCACGACTCCTGTGGCCTTGACACATGATCCATATGCCA
The DNA here is from genome assembly GCA_964016875.1 of Fallopia convolvulus. NCBI lineage: Eukaryota > Viridiplantae > Streptophyta > Magnoliopsida > Caryophyllales > Polygonaceae > Fallopia > Fallopia convolvulus. The sequence goes on along the minus strand of OZ024724.1, from coordinate 34,018,573 downwards.
TGTAGAGGTTCATATCTACCGGCTCTAGTTGTTCCATATTGGCTTTAGACCAGATTGAGAGAGGGAGTAAACTAGCACTGGCTCCCAGATCACATAAAGCCTTGAACTTGTGGTCTCCTATTCCAATCGTTATTGCAAATCTACTTGGATCTCCAAGCTTTTCTGGTAGAGCTATAGATCGGACTTCATCTTCCATCTCTGTAATGGATCTTTTTCTGCTAAGAATATCTTTCAAAAATTTTGCGTAAGCCAGCATTTCGCTTAGGGCCTCAGCGAATGGAATGGAAATATTAATGCCCTGAAGAATCTTTACGAAATGCTTAAACTTACTCTCAATAGAGTCCATAGATTTCTTAGTGGGAAATGGAAGAGATTTCACCATCCTCGGAACCAAGTTAGGATCGAGAGGTGATGCTACATGGTCGACACTAGGGTCGTTAGGTACGCTCGGTGGGTCGTTACCGACCCTGATGGGGTCGTTAACTACCCTGGGGTTGAGAGGAAGGCTCGGATTAGAAAACTTACCTGCATTAGGGTCGTTAGATACCCTCGGAGCTTCGTTACCATGGCTTACCGGCTCGATAATTACTCTCGTTGGCTCGTTACCGAGGGGAACCGTGGTGTCCTCTTCCGTCTTGTCCTCAGCTTGGACTCGTTCCGATAATGTTTTTCCACTCCTAAGGTGCACCGCTTCTATCTGTCCTTTAGGGTTCTCTTCGGGACGGCCTGGAAGTTGCCCTTGTGGCCTCGGAATTTGTTCAGGAAGGTTCCCTAGTTGGGAATTAACATTCTTCTTCCACACATCGAACTCTCCCCATCTTTTATTCTTGTGGTTAAGGTTAGTTTGAACTTCATTGACCTTATTGTGGACTCCATTAATGCTTTCCTGTAACCCTTGTACCCATGATGGTGGCTCCTGATGGCCTGGAGGTCGATAAGGCGCAGGTCGTCTATCCGGTGGAGGCGCTGCATAGCTCGGATTTGGATTTTGATTGCCCCACGTCTGATAGTTATTCGACCTGTCAAAATTACTAGGGTGATTCCTGTATGGGCCTCTCATGTAATTCATCTCAGCAATTGTCTCAGCGGCTTTTACCTGCTCTATGTTAGTGCAAGCAGAAGAACTTGGGCAGAAGAACAACACTCTTGACAGGATTGAGAGGATTTCAGAAAACTTACCTGCTTCTTCAGGCGATTGACCTCGTCTTGTAGAAACTGATTTTTAACGTCCGGGTCAACGTCTTCTCGGTTAGGCACGTAGAGACGTTTCTGGGGTTGTGGAGTTTGCTGGGTTCCATACATGACATCATAATTGGACAGCTTATCAGCAATTCCCATGCAGCTGTAGGGTCCATCTCTATAAAACCGCACGCGGTATGCGTGTTGATGCGGTTCTTGGTCTCCGCGTTGATACCTTGGAAAACGATTTCTTGCAGAACATATAAAGGTTGCCCATGAGTGGGGCACTGTCTAAGCATCTCTTTAAATCTTTCCCATGTTTCAACAAAAGTTTCATTAGGCAGCTGATGATAGGAGGTCATGCGTTTTCTCAACTCCGTTGTCTTGGCAGGCGGTAAGAATTTTGTAAGAAATTGATCATACAAGTTCTTCCAAGTCTTGATAGACTTAGGAGGTAAGCTCTCCAACCCGCTTAGGGCCTTTCCAGCAAGAGACCACCTGAAAGCTTTTAACAGAACATATTCAAGTGAGACACCTTCAGCAGCTATGGTGTCACATAAATCAAGAAAATTTCTAATATGTTCCATAGGGCACTCAGTAGGTTTCCCTTCAAACTGAGCTCGTTTAATTAAGGATATAAATTGAGACTTGATCTCAAAAGGTTTCTCTATCTCTGGAAGCACAATTGGGGACTCTGGCACCCTCAGTTCTGTAGGCATATACTGTTTGGCATTCCTTGGATAAGCATTTAGTTCCTCCTGTAGACGAGAATTGTTAGCTCGTTGACGCTCAGCCTCAGCAGTAGCGCCTTCCTTCTCGGTTTTCAACGCCTCCATCTAGTTTCGGAGGACTTCCAACTGATGAGCCATCTCTTCATGTGTGGCCATGGCTCGGTTCTCTCGGCGTCTACAGTACACGGAACGTTCAGGTTCTAAATAGTAACCAACGTTGTCAAATTCAAGCCTTCGACGTCCTACTGGCATACGCTAAGAAAACAGACAAAGAAAACAAAAATTAAAAACAAAAACGGGGTCGGGCTATTCCCAGACCCACAGATAAAACAACAAACTCGTTGCTTCCCCGGCAACGGTTCCAATTTGTTGACGGGCCTTCACTCAGGACAACAAATAAATATATAAGTCAAGACCCCGCTGAGTATAGGGGAGTCAGGATCGTTCCACGAGAGGCAAGGTTTGTTTATCTATCGACTACTAAAAACCAAACAAAAGCAAACAAAACGCACACAAGTAGCCTCGTTAACGACGTTGTCAAGGTCGTTAACGAACCACCGCAAACAATTGACCAATACTAACGAACTAGACATGTTCGGTACCGAGGCTATGAACTCAGTAACGAATAAAACCTAGGAAAATTCAAATAAAACAGAGATCTAGGACAAGGGTTACCACAACATAGTCATGCACATGAGCTCGTAAGAAGATAAATATCATGCCTTTAAATAGATAGATGCATCAACTTTCATTGACTTAACAAGTAAGTTAATCTACTTTCATAAACCAATTCACTCGATTGCTTGTTTTGGATCTAAAGCTTGAAACTTTCGTACTCAAACTGATGTGATTCCATCTACCGAGTCATGGCCCCATGATTTGAGTGAAGATTCCATCCCTAAAGACAAGCCTAGTCTGCATGATAAAGGGGAGCCAATACTTGGACAAGCAACCAAAGACGATGTTCGAGGCGCTATGAAGCCGAGAAAAGGAGCCATACCCTATCTTGGGCGCATCACACGAGCCCTATCTAAGTCTATACTAGACAAAATCAAGGAGGAGTTCATGGCTCATAAGTTTCCAATGGCTAATCACGGTGAAGGTTGGAGTGTTCTTGTGACTATTGGTTCGACTAGTGCTAAAACTTGAATTATGTTTTGTTAAGGTTTTTAGTTGAATTTCTTGAAATTTAAGGGTGTTTTATGTAATTAGAGAGAAGTGAGGGTGGCTGAGTTGAGAGAGGCGTGGCATTAGGGGTATAAGGCCCATTTTTGGCCTCCTTTCTCCCTTAGAGACTTGGACGAAATTTGCTTCTCTTTTCCTTGCATTTTCAATTCAAAGTTCTTGTTTTGTTCCGTTCAATTCTCGTTGTTCAATTGTTGGTGAGTCATATCCGACAATTCAAGCATCCTAGTTTGTTTGAGAGCTTGGTGAGTCATATCCAAGTTATCAAGCATCCATATCCCCTTGTTCTCTCCATTTTCGAACCATCATCCATCTCGGAGGTTTCTGCACCATCTCAGTAAATTCGAGATAACTTTCAATCCACTCATCATCTTTCTCTCATATTTTGAGGGATTAAACTAGACTAAGAGATATAACTTATCGAATTCGAATCACTCAAATCCGAGTTCGGACGAGGAAGATCCATCCAGTTGAAGATGGGTCAGTTGCGTGGTGTTTGTTGTCGGAATTCCTTGGATTCTCGTGGCGATCTCTTTGCACCATCATCCCCTCCGTCGATCCTTTCATCAAGTGGTATCAGAGCCACGCGAAGGTATCGCCATATAAACCTTGTTCCGACCTTGAATTTCCACTTGTTGCAAGTTTTAGGTTCGAACTCTTTATTGGTTGCGTTGTATTGTTGTGTGCGACCATAGTGTCCTTGTTGTGTGTTGTTTGTTGTCGGAATTCCTTGGATTCTCGTGGCGATCTCTTTGCACCATCATCCCTTCCATCGATCCGGCCATATGTTGAGTTGTATGCTCATGATGCTGAGTTTAGTGATATTTTTAATTCTTGTTTGAAGGGGGGAAGTCGGGATCAATTTTATTTGCATAATGGGTTTCTTTTTAAGGGAACTCGCTTGTGTGTGCCTAGTGGTTCAGTTAGGCGTTTGCTTGTCCAAGAGGCCCATGGTGGCGGCCTCATGGGAAATTTTGGTGTCATGAAAACTTTGCATATGCTTAGGGAACATTTCTATTGGCCTCACATGCTTAGGTCGGTAGAGAACTTTTGTGCTTCATGTGCTACATGTGTGCGTGCAAAGTCTAAAGTGCACCCTCACGGTTTGTATACCCCTTTGCCTATTCCTAGTGCCCCATGGGAGGATATTTCTATGGACTTTGTTTTGGGGTTGCCTAGGACAAAAAGGGGTAGGGACTCTATTTTTGTGGTGGTAGATAGATTTTCTAAGATGGCACATTTTATTGCTTGCCACAAAACCGATGATGTTGTTAATGTTGCCACTTTGTTCTTTGATAATGTGGTTCGGTTGCATGGGGTCCCTAAATCTATTGTTTCTGACCGTGATGTTAAATTTCTAAGTTTCTTTTGGAAGACTCTTTGGTCCAAGCTTGGAACCAAGCTCTTATTCTCTACTACTTGCCACCCGCAAACGGATGGGCAAACCGAGGTCGTTAATCGTACCCTTGGTGCCTTGTTGCGTTCTATTTTGAAAACTAATTTGCGCAGGTGGGAAGAGTGTCTTCCTTTCATTGAGTTTGCTTACAATAGGTCCATTCATTCCGCTACAAAGAAGACGCCTTTTCAGGTGGTGTATGGGCGCAATCCCGTTACACCATTCATTCTGGGGCCTCTGTTCATAGTTCCCTATAGCATTCACATCAGTTGCTAGCTCTTGCATGATAGGGCATGCATCAGAAGGATGGCGAGATTCGCCACAAATTCCACAAGCCCTTCAACTTGAAGCTCCATTGCCCGCCAACAGTTGCTTCATCATAGCTTTCAACTCCCTTACTTCAGCATTCAGGGAGTCATTAATAGAATGAACACACCTACTGTTGGATCTCTTTCTCTGATTTCTGCTTTGCTCTGCTAGAGTCTCCAACTTCTCAAACGCTTGCCTAGGAGTGAGATTCTCATAAGAACCTCCACACGAAGCATTCATCAGGCGCCTATCAGCATCACAAAGACCTTCAATAATATAGCAAATCAGGTCTTTATCAGAATAGCCATGGTAAGGACAACTGGCTATGAGTCTCTTGTAACGCTCATAGTACTCATACAGATTCTCATCATCTCCTTGTTCCAAACTGCTCAGCTGCTTCTTGATAGACGTTTGCTTGGCAGCAGGGAAATATTTCTCTAGAAAAGCACCCTTCATCTGAGCCCATGTAGTAATCGTCTCAGGTGCTAAGTATAGATACCATTCCTTAGCTGAATCAGCCAAGGAAAATTGGAAAGCCCTCAACATTAGCTGATCTTCAGTTACATCAGCTGGCTTCATTCCCAAGCAAACAGAATGGAACTCTACAAGGTGTTTATTCGGATCCTCCCCGCTCAGCCCATGGAACTTAGGCAAATAATGGAGAAGACCAGATTTAAGCTCAAATTTCACTCCTTCTCCCAGGGCGGGAAACTGAAGACCAAGTTGTTGCTGCTCTAAATTAGGCGCAGTCAGTTGCCTAATAGTGCGATCTGCCATGGTTACTAGCTGCTCTTCAACCTCCGAATCAGATGAAGAAGAAGAAGATGAAACTGGATCAAACTGTATGCCTAGCACTTGAGCCTGAACCTGACGTCTCAACTGTCTCAGAGTCCTGTTAATTTCTGGATCAAACGGAACAACAGGCGAATTATCAGTAGAACGGATAAGAACCATAAGATAGGTTCTTACCAATTCGGGGGATCTGGACGAATCGATCCGCGGGCGCGGATAAATTCCGAGGGCGCGGATTTTCCGTGTGCTCGGAAAAATTCCAGGGTCGCGGATTCGTCAGAAACGCCGATTAAACAGAATATTAAAAACCGATTCCCCGGCAACAGCGCCAAAACTTGACTCGGCTAAAATCGTTGTTGCCAAGATCAAAGATAAATAACCCTAAATTACTAACTAGTATAGCAAGCAAGCAAGGGGTCGAACCCAAGAGAATCGGGATTCTGATCAATCAACAAAGAGTAAAGACAGGGGTTTTGGAGTTCAAGTAAACAAACAAACAAGCTAATATTGTTGAGATTAAATCAAGTGAAGGAAAGTAGAGTTCATTCAATCAATTCCACCTTTTTACTAATCCGATCATTGATTCATCCACTTTTCTATTAATTCTCTAGTTAATTCCAATCCTTATAAAACATTTCCGCTTGTCCACGGTCCAAGCAGAATTATGATATGAACAAGAACGCTTAATTCAAATCATGCAAAATATTAAGGATAGAAGGATATTAATTCATGCAATCAAGCTACGAGTCTCATGCATAAAATAACAATCAAATACTCTTTCTCAATTCTAGTCCACGGTCCTACAAAAGAGTTGTTTCAAGGATAAATAAGATTGCACAGACAACAATCAAACAAATCCAAACAGTAGAATATCAATCAAATTCAACAAGTTGCGCACCAAGGGAAATCAATTGATAATCATAAATTAAGCACAAGAGTTTTGATATTAACCAAGGGATAGAAAAGTTACCAGAATCTCACGAAATACATAAAAAGGCTTCCTTGATTAAACAAACTCCAAGGGAAATTAGTTTTCCATAATACTGAAAATATGCTAGAAATTGTCTCTAAATTATGTTGTAACCCTAAAGTGAAACTCGAAACAAACCTTAAATAGTAGAAAATAAGTCCGAAAAATATAAAAATATAAAAACACAAAAGATAAAATAAAGACGAAACGGAGGTGGCGCTAAAACCCTCGATCCGCGAGCGCGGATTCAATCCGCGGGCGCAGAACGTCTCTCTTGCCTCGGCCGCGGAACCTCCTCGATCCGCGAGCGCGGAAATAATCCGCGGTCGCGGATCCAGCCTTCCTCGCCCTCGGATGGTTTTGCTTCTACCTCGGCACCGCGGGCTCGGATCTGATTCGAGGGCGCGGATCTTGACTCCTTGAACTTCAACTTCGAATTTAGGATTTTTGTCTTCCGAATCTTCTACTGTAGGCTTCTGCTGATGTTACAGATAATCACCTAATCTAGCCTAAAACACTCAGAAAATCCTAATAAAAATACAGAATTACGCTGTACTAAAACCAGCGTATCAAATTCCCCCATACTTAGATCTTGCTCGTCCTTGAGTAAGCTCAAAATAAATCTAACAATCAATCCTATCAAAGATCCACATGAAGTAAATGGAAATATGAAAAATCTACTCTCAACTCACAACCTAGACCCATGTAGAGAAATAGTGAGCAAAACAAGAAAGCTCAAATCACACACCTCACAGATACAAGATATAACACTCAAGCTCCAAAAAGTGTGGAGCAACCTAGGATCTACCCAATATCTAAAGTGTAATCCCCAAGCCCCAAAGTAGAATATGATCCTAAACACTCTGATTTTAACACTCATTCTACTTAGGCGCCCTTTCGGGTTTTCACCTAATCACTCTTTTCATTTTTCTTAGGTGTGCTCACAAATACTCACATCTCTCATAAACCTCATATTACCCCAGCCTAATGCTGGTCTGGGTTACCTGCTTATTACCTGAGCTGCCCTTTCGGGTTTTCAACTCATCCCAGGATTTCATATGCCTTTTTTCATATTTTTTTTGGCTTTTTTTATTTTTTATTTTTTATTTTTTATTTTTTATAATTATGACAGAAATAGAATGCAACTGTACATATAATACAAATATAGCAGTGAATCCCTTCCCCCATACTTAAACCCTTCATTGTCCCCAATGAAGCTAACAAATAAAGACCAAAGTACAGAAGAAGGAATCAAAAGACTCAATGCTGATCTGGTGGAGGGAATGATGGATAACCTGGCCACTGTGTCTGCCAGAAAACAGTTGCCTGCCTCTGATGCTCATAAAATGCCTCCAATGAACGATCCATAGCATCCTGACGTGCAGACATGGCATCCTGACGAATAGATAAGTGCTGCATCCCACTCAACATACGATCGTCAAAACTCATACCATCTGTCCATGGCAAACTAGAGGAAGCAGAAGTAGAAGCAGAAATGGATGCACGAGTAGCTGGGGGAGGTGCACCCCAACCAACTGTAGTTTGTGGAGCCGGAGCCCATCCAGAAGGCTCAGAATAAAATCTAGCACGAAATGCATCAGCCTGCTCATCCCAACCAACACCATCAGCCTCATACTCATCGCCAACAAACTCCTCTGCAGGAACGTCTACATTAGGCTGCAGATGAAAAGAATACTCAGTATCGCCATACTGTAAATGTGCAGGTAGACGCAGATAAGCTGTAGCAGGATGCCCATGCAACCAAGTCCATCCGTCATCAACTGACCCTCTCAAACAATTAGCCCTAACTAAAGCCTGGTGAGTGTATCTGTACCCATCAGTCAAATGCCGGCCAAAATGTGCCTCAATCTGCTCTCTAGAAACAAATCTGGTGGCTAAAAGAGTAACCATACCACCCAATCCAATCGACCCCCTCTTATCTGGATACTTCTCAGCAAACTGAATAAATAATCCAAACCAGTCCGGGCAGTGAGACGGAAAAGGAAACAAGCATCTAATAATCCTCAAATCTCGAGCAGGAAGCTTGTTTGGCTCTCCCTGAGCGAAAAATGTCATGGACAGAACCTTGTGACACAGACGGACACAGGGATGGGGAATCTTACTGTTAAGCTCCCCAGAACGAGTGTTAAAAGGGGAGCCAGGAAGCGTATACCAAAAATCATAAATAGTGGGATCAAACAGTATGCTCGTCCACCCATCAGTAGGTGGTGAAGTGATCCCAAAAATAAGACAGGCCTCCTCACGGGTCAAACTGTATAATCTATCACAAGCATGAAAACTCAAGACCCCATCAGCAAAGCGGAAAGTGGACAGAAACTCCATAGTAAGACCCTTATAAGTAGGCATAGCCAGAGCAGAGAAATTACCCAAACCCCCAGTCGCCAGTAACTGCTCTGTACACTCTCTAAGTCCCAAGTTAATCAGTGTAGGGACATCAAAAAATTTAGTACTGACAAACTCCCTATCCTCATACTTTCCCAAAGCTCCCTCTGTCCCTCACTCAGATGCTGTAAACCGTAATATGCCATAGCTGAATAAATAATACAGAGCTGAGCAAGAAAATTACCAAGATACTGAAATCCGCGGCCTCGGACAGCAAGGAAGGCGCGGACTGGATGAAAGGAATACGCGGGCTCGGATCCGATCCGCGAGCGCGGACAAGCAGGGATAATCCGCGGGCGCGGAAATCTTCCTCGAGCGCGGATCTGGGATTTTCCAGATCTGAATTGTTCGTCAATGGCGAACTCCGACTCCCTCAATTTCTCAAAATCACCTCAAACAACAACAAATCGACCTCAATGCAGCGGGAATCAAATTCCAAAGACAGGAATAAGAACTAACCGTTCGGATCTAGCCCGATATTGCTCCAAACCTCCACTTCAAACAAAAACTCGTCCTCCCACTATGGCGAACAACGGTTGGTTGAAGACAAGTTTCCGCGGGCGAGGATACGTTCCGAGGGCGCGGAATCGGTGGGTCTCGGATGAAGAAGGTGGTCGAGGGTTGTGATGGTGGTGGAGGGTTGGTGGTGGTGTTTTTGTTGTAAGGGGGTGTTTGGTGAGAGGGGAAAAATGGATGTGGGGGCAAAATATAGGTAGGTGGGGTAGGTGGGAAATTTTTATTTTATTTTCGGGTTTGGTTTGGTACTGGTTCGGGCTTTTTCGGGGGTTTCACCCGAAAACCTTTTTATTTCAGGGGTTTCACCTGAAAGCCTTTTATTTCGGGGGTTTCACCCAAAAGCCTTTTATTTTTATTCTTTTTATTTTATTTTATTCTTTTGTTATTTTTTATTTTAATTTTTTTTTTTGTGAATAATTGATAAAAATCAGGCCGATCCGCGATCTCGGATCATATCCGTGGTCGCGGAATTTGCCGAGGTCGCGGATCAAATCCGGGGTCGCGGTTCGAGCCGCGGGCTCCAACTCCTCTCGGACTGGTTTCTTTTGATGGGAAAAATGGTATCTGCAAGTTAGCCCGACAAAAACAAAACGAATACTAAAACTAAAACTAAAACTAAATTAAAAAGATAAAAATAAAAGAAAAGAAAAACTTACCTCGGGTTGCCTCCCGAGCAGCGCCTTTGTTTAACGTCGTTTGGCCCGACGTCCTTATGCTCAGAATGGATCATCATCAATCTGAAACTGGACCCTTTTTCCTTCATGTGCCATAGATAATAGGCCCTTTGAAACATCAATTACGGCGCTCGCCGTCTTCATAAATGGACGACCTAACAGCAAAACTGGGTCGTATCTCCCCTTACCGATCTCTAGGACATAAAAGTCTGTCGGAAAAATTAAACCATCCACCTGCACTAAGACATCTTCCAAAAATCCTTTCGGATGCGCTTTAGAGTGGTCAGCCAGTTCAGTAGTAATATTAGAATCCTGTAATGGCCCTAGGTCTAACTTCTCATAGATGCTAAGTGGCATGACATTAATGGATGCACCTAAATCAAGCATAGACTGCTCAATTATAGCCTCACCAATTGTAACGGGAACAGTAAACCTCCCTGGATCCCCATACTTCTTAGGCAATTGCCTTTGAAGCATGGAAGACACATTTTCAGTATTTTCCACAAGATTAATTTTCTTAACCTGTCCTTTTTCTTTTTGTTTCCTCTTTATAGTACATAATTCTTTCAGAAATTTAGCAAACCGAGGAATACTTTGAACAAGTTTAAGTAAAGGAACATTTACCTCACACTTGGAGAAGGTTTCGAAAATTTCCTTGTCATTGGTTGGCTTCCTAGTGTCCTTTAGTGCCTCAGGAAACGGTGGAGCTGGCTTTTGTGAAGCCATGGGGGGAAACGAAGGTCTGATATAGCCATCAGATTCTACCAGGGGGTGATCCGCGAGCTCGGATTGGGTTCCGTGGTCTCGGATGATCCGCGGGCGCGGATCTCGGAATTTCCTCGATTTCTGCGCCGCGATCAGAACTGCCCTCCGGTGAACTCGGCTGGTTTCCGCTGGCCGAAATTTCAATATCTAGCTCTTTCCCACTCCTTAATGTCATTGCACTCACATTCTCTCTCGGGTTAATGGGCTGAGATGGCAATTTTCCCGAGTCCTTAGCTTCTAGCCGGTTCAGAGTGGTTGCAATCTGACTTAACGGAATTTCCAAACTCTTCATTGCAGCCTTAGTCTCTTGATTTTCCTTCATAAGCTGATTGATAATGGCTGGATTTTCTTGAGGAGCCTGGGGCCTTGGCACATAATTAGGCCTGGGAACATAATTGGGTTGACCTCCCTGTGGTGGAAAAGGTTGTTGAGGTTGTTGATTCCACCTAAAGTTAGGATGGTTTGCCCACCCCGGGTTGTAGGTATTTGAATATGGATCATTCTGGGGCCTCTGTTCATAGTTCCCTATAGCATTCACATCAGTTGTTGGCTCTTGCATGATAGGGCATGCATCAGAAGGATGGCTAGATTCGCCACAGATTCCACAAGCCCTTGAACTTGAAGCTCCATTGCCCGCCAACAGTTGCTTCATCATAGCTTTCAACTCCCTTACTTCAGCATTCAGGGAGTCATTAATAGAATGAACAGACCTACTGTTGGATCTCTTTCTCTGATTTCTGCTTTGCTCTGCTAGAGTCTCCAACTTCTCAAAAGCTTGCCTAGGAGTAGAGATGGACATGGGCCGGGCTGGGCCGGGCCCGGGCCGGGCCACCACCGGGCCGGGCCGGAGAAGTAGGGCCCGGGACCGGCCCGGTATTGTACCGGGCTGGAGCGGGCCTGGCCCCGGGCCGGGCCGGGCTGATATATATCAGCCCGGTCCTTTATTTTTTTTTTTAATAAATAAATTATCCGGGCCGGGCCGGGCCGCAATTCCCAAACCCAGGCCCGGCCCATGGCCCGGGCGGGTTTGGCCCGGTTGGCCCGCGGGCTGGCCGGGCCGTGCCAATCTGGCCCAGATGGGCGGGCTGGGCTGGTGCGGGCCGGGCCGGCCCGCACCTTTGGCCATCTCTACCTAGGAGTGAGATTCTCATAAGAACCTCCACATGAAGCATTCATCAGGCGCCTATCAGCATCACAAAGACCTTCAATAATATAGCAAATCAGGTCTTTATCAGAATAGCCATGGTAAGGACAACTGGCTATGAGTCTCTTGTAACGCTCATAGTACTCATACAGATTCTCATCATCTCCCTGTTCCAAACTGCTCAGCTGCTTCTTGATAGACGTTTGCTTGGCAACAGGGAAATATTTCTCTAGAAAAGCACCCTTCATCTGAGCCCATGTAGTAATCGTCTCAGGTGCTAAGTATAGATACCATTCCTTAGCTGAATTAGCCAAGGAAAATTGGAAAGCCCTCAACATTAGCTGATCTTCAGTTACATCAGCTGGCTTCATTCCCAAGCAAACAGAATGGAACTCTACAAGGTGTTTATTCGGATCCTCCCCACTCAGCCCATGGAACTTAGGCAAATAATGGAGAAGACCAGATTTAAGCTCAAATTTCACTCCTTCTCCCAGGGCGAGAAACTGAAGACCAAGTTGTTGCTGCCCTAAATTAGGCGCAGTCAGTTGCCTAATAGTGCGATCTGCCATGGTTACTAGCTACTCTTCAACCTCCGAATCAGATGAAGAAGAAGAAGATGAAACTGGATCAAACTGTATGCCTAGCACTTGAGCTAAACCTGACGTCTCAACTGTCTCAGAGTCCTGTTAATTTCTGGATCAAACGGAACAACAAGCGAATTATCAGTAGAACAGATAAGAACCATAAGATAGGTTCTTACCAATTCGGGGGATCTGGACGAATCGATCCGCGGGCGCGGATAAATTCCGAGGGCGCGGATTTTCCGTGTGCTCGGAAAAATTCCAGGGTCGCGGATTCGTCAGAAACGCTGATTAAACAGAATATTAAAAACTGATTCCCCGGCAACGGCGCCAAAATTTGACTCGGCTAAAATCGTTGTTGCCAAGATCAAAGATAAATAACCCTAAATTACTAACTAGTATAGTAAGCAAGCAAGGGGTCGAACCCAAGAGAATCGGGATTCTGATTAATCAGCAAAGAGTAAAGACAGGGGTTTTGGAGTTCAAGTAAACAAACAAACAAGCTAATATTGTTGAGATTAAATCAAGTGAAGGAAAGTAGAGTTCATTCAATCAATTCCACCTTTTTACTCATCCGATCATTGATTCATCCACTTTTCTATTAATTCTCTAGTTAATTCCAATCCTTATAAAACATTTCCGCTTGTCCACGGTCCAAGCAGAATTATGATATGAACAAGAACGCTTAATTCAAATCATGCAAAATATTAAGGATAGAAGGATATTAATTCATGCAATCAAGCTACGAGTCTCATGCATAAAATAACAATCAAATACTCTTTCTCAATTCTAGTCCACGGTCCTAGAAAAGAGTTGTTTCAAGGATAAATAAGATTGCACAGACAACAATCAAACAAATCCAAACAGTAGAATATCAATCAAATTCAACAAGTTGCGCACCAAGGGAAATCAATTGATAATCATAAATTAAGCACAAGAGTTTTGATATTAACCAAGGGATAGAAAAGTTACCAGAATCTCACGAAATACATAAAAAGGCTTCCTTGATTAAACAAACTCCAAGGGAAATTAGTTTTCCATAATACTGAAAATATGCTAGAAATTGTCTCTAAATTATGTTGTAACCCTAAAGTGACTCGAAACAAACCTTAAATAGTAGAAAATAAGTCCGAAAAATATAAAAATATAAAAACACAAAAGATAAAATAAAGACGAAACGGAGGTGGCGCTGAAACCCTCGATCCGCGAGCGCGGATTCAATCCGCGGGCGCGGAACGTCTCTCTTGCCTCGGCCGCGGAACCTCCTCGATCTCCGAGCGCGAAAATAATCCGCGGTCGCGGATCCAGCCTTCCTCGCCCTCGGATGGTTTTGCTTCTACCTCGGCACCGCGGGCTCGGATCTGATCCGAGGGCGCGGATCTTGACTCCTTGAACTTCAACTTCAAATTTAGAATTTCTGTCTTCCGAATCTTCTACTGTAGGCTTCTGTTGATATTACAGATAATCACCTAATCTAGCCTAAAACACTCAGAAAATCCTAATAAAAATACAGAATTACGCTGTACTAAAACCAGCGTATCAAATTCCCCCATACTTAGATCTTGCTCGTCCTGACCTAGAGCTAGTGTAGAGACCGATCTCAAGGCCTTTGTATCACATGACTCCGATGGGAATGCAAGAGTAGAAGGCTCGATTGAAAGAGCTATTGGAGAAGGGGTATGTATGTCTGAACATCTCACCGTGGGGAGCCAAATTTTGGTTGTAAAGAAGAAAGATGGACGCCTTCGCTAGTTTATCGACTATCTGGAGTTGAACCGAGTCGCCATCAAAAACAAGTACCTACTGGCATTGATGATTTGTTGGATCAGTTATAGGGGGTTACGGTGTTTTCGAAGGTGGATCCGAGGTTAGGATATCATCAACTAAGGATTCGAGATGAAGATATCCCAAAGACGACTTCTCGAACAAGATATGGACGCTATGAGTTTGTGGTAATGTCGTTCGGATTGACCAATGCACCTGTAGTGTTCAAGGAGTTGATGAACCGAGTGTTTATAGATTTCTTGGACAAATTTGTGGTGGTATTCATCTATGATATCTTGATTTATTCCCGTAATGAAGAGGAGCATGCAGAACACCTTAGGCAAGTGTTGAAAGTGTTGAGGCAATATCAGTTGTTTGCTAAACTATCCAAGTGTGAGTTCTGGCTATTGGAAGTCACCTTTCTGGGACATGTGGTGTCTGCTAATGGAGTAATGGTAGACCTTGTGAAAATCAAGGTTGTTAAAGAGTGGGAAGCCCCAAGAAATGTGAAGGACGTGCGGAGCTTCCTAGGTTTAGCAGGGTACTACCAGAGGTTCATAGAAGGGTTCTCCCGTATAGCCCAACCGCTTTCGAATTTGTTAAAGAAGACCACTCATTTCGAGTGGAATGAAGCATGCTAGAGAAGCTTCGAAGAGCTAAAAAGGAGGCTAACTTCAGCTCCTATACTTGCTCTCCCTCAAGGAAATAAGGACTTTGTGATCTACAGTGATTCCTCCAAGGTAAGCCTGGGATGTGTGTTGATGTAGAGGGATAAGGTGATTGCTTACACCTCGAGACAATTGAAGCCGAGTGAGCAGAATTACCCTATTCATGATTTGGAGTTAGCAGTGGTGGTGCATGCCCTGAAGATTTGGCGTCATTACCGGTATGGGAGTACATGCAAGTTGATGAACAATCGTAAGGGTCTCAAGTACATCTTCACTCAAAACAAACTGAACATGAGATAGTGGAGATGGCTCGAGTTGCTGAAGGATTATGACTTGATGATCCTTTACCACCCAAGGAAGGCAAACTTAGTCGCTGATGCACTTAGTTGGAATACCTCTCAAGAATGTATGTTGGCTCGTCTAACGGCTCAACCCGAGCTACATATAGAGCTGATGAGGTACGAAATCGAGGTGCAGATTCAATGTTACCAGGGTAGACTAAGTATTTCGGAGTGTCAACCGACTTTGCTGGAAGAACTGAGGACGAAATAAGAGGTGTGTCCAATGATTCAGGATCCGAAGTAGAAGTTGAGCCGTGGAGAGGCACCTGATTTTGTAGAGAGAGCAGATGGTATCTTAAGTTTGCGCGGGAGAATTTTTGTGCCTCGGGATGTAGAGTTGAGACAGAAGATTTTACAAGAAGCCCACGCTACACCTTAATCGTTTTACCCTTGGAGTGAGCAAGATGTACAAAGGTTTAACACAATATTACTGGTAGGATGGCATGAAGCCAAATGTAGCGAGATGGGTGGCTAAGTGTCAAGATTGTCAAAGGGTGAAGATTGAGCACCAGAGGCCAGGAGGGATGCTCCAATCATATCCTATTCCAAAGTGGAAGTGAGAGGGTATTTCTATGGAATTAGTCACTAGGTTGTAGTGGATAGGCTGACAAAGACTACTTACTTCTTGCCTATCAAGAAAACTTGTCCCGTGAATAAGTTGGTAGAGGTGTTCCTAAATGAGATAGTCAGACTACATGGTGTGCCCAAGATGATTGTGTCAGATCGTGATGGGCGTTGCATTTCCAGATGTTGGCAACAAGTACATGAGGCACTTGGGACGAGATTACACTTCACGACTACTTATCACCCGAAGTCAGGTGGCCAGTTTGAGTGGACGATTCAGACTCTAGAGGACATGCCGAGTTCTCATGTTCTCGACTAAGGAGGTCATTGGTCAGACCACCTAGCATTGATAGAGTTGCCTACAATAATAGCTAACATTCCACGATTCAGATGGCACCATATGAGGCTTTTGTGGTCGAAGGTATAGGACCCCTTTGTGTTGGGATGACCCGTCAAATGTGATAGGAGAAAGGCCACAAATGATTGAGGAGACGTTTGGGAAGGTGCCCTTAATACGGGAGAATATGCTAACTACACAAGGCTGCCACAACTCCTACGTAGACAAGCGACGTCGACCTTTAGAGTTTGAGATAAGAGCACATGTCAGGTTGAGAGTGTCGTTTACTCGTGGTGTGAAGAGATTTGGGGTGAAGAGGAATTTGAGTCCCCATTACATCGGGTCGTTTGAGATTCCTGAGAGAGTGGGCGGGGTAGCCTACAGACTGGCGCTACCACCCGCGTTAGATGGAGTTCACCATGTCTTTCACATATCATAGCTAAGGAAGTACATTCCGTATCCCAGTCACAGGCTCAAATATGAGAAGTTGGAGGTTGAGCCTGCTCATACTTTCAAAGATCAACCGATAGCGATTCTGGATAGGTGTACGAAGACGTTGCGGAACAAGGAGAATCAGTTGGTGTTGATTTAGGAGTCTCTGCGAGGTATTGAGTAGGGCACTTGGGAGACCGAGGATAGGATGCGAGAAAACTACCCTAATTTGTACTCACGTTTAGTAGAGGCCTTTGGGAATAATGTTTAGGGGTTGCTCAAGAGTAGGTTTGACGTTTGTTATGACTTAGTGTCGCTAAGTGTGTTTGTTGTTTACTCGATAGTGTTTTGACACATGAAGTGAATGGTTGTCTTTCTTTATAGTTATAGTAGTTTGCCCTGTGTTTTGTTTGTCATGCATTAGCTCAAGTTGGTCAACGGTTAATGTTCGAGGACGAACCTCTTCAAAGGGGAGAGGTTGTGAAACCTCGAGAACCTTTGTGACCTCCCACTTTGAGCCTGGAAGTTTCGGGACGAAACTTTTCTTAAGGGGGGTATAATGTAAGATCCGAGTTTCTATTCGCAAACTTGATAGCTTAGCCTTGTGTAAAATTTTGCCTTCTCCCCAATCAATCTTTCTTATTCTTATTTTTTTGGGCTGAAAGCCCATTTATTTTGGAGAAGGCTACAATCCCGATCCATTTGTTGCCTCTTAACCCTTTTCCCTACCACTTTCTCATACCCTATTTGTTTGGAGCGTCATTCCTTTACAGTAAAAGAACGCCGCCGGTGAAGCAATTCCCATCCTTCTCCCTCTCTAAATCGCGTGCTCACCTCCCTTTCTCTACTTCAATTCAACCTATCATTTAACTTAGTAACCATTGCACCGCATGTACATCAAAGAAGAAGAGAAATGGCGTTCTTAAGATCCCGAACTCGTCACCGCCATCGATATCGTTCGCCAGTCGCCAAGTTATCCTCACCCAAACCCGGGGACGTTGAGCCTCTGTTCGATCCGCTTCACTCGTCGGTTGGAGACGTACCACACCAGTACTCGATGGGACTCGCAAGGCGCCAACAGTTCCCAACCACCACGAGTTGCTTCGAATCGCCCCTTTCGTTGCATCAATAAGGTTCCGCCCTCTCCTTTATTTACCGACACCTCCCTTTTTCTTCATCTGCGTGGCCATCTGAATCGATGGATTCCGTGAACAGGCCGGAGGAGCTACAGGGCGCCAGCGTCGCTTGAGACGCGCAAGATAGTCAGAGATTTCAGTTAAGCCAGGCGTGTCGCCGCCGTCGAGCAAACTGGGTTCATGGTTGGACATTGACGCCCACAAGAGAAGCACCGGCTGAGCCCCGCTGAATTGAAGTCGCGGTCGTCGCCGAGAACCACCTTGAAGTCGTGTTCATGGTTTCGAGAACCTCACAATTAAACCTTGCCCTGACTTGCGTGCCTAAGGTTGGGCCTAGTCCTTGCGTTCTCTATCAATTTTAGATTCAAGGGTGTGACTATTTCATTTGGATGTTAGTGCTCTTGAATTAGGCTTTCGACATCTTGTTCTGATTGCAAATTGGAATTTACAATAGCTCTTGTTATACATGTTTCATTAAAGAGTAATTTAGAAATTGTGGACGTATGGTGTAAAAGTTTGGTTCGGTTCTTTGGTGGAAATATTTCGTTGTGCCTTGCTAGATTCGAAAGTAAGTTATAATTGAATGAGTTTCGGATGGTTGGTTATGCGTGATCTAAACTTGCTAGGAATCTAATCTCATTGGATTGATCTTGCGTGTGAGAAGTGGATTAATGTTTACAATTAGAATTGGTATGTGAGTCTCGGTTTGTTGGCATGGAAGCTTTCGAACGGTTTGTGGTGTCCTCCTTTGTTTTAGGGAGATTTGAGGTGTCATGATTTAAAAATTGGACTTCCTTATGACTTGTCCTAAGCTAAACGTTCGTGCCATATAAGTTTAAGATACGAAAACTTAGTACGTTGAGTAATGTCATTCGATGTTGGTTCTTTATGCGTTGATCGTTGGGTTAAGAATATTAGAATCGAAGGTTACTTCTCGCGGTTAGTCGGTTAACCGTGCACGTTATGATTCGTAGGTTCTAGTATCGTCGCGTTTCTTACTTCATTCAAGGATCGCCTTCCAGGTAAGTCGTTCTCGACTTGCTCGGTTTTATTCTAGTCTTGTTAGATTTCATGCCGTGATTGTGAGATTGGTTTTGGGAGTTAGTCCCGAATGTATGTTTTCCATGTGAAATGTTTCCATGCATGATGTGATGCGCTTTCCATTTCAAACATTTTCTCGTAAAGTAATAGTATCGCTTTCTCTATGATGGCAGCGTAATCGGCACGATCATGTGCGACGATTGTCGATGGCGAAGAGGCGTCTACCCATGGTCGTGTGTCGGCCGGGCCCCTTTAAAAATAAAAATTGATTGCTTGTTTTTGGTAAGTGCTCCAGTGGAGGCTTGACCAGGGGTTGGAAGGATGACTTATATGGAAAGTGGGAGGGCCTGCCTATGCACTCGGGCGCAGGGAGTTAGCGCCGTAGATGGGAATGCGGTGGTGGAAGGGAGAATGACATTTCCCAATAGGATTGTGAATAGTTTTGTTGTGTGCATGTGTGTGATTACTTAGTTGGTTTTTGACCTTACGAATTCTTGCTACGCTTGATGATTTGTTTGTTTCGTTGTATTTCCCTTCATTTGTTGAATGTCGAAGTGTTAATTATTACTACAAATGCTTTACTTTTGTGCTTGTTAGTTTGACTATGGTATGTCTCATTACCTTTCCTTTCACATATTCTCTAGGTTGTGGAAATGTGTGTTGACCTATTCTGTTCTGTTCAATTCACTTGTTAAAGGTTATGTTGTGGGCTAATTGTTGTTTTTCAAACATCTTACTATAGCCGTGTGTTATCTAGCTTGCCTAGGGTAGTAGCTGACCCCTCGGGGACTTATTTTTCAGTTCTAGGTACTCACACAGGTCCTGTGTTGGAACCTAGGCCAGATGCTGCAGCGGATCGTTGATGCATATCACTAGGTCACTGAGTGGGTTGGGAGTTCGGTTTAATCTAGTTAGTTGTTTTGGATATTTCACTATGTTGTTGACTTTAGCAGATTTCTTGTATTGGTTGGGATTTAACTAGATGTTTGGGATATTATGCATGACATTGTTGCAATGTGGTTTGTTGAACTATAGTTGGATGTTTTAAAATAGTTTTCTTGTTGTGCCCGAGTTGCAAGGTCCAGGTATTCTAGTTGTCAACCAGTTCAGGTAGGACCCGTTAGGGTCAAACTACCTGGTAATGCCCCAACGTTAAGTCGGGGTGTTACAAAATGTCCATGTAAATGTCACTCCTAAAAGTGGCATGCAGTTTCTAGGTTCGAATTTATGCTTTTAATGGATCGGTCTTGATTTTGTAGTGTAGAATGTGCTTATTTGCTTGATACTATCCTCATTCTTTACGCTTATGGCTAGATGTCTTTAAAGATAACTTGTTTTTTATCCTTTTGCCTTTAAAATTTGACTTGTGATCTAACATTGCACGCCAAGTGTTCGATGAAATGACCATGTAAATGTCATTCCTAAATGTGGCATTCGGTTTTTAGGTTCGATTATGCTCTTATTCTATCGGTCTTGATTTTGTAGTGCATAATGTGCTTATTGGCTGGATACTATCCTCGTTCTTTATGCTTATTCCTAGATGTCTTTAAAGTTCACTTGTTTTATCTCCTTTTGCCTTTAAAATGAATTGTGATCTAACATTGCACGCCATGTGTTCGATGAAATGTCCATGTAAATGTGTCTCCTAAATGTGGTATTCATTTTTTAGGTTCGAATATGCTCTGATTCGATTGGTCTTGATTTTGTAGTGCAGAATGTGCTTATTGGCTAGATATTATCCTCATTCTTTATGCTTATGCCTAGATGTCTTTCAAGTTCACTTGTTTTTTCTTCTTTTTTCTTTAAAATGACTTGTGATCTAATATTTCACGCCAAGTGTTCGATGAAATGTCCATGTAAAGGTAACTCCTAAATTTGGCATTCGGTTTCTAGGTTTGAATTTATACTTTTATTTTAATCAGTCTTGGTTTTATAGTGCCGAATTTTCTTATTGGCTTGATACTATCCTCATTTTTTATGATTGTGCCTAGATGTCTGTAAATTCACTTGTTCTTTCTCCTTTTGCCTTTAAAATAGTACTTGTGATCTAACATTGCACGCCAAGTGTTCGATGAAATGTCCATGTGAATGTCACTCCTTTAAAATTCTAGGTTTGAATTTATGCTTTTCTTAGATACGTCTTGATTTTTAGTGCATACGGAATTATTATCTTTCCAACGGAATTTGAATGGACTTGAGATCAATTTTCTAGCCCAAGTTATGACCATTTTACTTAGCATAGTTTTTAATTTGACGGGATTCTTAACTTTCTGAACTTTCAAGACTTCATCCTCTTCCTTGGTGGCCTTAGACGCCTTGGATGAACATTATCAAAGGATAATATAAAATCCATGAAAACCTTCTTGAACTTGAATGCTCGGGACCTTAGTAAAGGTATTGATGTTTGACCTCCATTCGTCTCAACGAATCATTCGCTTAGATCCTCCCTTGACTTGTATCATTCTCCCCCACTTGTCCTCGAATCATCCTCAATTCGACGTTGTATTTAGATGCAAATAATTTGAAATCAGAAAGAGACGGACCCGTTGATACGCTGGTTTTAGTACAACGTAATTCTGTATTTTTATTAGGATTTCTGAGTGTTTTAGGCTAGATTAAGGTGTTTATCTATAATATCAGAAGAGCCTACAATTGAAGATTTTGAAGACAGAAGTCCTAAGTTCGAGCTCAAGAGTTGACGGAAACAAGACTTGCGCCCTCGGGTTTGGACCCGAGCCCGCGGTGAAGGAAGAATCTGAGAGGTGAAGACACGCAAGACCCGCGCTCGCGGGTGGTGGTCGGGCTCGCGGTTCAATGAGATTCCACGGCCGAGGGAGCGAGATGATTGGCGCCCCCAGTTCCAAACCGCACTCGCGGGTGGCGGTTTATCCGAGACGCCGACTCTGTTTTTATTTTATCTTGTATCTATAATTATGTCTTTAGATTTTGGTTATGTTTCTAGTATTTAAGCTTAGTTTCGTGTTTCAGTTGAGACTTCACAGAATTGAGAGTGTACTTTTATATTTTAGGTTTTATTTCAGTTTTATTATGGAGAACTAGTTTTCCTTGGAGTTTGTTTGATCAAGGAAGCTTTTTTATGTAATTCGTGAGATTTCAGTAACTTTTCTATCCCTTGGTTAATATCAAAACTCTTGTTTTTATTTCTATGTTTGATTTCATAAGCCTGATCAACTTGTTTGATTAACTTAGATCTACTGTTTGGATTAGGTTTGATTGTTGTCTGTGCAATCTTATTTATCCTTGAAACAACCCTTTTCTAGGACCGTGGACTAGAATGGAGAAGTAGTGTTTGATTGTTATTTTATACATGAGACTCGTAGCTTAATTTCATGATTTGATATCCTTCTATCCTTAATACTTTGCATGATTTGAATTAAGCGTTCTTGTTCATATCATAATTTCGCTTGGATCGTGGACAAGCGGAAATCTTTTATAAGGATTGGAATTAACCTAGGAATTAATAGAAAAGTGGATAAATTGATGATCGAATGATTAAAAAGGTGGAATTGATTGAATGAACTCTTCTTTTCCATTATTGATTTAATACTTGAAATTACTTGCTTGTCTAAACTCCCAAAAACCCCTGTCTTGCTATTTGCTGATTGTTTAGAAAATCGATTCTTTTGGGTACGATCCCTCACTTGCATGCTATACTAGTTTGTAGTTTAGGGTAATTTATTTTTGATCTTGGCCAGAACGACTTTAGTCGAGTCAAATTTTGGCGTCGTTGCTGGGGAATCGGTTTTTAATTTCTGATAAATCGGCGTTTCTGACAACCCGCGCTCACGGCCCACACCCGCGACAACGACTGACCCGCGCCCTCGGAACATTTCCGCGCTCGCGGTTCGGTTCGTCCAGAACCCCCGAATCTGGTAAGAACCTATCTTATGGTTCTTACTCGTTGTACTGATAATTCGCCTATTGTTCCTTTCGATCCAGAAATTAACAAGACCATGAGAGAGTTGAGACGTCAAGTATAGGCTGAAGTGCTCGACATACAATTTGATCCAATTTCTTCTTCTTCTTCCTCATCTGATTCAGAGGTTGAAGAACAGTTAGCAACCATGGTAGATCGTACTATTAGGCAACTGATTGCGCCTAATTTGGAGCAACAACAACTTGGTCTTCAATTTCCCGCCCTCGGGGAAGGAGTGAAGTTTGAGTTCAAATCTGGTCTTCTCCATTATCTGCCTAAGTTCCATGGACTGAGTGGGGAGGATCCGAATAAACATCTTGCATAGTTCCATTCTGTCTGTCTGGGAATGAAGCCGGCTAATGTGATTGAAGATGAGCTGATGTTGAGGGCTTTCCATTTTTGGTTGGCTAATGCAGCTAAGGAGTGGTATCTGTACTTAGCACCTGAGACGATTACTAGTTGGGCTCAGATGAAGGGTGCTTTTCTGGAGAAATATTTTCCTGCTGCCAAGCAAACTTCTATTAAAAAGCAGCTGAGCAGTTTAGAGTAGGGAGATGATGAGAATTTGTATGAGTATTATGAGTGTTACAAGAGGCTCATAGCTAGTTGTCCCTACCATGGCTATTCTGATAAATATTTGATCTGTTATATTATTGAGGGGGTTTGTGATGCTGATAGGCGCTTGATGAATGCGTCATGTGAAGGTTCTTATGAGAATCTCAATCCTAGGCAAGCTTTTGAGAAGTTGGAGACTCTAGCTGAGCAATGCAGAAATCAAACAAAGAGATCCAACAATAGGTCCGTTAATGCAATTAATGATTCCCTGAATACTGAAGTAAGGGAGTTAAAAGCTATGATGAAGCAACTGTTGATAGGCAATGGAGCTTCAAGGTCAAGGGCTTTTGGAATTTGTGGTGAATCTAGCCATCCTACTGATGCATGCCCTATTATGCAAGAGACAACAACTGATGTTAATGCTGTAGAGAACTATGATCAAAGACCCCGGAATGACCCATACTCGAATACCTACAACCCGGGGTGGGCAAAGCATCCGAACTGAGTTTGAAGGAGGACAACCCGGATCGCGGAAGAGAATACGAAGTTGAAACTGCGAGTCAACCATAAACCGCGAGCGAGGATCAAAACCAAGCCCACGGTTTAGCCGCGCCCACGGGTCATAACCCGCACTCGCGGGTCCCTTCTCCGATAATTTTTTATGACTACGTTCGGCCTTCGTTTCCTCCTTGGCTTCTCAGAAGCTCGTTCCACCATTTCCTAAGGCACTGAAGGACACAAGGAGGCCAACCAATGACAAGGAAATTTTTGAAACCTTCTCCAAGTGTGAGGTAAATGTCCCTTTGCTTAAACTTGATCAAAGTATTCCTCGTTTTGCTAAGTTTCTGAAAGAATTATGTACTATTAAGAGGAAGCAAAAAGAAAAAGGGAAGGTTAAGAAAATTAATCTTGTTGAACATATATCTTCCATACTTTATAAGCAATTGCCTAAGAAGTATGGAGATCCAGGGAGGTTTACTGTTCCCGTTACAATAGGTGAGGCAAAAATTGAGCATTCTATGCTTGATTTAGGAGCATCCATTAATGGCATGCTACTTAGCATATATGAGCGGATAGGTGTAGGGCCATTACAGGATTCAAATATTACTATTGAACTAGCCGATCACTCTAATATGCATCCGAAAGGATTTGTGGAAGATGTCTTCGTGCAGGTGAATGGTTTAGTTTTCCCGACGGACTTTTATGTCCTAGAGATTGATAAGGGAAGATACGACCCAGTTTTGCTGTTGGGTCGTCCGTTTATGAAGACGGCGAGCGCCGTAATTGATGTTTCAAAGGGCCTATTATCAATGGAACATGAAGGGAAAAAGGTCCAGTTCCAAATTGATGATGATCCATTCTGAGCTATGAAAGACGACGGGCCAACGACGTTAAACAGAGGCGCTGCTCAGGAGGCAACCCGAGGTAAGTTTTTCTTTTCTTTTATTTTTGTCTTTTTAGTTTAGTTTTAGTTTTAGTTCGTTTTGGTTTAGTCGGGCTAACTTGCAGGTACACTTGTTACATCTCGAAGAAAGCAAGCCGAGGCGAGGATCCGAGCCCGCGGCTCGACCCACGCCCCCGGCCTAGAACCGCGCTCGCTGTTCGGCCCTGACGGATTTAATTTTTATTTTTTGTAAAAAAAAATTAAAATAAAAAAATAAAAAAATATAATAAAAAATTTAAAATAAAATAAATATAAAAGGTTTTCGGGTGAAACCCCCGAAATAAAAGACATTCAGGTGAAACCCCTAAAAGAAAAGGTTTTCTGGTGAAACCCCCGAAATAGCCCGAATCAATACCAACCTGAGCCCAAAAATTATACAAAAATCCCTTTTGAAAAATAATCGTGCCTCTCTTCCATACTATTCCTTCTCAAAACTATAACCCCCACCTACCTTTGTCTTCCTCCATACATTACCCTTCCCCAAACCACCAAGCTTTCCACAAAAATAAAACCACCATCACTTCCACCGCGTCTGACACTCCCGCGACCACTACAACCGCGCACCACCAGGACCCACGTCCTCGGCCTACATCCGCACCCGCGGTCCGACGTCACCAGCCCTACCGAGGTTTCGTTGGAGCTTTTGCTTGGTTTGAAGTTTGAGCACTTTGAAACCAGATCTATACGGTTTGTTGCTCTTCTAAGCCATTGGAGTTTGATTTTTGCCTTTTGGAGTCGGATTTTTGTTGCTTGAGATAATATTGAGGAGATTTGGGAGTATCGGGTCGCCATTATTGACCGCGAAGATTGAGATCTAAAAATCGCACTTCCCCGCACTCGGTTCTGATCTGCGCTCGCGAGTTGACTCACCAAAACCGCTCGCCCTCTGAATCTGCGCTCGCGGGTGGATTTCGCTAGAAACCGCGCTCGCCGCTGCAACCCTGGCTCGCAGTTTAAGTTTGCCAGATCCGCACCTTCTGTTTCTGTCTGAGGCCGCGGATATCAGTTTTTTCCGGTAATTTTCTCGTTCATATCTGTTTTGTTTTATCAGCTATGACATATTTCGGTTTACAGAATCTGACTAAGGGACAGAAGAAATTGTGGGATAGGTATGAAACCAGAATTTTTGTGAGTACTAAGTTTTTTGATATCCCTACACTGATAGATTTGGGATTTAGGGAGTGTACAGAGAGATTGCTTGAGACTGGGGTTTAGGTGGATTCAGTACTATGCCTCACCCTACTTACAGAGGCCTTACCATAGAGTTTCTGTCCACTTTCCGATTTTCTGATGGCGTTATGAGTTTCCATGCATGTGATAGATTACG
Organism: Fallopia convolvulus; assembly: GCA_964016875.1. Taxonomy (NCBI): domain Eukaryota; kingdom Viridiplantae; phylum Streptophyta; class Magnoliopsida; order Caryophyllales; family Polygonaceae; genus Fallopia; species Fallopia convolvulus. The sequence goes on along the minus strand of OZ024724.1, from coordinate 33,992,382 downwards.
TGGTATGACCAGGGAAGAGGCTTATTATAACTTTGGGATCACTTCACCACCTACTGAAGGGTGGAAGACTATACTGAATGATGCTACAATTTTTTATTTCTGGCATACTCTTACTGGCTCCCCTTTCAACACTACTTCTGGGCAGACAAACAGTAAGATTCCCCACCCTTGTATCCGTTTGTGTCACAAGGTCCTAGCTATGGCGTTTCTAGGGTAGGGAGAGGTGAACAAGGTGTTTGCACATGACATGAGGATTATTAGATACTTGTTTCCTTTTCCTTCTGAGTGCCTAGACTGGTTTGGACTTTTTATTCAGTTTGCTAGGAAGTATCCTACGAAAGGTGGGCAGATAGGATTGGGTGGCATGGTTACTCTCTTAGCCACCAGGTTTATTACTATTGAGCAGATTGAGGCCCGATTTGGACGACGCTTGACTGATGGTTACAGATATACACATTAGACTTTAGTTCGAGCTAGTTGTTTGAGAGGTTTAGTTGAGGGAGGTTGGACTTGGTTGCATGTGCACCCTTCTACACCTTTTCTGCGTTTACCTGCAGCTTAATAGTATGGACATATTGTATATTCATTTCATTTACAGCCTGATGTAGACGCCCTTGTAGAGGAGATTGATATGGAGGATTATGAGGATGATAGTGGAGGTTGGGATGATTGGGTTGAGTCTTATTATTCTAGATTTTCTTCTGAGCCATCTGGATGGGCTCTTGGTCCACAGAGTATAGCTGTTTGGGGTGTACCTCCCCCAGCTACTACATCTACTTCTACTTCTACTTCTGCTCCTTCTAGTTTGCCTTAGACTGATGGTATGAGTTTTGAGGAGCGTATGTTGAGTGGGATGCAGCATTTGTCTGTTCGTCAAGAAGCTATGGATAAATCATTGGAGGCATTATATGAGCATAGAGACAGACAACTCTTTTCTTGCGGACACAGTGGCCAAGTTATCCATCTTTCCCTCCACCTGATTAGCAGTGAGTCTTCTGATTCCCTCTTTCTATACTTTGTTCTTTATTCATTAGCTTCACTAGGGACAATGAAGCCATAAAAAATAGAGAAAAAAGGCATAAAAATCCTAGGATGAGCTGAAAACCCGAAAGGGCGGCTCAGGTAATAAGCAAGTAACCCGGACCAGCATTAGGCTAGGGTAATACGAGGTTTATGAGAGATGTGAGTATTTATGAGCACACCTAAGAAAAATGAAAAGAGTAATTAGGTGAAAACCCGAAAGGGCGCCTAAGTAGAATGAGTGGTCAAATTAGAGTGTTTAGGATTCATATTCTACTTTGGGGTCTGGGATTACACTTTATATGTTGAGTAGATCCTAGGTTGCTCTACAGTTTTTAGAGCTTGAGTGCTATGTTATGTATTTTGTGAGGTGTGTGTTTGAGCTTTCATGTCTTTGCTCATTATTTCTCTACTTGGATTCGGGTTGTGAGTTGAGAGTTTTTATATTTCATATTTCCCTTTACTTTCGGTGGATCTTTGATAGGATTTATTGTTAGATTTATTTTGAGCTTACTCGAGGACGAGCAAGATCTATGTATGGTGGAATTTGATACGCTGGTTTTAGTACAGCGAAATTCTGTATTTTTATTAGGATTTCTAAGTGTTTTAGGCTAGATTAGGGTGTTTATCTGTAATATCAGAAGAGCCTACAGTTGAAGATTTTGAAGACAGAAGTCCTAAGTTCGAGCTCAAGAGTTTAAGAAAATAAGACCCGCTCCCTCGGGCTTGGACCCGAGCCCGCCGTGAAGGAAGAATCCGAGAGGTGAAGACACGCAGGACCCACGCTCGCGGGTGGTGGTCGCGCTTGCGGTTCAATGAGATTTCGCGGTCGAGGAGAGCGAGATGACCAGCGTCCCCTGTTCCAAACCGCGCTCGCGGGTGGTGGTTTATCCGAGACGCCGACTTGGTTTTTATTTTATCTTTGATCTATAATTATATCTTTAGATTTCGATTATGTTTCTAATATTTAAGCTTAGTTTCATGTTTCAGTTGAGACTTCCTAGAATTGAAAGCATACTTTTATATTTTAGGTTTTATTTCAGTTTTATTATGGAGAACTAATTTCCCTTGGAGTTTGTTTGATCAAGGAAGCTTTTTATGTAATTCGTGAGATTCTGGTAACTTTTCTATCCCTTGGTTATTATCAAAACTCTTGTTTTTATTTATATGATCTATGTTTGATTTGATAAGCCTGATCAACTTATTTGATTGACTTAGATCTACTGTTTAGATTAGGTTTGATAGTTGTTTGTGCAATCTTATTTATCCTTGAAACAACTCTTTTCTAGGACCCTGGAATAGAATTGAGAAAGAGTGTTTGATTTTTATTTTATGCATGAGACTCGTAGCTTGATTGCATGATTTGATATCCTTCTATCCTTAATACTTTGCATGATTTGAATTAAGCGTTCTTGTTCATATCATAATTTCGCTTGGACCGTGGACAAGCATAAATCTTTTATAAGGATTGGAATTAACCTGAGAATTAATACGAAAGTGGATGAATTGATGATCGAATGATTAAAAAGGTGGAATTGATTGAATGAACTCTGCTTTTCCTTTATTGATTTAATACTTGAAATTACTTGCTTGTCTAAACTCCCAAAAACCCCTGTCTTGCTATTTGCTGATTGTTCAGAAAATCGATTCTCTTGGGTACGATCCCTTACTTGCATGCTATACTAGTTTGTAGTTTAGGGTGATTTATTTTTGATCTTGGCAAAAACGACTTTAGCCGAGTCACCCGTGGAAACATCCGAGCTAGGCATTGCAACAACTTGCATGATTGTATTTGATGCGGTGTCGATGACCAATGGCTCTTCATCAAGAGTAGGGTGCTCGTGATATACTTCTTCTAAGATTATTGGTTCACCACACCAATCGTGAGCAATCACTATGTCAAGAAGCTTTGCAATAGTGATGTCTTCATCTTGATCAAATTTGTGGACTTTTTTTTGGACCGATGGAAAAGTCTTCATTAGTGTTGTGAGTAGCACCTCTATGCAATCAAAGTGAGGATTGAGAGATGTTTCAACTCAAGATGATAGTTCAATTGATGGGCTTGAACGCTATTTCAATTGACAAAATAGTTGAGATCTTTAACAATCCAACTAGAACAATCAAATTGATGATTCTATAAACTCAAATCGTAAATTTGGAATGAAAACAAGGTGGATCGATCAATGCAATTAATAACACAAGAAATTTGGATTTTTAGTGGCCCAAGAGATAGATTAAACCAATTTGAGTTTAATCTCTCTCAAGCTGATTTTTATTGAATGAAAAATGCAATCTATAAATAAGAATTACAAAGCAAAGTTGTCTTAGAAAATAAGACATCATGGCCGGCCCTAGCAAGGGTAATTCGGTCCAATGACTTGCTTCCCAAGATAACTTATTATAATTGAAAGCATCTATCTAAATTCTCTTACCATAAATAAATCAAATAATAGTTATCTGACTTATTTAGATAAGAAAATTATCCTAACAAAATCAACGATAACAATAATATAGGAGAGATATATTTCAGTCAACTAACATAAGCCTAAGGCCGAAATTATGCATAAATATAATATCTAGCTAAAGATAGAACTAAAGCAAAAGATAAGATTCTCGTAAGACTTCAACAGCTCTCAGTAAATCGCAATTTTCGCCTCCTTTCTTTTGGATTCAGGATTCGAAGTAAACTACAAAGTTGTAGATATTTTAAATATCAATCCAACGCAATTTTAACGGACTTGAGATCAATGTTCTAGCCCAGATTATGACCATTTTACTAAGCATTGTTTTTAATTTGACGACCTTTTTAACTTTCCGAACTCTCAAGACTTCATCGTCTTCCTTGGTGGCCTTAGACGCCATTGATAAACATTATCAAAGGATAATATCATATCCATGAAAACCTTCTTGAACTTGAATGCTCGGGACCTTACTAAAGGTCTTGGTGTTTGACCTCCATTCGTCTTCAACGAATCATTCGCTTGGATCCTCCCTTGACTTGTATCAATAATGTGTTTATTGGCTTGATACTATCCTCATTCTTTATGCTTATGCCTATATGTCTTTAAAGATCACTTTTTTCCCTTTTGCCTTTAAAATTTGACTTGTGATCTAACATGGCATGCCAAGTGTTCGATGAAATGTCCATGTAAATGTCACTCTTAACGATGGCATTTGGTTTCTAGGTGCGAATTTATGCTTTTATCCGATCGGTCTTGATTTTGAGGTGCAGAATGTGCTTATTGGCTTGACATTATCCTCATTCTTTATGTTTATGCCTAGATGTCACTCCTAAATGTGGCATTCGGTTTCAAGATTCGAATTTATGCTTGTATTGGATCGGTCTTGAGTTTGTAGTGCAGACTGTTCTTATTGGCTTGATACTATCCTCATTCTTTATGCCTATGCCTAAATGTCATTAAAGATCACTTGTTTTATCTCCTTTTGCCTTTAAAATGACTTGTGATCTAACATTGCACGCCAAGTGTTCGATGAAATGTCCATGTAAATGTCACTCCTAAATGTGGCATTCGGTTTCTAGGTTTGAGTTTATGCTTTTTTTGGATCGGTCTTGATTTTGTAGTGCAGAATGTGCTTATTAGCTTGATACGATCCTCATTCTTTATGCTTATGCCTAGATGTCTTTAAAGATCACTTGTTTTTCTCTTTTGCGTTTAAAATGACTTGTGATCTAACATTTCACGCCAAGTGTTCGATGAAATGTCCATGTAAATGTAACTCCTAAATATGGCATTCGGTTTCTAGGTTTGAATTTATACTTTTATTCGATCGGTCTTACTTTTATAGTGCAGAATGTGCTTATTGGCTTAATACTATCCTCATTCTTTATGCTTATGCCTATATGTATTTAAATTCAATTATTTTTTCTCCTTTTGACTTTAAAATTTGACTTGTGAACTAACATTGCACGCCAAGTGTTCGATCAAATGTCCATATAAATGTCACTCCTAAAAGTTGCATTCGGTTTCTAGGTTTGAATTTATGCTTTTTTTAGAAACATCTTGATTTTGTAGTGCATAATGTACTTATTAGCTTGATACTATCCTCATTCTTTATGCTTATGCCTAGATTTCTATAAAGTTCACTTGTTTTTTTCACATTTTGCCTTTAAAATGACTCGTGATCTAACATTTCACGCCAAGTGTTCGATGATATGTCCATGTAAATGTAACTCCTAAATATGTCATTCGGTTTCTAGGTTTGAATTTATACTTTTATTCAATCGGTCTTGCTATTATAGTGCAGAATATGCTTATTGGCTCGATACTATCCTCATTATTTATGCTTATGCCTTGATGTCTTTAAAGGTCACTTATTTTTTCTCCTTTTGCATTTAAATGACTTGTGATCTAACATTACACGCCAAGTGTTCGATGAAATGTCCATGTAAAGTCACTCCTAAATGTGGCATTCGATTTCTAGGTTTGAATATATGCTTCTATTGGATCGGTCTTGATTTTGTTGTGCAAAATGTGCTTATTGGCTTGATACGATCTTCATACTTTATGCTTATGCCTAGATGTCTTTAAAGATCACTTGTTTTTTCTCCTTTTGCCTTTAAAATGACTTGTGATCTAACATTTCACGCCAAGTGTTCGATGAAATGTCCATGTAAATGTAACTCCTAAATATGGCATTCGGTTTCTTGTTTTGAATTTATACTTTTATTCGATCTGTCTTGCTTTTATAGTGCAGAATGGGCTTATTGGCTTAATAATATACTCATTTTTTATGCTTATGCCTATATGTCTTTAAATTCACTTGTTTTTTCTCCTTTTGCCTTTAAACTGACTTGTGATCTAAAATTATGCTTTTATTCGATACGTCTTGATTTTGTAGTGAAGAATGTGCTTATTGGCTTGATATTATCCTCATACTTTATGTTTTGCCTAGATGTCCTTAAATTTCACTTGTTTTTTCTCTTTTTGCCTTTAAAATATGACTTGTGATCTACCATTGCACGCTAACTGTTCGATGAAATGTCCATGTAAATGTCACTCCTAAATGTGGCATTCGGTTTCTAGGTTAGAATTTGAGCTTTTATTGGATCGGTCTTGATTTTGTAGTGCAGAATGTGTTTATTGACTTGGTACTATCCTCATTCTTTATGCTTATGCATAGATGTCTTTCAAGTTCACTTCTTTTTTCTCCTTTTGCCTTTAAAATGACTTGTGATCTAACATTTCTCGCCAAGTGTTTGATGAAATGTCCATGTAAATGTAACTCCTAAATATGGCATTCGGTTTCTAGGTTGAATTTATACTTTTATTCGATCGGTGTTGCTTTTATAGTGTAGAGTGTGCATATTGGCTTAATACTATCCTCATTCTTTATGCTTATGCCTATATGGCTTTAAATTCACTTATTTATTCTCCTTTTAACTTTAATATTTGACTTGTGATCTAGCATTGCAAGCCAAGTGTTCGATCAAATGTCCATGTAAACGTCACTTCTAAATGTGGCATTCGGTGTCTAGGTTTGAATTTATGCTTTTTTTAGGTACATCTTGATTTTTTTGTGCATAAATTGCTTATTGGCTTGATACTATCCTCATTCTTTATGTTTATGCCTAGATGTGTTTAAAGTTCACCTATTCTTTCTCATTTTGCCTTTAAAATGACTTGTGATCTAACATGGCACGCCAAGTGTTCGATGAAATGTCCATGTAAATGTCACTCCTAAATGTGGCATTTGGTTTCTAGGGTCGAATTTATGCTTTTATTGGATTGGATTTGAGTTTGTAGGGTAGACTGTTCTTATTGGCTTGATACTATCCTCATTCTTTATGCTTACGCCTAGATGTCTTTAAAGTTACCTTGTTTATTCTCCGTTTGCCTTTAAAATGACTTGTGATCTAACATTTCACTCCAAGTGTTCGATGAAATGTCCATGTAAATGTAACTCCTAAATATGGCATTCGGTTTCTAGGTTTGAATTTTTACATTTATTCGATCTGTCTTGCTTTTATAGTGAAGAATGTGCTTATTGGCTTAATAATATCCTCATTTTTTATGCTTATGCCTATATGTCTTTAAATTCACTTGTTTTTTCTCCTTTTACCTTTTAACTGACTTGTGATCTACCATTTCACGCCAAATGTTCAATGAAATGTCCATGTAAATCTAACTCCTAAATGTGGCATTCGGTTTCTACGTTTGAATTTACGCTTTTATTCGATACGTCTTGATTTTGTAGTGAAGAATGTGCTTATTGGCTTGATATTATCCTCATACTTTATGTTTTGCCTAGATGTCTTTAAATTTCACTTGTTTTTTCTCCTTTTGCCTTTAAAATATGACTTGTGATCTACCATTGCACGCCAAGTGTTCAATGAAATGTCCAGGTAAATGTCACTCCTAAATGTGGCATTCGGTTTCTAGGTTAGAATTTGAGCTTTTATTGAATAGGTCTTGATTTTGTAGTGCAGAATGTGCTTATTGGCTTGATACTATCCCCATTCTTTATGCTTATGCCTAGATGTCTTTAAAAATCACTTGTTTTTTCTCCTTTTGCCTTTAAAATGACTTGTGATCTAACATTTCACGCCAAGTGTTCGGTGAAATGTCCACGTAAATGTAACTCCTAAATATGGCATTCGGTTTCTAGGTTTGAAATTACTTTTATTCGATCGGTCTTGCTTTTATAGTGCAGAATATGCTTATTGGCTTAATACTATCCTCATTCTTTATACTTATGCCTATATGTCTATAAATCCACTATTTTTTTCTCCTTTTGCCTTTAAAATTAGATGTGTGATCTAACATTGCACGCCAAGTGTTTGATCAAATATCCATGTAAATGTCACTCCTAAATGTGGCATTCGGTGTCAAGGTTTGAATTTATGCTTTTTATAGATACATCTTGATTTTGTAGTGCATAATGTACTTATTGGCTTAATACTATCCTCATTCTTTATGTTTATGCCTAGATGTCTTTAAAGTTCACCTGTTCTTTCTCATTTTGCCTTTAAAATGATTCGTCATCTAACATGGCACGCCAAGTGTTCGATGAAATGTCCATGTAAATGTCACTCCTAAATGTGGTATTCGGTTTCTAGGTTTGAATTTATTCTTTTATTGGATTGGTCTTGATTTTGTAGTGCAGAATGTGCTTATTGGCTTAGTACTATCCTCATTCTTTATTCTTTTGCCTAGATGTCTTTAAAGTTCACTTGTTTTTTCTCCATTTTCCTTTAAAATGACTTGTGATCTAACATTTCACGCCAAGTGTTCGATGAAATGTCCATGTAAATGTAACTCCTAAATGTGGCATTTGATTCCTTGGTTTGATCTTATGCTTTTATTCGATACGTCTTGATTTTGTAGTGCAGAATGTGCTTATTGGCTTGATACTATCCCCATAGTTTATGCTTATGCCTAGATGTCTTTAAAGTTCACTTGTTTTTTCCCCTTTTGCCTTTAAAATTTGATTTGTAATCTACCATTGAACGCCAAGTGTTCGATGAAATGTCCATGTAAATGTCACTCCTAAATGTGGCATTCGGTTTGTAGGTTCGAATTTATGCTTTTATTGGATCAGTCTTGATTTTGTAGTGCAGAATGTGCTTATTGGCTTGATACTATCCTCATTCTTTATGCATATGCTTAGATGTCTTTAAAGTTCACTTCTTTTTTCTCCTTTTGACTTTAAAATGACTTGTGATCTAACCTTGCACGCCAAGTGTTCGATGAAATGTCCATGTAAATGTCACTCCTAAATGTGGCATTCGGTTTCTAGGTTTGAATTTATGCGTTTATTGGATCGGTCTTGATTTTGTAGTGCAGAATGTGCTTATTGGCTTGATACTATCCTCATTCTTTATGCTTATGCCTAGATGTTTTTAAAGATCACTTGTTTTTTCTTCTTTTGCCTTTAAAATTTGACTTGTGATCTAACATTGCACGCCAAGTGTTCGATCAAATGTCCATGTAAATGACACTCCTAAATGTGGCATTCGATTTCTAGGTTTGAATTTATGCTTTTTTTAGATATATCTTGATTTTGTAGTGCATAATGTGCTTATTGGCTTGATACCATCCTCATTCTTTATGCTTATGCCTAGATGTCTTTAAAGTTCACTTGTTTTTTCTCATTTTGCCTTTAAAATGACTTGTGATCTAACATGGTACGCCCAGTGTTCGATGAAATGTCCATGTAAATCTCACTTCTAAATGTGGCATTCAGTTTCTAGGTTAGAATTTGAGCGTTTATTGGATCGGTCTTGATTTTGTAGTGCAGAATGTGCTTATTGACTTGATACTATACTCATTCTTTATGCTTATGCCTAGATGTCTTGCTAGTTCACTTCTTTTTTCTCCTTTTGCCTTTAAAGTGACTTGTGATCTAACATTTCTCGCCAAGTGTTTGATGAAATGTCCATGTAAATGTAACTCCTAAATATGGCATTCGGTTTCTAGGTTTGAATTTTTACTTTTAGTCGATCGGTCTTGCTTTTATAGTGAAGAATGTGCTTATTGGCTTAATAATATCCTCATTTTTTATGCTTATGCCTATATGTCTTTAAATTCACTTGTTTTTTCTCCTTTTACCTTTTAACTGACTTGTGATCTACCATTTCACGCCAAATGTTCAATGAAATGTCCATGTAAATCTAACTCCTAAATGTGTCATTCGGTTTCTACGTTTGAATTTACGCTTTTATTCGATACGTCTTGATTTTGTAGTGAAGAATGTGCTTATTGGCTTGATATTATCCTCATACTTTATGTTTTGCCTAGATGTCTTTAAAGTTCACTTGTTTTTTCTCCTTTTGCCTTAAAAATATGACTTGTGATCTACCATTGCACGCCAAGTGTTCAATGAAATGTCCATGTAAATGTCACTCCTAAATGTGGCATTCGGTTTCTAGGTTAGAATTTGAGCTTTTATTGAATAGGTATTGATTTTGTAGTGCAGAATGTGCTTATTGGCTTGATACTATCCCCATTCTTTATGCTTATGCCTAGATGTGTTTAAAAATCACTTGTTTTTTCTCCTTTTGCCTTTAAAATGACTTGTGATCTAACATTTCACGCCAAGTGTTCGATGAAATGTCCACGTAAATGTAACTCCTAAATATGACATTCGGTTTCTAGGTTTGAAATTACTTTTATTCGATCGGTCTTGCTTTTATAGTGCAGAATATGCTTATTGGCTTAATACTATCCTCATTCTTTATGCTTATGCCTATATGTCTTTAAATCCACTATTTTTTTCTCCTTTTGCCTTTAAAATTAGATGTGTGATCTAACATTGCACGCCAAGTGTTTGATCAAATATCCATGTAAATGTCACTCCTAAATGTGGCATTCGGTGTCAAGGTTTGAATTTATGCTTTTTTTAGATACATCTTGATTTTGTAGTGCATAATGTGCTTATTGGCTTAATACTATCCTCATTCTTTATGTTTATGCCTAGATGTCTTTAAAGTTCACTTGTTCTTTCTCATTTTGCCTTTAAAATGATTTGTCATCTAACATGGCACGCCAAGTGTTCGATGAAATGTCCATGTAAATGTCACTCCTAAATGTGGTATTCGGTTTCTAGGTTTGAATTTATTCTTTTATTGGATTGGTCTTGATTTTGTAGTGCAGAATGTGCTTATTGGCTTAATACTATCCTCATTCTTTATTCTTTTGCCTAGATGTCTTTAAAGTTCACTTGTTTTTTCTCCATTTTCCTTTAAAATGAGTTGTGATCTAACATTTCACGCCAAGTGTTCGATGAAATGTCCATGTAAATGTAACTCCTAAATGTGGCATTTGATTCCTTGGTTTGATCTTCTGCTTTTATTCGATACGTCTTGATTTTGTAGTGCAGAATGTGCTTATTGGCTTGATACTATCCTCATAGTTTATGCTTATGCCTAGATGTCTTTAAAGTTCACTTGTTTTTTCCCCTTTTGCCTTTAAAATTTGATTTGTGATCTACCATTGAACGCCAAGTGTTATATGAAATGTCCATGTAAATGTCACTCCTAAATGTGGCACTCGGTTTGTAGGTTCGAATTTATGCTTTTATTGGATCAGTCTTGATTTTGTAGTGCAGAATGTGCTTATTGGCTTGATACTATCCTCATTCTTTATGCTTGTACCTAAATGTCTTTAAAGTTCACTTGTTTTTTCTCCTTTCGCCTTTAAAATGACTTGTGATCTAACTAACATTGCACGCCAAGTGTCCGATGAAATGTCCATGCAAATGTCACTCCTAAATGTGGCATTCGGTTTCTAGGTGAACTTATGCTTTTATTCGATCTGTCTTTATTTTATAGTGCAGAATGTGCTTATTGGCTTGATACTATCCTCATTCATTATGCTTATGAATAGATGTCTTTAAAGATCACTTGTTTTTTATCCGTTTGCCTTTAAAATGACTTCTAATCTATCGTTGCACGCCAAGTGTTCGATGAAATGTCCATGTAAATGTCACTCCTAAATGTGGCACTCGGTTTGTAGGTTCGAATTTATGCTTTTATTGGATCAGTCTCGATTTTGTAGTGCAGAATGTGCTTATTGGCTTGATACTATCCTCATTCTTTATGCTTATGCTTAGATGTCTTTAAAGATCACTTATTTTTTCTCCTTTTGCCTTTAAAATGACTTGTGATCTAACATTTCACGCCAAGTGTTCTATGAAATGTCCATGTACATGTAACTCCTAAATATGGCATTCGGTTTCTAGGTTTGAAGTTATACTTTGATTCGATCGGTCTTACTTTTATAGTGAAAAATGTGCTTATTGGCTTAATACTATCCTCATTCCTTATGCTTATGTGATGCGACCCCTGTCATGGATGCTAGCCAAGAGGACGACGCATTCACTCTTCGCTCGGATGGCCCCATCACTTGTGCCAGAACCCGAGCAATCCAATACGCAACGAGGTCTCTTGTGGCGCGCCTCTCCGCAGGCCACGGCGCGCCCTACACCGCAACCTCGCTCGGCACCATCACCACCATCGGCGCCGAGGAACCTCGCTTCGAGCTCTCGGATCGACCTCGCCAAGGCACGCCCTCCTCGAGCATCGGATTGCAAGACGAGGTCGCCTCCAGCCTTCGCCAAGACCTCGGAGCCAAACTTGAGGTTCTCGCATCGGGCCTCGGAATCGAGTCTCAACTTGAGGTTCTAGGAAGCAACGACGAACCTCAAGTCCTCGAGACCTCGCTAGCGCCGTCACCAACGTCCCGCGTCGTGCCAGCGACCTCGCCAGCGCCCCGATGCGCCCCGTGACTTCGCCAGCGCCGAGTCCCAGCCTTGCCAGCGTCGCGACAGCCCTTGTCGTGACACTCCCGGCACGGTCATGGACGACCTATCCGTTTTTAGTACTTTTATGCATTCTTTCTATTATGGAACATTTCTATTGTTGGTTTTACACATTTAGAAAGACTTTTATGGGCCTTGCGCCGATCATTTTCGGACCGCGCCGTTGGGCCTAAGTTTGCAAGCTTGCCCTAGGCGCGCCGCCGATAGATTAGGGTTTCTTTGAGTTTTCTTCAGCCGCCTCCCTATATAAGGGGGCGTACGCATATGTTTCAATTCAGCACACATATTAGGGTTAATTAAAGTAGAGGTTTCTCCTTATTTTCCCTTCTTGTGTTGTGCCGCCACCTCTAAATCTCGCAATTGTTCTTGTGTTCTTGTTTCTCGTTGATTGTTCGAACCAAATCACCAAAAAACCAGCTGCCCGCTACGCCAATTGGAGACCTAATACTCAAGCCCACGATCGCTCCGAAGCATCCCAAGCGAGGGACGCATCAACTGGCATCAGAGCCAAGGTTTGAGTAAGTCTCGTTCAACCCTTCTAGTTCATTCTCACACGTCTCTCCGCCAATTCAAACCCTAGACTCATCCTCCACTTCGCATATCCGCCATCTAGGGTCCAATTTTTTTTTCTTTGTTTCGTAATTCATTCAAAAAAAATCAACCGTACCCTAACTCATTCGATCTATTGATTTTGGTGAAGTTGTTGCTTTGTCTTGCTAGTTGCATGAACATAGGACTTGTTTTGCCAATTTCTCTTGTGCTTCGTGTGATTATTTGCGTGTTGATTATCTCATTGCTTGAATCGGTTCTAGAGGAGAAAACCATGTCCGACTTGCTTGTTAAAAAAAAAAATTTGTTCTTCGACTATAAAGCCAAAATAAGGTAACTAGTCGATTGGATTAAAAAAAAAAAGAACATAATTCTCGTGAAGATCACAAGCCAAAATAAGGCAAGATCCTTCACTTTTGTTTGCAAATTTCGCACCTTTCATTCGTATCATTGCTTGCCTTGAGTTTTTGGTTTCGAACTTGCCTTGTCTTGCTTAGCTTGCATTGTAATTTTCGGATCCACTTCTTTGATTGAGTTTGAGTGACCTTTAGCCTTGCCAATCCTTCAACGTGTGGTTTGAACACAAGGGTCGGCTTGACTTAAGCGAACTGTAACTCTTGTTTAGTTGCTTGTGAACTTCTTACTTGCTTCGATGACTGGTGTTACCATAGGTACTATGTCGGAGTCGGGAGACGGTGGAAACAACAACCCCATCGAGGGCCAAAACCCTACCCAAAATCGAGAGACGTGGAACCCCGAAGCCGTCGCGCACATAAAAGAGCTCGAACGTCTCTTGGCGGCGAGCCAAACTCAATCGAAGCACACCGTGCCACAGCCGCATGGCTTAGCTTCCAAGATCCATGGCGTGTCGGGCATGTCCGCGGAGGACGTTGCTCATGCCAACGCAAAGGGGAAGAAGCACGCCCAGCCTTCATCACAATTCGGCACCATGCAACGCATGGAGTCGATAAAAGAAAGTCGCCAATTTGATCGGCACGATGGTGGTCCCCGGACCGCAGATCGCTATCAAGTGGCGCGAGATTATCGGGACACACAAGTTTACAATGTATATTCCGATGAGGAGTACAACTCCGAGGAGTATAGACGTCGACATACGAGTGGGGATCCCAAAAGAAAGAAAAAGAACAAGTCGCCGGCGTATGTGTATGAAACTCCAAAGCGGAAGCACGGGGCCAAGTATTACGACGCTGATGCCTATAGAGTTGAGGACGACCTCGGGCATCAAAGTGCTCGTAGTCCGTTCTCGGAGTTTGAAAACGAGTACGATGAGTTCTCGGATTATTCTAATGAATCTTCGTTTGAGCATCCAAATGTGCAGGATCCGGAAGAACATGACAACCGGCCTTCGGATTGGATCCCACCGTCGCGCCTTGCCAAGCATCGCACCGAGTACGATCGAGTCTATGGCTCGGGTCGCACGCACGGCGCGCATGGACGGTGCGACAGGGATCGCGACGATCGGCGTCCTCGGACGCCTTACGGTGGAGACGATCCGGACGATGGAGATGATGATCCGCATCGAGGACAGTCTCGGCATCGGCGCGACAGGCGCGCCTATTCGCCTCGGCGTGACAGCCCTCGGCGCGATCGAGATCGCCGCGATGCTCGGGATCCACGACAACAACGTCGGGATGTCAAGGTAAAATTCGAAACCTTTTCCGGTTCTTATGATCCTGATGTGTTTTTGGAGTGGTTACAGGGCACGGAGCACACGCTCCGTCATTTAGGTTACGAGAACGACAAAAAGGTGGAGGTTGTGACGCTCCACTTTGTTGGTGCCGCAAGGACTTGGTGGAACCGATTCGAGTCCGAAAGGATTCGAAAAGGAAAGCCCCTAATCCGTGAGTGGCATCAACTCGTCTATATCTTGAAAAAGAGGTACATTCCAGCAGATTACAAGGACAAGATGCACATCGAGATCATGCGTATCAAACAAGGGACAATGATGCCGGAGGAATATTTTTCCAAACTCGAAGAAATGTTCTTCAAGGCGGGGATGAGCGTCTCACCTCCGTAATGAAGACGAGGTTCCTTTTGGGTTTAAGGCAGTCGATTCAAGATAGGTTGGAAATCCTCCCAATAAAGACATCAACAATTTGGTGCACACCGCCATGCAAATCCACAAACAAGAGATGCGCACCAAATCGGGATGGTCCAATTCAAGGTATGTGTCCAACTCTAGTCAATCTGGTTTATCTACTAATTGGTTTGCTCCTTCTTTGCCTAGCCCTTCGACAGGTTCCAAAGAGAAGGCCGAGGCCTCGCAAGCCAAGGCCCCAGCCGCACCGCGCACCGCTGAGCCAAACGCCGATCGAGTCCGTGACATGGCGTGCTACAAGTGCGGGGGACGTGGCCATATGCAACGGAACTGTCCAAACAACAAGAAGGTTTTATTCACCACTCAAGGCGAGCCATATGACAGTGAGGAGGATGTAGAAGTTGAGCCGCATGAGATCGACGCCGCCGAGCTCGACTGCGATCCATCGGATGCCCTCGGCGTGGCCAAGCTCGGCCTAGTTACTCGGCGCGCCCTTAGCGTTCGTGAAGCACCACGCACGGACCAACGCGAGCAACTTTTTCACACCCGATGTTTGGTCAATAATGTCTCACTGAGTGTCATAATAGATTCCGGGAGTTGTGCAAACTTCCTCTCAAAGAAAGTTGTCGATCACTTCAAGTTGCCGACCACGCCACACCCTCAACCATTCAAGCTTCAATGGATATCAAATGAAGGAGGAGATTGGGTCGACAAACAGGTAATCTTCAACTTTTCAATTGGTCAATATTCGGATTCTATTTTATGTGACGTAACGTCGATGGACGCCACGCACCTCTTGTTGGGGCGTCCATGGCAATACGATCGTCGCGTGCTTCACGACGGGTATTTGAACACTTACAAGTTCAATTACCATGGGAAGCGCGTGACTCTCTTACCTATGTCTCCTAGTGAAGCTCTACAGGATGAAGCCGAAAGGCAAAGACAAAAGGCTAGCGACAGCGGCACCGGCGCGCCAAACAAGACGCTTGCGGCGTCCGAGGGCAAGACTGCGTATTCCACAGGCGCTCTTGGTGCCAATCCATCCAAAAACAAGTCTCATGATGTTCAAGAAGAAAAACGCCGACAAAATCTGGAGGAGGGTCGACAGTTTGCGTCGAGAGGCATCGGTAACGCGCCGAACGCCGCCGATTTTGACAAAAAGGGCCTCAAGCAGATTTCTGACACTTCTCTCGGTGTTCCAAGCTCCAAAATCCTTAAAATTGAATTTCCACCAGATCTGCACAAAAAACGCCCAGGAGATATCAATTTAAGCAAGGGACCGCCGAGCACACACCCCAGCGTCGCTCACCACGCCGTCGCTACACGAAAACTCAGATTCCAGGAGCTACGGGACGAGTTTCACGACGTTTCCAGGGGCAATCTTCCACAACTTCCAGGGGCTATCACCTCACCAAAAATCGCCCCAGAAACTGATCGGACGAGCACCGACGCCGAGCCACCTTTGCTAGGCACTTGCCAGGATCGTTTGCTATTAGCCAAGCGTCGGGACGTCGAGAAATCTATTCAGGGGAGTCTTTCTTTTTTCATACTTGTTCCCCTTCTTTCCATTATTAAATCCGAGATTTCTTCACTTCCATCTTCTATTGTGTCTATTTTGAAGGAGTTTGAAGATATCATGCCGGATGAGCTTCGAAGGGCTTGCCGCCGATCCGTGGGATTGAGCACAAGATCGACCTCGTGCCAGGCGCTTCCCTTCCCAATCGAGCTGCATATAGGACTTCACCTAGGGAAACCGAGGAGCTTCAACGCCAAGTTCAAGACTTGTTGGACAAGGGATTCGTCCGCGAGTCCTTAAGCCCTTGCGCGGTGCCTGTGATCCTCGTGCCGAAGAAGGATGCTCGTGGCGTATGTGTGTCGACTGCCGAGCCATAAATCAGATCACGGTGAAGTACAGACATCCCATTCCACGGCTTGATGACATGCTCGATGAGTTCCACGGCGCCGCCTTGTTCTCAAAGATCGATCTCCGAAGCGGTTACCACCAAATCCGGATGCATGAAGGCGACGAGTGGAAGACCGCATTCAAAACCAAACATGGTTTGTATGAATGGCTTGTCATGCCTTTTGGCTTGACAAACGCCCCTAGTACTTTTATGCGGCTTATGAACTATGTTTTTCGTAAATTTATAGGACGTTTTGTTGTCGTCTACTTTGACGATATTCTGGTTTTTTCTAAGGACTTAGATTCTCACGCGAGGCACCTTAGGTTGGTGTTAGAATGCCTTTGCGAGCACTCTTTGTTTGTAAACTTGGATAAATGTTCGTTTTGCACGGACACGACGAATTTTCTTGGGTTCGTCGTGTCCAAGGATGGGCTGAAAGTGGATGACGACAAGATCCGCGCCATCCGAGAGTGGCCCACCCCTACGACCCGGACGATGGTTCGATCCTTCTTAGGGCTCGCAGGGTTCTATAGGCGATTCATCAAGGACTTTAGTTCCATCGCCGGGCCACTCCATAATCTGACCAAGAAGGCAACCACAATCAAGTGGATGCCGATTCAGGAGGCCGCCTTTCAGGCCTTAAAAGATGCTTTGTGTAGCGCTCCGGTCTTGCAATTGCCAGACTTCACTAAGCGCTTTGAGATCGAGTGCGACGTTTCCGACTATGGCGTAGGCGGCGTACTCCTTCAAGAGAGACGCCCTATTGCATACTTTAGTGAAAAATTAACGGGGGCAACTCTCAATTACCCGACGTATGACAAGGAGTTGTACGCACTTATTCGGGTTCTTAAAACATGGCAGCACTATCTTTGGCCTAGTGAGTTCGTTATTCATACGGACCATGCGGCCCTTGCATATCTTAGGAGTCAAACGACTCTAAACAGGCGCCATGCTCGGTGGGTAGAATTTATGGAAACCTTTCCGTATATTATCGCCCACAAGAAAGGGAAAGAAAATGTAGTGGCAGATGCTCTGTCACGCAGGTATGTGCTTTTAACTCAACTGCAGGCCAATTTGCTAGGGTTCTCGTTGATTAAGGAGTTATATTTGCATGATCCATATTTTAAACCGATCATGGAGAACCTTTAGCAAAGTCGAATCCATGAGACATTCTTTTTGGACGATGGATATCTCTACCGAGCCGGGAAGGTTTGCATTCCGGCCTCGTCTGTGAGGCATCTTTTGCTCAAAGAAGCTCATGATGGCCGGGGCCACTTTGGCATAGCCAAAACCCTAGCAGCACTTCGTGAACACTTCTTCTGGCCACACATGACTTCGGACGTTCACAAGTATTGCCGGGGTTGTGTGCCGTGCCAAACTGCAAAATCGAGGTTCCAACCTCATGGCCTTTACACTCCGTTGCCTATTTCGGGTACTCCGTGGGAAGATCTCTCTATCGATTTTCGTGATTGTGGACCGCTTCTCCAAAATGGCTCACTTCGTGCCATGCAAAGGGAACAACAATGCGACTGAAATCGCAAACTTATTCTTTGAGCATGTCATGCGCTTACATGGCGTGCCTCGCACTATTGTTAGTGATCGCGATACGAAATTCTGTAGCCATTTCTGGAGAACGCTTGGGGGAAAGCTAGGCACACAATTACTCTTTTCTACTTCTTATCATCCCCAAACCGATGGTCAGACTGAGGTGACCAATCGGACCTTGGGCACCCTTCTTCGGACGGTGCTCAAAAATAACCCACGCCGGTGGGAGGATCTAATACCATTTGTTGAATTTGCTTACAACAAGTCCAAACACTCGGCCACCAAGATGACGCCGTTCGAGATTGTCTACGGCCTCAACCCTCACTCTCCGATGGATCTCACAACTCGGCCTTTCAAGAACTGAGAACACATCGACCCCTCCAACCATGCCGAAGCCATCCGCAAGCTACACGAGCGGACTAAAGTTCAATTGGAGCGCCGCGCCGCTCAATACGAGGCTCAGCACAACAAAGGTCGGAAACGCATGGTTTTCAACCCCGGGGACCTCGTGTGGCTCCATCTTCGGAAGGACAGGTTTCCGGATTCAAGGAAGACGGAGCTTCACCAGCGCGGAGACGGGCCTTTTCGGGTCCTTGAGCGAATCGGAGACAACGCATATAAGCTCGACCTCGAAGGCAAGCACTCGGTTCACTCAAGTAGTTCGACCTTATAAGCTCGACCTCAAAGGCAAGACACATAAAACAAACAAGACACAAGGGGTATTTATCTATTCATCACTCTCCCCTTATGTTGCACCCGCTTATGAGGAAACGGGGACGTTTCCCAACCAAGTGGGGGAGGGTGATGCGACCCCCGTCATGGATGCTAGCCAAGAGGACGACGCATTCACTCTTCGCTCGGATGGCCCCATCACTCGTGCCAGAACCCGAGCAATCCAAGACACAACGAGGTCTCTTGTGGCGCGCCTCTCCGCAGGCCACGGCGCGCCCTACACCGCAACCTCGCTCGGCACCATCACCACCATCGGCGCCGAGGAACCTCGCTTCGAGCTATCGGATCGATCTCGCCAAGGCGCACCCTCCTCGAGCATTGGATCGCAAGACAAGGTCGCCTCCAGCCTTCGCCAAGACCTCGAAGCCAAACTTGAGGTTCTCGCATCGGACCTCGGAATCGAGTCTCAACTTGAGGTTCTAGGAAGCATCGGCGAACCTCAAGTCCTCGAGACCTCACTAGCGTCGTCACCAGCGTCCCGCGTCGTGCCAGCGACCTCGCTAGTGCCCCGTGACTTCGCCAGCGTTGAGTCCCATCCTTGCCAGCGTCGCGACAGCCCTTGTCGTGACACTCCCGGCACGGTCACGGACGACCTATCCGTTTTTAGTACTTTTATGCATTCTTTCTATTATGGAACATTTCTATTGTTGGTTTTACACATTTAGAAAGACTTTTATGAGCCTTGCGCCGATCATTTTCGGACCGAGCCGTTGGGCCTAAGTTTGCAAGCTTGCCCTAGGCGCGCCGCCGATAGATTAGGGTTTCTTTGAGTTTTCTTCAGCTGCCTCCCTATATAAGGGGGCGTACGCATATGTTTCAATTCAGCACACATATTAGGGTTAATTAAAGTAGAGGTTTCTCCTTATTTTCCCTTCTTGTGTTGTGACGCCACCTCTAAATCTCGCAATTGCTCTTGTGTTCTTGTTTCTCGTTGATTGTTCGAACCAAATCACCAACAAACCAGCCTTCCGCTACGCCAATTGGAGACCTAATACTCAAGCCAACGATCGATCTGAAGCATCCCAAGCGAGGGACGCATCATTATGCCTATATTTCTTTAAATTCACTTGTTTTTTCTCATTTTAACTTTAAAATTTGACTTGTGATCTAGCATTGAACGTCAAGTGTTCGATCAAATGTCCATGTAAATGTCACTTCTAAATGTGGCATTCGGTGTCTAGGTTTGAATTTATTCTTTTAATGGATCGGTCTTGATTTTGTAGTGCAGAATGTGATTATTGGCTTGATACTATTCTCATTCTTTATGCTTATGCCTAGATGTCTTTAAAGCTCACTTGTTTTTTCTCCTTTTGCCTTTAAAATGACTTGTGATCTAACATTTCACGCCAAGTGTTCTATGAAATGTCCATGTAAATGTAACTCCTAAATATTGCATTCGGTTTCTAGGTTTGAATTTATACTTTTATTCGATCGATCTTTCTTTTATAGTGCAGAATGTGCTTATTGGGTTAATACTATCCTCATTCTTTATGCTTATGCCTATATGACTTTAAATTCACTTGTTTTTTCTCCTTTTAACTTTAAAATTTGACTTGTGCTCTAGTATTGCTCTAGTATGTCACTATAAATGTGGCATTCGGTGTCTAGGTTTGAATTTACGCTTTTTTTAAATACATCTTGATTTTGTAGTGCATAATGTGCTTATTGGCTTGATACTATCCTCATTCTTTATGTTTATGCCTAGATGTCTTTAAAGTTCACCTGTTCTTTCTCATTTTGCCTTTAAAATGACTTGTGATATAACATGGCACGCCAAGTGTTCGATGAAATGTCTATGTAAATGTCATTCCTAAATGTGGCATTCGGTTTCTAGGTTTGAATTTATGCTTTTATTGGATCGGTCTTGATTTTGTAGTGCAGAATGTGCTTATTGGCTTGATACTATCCTCATTCTTTATGCTTATGCCTAGATGTCTTTAAAGTTCACTTGTTTTTTCTCCTTTTGCCATTAAAATGACTTGTGATCTAACATTTCACGCCAAGTGTTCTATGAAATGTCCATGTAAATGTAACTCCTAAATATGGCATTCGGTTTCTAGGTTTGAATTTATACTTTTATTCGATCGGTCTTGCTTTTATAGTGCAGAATGTGCTTATTGGCTTAATAATATCCTCATTCTTTATGCTTATCCCTATAAGTCTTTAAATTCTTTTGTTTTTTTCTCCTTTTGCCTTTAAAATTTGACTTGTGATCTAATATGGCACGCCAAGTGCAGAATGTGCTTATTGGCATGATACTATCCTCATTCTTTATGCTTATGCCTAGATATCTTTAAAGTTCACTTGTTTTTTCTCCTTTTTCCTTTAAAATTTGACTTGTGATCTAACATTGCACGCCAATTGTTCGATGAAATGTCCATGTACATGTCACTCCTAAATGTGGCATTCCGTTTTTAGGTTAGAATATGCTCTTATTTGATCGGTCTTGATTTTGTTGTCCAGAATGTGCTTATGGGCTTGATACTATCCTCATTCTTTATGCTTATGCCTAGATGTCTTTAAAGTTACCTTGTTTATTCTCCTTTTTCCTATAAAATGACTTATGATCTAACGGTGCACGCCAAGTGTTCGATGAAATGTCCATATAAATGTCACACCTAAATGTGGCATTTGGTTTCATGGTTCGAATTTATTCTTTTATTCGATACGTGTTGATTTTGTTCTGCAGAATGTGCTTATTGGATTGATACTATCCTCATTTTTTATGCTTGTGCCTAGATGTCTTTAAAGTTCACTTGTTTTTTCTCCTTATGCCTTTAAAATTGCTTGTGATCTAACATTGCACGCCAAGTGTTCGATGAAATGTCCATATAAATGTCACTCCTAAATGCAGAATTCGGTTTCTAGGTTAGAATTTGAGCTTTTATTCGATTGGTCTTGATTTTGTAGTGTAGACTGTTCTTATTGGCTTGATACTATCCTCATTCTTTATGCTTATGCCTAGATGTCTTTAAAGTTCACTTGTTTTAACTCCTTTTTCCTTTAAAATGACTTGTGATCTAACATTGCAGGCCAGGTGTTCGATGAAATGTCCATGTAAATGTCATTCCTAACTATGGTATTCGGTTTCTAGGTTTTAATTTATGCTCTTATTCGATCGGTCTTTATTTTGTAGTGAAGAATGTGCTTATTGGCTTGATACTATCCTCATTTTTTATGCTTGTGCCTAGATGTCTTTAAAGTTCACTTGTTTTTTCTCCTTATGCCTTTAAAATTGCTTGTGATCTAACATTGCACGCCAAGTGTTCGATGAAATGTCCATATAAATGTCACTCCTAAATGCAGAATTCGGTTTCTAGGTTAGAATTTGAGCTTTTATTCGATTGGTCTTGATTTTGTAGTGTAGACTGTTCTTATTGGCTTGATACTATCCTCATTCTTTATGCTTATGCCTAGATGTCTTTAAAGTTCACTTGTTTTAACTCCTTTTTCCTTTAAAATGACTTGTGATCTAACATTGCAGGCCAGGTGTTCGATGAAATGTCCATGTAAATGTCATTCCTAACTATGGTATTCGGTTTCTAGGTTTTAATTTATGCTCTTATTCGATCGGTCTTGATTTTGTAGTGAAGAATGTGCTTATTGGCTTGATACTATACTCATTTTTTATGCTTATGCCTAGATGTCTATCAAGTTCACTTGTTTTTTCTCCTTTTGCCTTTAAAATGACTTGTCATCTAACATTTCACGCCAAGTGTTCAATGAAATGACCATTTAAATGTAACTCCTAAATATGGCATTCGGTGTCTACGTTTGAATTTAAACTTTTATTCGATCGGTCTTACTTTTATAGTGCATAATGTGCTTATTGGCTTGATAGTATCCTCATTCTTTATGCTTATTCCTAGATGTCTTTCAAGTTCACTTGTTTTTTCTCCTTTTGCCTTTATAATGACTTGTGATCTAACATTTCACGCCAAGTGTTCGATGAAATGTCCATGTGAATGTAACTCCTAAATATGGCATTTGGTTTCTAGGTTTGAATTTATACTTTTATTCGATCGGTCTTGCTTTTAAAGTGCAGAATGTGCTTATTGGCTTAATAATATCCTCATTCTTTATGCTTATGCCTAGATGTCATTAAAGATAACTTGTTTTTTCTCCTTTTGCCTTTAAAATGACTTGTGATCTAACATTGCACGCCATGTGTTCGATGAAACGTCCATGTAAATGTCACTCCTAAATGCGGCATTCGGTTTCTAGGTTTGAATTTATGCTCTTTTCGGATCGGTCTTGATTTTGTAGTGTAGAATGTTCTTATTGGCTTGATACTATCCTCATTCTTTATGCTTGTGCCAAGATGTCTTTAAAGATCACTTGTTTCTTCTCCTTTTGCCTTTAAAATGACTTGTGATCTAACATTGCACGCCATGTGTTCGAAGAAATGTCCATGTAAGTGTAACTCATAAATATGGCATTCTGTTTTAGGTTTGAATTTATGCTCTTATTCGATTGGTCTTGATTTTGTAGTGCAGAATGTGCTTATTGGCTTGATATTATCCTCATTCTTTATGCTTATTCCTAGATGTCTTTCAAGTTCACTTGTTTTTTCACCTTTTGCCTTTAAAATGACTTGTGATCAAACATTTCACGTCAAGTGTTCGACGAAATGTCCATGTAAATGTAATTCCTAAATATGGCATTCGGTTGATAGGTTTGAATATATACTTTTATTCGATTCGTCTTGCTTTTATAGTGCAGAATGTGCTTATTGGCTTGATAGTATCCTCATTCTTTATGCTTATGCCTATATGTCTTTCAAGTTCACTTGTTTTTTCTCCTGTTGCCTTTAAAATGACATGTGATCTAACATTCCACGCCAAGTGTTCGATGAAATTTCCATGTGAATGTCACTCCTTGTTAAGGCAAGGTTCCCTTGCCCCTTTGGGTTTTGATGATAACAAACATTTGCCCCTTGCTCTCAGGGGGAACTAGTATTTGTTTTGCTCTATAATTTTGAAGGGTTTGTCATTATCAAAAAGGGGGAACTTGTTAAGGCAAGGTTCCCTTGCCCCTTTGGGTTTTGATGATAACAAACCCTTGGCATTTGATATGTTCTATGAAGTGTTTCAGGGAAGGAATTGTCCAAGGGAACAATGAAAGGAACTGTTCCTCTAACTAGAGGGAACAGTGATGGAAACTGTGAAATTGAAGGTTCCAAGAGAAGCAAAACAAAGAAGGTAGATTCAAGGGAACAATGAAAGGAACTGTTCATCTAACTAGAGAGAACAGTGATGGGAACTGTGAAGTTCAAGGCTCCAAGAGAAGCAAGACAAAGAATGAAGATTCAAGGGAACGATGAAAGGAACTGTTCCCTTGATAGAGGGAACAGTAAAGGGAACTCTCAGTGTAATAGGATGACACTGTTCCCATCTAGGGAATATGATGGGAACAATGAAGTTTCAAAGATCAAAGGAACAGTGATGGGAACGCTAGTGTAATATAAGGAATTGTTCCCATCTAGGGAACATGATGGGAACAGTGAAGTTTCCAAGCTCAAAGGAACAATGATGGGAACGCCAGTGCAATATGAGGAGTTGTTCCCATCCAGGAACATGATGGGAACAATGAAGGTTTAAGGCTCAAAGGAACAGTGATGGGAACGCCAGTGCAATATGAGGAGTTGTTCCCATCCAGGAACATGATGGGAACAATGAAGGTTCAAGGCTCAAAGGAATAGTGAAGGGAACGACAATGTAATGTGAAGGAACTGCTCCCATCCAAGGAATAGCTCCCCAAGACCAAAGCTCCAAGAGAAGAAAGACTCAAAGGAACAATGAAGGGAACTATCAGTGTAATATGAAGGAACTGCTCCCATCAAAGGAATAGTTCCTCAAGAGAAAAGCTCCAAGAGAAGAAACAATCATGGGAACAATGAAGGGAACTCTCAGTGTAAAATGAAGGAACTGTTCCCATCTAAGGGAACTCACAAGCCAGTCCAAAAACACATCAACGAGAAATACGGAGACATGTTCCTGACAAAACAGAGGAGCAGTCTGTGCATCAGACTGAGCCTATTCATCCAACGACTTGATGAGCTTCAAGAGTTGACCAAATTCAAACAAGAGTCACATGTTGAGAAAGTACATACTTGGGGAACAAGACAAGGGCAATCTTGACATTTCCCAAGTTGAGGATTGGGGAGCAAGGCTCTTTAGATATAAATAGTGAACAAGCCCAAGAGAAAAATTCACCCCTTCAGAAATCCAAAAAGACAAGAGCATTAAGAGAGAGAAGGTGGTCGACGGAGAGTGTTTGATCTCGGCGACGGCGAGGAAGAAGTTCCCAGGAGCAAGGGATTTGTGAAAGTCAAGTCCATGTGTAAGGTTTGGTTTGCTTGTCTTAGTTGAGTTGTTCGCTTAGGAACTTGGTTGAGAAGACTCATTAGTGTTGCTAGAGTTAGGAAGAACTGCTAGGAACAGAGAAGTTTGAGTCTTGCCTATTGTAACTAAGGAACAATCAATAAAACAAGTAGATCATTCAAAATCATCCAAGGGAGGTAGAGGTTTACCAATTCAACTAGTTGGTTGAAGTGGGGTTCCTCTATAAGGAACTGTGTCCCTTTACTTTTCTTATGCTTTTGGTTCTTGTTCCTTAAAATTCCTTGAATTGTTCCCATAATACTCTTTGTTCCTATACTTCCCATATTGTTCTCTAGCTTGTGCCTATCACCTGCATATTTATTATTATTCCGCTGCCCAAGGAACAATTCCCATAACTGTTCCTTGACTCTATTCTAACACACAACTTTCCAACACTCCTAAATGTGGCAATCAGATTCTAGGTTCAAATTTATGCTTTTATTCGATACGTCTTAATTTTGTAGTGCAGAATGTGCTTATTGGCTTGATACTATCCTCATTCTTTATGCTTATGCCTAGATGTCTTTAAACTTCACTTGTTTTTTCTTCTTTTGACTTTAAAATTGGACTTTTGATCCAACATTGCACGCCAAGTGTTCGATTAAATGTCCATGTAAATGTCACTCCTAAATGTGGCATTGAGTGCTTATGCCTACATGCCTTTAAAGTTCACGTGTTTTTTCTCATTTTGCCTTTAAAATGACTTGTGAACTAACATGGAACGCCAAGTGTTCGATGAAATGTCCATGTAAATGTAAATCATAAATATGGCATTCGGTTTCTAGGTTTGAATTTATACATTTATTCGATCGGTCTTGCTTTTATAGTGCCGAATGTGCTTATTGGTTTGATACTATCCTCATTCTTTATGCTTATGCCTAGATGTCTTTAAAGATCACTTGTTTTTTCTTCTTTTGCCTTTAAAATGACTTGTGATCTAACATTGCACGCCAGGTGTTCAATGAAATGTCCATATAAATGTCACTCCTAAATGTGACATTCGGTTTCTAGGTTTGAATTTATGATTTTATTGGATCGGTCATGATTTTGTAGTGCAGAATGTTCTTATTGGCTTGATACTATCCTCATTCTTTATGCTTATGCCTAGATGTCTTAAAGATCACTTGTTTTTTCTCCTTTTGCCTTTAAAATGACTTGTGATCTAACATTGCACGCCATGTGTTCAATGAAATGTCCATGTAAATGTGACTACTAAGTGTGGTATTTGGTTTTTAGGTTCGAATATGCTCTTATTCGATCGGTCTTGATTTTGTAGTGCAAAATGTGCTTATTGGCTTGATACTATCCTCATTCCTTATGCTTATGCCTAGATGTCTTCCAAGTTCACTTGTTTTTTCTCCTTTTGCCCTTAAAATGACTTGTGATCAAACATTTCATGATAAGTGTTCGATGAAATGTCCATGTAAATGTAACTCCTAAATATAGCATTCGGTTTCTAGGTTTGAATTTATGCTCTTATTCGATCGCTCTTGATTTTGTATTGCAGATTTTTGCTTTATTGGCTTGATACTATCGTCATTCTTTATGCTTATGTCTAGATGTCTTTCAAGTTGACTTTTTTTTTCTCCTTTTGCCTCTAAATTGACTTGTGATCTAACATTTCACGCCAAGTGTTCGAGGAAATTTCCATGTAAATGTAACTCCTAAATGTGGCATTCAGTTTTTAGGTTTGAATTTATAGTTTTATTCGATCGGTCTTGCTTTTATAGTGCAGATGTGCTTATTGTCTTGATACTATCCTCATTCTTAATGCGTATACCTAGATGTCTTTAAAGTTCACTAGTCTTTTCACATTTTGCCTTTAAAATTTGAGTTGTGATCTATCATTGCACGCCAAGTGTTCGATGAAATTTCCATGTAAATGTCACTCCTAAATGTGGCAATCAGATTCTAGGTTCAAATTTATGCTTTTATTCGATACGTCTTAATTTTGTAGTGTAGAATGTGCTTATTGGCTTGATACTATCCTCATTCTTTATGCTTATGCCTAGATGTCTTTCAAGTTCACTTGTTTTTTCTCCTTTTGCCTTTAAAATGACTTGTGATCAAACATTTCATGACAAGTGTTCAATGAAATGTCCATGTAAATGTAACTCCTAAATATGGCATTCGGTTTCTAGGTTTGAATTTATACTTTTATTCGATCGGTCTAGCATTTATACTGCAGAATGTGCTTATTGGCTTGATACTATCCTCATTATTAATGCTTATGCCTAGATGTCTTTTAAGATCACTTTTTTTTTCTTCTTTTGTCTTTAAAATGACTTTTGATCTATCATTGCACGCCATGTGTTCGATGAGCTGTGTATGTAAATGTGACTCCTAAGTGTGGTAGTTGGTTTTTAGGTTCGAATATGCTCTTATTCGATCGGTCTTGATTTTTTAGTGCAGATTTTTGCTTATTGCCTTGATACTATCGTCATTCTTTATGCTTATGTCTAGATGTCTTTCAAGTTCACTTGTTTTTTCTCCTTTTGCTTTTAAAATGACTTGTGATCTAACATTGCACGCCAATTGTTCGATGAAATGTCCATGTAAATGTGACTCCTAAATATGGCATTCGGTTTCTAGGTTTGAATTTATACTTTTATTCAATTGGTGTTACTTTTATAGTGCAGAATGTGCATATTGGCTTGATACTATCTTCATTCTTTATGATTATGCCTAGATGTCTTTAATGATTCATTGTTTGTCTCCTTTTGCCTTTAAAATTTACTTGTGATCTAACATTGTACGCCAAGTGTTCGATGAAGTGTCTTTAATGATTCATTGTTTTTTCTCCTTTTGCCTTTAGAATGACTTGTGACTAACATTGCACCCCACGTGTTCGATGAAATGTCCATGTAAATGTCACTCCTAAATGTGGCAATCATATTCTAGATTCGAATTTAAGCTTTTATTCAATACGTCTTGATTTTGTAGTGCAGAATGTGCTTATTGGCTTGAAACTATCCTCATTCTTTATGCTTATGCCTAGATGTCTATAAAGTTCACTTGTTTATTCTCCTTTTGCCTTTAAAATGACTTGTGATCTAACATTGCACGCCAAGTGTTCGATGAAATGTTCATATAAATGTCACACCTAAATGTGGCATTTGGTTTCAAGGTTCGAATTTATGCTTTTATTCGATACGTGTTGATTTTGTTGTGCAGAATGTGCTTATTGGCTTGATACTATCCTCATTTTTTAAGCTTATGCCTAGATGTCTTTAAAGTTCACTTGTTTTTTCTCCTTTTGCCTTTAATTTGACTTGTGATCTAACATTGCACGCCAAGTGTTCGATGAAATGTCCATGTATATGTCACTCCTAAATGTTGCATTCGGTTTTTAGGTTCGAATACGATCTTATTTGATCGGTTTTTTTTTGTTGTCCACAATGTGCTTATTGGCTTGATACTATCCTCATTCTTTATGCTTATTCCTAGATGTCTAGTTCACTTGTTTTTTCTCCTTTTGCCTTTAAAACGACTTGGGATCTAACATTTCATGACAAGTGTTCGATGAAATGTCCATGTAAATGTAACTCCTAAATGTGGCATTCGGTTTCTAGGTTTGAATTTATACTTTTATTCGATCGGTGTTGCTTTTATACTACAGAATGTGCTTATTGGCTTGATACTATCCTCATTCTTTATGCTTATGCCTAGATGTCATTAAAGATCACTTGTTTTTTTATCCTTTTGCCTTTAAAATGACTTGTGATCTAACATTGCACGCCAAGTGTTCGATGAATTGTCCATCTAAATGTCATTCCTAAATTTGGCGTTCGGTTTCTAGGTTTAAAATTTAGCTTTTATTGGATCGGTGTAGATTTTGTAGTGCAAAATGTGCTTATTGGCTTGATACTATCCTCATTCTTTATGCTTATGCCTTGATGTCTTTAAAGTTCACTTGTTTTTTCTTCTTTTTCCTTTAAAATTTGACTTGTAATCTAACATTGCACGCCAAGTGTTTGATGAAATGTCCATGTATAAGTCACTTCTAAATGTGGCATTCAGTTTTTAGGTTCGAATATGCTCTTATTTGATCGGTCTTGATTTTGTTGTCCAGAATGTGCTTATTAGCTTGATACTATCCTCATTCTTTATGCTTATTCCTAGATGTCTTTAAAGTTCACTTGTTTTTTCTCCTTTTTCCTTTAAAACGACTTGTGATTTAGCATTGCACGTCAAGTGTACAATGAAATGTCCATGTAAATGTCACTCCTAAATGTGGCATTCGGTTTCTAGGTTCGAATTTATGCTTTTATTGGATTGATACTATCCTCATTCTTTATGCTTATGCCTAGATGTCTTTAAAGTTACCTTGTTTTTTTCTTCTTTTGCCTTTAAAATGACTTGTGATCTTACATTGCACGCCAAGTGTTCGATCAAATGTACATAAAAATGTCACACCTAAATTGGCATTTTGTTTCCAGGTTCGAATTTATGCTTTTATTCGATACGATTTGATTTTGTAGTGCTGAATGTGCTTATTGGCTTGATACTATCATCACACTTAAAGTTCACTAGTTTTTCACCTTTTGCCTTTAAAATGACTTGTGATCTAACATTGCACGCCATGTGTTCGAATATGCTCTTATTCGATCGGTCTTGATTTTTTAGTGCAGAATGTGCTTATTAGCTTCTCACTATCATCATTCTTTATCCTTATGCCTAGATGTCTTTCAAGTTCACTTGTTTTTTCTCCTTTTGCCTTTAAAATGACTTGTGATCTAACATTGCACGCCACATGTTCGATGAAATGTCCATGTAAATGTGACTCCTAAGTGTGGTATTTGGTTTTTAGGTTCGAATATGCTCTTATTCGATCGTCATGATTTTGTAGTGCAGAATGTGCTTATTGGCTTCATACTGTTCTCATTCTTTATGCTTATGCCTAGCTGTCTTTCAAGTTCTCTTGTGTTTTCTCCTTTTGCCTTTAAAATGACTTGTGATCTAACATTTCACGCCAAGTGTTTGATGAAATGTCCATGTAAATGTAACTCCTAAATTTGGCATTCGGTTTCCAGGTTTGAATTTATGTTTTTATTGGATCGGTCTTGCTTTTATAGTGCAGAAATGTGCATATTGGCTTGATATTATCCTCATTCTTTATGCTTATGCCTAGATGTCATTAAAGATCACTTGTTTTTTCTTCGTTTGTCCTTATAATATCTTGTGATCTAACATTGTACGCCAAATGTTGGATGAAATGTCCATGTAAATGTGACTCTTAAATGTGGTATGGGGTTTTTAGGTTCGAATATGCTCTTATTCGATTGGTCTTGATTTTGTAGTGCAGAATGTGATTATTGGCTTCATACTATTCTCATTCTTTATGCTTATGCCTAGATGTCTTTAAGGATCACTTGTTTTTTCTCCTTTTGCCTTTAAAATGACTTGTGATCTAACATTGCACGCCACGTGTTCGATGAATTGTCCATCTAAATGTCACTCCTAAATATGGCATTTGGTTTCTAGGTTCAAAATTTTTCTTTTATTGGATCGGTCTAGATTTTGTAGTGCAGAATGCGCTTATTGGCTTGATACTATCCTCATTCTTTACGCTTATGCCTAGATGTCTTTCAAGTTCACTTGTTTTTTCTCCTTTTGCCTTTAAAATGACTTGTGATCTAACATTGCACGCCACATGTTCGATGAAATGTCCATGTAAATGTGGCTCCTAAGTGTGGTATTTGGTTTTTAGGTTCGAATATGCTCTTATTCGATCGGTCATGATTTTGTAGTGCAGAATGTGCTTATTGGCTTCATACTATTCTCATTCTTTATGCTTATGCCTAGATGTCTTTCAAGTTCACTTGTTTTTTCTCCTTTTGCCTTTAAAATGACTTGTGATCTAACATTGCACGCCACATGTTCGGTGAACTGTCCATGTAAATGTGACTCCTAAGTGTGGTATTTGGTTTTTAGGTTCGAATATGCTCTTATTCGATCGTCATGATTTTGTAGTGCAGAATATGCTTATTGGCTTCATACTATTCTCATTCTTTATGCTTATGCCTAGCTATCTTTCAAGTTCTCTTGTGTTTTCTCCTTTTGCCTTTAAAATGACTTGTTATCTAACATTTCACGCCAAGTGTTTGATGAAATGTCCATGTCAATGTAAATCCTAAATTTGGCATTCGGTTTCCAGGTTTGAATTTATGTTTTTATTGGATCGGTCTTGCTTTTATAGTGCAGAAATGTGCATATTGGCTTGATATTATCCTCATTCTTTATGCTTATGCCTAGATGTCATTAAAGATCACTTGTTTTTTCTTCGTTTGTCCTTATAATATTTTGTGATCTAACTTTGTACGCCAAATGTTGGATGAAATGTCCATGTAAATGTGACTCTTAAATGTGGTATGGGGTTTTTAGGTTCGAATATGCTCTTATTCGATTGGTCCTGATTTTGAAGTGCAGAATGTGATTATTGGCTTCATACTATTCTCATTCTTTATGCTTATGCCTAGATGTCTTTAAAGATCACTTGTTTTTTCTCCTTTTGCCTTTAAAATGACTTGTGATCTAACATTGCACGCCAAGTGTTCGATGAATTGTCCATCTAAATGTCACTCCTAAATATGGCATTTGGTTTCTAGGTTCAAAATTTTTCTTTTATTGGATCGGTCTAGATTTTGTAGTGCAGAATGCGCTTATTGGCTTGATACTATCCTCATTCTTTACGCTTATGCCTAGATGTCTTTCAAGTTTACTTGTTTTTTCTCCTTTTGCCTTTAAAACGACTTGTGATCTAACATTGCACGCCACATGTTCGATGAAATGTCCATGTAAATGTGACTCCTAAGTGTGGTATTTGGTTTTTAGGTTCGAATATGCTCTTATTCGATCGGTCATGATTTTGTAGTGCAGATGTGCTTATTGGCTTCATACTATTCTCATTCTTTATGCTTATGCCTAGATGTCTTTCAAGTTCACTTGTTTTTTCTCCTTTTGCCTTTAAAATGACTTGTGATCTAACATTGCACGCCACATGTTCGGTGAACTGTCCATGTAAATGTGACTCCTAAGTGTGGTATTTGGTTTTTAGGTTCGAATATGCTCTTATTCGATCGTCATGATTTTGTAGTGTAGAATGTGCTTATTGGCTTCATACTATTCTCATTCTTTATGCTTATGCCTAGCTGTCTTTCAAGTTCTCTTGTGTTTTCTCCTTTTGCCTTTAAAATGACTTGTGATCTAACATTTCACGCCAAGTGTTTGATGAAATGTCCATGTAAATGTAACTCCTAAATTTGGCATTCGGTTTCCAGGTTTGAATTTGTGTTTTTATTGAATCGGTCTTGCTTTTATAGTGCAGAAATGTGCATATTGGCTTGATATTATCCTCATTCTTTATGCTTATGCCTAGATGTCATTAAAGATCACTTGTTTTTTCTTCGTTTGTCCTTATAATATCTTGTGATCTAACATTGTACGCCAAATGTTGGATGAAATGTCCATGTAAATGTGACTCTTAAATGTGGTATGGGGTTTTTAGGTTCGAATATGCTCTTATTCGATTGGTCTTGATTTTGTAGTGCAGAATGTGATTATTGGCTTCATACTATTCTCATTCTTTATGCTTATGCCTAGATGTCTTTAAAGATCACTTGTTTTTTCTCCTTTTGCCTTTAAAATGACTTGTGATCTAACATTGCACGCCAAGTATTCGCTCAAATGTACATAAAAATGTCACACCTAAATCTGACTCTTAAATGTGGTATGGGGTTTTTAGGTTCGAAGTTGCTCTTATTCGATTGGTCTTGATTTTGTAGTGCAGAATGTGATTATTGGCTTCATACTATTCTCATTCTTTTTGCTTATGCCTAGGTTTGAATTTATACTTTTATTCGATCGGTCATGCTTTTATAGTGCAGAATTTGCTTATTGACTTGATACTATCCTCATTATTTATTCTTATGCCTAGATGTCTTTAAAGCTCACTTGTTTTTTCACCTTTCTACTTTAAAATTTGACTTGTGATCTAACATTTCACGCCAAGTGTTCAATGAAATGTCCATGTTAATGTCACTCCTAAATGTGGCAATCATATTCTAGGTTCGAATTTATGCTTTTATTCGATACATCTTTATTTTGTAGTATAGAATGTGCTTATTGGCTTGAAACTATCCTCATTCTTTATGCTCATTCCTTGATGTCATTAAAGTTCACTTGTCTTTTCTCCTTTTTCTTTTAAAATTTGACTTGTGATCTAACATTGCACGCCAAGTGTTCGATGAAATGTCCATGTATATGTCACTCCTAAATGTGGCATTCGGTTTTTAGGTTCGAATATGCTCTTATTGGATCGAACTTGATTTTGTAGTGCAAAATGTGATTATTGGGTTGATAGTATCCTCTTTCTTTATGCTTATGCCTAGATGTCTTTAAAGATCACTTGTTTTTTCTCCTTTTGCCTTTAAAATGACATGTGATCTAACATTGCACGCCAAGTGTTCGATGAATTGTCCATCTAAATGTCACTCCTAAATGTGGCATTCTGTTTCTAGATTCAAAATTTTTCTTTTATTGGATCAGTCTAGATTTTGTAGTGCAGAATGTGCTTATTGGCTTGATACTATCCTCATTCTATACGCTTATGCCTAGATGTCTTTCAAGTTCACTTGTTTTTTCTCCTTTTGTCTTTAAAAAGACTTGTGATGTAACATTAAACGCCAAATGTTCGATGAAGTGTCCATGTAAATGTAACTCCTAAAAGTGGCATTCGGTTTCTAGGTTTGATTTTATACTTTTATTCGATCGGTCATGCTTTTATAGTGCAAAATTTGCTTATTGACTTGATACTATCCTCATTTTTTATTGTTATGCCTAGATGTCTTTAAAGCTCACTTGTGATCGAATAGTGCACGCCAAGTGTTCGATGAAATGTCCATGTATATGTCACTCCTAAATGTGGCATTAGGTTTTTAGGTTCGAATATGCTCTAATTTGATCGGTCTTGATTTTGTTGTCCAGAATGTGCTTATTGGCTTGATACTATCCTTATTCTTTATTCTTATTCCTAGATGTCTTTAAAGTTCACTTGTTTTTTCTCCTTTTGCCTTTAAAATGACTTGGGATCTAGCATTGCACGCCAAGTGTACGATGAAATGTCCATGTAAATGTCTCTCCTAAATGTGGCATTCGGTTTCTAGGTTCGAATTTATGCTTTTATTGGATCGGTCGTGAGTTTGTCGTGTAGACTGTTCTTATTGGCTTGATACTATCCTCATTCTTTATGCTTAGGCCTAGATGTCTCTAAAGTTACCTTGTTTTTTTCTCCTTTTGCCTTTAAAATGACTTGTGCTCTAACATTGCACGCCAAGTGTTCGATGAAATGTCCATAAAATGTCACACCTAATGTGCTTATTGGCTTGATACTATCCTCATTTTTTATGCTTATGCCAAGATGTCTTTAAAGTTCACTTGTTTTTTCTCCATTTGCCTTTAAAATGACTTGTCATCTAACATTGCACGCCAAGTGTTCGATGAAATATCCATGTAAATATGACTCATAAATGTGGTATGCGGTTTTTAAGTTCGAATATGCTCTTATTCGATCAGTCTTGATTTTTTAGTGCAGAATGTGCTTATTAGCTTGACAATATCCTCATTCTTTATGCTTATGCCTAGATGTCATTCAAGTTCACATGTTTTTTCTCCTTTTACCTTTAAAATGACTTGTGATCTAACATTGCACGCCACATGTTCAATGAAATGTCACTGTAAAGGTGACTCCTAAGTGTGGTATCTGGTTTTTAGGTTCGAACATGCTCTTATTTGATCGGTTTTGATTTTGTAGTTTTGAATGTGCTTATTGGCTTGATAACATTCTCATTCTTTATGCTTATTCCTAGATGTCTTTAAAGTTCACTTATTTTTTCTCCTTTTGCCTTTAAAATGACTTGTGATCTAACATTGCACGCCACGTGTTCAATGAAATGTCCATGTAAATGTGACTCCTAAGTGTGGTATTTGGTATTTAGGTTCGAATATGCTCTTATTCGATACGTCTTGATTTTGTAGTGCAGAATGTTCTTATTGGCTTGATACTATTCTCATTCTTTATGCTTATGCCTAGATGTCTTTCAAGTTCTCTTGTGTTTTCTCCTTTTGCCTTTATAATATCTTGTGATCTATCATTGCATGTCAAATGTTGGATGAAATGTCCATGTAAATGTGACTCCTTAATGTGGTATGCGGTTTTTAGGTTCGAATATGCTCTTATTCGATCGGTCTTGATTTTGTAGTGCAGAATGAGCTAATTAGCTTGACACTATCCTCATTCTTTATGCTTATGCCTAGATGTCTTTCAAGTTCACTTATTTTTTCTCCTTTTGCCCTTAAAATAAATTGTGATCTAACATTGCACGTTACATGTTCTATGAAATGTCCATGTAAATGTGACTCCTAAGTGTGGTATTTGGTTTTTAGTATCGAATATGCTCCTATTCGATCGGTCTTGATTTTGTAGTGTAGAATGTGCTTATTGGCTTGATACTATCCTCATTCTTTATGCTTATCCCTAGATGCCTTTCAAGTTCACTTATTTTTTCTCCTTTTGCCTTTAAAATGTCTTGTGATCTAACATTTCACGCCAAGTGTTCGATGAAATGTCCATGTAAATGTAACTCCTAAATGTGGCATTCCGTTTCTAGGTTTGAAGTTATACTTTTATTCGATCGGTCTTGCTTTTATAGTGTAGAATCTACTTATTGACTTGATATTATCCTCATTCTTTATGCTTATGGTTAGATGTCTTTAAAGTTTACTTGTTTTTTCTCCTTTTGCCTTTAAAATTTGACTTGTGATCTAACATTGCACGCTAAGTGTTTGATGAAATGTCCATGTAAATGTCACTACTAAATGTGGCATTCGGTTTCTAGGTTTTAATTTATGCTTTTATTGGATCGATCTTGATTTTGTAGTGCAAAATGTGCTTATTGGCTTGATACTATCCTCATTCTTTATGCTTATGCCTTGATGTCTTTAAAGAACACTTGTTTTTTCTCCTTTTGCCATTAAAATGACTTGTGATATAACAATGCATGCCACATGTTCGATGAAATGTCCATGTAAATGTCACTCCTAAGTGTTGTATTTGGCTTTTAGGATCGAATATGCTCCTATTCGATCGGTCTTGAATTTGTAGTGTAGAATGTGCTTATTGGCTTGAAACTATCCTCATTCTTTATGCTTATGCCTAGATGTCTTTAAAGTTCACTTGTTTTTTCTCCTTTTTCCTTTAAATTTTGACTTGTGATCTAACATTGTACGTTACATGTTCGATGAAATGTCAATGTAAATGTGACTCCTAAGTGTGGTATTTGGTTTTTAGGATCGAATATGCTCCTATTCGATCGGTCTTGAATTTGTAGTGTAGAATGTGCTTATTGGCTTGAAACTATCCTTATTCTTTATGCTTATTCCTAGATGTCCTTAAAGTTCACTTATTTTTTCTCCTTTTTCCTTTAAATTTTGACTTGTGATCTAACATTGCACGCCAAGTGTTCGATGAACTGTCCATGATTATGTCACTCCTAAATGTGGCATTCGGTTTTTAGGTTCGAATATGCTCTTATTTGATCGGTCTTGATTTTGTTGTCCAGAATGTGCTTATTGGCTTGATACTATCCTCATTCTTTATGCTTATTCCTAGATGTCTTTAAAGTTCACTTGTTTTTTCTCCTTTTGCCTTTAAAACGACTTAGGATTTAGCATTGCACGCCAAGTGGTCGATCAAATGTCCATGTAAATGTCACTCCTAAATGTAACATTCGGTTTCTAGTTTCGAATTTATGCTTTTATTGGATCGGTCTTGAGTTTGTAGTGTAGACTATTCTTATTGGCTTGATACTATCCTCATTTTTTATGCTTATGCCTAGATGTCCTTAAAGTTACCTTGTTTTTTTCTCCTTTTGCCTTTAAAATGACTTGTGATCTAACATTGCACGCCAAGTGTTCTATGAAATGTCCTTACAAATGTCACACCTTAATGTGGCATTTGGTTTCTAGCTTCGAATTTATGCTTTTATTCGATACATCTTGATTTTGTAGTGCAGAATGTGCTTATTGGCTTGATACTATCCTCATTTTTTATGCTTATGCGAAGATGATATTAAAGTTCACTTGTTTTTTCTCCTTTTGCCTTTAAAATGACTTGTGATCTAACATTGCACGCCAAGTGTTTGATGAACTGTCCATGTAAATGTGACTCCTAAATGTGGAATGCAGTTTTTAGGTTCGAATATGCTCTTATTCGATCGGTCTAGATTTTGTAGTGCAGAATGTGCTTATTAGCTTGACACTATCCTCATTCTTTATGCTTATGCCTAGATGTCTTTCAAGTTCACTTATTTTTTCTCCTTTTGCCTTTAAAATGACTTGTGATCTAACATTGCACGTTACATGTTCGATGAAATGTCCATGTAAATGTCACTCCTAAGTGTGGTATTTGGTTTTTAGGATCGAATATGCTCCTATTCGATCGGTATTGATTTTGTAGTGTAGAATGTGCTTATTGGCTTGATACTATCCTCATTCTTTATGCTTATACCTAGATGCCTTTCAACTTCACTTGTTTTTTCTTCATTTGCCTTTAAAATGACTTGTGATCTTACATTGCACGCCAAGTGTTCGCTCAAATGTACATAAAAATGTCACACCTAAATGTGGCATTTTGTTTCCAGGTTCGAATTTATGCTTTTATTCGATACGATTTGATTTTGTAGTGCTGAATGTGCTTATTGGCTTGATACTATCCTCACACTTAAAGTTCACTAGTTTTTCACCTTTTTCCTTTAAAATGACTTGTTATCTAACATTTCACGCCAAGTGTTCAATGAAATGTCCATGTAAATGTAACTCCTAAATGTGGCATTCCGTTTCTAGGTTTGAATTTATACTTTTATTCGATCGGTCTTGCTTTTATAGTGTAGAATCTGCTTATTGACTTGATACTATCCTCATTCTTTATGCTTATGACTAGATGTCTTTAAAGTTCACTTGTTTTTTCTCCTTTTGCCTTTAAAATTTGACTTGTAATCTAACATTTCACGCCAAGTGTTTGATGAAATGTCCATGTAAATGTAACTCCTAAATTTGGCATTCGGTTTCCATGTTTGAATTTATGTTTTTATTGGATCGGTCTTGCTTTTATAGTGCAGAAATGTGCATATTGGCTTGATATTATCCTGATTCTTTATGCTTATGCCTAGATGTCATTAAAGATCACTTGTTTTTTCTTCGTTTGTCTTTATAATATCTTGTGATCTAACATTTTACGCCAAATGTTGGATGAAATGTCCATGTAAATGTGACTCTTAAATGTAGTATGGGATTTTAAGTTCGAATATGCTCTTATTCGATTGGTCTTGATTTTGTAGTGCAGAATGTGATTATTGGCTTCATACTATTCTCATTCTTTATGCTTATGCCTAGATGTCTTTAAAGATCACTTGTTTTTTCTTCTTTTGCCTTTAAAATGACTTGTGATCTTACATTGCACGCCAAGTGTTCGCTCAAATGTACATAAAAATGTCACACCTAAATGTGGCATTTTGTTTCCAGGTTCGAATTTATGCTTTTATTCGATACGATTTGATTTTGTAGTGCTGAATGTGCTTATTGGCTTGATACTATCCTCACACTTAAAGTTCACTAGTTTTTCACCTTTTGCCTTTAAAATGACTTGTGATCTAACATTGCACGCCATGTGTTCGATGAAATGT
The DNA here is from genome assembly GCA_964016875.1 of Fallopia convolvulus. Lineage (NCBI taxonomy): Eukaryota > Viridiplantae > Streptophyta > Magnoliopsida > Caryophyllales > Polygonaceae > Fallopia > Fallopia convolvulus. The sequence continues at coordinate 33,953,171 of OZ024724.1, read as the reverse complement.
CCACGTAAACGTGACTCCTAAATGTGGTATGCGGTGTTTAGGTTCGAATATGCTCTTATTCGATCGGTCTTGATTTTTTAGTGCAGAATGTGCTTATTAGCTTCTCACTATCATCATTCTTTATGCTTATGCCTAGATGTCTTTCAAGTTCACTTGTTTTTTCTCCTTTTGCCTTTAAAATTTCTTGTGATCTAACATTGCACGCCACATGTTCGATGAAATGTCCATGTAAATGTGACTCCTAAGTGTGGTATTTGGTTTTTAGGTTCGAATATGCTCTTATTCGATCGTCATGATTTTGTAGTGCAGAATGTGCTTATTGGCTTCATACTATTCTCATTCTTTATGCTTATGCCTAGCTGTCTTTCAAGTTCTCTTGTGTTTTCTCCTTTTGCCTTTAAAATGACTTGTGATCTAACATTTCACGCCAAGTGATTGATGAAATGTCCATGTAAATGTAACTCCTAAATTTGGCATTCGGTTTCCAGGTTTGAATTTATGTTTTTATTGGATCGGTCTTGCTTTTATAGTGCAGAAATGTGCATATTGGCTTGATATTATCCTCATTCTTTATGCTTATGCCTAGATGTCATTAAAGATCACTTGTTTTTTCTTCGTCTGTCCTTATAATATCTTGTGATCTAACATTGTACGCCAAATGTTGGATGAAATGTCCATGTAAATGTGACTCTTAAATGTGGTATGGGGTTTTTAGGTTCGAATATGCTCTTATTCGATTCGTCTTGATTTTATAGTGCAGAATGTGATTATTGGCTTCATACTATTCTCATTCTTTATGCTTATGCCTAGAGAGCTTTACAGATCACTTGTTTTTTCTCCTTTTGCCTTTATAATGACTTGTGATCCAACATTGCACGCCAAGTGTTCGATGAATTGTCCATCTAAATGTCACTCCTAAATATGGCATTTGGTTTCTAGGTTCTAAATTTTTCTTTTATTGGATCGGTCTAGATTTTGTAGTGCAGAATGCGCTTATTGGCTTGATACTATCCTCATTCTTTACGCTTATGCCTAGATGTCTTTCAAGTTCACTTGTTTTTTCTCCTTTTGCCTTTAAAATGACTTGTGATCTAACATTGCACGCCACATGTTCGATGAAATGTCCATGTAAATGTGACTCCTAAGTGTGGTATTTGGTTTTTAGGTTCGAATATGCTCTTATTCGATCGGTCATGATTTTGTAGTGCAGAATGTGCTTATTGGCTTCATACTATTCTCATTCTTTATGCTTATGCCTAGATGTCTTTCAAGTTCACTTGTTTTTTCTCCTTTTGCCTTTAAAATGACTTGTAATCTAACATTGCACGCCACATGTTCGATGAAATGTCCATGTAAATGTGACTCCTAAGTGTGCTATTTGGTTTTTAGGTTCGAATATGCTCTTATTCGATCGTCATGATTTTGTAGTGCAGAATGTGCTTATTGGCTTCATACTATTCTCATTCTTTATGCTTATGCCTAGCTGTCTTTCAAGTTCTCTTGTGTTTTCTCCTTTTGCCTTTAAAATGACTTGTGATCTAACATTTCACGCCAAGTGTTTGATGAAATGTCCATGTAAATGTAACTCCTAAATTTGGCATTCGGTTTCCATGTTTGAATTTATGTTGTTATTGGATCGGTCTTGCTTTTATAGTGCAGAAATGTGCATATTGGCTTTATATTATCCTCATTCTTTATGTTTATGCCTAGATGTCATTAAAGATCACTTGTTTTTTCTTCGTTTGTCCTTATAATATCTTGTGATCTAACATTGTACGCCAAATGTTGGATGAAATGTCCATGTAAATGTGACTCTTAAATGTGGTATGGGGTTTTTAGGTTCGAATATGCTCTTATTCGATTCGTCTTGATTTTGTAGTGCAGAATGTGATTATTGGCTTCATACTATTCTCATTCTTTATGCTTATGCCTAGATGTCTTTAAAGATCACTTGTTTTTTCTCCTTTTGCCTTTAAAATGACTTGTGATCCAACATTGCACGCCAAGTGTTCGATGAATTGTCCATCTAAATGTCACTCCTAAATATGGCATTTGGTTTCTAGGTTCTAAATTTTTCTTTTATTGGATCGGTCTAGATTTTGTAGTGCAGAATGCGCTTATTGGCTTGATACTATCCTCATTCTTTACGCTTATGCCTAGATGTCTTTCAAGTTCACTTGTTTTTTCTCCTTTTGCCTTTAAAATGACTTGTGATCTAACATTGCACGCCACATGTTCGATGAAATGTCCATGTAAATGTGACTCCTAAGTGTGGTATTTGGTTTTTAGGTTCGAATATGCTCTTATTCGATCGGTCATGATTTTGTAGTGCAGAATGTGCTTATTGGCTTCATACTATTCTCATTCTATATGCTTATGCCTAGATGTCTTTCAAGTTCACTTGTTTTTTCTCCTTTTGCCTTTAAAATGACTTGTGATCTAACATTGCACGCCACATGTTCGATGAAATGTCCATGTAAATGTGACTCCTAAGTGTGCTATTTGGTTTTTAGGTTCGAATATGCTCTTATTCGATCGTCATGATTTTGTAGTGCAGAATGTGCTTATTGGCTTCATACTATTCTCATTCTTTATGCTTATGTCTAGCTGTCTTTCAAGTTCTCTTGTGTTTTCTCCTTTTGCCTTTAAAATGACTTGTGATCTAACATTTCACGCCAAGTGTTTGATGAAATGTCCATGTAAATGTAACTCCTAAATTTGGCATTCGGTTTCCATGTTTGAATTTATGTTGTTATTGGATCGGTCTTGCTTTTATAGTGCAGAAATGTGCATATTGGTTTTATATTATCCTCATTCTTTATGTTTATGCCTAGATGTCATTAAAGATCACTTGTTTTTTCTTCGTTTGTCCTTATAATATCTTGTGATCTAACATTGTACGCCAAATGTTGGATGAAATGTCCATGTAAATGTGACTCTTAAATGTGGTATGGGGTTTTTAGGTTCGAATATGCTCTTATTCGATTGGTCTTGATTTTGTAGTGCAGAATGTGATTATTGGCTTCATACTATTCTCATTCTTTATGCTTATGCCTAGATGTCTTTAAAGATCACTTGTTTTTTCTCCTTTTGCCTTTAAAATGACTTGTGATCCAACATTGCACGCCAAGTGTTCGATGAATTGTCCATCTAAATGTCACTCCTAAATATGGCATTTGGTTTCTAGGTTCTAAATTTTTCTTTTATTGGATCGGTCTAGATTTTGTAGTGCAGAATGCGCTTATTGGCTTGATACTATCCTCATTCTTTACGCTTATGCCTAGATGTCTTTCAAGTTCACTTGTTTTTTCTCCTTTTGCCTTTAAAATGACTTGTGATCTAACATTGCACGCCACATGTTCGATGAAATGTCCATGTAAATGTGACTCCTAAGTGTGGTATTTGGTTTTTAGGTTCGAATACGCTCTTATGATCGGTCATGATTTTGTAGTGCAGAATGTGATTATTGGCTTCATACTATTCTCATTCTTTATGCTTATGCCTAGATGTCTTTCAAGTTCACTTGTTTTTTCTCCTTTTGCCTTTAAAATGACTTATGATCTAACATTGCACGCCACATGTTCGATGAAATGTCCATGTAAATGTGACTCCTAAGTGTGCTATTTGGTTTTTAGGTTCGAATATGCTCTTATTCGATCGTCATGATTTTGTAGTGCAGAATGTGCTTATTGGCTTCATACTATTCTCATTCTTTATGCTTATGCCTAGCTGTCTTTCAAGTTCTCTTGTGTTTTCTCCTTTTGCCTTTAAAATGACTTGTGATCTAACATTTCACGCCAAGTGTTTGATGAAATGTCCATGCAAATGTAACTCCTAAATTTGGCATTCGGTTTCCATGTTTGAATTTATGTTGTTATTGGATCGGTCTTGCTTTTATAGTGCAGAAATGTGCATATTGGCTTTATATTATCCTCATTCTTTATGTTTATGCCTAGATGTCATTAAAGATCACTTGTTTTTTCTTCGTTTGTCCTTATAATATCTTGTGATCTAACATTGTACGCCAAATGTTGGATGAAATGTCCATGTAAATGTGACTCTTAAATGTAGTATGGGGTTTTTAGGTTCGAATATGCTCTTATTCGATTGGTCTTGATTTTGTAGTGCAGAATGTGATTATTGGCTTCATACTATTCTCATTCTTTATGCTTATGCCTAGATGTCTTTAAAGATCACTTGTTTTTTCTCCTTTTGCCTTTAAAATGACTTGTGATCTAACATTGCACGCCAAGTGTTCGATGAATTGTCCATCTAAATGTGACTCCTAAGTGTGGTATTTGGTTTTTAGGTTCGAATATGCTCTTATTCGATCGGTCATGATTTTGTAGTGCAAAATGCGCTTATTGGCTTCATACTATTCTCATTCTTTATGCTTATGCCTAGCTGTCTTTCAAGTTCTCTTGTGTTTTCTCCTTTTGCCTTTAAAATGACTTGTGATCTAACATTGCACGCCACATGTTCGATGAAATGTCCATGTAAATGTGACTCCTAAGTGTGGTATTTGGTTTTTAGTTTCGAATATGCTCTTATTCGATCGGTCATGATTTTGTAGTGCAGAATGTGCTTATTGGCTTCATACTATTCTCATTCTATATGCTTATGCCTAGATGTCTTTCAAGTTCACTTGTTTTTTCTCCTTTTGCCTTTAAAATGACTTGTGATCTAACATTGCACGCCACATGTTCGATGAAATGTCCATGTAAATGTGACTCCTAAGTGTGCTATTTGGTTTTTAGGTTCGAATATGCTCTTATTCGATCGTCATGATTTTGTAGTGCAGAATGTGCTTATTGGCTTCATACTATTCTCATTCTTTATGCTTATGCCTAGCTGTCTTTCAAGTTCTCTTGTGTTTTCTCCTTTTGCCTTTAAAATGACTTGTGATCTAACATTTCACGCCAAGTGTTTGATGAAATGTCCATGTAAATGTAACTCCTAAATTTGGCATTCGGTTTCCATGTTTGAATTTATGTTGTTATTGGATCGGTCTTGCTTTTATAGTGCAGAAATGTGCATATTGGCTTTATATTATCCTGATTCTTTATGTCTATGCCTAGATGTCATTAAAGATCACTTGTTTTTTCTTCGTTTGTCCTTATAATATCTTGTGATCTAACATTGTACGCCAAATGTTGGATGAAATGTCCATGTAAATGTGACTCTGAAATGTGGTATGGGGTTTTTAGGTTCGAATATGCTCTTATTCGATTCGTCTTGATTTTGTAGTGCAGAATGTGATTATTGGCTTCATACTATTCTCATTCTTTATGCTTATGCCTAGATGTCTTTAAAGATCACTTGTTTTTTCTCCTTTTGCCTTTAAAATGACTTGTGATCCAACATTGCACGCCAAGTGTTCGATGAATTGTCCATCTAAATGTCACTCCTAAATATGGCATTTGGTTTCTAGGTTCTAAATTTTTCTTTTATTGGATCGGTCTAGATTTTGTAGTGCAGAATGCGCTTATTGGCTTGATACTATCCTCATTCTTTATGCTTATGCCTAGCTGTCTTTCAAGTTCTCTTGTGTTTTCTCCTTTTGCCTTTAAAATGACTTGTGATCTAACATTGCACGCCACATGTTCGATGAAATGTCCATGTAAATGTGACTCCTAAGTGTGGTATTTGGTTTTTAGTTTCGAATATGCTCTTATTCGATCGGTCATGATTTTGTAGTGCAGAATGTGCTTATTGGCTTCATACTATTCTCATTCTATATGCTTATGCCTAGATGTCTTTCAAGTTCACTTGTTTTTTCTCCTTTTGCCTTTAAAATGACTTGTGATCTAACATTGCACGCCACATGTTCGATGAAATGTCCATGTAAATGTGACTCCTAAGTGTGCTATTTGGTTTTTAGGTTCGAATATGCTCTTATTCGATCGTCATGATTTTGTAGTGCAGAATGTGCTTATTGGCTTCATACTATTCTCATTCTTTATGCTTATGCCTAGCTGTCTTTCAAGTTCTCTTGTGTTTTCTCCTTTTGCCTTTAAAATGACTTGTGATCTAACATTTCACGCCAAGTGTTTGATGAAATGTCCATGTAAATGTAACTCCTAAATTTGGCATTCGGTTTCCATGTTTGAATTTATGTTGTTATTGGATCGGTCTTGCTTTTATAGTGCAGAAATGTGCATATTGGCTTTATATTATCCTGATTCTTTATGTCTATGCCTAGATGTCATTAAAGATCACTTGTTTTTTCTTCGTTTGTCCTTATAATATCTTGTGATCTAACATTGTACGCCAAATGTTGGATGAAATGTCCATGTAAATGTGACTCTTAAATGTGGTATGGGGTTTTTAGGTTCGAATATGCTCTTATTCGATTCGTCTTGATTTTGTAGTGCAGAATGTGATTATTGGCTTCATACTATTCTCATTCTTTATGCTTATGCCTAGATGTCTTTAAAGATCACTTGTTTTTTCTCCTTTTGCCTTTAAAATGACTTGTGATCCAACATTGCACGCCAAGTGTTCGATGAATTGTCCATCTAAATGTCACTCCTAAATATGGCATTTGGTTTCTAGGTTCTAAATTTTTCTTTTATTGGATCGGTCTAGATTTTGTAGTGCAGAATGCGCTTATTGGCTTCATACTATTCTCATTCTTTATGCTTATGCCTAGCTGTCTTTCAAGTTCTCTTGTGTTTTCTCCTTTTGCCTTTAAAATGACTTGTGATCTAACATTGCACGCCACATGTTCGATGAAATGTCCATGTAAATGTGACTCCTAAGTGTGGTATTTGGTTTTTAGTTTCGAATATGCTCTTATTCGATCGGTCATGATTTTGTAGTGCAGAATGTGCTTATTGGCTTCATACTATTCTCATTCTATATGCTTATGCCTAGATGTCTTTCAAGTTCACTTGTTTTTTCTCCTTTTGCCTTTAAAATGACTTGTGATCTAACATTGCACGCCACATGTTCGATGAAATGTCCATGTAAATGTGACTCCTAAGTGTGCTATTTGGTTTTTAGGTTCGAATATGCTCTTATTCGATCGTCATGATTTTGTAGTGCAGAATGTGCTTATTGGCTTCATACTATTCTCATTCTTTATGCTTATGCCTAGCTGTCTTTCAAGTTCTCTTGTGTTTTCTCCTTTTGCCTTTAAAATGACTTGTGATCTAACATTTCACGCCAAGTGTTTGATGAAATGTCCATGTAAATGTAACTCCTAAATTTGGCATTCGGTTTCCATGTTTGAATTTATGTTGTTATTGGATCGGTCTTGCTTTTATAGTGCAGAAATGTGCATATTGGCTTTATATTATCCTGATTCTTTATGTCTATGCCTAGATGTCATTAAAGATCACTTGTTTTTTCTTCGTTTGTCCTTATAATATCTTGTGATCTAACATTGTACGCCAAATGTTGGATGAAATGTCCATGTAAATGTGACTCTTAAATGTGGTATGGGGTTTTTAGGTTCGAATATGCTCTTATTCGATTCGTCTTGATTTTGTAGTGCAGAATGTGATTATTGGCTTCATACTATTCTCATTCTTTATGCTTATGCCTAGATGTCTTTAAAGATCACTTGTTTTTTCTCCTTTTGCCTTTAAAATGACTTGTGATCCAACATTGCACGCCAAGTGTTCGATGAATTGTCCATCTAAATGTCACTCCTAAATATGGCATTTGGTTTCTAGGTTCTAAATTTTTCTTTTATTGGATCGGTCTAGATTTTGTAGTGCAGAATGCGCTTATTGGCTTGATACTATCCTCATTCTTTACGCTTATGCCTAGATGTCTTTCAAGTTCACTTGTTTTTTCTCCTTTTGCCTTTAAAATGACTTGTGATCTAACATTGCACGCCACATGTTCGATGAAATGTCCATGTAAATGTGACTCCTAAGTGTGGTATTTGGTTTTTAGGTTCGAATATGCTCTTATTCGATCGGTCATGATTTTGTAGTGCAGAATGTGCTTATTGGCTTCATACTATTCTCATTCTATATGCTTATGCCTAGATGTCTTTCAAGTTCACTTGTTTTTTCTCCTTTTGCCTTTAAAATGACTTGTGATCTAACATTGCACGCCACATGTTCGATGAAATGTCCATGTAAATGTGACTCCTAAGTGTGCTATTTGGTTTTTAGGTTCGAATATGCTCTTATTCGATCGTCATGATTTTGTAGTGCAGAATGTGCTTATTGGCTTCATACTATTCTCATTCTTTATGCTTATGTCTAGCTGTCTTTCAAGTTCTCTTGTGTTTTCTCCTTTTGCCTTTAAAATGACTTGTGATCTAACATTGCACGCCACATGTTCGATGAAATGTCCATGTAAATGTGACTCCTAAGTGTGGTATTTGGTTTTTAGGTTCGAATATGCACTTATTCGATCGGTCATGATTTTGTAGTGCAGAATGTGCTTATTGGCTTCATACTATTCTCATTCTTTATGCTTATGCCTAGATGTCTTTCAAGTTCACTTGTTTTTTCTCCTTTTGCCTTTAAAATGACTTGTAATCTAACATTGCACGCCACATGTTCGATGAAATGTCCATGTAAATGTGACTCCTAAGTGTGCTATTTGGTTTTTAGGTTCGAATATGCTCTTATTCGATCGTCATGATTTTGTAGTGCAGAATGTGCTTATTGGCTTCATACTATTCTCATTCTTTATGCTTATGTCTAGCTGTCTTTCAAGTTCTCTTGTGTTTTCTCCTTTTGCCTTTAAAATGACTTGTGATCTAACATTTCACGCCAAGTGTTTGATGAAATGTCCATGTAAATGTAACTCCTAAATTTGGCATTCGGTTTCCATGTTTGAATTTATGTTGTTATTGGATCGGTCTTGCTTTTATAGTGCAGAAATGTGCATATTGGTTTTATATTATCCTCATTCTTTATGTTTATGCCTAGATGTCATTAAAGATCACTTGTTTTTTCTTCGTTTGTCCTTATAATATCTTGTGATCTAACATTGTACGCCAAATGTTGGATGAAATGTCCATGTAAATGTGACTCTTAAATGTGGTATGGGGTTTTTAGGTTCGAATATGCTCTTATTCGATTGGTCTTGATTTTGTAGTGCAGAATGTGATTATTGGCTTCATACTATTCTCATTCTTTATGCTTATGCCTAGATGTCTTTAAAGATCACTTGTTTTTTCTCCTTTTGCCTTTAAAATGACTTGTGATCCAACATTGCACGCCAAGTGTTCGATGAATTGTCCATCTAAATGTCACTCCTAAATATGGCATTTGGTTTCTAGGTTCTAAATTTTTCTTTTATTGGATCGGTCTAGATTTTGTAGTGCAGAATGCGCTTATTGGCTTGATACTATCCTCATTCTTTACGCTTATGCCTAGATGTCTTTCAAGTTCACTTGTTTTTTCTCCTTTTGCCTTTAAAATGACTTGTGATCTAACATTGCACGCCACATGTTCGATGAAATGTCCATGTAAATGTGACTCCTAAGTGTGGTATTTGGTTTTTAGGTTCGAATATGCTCTTATGATCGGTCATGATTTTGTAGTGCAGAATGTGATTATTGTCTTCATACTATTCTCATTCTTTATGCTTATGCCTAGATGTCTTTCAAGTTCACTTGTTTTTTCTCCTTTTGCCTTTAAAATGACTTATGATCTAACATTGCACGCCACATGTTCGATGAAATGTCCATGTAAATGTGACTCCTAAGTGTGCTATTTGGTTTTTAGGTTCGAATATGCTCTTATTCGATCGTCATGATTTTGTAGTGCAGAATGTGCTTATTGGCTTCATACTATTCTCATTCTTTATGCTTATGCCTAGCTGTCTTTCAAGTTCTCTTGTGTTTTCTCCTTTTGCCTTTAAAATGACTTGTGATCTAACATTTCACGCCAAGTGTTTGATGAAATGTCCATGCAAATGTAACTCCTAAATTTGGCATTCGGTTTCCATGTTTGAATTTATGTTGTTATTGGATCGGTCTTGCTTTTATAGTGCAGAAATGTGCATATTGGCTTTATATTATCCTCATTCTTTATGTTTATGCCTAGATGTCATTAAAGATCACTTGTTTTTTCTTCGTTTGTCCTTATAATATCTTGTGATCTAACATTGTACGCCAAATGTTGGATGAAATGTCCATGTAAATGTGACTCTTAAATGTAGTATGGGGTTTTTAGGTTCGAATATGCTCTTATTCGATTGGTCTTGATTTTGTAGTGCAGAATGTGATTATTGGCTTCATACTATTCTCATTCTTTATGCTTATGCCTAGATGTCTTTAAAGATCACTTGTTTTTTCTCCTTTTGCCTTTAAAATGACTTGTGATCTAACATTGCACGCCAAGTGTTCGATGAATTGTCCATCTAAATGTCACTCCTAAATATGGCATTTGGTTTCTAGGTTCTAAATTTTTCTTTTATTGGATCGGTCTAGATTTTGTAGTGCAGAATGCGCTTATTGGCTTGATACTATCCTCATTCTTTACGCTTATGCCTAGATGTCTTTCAAGTTCACTTGTTTTTTCTCCTTTTGCCTTTAAAATGACTTGTGATCTAACATTGCACGCCACATGTTCGATGAAATGTCCATGTAAATGTGACTCCTAAGTGTGGTATTTGGTTTTTAGGTTCGAATATGCTCTTATTCGATCGGTCATGATTTTGTAGTGCAGAATGTGCTTATTGGCTTCATACTATTCTCATTCTATATGCTTATGCCTAGATGTCTTTCAAGTTCACTTGTTTTTTCTCCTTTTGCCTTTAAAATGACTTGTGATCTAACATTGCACGCCACATGTTCGATGAAATGTCCATGTAAATGTGACTCCTAAGTGTGCTATTTGGTTTTTAGGTTCGAATATGCTCTTATTCGATCGTCATGATTTTGTAGTGCAGAATGTGCTTATTGGCTTCATACTATTCTCATTCTTTATGCTTATGTCTAGCTGTCTTTCAAGTTCTCTTGTGTTTTCTCCTTTTGCCTTTAAAATGACTTGTGATCTAACATTGCACGCCACATGTTCGATGAAATGTCCATGTAAATGTGACTCCTAAGTGTGGTATTTGGTTTTTAGGTTCGAATATGCTCTTATTCGATCGGTCATGATTTTGTAGTGCAGAATGTGCTTATTGGCTTCATACTATTCTCATTCTTTATGCTTATGCCTAGATGTCTTTCAAGTTCACTTGTTTTTTCTCCTTTTGCCTTTAAAATGACTTGTAATCTAACATTGCACGCCACATGTTCGATGAAATGTCCATGTAAATGTGACTCCTAAGTGTGCTATTTGGTTTTTAGGTTCGAATATGCTCTTATTCGATCGTCATGATTTTGTAGTGCAGAATGTGCTTATTGGCTTCATACTATTCTCATTCTTTATGCTTATGTCTAGCTGTCTTTCAAGTTCTCTTGTGTTTTCTCCTTTTGCCTTTAAAATGACTTGTGATCTAACATTTCACGCCAAGTGTTTGATGAAATGTCCATGTAAATGTAACTCCTAAATTTGGCATTCGGTTTCCATGTTTGAATTTATGTTGTTATTGGATCGGTCTTGCTTTTATAGTGCAGAAATGTGCATATTGGTTTTATATTATCCTCATTCTTTATGTTTATGCCTAGATGTCATTAAAGATCACTTGTTTTTTCTTCGTTTGTCCTTATAATATCTTGTGATCTAACATTGTACGCCAAATGTTGGATGAAATGTCCATGTAAATGTGACTCTTAAATGTGGTATGGGGTTTTTAGGTTCGAATATGCTCTTATTCGATTGGTCTTGATTTTGTAGTGCAGAATGTGATTATTGGCTTCATACTATTCTCATTCTTTATGCTTATGCCTAGATGTCTTTAAAGATCACTTGTTTTTTCTCCTTTTGCCTTTAAAATGACTTGTGATCCAACATTGCACGCCAAGTGTTCGATGAATTGTCCATCTAAATGTCACTCCTAAATATGGCATTTGGTTTCTAGGTTCTAAATTTTTCTTTTATTGGATCGGTCTAGATTTTGTAGTGCAGAATGCGCTTATTGGCTTGATACTATCCTCATTCTTTACGCTTATGCCTAGATGTCTTTCAAGTTCACTTGTTTTTTCTCCTTTTGCCTTTAAAATGACTTGTGATCTAACATTGCACGCCACATGTTCGATGAAATGTCCATGTAAATGTGACTCCTAAGTGTGGTATTTGGTTTTTAGGTTCGAATATGCTCTTATGATCGGTCATGATTTTGTAGTGCAGAATGTGATTATTGGCTTCATACTATTCTCATTCTTTATGCTTATGCCTAGATGTCTTTCAAGTTCACTTGTTTTTTCTCCTTTTGCCTTTAAAATGACTTATGATCTAACATTGCACGCCACATGTTCGATGAAATGTCCATGTAAATGTGACTCCTAAGTGTGCTATTTGGTTTTTAGGTTCGAATATGCTCTTATTCGATCGTCATGATTTTGTAGTGCAGAATGTGCTTATTGGCTTCATACTATTCTCATTCTTTATGCTTATGCCTAGCTGTCTTTCAAGTTCTCTTGTGTTTTCTCCTTTTGCCTTTAAAATGACTTGTGATCTAACATTTCACGCCAAGTGTTTGATGAAATGTCCATGCAAATGTAACTCCTAAATTTGGCATTCGGTTTCCATGTTTGAATTTATGTTGTTATTGGATCGGTCTTGCTTTTATAGTGCAGAAATGTGCATATTGGCTTTATATTATCCTCATTCTTTATGTTTATGCCTAGATGTCATTAAAGATCACTTGTTTTTTCTTCGTTTGTCCTTATAATATCTTGTGATCTAACATTGTACGCCAAATGTTGGATGAAATGTCCATGTAAATGTGACTCTTAAATGTAGTATGGGGTTTTTAGGTTCGAATATGCTCTTATTCGATTGGTCTTGATTTTGTAGTGCAGAATGTGATTATTGGCTTCATACTATTCTCATTCTTTATGCTTATGCCTAGATGTCTTTAAAGATCACTTGTTTTTTCTCCTTTTGCCTTTAAAATGACTTGTGATCTAACATTGCACGCCAAGTGTTCGATGAATTGTCCATCTAAATGTGACTCCTAAGTGTGGTATTTGGTTTTTAGGTTCGAATATGCTCTTATTCGATCGGTCATGATTTTGTAGTGCAAAATGCGCTTATTGGCTTCATACTATTCTCATTCTTTATGCTTATGCCTAGCTGTCTTTCAAGTTCTCTTGTGTTTTCTCCTTTTGCCTTTAAAATGACTTGTGATCTAACATTGCACGCCACATGTTCGATGAAATGTCCATGTAAATGTGACTCCTAAGTGTGGTATTTGGTTTTTAGTTTCGAATATGCTCTTATTCGATCGGTCATGATTTTGTAGTGCAGAATGTGCTTATTGGCTTCATACTATTCTCATTCTATATGCTTATGCCTAGATGTCTTTCAAGTTCACTTGTTTTTTCTCCTTTTAACTTTAAAATGACTTGTGATCTAACATTGCACGCCACATGTTCGATGAAATGTCCATGTAAATGTGACTCCTAAGTGTGCTATTTGGTTTTTAGGTTCGAATATGCTCTTATTCGATCGTCATGATTTTGTAGTGCAGAATGTGCTTATTGGCTTCATACTATTCTCATTCTTTATGCTTATGCCTAGCTGTCTTTCAAGTTCTCTTGTGTTTTCTCCTTTTGCCTTTAAAATGACTTGTGATCTAACATTTCACGCCAAGTGTTTGATGAAATGTCCATGTAAATGTAACTCCTAAATTTGGCATTCGGTTTCCATGTTTGAATTTATGTTGTTATTGGATCGGTCTTGCTTTTATAGTGCAGAAATGTGCATATTGGCTTTATATTATCCTGATTCTTTATGTCTATGCCTAGATGTCATTAAAGATCACTTGTTTTTTCTTCGTTTGTCCTTATAATATCTTGTGATCTAACATTGTACGCCAAATGTTGGATGAAATGTCCATGTAAATGTGACTCTTAAATGTGGTATGGGGTTTTTAGGTTCGAATATGCTCTTATTCGATTGGTCTTGATTTTGTAGTGCAGAATGTGATTATTGGCTTCATACTATTCTCATTCTTTATGCTTATGCCTAGATGTCTTTAAAGATCACTTGTTTTTTCTCCTTTTGCCTTTAAAATGACTTGTGATCCAACATTGCACGCCAAGTGTTCGATGAATTGTCCATCTAAATGTCACTCCTAAATATGGCATTTGGTTTCTAGGTTCTAAATTTTTCTTTTATTGGATCGGTCTAGATTTTGTAGTGCAGAATGCGCTTATTGGCTTGATACTATCCTCATTCTTTACGCTTATGCCTAGATGTCTTTCAAGTTCACTTGTTTTTTCTCCTTTTGCCTTTAAAATGACTTGTGATCTAACATTGCACGCCACATGTTCGATGAAATGTCCATGTAAATGTGACTCCTAAGTGTGGTATTTGGTTTTTAGGTTCGAATATGCTCTTATGATCGGTCATGATTTTGTAGTGCAGAATGTGATTATTGGCTTCATACTATTCTCATTCTTTATGCTTATGCCTAGATGTCTTTCAAGTTCACTTGTTTTTTCTCCTTTTGCCTTTAAAATGACTTGTGATCTAACATTGCACGCCACATGTTCGATGAAATGTCCATGTAAATGTGACTCCTAAGTGTGCTATTTGGTTTTTAGGTTCGAATATGCTCTTATTCGATCGTCATGATTTTGTAGTGCAGAATGTGCTTATTGGCTTCATACTATTCTCATTCTTTATGCTTATGCCTAGCTGTCTTTCAAGTTCTCTTGTGTTTTCTCCTTTTGCCTTTAAAATGACTTGTGATCTAACATTTCACGCCAAGTGTTTGATGAAATGTCCATGTAAATGTAACTCCTAAATTTGGCATTCCGTTTCCATGTTTGAATTTATGTTGTTATTGGATCGGTCTTGCTTTTATAGTGCAGAAATGTGCATATTGGCTTTATATTATCCTCATTCTTTATGTTTATGCCTAGATGTCATTAAAGATCACTTGTTTTTTCTTCGTTTGTCCTTATAATATCTTGTGATCTAACATTGTACGCCAAATGTTGGATGAAATGTCCATGTAAATGTGACTCTTAAATGTAGTATGGGGTTTTTAGGTTCGAATATGCTCTTATTCGATTGGTCTTGATTTTGTAGTGCAGAATGTGATTATTGGCTTCATACTATTCTCATTCTTTATGCTTATGCCTAGATGTCTTTAAAGATCACTTGTTTTTTCTCCTTTTGCCTTTAAAATGACTTGTGATCTAACATTGCACGCCAAGTGTTCGATGAATTGTCCATCTAAATGTGACTCCTAAGTGTGGTATTTGGTTTTTAGGTTCGAATATGCTCTTATTCGATCGGTCATGATTTTGTAGTGCAGAATGTGCTTATTGGCTTCATACTATTCTCATTCTTTATGCTTATGCCTAGCTGTCTTTCAAGTTCTCTTGTGTTTTCTCCTTTTGCCTTTAAAATGACTTGTGATCTAACATTTCACGCCAAGTGTTTGATGAAATTTCCATGTAAATGTAACACCTAAATTTGGCATGCGGTTTCCAGGTTTGAATTTATGTTTTTATTGGATCGGTCTTGCTTTTATAGTGCAGAAATGTGCATATTGGCTTGATATTATCCTCATTCTTTATGCTTATGCCTAGATATCATTAAAGATCACTTGTTTTTTCTTCTTTTGTCCTTATAATATCTTTTGATCTAACATTGTACGCCAAATGTTGGATGAAATGTCCATGTAAATGTGACTATTAAATGTGGTATGGGGTTTTTAGGTTCGAATATGCTCTTATTCGATTGGTCTTGATTTTGTAGTGAAGAATGTGATTATTGGCTTGATAGTATCCTCATTCTTTATGCTTATGCCTAGATGTCTTTAAAGATCACTTGTTTTTTCTCCTTTTGCCTTTAAAATGACTTGTGATCTAACATTGCACGCCAGGTGTTCGATGAATTATCCATCTAAATGTCACTCCTAAATATGGCATTCGGTTTCTAGGTTCAAAATTTTTCTTTTATTGGATCGGTCTAGATTTTGTAGTGCAAAATGTGCTTATTGGCTTAATACTATCCTCATTCTTTACGCTTATGCCTAGATGTCTTTCAAGTTCACTTGTTTTTTCTCCTTTTGCCTTTAAAAAGACTTGTGATGTAACATTAAACGCCAAATGTTTGATGAAGTGTCCATGTAAATGTAACTCCAAAAAGCGGCATTCGTTTCTAGGTTTGAATTTATAATTTTATTCGTTCGGTCTTGCTTTTATAGTGCAGAATTTGCTTATTGACTTGATACTATCCTCATTATTTATTCTTATACCTAGATGTCTTTAAAGCTCACTTGTTTTTTCACCTTTTTCCTTTATAATTTGACTTGTGATCTAACATTTCACGCCAAGTGTTCGATTAAATGTCCATGTAAATGTCACTCCTAAATGTGGCAATCATATTCTAGGTTCCAATTTATGCTTTTATTCGATACGTCTTGATTTTGTAAAATAGAATGTGCTTATTGGCTTGAAACTATCCTCATTCTTTATGCTTATTCCTTGATGTCATTAAAGTTCACTTGTTTTTTCTCCTTTTTCTTTTAAAATTTGACTTGTGATCTAACATTGCACGCCAAGTGTTCGATGAAATGTGCATGTACATGTCACTCCTAAATGTGGCATTCGGTTTTTAGGTTCGAATATGCTCTTATTGGATCGGTCTTGATTTTTAGTGCAAAATGTGATTATTAGCTTGATAGTATCCTCATTCTTTATGCTTATTCCTAGATGTCTTTAAAGATCACTTGTTTTTTTCTCCTTTTGCCTTTAAAATGACTTGTGATCTAACATTGCACGCCAAGTGTTCGATGAATTGTCCATCTAAATGTCACTCCTAAATGTGGCATTCGGTTTCTAGATTCAAAATTTTTCTTTTATTGGATCGGTCTAGATTTTGTAGTGCAGAATGTGCTTATTGGCTTGATACTATCCTCATTCTTTACGCTTATGCCTCGATAACTTTCAAGTTCACTTGTTTTTTCTCCTTTTGTATTTAAAAAGACTTGTGATGTCACATTAAACGCCAAATGTTCGATGAAGTGTCCATGTAAATGTAACTCATAAAAGTGGCATTCGGTTTCTAGGTTTGAATTTATACTTTTATTCGATCGGTCTTGATACTATCCTCATTATTTATTCTTATGCCTAGATGTCTTTAAAGCTCACTTGTTTTTTCACCTTTCTACTTTAAAATTTGACTTGTGATCTAACATTTCACGCCAAATGTTCGATGAAATGTCCATGTTAATGTCACTCCTAAATGTGGCAATCATATTCTAGGTTCGAATTTATGCTTTTATTCGATACATCTTTATTTTGTAGTATAGAATGTGCTTATTGGCTTGAAACTATCCTCATTCTTTATGCTCATTCCTTGATGTCATTAAAGTTCACTTGTGTTTTCTCCTTTTTCTTTTAAAATTTGACTTGTTATCTAACATTGCACGCCAAGTGTTCGATGAAATGTCCATGTATATGTCACTCCTAAATGTGGCATTCGGTTTCTAGATTCAAAATTTTTCTTTTATTGGATCGGTCTAGATTTTGTAGTGCAGAATGTGCTTATTGGCTTGATACTATCCTCATTCTTTATGCTTATGCCTAGATGCTTTTCAAGTTCACTTGTTTTTTCTCCTCTTGCCTTTAAAATGTCTTGTGATCTAACATTTCACGCCAAGTGTTCGATGAAATGTCCATGTAAATGTAACTCCTAAATGTGGCATTTCGTTTCTAGGTTTGAATTTATACTTTTATTCGATCGGTCTTGCTTTTATAGTGTAGAATCTGCTTATTGACTTGATACTATCCTCATTTTTTATGCTTATGGCTAGATGTCTTTAAAGTTCACTTGTTTTTTCTCCTTTTGCCTTTAAAATTTGACTTGTGATCTAACATTGCACGCTAAGTGTTCGATGAAATGTCCATGTAAATGTCACTCCTAAATGTGGCATTCGGTTTCTAGGTTTTAATTTATGCTTTTATTGGATCGGTCTTGATTTTGTAGTGCAGAATGTGCTTATTGGCTTGATACTATTCTCATTCTTTATGCTTATGCCTAGATGACTTTCAAGTTCTCTTGTTTTTTCTCCTTTTGCCTTTTAAAATGACATGTGATCTAACATTGCACGCCAAGTGTTCGATGAATTGTCCATCTAAATGTCATTCCTAAATTTGGCATTCTGTTTCTAGATTCAAAATTTTTCTTTTATTGGATCAGTCTAGATTTTGTAGTGCAGAATGTGCTTATTGGCTTGATACTATCCTCATTTTATACGCTTATGCCTAGATGTCTTTCAAGTTCACTTGTTTTTTCTCCTTTTTCCTTTAAATTTTGACTTGTGATCTAACATTGTACGTTACATGTTCGATGAAATGTCAATGTAAATGTGACTCCTAAGTGTGGTATTTGGTTTTTAGGATCGAATATGCTCCTATTCGATCGGTCTTGAATTTGTAGTGTAGAATGTGCTTATTGGCTTGAAACTATCCTCATTCTTTATGCTTATGCCTAGATGTCTTTAAAGTTCACTTGTTTTTTCTCCTTTTTCCTTTAAATTTTGACTTGTGATCTAACATTGCACGCCAAGTTTTCGATGAAATGTCCATGATTATGTCACTCCTAAATGTGGCATTCGGTTTTTAGGTTCGAATATGCTCTTATTTGATCGGTCTTGATTTTGTTGTCCAGAATGTGCTTATTGGCTTGATACTATCCTCATTCTTTATGCTTTTGCCTAGATGTCTTTAAAGATCACTTGTTTTTTCTCCTTTTGCCTTTAAAACGACTTAGGATTTAGCATTGCACGCCAAGTGTTCGATCAAATGTCCATGTAAATGTCACTCCTAAATGTAGCATTCGGTTTCTAGTTTCGAATTTATGCTTTTATTGGATCGGTCTTGAGTTTGTAGTGTAGACTATTCTTATTGGCTTGATACTATCCTCATTTTTTATGCTTATGCCTAGATGTCCTTAAAGTTACCTTGTTTTTTTCTCCTTTTGCCTTTAAAATGACTTGTGATCTAACATCGCACGCCAAGTGTTCTATGAAATGTCCTTACAAATGTCACACCTTAATGTGGCATTTGGTTTCTAGCTTCGAATTTATGCTTTTATTCGATACATCTTGATTTTGTAGTGCAGAATGTGCTTATTGGCTTGATACTATCCTCATTTTTTATGCTTATGCGAAGATGATATTAAAGTTCACTTGTTTTTTCTCCTTTTGCCTTTAAAATGACTTGTGATCTAACATTGCACGCCAAGTGTTTGATGAACTGTCCATGTAAATGTGACTCCTAAATGTGGAATGCAGTTTTTAGGTTCGAATATGCTCTCATTCGATCGGTCTTGATTTTGTAGTGCAAAATGTGCTTATTAGCTTGACACTATCCTCATTCTTTATGCTTATGCCTAGATGTCTTTCAAGTTCACTTATTTTTGCTCCTTTTGCCTTTAAAATGACTTGTGATCTAACATTGCACGTTACATGTTCGATGAAATGTCCATGTAAATGTCACTCCTAAATGTGGTATTTGGTTTTTAGGATCGAATATGCTCCTATTCGATCGGTCTTGATTTTGTAGTGTAGAATGTGCTTATTGGCTTGATACTATCCTCATTCTTTATGCTTATGCCTAGATGCTTTTCAAGTTCACTTGTTTTTTCTCCTCTTGCCTTTAAAATGTCTTGTGATCTAACATTTCACGCCAAGTGTTCGATGAAATGTCCATGTAAATGTAACTCCTAAATGTGGCATTTCGTTTCTAGGTTTGAATTTATACTTTTATTCGATCGGTCTTGCTTTTATAGTGTAGAATCTGCTTATTGACTTGATACTATCCTCATTCTTTATGCTTATGGCTAGATGTCTTTAAAGTTCACTTGTTTTTTCTCCTTTTGCCTTTAAAATTTGACTTGTGATCTAACATTGCACGCTAAGTGTTCGATGAAATGTCCATGTAAATGTCACTCCTAAATGTGGCATTCGGTTTCTAGGTTTTAATTTATGCTTTTATTGGATCGGTCTTGATTTTGTAGTGCAGAATGTGCATATTGGCTTGATACTATCTTCATTCTTTATGATTATGCCTAGATGTCTTTAAAGATCACTTGTTTTTTCTCCTTTTGCCTTTAAAATGACTTGTGACTAACATTGCACCCCACGTGTTCGATAAAATGTCCATGTAAATATGACTCCTATGTGTGGTATTTGGTTTTTAGGTTCGAATATGCTCTTATTCGATCGGTCTTTATTTTGTAGTGCAAAATGTGCTTATTTGCTTGATACTATCCTCATTCATTATGCTTAAGCCTAGATGTCTTTCAAGTTAACTTGTTTTTTCTCCTTTTGCCTTTAAAATGACTTGTGATCTAACATTGCACGTTACATGTTCGATGAATTGTCCATGTAAATCTATCTATATACTAAAGAAGAAGCCTTTTGGCCACATGTCATCCTCACATTTATTTTGCCTATGTGTCATTTTTTGGTATTTTTGAATTATTTTTTATCAAAAATTTAGGTCCCACTATATTTTAACTAATTAATTTTTATACTAATTAAAATAAGAAATGATTACTACTCCTAAAATTTAGGCATTTCAAGTTTCAAAAATTAATCTAATTATTTAATTGAAAAATTAAAAAAAAATTATTTTAAAAAAATTTAAATAAAACCCGTGCATGGCACGGGAATTCAACTAGTGTGACTCCTAAGTGTGGTATTTGGATTTTAGGATCGAATATGCTCCTATTCGATCGGTCTTGATTTTGTTGTGTAGAATGTGCTTATTGGCTTGAAACTATCCTCATTCTTTATGCTTATGCCTAGATGTCTTTAAAGTTTACTTGTTTTTTCTCCTTTTTCCTTTAAATTTTGACTTGTGATCTAACATTGCACGCCAAGTGTTCGATAAAATGTCCATGTAATGTCACTCCTAAATGTGGCATTCGGTTTTTAGGTTCGAATATGCTCTTATTTGATCAGTCTTGATTTTGTTGTCACGAATGTGCTTATTGGCTTGATACTATCCTCATTCTTTATGCTTATTCTTGGATGTCTTTAAAGTTCACTTGTTTTTTCTCCTTTTGCCTTTAAAACTACTTAGGATTTAGCATTGCACGCCAAGTGTTCGATGAAATGTCCATGTAAATGTCACTCCTAAATGTGGCATTCGGTTTCTAGTTTCGAATTTATGCTTTTATTGGATCGGTCTTGAGTTTGTAGTGTAGACTATTCTTATTGGCTTGATACTATCCTCATTTTTTATGCTTATGCCTAGATGTCCTTACAGTTACCTAGTTTTTTTTCTCCTTTTGCCTTTAAAATGACTTGTGATCTAACATTGCACGCCAAGTTTTCTATGAAATGTCCATATAAATGTCACACCTAAATGTGGCATTTGGTTTCTAGGTTCGAATTTATGCTTTTATTCGATACGTCTTGATTTTGTAGTGCAAAATGTGCTTATTGGCTTGATACTATCCTCATTTTTTATGCTTATGCCAAGATGATTTTAAAGTTCACTTGTTTTTTTTCCTTTTTCTTTAAAATGACTTGTGATCTAACATTGCACGCCTAGTGTTCGATGAAATGTCCATGTAAATGTGACTCCTAAATGTGGAATGCAGTTTTTAGGTTCGAATATGCTCTTATTCGATCGGTCTTGATTTTGTGCTTATTAGCTTGACACTATCCTCATTCTTTATGTTTATGCCTAGATGTCTTTTAAGTTCACTTATTTTTTCTCCTTTTGCCTTTAAAATGACTTGTGATCTAACATTGCACGTTACATGCACTACTAGAACTAGGCTCTTTAACGACCAAATAATAACGATGAAATAAAAAATTTGTCGTTATAGACCTGTACGTAACTCTAATAACAAGAAACATGAGTGTTGGTTGTAATAAGTATAAGACTATTCTGAACCTAATTTCATTGATCGTCGTTAATCTTATTTATTAGAAAAAAACAAAAATAAAAACTCACCGCTAATTATTAAAAAAGAGCGCGATATTTGTTTGATGGGCAAACTTTTGGCAAATTTCAAATTAAATTCGTCCCAAATTGGAGCGCCGCTCAAATTAAAATTCGATCGATCAATAACCCCTCTTCTGCGTATACCTAATTCCCTCTGAATCCCTGTGAGTTCTCAACCACTTCTGCCTACTCGGACTTAATTTTTAGATTTCTTCTCCAGTTTCTTCCGTCACTGAACTACTTGACTCAAACTGTGTTGTCTCGATTTCTTCCGCTCCGTGAGTTCTCTCTTCGTTCTTGAGTTCTCATCAAAGTTCGCGTCGAGTTTAGCATCAAATTTGACTGCCATGAACTAGTTCTTTATACATTTTGGGGGATTTTCAGACCTAGAAACCCATTGGGGCTTCCTAGGGTTTCATAATCGGCGATTGAAAGAAGGCGAGCCCATTGCTGGAAGATCCAAGGTTGAGATTGACGGTGAAGAAGGACAAATTGGTGGAGAAAGAAGCGGTGAGGTTGGAACGGTTTCGGAGAACTAACTGGGGAGTTGTAGATCACAATGGAAGAGCTCATGCGGGATATTTTTAATTTTTCTTCTACATGTTTCAATCACAACTGGAGGGATGATTGTTTATCTGCTAGGGTGATATCTTGACCGGAGAACACTTGTTGTTCTAGGTAATTCACTTTCCTTATAAGTACCTTGTTTTGAAGGCCCTCTTCATATATACTGAAGTACTGATGTTTATCTATTTTTACATCATCCATTTCTATTATAGTTGATTTGTAAATCATAATGGATGAATTATAATTATAATTTGATTGTTCGTACAATTATACAAGAGTCTTGCCATGTGTAGCTATGATCATATGTAGTTTATTTTATGATCATATACCTAGTTTATTTTTCCTACCTGAATCTTTGTGGCTGGTATTTACATAATGAAAAAAATTTATCCAACTTTCTTATGAAAATTAGTTCAAATTAGTCGAGCTCATCATTTATGATACTTTTCATTTTCTTTGGATTTTCAAGCCAAGGTGGGGATCTCCCATGATTCTAAATTGTCTTTACTGGTTGTACGAAGGTTTGATTCAGATACAGACACATAACTGGATGAAATCAGTATATGCTGGTTGTAAGAGGGTTTGGTTAAGCTTGTTTTCTTTTTCAGGATATAAACAATTGAAAACTCAAAGTGCATCAAGGCAAAGGCATTTTCAAGCGAACCAACTAGAGAGGATTCTAGGCGGTCTGCTATATATGTTATTGCTATGAATCTTGATGGAGAGACCAACTTGAAGATAAAGTAAGCATTGGATTTGGAGGTAACCTTAGCTCAAGACTCCAATTTTTAATTTTCAAGAACAATGCAAATCTCCTTGGAAGGGCAAAAATGAGGAACACTAAGTGTGTATATAGTGCATAACATCGACGAGACCCTAATTCCTCATCTAACCACCTTGCACTCTGTTTTCTCATAGGGTTTATCCTCCAATTTGAATTTTGATGTATAGATTGCGAGTCTAGGAGCGCAATGAACTTCATTCAGAGTGATGAATTCGTCTAAGTTCTCTTTTAACCGTTATTGCTTAAAGATTTGAATATTTTATGTGGTCCTTGAGAAGTGAGAAAACTGCTCATTTAGGTCAAAGAGTAACAAGTTGGCAAGTTGTTTAGTTGATCACTTGTTAAGATTTCTAATCTAAGATCTATAGAGTTCATAATTTTATTAACTTGTAGCCTGTATATTTTTCACGTTGTACATATTTTTTGAGTGAGCTGTCTGATTTTTGACTTTCGGATGCAGTTTGTACCATGCCCGAAGGTGCAGTTAGTGTTGATGATTTGATTGTTTCTAGTGGTGTGCTCGGATTCCTCGGAATCATGAGTTTCGAGCTAGGGTGCCTCTAGATACACTTCCCAAGGTATGCAAACTGTTTCTGAATGATCTATTAAGTATTAAAAACTATTTTGAATTGTTATGTCTGTCTACAAGTTTGATTTGTCTAGTATAGACATTTTCGGTGATCTGTTTTTGGTGCAATCCAATAGTTTGAATTCCAGATGTTGTGCGCTTTATACAAATGTCTTGTATAGACATTTGTCCTATATTGCCTTGTTATGAAAAAAATTACGGTTGGTTATCTTGTTGTGCGCTTTATATTGAGTGTTGGTTCTAATTAGTTCACTAGTTTTATGAGTAAATATTAACTAGAAAGTTGAATTTTTTGCCTTGTGTTTTCATCTATCTTATTCTACTACAGTGCTACTCTATTCTAGCATATTTGGATTGAGTGACCATGTCATTAGAAAGTTGAATTATGCAGTCCGTACCTTGGCTCATGAGTATGGAGGTGGTATGTTTGGAATTTCAGGAGACACTATGAAATTCTTAAACTATAAAGATCAACGGCTTAATAAGCAATCAGTTTCTCGTGGAGGTGATTCTTACCCTGAAAAATTTTCTTGTTCCTTGTTATGCTTGTATTTAGTACAAAAATGATGGTTGCTTATTTTGTCTTTAGTTCTGTTATGATGATTGAAATAATTCAGGTACAAACCATTGCCTGAAATGAAAAGTTATTGACATTCATTCAATGTGATTCTAGGACTATCTCCCACAAGATTTTTGACTATGTTACAAATGTCAATTTGAAGTGAATCTTCTTACAATAGTTTAAAATGTAGAAATTCATTTACATTCTTCGATGTAGATTCTCCTCAACCAATCACTCCTGGTTATGGCAGACCATTATCCATTATGCTGATGGAGTGTTTAATTTGAATTTTCAGCGTTTCATCAGCATTATTGAAGGTAGGCGTCACTTGCCTTATCTTAGTGTTTGTGAAGCTATTTGTCCAATTTAAAACTTTGATTTTTCTTATTTATATATTCCTCTTTATGCCTGTTGTTAAATTCAAAATATACATGTGCCATTTGTGATAAATTCCTCTCATGTTGACTATAATGATTTTGTTGTCTACCATTTATATTGTATCATTCTCCATGACTACAAAGTGAACTTTGCAAGTTAGTGGCAGTAATGGAGGTGTAAGAAGATTGGTTTTGCATGATACCACATCCTTTTGGCTCCACTTACTTCTTAGGCAGCCTCCTGCATGATAAGATCTTTTCTAATTGAAATGAATTAAACTTATTATCTTTACCCTTTGATTTTTCTTAATAGGCATCTTATGTTATATGCTAGAGCCCTGGAGTGGCAGAGATAGAGCGCACATCACAGGGTTCAGCTGATTCACATGTATTTACACTAGCTCCTGGATTTGAATATGGAGTGGAAGAGCTAGAAAGCACATCGTATGGATTACTTCCTTTTGTATTTTTATAGATAGATATTTTCTAATACTTACATTGAAGTTTGAATATGGGTTTTATTTAGTGAATATATTAAATTTTAGTTGTAATTAATTTATTTATAATTCTTTTGGTTTGTAGAATATTATGACCATATATAAGAGCATTGTACTATTAATGTGTTATAACAACTTAAATAAAATTATTGCTGATTTTCCTTATAATTGAAGTGACGACGATAAATGTGTTCGTTGATGTATAATTAATTAAGTTTGGTTTGTTAGAATAGTTTTTTACGATAAAGTAGTTTGTCGTTATCAATTATAACTTTGTTGTTATCGGTTAATTTAACGACGAGCCGACATGTTGTCGTTAATGATTCAACGACGACATGCTTGTTCGTCGTTAATGCTTAACGACGAACAAGCATGTCGTCGTTGATGCTTAACGATGAACAAGCATGTCGTCGTTGATGCTTAACGACGAACAAGCATGTTGTCGTTGATAATTAACGACGAACATGGTCGTTAAATCCAATAACGTCGAAGCTATTGCAACGAACAAACGACGAAATTTTTGTCGTTGTTAAAAGTTTTAACGACGAAATATTCGACTTATAACGACAAATTTTTTCGTCGTTAAAAACCCTTTTTCTAGCAGTGATGTTCGATGAAATGTCCATGTAAATGTGACTCCTAAGTGTGGTATTTGGTTTTGAGGATCGAATATGCTCCTATTCGATCGGTCTTGATTTTGTAGTGTAGAATGTGCTTATTGGCTTGATACTATCCTCATTCTTTATGCTTATGCCTAGATGCCTTTCAAGTTCACTTGTTTTTTCTCCTTTTGCCTTTAAAATGTCTTGTGATCTAACATTTCACGCCAAGTGTTCGATGAAATGTCCATGTAAATGTAACTCCTAAATGTGGCATTCCGTTTCTAGTTTTGAATTTATACTTTTATTTGATCGGTCTTGCTTTTATAGTGTAGAATCTGCTTATTGACTTGATACTATCCTCATTCTTTATGCTTATGGCTAGATGTCTTTAAAGTTCACTTGTTTTTTCTCCTTTTGCCTTTAAAATTTGACTTGTGATCTAACATTGCACGCTAAGTGTTCGATGAAATGTCCATGTAATGTCACTCCTAAATCTGGCATTCGGTTTCTAGGTTTTAATTTATGCTTTTATTGGATCGGTCTTGATTTTGTAGTGCAGAATGTGCTTATTGGCTTGATACTATCCTCATTCTTTATGTTTATGCCTTAATGTCTATAAAGATCACTTGTTTTTTCTCCTTTTGTCATTAAAATGACGTGTGATCTAACAATGCATGCCACATGTTCGATGAAATGTCCATGTAAATGTCACTCCTAAGTGTGGTTTTTGGTATTTAGGTTCGAATATGCTCTTATTTGATCGGTCTTGATTTTGTAGTGCAGAATGTGCTTATTGGCTTGATACTATTCTCATTCTTTATGCTTATGCCTAGATGTCTTTCAAGTTCTCTTGTTTTTTCTCCTTTTGCCTTTAAAATGACTTGTGATCTAACAATGCACGCCACTTGTTCAATGAAATGTCCATGTAAATGTGACTCCGAAATATGGCATTCGGTTTCTAGGTTTGAATTTATACTTTTATTCAATTGGTGTTACTTTTATAGTGCAGAATGTGCATATTGGCTTGATACTATCTTCATTCTTTATGATTATGCCTAGATGTCTTTAAA
Source organism: Fallopia convolvulus (assembly GCA_964016875.1). Taxonomy (NCBI): domain Eukaryota; kingdom Viridiplantae; phylum Streptophyta; class Magnoliopsida; order Caryophyllales; family Polygonaceae; genus Fallopia; species Fallopia convolvulus. The sequence goes on along the minus strand of OZ024724.1, from coordinate 33,926,111 downwards.
GATCACGTGTTTTTTCTCCTTTTGCCTTTAAAATGACTTGTGACTAACATTGCACCCCACGTGTTCGATGAAATGTCCATGTAAATGTGACTCCTATGTGTGGTATTTGGTTTTAAGGTTCGAATATGCTCTTATTCGATCGGTCTTTATTTTGTAGTGCAGAATGTGCTTGTTGGCTTGATACTATCCTCCTTCATTATGCTTATGCCTCGATGTCTTTCAAGTTCACTTGTTTTTTGTCCTTTTGCCTTTGAAATGACTTGTAATCTAACATTTTACGCCAAGTGTTCGATTAAATGTCCATGTAAATATCACTCCTAAATGTGGCATTTGGTTTCTCGGATTGAATTTATACTTTTATTCGATGGGTCTTTCTTTTATAGTGCAGAATGTGCTTATTGGCTTGATACTATCCTCATTCTTTATACTTACGCCTAGATGTCTTTAATGTTAACTTGTCTTTTCTCCTTTTGCCTTTAAAATTTGACTTTTGATCGAACATTGCACGCCAAGTGTTCGATGAAATGTCCATGTAAATTTCACACCTAAATGTGGCATTCAGTTTCTAGAATCGAATTTATGATTTTATTAGAAACGTCTTGATTTTATAGTGCAAAATGTGCTTATTGGCTTGATACCATCCTCATTCTTTATGCTTATGACTAGATGTCTTTAAAGATCACTTGTTTTTTCTTCTTTTGCCTTTAAAATGAGTTATGATCTAACATTGCACGCCAAGTGTTCGATGAAATGTCAATGTCAATGTCACTCCTAAATGTGGCATTTAGTTTCTAGGTTTGACTTTATACTTTTATTCGATGGGTCTTTATCCTCATTCTTTATAGTGCAAGCATAAATTCGAACATTTACTTTGTTTACGCCTAGATGTCTTTAAAGATCACTTATAGTGCAGAATGTGCTTATTGGGTTGATATTATCCTCATTCTTTATGCTTACTCCTAGATGTCTTTAAAGTTCACTTGTCTTTCCTCCTTTTACCTTTAAAATTTGACTTTTGATCTAAATTTGCACGCCAAGTGTTCGATGAAATGTCCATGTAAATGTAATTCCTTAATATGGCATTCGGTTTTTAGGTTCGAATATGCTCTTATTTAATCGGTCTTGATTTTGGAGTGTAGACTGTTCTTATTGGCTTGATACTATCCTCATTATTTATGCTTATTCCTAGTGGTCTTTAAAGTTCACTTGTTTTTTCTCCTTTTGCCTTTAAAATGACTTGTAATCAAACATTGCAAGCCAATTGTTCAATGAAATGTCCATGTAAATCTCACACCTAAATGTGGCATTCGGTTTCTCGGTTCGAATTTATGCTTTTATTCGATACGTCTTGATTTTGTAATGCAAAATTTGCTTATTGGCTTGATACTATCCTCATTCTTTATTCTTATGCCTACATGTCCTTAAAGTTCACTTATTTTTTCTCCTTTTGCCTTTAAAATGACTTGTGATCTAACATTTCACGCCAAGTGTTTGATGAAATGTCCATGTAAATGTCACTCCTAAATGTAGCATTCAGTTTCTAGGTTCGAATTTATGCTTTCATTCGATACGTCTTGATTTTGTAGTGTAGAATGTGGTTATTGGCTTGATACTATCCTCATTTTTTATGCTTATGCCTAGATGTTTTTAAAGTTCACTTGTTTTTTCTCCTTTTGCCTTTAAAATGACTTGTGATCTAACATTGCACGCCAAGTGTTCAGTAAAATATCCATGTAAATTTAACTCTTAAATGTGGCATTCGGTTTCTAGGTTTGAATTTATACTTTTATTCGATCGGTCTTGCTTTTATAGTGCAGAATGTGCTTATTGACTTAATACTATCCTCATTCTTTAGGCTTATGCCTAGATGTCTTTTATCCTTTTGCCTTTAAAATTTAACTTGTGATCTAACTTTGCACACCAAGTGTTCGATGATGCAGGATGTGCTTATTGGCTTGATACTATCCTCATTCTTTAGGCTTATGCCTAGATGTCTTTAAAGAGCACTTGTTTTTTCTCCTTTTGCCTTTAAAATGGCTAGTGATCTAACATTGGACGCCACTTGTTCGATGAAATGTCCATGTAAATGTGACTCCTAAGTGTGGTATTTGGTATTTAGGTTCGAATATGCTCTTATTGGATCGGTCTTGATTTTGTAGTGCATAATGTCCTTATTGGCTTGATACTATTCTCATTCTTTATGCTTATGCCTAGATGTCTTTCAAGTTCACTTGTTTTTTCTCCTTTTGCCTTTAAAATGACTTGTGATCTAACAATGCACGCCACTTGTTCGATGAAATGTCTATGTAAATGCCATCCTAAATTTGGCATTTAGTTTCTAGGTTTGAATTTATACTTTTATTCGATCGGTCTTGCTTTTATTGTACAGAATGTGCTTATTGGCTTGATACTATCCTCATTCTTTATGCTTATGCCTAGATGTCTTTAAAGTTCACTTGTGTTTTCTCCTTTTACCTTTAGAATTTGACTTTTGATATAAGATTGCACACCATTCTTTATGCTTATTATAGTGCAGAATATGCTTATTGGCTCGATACTATCCTCATTCTTTATGCTTATCCCTAGATGTCATCAAAGATCACTTGTTTTTTCTCCTTTTGCCTTTAAAATGACTTGTGATCTAACATTGCACGCCAAGTGTTCGATGAAATGTCCATGTAAAGTCACTCCTAAATGTGGCATTCGATTTCTAGGTTTGCATATATGCTTTTATTGGATCGGTCTTGATTTTGTTGTGCAAAATGTGCTTATTGGCTTGATACTTTCCTCATACTTTATGCTTATGCCTAGATGTCCTTAAAGATCACTTGTTTTTTCTCCTTTTGCCTTTAAAATGACTTGTGATCTAACATTTCACGCCAAGTGTTCGATGAAATGTCCATGTAAATCTAACTCCTAAATGTGGCATTCGGTTTCTAGCTATGTTTGAATTTATCTTTTATTGGAACGATCTTTATTTTGTAGTGTAGAATGTGCTTATTGGCTTGATACTATCCTTATTCTTTATGCTTATGCCTAGATGTCTTTAAAGATCACTTGTTTTTTCTCCTTTTGCCTTTAAAATGACTTGTAATCTAACATTGCACGCCACGTATTCGATGAAATGTCCATGTAAATGTGACTCCTAAGTGTGGTATTTGGTATTTAGGTTCGAATATGCTCTTATTCGATCGGTCTTTATTTTGTGGTGCAGAATGTGCTTATTGGCTTGATACTATCCTCATTCTTTATGCTTATGCCTAGATTTCTTTCAAGTTCACTTGTTTTTTCTCCTTTTGCCTTAAATATGACTTGAGATCTAACATTTCACCCCAAGTGTTCGATAAAATGTCCATGTAAATGTCACTCCTAAATGTGGCATTTGGTTTCCAGGTTTGAATTTATACTTTTATTCGATCGGTCTTGCTTTTATAGTACATAATGTGCTTATTGGCTTGATACTTTCCTCATTCTTTATGCTTATGCCTAGATGTCTTTAAAGATCACTTGTTTTTTCTCCTTTTGCCTATAAAATGACTTGTGATCCAACATTTCATGCCAAGTGTTCGATGAAATTTCCATGTAAATGTAACTCCTAAATGTGGCATTCGGTTTCTAGGTTTGAATTTATGCTTTTATTCGATACGTCTTGATTTTGTAGTGAAGAATGTGCTTATTGGATTGATATTATCCTCATACTTTATGTTTTGCCTAGATGTTATTAAATTTCACTTGTTTTTTCTCCTTTTGCCTTTAAAATATGACTTGTGATCTACCAATGCGCGCCAAGTGTTCGATGAAATGTCCATGTAAATTTCACTCCTAAATGTGGCATTCTGTTTCTAGGTTCGAATTTATGATTTTATTCGATACGTCTTGATTTTGTAGTGTAGAATGTGCTTATTGGCTTGCTACTATCCTCATTCTTTATGCTTATGCCTATATGTCTTTAAACATTACTTGTTGTTTCTCCTTTTTCCTATAAAACGACTTGTGATCTAACATTGCACTTCAAGTCTTCGATGAAATGTCCATGTAAATGTAACTCCTAAATGTGGCATTCGGTTTCTAGGTTTGAATTTATGCTTTTATTAGATACGTCTTTATTTTATAGTGTATAATGTGCTTATTGGTTTGATACTATCCTCATTCTTTATGCTTATGCCTAGATGTCTTTAACGTTCACTTTTTTTTTCTCCTTTTGCCTTTATAATTTGACTTTGTGATCTAACATTACACGCCAAGTGTTCGATAAAATGTCCATGTAAATGTCACTCCTAAACGTGGCATTCGGTTTCTAGGTTCGAATATGCTCTTATTCGATCGGTCTTCATTTTATAGTGCAGAATGTGATTATTGCCTTGATACTATCCTCATTCTTTATGCTTACGCCTAGATGTCTTTAAAGTTCACTTGTTTTTCTCTTTTGCCTTTAAAAATTGACTTGTGATCTAACATTGCACGCCAAGTGTTCAATGAAATGTCCAGGTAAATGTCACTCGTAAATGTGGCATTCGGTTTCTAGGGTAGAATTTATGCTTTTATTAGATACGTCTTGATTTTGTAGTAAAGAATGTGCTTATTGGCTTCATACAACCCTCATTCTTTAAGCTTATGCCTAGATGTCTTTAATGATCACGTGTTTTTTCTCCTTTGGCCTTTTAAATGACTTGTGATCTAACATTGCACGCCAAGTGTTCGATAAAATGTTCATGTAAATGTCACTCCTAAAAGTGGCATTCGGTTTCTAGCTATGTTTGAATTTATCTTTTATTGGAACGATCTTTATTTTGTAGTGTAGAATGTGCTTATTGGCTTGATACTATCCTCATTCTTTATGCTTGTGCCTAGATGTCTTGAGTTTGTAGTGCAGAATGTGCGTATAGGCTTGATACTATCCTCATTCTTTATGCTTGTGCCTAGATGTCTTTAAAGATCACTTGTTTTTTCTCCTTTTGCCTTTAAAATGACTTGTAATCTAACATTGCACGCCACGTATTCGATGAAATGTCCATGTAAATGTGACTCCTAAGTGTGGTATTTGGTATTTAGGTTCGAATATGCTCTTATTCGATCTGTCTTTATTTTGTGGTGCAGAATGTGCTTATTGGCTTGATACTATCCTCATTCTTTATGTTTATGCCTAGATTTCTTTCAAGTTCACTTGTTTTTTCTCCTTTTGCCTTAAATATGACTTGAGATCTAACATTTCACCCCAAGTGTTCGATAAAATGTCCATGTAAATGTCACTCCTAAATGTGGCATTTGGTTTCCAGGTTTGAATTTATACTTTTATTCGATCGGTCTTGCTTTTATAGTACATAATGTGCTTATTGGCTTGATACTTTCCTCATTCTTTATGCTTATGCCTAGATGTCTTTGAAGATCACTTGTTTTTTCTCCTTTTGCCTTTAAAATGACTTGTAATCTAACATTGCACGCCACGTATTCGATGAAATGTCCATGTAAATGTGACTCCTAAGTGTGGTATTTGGTATTTAGGTTCGAATATGCTCTTATTCGATCGGTCTTTATTTTGTGGTGCAGAATGTGCTTATTGGCTTGATACTATCCTCATTCTTTATGTTTATGCCTAGATTTCTTTCAAGTTCACTTGTTTTTTCTCCTTTTGCCTTAAATATGACTTGAGATCTAACATTTCACCCCAAGTGTTCGATAAAATGTCCATGTAAATGTCACTCCTAAATGTGGCATTTGGTTTCCAGGTTTGAATTTATACTTTTATTCGATCGGTCTTGCTTTTATAGTACATAATGTGCTTATTGGCTTGATACTTTCCTCATTCTTTATGCTTATGCCTAGATGTCTTTGAAGATCACTTGTTTTTTCTCCTTTTGCCTTTAAAATGACTTGTAATCTAACATTGCACGCCACGTATTCGATGAAATGTCCATGTAAATGTGACTCCTAAGTGTGGTATTTGGTATTTAGGTTCGAATATGCTCTTATTCGATCGGTCTTTATTTTGTGGTGCAGAATGTGCTTATTGGCTTGATACTATCCTCATTCTTTATGTTTATGCCTAGATTTCTTTCAAGTTCACTTGTTTTTTCTCCTTTTGCCTTAAATATGACTTGAGATCTAACATTTCACCCCAAGTGTTCGATAAAATGTCCATGTAAATGTCACTCCTAAATGTGGCATTTGGTTTCCAGGTTTGAATTTATACTTTTATTCGATCGGTCTTGCTTTTATAGTACATAATGTGCTTATTGGCTTGATACTTTCCTCATTCTTTATGCTTATGCCTAGATGTCTTTGAAGATCACTTGTTTTTTCTCCTTTTGCCTTTAAAATGACTTGTGATCTAACATTGCGCGCCACGTTGTCGATGAAATGTCCATGCAAATGTGACTCCTAAGTGTGGTATTTGGTTTTTAGGTTCGAATATGCTCTTATTTGATCGGTCTTGATTTTGTAGTGCAGAATATGCTTATTGGGTTGATAATATCCTCATTCTTTATGCTTATGCCTAGATGTCTATCAAATTCACTTGTTTTTTCTCCTTCTGCCTTTAATATGACTTGTGATCTAACATTTCACGCCAAGTGTTCGATGAAATGTCCATGTAAATGTCACTCCTAAATGTGGAATTCAGTTTCTAGGTTTGAATTTATACTTTTATTCGATCAGTCTTGCTTTTATAGTACAGAATGTGCTTATTGGCTTGATACTCTCCTCATTCTTTATGCTTATGCCTAGATGTCTTTAAAGATCACTTGTTTTTTCTCCTTTTGCCTTTAAAATGACTTGTGATCTAACATTGCGCGCCAAGTTGTTGATGAAATGTCCATGCAAATGTGACTCCTAAGTGTGGTATTTTGTTTTTAGGTTCGAATATGCTCTTATTTGATCGGTCTTGATTTTGTAGTGTAGAATATGCTTATTGGGTTGATAATATCCTCATTCTTTATGCTTATGCCTGATGTCTTTCAAGTTCACTTGTTTTTTCTCCTTTTGCCTTTAAAATTTGACTTTTGATCTAACATTGCACGCCAAGTGTTCGATGAAATGTCCATGTAATTTTCACTCCTAAATGTGGTTGTTGAGTGAGGGTTTCTTGACGATAAATAAATGTATAATCAAGACCCAACTTAGTATAGGGGAGTCAGGATCGTTCTACGGGAAGCAAGGTTTGTTTATCTATCGACCCTAAAAAAATTAAAACAAAAGCAAGCAAAACATACAAGCAGCCTCGTTAACGAAGTTTTCAGCCTTGTTAACGAACCACCGAGAATAAAAAGACCAAAACTAACGAACTAGACAGGTTCGGTACCAAGCCAACGATCTCAGTAATAAATATGATCTTGAAAGAAACAAAATAAAAACGAAAATAACCAGAACAAGGGTTACCACAACATAGTCATGCACACAAGCGCGTAAGAAGATAAATATCATGCCTTTAAATAGATAGACGCATCAACTTTCATTGACTTAGCAAGCAAATTAATCTACTTTCATAAACTAACTCACCCAATTGCTTGTTTTGGATCTAAAGTTTGAAACTTTCGTATTCAAACAATATCAACCTTCAAGTTTATAACTTTCTCTTTCAATCAAGTCAACAACTCAAATTACCTCAACTTTCATCTTGGTATAAGCACAACAAACAATCTCATCAGTAGATAAAAGGCATTCAACACATAATCTTACTCACCAAACATGCATAACTTGCCGGGTTTCAAGCCCGACCCTAGATAAAAAGACTACTCACGAATCATAACTAAGAAATTAATAACTTTAATCAAAGAAAATATTGAAAAAAAAACACTACTCAAATTAATAAAAATAATATTGTCTTACAAAGATTCAGAAGAAACCGAAAACACCGAAATACCGAATCAAAAACACGACTAACGACCCCGGTAACTTTCGTCTACCGAGCGCCTTCGATCATGAATCCGATCCGTCCTTCTCTCTCGGTTCTCCCAAAATTCGACCTCTCTTCTCTGCGGTTCTCCTAAAGCCGTCCTCCCCCCTTTTCTATGCTAGATAGAAGGGTATTTATACTAAAAAGGCTAGAAACTAAAAAAGGCTAAAAGATATAAACTTTCCTAAAAAGATAGAATCTATTCTAAAAGATAGAAATAAAATCTCAAAAGATAACAAGGCCTAAAATACATAATATAATAACCCTAAAAATCATAAAAAGATACTCTACCGACACGAAAATAAGTTCCCGCACAGGATCGGTGAGTCACAAAGTCAACTCTCGAACATCTTCATCTCGTGGCCTCGTTAACGAGCCCTCACAGCCTCGTTAACGAGCATGGGCTTGGTTTTCTTCAACACTTCTCTTCCAAAAACTCGAAATTCAGCTTCTTCATCTTGTATCCCTCCATCTCTATCATAGCTGTTTTCCTTGCTAAAACCTACAAAAATACACAAAACGGAGTAGCTTCCATACTTTTCACAAAATATGCAAAACTATCCAAAAACACATAAAACTAACCCTAAACTTATCAAAACTAGACCTAATAACCTAATAAAACCTATCAGAAACTATACTAAAAACACGAACATCAAAATACCCCATACTTAGACTTGCTTGTCCTCAAGCAATCACTAAACAATAATCAAAACCAAACAACATACTCATCAAATTATAGCCATCTTTTAAAAAGGAACATCTACACATGGAAGAAAAATAGCAAAGGACTATTAACGTCATCACACATATATGCACCAAATATAGACACAAGAAAATACAATCCAACCTCACAAGGGATAATGTGTTTCACTCAACTCTCAAGTGTTTGGGATCATAAATTCAATCTCTCAACTCATCTTATACACAAAAACTCATAGAAATTGGAACTTATATCACCAATACTCTCCACCCAAGATTTGTCAAAACAAGCAAAAATCATCAAGAGAACTTAGGCTCAATGAAAAACTTCATAGAAGTTTCCAATCGGCCGGGTTGTAATGGGGCTTGGTAAAGACAAATAGGCGTGGAAATATTTTGGCTATGTGGTGCTATTAATATCCGGGAATCAAAGGCTCCTAAGAACTCATACATAACATCAAAACTCTCATAAAAACATATACCAAACTGACTCTCTCATTATGCACACTTATTTTCACTCACCCATTATTATCCTAGAAAGTCTCATAAAACAAAAGAATCTCCGGCTTATCTGATAAATACTATGCACCTCTTACTTCCTTCTTTCTTCATACTTCTTTTTTTTTCTTTCTCTTTTCTTTTCGCTGCCACGTTAACGAGCCACTTCAGGGTCGTTAACGAGCTTCATCATGTACTCCTCTTTCTTACAACTTTCTTTCAAACATCAACTTTATTTTGTGCATCTTTTGTACCAAGAGATCTTTCTTATCACAACTATTAAAAACAAAAGACTTTCAATCTACCCTTCCAAATAATCCCTCAATCAAAGCAAACATTATATGTCACTCCTTTTTTTTTTACACTCAACAAATATACCTCTCCAAACTAAGTCCTAATCCCCGGATAGGGTCAAACTTATCTCGGCTAGGGAACATATTTTGTGGAGCTTAAAAATAAAAGGCTTCAGGCTAGAATTGGCTATCAAAAGAAAGATCATGTAACGGTGGATAGGGATAAATAGGGCTTATAAAATAAGTTCTCTATCATCTGATTTTCACAAGTAATGAACTATAAATCTTATACGGGTCTCAAGAAATAGATAACCATCACAATTCCAAGAGATAATATGCATAAAGAGACTAAATCACACAAGAAAAGAAGAGGGATTTTTAATGTTCTCCTTATAAGGCCAAAAATTTCTCACAAGGCTAATTTTTGTTGGATTGCATCACTTATGCTAAGAAGGTATATGTGCTCAATTTCATCAATTGCTATTCCTTCCTAAAAACAACTTTAAAATAAGAATCCGGCTACATTCTCAAAGACATGATTGCAAGGAATTATATGATCATGCTAGCAACTACTATCATAGAACCTAAGAAAGGGATATCTATCAATTCTAAAACGTTTTTTTAGAAATTTTTTCAAAAAAATTTCGATTTTTTTTATAAAAGAACTACTTAAAACAAAGCACAAAAAACAAACAAGACACAAAGGTTTCTACTTTCTCCCACCCCATACTTAAAATTACAGTGTCCCCACTGTAAGAAAAATAAGAAGAAAGAAAGAAATAGAAAAGAAAAACACAAGAAAACTTTACAAGAGAAAACAAAAAACTTACAAAGTCTCAGAAATGGAAAACAAGGAAAACGTCTTCAAGCTGAATCAACGGTTAGGTGGAGGAAAATAGTTCTTAAAGTTCCCCATGAAGTCGTACATCGTCCTCCAACGCTCAACATCCTCTATCTCTCTCTAACAATGCCTCTCATCCTCAAAAGTCATCTGAGCTGAATAGACAGTCTCCCATCTATCCATCCTCCTATGAATGTGGTCCTGCTGAAGGTGGAGTTGTTGCATCCGTGCAGAAAGATCCTCGGCCCATGGTGGCGGAATGCTCGATCTAGTGTACTCAGGCTGAGGAGGTGGTGGGTAGTGAAGTTGAAAGTGATCATGGTGAAGCACCGGGTGGTATGGCACAAGCCCATAAGACTAGGGATCGGTAGGAGCTGGCGGTGGGTCGGTAGATGCCCTCGGTGGGTCGTTAACGACCTTGGGTACCTCGTTAGCATCAGATGTAAAAGGATGGAAATGATCGTTAACGAGCCTAGTGGGCTCGTCAACGAGGATGTTGGTGCCTAAAACCTCTGTATCGAGGTCTTCCTCCTTGAAATTAAGCTCCTCTGTGCCTCCTTCAGCGTCGGCCTCCTCAGTGTTTTCTCCAACTAACTCGGTATCCTCATCTTCATAATCACCTTCATCCATCGCTTCGCCTTCTCGCTCAAACCTTGTCTCAAAAGGCCTATGTGATAGCTCATCCTCCGGCTTAGGCTCTAACGGGAATGCATGACCCGTCCATACCTCGTATCAATTTGGTACATAGAGTAACTCCAACATATCGAGGGTGGGTGTAACAAGGCGGTTTTGAACTTTTACTTTAAACCCTCTCTCAGCTTGAATGAAAATACTAGAACCATACCAATAGTTCTTGTTGAGTAACTGAGCATGAGCCGGTGTGTAGCGAGTGAGGTCTACTCCAAGGTTTGTGGCCAAAATATTGACCAAGTTACCACACCAAACTTCCTGGGACTTGGTTGATTTCTCTATGTAGTAGAGTCATTCATACCCCAAATTCAAAAGGTCCGGCTCCTCGAAAAGGATAGTGCAGAGACAAGCAACTTCCGTCCTTGTTGGCCTGTTCAACTCTCTCTTTGGCCAAAATGTAGCGGCTAGGAGTCGGAGAATGATCCTGAAGATGTTGTTGATGATGCTTGCCCCGGATAATGTCGTTGTGGAGGATTGGACCTCCCCAATGATATAGCTCCAAGTCCGAGTCACCCTGTAGTCCTTCAGGCTGTACTCTCTAGAAGGGTTTGGGAGCTCCAGAATTACATTGAACTCCGCCATGGTGAACTCACGGCTCACATTACCGAGCCAAAACCGGATACGTCCTGCCGAAGTGTGGTAGATTCTCCTTCTTCAGTAGATGAGATGCACCGAGAATAACAAAGGCCTCCTTGACATTCGTGTAAATCCCCGTGTGAACGGCACTAGACTTCGAGAACCAACGAGTGTTGTGGTCCTTATCTAGAATGGCACGGTATCGATTCACTTGGCCTTGAGTACTCAAGATCACATTATCCATGCGAGGTGGAGATGGGAACCTCTGATTCCTCCTCTTTTTCTGAGCACGGGTAGCGGGTATGCTTGAACTTGCCATGAGATCTGCAAAACAATCAAGAATTTTCCAAGATAAGATCCACTCAAAATAGATAGGCAAGAGACCCCATACTTGGTCTCGAAATAACCTCGGAATTATTGGTCAACTACCCCATTGGGTCGTTAAAGAATCTGGACCGGTGTAGAATCGGTGATGCTTACGCAGGGTCGTTAACGAACCTGGGTGGGTCGTTAACGAGCTGCCGAGAGCCAGTTCACAGTATTCCGAATGTCATCAACATTAAAAATCAGACCATAAATTAAGTATGCATCCTCAATACTCCCCACTAGACACACAATCGGGTTTATGCACCCCATACTTGCTCGATTTCCCATCCCAAACATGCGAAATTACCCAAAATTGATATAGCAAAATTGAACTTAATACTAGGTCAAGAAAAAATCATGCTTTTCTAATTAGACTTTTGCAATGGAGAATCTAACATGAATAATCTTCCCTAGAATATGAACAACTATGCTTCAACGAAAATTCATGAGCAAAATCCAAACATGCATGTCGACCTTTTCTATAGACACAATTCCAATATGAAATTTCTACCCTAAAAACCATGAATCTTGTAAGTAAGAGTTAGGGTTTAGAAATCATACCGGAAACTTGAGAAATTGAAGAACAAGGGGTCGGATTGGGGTGGTTAACGAGTGTGGATCTCGTCGGTGGAATTATGGGGTTCCGAGCTTCGGTAACGAGGGTGCCTTCGACGATCGGTGGAGGTGAGAAATTCCGATCGGTGGTGGGGGATCTCCGAGATCTTTGGTAGGATTTTTGAGGGGTTTGGAGTTTATGGTTTTGAGAGTGACATTTTTAGGAGGGGTAAAAGGGTTATATAGGAGAGGGTAGGGATAGGAAGAGGTAAAAGATAGATTAGAGAGTGAAATTTTTCTCCTTTGGCCTTTTAAATGACTTGTGATCTAACATTGCACGCCAAGTGTTCGATGAAATGTTCATGTAAATGACACTCCTAAATGAGGCATTCGGTTTCTAGCTAGGTTTGAATTTATCTTTTATTGGAACGGTCTTGCTTTTATAGTGTAGAATGTGCTTATTGGCTTGATACTATCCTCATTCTTTATGCGTATGCCTAGATGTCTTTAAAGATCACTTGGTTTTTCTCCTTTTGCCTTTAAAATGACATGTGATATAACATTGCAAGCCACGTGTTCGATGAAATGTCCTTGTAAATGTGACTCCTAAGTGTGGTATTTGGTTTTTAGGTTCGAATATGCTCTTATTTGATCGGTCTTGATTTTGTAGTGCAGAATATGCTTATTGGCTTGATATTGTAGTCATTCTTTATGCTAATCCCTAGATGTCTTTCAAGTTCACTTGTTTTTTCCCCTTTTGCATTTAATATGACTTGTGATCTAACATTTCTCGCCAAGTGTTAGATTAAATGTCTATGTAAATGTCACTCCTAAATTTGGCATTTGGTTTCTAGGTTTGAATTTATACTTTTATTCGATCGGTCTAGCTTTTATAGTACAGAATGTGCTTATTGGCTTGATACTATCCTCATTCTTTATGCTTAGCCTTGATGTCTTTAAAGTTCACTTTTCTTTTCTCCTTTTACCTTTAAAATTTGACTTTTGATCTAACATTGCACGCCAAGTGTTCGATGAAATGTCCATGTAAATTTCACTCTTAAATGTGGCATTCAGTTTCTAGGTTCGAATTTATGATTTTATTAGATACGTTTTGATTTTATAGTGCAGAATGTGTTTATTGGCTTGATACCATCCTTATTCTCTATGCTTATGCCTAGATGTCTTTAAAGATCACTTGTTTTTCTCCTTTTGCCTTTAAAATGACTAGTGATCTAACACTGCACGCCAAGTGTACGGTGAAATGTACATGTAAATGTCACTCCTAAATGTGGCAATCAGATTCTAGGTTCGAATTTATGATTTTATTCGATACGTCTTGATTTTGTAGTGTAAAATGTGCTTATTGGCTTGATAATATCCTCATTCTTTATGCTTATGCCTAGATGTCTTTAAAGATCACTTGTTTTTTCTCCTTTTACCTTTAAAACGACTTGTGATCTAACATTGTACTTCAAGTGTTCGATTAAATGTCCATGTAAATGTAACTCCTAAATGTGGCATTCGGTTTCTAGGTTCAAATTTATGCTTTTATTAGACACGTCAAGATTTTATAGTGCATAATGTGCTTATTGGATTGATACTATCCTCATTCTTTATGCTTATGCCTAGATGTCTTTAACGTTCACTTTTTTTTCTCCTTCCGCCTTTAAAATATGACTTATGATCTAACATTACATGCCAAGTGTTCGATGAAATGTCCATGTAAATGTCACTCCTAAATGTGGCATTCGGTTTCTAGGTTTGAATTTATACTTTTATTCGATCGGTCTTGCTTTTATAGTGCAGAATGTGCTTATTAACTTGATCCCATCCTCATTCTTTATGCTTATGCCTAGATGTCTTTAAAGATCACTTGTTTTTTCTCCTTTTGCCTTTAAAATGACTTGTGATCTAACATTGAACGCCAAGTGTACGATGAAATGTACATGTAAATGTCACTCCTAAATGTGTCAATCAGATTCTAGGTTCGAATTTATGATTTTATTCGATACGTCTTGATTTTGTAGTGTAGAAAGTGCTTATTGGCTTGATACTATCTTCATTCTTTATACTTATGCCTAGATGTCTTTAAAGATCACTTGTTTTTTCCCCTTTTGCCTTTAAAACGACTTGTGATCTAACATTGCACTTCAAGTGTTCGATGAAATATCCATGTAAATGTAACTCCTAAATGTGGCATTCGGTTTCTAGGTTCGAATTTATGCTTTTATTAGATAGGTCTTGATTTTATAGTGCATAATGTGCTTATTGGCTTGATACTATCCTCATTCTTTATGCTTATGCCTAGATGTCTTTAACGTTCACTTTTTTTTCTCCTTCTGCCTTTAAAATTTGACTTGTGATCAAACATTGCACTCCGAGTGTTTGATAAAAGGTCCATGTAAATATAACTCCTAAATGTGGCATTCGGTTTCTAGGTTTGAATTTATACTTTTATTCGATCGGTCTTGCTTTTATAGTGCAGAATGTTCTTATTAACTCGATATTATCCTCATTCTTTATGCAGAATGTGACTCCTAAGTGTGGTATTTGGTTTTTAGGTTCGAATATGCTGTTATTCGATCGGTCTTGATTTTGTGGTGAAGAATGTGCTTATTGCCTTGATACTATCCTCATTCTTTATGCTTATGCCTAGATTTCTTTTAAGTTCACTTGTTATTTCTCCTTTTGCCTTTAATATGACTGGTGATCTAACATTTCACGCCAAGTGTTCGATGAAATGTCCATGTAAATGTAACTCCAAAAAGTGGCATTCGGTTTCTAGGTTCGAATTTATGCTTTTATTAGATATATCTTGATTTTATAGTGCATAATGTGTTTATTGGCTTGATACTATCCTCATTCTTTATTCTTATGCCTACATGTTTTAAAAGATCACTTGTTTTTTCTCCTTCTGCCTTTAAAATTTTACTTGTGATCTATCATTGCAGGCCACTTGTTCGATGAAATGTCCATGTAAATGTGACTCCTAAGTGTGGTATATGATTTTTAGGTTCGGATATGCTCTTATTCGATCGGTCTTGATTTTGTAGTGTAGAATGTGCTTATTGGCTTGATACTATCCTCATTCTTTATGCTTATTCCTAGATGTCTTTCAAGTTCTTTTGTTTTTTCTTCTTTTGCCTTTAAAATGACTTGTGATCTAACATTGCACTACAAGTGTTCGAAGAAATGTCCATGGAAATGTCACTCCTAAATGTGGCATTTGGTTTCTAGGTTCGAATTTATGCTTTTATTGGATCGTTCTTGATTTTGTAGTGCATATTGTGCTTATTGGCTTGATACTATCCTCATTCTTTGTGCTTATGCCTAGATGTCTTTAAAGATCACATGTTTTTTCTCTTTTTGCCTTTAAAATGACTTGTGATATAACATTGCACGCCAAGTGTTCGATGAAGTGTCCATGTAAATGTAATTCCTAAATGTGGCATTCGGTTTCTAGGTTTGAATTCATCCACTTTTGTAATAATTCCCATGTTAATTCCAATCCTTATAAAATATTTCCGCTTGTCCACGTTCCAAGCGGGATTATGACATGAACAAGAATGCTTAATTCAAATCATGCAAGATATTAAGGATAACAGGAAATCAATTCATGCAATCAAACAACGAGTCTCATGCATAAACTAACTATCAAATACTCATCTCAAATCCATTCCACGGTCCTGGAAAAGATATTTTTCAAGGATAAATAAGATTGAACAGACAACAATCAAACCTAATCCAAACAGTAGATCTAAGTCAATCAAACAAGTTGATCAGGCTTATAAAATCAAACATAGATCATATAAATAAAAACCAGAGTTTTGATATTAACCAAGGGATAGAAAAGTTACCAGAATCTCACGAATTACATAAAAAGGCTTCCTTCATCAAACAAACTCCAAGGGAAATTAGTTCTCCGTAATAGAAATAAAAACTGAAATAAAATCTTGAAGTTGAAGTCTTCAAGTATGCTAAAGTCTGCTATGAAACTAGGCTTAAATAGTAGAAAACAATCTGAAAACCTAAAGATATAGAAATAAATAAAAGATAAAATAAAACCAAGTCGGCGCTCGGAAACATCGCCACCCGCGAGCGCGGGTCACAACCTGCGAGCGTGGGTCCAGTCATCTTCCCTCGGCCGCGGATCCTTGTCAAACCGCGAACGCGGCTCCCGACCCGCGAGTGCGGGTCTTGCGTTATTCAAACCTCTCGAATCTTCTCTTCACCGCAGTTTCGGGTCCATTCCCGAGGGCGCGGGTCTTGAACTCCGTAAAATTTGCAGTCTTTTATTCCTTGCAACCACTGTAAAGTGAGTCTTCAGCTCAAACTTAGGATCTCTGTCTTCAAAAGCTTTATCTGTAGGCTTTTCTGATATTACAAATAAACACCCTAATCTAGCCAAAAACACTCAGAAATCCTAATAAAAATACATAATTATGTTGTACTAAAACCAGCGTATCAAATTTCCTCATACTTAGATCTTGCTCTTCCTCGAGTAAGCTCAAAATAAATCTAACAATAAATCCTATCAAAGATCCACATGAAGTAATAAGGTTATCTGAAAAATAAAAACTCTCAACTCACAACCCGAACCCAAGTAGAGAAAATAATGAGCAAAGACATGAAACCTCAAACACACACCTCACCAAAATACATATAAACTCTCAAGCTCCAAAAATTGTAGAGCATCCTAGGATCTACCCGACATCTAAAATGTAATCCCCAGACCCCAAAGTAGAATATGATCCTAAATACTCTGATTTTACCACTCATCCTACGTAGGCGCCCTTTCGGGTTTTTACCTAATCACTCATTTCATTTTTTTAGGTGTGCTCACAAATACTCACATCTCTCATAAAGCTCTTATTACCCAAGCCTAATGTTGGTCCGGGTTCTTTGCTTATTACCTGAGCCACCCTTTCGGGTTTTCAATTCATCCCAGGATTTTTTTTATTCTTTCTTATTTTTTCTTTCTTTTTTTAAAATAAAATAAAAACATACTGAATCAAATGCAACTGTACATATATCACAAGTATAGTAGTGAATCCCCTCCCCCATACTTAAACCCTTCATTGTCCCCAATGAAGCTAAGAAAATATAGAACAAAGTATAGAAGAGGGAATCAGAAGACTCACTGTTGACCCGATGGAGGAAAAGGTGGAAAATTTGGCCACTGAGTCTGGAAAAATAAAGCGGCCTATCTCTGATGCTCATACAACGCATCCTGTCGAACTGATAAATGTTGAAGTCCACTCAAAACTCGCTCCTCAAAACTCATATCAACAGTCCATGGTAAACTAGAAGGAGCAGACATGGATGCAGAAGTAGATGCATGTGTAGCTGGGTTAGGTACACCCCAACCAGCTGTAGAATGTGGACCAGGAGCCCATCCAGATGGCTCGTCAGAAAATCTAGAGTATATGCCTCAACATGCTCATCCTAACCTCCACCATCATCCTCAAAATACTCCATTACAACCTCCTCCACAAGAGCGTCTATATCAGGCTGTAAATGAAACTCATATACAATATTTCCATATTGTAAAGCTGCAGGTAGACGTAGAAAAGGTGTAGCAGGATGCCCATGCAACAAGTCCAACCCCCCTCGGCTGAACCTCTCAAACAACCCGCCCTAACTAAAGCCTGATGTGTATATCTGTAACCATCTGTCAAGCGTCCTCCATATCAGCCCTCTATCTGCTCAATAGTAACAAATTGAGTGGCTAGATGTATAACCATGCCACCCAATCCTATCATCCCCTGTCTCTCGGAATACTTCCTAGCTGAATGAATAAATAAACCAAACCAGTTTGGGCACTCAGATGGAAAAGGAAACAAGCACCTAATAATCCTTATGTCATGTGCAGAAACCTTGTTCACCTCTCCCTGCCCTAAAAATGCCATAGCTAGGACTTTATGACACAGACGCACACAAGGGTGGGGAATCTTACTGTTTCTCTCCCCATAATTAGTGTTAAAGGGGGAGCCAGTAATACCAAAAATCAAAGAATGTGGCATTTGTCAAAATACTCTTCCACCCTTCAGTAGGTGGTGAAGATTCCAAAAATAAGACAAGCCTGCTCACGAGATATAGTACGGACTCTATCACAAGCATGGAAACTAAGAACCCCATCAGAATATCGAAATGTAGACAAAAACTCTATAGTCCGCCCTCTATAGGTAGGAATAGGCATAGTATTGAATCTACCTAAACCCCAGTCTCTAGTAACTACTCTGTACACTCCCTAAATCCCAAATCAATCAATGTAGGGATGTCAAAAAACATAGTATTGACGAAATTCCTAGTCTCATACTTATCCCACAACTCCCTTTGTCCATCAGTCAGATTCCGTAAACCAAACTATGCCATACTGGATACAGAACAGAATTAAACGAGAAATATTACCCGGAAACTGTCAACCGCGGGCGCGTGTGGGAAACAGGGGGCGCAGATCTGCGAAAATCAACCCTCGGGCGCGTGCAAAACACAGCGAGCGCGGTTTTGGTCAGGAGTCCACCCGCGAGCGCGGTTTGAATCCGCGAGTGCGGTTCAGACTGAAAACAGATCTGATTTTCCGACGAACAACGACGGCGAAAAACAACCTCAAATCATCCTCAAATCTCTCAAGCAACAACAAATCGACTTCAACACAACAATAATCAAACTCGAAGGGCAAGATAGAAGACTAACCAATGTAGATCTGGACCGAATTTGCCCCAAAACTTCAAAACGCCTTCACTCCAACCAAGGCCTTCAACTGAACTGTTGATGGTGGTGGTGAGCCCCGCTCGCGGTAGGGGGACACGGTCGCGGGTTTCGGTGGTCGCGGTGGTAGGAACGACGACGCGGTGGTGGAGGTGAGGTTAAAGGTGCTTGGTGGTTTGGGGCTTTGATTTGGAGTAAAGTAATGTGAGGGGTTGTGAGGTGGAAGACAAGAGTTGGTTGGAGTGATTTTTTTATTTTTGATAAGGCTAAGGGATTTTTTTGTATTGTTTTGGGCTCGGGTTGGCACTGATATGGGCTTTTAAGGGGGTTTCACCCGAAAACCTTTTATTTCCGGGGTTTCACTGGAAAGCCTTATATTTTGGGGGTTTCACCCGAAAAGCTTTTATTTTTATTTTTATTTTTATTATTTTTATTTTTCCGAACACAAAAGCTAAATTCCGTCAGGGCCGACCCGCGAGCACGAGTCTTGGACCGCGAGCGCTGGTCTAGTCGCAGCCTCGGGCTTCGCTTTGTTTGAGATATAAAATTTTAACCTGCAAGTTAGCCCGACAAAACCAAAACGAATCTACAACTAAAAACTAAACTAAAAAGACAAAAAGAAAAGAAAAGAAAAACTTACCTCGGGTTGCCTCCCGAGCAGCGCCTTTGTTTAACGTCGCTGGCCCGACGTCTCTTTATAGCTCAAAACAGGTCATCATCTATCTGGAACTGGACCTTTTTCCCTTCATGTGCCATAGATAATAGGCCTTTGTAAACATCAATCACGGCGCTTGCCATCTTCATAAATGGACGACCCAACAGTAAAACTGGGTCGTATCTTCCCTTACCTATCGCCATGACATAAATTGTCCGTCAGGAAAATTAAACTGTCCTCCTGCACTAAGACATCTTCCCCAAATGCTTTCGGATGCACATTAGAGTGGTCAGCCAGTTCAATAGTAATATTTGAATCTTGTAATGGCCCTAGACCTAACCGCTCATATATGCTAAGTGGCATGACATTTATGGATGCTCCTAAATCAAGCATAGAATGCTCAATTTTTGCATCACCAATAGTAACAGGAATAGTAAACCTCCCTGGACCTCCATACTTCTTAGGCAATTGCCTTTGAAGCATGGAAGATACATTTTCTCTATTCTCAACAAGATTGATTTTCTGAACCTTCCCTTTTTCTTTTTGTTTCCTCTTAATAGTACATAATTCTTTCAGAAACTTTGCAAAACGAGGAATACTTTGAACAAGTTTAAGTAATGGAACATTTACCTCACACTTGGAGAAGGTTTCAAAATTTTCTTTGTCGTTGGCTGGCCTCCTGGTGTCCTTTAGTGCCTCAAGAAATGGTGGAGCGGGCTTTTGCGAAACCATGGGAGGAAATGAAGGCCGAATGTAACCATCGAAATCTATCGAAAAAGGGACCCGCGAGCTCGGGTTGGGACCCGCGGGCGCGGGTGGGCCGCGGGCACGATTTTGGTCCGCGATCGCGGGTTTCGTTTGACGCTCAAATTCAGTTTCGTTTTCTGTACTGCGATCGGGGCTGTCCTCCTGCGAGCTCGGCTGGTTTCCCGTGGCTGGGACTTCAATATTCAGCTCCTTCCCACTCCTTAATGTGATTGCACTCACATTCTATCTTGGATTAATAGTTTCAGATTGCAGTTTCCCGAGTCTTTGGCTTCTAAACGATTAAGAATGGTTGCAATTTGACTTAACTGATATCCAATGCTTTTCACTGCAGCCTTGGTCTCTTGATTCTCCTTCATAAGCTGAGCAATAATAGCGGGATTTTCAGGAGGAACTTGGGGCCTTGGCACATAATTAGGCTTGGGAACATAATTGGACTGACCTCCTTGTTATGGAAAAGGCTGTTGAGGTTGTTGGTTCCATCTAAAGTTAGGATGGTTAGCCCACCCCAAATTGTAGGTGTTTGAATAAGGGTCATTCCGGGGCCTTGATTCATAATTCCAAATAGCATTGACATCAGTTGCTGGCTCTTGCATGACATGGCATGCATAAGAAGGATGGCCTGTTTCACCACAGATTCCACAAGCCCTTGAAATTGAAGCTCCATTTCCCACCAACAATTGCGTCATCATAGCCTTCAACTCCCTTACTTCAGCATTCAGGGAATCATTCACAGAATTAACCGACCTACTGTTGGACCTCTTTCTCTGATTTCTGCATTGCTCAGTTAGAGTCTCAAAATTTTCAAACGCTTGCCTTGGGGTGAGATTCTCATAAGAACCTCCACATGATGCATTCATCAGGCGCCTATCAGCATCACAGAGCCCCTCAATAATATAACAGATAAGATCTTTGTCAGAATAGCAATGATAGGGACAGCTGGCTATGAGCCTCTTGTAACGCTCATAATATTCATATAGATTCTCATCATCACCCTGCTCCAAGCTGCTCAGCTGCTTTTTGATAGATGTTTGCTTGGCAGCAGGGAAATATTTTTCCAAAAAAGTACCCTTCATCTGAGCCCAAGTAGTAATTGCCTCAGGTGCTAAATACCGAAGCCACTCCTTAGCTGCGTCAGCCAAAGAAAATTGAAAATTCCTCAGCATCAGCTGATCTTCAATCACATCAGCCAGTTTCATCCCCAGACATACAGAATTGAACTCTGTAAGATGTTTATTCGAATCCTCCCCACTCAGTCCATGAAACTTAGGCAAATAATGGAGAAGACCAGATTTTAACTCAAACTTGACCCCTTCCCCTAGAGCAGGAAATTGAAGGCCAAGCTGTTGTTGCTCTAGATTAGGCGCAGTCAGTTGCCTAATAGTACGATCTGTCATGGTTGCTAACTATTCTTCAACCTCTGAATCAGATGAGGAAGAAGAAGATGAAACTGGATCAAACTGATTGCCTAGCACTTGAGCTTGAACTTGTTGTCTCAACTCTCATAGGGTCCTGTTAATTTCTAGATCAAACGGAACCACAAGCGAATTATCAACAGAACACGTAAACACCATAAGATAGGTTCTTACCAGATTCAGGGGTTCTGGACGAACCGAACCGCGAGCGCGGTTTTAATCCGAGGACGCGAGTCAGGCCGTAAGCGTGGGTTAGGCCGCAGGCGCGGGCTTCGATCTGTGAGCGCGGGTCGTCAAAAACGCTGATTTATAATAAAATTAAAAAACGATTCCCCGACAACAGCGCCAAAATTTTACTCGACTAAATTCGTTGTTGCCAAGATCAAAAATAAATTACCCAAAATTACAAACTAGTATAGCATGCAAGTAAGGGATCGAACCCAAGAGAATCGGTATTCTGAACAATCAGCAAAGAACAAAACAGGGGTTTGAGTGTTTAAGCAAGCAAACAATATTAGGGTTTAAATCAATTGAAGGAAAGCAGAGTTCATTCAATCAATTCAACCTTTTTAATCATTCGATCATCAATTCATCCACTTTTCGATTAATTCCCAGGTTAATTCCAATCCTTATAAAAGATTTTCGCTTCTCCACGGTCCAAGCGGGATTATGACATGAACAAGAATGCTTAATTCAAATCATGCAAGATATTAAGGATAACAAGAATTACATTCATGCAATCAAACAACGAGTCTCATGTATAAACTAACTATCAAATACTCTTCTCAATTCCAGTCCACGGTCCTGGAAAGGAGTTGTTTAAAGGATAAATAAGATTGCACAGACAACAATCAAACCTAATCCAAACAGTAGATCTATGTCAATCAAACAAATTGATCAGGCTTATAAAATCAAACATAGATCATATAAATAAAAACAAGAGTTTTGATATTATCCAAGGGATAGAAAAGTTACCAGAATATCACGAATTACATAAAAAGGCTTCCTTGATCAAACAAACTCCAAGGGAAATTAGTTCTCCATAATAAAAATAAAAATTGAAATAAAATCAAGAAGTTAAACTCTTCAAATTAGCTAAAGTCTGCTATGAAACTAGGCTTAAATAGTAGAAACAATATGAAAACCTAAAGATATAAAAATAAATAAAAGATAAAATAAAACCGAGTCGGCGCTCAAAGACATCGCCACCCGCGAGCGCGGGTCACAACCTGCGAGCGTGGGTCCAGTCATCTTCCCTCGGCCGCGGATCCTCGTCAAACCGCGAACGCAGCTCCCGACCCGCGAGCGCGGGTCCTGTGTTTTTCAAACCTCTCGAATCTTCTCTTCATAGCGGTTTCGGTTCCATGCCCGAGGGAGCGGGTCTTGAACTCTGTAAAATCTGCAATCTTTTATTCCTTGCAACCGCTGTAAAGCGGGTCTTTAGCTAAAACTTAGGATCTCTTTCTTCAAAAGCTTCATCTGTAGGCTTTTCAAATATTACAAATAAACACCCTAATCTAGCCTAAAGCACTCAGAAATCCTAAGAAAAATACATAATTATGTTGTACTAAAACCAGCGTATCAACTATCCTCATTTGTTATGCTTATGCCTAGATGTCTTTAAAGTTCACTTGTTTTTTCTCTTTTAGCCTTTAAATTTTGACTTGTGATCTAACATTGCACGCCAAGTGTTCGATGAAATATCCATGTAAATATGACTCCTAAATGTGGTATTCGGTTTTTAGGTTCGAATATGCTCTTATTCGATCGGTCTTGATTTTGTAGTGAAGAATGTGCTTATTGGCTTGATACTATCCTCATTATTTATGCTTATGCCTAGATGTCTTTAACGATCACATATTTTTTCTCCTTTTGCCTTTAAAATGACTTGTGATCAAACATTGCATGCCAATTTTTCAATGTAATGTCCATGTAAATGTGACTCCTAAGTGTGGCATTTGGTTTTTAGGTTCGAATATCCACTTATTGGCTTGATATTATCTTCATTATTTATGCTTATGCCTAGATGTCATTCAAGCTCAGTTGTTTTTTCTCATTTTACCTTTAAAAGTTGACTTGTGATCTAACATTGCACGCCAAGTGTTGGATGAAATGTCCATGTAAATGTCACTCCTAAATATGGCATTCGGTTTCAAGATTTTAATTCATTCTTTTTTTAGATACGTCTTGAGTTTGTAGTGCATAATGTGCTTATTGGTTTGATACTATCATCATTCTTTATGCTTATGCCTAGAAGTCTTTAAAGATCACTTGTTTTTTCTCTTTTATGCCTTTAAAATGACTTGTGATCTAACATTGCACGTCAAGTAATTCCTAAATGTGGCATTTGGTTTCTAGGTTCGAATTTATGCTTTTATTGGATCGGTCTTGAGTTTGTAGTGTAGACTTTTCTTATTGGTTTCTAGGTTCGAATATATGCCTAGACGTCTTTAAAGTTCACTTGTTATTTCTCCTTTTGCCTTTAAAATTTGACTTGTTATCTAACATTGCACGCCAAGTGTTCGATAAAATGTTCATGTAAATGTGACTCCTAAATGTAGCATTCGGTTTCAAGGTTTGAATTCATTCTTTTTTTAGATACGTCTTGAGTTTGTAGGGCATAATGTGCTTATTGGTTTGATATTATCATCATTCTTAATGCTTATGCCTAGATGTCTCTAAAGATCACTTGTTTTTTCTCCTTTTTTCCTTTAAAATGACTGGTGATCTAACATTGCATGCCTAGTGTTCGATGAAATGTCCATGTAAATGTAATGCCTATATGTAGCATTCGATTTCTAGGTTCGAATTTATGCTTTTATTGGATCGGTCTTGAGTTTGTAGTGTATACTTTTCTTATTGGCTCACTATCCTCATTCTTTATGCTTATACCTTGATGTCTTAAAAGTTCACTTGTTTTTTCTCCTTTTGCCTTTAAAATGACTTGTGATCTAACATTGCACGCCAAGTGTTCGATGAAATGTCCATGTAAAGGTCACACCTAAATGCGTCATTCGGTTTCTCGGTTCGAATTTATGCTTTTATTCGATATGTTTTGATTTTGTAATGCAGAATGTGCTTATTGGCTTGATACTATCCTCATTTTTTGTACTTGTGCCTAGATGTCTTTAAAGTTCACTTGTTTTTTCAACTTTTGCCTTCTAAATTTGACTTGTGATATAACATTGCACGCCAAGTGTTCGATTAAATGTCCATGTAAATGTAATTCCTAAATGTGGCATTCGATTTTTAGGTTCGAATATGCTCTTATTCGATGGGTCTTGATTCATTAGTGCAGAATGTGCTTATTGGCTTGATACTATCCTCATTCTTTATTCTTGTGCCTACAGGTCCTTAAAATTCACTTGTTTTTTCTCCTTTTGCCTTTAAAATTTGACTTGTGATTTAACATTGCACGCTAAGTGTTCGATGAAATGTCCCTGTAAATGTCACTCCTAAATGTGGCATTCGGTTTCAAAGTTTGAATTTATGCTTTTTTTAGATACGTCTTGAGTTTGTAGTGCATAATGTGCTTATTGACTTGATACTATCCTCATTCTTTATGCTTATTCCTAGATGTCCTTAAAGATCACTTGTTTTTTCTATTTTATGCCTTTAAAATGACTTGTGATCTAACATTGCACGTCAAGTGTTCGATGAAATGTCCATGTAAATGTAATTCCTAAATGTGGCATTCGGTTTCTAGGTTCGAATTTATGCTTTTATTGGATCGGTCATGAGTTTGTAGTGTAGACTTTTCATATTGGCTTGATACTATCCTCATTCTTTATGCTTATGCCTTGATGTCTTAAAAAGTTCACTTGTTTTTTCTCCTTTTGCCTTTAAAATGACTTGTGATCTAACATTGCACGCCAAGTGTTCGATGAAATGTCCATGTAAAGGTCACACCTAAATACGGGATTCGGTTTCTCGGTTCGAATTTATGCTTTTATTCGATATGTTTTGATTTTGTAATGCATAATGTGCTTATTGGCTTGATACTATCCTCATTTTTTGTACTTGTGCCTAGATGTCTTTAAAGTTCACTTGTTTTTTCAACTTTTGCCTTTAAAATTTGACTTGTGCTATAACATTGCACGCCAAGTGTTCGATCAAATGTCCATGTAAATGTAATTCCTAAATGTGGCATTCGATTTTTAGGTTCGAATATGCTCTTATTCGATGGGTATTGATTCAGTAGTGCAGAATGTGCTTATTGGCTTGATACTATCCTCATTCTTTATTCTTATGCCTACATATCCTTAAAGTTCACTTGTTTTTTCTCCTTTTGCCTTTAAAATTTGACTTGTGATCTAACATCGCACGCCAAGTGTTCAATGAAATGTCCATGTAAATGTCACTCCTAAATGTGGCATTCGGTTTCAAGGTTTGAATTTATGCTTTTTTTAGATACGTCTTGAGTTTGTAGTGCCTAATGTACTTATTGGCTTGATACTATCCTCATTCTTTATGCTTATGCCTAGATGTCCTTAAAGATCACTTGTTTTTTCTCTTTTATGCCTTTAAAATGACTTGTGATCTAACATTGCACGTCAAGTGTTCGATGAAATGTCCATGTAAATGTAATTCCTAAATGAGGCATTCGGTTTCTCGGTTCGAATTTATGCTTTTATTGGATCGTTCTTGAGTTTGTAGTGTAGACTTTTCTTATTGGCTTGATACTATCCTCATTCTTTTTTCTTATGCCTTGATGTCTTTAAAGTTCACTTGTTTTTTCTCCTTTTGCCTTTAAAATTACTTGTGATCTAACATTGCAAGCCAAGTGTTCGATGAAATGTCCATGTCCATGTAATACCTATATGTAGCATTCGGTTTCTACGTTCGAATTTATGCTTTTATTGGATCGGTCTTGAGTTTGTAGTGTATACGTTTCTTATTGGCTTGATACTATCCTCATTCTTGATGCTTATGCCTTGATGTCTTAAAAGTTCACTTGTTTTTTCTCCTTTTGCCTTTAAAATGACTTGTGATCTAACATTGCACGCCAAGTGTTCGATAAAATGTCCATGTAAAGGTCACACCTAAATGCGGCATTCGGTTTCTCGGTTCGAATTTATGCTTTTATTCGATACGTTTTGATTTTGTAATGCAGAATGTGCTTATTGGCTTGATACTATCCTCATTTTTTGTACTTGTGCCTAGATGTCTTTAAAGTCCACTTGTTTTTTTCAACTTTTGCCTTTAAAATTTGACTTGTGATATAACATTGCACGCCAATTGTTCGATCAAATGTCCATGTAAATGTAATTCCTCAATATGGCATTCGATTTTTAGGTTCGAATATGCTCTTATTCGATGGGTCTTGATTCAGTAGTGCAGAATGTGCTTATTGGCTTGATACTATCCTCATTCTTTATTCTTATGCCTACATGACCTTAAAGTTCACTTGTTTTTTCTCCTTTTGCCGTTAAAATTTGACTTGTGATCTAACATTGCACGCCAAGTGTTCGATGAAATGTCCATGTAAATGTCACTCCTAAATTTGGCATTGGGTTTAAAGGTTTGAATTTATGCTTTTTTTAGATACGTCTTGAGTTTGTAGTGCATAATGTGCTTATTGGCTTGATACTATCCTCATTCTTTATGCTTATGCCTAGATGTCCTTAAAGATCACTTGTTTTTTCTCTTTTATGCCTTTAAAATGACTTGTGATCTAACATTGCACGCCAAGTGTTCGATGAAATGTCCATGTAAAGGTCACACCTAAATGCGGGATTCGGTTTCTCGTTTCGAATTTATGCTTTTATTCAATACGTTTTGATTTGGTAATGCATAATATGCTTATTGGCTTGATAATATCCTCATTTTTTGTACTTGTGCCTAGATGTCTTTAAAGTCCACTTGTTTTTTCAACTTTTGCCTTTAAAATTTGACTTGTGATATAACATTGCACGCCAAGTGTTCGATCATATGTCCATGTAAATGTAATTCCTCAATATGGCATTCGATTTTTAGGTTCGAATATGCTCTTATTCGATGGGTCTTGATTCAGTAGTGCAGAATGTGCTTATTGGCTTGATACTATCCTCATTCTTTATTCTTATGCCTACATGTCCTTAAAGTTCACTTGTTTTTTCTCCTTTTGCCGTTAAAATTTGACTTGTGATCTAACATTGCACGCCAAGTGTTCGATGAAATGTCCATGTAAATGTCACTCCTAAATTTGGCATTGGGTTTAAAGGTTTGAATTTATGCTTTTTTTAGATACGTCTTGAGTTTGTAGTGCATAATGTGCTTATTGGCTTGATACTATCCTCATTCTTTATGCTTATGCCTAGATGTCCTTAAAGATCATTTGTTTTTTCTCTTTTATGCCTTTAAAATGACTTGTGAACTAACATTGCACGCCAAGTGTTCGATGAAATGTCCATGTAAAGGTCACACCTAAATGCGGGATTCGGTTTCTCGTTTCGAACTTATGCTTTTATTCAATACGTTTTGATTTGGTAATGCATAATATGCTTATTGGCTTGATACTATCCTCATTTTTTGTACTTGTGCCTAGATGTCTTTAAAGTCCACTTGTTTTTTCAGCTTTTGCCTTTAAAATTTGACTTGTGATATAACATTGCACGCCAAGTGTTCGATCAAATGTCCATGTAAATGTAATTCCTCAATGTGGCATTCGATTTTTAGGTTCGAATATGCTCTTATTCGATGGGTCTTGATTCAGTAGTGCAGAATGTGCTTATTGGCTTGATACTATCCTCACTCTTTATTCTTATGCCTACTTGTCCTTAAAGTTCACTTGTTTTTTCTCCTTTTGCCGTTAAAATTTGACTTGTGATCTAACATTGCACGCCAAGTGTTCGATTAAATGTCCATGTAAATGTCACTCCTAAATTTGGCATTGGGTTTAAAGGTTTGAATTTATGCTTTTTTAGATACGTCTTGAGTTTGTAGTGCATAATGTGCTTATTGGCTTGATACTATCCTCATTCTTTATGCTTATGCCTAGATGTCCTTAAAGATCATTTGTTTTTTCTCTTTTATGCCTTTAAAATGACTTGTGATCTATCATTGCACGCCAAGTGTTCGATGAAATGTCCATGTAAAGGTCACACCTAAATGCGGCATTCGGTTTCTCGGTTCGAATTTTGCTTTTATTCGATACGTTTTGATTTTGTAATGCAGAATGTGCTTATTGGCTTGATACTATCCTCATTTTTTGTACTTGTGCCTAGATGTCTTTAAAGTCCACTTGTTTTTTCTACTTTTGCCTTTAAAATTTGACTTGTGATATAACATTACACGCCAATTGTTCGATCAAATGTCCATGTAAATGTAATTCCTCAATGTGGCATTCGATTTTTAGGTTCGAATATGCTCTTATTCGATGGGTCTTGATTCAGTAGTGCAGAATGTGCTTATTGGCTTGATACTATCCTCATTCTTTATTCTTATGCCTACATGTCCTTAAAGTTCACTTGTTTTTTCTCCTTTTGCCGTTAAAATTTGACTTTTGATCTAACATTGCACGCCAAGTGTTCGATGAAATGTCCATTTAAATGTCACTCCTAAATTTGGCATTGGGTTTAAAGGTTTGAATTTATGCTTTTTTTAGATACGTCTTGAGTTTGTAGTGCATAATGTGCTTATTGGCTTGATACTATCCTCATTCTTTATGCTTATGCCTAGATGTCGTTAAAGATCACTTGTTTTTTTCTCTTTTATGCCTTTAAAATGACTTGTGATCTAACATTGCACGCCAAGTGTTCGATGAAATGTCCATGTAAAGGTCACACCTAAATGCGGGATTCGGTTTCTCGGTTCGAATTTATGCTTTTATTCCATACGTTTTGATTTTGTAATGCATAATATGCTTATTGGCTTGATACTATCCTCATTTTTTGTACTTGTGCCTAGATGTCTTTAAAGTTCACTTGTTTTTTCAACTTTTGCTTTTAAAATTTGACTTGTGATATAACATTGCACGCCAAGTGTTCGATCAAATGTCCATGTAAATGTAATTCCTAAATGTGGCATTCGAGTTTTAGTTTCGAATATGCTGTTATTCGATGGGTCTTGATTCAGTAGTGCAGAATGTGCTTATTGGCTTGATACTATCCTCATTCTTTATTCTTATGCCTACAGGTCCTTAAAGTGCACTTGTTTTTTCTCCTTTTGCCTTTAAAATTTGACTTGTGATCTAACATTGCACGTCAAGTGTTCGATGAAATGTCCATGTAAATGTAATTCCTAAATGAGGCATTCGGTTTCTAGGTTCGAATTTATGCTTTTATTGGATCGTTCTTGAGTTTGTAGTGTAGACTTTTCTTATTGGCTTGATACTATCCTCATTCTTTTTTCTTATGCCTTGATGTCTTTAAAGTTCACTTGTTTTTTTCTCCTTTTGCCTTTAAAATTACTTGTGATCTAACATTGCAAGCCAAGTGTTCGATGAAATGTCCATGTAAATGTAATACCTATATGTGGCATTCGGTTTCTAGGTTCGAATTTATGCTTTTATTGGATCGCTCTTGAGTTTGTAGTGTATACTTTTCTTATTGGCTTGATACTATCCTCATTCTTTATGCTTATGCCTTGATGTCTTAAAAGTTCACTTGTTTTTTCTCCTTTTGCCTTTAAAATGACTTGTGATCTAACATTGCACGCCAAGTGTTCGATGAAATGTCCATGTAAAGGTCACACCTAAATGCGACATTCGGTTTCTCAGTTCGAATTTATGCTTTTATTCGATACGTTTTGATTTTGTAATGCAGAATGTGCTTATTGGCTTGATACTATCCTCATTTTTTGTACTTGTGCCTAGATGTCTTTAAAGTCCACTTGTTTTTTCAACTTTTGCCTTTAAAATTTGACTTGTGATACAACATTGCACCCCAATTGTTCGATCAAATGTCCATGTAAATGTAATTCCTAAATGTGGCATTCGATTTTTAGGTTCGAATATGCTCTTATTCGATGGGTCTTGATTCAGTAGTGCAGAATGTGCTTATTGGCTTGATACTATCCTCATTCTTTATTCTTATGCCTACATGTCCTTAAATTTCACTTGTTTTTTCTCCTTTTGCCGATAAAATTTGACTTGTGATCTAACATTGCACGCCAAGTGTTCGATGAAATGTCCATGTAAATGTCACTCCTAAATTTGGCATTGGGTTTAAAGGTTTGAATTTATGCTTTTTTTAGATACGTCTTGAGTTTGTAGTGCATAATGTGCTTATTGGCTTGATACTATCCTCATTCTTTATGCTTATGCCTAGATTTCCTTAAATATCACTTGTTTTTTCTCTTTTATGCCTTTAAAATGACTTGTGATCTAACATTGCACGCCAAGTGTTCGATGAAATGTCCATGTAAAGGTCACACCTAAATGCGGGATTCGGTTTCTCGGTTCGAATTTATGTTTTTATTCAATACGTTTTGATTTTGTAATGCATAATATGCTTATTGGCTTGATACTATCCTCATTTTTTGTACTTGTGCCTAGATGTCTTTAAAGTTCACTTGTTTTTTCAACTTTTGCCTTTAAAATTTGACTTGTGATATAACATTGCACGCCAAGTGTTCGATCAAATGTCCATGTAAATGTAATTCCTAAATGTGGCATTCGATTTTTAGGTTCGAATATGCTTATTCGATGGGTCTTGATTCAGTAGTGCAGAATGTGCTTATTGGCTTGATACTATCCTCATTCTTTATTCTTATGCCTACATGTCCTTAAAGTTCACTTGTTTTCTCTCCTTTTGCCGTTAAAATTTGACTTGTGATCTAACATTGCACGCCAAGTGTTCGATGAAATGTCCATGTAAATGTCACTCCTAAATGTGGCATTGGGTTTAAAGGTTTGAATTTATGCTTTTTTTAGATACGTCTTGAGTTTGTAGTGCATAATGTGCTTATTGGCTTGATACTATCCTCATTCTTTATGCTTATGCCTAGATGTCCTTAAAGATCACTTGTTTTTTCTCTTTTATGCCTTTAAAATGACTTGTGATCTAACATTGCACGTCAAGTGTTCGATGAAATGTCCATGTAAATGTAATTCCTAAATGTGGCATTCAGTTTCTAGGTTCGAATATGCACTTATTCAATCGATCTTGATTTTGTAGTGCACAATTTGCTTATTGGATTGATACTATCCTTATTCTTTATGCTTATGCCTATATGTCATTCAAGTTCACTTGTTTTTTATCCTTTTTCCTTCAAAATTTCACTTCTGATATAACATTGCACGCTAAGTGTTCGATCAAATGTCCATGTAAATATCACTCCTAAATGTCGCATTCGGTTTCAAGGTTTGAATTTATTCTTTTTAACATACGTCTTGAGTGTGCAGAGCATAATGTGCTTATTGGCTTGATACTATCCTCATTCTTTATGCTTATGCCTAGATGTCTTTAATGATCACTTGTTTTTTCTCCTTTATTCCTTTATTATGACTTGTGGTTTAACATTGCACGCCAAGTGTTCGCTGAAATGTCCATGTAAATGTAATTCCTAAATGTGGCATTCGATTTTTAGGTTCGAATATGCTCTTATTCGATCGGTCTTGATTTTGTAGTACATAATGTGCTTATTGGCTTGATACTATCCTCATTCTTTATGCTTGTGCCTAGATGTCTTTAAAGTTCACTTGTTTTTTCAACTTTTGCCTTTAAAATTTGACTTGTGATATAACATTGCACGCCAAGTGTTCGATGAAATGTCTATGTAAATATGACTCCTAAATGTGGTATTCGGTTTTTAGGTTCGTATTTATGCTTTTATTCGATCGGTCTTGATATTGTAGTGCAAAATGTGCTTATTGGCTTGATACTATCCTCATTCTTTATGCTTATACCTAGATGTCTTTAAAGATTACTTGTTTTTTCTCCTTTATGCCTTTACAATGACTTGTGATCTAACATTGCAAGTTAAGTGTTCGATGATATGACCATGTAAATGTAATTCTTAAATTTGGCATTCACTTTCTAGGTTCGAATTTATGCTTTTATTGGATCGTTTTTCAGTTTGTTGTGTAGACTGTTCTTATTGGCTTGATACTATCCGCATTCTTTATGCTCATGCCTTGATGTCTTTAAATTTCACTTGTTTTTTCTCCTTTTGCCTTTAAAATGACTTGTGATCTAAGATTGCACAACAAGTGTTCGATGAAATGTCCATGTAAATGTCACACCTAAATGTGGAATTCGGTTTCTATGTTCGAATTTATGCTTTTTTTCGATACGTCTTGATTTTGTAATGCAGAATTTGCTTATTGGCTTGATAATATCCTCAATTTTTATTCTTATGCATAGATGTCTTTAAATTTTACTTGTTTTTTGTCCTTTTACCTATAAAATTTGACTTGTAATCTAACATTGCACGCCAAGTGTTCGATTAAATGTCCATGTAAATGTGACTCCTAAATGTGGTATTCGGTTTTTAGGTTCGAATATGCTATTATTTGATTGGTCTTGATTTTGTAGTGCAGAATGTGCTTGTTTGCTTGATACTATCCTCATTTTGTTTGCTTATTCCGAGATACCTTTAAAGATCACATGTTTTTTCGCATTTTGCCTTTAAAATAAATTGTGATCTAACATTGCAAGCCAAGTGTTCAATGAAATGTCCATGAAAATGTGACTCCTAAGTGTGGCATTCGGTTTTTAGGTTCGAATATGCACTTATTCGATCGATCTTGATTTTGTAGTGCACGATGTGCTTATTGGCTTGATACTATCCTCATTATTTATGCTTATGCTCAGATGTCATTCAAGTTCACTTGTTTTTTCTCCTTGTGCCTTTAAAATGACTTGTGATCTAACATTGCACGCCAAGTGTTTGATGAAATGTCCATGTAAATGTTACTCCTAAATGTGGCATTCGGTTTCAAGGTTTGAATTTATTCTTTTTTTAGATATGTCATGAGTTTGTAGTGCATAATGTGCTTATTGGCTTGATACTATCATGATTCTTTATGCTTATGCCTAGATGTCTTTAAAGATCACTTGTTTTTTCTCCTTTATTCCCTTAAAATGACTTGTGATCTAACATTGCACGCCAATCGTTCGATGAAATATACATATAAATTTAATTCCTAAATGTAGCATTCAGTTTCTAGGTTCGAATTTGTGCTTTTATTGGATCGGTCTTGAGTTTTTAGTGTAGATTGTTCTAATTGGATTGATTATATCCTCATTCTTTATGATTATGCCTTGATGTCTTTAAAATTCACTTGTTTTCTCTCCTTTTGCCTTTAAAAAGTGATCTAACAGTGCACACCAAGTGTTCGATGAAATGTCCATGCAAATGTCACACCTAAATGTGGCATTCGGTTTCTAGGTTCAAATTTAGGCTATCATTCGATACGTCTTGATTTTGTAATGCAGAATGTGCTTATTGGCTTGATACTATCCTCATTGTTTATCCATATGCCTAGATGTCTTTAAAGTTCACTTTTTTTCCCCTTTTGCCTTTAAAATTTGACTTGTGATCAAACATTGCACGCCAAGTTTTCAGTGAAATGTCCATGTAATTGTGACTCCTAAATGTGGTATTCGGTTTTTTGGTTCGAATATGCTCTTATTCGATCGGTCTTCATTTTGTAGTGCAGAATGTGCTTGTTGGCTTGATACTATTCTCATTCTTTATGCTTATGCTTAGATGTATTTAAAGTTCACTTGTTTTTTCTCCTTTTGACTTTAAAATTTGACTTGTGGTTTAACATTGCACGCCAAGTGTTCGCTGAAATGTCCATGTAAATGTAATTCCTAAATGTGGCATTCGATTTTTAGGTTCGAATATGCTCTTATTCGATCGGTCTTGATTTTGTAGTACAAAATGTGCTTATTGGCTTGATACTATCCTCATTTTTTATGCTTGTGCCTAGATGTCTTTAAAGTTCACTTGTTTTTTCAACTTTTGCCTTTAAAATTTGACTTGTGATTTAACATTGCAAGCCAAGTGTTCGATGAAATGTCTATGTAAATATGACTCCTAAATGTGGTATTCGGTTTTTAGGTTCGTATTTATGCTTTTATTCGATCGGTCTTGATATTGTAGTGCAACATGTGCTTATTGGCTTGATACTATCCTCATTCTTTATGCTTATACCTAGATGTCTTTAAAGATTACTTGTTCTTTCTCCTTTATGCCTTTACAATGACTTGTGATCTAACATTGCAAGTTAAGTGTTCGATGATATGACCATGTAAATGTAATTCTTAAATTTGGCATTCACTTTCTAGGTTCGAATTTATGCTTTTATTGGATCGTTTTTCAGTTTGTTGTGTAGACTGTTCTTATTGGCTTGATACTATCCTCATTCTTTATGCTCATGCCTTGATGTCTTTAAATTTCACTTGTTTTTTCTCCTTTTGCCTTTAAAATGACTTGTGATCTAAGATTGCACAACAAGTGTTTGATGAAATGTCCATGTAAATGTCACACCTAAATGTGGAATTCGGTTTCTATGTTCGAATTTATGCTTTTTTTTCGATACGTCTTGATTTTGTAATGCAGAATTTGCTTATTGGCTTGATACTATCCTCAATTTTTATTCTTATGCCTAGATGTCTTTAAATTTTACTTGTTTTTTGTCCTTTTACCTATAAAATTTGACTTGTAATCTAACATTGCACGCCAAGTGTTCGATTAAATGTCCATGTAAATGTGACTCCTAAATGTGGTATTCGGTTTTTAGGTTCGAATATGCTATTATTCGATTGGTCTTGATTTTGTAGTGCAGAATGTGCTTGTTTGCTTGATACTATCCTCATTTTGTTTGCTTATTCCGAGATACCTTTAAAGATCACATGTTTTTTCGCATTTTGCCTTTAAAATAAATTGTGATCTAACATTGCAAGCCAAGTGTTCAATGAAATGTCCATGCAAATGTGACTCCTAAGTGTGGCATTCGGTTTTTAGGTTCGAATATGCACTTATTCGATCGATCTTGATTTTGTAGTGCACGATGTGCTTATTGGCTTGATACTATCCTTATTATTTATGCTTATGCTCAGATGTCATTCAAGTTCACTTGTTTTTTCTCCTTGTGCCTTTAAAATGACTTGTGATCTAACATTGCACGCCAAGTGTTTGATGAAATGTCCATGTAAATGTTACTCCTAAATGTGGCATTCGGTTTCAAGGTTTGAATTTATTCTTTTTTTAGATATGTCATGAGTTTGTAGTGCATAATGTGCTTATTGGCTTGATACTATCATGATTCTTTATGCTTATGCCTAGATGTCTTTAAAGATCACTTGTTTTTTCTCCTTTATTCCCTTAAAATGACTTGTGATCTAACATTGCACGCCAATCGTTCGATGAAATATACATATAAATTTAATTCCTAAATGTAGCATTCAGTTTCTAGGTTCGAATTTGTGCTTTTAATGAATCGGTCTTGAGTTTTTAGTGTAGATTGTTCTTATTGGATTGATTATATCCTCATTCTTTATGATTATGCCTTGATGTCTTTAAAATTCACTTGTTTTCTCTCCTTTTGCCTTTAAAACGTGATCTAACAGTGCACACATAGTGTTCGATGAAATGTCCATGCAAATGTCACACCTAAATGTGGCATTCGGTTTCTAGGTTCAAATTTAGGCTATCATTCGATACGTCTTGATTTTGTAATGCAGAATGTGCTTATTGGCTTGATACTATCCTCATTGTTTATCCATATGCCTAGATGTCTTTAAAGTTCACTTTTTTTTCCCCTTTTGCCTTTAAAATTTGACTTGTGATCAAACATTGCACGCCAAGTTTTCATTGAAATGTCCATGTAATTGTGACTCCTAAATGTGGTATTCGGTTTTTTGGTTCGAATATGCTCTTATTCGATCGGTCTTCATTTTGTAGTGCAGAATGTGCTTGTTGGCTTGATACTATTCTCATTCTTTATGCTTATGCTTAGATGTATTTAAAGTTCACTTGTTTTTTCTCCTTTTGCCTTTAAAATTTGACTTGTGGTTTAACATTGCACGCCAAGTGTTCGCTGAAATGTCCATGTAAATGTAATTCCTAAATGTGGCATTCGATTTTTAGGTTCGAATATGCTCTTATTCGATCGGTCTTGATTTTGTAGTACAAAATGTGCTTATTGGCTTGATACTATCCTCATTTTTTATGCTTGTGCCTAGATGTCTTTAAAGTTCACTTGTTTTTTCAACTTTTGCCTTTAAAATTTGACTTGTGATTTAACATTGCACGCCAAGTGTTCGATGAAATGTCTATGTAAATATGACTCCTAAATGTGGTATTCGGTTCTTAGGTTCGTATTTATGCTTTTATTCGATCGGTCTTGATATTGTAGTGCAACATGTGCTTTTTGGCTTGATACTATCCTCATTCTTTATGCTTATACCTAGATGTCTTTAAAGATTACTTGTTTTTTCTCCTTTATGCCTTTACAATGACTTGTGATCTAACATTGCAAGTTAAGTGTTCGATGATATGACCATGTAAATGTAATTCTTAAATTTGGCATTCACTTTCTAGGTTCGAATTTATGCTTTTATTGGATCGTTTTTCAGTTTGTTGTGTAGATTGTTCTTATTGGCTTGATACTATCCTCATTCTTTATGCTCATGCCTTGATGTCTTTAAATTTCACTTGTTTTTTCTCCTTTTGCCTTTAAAATGACTTGTGATCTAAGATTGCACAACAAGTGTTTGATGAAATGTCCATGTAAATGTCACACCTAAATGTGGAATTCGGTTTCTATGTTCGAATTTATGCTTTTTTTTCGATCTGTCTTGATTTTGTAATGCAGAATTTGCTTATTGGCTTGATACTATCCTCAATTTTTATTCTTATGCCTAGATGTCTTTAAATTTTACTTGGTTTTTGTCCTTTTACCTATAAAATTTGACTTGTAATCTAACATTGCACGCCAAGTGTTCGATTAAATGTCCATGTAAATGTGACTACTAAATGTGGTATTCGGTTTTTAGGTTCGAATATGCTATCTTTCGATTGGTCTTGATTTTGTAGTGCAGAATGTGCTTGTTTGCTTGATACTATCCTCATTTTGTTTGCTTATCTCGAGATACCTTTAAAGATCACATGTATTTTCTCATTTTGCCTTTAAAATAAATTGTGATCTAACATTGCATGCCATGTGTTCAATGAAATGACCATGCAAATGTGACTCCTAAGTGTGGCATTCGGTTTTTAGGTTCGAATATGCACTTATTCGATCGATCTTGATTTTGTAGTGCACGATGTGCTTATTGGCTTGATACTATCCTCATTATTTATGCTTATGCTCAGATGTCATTCAAGTTCACTTGTTTTTTCGCCTTTTGCCTTTAAAATGACTTGTGATCTAACATTGCATGCCAAGTGTTTGATGAAATGTCCATGTAAATGTCACTCCTAAATGTGGCATTCGGTTTCAAGGTTTGAATTTATTCTTTTTTTAGATATGTCATGAGTTTGTAGTGCATAATGTGCTTTTTGGCTTGATACTATCATTATTCTTTATGCTTATGCCTAGATGTCTTTAAAGATCACTTGTTTCTTCTCCTTTATTCCCTTAAATTGACTTGTGATCTAACATTGCACGACAATCGTTCGATGAAATATAAATATAAATTTAATTCCTAAATGTAGCATTCAGTTTCTAGGTTCGAATTTGTGCTTTTATTGGATCGGTCTTGAGTTTTTAGTGTAGATTGTTCTTATGGGATTGATTCTATCCTCATTCTTTATGATTATGCCTTGATGTCTTTAAAATTCACTTGTTTTCTCTCCTTTTACCTTTAAAATGTGATCTAAAAGTGCACGCCAAGTGTTCGATGAAATGTCCATGCAAATGTCACCCCTAAATGTGACATTCGGTTTCTAGGTTCAAATTTATGCTATCATTCGATATGTCTTGATTTTGTAATGCAGAATGTGCTTATTGGCTTGATACTATCCTCATTGTTTATCCATATGCCTAGATGTCTTTAAAGTTCACTTTTTCCCCTTTTGCCTTTAAAATTTGACTTGTGATCAAACATTGCACGCCAAGTTTTCAGTGAAATGTGCATGTAATTATGACTCGTAAATGTGGTATTAGGTTTTTTGGTTCGAATATGCTCTTATTCGATCGGTCTTCATTTTGTAGTGCAGAATGTGCTTGTTGGCTTGATACTATTCTCATTCTTTATGCTTATGCTTAGATGTATTTAAAGTTCACTTGTTTTTTTCTCCTTTTGCCTTTAAAATTTGACTTGTGGTTTAACATTGCACGCCAAGTGTTCGCTGAAATGTCCATGTAAATGTAATTCCTAAATGTGGCATTCGATTTTTAGGTTCGAATATGCTCTTATTCGATCGGTCTTGATTTTGTAGTACAAAATGTGCTTATTGGCTTGATACTATCCTCATTTTTTATGCTTGTGCCTAGATGTCTTTAAAGTTCACTTGTTTTTTCAACTTTTGCCTTTAAAATTTGACTTGTGATTTAACATTGCACGCCAAGTGTTCGATGAAATGTCTATGTAAATATGACTCCTAAATGTGGTATTCGGTTCTTAGGTTCGTATTTATGCTTTTATTCGATCGGTCTTGATATTGTAGTGCAACATGTGCTTATTGGCTTGATACTATCCTCATTCTTTATGCTTATACCTAGATGTCTTTAAAGATTACTTGTTTTTTCTCCTTTATGCCTTTACAATGACTTGTGATCTAACATTGCAAGTTAAGTGTTCGATGATATGACCATGTAAATGTAATTCTTAAATTTGGCATTCACTTTCTAGGTTCGAATTTATGCTTTTATTGGATCGTTTTTCAGTTTGTTGTGTAGATTGTTCTTATTGGCTTGATACTATCCTCATTCTTTATGCTCATGCCTTGATGTCTTTAAATTTCACTTGTTTTTTCTCCTTTTGCCTTTAAAATGACTTGTGATCTAAGATTGCACAAGTGTTTGATGAAATGTCCATGTAAATGTCACACCTAAATGTGGAATTCGGTTTCTATGTTCGAATTTATGCTTTTTTTTGATACGTCTTGATTTTGTAATGCAGAATTTGCTTATTGGCTTGATACTATCCTCAATTTTTATTCTTATGCCTAGATGTCTTTAAATTTTACTTGGTTTTTGTCCTTTTACCTATAAAATTTGACTTGTAATCTAACATTGCACGCCAAGTGTTCGATTAAATGTCCATGTAAATGTGACTACTAAATGTGGTATTCGGTTTTTAGGTTCGAATATGCTATCTTTCGATTGGTCTTGATTTTGTAGTGCAGAATGTGCTTGTTTGCTTGATACTATCCTCATTTTGTTTGCTTATCCCGAGATACCTTTAAAGATCACATGTTTTTTCTCATTTTGCCTTTAAAATAAATTGTGATCTAACATTGCATGCCATGTGTTCAATGAAATGACCATGCAAATGTGACTCCTAAGTGTGGCATTCGGTTTTTAGGTTCGAATATGCACTTATTCGATCGATCTTGATTTTGTAGTGGACGATGTGCTTATTGGCTTGATACTATCCTCATTATTTATGCTTATGCTCAGATGTCATTCAAGTTCACTTGTTTTTTCTCCTTTTGCCTTTAAAATGACTTGTGATCTAACATTGCATGCCAAGTGTTTGATGAAATGTCCATGTAAATGTCACTCCTAAATGTGGCATTCGGTTTCAAGGTTTGAATTTATTCTTTTTTTAGATATGTCATGAGTTTGTAGTGCATAATGTGCTTTTTGGCTTGATACTATCATTATTCTTTATGCTTATGCCTAGATGTCTTTAAAGATCACTTGTTTTTTCTCCTTTATTCCCTTAAATTGACTTGTGATCTAACATTGCACGCCAATCGTTCGATGAAATATAAATATAAATTTAATTCCTAAATGTAGCATTCAGTTTCTAGGTTCGAATTTGTGCTTTTATTGGATCGGTCTTGAGTTTTTAGTGTAGATTGTTCTTATGGGATTGATTCTATCCTCATTCTTTATGATTATGCCTTGATGTCTTTAAAATTCACTTGTTTTCTCTCCTTTTACCTTTAAAATGTGATCTAAAAGTGCACGCCAAGTGTTCGATGAAATGTCCATGCAAATGTCACCCCTAAATGTGACATTCGGTTTCTAGGTTCAAATTTATGCTATCATTCGATACGTCTTGATTTTGTAATGCAGAATGTGCTTATTGGCTTGATACTATCCTCATTGTTTATCCATATGCCTAGATGTCTTTAAAGTTCACTTTTTTCCCCTTTTGCCTTTAAAATTTGACTTGTGATCAAACATTGCACGCCAAGTTTTCAGTGAAATGTCCATGTAATTATGACTCGTAAATGTGGTATTCGGTTTTTTGGTTCGAATATGCTCTTATTCGATCGGTCTTCATTTTGTAGTGAAGAATGTGCTTGTTGGCTTGATACTATTCTCATTCTTTATGCTTATGCTTAGATGTATTTAAAGTTCACTTGCTTTTTCTCCTTTTGCCTTTAAAATTTGACTTGTGGTTTAACATTGCACGCCAAGTGTTCGCTGAAATGTCCATGTAAATGTAATTCCTAAATGTTGCTTTCGATTTTTAGGTTCGAATATGCTCTTATTCGATCGGTCGTGATTTTTTACTACAAAATGTGCTTATTGGCTTGATACTATCCTCATTTTTTATGTTTGTGCCTAGATGTCTTTAAAGTTCACTTGTTTTTTCAAC
Source organism: Fallopia convolvulus (assembly GCA_964016875.1). Lineage (NCBI taxonomy): Eukaryota > Viridiplantae > Streptophyta > Magnoliopsida > Caryophyllales > Polygonaceae > Fallopia > Fallopia convolvulus. The sequence continues at coordinate 33,884,504 of OZ024724.1, read as the reverse complement.
TTTTGCCTTTAAAATTTGACTTGTGATCTAACATTGCACGCCAAGTGTTCGATGAAATGTCTATGTAAATATGACTCCTAAATGTGGTATTCGGTTCTTAGGTTCGTATTTATGCTTTTATTCGATCGGTCTTGATATTGTAGTGCAAAATGTGCTTATTGGCTTGATACTATCCTCATTCTTTATGCTTATACCTAGATGTCTTTTTAGATTACTTGTTTTTTCTCCTTTATGCCATTACAATGACTTGTGATCTAACATTGCAAGTTAAGTGTTCGATGATATGACCATGTAAATGTAATTCGTAAATTTGGCATTCACTTTCTAGGTTCGAATTTATGCTTTTATTGGATCGTTTTTCAGTTTGTTGTGTAGACTGTTCATATTTGCTTGATACTATCCTCATTCTTTATGCTCATGCCTTGATGTCTTTAAATTTCACTTGTTTTTTCTCCTTTTGCCTTTAAAATGACTTGTGATCTAAGATTGCACAACAAGTGTTCGATGAAATGTCCATGTAAATGTCACACCTAAATGTGGAATTCGGTTTCTATGTTCGAATTTATGCTTTTTTTTTCGATACGTCTTGATTTTGTAATGCAGAATTTGCTTATTGGCTTGATACTATCCTCAATTTTTATTCTTATGCCTAGATGTCTTTAAAGTTCACTTGTTTTTTCTCCTTTTACCTTTAAAATTTGACTTGTGATCTAACATTGCACGCGAAGTGTTTGATGAAAAGTCCATGTAAATGTCACTCCTAAATGTCGCATTCGGTTTCAAGGTTTGAATTTATACTTTTTAAAGATACGTCTTGAGTTTGTAGTGCATAATGTGCTTATTGGCTTGATTATATCCTCATTCTTTATGCTTATGCCTAGATGTTTTTAAAGATCACTTGTTTTGTCTCCTTTACGCCTTTAAAATGACTTGTGATCTAACATGGCACGGCAAGTGTTCGATGAAATATCCATGTAAATGTCCCTCCTAACTATGGCATTCCGTTTCTAGGTTCGAATTTATGCTTTTATCCGATCGGTCTTGATTTTGTGGTAAAGAATGTGCTTATTAGCTTGATACTATCCTCATTCTTTATCTTATTCCGAGATATCTTTAAAGTTCACTTGTTTTTTCTCCTTTTGCCTTTAAAATGACTTGTGATCTAACATTGCACTACAAGTGTTCGATGACATGTTCAAGTAGATGTCACTCTTAAATGTGGCATTCAGTTTCTAGGTTTGAATTTATGCTTTTATTGGATCGTTCTTGATTTTGTAGTGCAGAATGTGCTTATTGGCTTGATGCTATCCTCATTCTTTACGCTTATGCCTAGATGTGTTTAAAGTTCACTTGTTTTTTCTCCTTTTGCCTTTAAAATTTGACTTGTTATCTTTAAAGTTCACAAGTGTTCGGTAAAATGTCCATGTAAATGTGGTATTCAGTTTTTAGGTTCGAATATGCTCTTATTCGATCGGTCTTGATTTTGTAGTGTAGAATGTGTATGTTGGCTTGATACTATCCTCATTTTGTATGCTTATGCCAGATGTCTTTAAAGATCACATGTTTTTTCTTCTTTTGCCTTTAAAATAAATTGTGATCTAACATTTCAAGTAGAGTATTCAATGAAATGTCCATGTAAATGTGACTCCTAAGTGTGGCATTCTGTTTTTAGGTTCAATTATGCACTTATTCGATCGATCTTGATTTTGTAATGCACAATGTGCTTATTGGCTTGATACTATCCTCATTCTTTATTCTTATGCCTATATGTCATTCAAGTTCACTTGTTTCTTCTCCTTTTGCCTTTAAAATGACCTGTGATCTAATATTTCACGCCAAGTGTTCGATGAAAAGTCCATGTAAATGTAACTCCTAAATGTGGCATTTGGTTTCTAGGTTTGAAGTTATGATTTTATTCATTCGGTCTTCATATTGTAGTGCAGTATGTGCTTATTGGCTTGATACTATCCTCAATCATTATCCGTATGCCTACATTTCCTTAAAGTTCACTTGTTTTTTTCTCCTTTTGGGTTTAAAATGACTTGTGATCTAACATTGCACGCCAAGTGTTCGATGAAAAGTCCATGTAAATGTAACTCCTAAATGTGGCATTTGGTTTCTAGGTTTGAAGTTATGATTTTATTCATTCGGTCTTCATATTGTAGTGTAGTATGTGCTTATTGGCTTGATATTATCCTCAATCATTATTCGTATGCCTACATTTCCTTAATGTTCACTTGTTTTTTTCTCCTTTTGGGTTTAAAATGACTTGTGATCTAAGATTGCACGCCAAGTGTTCGATGAAATGTCCATGTAAATGTCACTCCTAAATGTGGCATTCGTTTTCTATGTTCGAATTTAAGCTTTTATTCGATACGTCTTGATTTTGTAATGCAGAATTTGCTTATTGGCTTGATACTATCCCCATTCTTTATGCTTATGCCTTGAAGTCTTTAAAGTTCACTTGTTTTTTTATCCTTTTGCCTTTAAAATGACTTGTGATCTAACATTGCACGCCAAGTGTTCGATGAAATGTCCATGTAAATGTAACTCCTAAATGTGGCATTCGGTTTCAAGGTTTGAATTTATTCTTTTTTTAGATACGTCTTGAGTTTGTAGTGCAAAATGTGCTTATTGGCTTGATACTATCCACCTTCTTTATGCTTATGCCTAGCTGTCTTTAAAGATCACTTGTTGTGTAGGTTGTTCTTATTGGCTTGATACTATCCTCATTCTTTATGATTATGCCTTGAAGTCTTTAAAGTTCACTTGTTTTTTATCCTTTTGCCTTTAAAATGACTTGGGATCTAACATTGCACGCCAAGTGTTCCATGAAATGTCCATGCAAATATCACACCTAAATGTGGCTCTCGGTTTCTAGGTTCGAATTTAAGCTTTTATTCGATACGTCTTGATTTTGTAATGCAGAATGTGCTTATTGGCTTGATACTATCCTCATTCTTTAATCGTATGCCTATAGGTCCTTAAAGTTCACTTTATTTTTCTCCTTTTGCCTTTAAAATTTGACTTTTTATCTAACATTGCTCGTCAAGTGTTCGATGAAATGTCCATGTAAATGTCACTCCTAAATGTGGCATTCGGTTTCAAGGTTTGAATATATGCTTTTTTTAGATAAGTCTTGAGCTTGTAGTGCATAATGTGCTTATTTGCTTGATACTATCCTCATTCTTTATGCTTATGCCGAGATATCTTTAAAGTTCACTTGTTTTTTCTCCTTTTGCCTCTAAAATAATTTGTGATCTAAAATTGCAAGCCAAGTGTTCAATAAAATGTCCATGTAAATGTGACTCATAAGTGTGGCATTTGATTTTTTTGGTTCGAATATGGACTTATTCGATAGATCTTGATTTTGTAGTGCACAATATGGTTATTGGCTTGATACTATCCTCATTCTTTATGCTTATGCCTAGATGTCATTCAAGTTCACTTGTTTTTTCTCCTTTTGTCTTTAAAATGACTTGTGATCTAACATTGCACGCCAAGTGTTCGATGAAATGTCCATGTAAATGTCACTCCTAAATGTGGCATTCGGTTTTAAGGTTTGAATTTATTCTTTTTGTAGATATGTCTTGAGTTTGTAGTGCATAATGTGCTTATTGGCTTGATACTATCATCATTCTTTATGCGTATGCCTAGATATCTTTAAAGATCACTTGTTTTTTCTCCTTTATTCCCTTAAAATGACTTGTGATCTAACATTGCACGCCAACTGTACGATAAAATGTCCATGTAAATGTAATTTCTAAATGTAGCATTCGGTTTCTAGGTTCGAATTTTTACTTTTATTGGATCGGTCTTGAGTTTGTAGTGTAGATTGTTCTTATTGGATTGATACTATCCTCATACATTTTGATCTAACATTGCACGCCAAGTGTTCGATGAAATGTCCATGTAAATGTCACACCTAAATGTGGCATTCAGTTTCTCGGTTCGAATTTATGCCTTTATTCGATACGTCTTGATTTTGTAATGCAGAATGTGCTTATTGGCTTGATATTATTCTCATTTTTTATGCTTATGCCTAGATGTCTTTAAAGTTCACTTGTTTTTTTCTCCTGTTGTCTTTAAAATTTCACTTGTGATCTGACATTGCACGCCAAGTGTTCGATGAAATGTCTATGTAAATATGACTCCTAAATGTGGTATTCGGTTTTTAGGTTCGAATATGCTCTTATTCTATTGGTCTTGATTTTGTAGTGTAGAATGTGCTTGTTGGCTTAACACTATCCGGATTCTTTATGCTCATGGCTAGATGTCTTCAAAGATCACATGTTTTTTCTCCTTTTGCCTTGAAAATTACTTGTGATCTAACATTGCAAGCCAAGTGTTGAATGAAATGTCCATGTAAATGTGACTCCTAAGTGTGGCATTCGGTTTTTAGCTTCGAATATGCACTTATTCTATCGATCATGATTTTGTAGTGCACAATGTTCTTATTGGCTTAATACAGTCCTCATTCTTTATGCTTATGCCTAGTTGTCGTTCAAGTTCACTTGTTTTTTCTCCTTTCGTACAACCAAACGGTTTTCATACGCGGATTATTCCTCCTGCCCAACCCTCAGCCGATTGTTTTTGTGCTCTTTACGAATAAAGCATTTAGACTTTATACCGTTTATAGCGAGATCTCACTCGGAGATCATACACGTCGAGCTTTGGCAAACGAGATAGTTCTCGAGCCAAAGATGATTTTCGACCCTTAATTTCGTATCATGTGTCTCCTATATATAGTGTTTTGTTATTTGATTATATTCGGTGTAGTTCGATGTGGGATGAAGCTTTCTTTGAGAATTGCCCATAAGTTTGCTTAGCCTATAAGGCTATCTCATGTCAAATTCTAATTGGACCATCCATATTGAATTTAATATATGCAAGCCACTTTGTTTGACTCAATTGAAATGGGTGTGCCCCACCTTACTTTAACACCTTGGTGTCATAATGCCACGATGTTTATATTGGATGAACTCATGCACGCAATTCCTCCTTGTAACGTGATTGGACTAAATATCAACGTGTCTCGAACGAGGTTGATTTTGCCAACCTCGCAGAGTCATACACATGAAGATATATAATGGAGTTTGCATGGGGGCATTTTATGCGTATGTAAAATCTTACGTGATCACGCTTTTCAGGTCGTGTACGTACATATGTTGTGTTCGGACGCGTACATAATACACGGTTTTTAGACTTTCCGCTTTTGATGTGACTATGCCACCTCATGGACAAGACAGCCCTGATACCGACCCTCCCGAGCTATCCACTCATAGTAACGAGCTGTCTAGCGACTATTTTGCCCACGGTAACGAGCTGCCCAACCTCGGTACCGAGCCACTTGGGCACGCCAGCCGCGCCAGCGATATTGGGCCATATTTCGGGAGGACCACAAGAGCTCAAGCTCGTGTCTTGCAAGAAGAGCTTCAAAATGGTCACTTGATCCATTGAGCGCCGATCAAATATGAAGTCGACATGGAGTGCACGTCGCTTGTCACCGGGCGCACCGAGGCCATGCCGGGTGCCTAGCTTGTGCCGAGTTTGGCGCCTCTTACGTGCTCATTCAAGACACAATTAATGCCGAGTTTTCTAAGGGTCTTTTGTGTTCAATTTTGGTTTAATGGCTGGGTATTGAAGAGGCTAGGATTGAAGGCTGAATTTTCTTTAAAAGCAGGCGTCTTTCTCCTTGTTAGACACGCTTGAATTGCCTTGAAACTCTTATCTTGTTTAGTCATGTTTTCGACTATGGTTTGGGGCATTTTGCCTTGAATAAAATTTCTTGTTGTTCTTTGTTTTTAATCTTTGATTCGTGAGTAATATCGGATCACCCTTGAGATCCAAGAGCAAGGTGCGTCACATCCTTGCCCTTGAATGTCGTAGTTTGAGTTTCGAGTGTGGTGAATCATATCTACGCCCAAAACTCATTCATATCCAACTACCCTCCATTTCCATCATCCATCTCTGGTTTCACAACCCCTCACACGTCCATCAATCCATCTCTGAGGAACATCCATCCAATTCCCCGCCAAGAAGAGAGCATTTGAAGTGGCCTTGCACCGACTCCATCGATTCGATCCTTATCATGTGGTATCAGAGCCACGCAAGGTACACCTTATTTCACTCATCTTAGATCTGGAATTTGCTTGAATTTTGCAAGTGTTTACCTTCATAAGTCGTGCCACAAAATTCCTTGCAAAACCGAACCCTAAAACTCGTTACCGACTTGCTTGTTTTGTCTTACTTTGTGTCTTCGACCGTGTGTGCTCAAATCTGACCTTGAGGGACGACCAAAACGGAATTGTTAGGTTGTCCAAAGGTTGAAGAAGCCTTAACTCCTTGCGTGAATGAATTAAAGACAAAAATACCAAGAGTCACCCTTTGGCCTTTCACCTTTTAGTCGTCTTTAATACCACATTTGTGGCTGAATTTTTCAGCTTTTTTCTTTAAAATTTCGAGCATGTTGGCATGAAATAAAACTGAATTCAAGCTTACAATATTGTGTACTCACACGGGTTAGGATACGGGAAAAGTACCAAATCATATAAAAACAAATAACACCGAGTAGGGGTGTAAATCCTTTGGTTGTCGAAGTCTTGTATGCTTGATTGTAAAAGGCTGAAAAGTGTGCATCAAAAGTTAAAAAAAAAATTTGGACTCGGAAAGAAAAAGAAGCGGGGCTAGAAAAACCTTGCCGGCGGCCAAAAGGCTAATAAGGGGCCGGACACAGAATAAGTCGGACCCCGTGAGAAAGAAATTCCGAAAAAGTCCTATTTTGGTTCAAGCTCTTTTGTTTATCTTTTGTTTGTAAACTTGGTACCTAGTAGCATCCTAAATTCGAGTGATAGACAAACTTGTTGCTTGTATTGCATTGCCATTGCTTGTGCCTTTCTTTTGAGCCATTTCTTGTTCGATTTACACTTAAGCCCTAACGCTTGCAAGTTTGGCACTTTTGAGAATTGGTTGTGTGTGGCTCGAAGTACCACTTGCTTGTTAGATTTAATTTTTTTGGTGAAGTTTGTGCAAGATGTCGGATGCAGGGAATGTTGGCTCACCTCGGAATGCTAACTTGGATTCATCCGTGGCTGCCATATTACAATCAATGCAAAAAGATCTTCATTCATTTTGTTCTAGGTTTGATGACATCGAGCAAAGGTTGTCTAGGCACGATGAACTTTTCCAAGCTGCATGGCCACCTCAGCCCACTCACTTTGATGAGAGCCAACAAGGGGAGCGCCACAAAGGAATCAAGCTCCAACTCCAAACTTTTTCCGGAACCATCGATGTCGATGCTTGTCTTGATTGGATAGCCAAAACCGAGACTGTTTTTGACTACTATCGCTATGAAGATGAGAAAAGAATAGTAGTTTCCACTGTCCACTTCACCGACTTTGCTTACCATTGGTGGATACAAGACAAGGAGGCTCGGCGATGTGATGGACTCCCACCGATCCGAACTTGGCGAGAGCTTAAGCGCGCCCTTGTAGAACGCTTTGCCTCACTAGACTTCACCGAGAGGATCCATTCCAAACCATCGGTACCGAGCTCCACACCATCGGGACCGATCTCAAAACCATTGGTACCGAGCTCCAAACCGTGGCACAATTCCTCGGTACCAAGCGTCAGCCAAGTGGAGCCGATCATCCAAGAAGTTGTGGAGTCATTTTCCCCTAAACTCGAGCTTCGCCCTACCATTATTCGTAGCTCCATGAACTCTTTGGCTACGCCATGGATGGATGCTTTCCCTATGGTGCCTTCCAGTTTGCCATTTCTATGTCATGAGGAGAATCCCTCCAAGCAAGAAGAAAGAGAATTCACCATGCCAAGTTGCTCTAGGGAAGTATTTCTTAACCCAACTTTTTCTTTCTTCTCTTCTTTGAATCATACTAGAGATCTTCATGCTTGTCATTATCTTGGTAGGACAAGATCTTCATGCTCTCATTATACCTTTCATCATGAGGAAGCATTCCTATTTAAAGTTCATGTGTGTGAGTTTGAGCATATGTGTCATCTAGTTTCTTCATCTAGAACTAAGTCTTCATGTGTGCATTTTTGCTCTTTTTCACAATTTTTGAAAACTAGGAAAAGGTTTGTGATGTGTCTCTCTTTTGTGCCTAAGTGTATTATGTGTATTTCATGTTCTACACTTAAGCATATCATTAGGCTCAAGTTGGGAAAAACATGTGCTTGGAAATTTTCACGAGGTTTTTCTATGAGTATACTTGTTTATGATCCTAACCTTCTTCTAAGTATAGTTTTGTGTGCATTTCAGTTTTTCACATGGAAGTGCACTCGGATTCGAGGACGAATCCTTTTCAAAGGGAGGGAGGATGATGTGACTATGCCACCTCATGGCCAAGACAGCCCCGGTACCGACCCTCCCGAGCCATCCACTCATAGTAACGAGCTGTCTAGCGACTATTTTGCCCACGGTAACGAGCTGCCCAACCTCGGTACCGAGCCACTTGGGCACGCCAGCCGCGCCAGCGATATTGGGCCATATTTCGGGAGTACCACAAGAGCTCGAGCTCGTGTCTTGCAAGAAGAGCTTCAAAATGGTCTCTTGATCCATTGAGCGCCGATCAAATATTAAGTCGACATGGAGTGCACGTCGCTTGTCATCGGGCGCACCGAGGCCATGATGGGCGCCTAGCTTGTGCCGAGTTTGGCGCCTCTTACGTGCTCATTCAAGACACAATTAATGCCGGGTTTTCTAAGGGTCTTTTGTGTTCAATTTTGGTTTAATGGTTGGGTATTGAAGAGGTTAGGATTGAAGGCTGAATTTTCTTTAAAAGCACGCGTCTTTCTCCTTGTTAGACATGCTTGAATTGCCTTGAAACTCTTATCTTGTTTAGTCATGTTTTCGACTATGGTTTGGGGCGTTTTGCCTTGAATAAAATTTCTTGTTTTTCTTTGTTTTTAATCTTTGATTCGTGAGTAATATTGGATCACCCTTGAGATCCAAGAGCAAGGTGCGTCACATCCTTGCCCTTGAGTCTCGTAGTTTGAGTTTCGAGTGCGGTGAATCATATCTACGCCCAAAACTCATTCATATCCAACTACCCTCCATTTCCATCATCCATATCTGGTTTCACAACCCCTCACACGTCCATCAATCCATCTCCGAGGCACATCCATCCAATTCCCCGCCAAGAAGAGAGCATTCGAAGTGGCCTTGCACCGACTCCACCATCCTTATCATGAAAAGAGTTGGTTGTCAAGGTGAAGGATCCCACCTTGATAAAGGGAGGTCTTGGGTTCAAATCCTGCCTCCAACATCCTGCAGGGTTATACAAGGTGTGAACCTTCCTGCAGGTTGGGGTGCATGGGCTGCAGCCTATGACATGCGATTGAGCGCCACTAGTCAGATCACCGACCGAGGCAGACTAGAGGTTGGCCCACTGGTCAGATACGTCGAGCGAGGCAGGCCGGGAAGGTGGGTACAGTTGGGCTTGATCGCATCAGCTTTTATATTATTGACTTTGTTAATTAGCGGTTATTTCGCGCACCATCACTATCCTCATTATTTATGCTTATGCCTAGATGTCTTTAAAGATCACTTGTTTTTTCTCTTTAATGCCTTTAAAATGACTTGTGATCTAACATTGCACGTCAATTGTTTGATGAAATGTCCATGTAAATGTATGTACTAAATGTGGCATTCGGTTTCTAGATTCGAATTTATGCTTTTATTGGATCGGTCTTGAGTTTGTAGTGTAGACTGTTCTTATTGGATTGATACTATCCTCATTCTTTATGCTTATGCCTTGATGTCTTTAAAGTTCACTTGTTTTTTCTCCTTTTGCCTTTGAAATGACTTGTGATCTAACATTGCACGCCAAGTGTTCGATGAAATGTCCACGTAAATGACACATCTAAATGTGGCATTCGGTTTCTAGGTTCCATATTATGCTTTTAATCGATACGTCTTGATTTTGTAATGCAGAATGTGCTTGTTGGCTTGATACTATCCTCATTCTATATGCTTATGCCGAGATATCTTTAAAGATCACATGTTTTTTCTCCTTTTGCCTTTAAAATAAATTGTGATCTAATAAATTGTGATCTAAAATAAATTGTGCTCTAATAAATTGTGATATAAATTGTGATCTAATATGTCCATGTAAATGTGACTCATAAGTGTGGCATTTGATTTTTTGGTTCGAATATGCACTTATTCGATAGATCTTGATTTTGTAGTGCACAATGTGCTTATTGGCATGATACTATCCTCATTCTTTATGCTTATGCGTAGATGTCATTCTAGTTCACTTGTTTTTTCTCTTTTTGCCTTTAAAATGACTTGTGATCTAAAATTGCACGCCAAGTGTTCGACGAAATGTCCATGTAAATGTCCCTCCGAAATGTGGCATTCGGTTGTACGGTTTGAATTTATTCTTTTTGTAGATACGTCTTGAGTTTGTAGTGTATAATGTGCTTATTGGCTTGATACTATCATCACTCTTTATGCTTATGCCTATATATCTTTAAAGATCACTTCTTATTTCTCCTTTATTCCCTTAAAATGACTTGTGATCTAACATTGCACGCCAAGTGTACGATGATATGTCCATGTAAATGTAATTCATAAATGTAGCATTCTGTTTCTAGGTTCGAATTTATGCTTTTATTGGATCGGTCTTGAGTTTATAGTGTAGATTCTTCTTATTGGATTGATACTATCCTCATTCTTTATGCTTATGCCTTGATGTCTTTAAAGTTCACGTGTTTTCTCTCCTTTTGCCTTTAAAATGACTTGTGATCTAACATTGCACACCAAGAGTTCGATGAAATGTCCATGTAAATGTAACTCTAAAAGTTGCATTTGGTTTCTAGGTTTGAATTTATGCTTTTATTCGATCATTCTTGATATTGTAGTGCATAATGTGCTTATTGGCTTGATATTATCCTCATTTTTTATTCTTATGCCTACATGTCCTTAAAGTTCACTTGTTTTTTCTCCTTTTGCCTTTAAAATTTGACTTGTGATCTAACATTGCACGCCAATTGTAAATGAAATTTCCATGTAAAGGTCACTCCTAAATGTGGCATTCAGATTCAAGATTTGAATTTAATCTTTTTTTAGATACGTCTTGAGTTTGAAGTGCATAATGTGGTTATTGGGTTGATACTATCCTCATTCCTTATGCTTATGCCTAGATCTCCTTAAAGATCACTTGTTATTTCTCCTTTATTACATTAAAATGACTTGTGATCTAACATTGCACGCCAAGTGTTCGATGAAATGTCCATGTAAATGTAATTTCTAAATGTGGAATTCGGTTTCTAGATTCAAATTTATGCTTTTATTGGACCGGTCTTGATTTTTTAGTGTAGACTGTACTTATTGGCTTGATACTATCCTCATTCTTTATGCGTATGCCTAGATGTCTTTAAAGATCACTTGTTTTTTCTCCTTTATTCCGTTAAAATGACTTGTGATCTAACATTGCAAGCCAAGTGTTTGATGAAATGTCCATGTAAATGTATTTCCTAAATGTGGCATTCGGTTTCTAGATTCGAATTTATGCTTTTATTGGATCGGTCTTGATTTTTTAGTGTAGACTGTACTTATTGGCTTGATACTATCCTCATTCTTTATGCTTATGCCTTGATGTCTTTAATGTTCACTTGTTTTTTCTCCTTTTGCCTTTAAAATGACTTGTGATCTAACATTGCACGCCAAGAGTTCGATGAAATGTCCATGTAAATGTTACACCTAAATGTGGCATTCGGTTTCTAGGTTCGAATTTATGCTTTTAGGTCTTGATTTTGTAGTGTAGAATGTGTTTATGGGCTTGATACCATCCTCATTCTTTATGCTTATGCCTAGATGTCTTTAAAGATCAGTTGTTTTTTCTCCTTATGCATTTAAAATGACTTGTGATCTAACATTGCACGCCATGTGTTCGATGAATTGTCCATGTAAATATGAGTCCTATGTGTGGTATTCGATTTTTAGGTTCGATTAAAATCTTATTCGATCGGTCTTGATTTTGTAGTGTAGAATGTGCTTATAGGCTTGATACTATCCTCATTCTTTATGCTTATGCCTAGATGTCTTTCAAGTAAACTTGTTTTTTCTCCATTCGCCTTTAAAATGAGTTGTGTTCTAACATTTCACGCCAAGTGTTCGATGAAATGTCCATGTAAATGAACTCCTAAATGTATCATTTGGTTTCTAGGTTTGAATTTATGCTTTTATTGTATCGGTCTTGATATTGTAGTGCAGAATGTGCTTATTGGCTTGATGCTATCCTCATTCTTTATTCTTTTTCCTAGATGTCCTTAAAGTTCACTTGTTTTTTCTCCTTTTGTCTTTAAAAATGACTTGTGATCTAATATTTCACGCCAAGTGTTCGATGAATTGTCCATGTAATTGTAACTCCTAAAAGTTGCATTTGGTTTCTAGGTTCGAATTTACGCTTTTGTCCGATCATTCTTGATATTGTAGTGCATAATGTGCTTATTGGCTTGATACTATCCACATTCTTTATTCTTATGCCTACATGTCCTTAAAGTTCACTTGTTTTTTCTCCTTTTGCTTTTAAAATTTGACTTGTGATCTAACATTGCACGCCAAATGTAAATGAAATTTCCATGTAAAGGTCACTCCTAAATGTGGCATTCGGATTCAAGATTTGAATTTAATCTTTTTTTAGATACATCTTGAGTTTGAAGTGCATAATGTGGTTATTGGCTTGATACTATCCTCATTCTTTATGCTTATGCCTAGATGTCTTTAAAGATCACTTGTTTTTTCTCCTTTATTCCTTTAAAATGACTTGTGATCTGACATTGCACGCGAAGTGTTCGATGAAATGTCCATGTAAATGTAATTCCTAAATGTGGCATTCGGTTTCTAGATTCAAATTTATGCTTTTCTTGGATCGGTCTTAATTTTTTAGTGTAGACTGTACTTATTCGCTTTATACTATCCTCATTCTTTATGCTTATGCCTTGATGTCTTTAATGTTCACTTGTTTTCTCTCCTTTTGCCTTTAAAATGACTTGTGATATAACATTTCATGCCCAGTGTTCGATGAAATGTCCATGTAAATGTAACTCCTAAATGTGCCATTTGGTTTCTAGGTTTGAATTTATGCTTTTATTGGATCGATCTTAATATTGTAGTGCAGAATGTGCTTATTGGCTTGATACTATCCTCATTCTTTATTCTTATGCCTAGATGTCCTTAAAGATCACTTGTTTTTCTACTTTATTACCTTAAAATGACTTGTGATCTATCATTGCACGCCAAGTGTACGATGAAATGTCCATGTAAATGTAATTCGTAAATGTAGCATTCGGTTTCTAGGTTCGAATTTATGCTTTTATTGGATCGGTCTTGAGTTTGTAGTGTAGATTGTTCTTATTGGATTGATACTATCCTCATTCATTCTGCTTATGCCTTGATGTCTTTAAAGTTCACGTGTTTTCTCTCTTGTTGTCTTTAAAATTTGACTTGTGATCTAACATTGCACGTTAAGTGTTCAATGAAATGTCTATGTAAATATGACTCCTAAATGTGGTATTCGGTTTCTAGGTTCGAATATGCTCTTATTCTATTGATCTTGATTTTGTAGTGCAGAATGTTCTTGTGAGCTTAACACTATCCAGATTCTTTACGCTTATGCCTAGATGTCTTTAAAGATCACATGTTTTTTCTCCTTTTGCCTTTAAAATGACTTGTGATCTAACATTGCAAGCCAAGTGTTGAATGAAATGTCCATGTAAATGTGACTCCTAAGTGTGACAATTGGTTTTTAGGTTCGAATATGCACTTATTCGATCGATCTTGATTTTCTAGTGCACAATGTGCTTATTGGCATGATACTATCCTCATTCTTTATGCTTATGCCTAGATGTCATTCAAGTTCACTTGTTTTTTCTCCTTTTGTCTTTAAAATGACTTGTGATCTAATATTTCACGCCAAGTGTTCGATGAAATGTCCATGTAAATGTAACTCCTAAAAGTTGCATTTGGTTTCTAGGTTCGAATTTATGCTTTTATTCGATCATTCTTGATATTGTAGTGCGGAATGTGCTTATTGGCTTGATACTATCCTCATTCTTTATTCTTATGCCTACATGTCCTTGAAGATCACTTGTTTTTTCTCCTTCTGCCTTTAAAATTTGACTTGTGATCTAAATTTGCACGCCAATTGTAAATGAAATGTCCATGTAATGGTCACTCCTAAATGTGGCATTCGGATTCAAGGTTTGAATTTAATCTTTTTTTAGATACGTCTTGAGTTTGAAGTGCATAATGTGGTTATTGGCTTGATACTATCCTCATTCTTTATGCTTATGCCTAGATGTCTTTAAAGCTCACTTGTTTTTTCTCCTTTATTCCTTTAAAATACTTGTGATCTAACATTGCACGCCATGTGTTCGATGAATTGTCCATGTAAATATGACTCCTATGTGTGGTATTCGGTTTTTAGGTTCGAATAAGCTCTTATTCGATCGGTCTTGATTTTGTAGTGTAGAATGTGCTTATAGGCTTGATACTATCCTCATTCTATATGCTTATGCCTAGATGTCTTTCAAGTACACTTGTTTTTTCTCCTTTTGCCTTTAAAATGAGTTGTGATATAACATTTCATGCCAAGTGTTCGATGAAATGTCCATGTAAATGTAACTTCTAAATGTAGCATTTGGTTTCTAAAGTTTGAATTTATGCTTTTATAGGATCGGTCTTGATATTGTAGTGCAGAATGTGCTTATTGGCTTGATGATGTCCTCATTCTTTATTTTTTTTCCTAGATGTCCTTAAAGTTCACTTGTTTTTTCTCCTTTTGTCTTTAAAATGACTTGTGATCTGATATTTCACGCCAAGTGTTCGATGAAATGTCCATGTAATTGTAACTTCTAAAAGTTGCATTTGGTTTCTAGGTTCGAATTTATGCTTTTATTCGATCATTCTTGATATTGTAGTGCAGAATGTGCTTATTGGCTTGATACTTACCTCATTCTTTATTCTTAAGCCTACATGTCCTTAAAGTTCACTTGTTTTTTCTCCTTTTGCCTTTAAAATTTGACTTGTGATCTAACATTGCACGCCAATTGTAAATGAAATTTCCATGTAAAGGTCACTCCTAAATGTGGCATTCGGATTCAAGATTTGAATTTAATCTTTTTTTAGATACGTCTTGAGTTTTAAGTGCATAATGTGGTTATTGGGTTGATACTATCCTGATTCTTTATGGTTATGCCTAGATGTCTTTAAAGATCATTTGTTTTTTCTCCTTTATTCCTTTAAAATGACTTGTGATCTAACATTGCACGCCAAGTGTTCGATGAATTGTCCATGTAAATGTCACACCTAAATGTGGCATTCAGTTTCTCGGTTCGAATTTATGCTTTTATTAGATACGTCTTGATTTTGTAATGCAGAATGTGCTTATTGGTTTGATACTATTCTCATTTTTTATGCTTATGCCTAGATGTCTTAAAAGTTCACTTGTTTTTTCTCCTATTGTCGTTAAAATTTGACTTGTGAGCTAACATTGCACGGTAAGTGTTCAATGAAATGTCTATGTAAATATTACTCCTTAATGTGGTATTCGGTTTTTAGGTTCGAATATGCTCTTATTCTATTGATCTTGATTTTGTAGTGTAGAATGTTCTTGTTAGCTTAACACTATCCTGATTCTTTACGCTTATGCCTAGATGTCTTTAAAGATCACATGTTTTTTCTCCTTTTGCCTTTATAATGACTTGTGATCTAACATTGCAAGCCAAGTGTTGAATGAAATGTCCATGTAAATGTGACTCCTATGTATGGCATTTGGTTTTTAGGTTCGAATATGCACTTATTCGATCGATCTTGATTTTGTAGTGCACAATGTGCTTATTGGCTTGATACTATCCACATTCTTTATTCTTATGCCTAGATGTCTTTAATGGTAATTGTTTTTCTCATTTTGCCTTTAAAATTTGACTTGTGATCTAACATTGCACGCCAATTGTTCGATGAAATGTCCATGTAAATGTCACTCTAAATGTGGCATTCGGTTTCTAGGATCGAATTTATGCTTTTATTGGATCGGTCTTGACTTTGTAGTGCAGACTGTTCTTATTGGCTTGATACTATGATCATTCTTTATGCTTATGCCTAGATGTCTTTAAAGATCACTTGTTTTTTCTCCTTTCGCCTTTAAAATGACTTGTGATCTAACATTGCACGCCAGGTGTTCGATGAAAATGTGGCATTCGGTTTCTAGGATCGAATTTATGCTTTTATTGGATCGGTCTTGACTTTGTAGTGCAGACTGTTCTTGTTTTTTCTAGGTTCGATTTTTTCCTTTTATCCATCGGTCTTGATTTTGTAGTGCAGAACGTTCTTATTGACTTGATATTATCCTCATTCTTTATGCTTTTGCCTAGATGTCTTTAAAGTTCACCTGTTTTTTCTCCTTTTGCCTTTAAAAACTGACTTGTGATCTAACAATGCACGCCATGTTTTCGATGAAATGTCCATGTAAATGTCACTCCTAAATGTGGCATTCGGTTTCTAGGTTCGACTTTATGCTTTTATTCGATCGGTCTTGATTTTCTAGTGTAGAATGTTCTTATTGGCTTGATACTATCCTCATTCTTTATGCTTATGCCTAGATGTCTTTAAAGTTCACTTGTTTTTTCTCCTTTTGTCTTTAAAATTTGACTTGTGATCTAACCTTGCACGCCAAGTCTCCGATGTAATGTCCATGTAAATGTCACTTCTAAATGTGGCATTCGGTTTCTAGGTTTCAAATTTATGCTTTTATTAGATACGTCTTGATTTTGTAGTGTAGAATGTGCTTATTGGCTTGATACTATCCACATTCTTAATGCTTATGCATAGATGTCTTTAAAGATCACTTGTTTTATCTCCTTTTTCGTTTAAAATTTGATTTATGATCTAATATTGCACGCCAAATGTTCGATGAAATGTCCATGTAAATATCACTCCTAAATGTTGCATTCGGTTTCTACTTTCGAATTTATGCTTTTATTAGGTCTTTAAAGATCACTTGTTTTTTCTCCTTTTGTCTTTATAATCACTTGTGATCAAACATTGCACGCCAAGTGTTCGATGAGATGTCCATGTAAATGTCACTCCTAAATGTGACATTCGGTTTCTAGGTTCGAATTTATGCTTTTATTAGATACGTCATGATTTTGTAGTGCAAAATGTGCTTATTGGCTTGATACTATCCTCATTCTTTATGCTTATGCTTAGATGTCTTTAAAGTTCACTTGTTTTTTCTCCTTTTGCCTTTAAAATTTGACTTGTGATATAACATTGCACGTCAAGTGTTCGATGAATGTCAATGTAAATGTCACTCCTAAATGTGGCATTCGGTTTCTAAGTTCGAATTTATACTTTTATTGGATCGGTCTTGAGTTTGTAGTGCAAAATGTGCTTATTGGTTTGATATTATCCTCATCTTTATGCTTAAGCATAGATGTCTTTAAAGATCACTTTTTTTCTCCTTTTGCCTTTAAAATGACTTGTGATCTAACATTGCACGCCAAGTGTTCAATGAAATCTCCATATAAATGTCACTCCCAAATGTGACATTCGGTTTCTATCTAGGTTCGAATTTATGCTTTTATTGGATCGGTCTTGAGTTTGTAGTGCAGAATGTTCTTATTGGCTTGATATTATCCACATTCTTTATGCTTATGCCTAGATGTCATTAAAGATCTTTTGTTTTTCTCCTTTTGCCTTTAAAATGACTTGTGATCTAACATTGCACACCAAGTGATCGATGAAATGTCCATTAACTGTCACTCCTAAATGTTGCATTCGGTTTCTAGATAGGTTAGAATTTATGCTTTTATTGGAATGGTCTTGATTTTGTAGTGTAGAATGTGCTTATTGGCTTCATACTATCCTCATTCTTTATGCTTATGCCTAGATGTCTTTAAAGTTCACTTGTTTTTTCTCCTTTTGCCTTTAAAATTTGACTTGTGATCTAACATTGCACGCCCAGTGTTCGATGAAATATCCATGTAAATGTCACTCCTAAATGTGGCTTTCTGTTTCTAGGTTCGAATTTATTCTTTTATTGGATCGGTCTTGAGTTTGTAATGCAGATTGTGCTTATTGGTTTGAAACTATCCTCATTCTTTATGCTTATGCCTCGATTTCTTGAAAGATCACTTTTATTTCTCCTTTTGCCTTTAAAATGACTTGTGGTCTAAAATTGCACGCCAAGTGTTCGATGAAATTTCCATGTAAATGTCACTCCTAAATGTGGCATTCGGTTTCTAGCTACGTTCGAATTTATGCTTTTATTGGATCGGTATTGATTTTGTAGTTTAGAATGTGCTTATTAGATTCATACTATCCACATTCTTTATGCTTATGCCTAGATGTCTTTAAAGTTCACTTGTTTTTTTTATCTTTTTGCCTTTAAAAATTGAGTTGTGATCTAACATTGCACGCCAAGTGTTCGATGAAATGTCCATGTAAATGTCACACCTAAATGTGGCATTCGGTTTCTAGGTTCGAATTTATGCTTTTATTGGATCGGTCTTGAGTTTGTAGCGCATAATGTACTTATTGGCTTCATACTATCCTTATTCTTTATGATTATGCCTAGATGTCTTTAAAGATCAATTTTTTTTCTCCTTTTGCCATTAAATGACTTGTGATCTATCATTTCACGCCAAGTGTTCGATGAATTGTCTATATAAATGTCACTCTCAAATGTGGCATTCGGTTTCTAGCTAGGTTCGAATTTATGCTTTTATTGGATCGGTCTTAAAATTTAATTTATAATCTAATATTGCACGCCAAATTTTCGATGAAATGTCCATGGAAATATCACTCCTAAATCTGGAATTCGGTTTCTACGTTCGAATTTATGCTTTTATTATATCACTCCTAAATGTGAGATTCGGTTTCTAGGTTCGTATTTATGCTTTTATTCGATCAGTCTTGATTTTGTAGTGCAGAATGTGCTTATTGGCTTGATATTATCCTCATTCGTTATGCGTATACCTAGATGTCTTTAAAGTTCACTTGTTTTTTGTCTTTTTCATTTAAAATGACTTGTGATCTTACATTGCATGCCAAGTGTTGGATGAAATCTCTATGTAAATATCACTCCTAAATGTGAGATTCGGTTTCTAGGTTTGAATTTATGCTTTTATTCGATCGGTCTTGATTTTGTAGTGCAGAATGTTCGATCGGTGAAATTCCGCATTCTTTATGCTTAAGCCTAGATGTCTTTAAAGTTCACTTGTTTTTTTCTCCTTTTGCCTTTAAAATGACTTGTGATCTAACATGGCACCAAGTGTTCGATGAAATTTCCATGTAAATGTCACTCCTAAAAATGAGATTTGGTTTCTAGGTTCGATTTTTTCCTTTTATCCATCGGTCTTGATTTTGTCGTGCAGAACGTTCTTATTGACTTGATATTATCCTCATTCTTTATGCTTATGCCTAGATGTCCTTACAGTTCACTTGTTTTTTCTCCTTTTCTCTTTAAAATGACTTGTGATCTAATGTTGCACGCCAAGTGTTTGATGAAATGTCAATGTAAATGTCACTCCTAAATGTGGCATTCGATTTCTAGGTTTGTTTTATGCTTTTATTCGATCGGTCTTGATTTTGTAGTGCAGAATCTGCTTATTGGCTTGATACTATCCTCATTCTTTACGGTTTTGCCTAGATGTCTTTAAAGTTCACTTGTTTTTTCTCCTTTTTTCTTTAAAATTACTTGTGATAACATTACACGCCAAGCGTTCGATCAAATGTCCATGTAAATGTCACTCATAAACGTGGCATTTGATTTCTAGGTTCGAATTTATGCTTTTATTCGATCAGTCTTGATTTTGCAGTGCAGAATGTGCTTATTGGCTTGATACTATCCTCATTCGTTATGCTTATACCTAGATGTCTTTAAAGTTCACTTGTTTTTTGTCTTTTTCATTTAAAATGACTTGTGATCTTACATTGCATGCCAAGTGTTGGATGAAATCTCTATGTAAATATCACTCCTAAATGTGAGATTCGGTTTCTAGGTTCGTATTTATGCTTTTATTCGATCGGTCTTGATTTTGTAGTGCAGAATGTGCTTATTGGCTTGATACTATCCTAATTCTTTATGCTTATGCCTAGATGTCTTTAAAGTTCAGTTTTTTTTCTCCTTTTGCCTTTACAAATTGACTTGTGATGTAACATTACATGCAAGTGTTCGATGAAATGTCCATGTAAATTTCACTTCTAAATGTTGGATTCGTTTTCTTGGTTCGAATTTATGCTTTTATTCGACCAGTCTTGAGTTTGTAGTGTAGAATGTGCTTATTGGCTTGATATTATCCTCATTCTTTATGCTTATGCCTAAATGTCTTTAAAGTTCACTTGTTTTTTCTTATTTTGGCTTTAATATGCATTACTCCAATTAAAGGTTTTGGTGGCGGGTTGTATTGGCGGTTGGACAAATGGGGCGGCTTTGGTGGCGGTTAAAGATATTGTGGATGTTTATGGTGGCAGTTCATGCTATACCAGCTGTCTAAGTGGCGGTTTTTTATCCACTAGTTATTGGGGCGGTGTTTTAGGTATATAGGGGCTGTTTTGTGATAATACAGAATTTAATTGAAGCGAGCTTTTAATTTTTTCCAGCCCATTCACGCGGGGAGTGAAATATTACGGGGCCTTATTCATTTCTACATTCGCCCAAATAGTTTTAAATATTAGGATCTGGAAATTAGGGTTTGAAACAGATGGAAACACGATAGAGAGGCGCGATTTCAAAGAGAGAACGATTCATTAGGTTATCGAATTTTGTTTGCCTTCTTCTCAAATTTTTGTTGTTCATTGTGTTTAGGTCCTACTGAATTTTTGTTGTTTGTAGTGTTTAGTGGGCAATTCTCCCTCCCCCGACTCTCGCTCCGCCTGCAGCTCACAATAATCGACATTCCGCAACAGTCGCTCCCCCGAGTCGCACGCAGCCCGTCGTCCAAGCGTCTAGCGCCAGCATCCACGGCTTCAGGCATCCAGCGGCAGCCTCCAGGGCTCCGGGCATGGCTATTCTTTGGGAAGAAAGCTGAGAGTTCTAAGGTGATAGATGAGCAAACATTTGGAAGGTAATGGACTTTTAATAGCTTTTTTGTGCCTCACAACTTTTTGTTCACTAGCCTTCTATCCTCGTGTAATCCTAGTACTTTTTCCAAGTTCCAATTCCTCGCATTTACCCATGTACCCTTTTCGTGTTTGTTTCCATTTCCAGTTAGATGCAAGCCAAATGGCACACACTTGCAGATCTTATACAAAAGTAGTTTTGCTTGACAAAAAATATATTGGATTATCTTTTTAGGTGTCAGGTTCAAACATTATTTGAGAATACTTGAGGCACTTGAAACAAAATTGCAATACAAATCCTTATTTATTCAGTGGAAATTGTTGCCCTTAATGGACAGACAAGGGCATAGTTGTTAGGGTTAGGAAATCTATGACCATGTTTATCAATTTGGTTAAATTCCAATTTGGGTGCACTTGCTTTGAGGTTGACATTTCTTGTGGAAGTCCTTGAAATTTAATCATTTCTTTCACTGCAGCATGGGGGAATTCTTCCAACGTCGTCATTTAGGAAAGGAAGGTATTTGCTTGTTTACTCCATGATAAACAAATGGCTATTTTTTGTAAGATACTAGCATGAGTTCTAAATTTCGTATAGCTAATATTTCTTCATATTGTTTGTTGACTATCTTATGGACTCTTTTCTTGTTGGTACATGTGCTGGAAATCATGAAATTGTTTCAGTAAGTGTTATCTCTTGTTGCACTTATTGTCTTTTCTTTTTTATGTTTTTCTTTGTTTTCCTTGAACTTTTTTACTGGTGATCTCCGTGGTAACTTCATAAAGTGGTGGAAGATGTTCTTGACTTGGTTTTGATCTATATACTTAACTGTTGCTTATGGGCTTCACCTATGAGCACATTATTACTTAATTCAGTAATGTAAAGTATGTAATCTTGATTTAGATGTTATGTTTTCAATCTTGGCAAATGTGCCATGCATTTCCTGAGCTGTGGAACATAGAGAAAAGGTATCATCTGATGTGAGAATATTCATTTTTGCGTGCTTGATATGGGTTTCAAAGCATGAATAATAATCCTCCTTCAATTCTCCATCTAACATTTAAGTTTTTCCAACAAAATCAGTAAAGGAGGGTTAAATTGTACATGGAAGAGATAAGGTGTTTAAATTTTACAAGGTACTAATCTCCATGATGAGGATGTGAATTTAGTGGATTTTGGTTTCCTGGAACTTTATGATTGCAAAAACTCAACTTAGATACTTCATTGTTTAATGCTGCATCAATGAATTAAGTGGAACTTGCACACATAGATATGAACTTTATGCCGGGCAATCATCATCACTTCTTCACTTTGGGCATTGTGTTCTTACAAACATTACATTATATTGTTAAACCTACAAAAAGAGCCATGCCTTACTCATTTATTTATTAGAAAAGTTTGCAACCATGATCAATATATTTTAAAACCCTTTTGTTTATTCTTGGCTCATCTTTATCTTCTTTCACGAAGGGAGATCAAATTAAGTCACAAAGGAGATCACTATAATTTAAAATCATTTTGTTTACTCCTTGCATGGGTAAACTAATTAAGTCAAAAGAAGCCTAATTGTTATTTGTTGTTTATATTGTGATAAGATGACTTTTAATTTTTAGGTTAATACAAGAAAAATGGAAATTATTCAATTATTTACTCAAAAGTGCTTATGTGTACCTATCTTCTTTTTTACTTGCACATCAAGGTCTTATTTTCTTGCACATCACTTTAAATAGCCATCATTAATGGTAAGTAACTTAATCATGAACACAGCTTGTAGTGGACATGTTTAAAAGTCTCTCTACTAGTTTGATCTCTAATGTCTAAACTCTATAGGGCCTCTACATAAGTTGACAGTTCAGCTTAGATAAGTTGATCCTGATGAAATGAATTTTACTTTTATTATCAAGGGCTTCACATATGAGAAATGACTTGTGATCGTGATGAAATGAATTTTACTTTTATTAGATAAGTTTCATCTCCTCATTCTTTATGCTTAGGTGTAGATGTCTTTAAAGTTCACTTGTTTTTCCTCATTTTACCTTAAAAATGACTTGTGATCTAACATTGCACGCCAATTGATTGATGAAATGTCTATGTAAATGTCACTCCAAACTGTGGAATTCCGTTTCTAGGTTTGAATTTATGCTTTTATTCGATCGGTCTTGATTTTGTAGTGCAGAATGTGCGTATTGGCTTGACACTAGCCACATTCTTTATGCTTAAGCCTAGATCTCATTAAAGTTCACTTGATTCTTTATCTTTTTGCCTTTAAAACTTGACTTGGGATCTAACATGGCACGCCAAGTGTTCGACGAAATGTCCATGTAAATGTCCCTCCTAAAAATGGCATTCGGTTTCTAGGTTTGATTTTTTCCTTTTATCCATCGGTGTTGATTTTGTAGTGCAAAATGTGCTTATTGGCTTGATACTATACTCAATCATTATGCTTATTCCTAGATGTCTTTAAAGTTCACTTTTTTTTCTCCTTTTGCTTTTAAAATGACTTGTGATCTAACATAGCACGCCAAGTGTTCGATGAAATGTCCATGTAAATGTCACTCCTAAATGTGACATTCGGTTTCTAGGTTCGAATTTATGCTTTTCTTCGATTGGTCTTGATTTTATAGTGTAGAATGTGCTTATTCGCTTGATACTATCCTCATTCTTTATGCTTATGCCTAGATGTCTTTAAAGTTCACATGTTTATTCTCATTTTTCCTTTAAAATGACTTGTGATCTAACATTGTGTAACACCCCCGATTTTCCTCGGAGAGGTTATACGCCAGTGACGTAGGAAACCCATCCTAAGCCACCCAAGGCTTTACAGTAACAAAACTTTCATGCAAAAATTCATATAAAATGAAAAATAGAGATCTAGGATAAATTTAATAGAAAGAGTGTTTACATAATCGAACCAACTGTAAAATGCGGAAATAAAACAATCCTCTAATACGAACTTTTTTCGACGGTCCTCACAAGCCAAGTTTCTCGCCTTTATTATAACTAAAGAAATAACTTAATGAAAACCTTGTTACTAAATAGAAACTCCAAGTATGATGTAATCACCTCTTCACTCCGTAAGCTTAAGACCTGATGTTTCCGTATAGGGACGGGTTGACACCAACCGGCCATGCAAAAGAAAGAAGCGGTCGGGTTAGTCTTGTGACAGACTAAGCAAGTGGGAATTTTTGTGAGTGGTTCTAGTGGTTATACTACTGACTATCATTGGTATCCGAATGAAAATCGGTCAATGATTAATCATATAATACCCCATGGAAAAGGAAAAAGGAATGCAATGACGAGAGATGGGACGCCACAAAGACTGTGGTTCCTTCAAAGGAATATGCAATTGTTGGGAACGTTTTATTATTCAAGCAATTTAATTTTGAAAAGCCTCCCATTGACCAAGTAAGTCTGGAGCAAAAGCAGGGTGACAGATGTAACCACCACTCCAGTTTTATTACAAGTGTACACTAGCACTCTTATCTTATTTAGGTGACAAAACGTTACACATAAAATCATAAGCTTTTATTACTTCTCGACCTAGTCGAGGCACGAACTTAATAACTTCAGAACTACCCGGATATTTAAAGAGCATTAGCTAGATGCTACACCCCTCACACACGGATAAGACGAGCAGTGTCATGACCAGCATTAGTGTTTAGGTCCATCCTAATGCGAAATGTTATACAGAGGTATCCAAAGGTCACAAGCCTTACACCCCTAGTTACTACGCTATCCACAACAGTCCATGACCAAACAATTTACAAACATTAACAAACAAACCCGTAGGCTACGCGCATCCTATGCAATTATATGGACTAGCGCTGTATAACAAGGTCATTAGATCTATAGCAATAAATAAACCTAGTTTATTTTATTAGCACACAACATTCCCAACAATTTAATAAACATGGACAAGAAATCCAATGCTTAACCAAATAATGTAGAGAGAACCAAACCACTTGCCTTGATTGAAGACGAGTGTACGGATAAACCTAAAGAGAGAAATTCCAACGCTCGGACCCTAAGTCAATAATAATTTAAAAAATAAAGACTAATAATTTATTTTGATTTATTTTAACTTTATTTTTACTACATTAATAAGTCGTCCATATTAATGTATAGCACTTCGATTAACATCCAAGAATCATGTTAACTCTATGGACTTATATAAATAACAATAGTATATGCACTAGCATATACATGTATTTATATCATACGTTTTACCCATATAGTATAAGTCTTTTTTCTTAAATCAATAAAAATCAGAAATAATTATTGAATAACTTTATAAATTACAACATGTTGTATAAAATCATAATAATTCATATTCTGATTTTCATTTTAAAAATTACAATAATTCTTTATTTTCATAATTATTCTAGTTTTAAAGGCTACACATAAAATTAAGTAATAAAACTGAATTCTTTTAGACTTTTCTGAAATTTTGATAAATCTGGAATTTTATAAACAGTAACATCACAAATTTATAAAATTAATTTCAAACTAGAACAAATAGAAAAAAAACATTAAACCGAAATAAAATAAATAAATAACTAAATCTGAAAAATAGGATTAAGGGTTTTGGGCAGTTCACATACTTCTAGAAAATGGCTCGGTGTGGGCGGCTCGGACCACGGCAAGGCTCGGGACCGGTTGGGTTTCGGACCCCAAGGGGCTGGGGCACACACGGAGGTTGGCGGCAGCGCTATTGGTGGCCTATGGTGGTCGGAATCGGGATGGAAAGGGGTTGTTTGGGTTTTTCCGGGGAGTTCGAGCGATGTACAAATTATGGGTAAAGTGGGATTTTGTAGGGAATTGAATGAGGATTTCAGATCTTATTTTAGTTTTGGGATTGGCTTTGTGGTTTGAGAGATATCGGCTAAAACCCGAGAGGTGTGCATTCTAGGGTTCGTGATTTTGTAAGGCGGAAATCGGGCTCAATTCTCCCCTATTTAAAGTGCTACCAAAACGTGGAAATCAAGGAGGACATAATATACAACTTTCCTTTTGGGCATAGCCACAATCGTGGCCTAATTTGATCCGAAATCGAGCTTGAATGGGTTTAAGGAAGGAAGAGCAAGAAAGGAAAGAGGTGGAGAAGAAGATATGGACGATTGGCCCTTATTTTTGGCAAAATTTCAATTTTAAACCCTCTTGTTTTTAGTTGTGATAAAATACCCTTCAATGAACAAATAAATTTTCAAAAATTATGGAAAGGTACCCAACTTCTTCATTTTGCTTAAAAACGTCCCTCTTAAACTCTTATACGATTTTTTTTTTCCAAAATACAATATGCTTAAAAATATAACCATACTTTCATAATGAACATAACCCAATTTATTTCCATAAACTTATTTCTTATGAACTTATAATATCATAAGACTTATATATACTATTATTTTGGGTAAGGTCCAAACTCTATAATAACTATTACAAGTTATTATTTAATTTTTCTTATTCCTTTAAGAAAGAAAGAAAATTCTTTATTAAGATATGAGAAAGGAGGAAATTACAATAATACCCTTCTTAAAAAGAGTGGTTATTACAATAGTATACCCTTAAAAAGAGTTTCGTCCCCGAAACTAAGGTACGAACAACTCTGGGAACCGATTTTTCATGTCTTGTTCAGTTTCCCATGTCTCCCATGTAATATTTTCATCACCATTTTTAGACCACAAAATCTGCACTAACGGAACCTTCTTGTTGCGTAACTCTTTCACTCGGTGCTCCAAATACGGATTGGTCTCTCTTCATATGTTCCATTTGGTTGTACTTCAATGTCATCATAATTAAGAACATGTGATTCATCTGACACATATTTGCGTAAGAGTGATATGTGGAAAACATCATGAACTGGATGAGCTGACGGAGGCAGAGCAAGATGATACGCGAGCTTGCCAATCCGTTCCAATAACTCAAAAGGACCAACATAGCGAGGGTTTAGTTTCCCACGCTTTCCAAAGCGGAAAACACCTTTCATCAGTGATACTTAAACAAACACCTTTTCTCCCACTGCGAATTCCAAATCCCTTCTCTTCAAATCAACATAGGATTTCTGTAGTCTCTGAGATGTGAACATTCGCTGTCTGATTAAACCAATTTCAGCCGTGGTTCTTTCCACCAACTCTGGTCCGGGAAGAAGTTTATCAGCAGGCTCATCCCAACATATCGGTGATCTACACTTTCGACCATACAATGCTTCAAATGGTGTTATTTTGACTGTTGAGTGCCAACTATTCTCAATCAGACTCTCAATCAGACTCAAACTATTCTCCCAGCTAGTAGGGTGATCTAGTACACATGCCCTAAGCATATCCTCCAATGTTTGAATAGTCCGTTCTGATTGTCTGTCAGTCTGTGGATGAAATGCAGTGCTGAAATGCAATTCTGTCCCCATATCATTATGTAGCTCTTTCCAAAAATTTGCCATGAATTGCCCATCCCGATCAGATACAATAGTCTTGGGAGTTCCATGTAGACGAACGACTTCATGTATAAATACTTTTGACAACTTTGGAGTTCTCCACTTAGACTTAATTGTTACAAAATGAGCACTCTTTGTGAGTCTGTCAATGATCACCCATATTGCATCTTTCTGGTTCTGTGTCTTTGGTAGACCTGTAACGAAATCCATGGCGATGTCTTCCCACTTCCATTCTGGCATTGGAAGGGGTTGCATTTCTCCTCCCGGTTTGCGATGCTCAATCATCACTCTTTGACAAATCAAACATTTTGCCACAAATTCTGCTACTTCCCACTTCATGTTTAGCCACCAGAAATTCCTACGCAAATCCTTGTACATCTTACTAGATCCTGGGTGTATCGAGTAAGCAGAAGAGTGTGCCTCTTTCATGATCCATTGGCGAAGCTCCTCATCAGCTGGCACGCAAATGCGATCACGAAACCATAAAGATCCATCATCTTGGATGACGAATCCAGGTGCCTTTCCTTCTTGCACCTCACTACTTATCTTCACTAACATGGGATCATCCACTTGTTTCTCCTTTATTTGGTCCAATAGTGTAGCCTGAATCTCCAACGTATTCAACCTACTCTGTTGATGTCCAAACCAAAATTCAGTCTCGCTCCTCAATAGCTCGTTATGCAGTACTGGTTGTGCTGTGAGCAATGCTACCATGGTCTCTTGAGTTGCCTTTCGACTTAAGGCATCCGCTACAACATTGGCCTTATCTGGGTGGTACAACAGCTCAATGTCATAATCCTTGATTAACTCTAACCATCTTCGTTGTCTCATATTTAGCTCCTTCTGGGTGAAAACGTATTTCAGGCTCTTGTGATCCGTGAAGATCTAACACTTCATCCTATACAAGTAATGTCGCCAAATCTGCAAAGCAAAGACAACCGCTGCAAACTCTAGGTTATGTGTCAGGTAGTTAATCTCGTACAGCTTGAGTTGACGAGATGCATACGCGATGACTCTACCATGATGCATCAGTACACAACCTAGCCCTTTCTTGGAAGCATCATTGTACACCACATACCCCTCGTCTCGATCAAGTATGGTAAGGATTGGGGCACTAGTCAAGCGTTTCTTCAATTCCTGTAAACTCGTCTCACACTTCTCATCCCATATGAACTTCTTATGCACCTTGCGGAGTATGTTAGTCATGGGGAGGGCGATCTTGGAGAAACCCTCCACAAACCGTCTATAGCACCGTGCAAGGCCGAGGAAGCTACGTACTTCCCTGACATTCTGAGGTTGCTTCCATTCTGTTACCGCTTCTATCTTTTGAGGGTCCACCATTACCCCCTCTTGGTTGATTACATGTCCTAGGAATGCAACTTCCTTTAGCCAAAAGTCACACTTGGACAATTTAGCATATAACTGATTCTGTCTCAATATCCCTAGCATAGTTCTCATGTGTTCTTCATGAATTGCCTCATTAGCAGAATATATCAGTATGTCATCAATGAATACCACCACGAACTTATCCAAAAACTCGTGGAAGCAACGATGCATTAAATCCATGAAAACTGTTGGGGCATTAGTGAGACCAAAGGGCATTACCACAAACTCTTAGTGGCCATACCTTGTTCGGAAAGTAGTTTTCGGAATATCCTCCTCGCGAATCCGACGTGGGTGATAACCAGATCTCAAGTCAATCTTGGAGAACACCCTTGCCTCTTTTAGCTGGTCTAGGAGATCATCTATTCTCGATAGCGGATACTTGTTCTTGATGGTGACCTTGTTTAACTCTCGATAGTCAATACATAGTCGAAAAGAACCATCTTTCTTCTTTACAAATAGCATTGGTGCTCCACATGGTGAAGCGTTGGGTCTTATGTACCCTTTTTCTAGCAACTCCTCTAGTTGCTTCTTTAACTCCTTCATTTCCACCGGAGCCATTTGGTATGGGGCCTTGGAGATGGGCGCCGTTCCGGGCTCTAGCTCGATGGTGAACTCTATGGTCCGTCGAGGTGGAAGCCCTGGAATTTCCTCTGGAAAGACATCGGGAAATTCTCGTACCATAGGGATCTCCTTAACTCCAACTTCCTCCTTATCAGGTTGCTCTAAATAGCACAAGTAGCCCACACATCCTTGTCGAAGCAGTTTCCTAGCAGCCATTGCACTAATCAGCTTTCCATTATCTACATCACGATGACCCTTAAATTTGCATAAATACTTGCCTCCTGCGGTAACCGTTACCGTCCTAGTACTGAAGTCTGTGACAGCCCCGTGACGGGTCAACCAATCCATTCCCAAAATAATGTCATAAGGAGCCATAGCTATGCAGATCAAGTCAGCTTCAAACTTCCGACCTTGAATGGTGATCGTAAAGTCTGTAAGTTGTTTGGTTCCTACTATCTTCTCCCCATTGGGAAGATTCACCACGAAGGGTTCACACGTAGCGTTACATTTAAGGCCTACTTCCTCTAAAAATCTTTCAGATATAAAGGAGTGTGTTGCACCCGAGTCAAAAAGCATAAAAGCAGTTAGGGAGCGAAGGTATAAGGTACCTTGAGTGACTGGGGCATTGGGTTCATCTGTCTGAAGCATTTCGTATAGCCGTTGCCCTTGGCTAGACGAGGCTACTGGTGTCTTTCCCTTGTTTTGAGCCGTAGATTGCACAAAAGTTTCCCTTGATACTCCTAGGTAAGCTTTGTTGTTGTGGGATACCGATGCTTGTCTTTTCGAAGCTGCCCCGTTTCCCTTCTGAGGACGATAAGTGACCTGTTTCCCCATAATTATAACAAGTCATTGGCCCTCTTTGCTGACTGGAATGCTGAGTGGACCTTGATTGTGTTGACTCCGTCCTAGCTCTGTTTGACCTATTAAAGTGCGAGGGAGGAGGGTGTCGTTTAAATCCACTGAACTATGATCCTTGCTGAGGTGGTTTGCCCCAACCTTGGGTCTTTCTAGCAAAGTCTTCAAGGGTCATCTCTACCTTATAAGCATCATCAACGTACTCCTCAAAAGTGATGCAGGTGTGGTGAAACATGAGTGGCTTGACAGCTGGACTCATCCACTCATGAAAGCGCTTGATCTTTTGACTCTTAGTGGACACCTCTGTCCCCGCGTACTGCAGAAGATGATTGAATTTAGTGGCTAGTTCAGGCACTTTCATCCCCTCTTTCTTGGGTAAAGAAATTCTTTCAACTTTTCATCCCTCATAGCACTAGAGAAGAAATGGTCCATCATCTTGTTTCTAAACATTTCCCATGTTAAGGCTGGGTCATCCGCTAATCCTGAGTTCTCCCACCACTCACTTGCACCTTCCTTGAGTTGCAGCGCGACAATGTGCACCCTTTCATCCTCGATGCATAAGATATTGTGAAATAAGTGCTCTATGTTGGAGAACCAATAAGCAATCCTAACTGGCTCGCTGGTACCATCGTAGATGTCCCACCTCATAGAGTTGAAGGTTTTCAAGGCTCGACCATAGCTTGAGCCATTGCCTTGGTTAGGGAGTTGTATGTTCACTGCATTGACTCCAGTAGACTGATCGCCCACCCTTGGCGGTGTGGCATCACAATTCATGTTTCGAACTGTCTGCTCAATCATAGTCCTTATAGCCTCTAGGGTGGCAGCATTCAAGGTGACATCGGTGGGGGGATTTGAAATCCCAGCTTGGTTATGAGGATTCCTTGGTAACATAGTGGGGTTTGAAGTTCGGTTGTTCCCAGAACCAATGTCATTCCCTTGATTAGCTGCACTCCTCAGTTGAATCCGGGGAGCATTGTTACTCTCACCCCGATTATGATTTCTCGTGTTTACCATCTAAATAAATTTATAAGTTTCATTTCATCCAATCAATATACAGAATACTTATGTATGTTATTAGACAAGAATTGATAGAAAAACTTAATAATTTATTCATAATATTAATATCTCTAGTATCCATTAAATCTCAAGCAACATCCAAAGCTAAAGAAAAGACAACTTAATTCCGAGCACTTTTTTCAAAACCAAAACATAACTATTAAAACTAGGAAAGGAGCTGATGAACTTTCTAACGACGATCTCCCCTGAATTTCTGATACTTCTTTGGATCTCCTCCCTTAGCTGGCCTTGGACCCTCTCCTAGGTCAGGTGAGGCCCTCTTAATGTCATCTTCCCACTATCCTGGTGCTCCTTTAGGTGTACTTGGGGGATAACAGTATTTGTCTAGAAATCTTGGAGTGAAAAGGTTCTGATCCATGACCGCCCCACTGTGATCCAACAAGTTATTGGCTTGTTCCACATCGGTCTCACTACCTCCACCCTTTGCCTCACTTCTTCCAAAGCCTCTTTCAATGTTGTGATCCATGCCATGCTCTCAGATAATATGTCCTGCAAGGACACCATGTGGGGTAGAAGGGGGTCTGGACGAATTCTTGCACGTTTCGCCTTGGTGCTCCAAGAGGCTATCAAAGCTTCCCATGGGTGAGTCTTGTTGTACTGACGATCCGCCATGTCACTAGCCCAACGATAGGCTTCCTCCTTGCGTACGCTCATCCAAGTGGGTTGTGCTCCACTAGCTCCTCCAAAGTAATGTGGTCTAGGAGATTCTCTAGCAGGAGGGCTCAAGGGCGAGTACTGTGGAGCTGAGCGCAGTCCAACAGGAGGGGATCTAGGCGTGTACTTATGTGTCTTGCCTAAGTCCTTACAGAAGCAATGATTTGGACGCGGTGTTGGTGGGTAGGGAGTCCGGAATCTCCACTTTCTCTTGGATGTTCCCTTGTCAGCCCCAAAAGAGGGGTAAGTCCCCCTTTTGGATGTTCCCTCGTCAGCCACATAAGAGGGATAAATCTCCTCCTCACTCTCGT
The DNA here is from genome assembly GCA_964016875.1 of Fallopia convolvulus. Classification (NCBI taxonomy): domain Eukaryota; kingdom Viridiplantae; phylum Streptophyta; class Magnoliopsida; order Caryophyllales; family Polygonaceae; genus Fallopia; species Fallopia convolvulus. The sequence goes on along the minus strand of OZ024724.1, from coordinate 33,852,147 downwards.
AGTTGGAGTCCATGCTAGGATCCTCCTCGGTTTCTTCCAAATTGACAAAAGCGACCTTACCTTCACGGTGCTCACTACCCATTCTCTGAAAGTAGTAGAAAAAGGAGGTTAGTATTTATTAGTAGAATTTCATTTATTCCATAATAAATAAAGTGACTACAACTTGGAAGTTTTTTTTTAAAACAATTACTTGAAAACTCTTTTGTATTAGGACTAAACATTTAGATATTGCAAATCATTTTCTAAAATGGTTCAAAACTCATTTAAAAATTTTAGCTCTGATACCATATTTTTAACACCCCCGATTTTCCTCGGAGAGGTTACACGCCAGTGACCTAGGAAACCCATCCTAAGCCACCCAAGGCTTTACAGTAACAAAACTTTCATGCAAAAATTCATATAAAAAGAAAAATAGAGATCTAGGATAAAATTTATAGAAAGAGTGTTTACATAATCAAACCAACTGTAAAATGCGGAAATAAAACAATCCTTTAATACGAACTTGTTTCGACGGTCCTCACAAGCCAAAGATCTCGTCTTTATTATAACTAAAGAAATAACTTAATGAAAACCTTGTTACTAAATAGAAACTCCAAGTATGCTGTAATCACCTCTTCACTCCGTAAGCTTGAGACCTAATGTTTCTGTATAGGGACGGCTTGACACCAGTCGGCCATGCAAAAGAAAGAAGCGGTCGGGTTAGTCTTGTGACAGACTAAGCAAGTGGGAATTTTTGTGAGTGGTTCTAGTGGTTATACTACTGACTACCATTGATATCCAAATGAAAATCGGTCAACGATTAATCATATAATACCCCACGGAAAAGGAAAAAGGAATGCAATGACGAGAGATAGGACGCCACAAAGACTGTGGTTCCTTCAAAGGAATATGCGATTGTTGGGAACGTTTTATTATTCAAGCAATTTAATTCTGAAAAGCCTCCCATTGACCAAGTAAGTCGTGAGCAAAAGCGGGGTCACAAATGTACCCACCACTCCAGTTTAATTACGAGTGTACACTAGCACTCTTATCTTATTTAGGTGACAAAATGTTACACATCAAGTCATAAGCTTTTATTACTTCTTGACCTAGTAAGGCGCGAACATAAGAACTTCAGAACTACCCGGGATATTTAAAGAGCATTAGCTAGATGCTACACCCCTAATGCACGGATGAGACGGGCAGGGTCATGACCAACATTATGGTTTAGGTCCATCCTAATGCGAAATGTTATAGAGATGTGTCCAAAGGTCACAAGCCTTATACCCCTAGTTACTACGCTATCCACAACAGTCCATGACCAAAAAATTTACAAACATTAACAAACAAACCCGTAGGCTACGCGCATACTAGCGTTGTATAACAAGGTCATTAGATCTATAGTAATAAATAAACCTAGTTTATTTTATTAGCACACAACATTCCCAACAATTTAATAAACATGGACAAGAAATCCAATGCTTAACCAAATAATGCAGAGAGAACCAAACCACTTGCCTTGATTGAAGACGAGTATACGGATTAAACAAAAGAGAGAAATTCCAATGCTCGGACCCTAAGTCAACAATAATTTACAAAATAAATTACCAATAATTTATTTTGATTTATTTTCACTTTATTTTTACTACATTAATAAGTCGTCCATATTAATGTATAACACTTCGATTAACATCCAAGAATCATGTTAACTCAATGGACTTATATAAATAACAATAGTATATGCACTAGCATATACATGTATTTATATCATACTTTTTACCCTTATAGTATAAGTCTTTTATCTTAAATCAATAAAAATCATAAATAATTATTAAACAACTTTATAAATCACAACATGTTATATAAAATCAGAATAATTCATATTCTGATTTTTATTTTAAAAATTACAATAATTCTTTATTTTCATGATTATTCTAGTTTTAAAGGCTACGCATAAAAATAAGCAATAAAATTGAATTCTTTTAGACTTTTTCTGAAATTTTGATAAATCTGGAATTTTATAAACAATAACATCATAAATTTATAAAATTAATTTCAAACTAGAACAAATAGAAAAAAAATTAAACCGAAATAAAATAAATAAATAACTAAATCTGAAAATTAGGATTAAGGGTTTTGGGTAGTTCACATACTTCTAGAAAATGGCTCGGTGTGGGCGGCGCGGACCACGGCAAGGCTCGAGACCGGTTGGGTTCGGACCCCAAGGGGCTGGCGCACACACGGAGGGTGGCGGCGGCGCTATTGGTGGCATGTGGTGGTCTAAATCGGGACGGAAATGGGCTATTCGTTTCCCTATTTTTTGCTGCACAGGTCAGGCTTTGTTTGGGTTTTTCCGGGGAGTTTGAGGGATGTAAAAATTATGGGTAAAGAGGGATTTTGTAGGGAATTAAATGAGGATTTCAAATCTTATTTTAGTTTTGGGATTGGCTTTGTGGTTTGAGAGATATTGGCTAAAAACCAAGAGGTGTGCTTTCTAGGGTTCGTGATTTTGTAAGGCGGAAATCGGGCTCAATTCTCCGCTATTTAAAGTGCTACCAAAACGTGGAGATCAAGGAGGACATAATCTACAACTTTCCTTTTGGGCATAGCCACAATCGTGGCCTAATTTGATCCGAAATCGAGCTTGAATGGGTTTAAGGAAGGAAGAGCAAGAAAGGACAGAGGTGGAGAAGAAGATATGGACGATTGACCCTTATTTTTGGCAAAACTACAATTTTACACCCTCTTTTTTTTAGTTATGATAAAAATACCCTTCCATGAACAAATAAATTTTCAAAAATTATGGAAAGGTACCCTACTTATTCATTTTGCTTAAAAATGTCCCTCTTAAACTCTTATACGGAAATTTCTTTTCCAAAATACAATATGCTTAAAAATATAACCATACTTTCACAATGAACATAACCCAATTTATTTCCATAAACTTATTTCTTATGAACTTATGATATCATAAGACTTATATATACTATTATTCTAGGTAAGGTCCAAACTCTATAATAACTATTACAAGTTATTATTTAATTTTTCTTATTCCGTTAAGAAATAAAGAATATTCTTTATTAAGATATGAGAAAGGAGGAAATTACAATAATACCCTTCTTAAAAAGAGTGGTTATTACACATTGCACGCCAAGTGTTCGGTGAAATATCCATGTAAATGTCACTCCTAAATGTGACATTCTGTGTCTTTGTTGGAATTTATGCTTTTATTCGACCGGTCTTGATTTTGTAGTGCAAAATGTGCTTATAGGTTTGATACTACCCTCATTTTTTATCCTTATGCCTAGATGTCTTTAAAGTTCACATGTTTTTTCTCCTTTTTCATATAAAAATTGACTTGTGATCTAACATTGCACGCCAAGTCTTCGATGAAATGTCCATGTAAATGTCACTCCTAAATGTGGCATTCGGTTTGTAGGTTCGAATTTATGCTTTTATTCGATCGGTCTTGGTTTTGCAGTGCAGAATGTGCTTATTGGCTAGATACAATCCTCATTATTTATGCTTATGCCTAGATGTCTTTGAAGTTCACTTGTTTTTTCTCCTCTTTCATTTAAAATTTAACTTGTGATACACGCCAAGTGTTCGATGAAATGTCGATTTAAATGTCACTCCTAAATGTGGCATTCGGTGTCTTTGTTCGGATTTATGCTCTTATTTGATTGGTCTTGATTTTGAAGTGCAAAATTTGCTTATTGGCTTGGTACTATGTTCATTCTTTAGACTTATGCCTAGATGTATTTAATGTTAAAATGTTTTTTCTCCTTTTTCCTTTAAAATGACTTCTGAATGTCACTCCTAAATGTGGCATTCAGTGTCTTTGTTCGAATTTATGCTCTTATTTGATCGGTCATGATTTGAATAGCAAAATGTGCTTATTGGCTTGATACTATCCTCATTCTTTATGCTTTTGCCTAGATATCTTTAATGTTAACATGTTTTTTCTCCTTTTTCCTTTAAAATGAATTCTGATCTAACATTGCACGCCAAGTGTTCGATGAAATGTCCATGTAAATGTCACTCCTAAATGTGGCATTCGGTGTCTTTGTTCGAATTTATGCTTTTATTCGATCGGTCTTGATTTTGTAGTGTAGAATGGGCTTATTGGCTAGATATTATCCTAATTTTTTATGCTTATGCCTAGATGTCTTTAAAGTTCACTTGTTTTTTTTGTTTTTGCCTTTAACATGACTTGTGATCTAACATTGCACGCCAAGTGTTCGATGAAATGTCCATGTAAATGTCAATCCTAAATGTGGTATTCGGTGTCTTTGTTCGAATTTATGCTCTTATTTGATTGGTCTTGATTTTGAAGTGCAAAATGTGCTTATTGGCTTGATACTATCCTCATTCATTATGCTTATGTCTAGATGTCTTTAAAGTTAACATGTTTTTTCTCCTTTTTCCTTTAAAATGACTTCTGATCTAACATTCCGCGCCAAGAGTTCGATGAAATGTCCATGTAAATGTCACTCCTAAATGTGGCATTCGGTGTCTTTATTCGAATTTATGCACTTATTCGATCAGTCTTGATTTTGAAGTGCAAAATTTGCTTATTGGCTTGATACTATCCTCATTCTTTATGCTTATGCCTAGAAGTCTTTAAAGTTCACATATATTTTCTCATTTTGCCTTTAACGCCAAGTGTTCGATGAAATGTCCATTTAAATGTCACTCCTAAATGTGGCATTCGGTATCTTTGTTCGAATTTATGCTTTCATTCGATCGGTCTTGATTTTGTAGTGCAGAATGTGCTTATTGGCTAGATATTATCCTCATTCTTTATGCTTATGCCTAGATGTCTTTAAAGTTCACTTGTTTTTTCTGTTTTTGCCTTTAACATGACTTGTGATCTAACATTTCACGCAAAGTGTTCGATGAAATGTCCATCTAAATGTCACTCTTAAATGTGGCATTCGGTGTCTTTGTTTGAATTTATGCTTTCATTCGATCGGTCTTGATTTTGTAGTGCAGAATGTGCTTATTGGCTAGATATTATCCTCATTCTTTATGCTTATGCCTATATGTCTTTAAAGTTCACTTGTTTTTTCTGTTTTTGCCTTTAACATGACTTGTGATCTAATATTGCACGCCATGTGTTCGATAAAATGTCCATGTAAATGTCACTCCTAAATGTGGCATTCGGTGTATTTGTTCGAATTTATGCTTTTATTCGACCGGTCTTGATTTTGTAGTGCAAAATGTGCATATCTGCTTGATACTATCCTAATTCTTTATGCTTATGTCTAGATGTCTTTAAAGTTAACATGTTGTTTCTCCTTTTTCCTTTGAACTGACTTCTTATCTAACATTGCACGCCAAGAGTTCGATGAAATGTCCATGTAAATGTCACTCCTAAATGTGGCATTCGGTGTCATTGTTCGAATTTATGCACTTATTCGATCAGTCTTGATTTTTAAGTGCAAAATGTGCTAATTGGCTTGATACTATCCTCATTCTTTGTCCTTATGCCTAGAAGTCTTTAAAGTTCACATGTTTTTTCTCATTTTGCCTTTAAAAAGACATGTAATCTAACATTGCACGCCAAGTGTTCAATGAAACGTCCATTTAAATGTCAGTCCTAAATGTGGCATTCGGTGTCATTGTTCGAAATTATGATTTCATTCTATCGGTCTTGATTTTCTAGTACAGAATGTGCTTATTGGCTAGATATTATCCTCATTCTCTATGCTTATGCCTAGATGTCTTTAAGTTCACTTGTTTTTTCTGTTTTTGCCTTTAACATGACTTGTGATCTATCATTGCACGCCAAGTGTTCGATGAAATGTCCATTTAAATGTCACTCCTAAATGTGGCCTTCGGTGTATCAAGCCAATAAGAACAGTCTACACTACAAACTCAAGACCGATCCAATAAAAGCATAAATTCGAACCAAGAAACTGAATTCAACATTTAGGAGTGTCATTTACATGGACCTTTCATCGAACACTTGGCGTGCAATGTTAGATCACAAGTCATTTTAAAGGCAAAAGGAGAAAAACAAGTGAAATTTAAAGACATCTAGGAATAAGCATAAAGAATGAGGATAGTATCAAACCAATAAGAACATTCTGCACTACAATATCCAGACGTATCGAATAAAAGCATAAATTCGAACCTAGAAACCGAATGCCACATTTCGGAGTTACATTTACATGGCATTTCATCGAACACTTGGTGTGCAATTTTAGATCACATGTCATTTTAAAGGCAAAAGGAGAAAAAACAAGTGAACTTTACAGACATCTAGGCATAAGCATAAAGAATGAGGATAGTATCAAGCCAAAAAGCACATTCTACACTACAAAATCAAGACGTATCTAATAAAAGCATAAATTCGAACCTAGAAACTGCATACTACATTTAGGAGTGACATTTACGTGGACATTTCATCGAACACTTGGCGTGCAATGTTAGATCACAAGTCAAATTTTAAAGGCAGAAGGAGAAAAAACAAGTGAACTTTAAAGACATCTAGGCATAAGCATAAAAAATGAGGATAGTATCAAGCCAATAAGCACAATATGCACTACAAAATCAAGACGTATTTAAAAACAGCATAAATTCAAACCTAGAAACGGAATGTAACATTTAGGAGTGACTTTTACATGGGCATTTCATCGAACACTTGGCGTGCAATATTATATCATAAGTCGAATTTTAAAGGCAAATGGAGAAAATACAAGTGAACTTGAAAGATATCTAGACATCCTCCCTATACATTATTTGAGCAGCAATGTCTTCACAAAATATTACACCACTTGGCACCCTATTTTATTGCCATATGTACCACTAAAATTTGAATAACGTGCACAGATACAATTATTATGAAAATAAACCACTGGTAACTTACAGCTTTTGGTACGCAGCTTATCTCCTTTCATTACTCCCGTCTCCCATACACGCCGGCGCCGTTTAGTGTTTCCCATCTCCTTCGCAATTCATGTTGCAACTCCGGCTTCTCTCGGTTTTGATTCCCCCCTTCTTCACTGGCGGGCTTCTTATCGGCGACCTTCTACCTTCTCAACATATTCAATTCCTTGACGACAGATTTGGTGTGCTTCTCAATATCTTGCGGGAGAGCCATGTGGCCTTCTTCCACATCTTCACTAGCGGCCTTCAATTCCTTGCCGGTAAATCTGGAATCCCGTTTAGATTCCCCCATCGTTAAAGGTATGTACAATTCAAAGGGTTTTGTCTTGATCTCCAATAAGATTTTGCGAATTTCGAATACCGAACTCCTTATTTGGTGATTCTCTTCTCTTTTTTGTGTGGGATGAATTGTATTTGAAAGATTCTTGCTTGGAATTGGCATTTATTGTATGTTCCCTCAACATTTCATAGTGCTTCCCATGTTCACCGCATTCATAATGATTTGTGCAATTTATGATTTATGCAATTTTCACTTGCTGAACATGTAATTTTTTTTCTCTAAAACTCCAGTTTCTTTCAGATTCCTCTACTTTTAGAATCAAATCCTCTTTAAACAACCCTCCTTGATTGAATTCAGGAACCCTAGGTTTCATTCAAACCTTTCTTCTCTGCTTCGCAGCTTGAGGTTCGAGCATTCATCCATGTCCAACGCGTCCAACAACGATGTCAAAGTCAGTCTACGATTTTATTGTCAAGGTTAGTTGGTGTTGCCTGAATTTTTTTTTTAGTCTTGAGTTGCCTGATTTTCTTGGTTAGGGTTTATCGATTTTGGTTAGCTATTTGTTGGAATTCGATTTGATAATGCAATATTATGTACTGCTTAGAAGCAGATTTAAAGAAATGGACAATGCTTTCTTTTGGCAACTTTGTTGAAGTTTAACATCATGCATGTGGGTTGTTGGCATTTGTTTAATCACTTGTATGCATGAATATTAGTATTCTCCACAAAATAAAATTTTGAGTTTGATGAGTCATAATAAAATTTTGAATTTGATGAGTCATAGCTTTACAGTAGAGATTACAATTGAAATTATTGGTTTTATGGAGATAAACATTCTTTCATAACTATCATTGCTGATTTTTCTTTGTATATGTCATCCTCTAACTTTTGGCCTTCATGAGAGAAGAGATGCTATAAATTTAAGCACTAAAACCCTAGCCAACCTTCCATATCACAAATTACGGAGGACACATCAACATAATGGAGCAATTCAGAGTAAAAATCTTATCTCTCTCCTTACAAGAATATTAAACAATCATAGAAATGTAATCAAATAGTTGATGAATTCATAATACTGAAATGAATTCTTTTGTTTTTTGCTACAAATATGTGAAATGATAAACTTGGCTTAATCAATTTGTTATTTTTCCAGTCCTTTTTGAAAAACAATCTAAAAGAAGAGACAATTGAGTTAACCAGAAGTAAGTAAGACTTTGATGCATCAATGGTTCTTAATAGATTCCTAGCAATAATTGTGAGTCAACTATTCTGTGGTATGTATTTGATTGTAGCCATATAAAATTCATGTTATGAAACTATAAGAAAACAAATGTGGCTGGATTTTCAATTCCATGAAGACTATATTTTGGACTAGCTGATTGATCCTTGTAGGTTGAATTTCAGTATTAGGTTGTATATGAATATTATTCATTTGATTTTTGTTTATATGGATGGTGGGAGTGCAGTTGGGCATTCAATTGTTGTTCTTTTGCACTCTTCTCTTAATTGCATATGCATCCTCATGTTAATTGTTAATGTATCATCCTGTTTGTGAAGTAATTAAATTGGTGTTGCAGATTTTGGTTAAGTGTATTTTTTTGTGACTTTTGTGCTGATTCAAAAGGGTTGATGTCTTTGGCTTGGATTCTAAAGAATTTACAAGGAGTCAGAGCTTGATTGGTGGAATCCAGTATCAAGATGTCTAATTTCCTTTAATTATTATTACCATGCCACCTTATTCTGCAACTTTTTCAACATCTTTGCAACCCTATCAAGCTTCAAAACACATGAAAACACAATATCCATGATTACTAATTCTGCATTGTCCCCTTGTATATGTGTATATATCATTTATGGTTTTTTTATATTTGTATACCTACAAGTTTAGGGACAAACTGACAAAGCACCACTAGCCATGACCATATTGAGTGATATGCCTTAAGAGCTTCTCATCTTTCTATGAAGACCACTTTCCTTTGTTTCTACTTGTCACAGAATGAATGTCTCCTCATGCTCCTTTGAAAAGGCTTTTATGAAGCCATAAAGCTTTCTGGTTGTAACACATACACATACTATCTTCATCTTGAACAGATCTTGGCTATAATGTATATGGAGCTTGAGAGCTTTCCTTTTGACTTCTGTATGAGATTTTGTATTGTAAAACTGCTCAGATCTTTTGAGAAAGTGTTTTTATATAGATTTATTCATTTAGAAAGGATGATATAACCACCCCTAGGTCTTATGCAAGACCCTCAGAAGATTCACACACAATTAGAACTCTAATAAACCAGCAAAAGAAAGTCAATAAAAGCCTTGGAGTTAAAATAAGCGCATGACGGACTCATACTGTATATATCAACCTACTTTTTTAATATAACCGTACTAGGTACGGGGTCTACACTACTAAGCATAAAGAATGAGGATAGTATCAAGCCAATAAGAATATTATGCAATACAAAATGAAGACGTATCGAATAGAAGCAAAAATTTGCACCTAGAAACTGAATGCTGATGGTGTTCAAAATGGTAGAACTGGAAGTCGGCCCGGGGTACAAGGAATAAACGGATCCGATGGGACTCCCAAGGTGGATTCTAGGTCCCACAACCATACCCGACTTTTAATTAAACAAAATCCCTTTCTACGCGAGGTCTTTTGAGACCTCGGGAACGAGGTCTAAACCTCTTTGCCGACTCAGCTGACATCCCCGCCCGTCTGAACCACTCAGCTGTCGCCGTTCCCCCAACCAATCATCGGCTGCCTCACCTCCGGACCAATAAGAAGCCCTGATCTTGGGCGTCCCACATTGAGTAAACACCAAAACTCGGCTCCTTAATTCTCTATAAATAGAGGAGAACCTCTTAAGTGGCAAAGGGTCGAAAAACATCTTGAACTCAAGAACTATCTTGCTCGTTCAAGATCGACGTGTTGAATCATCGTCAAAAGACCTCGCTACAGAGAAATTAAGCCAACAAAAAGACTTCAAGTCACACAGAGAGCCTTCTCTCACACCAAAGACCTCGCTGCATCATCTCGCAAGCCATCATCACCATGCTCAAACTCAAAACTCAACCTCGCCACCGGAGTCCATCAAAGTAGCCTATGGGTGGTAGAATCTCATAGCGATTAGGACATCTCGAACCTTGTTAGATCGAGATCTCGAATACTCTAGGAGGTCTAAGGTGTAAACCTCGTTTATTTGTAACCTCGTGATTTATAACCTCGCTGTAAAAATAAATAAATAAAGAGCAAGTGTTTGCACAATCGAATAATAGAATCTCATTTCTTGTCTTCTGGCGACGGTTTATTTCGGGTTTCATCACTGGCGCCGTCTGTGGGTACTTCTTCATCCTAAGCAGTTTCTCGATTTGTTCAAACCTTGGCTTTGAACCCCTCAAAATGGCTTGTCCAAACAACTTTTTCCCCCAACACCCCGATAACATGCCCGAGACCTCGCAATGGAAGGCCACGGGACCTCCAGGTTGTCTGTTCGTGGTCCCTCCGGGTTGGACGTATACCGCCCCACAAAACCCCTACCCATTCCAATGGTACGAGTCGGGCAGTGCACCCCCGAACCTATATCCTTACCCAGGATATGGACAGAACCAGCAGGGGTTCGCCCCTTCATACATCCCTGTCCCCGCCCCAGGCCAACCCCACTCCGAGTACGTACCCACGTACGTCCCTGGGCATGTGCCGGGGCACGAGACGTCCACCAATGGCTCGTCAACGGAGAGGCCTCCCCGGGACCCCATGCAGATCTCGTGATCCCGATCGCGACGTTCAAGAATACATGACACGAAGTTGTCTGAAACGGCAGGGAGTTCTATGCACCCCCTGAAATCGAGGTCGCAACGTGAACCCGTTGAGGTTGGATGCCGCTCCCCCTTTGTGGATGAAATTCAAAGCGCGCATATGCCCAAAGGCTTCCATAAACCATAAATAGGACTCTACGACGGCACAGCTGACCCAGAGGAGCACGTGAAGCATTTTTTTTGTCCAAATGAACGTCAACTCTTATAATGACGCCATTTTCCGCCGCATCTTCCCAACCACCCTGGACAAGGCCACGATGACGTGGTTCATAAGCCTCATGATAGAGTCTATGGCCTCGTTCGCTTAGCTGTGTGAGTCCTTTGTCACACACTTTAGTGGTTCGAGGAAGCGCATGAAGAACATGCGGGATCTTTTCGGTATTGAGCAGGGAGAGGGCGAGTTGTTGGGTACCTTTTCACGAGGTTCACCACCGCAGTGGCGGAGATCGCACACATCGACGAATCCTGAGTGCGAGATACTCTCATGGGCAACCTGTGTCCGGGGCATTTCAAGACATACATTTTCCTGAAATGCCCAACGATATACGACAACATGTGCGCTCGGATCATGTCCCTGGTGTATGCCGAGGATGCCACAAACCAGAGATCGCGACCGAAGACCGACAAGGAAATCGTCGCCGAGGCTAAAGGAAAGGCGAAGGTGGCCGCGTCAGCCGCGAGAGATGTGTATGTGACACAGGCCCAAAACCCCGTCAACAACAATAACAACAACAAGAACTACAACAACAACAACAACAACAACAACAACAACAACAACAACAACAACAACAACAATCGCAACAACAACCACGGGGGCGGTTGGAACTGCTTTGGTGGGAGGCAGCGCGGCTATAGGGGAAAGGGTGGCCCTTTGTACAACCCAAATTGATGGCCGGATCGATGGAGGGGATGAAGGTGCAAAGAGATCGCCACGAGAATCCAAGGAATTCCGACAACGAACACCACACAACTGACCCGTCTTCAACTGGATGGATCTTCCTCGTCCGAACTCGAATTTGAGTGATTCCAATTCGCGAAGTTAGATCTATGAGTCTAGTTTAATCCCTAAAAATTTCAGACCTAGATGATGAGTGAATTGAAAGATGTGTCAATTTTACTGAGGTGGTGCGGAAACCTCCGAGATAGATGATGGTTCGAAAATGGAGAGAACAAGGGGATATGGATGCTTGATAACTTGGATATGACTCATCAAGCTCTCAAACAAACTAGGATGCTCGAATTGTCGGATATGACTCACCAACAATTGAACAACGAGAATTGAACGAAACAAAACAAGAACTTTGAATTGAAAATGCAAGGAAAAGAGAAGAAAATTTCGTCCAAGTCTACCAAGGGAGGAGGGGGGATGGACGACCATATAACCTAGATAACAAGCCTCACAAAATCAGCCCCCTCATTTTAAGAAAATTACAAAAACAACCCATAAAAACCGAGAGCATATTAATCGTCCTTAACCGTTAAGTTGTCACCTATCGAACCATGATGTATCATAAGACTCCAACTTTCACCTTTGCTAACCAAAGTCCAACTTATGAGCCATGAACTCCTCCTTGATCTTGTCAAGAATTTCCCTAGCATGTGCTCGAGTGATGCGCCGAAGATAGGGTGTGGTACCTTGACTTGGCTTCTTAGCGCCTCGGACACCGGCCTTGGATATTTGTCCAAGTGATGACCCTCCTTTGTCGTGCAAATTGAACTTGTCTTTAGGGCTGAGATCTTCACTCAAATCATGGATCATAGTCCCTTTAAAAGTGCCCGAAGAAGTGGTACCATTCATCAAAGGCCAAGGCGCGCCAAGGTCGGAAATCAGCGTGTGCAACGGCGCCCCAATATGCACGGTACTGTGGGGCCATGACTCGATAGATGGAATCACATCATCCTCCTCCCCTTTAAAAGGATTCGTCATCGAATCTATCAAGCCTGTAAAACAATGGACACATCGAGGGAAGCACAAGCAAGTACACTCTATAGAAGTCAAGTTAAGAATAACATTTCCAATCTCAATATGATAGGCCAGAAAGTATGCACTAGCTACACCACTTCTCTTCCTATTATTACGGGAACATCTCATAATAAAGAAATTAAGAGATTGAGTGTAAGTAGGCATCAATGGAATTCTATAACCTATATGCATCCTAGATGACATGTATTGGGCAAGAGAACTAAAATGGAAGCAAGAGTACTTAGTCCTAGATGTCACAAATGCATGAAAGAAAACTGAAACTATTTGATCAAATGCATGTGACACAACCAACACGTAGTCATAAATATAGAATAGAGGAGTGCAAGAAACTTCCCTGAGAAGTGCACTCATATCACCCTGTGAGCTCAACAATGGAGGTAGGGCTTCTATTTCCCTTGGTGTGGCATTCTCCATGACAAAGACATCTTTCTTGGCCTCCACAAGAAAAGGAATGTAATCACCGCTTGGAGTGACTAAAACAGCCTCGTCCTCCTCATGGAGCAAGAAGGGCAAACTTGAAGGAATCATAGGAAACGCATCCATACATGGTTTAGTCAACGAGTTCATGGAGCTAGGAGTGATGGTAGGACGACACTTGATTTTAGGAGATGATTCCACAACTTCCTCCTCTTCTTGCAATATGTGCATCAGTTTTATCGGACACTTGACGGTGATGAGTTGTTCCAATTCATGGAAAAGAATCTCTCTTTTTGGTTGTTCTATGTCACTCATCAATCTTTGTTGGAAGGAAGTCTTATCCCCTTCAAAAGGGTGCGTCCACGAACCCAGCTGACCTACAAAAAAGGTCAACACACAAACCTCCTTTCCAAGTACAACATGATATGACAAAATATAAGCACAAGCTATGCCACTTTTCTTTGCAATCCTATTGGTATGGTACATGGCAAAGCTATCCAAAATATGAGAGTAATTCAGCCAAGATGTCAAGTTTTGAGATAAAAGTAAGGAAGAAGTGTTACTTCCCCGAAGGGCATGCACATCGTAGCTTGGGACAGTTTTCAGCTCTAAACTGTTCATGGTCGTTCTCTTAGATCCAAGATCCAAATTGAGAGATTCCAAGTTCCATATTGAGCTTAAGGAGTCTACTTCATTTCCTCCAAATTTGAGCATCATTCGACCACTGAGTTGTAAGTTACACCATTTTTTCCAAGGTGGTGCAGATTTATCCGAGAAGGAAGTTTCACTTTCCTCTTTCGGGTTGACCAAAAATAGGGGAGTAGAGGGCCCCCCTTTGGCTATATTCTTGTCCTTATTTTCCTCTCGTTGAGAAAGCTTCTTCCTTTGCTCCTTGGCTGCGTAATCCAACATTATCTCATGGGAAGACATCGGGTGCAAAATCACCTTCTTTCCCTCCATTTGGAAGTGGTATTCGTTGGATATTCCATCATGGATCGCTTTCTTGTCAAATTGCGAAGGGCGTCCCAATAGTAGATGACAAGAGGTCATCGGGACAATGTCACACTCCACCTCATCCTTGTATGGTCCTATAGAAAAAGAAACACGAGCCCTCTCCTTGACTTGGATAGGGGCGTTAGAGTTCAACCAACACAAAGGGTAAGGTAAAGGTTGAGGAGTAGTACTCAAAGAAAACCTATCCACCACCTCTTGACTAATAACATTGCAACATGAACCGCTATCAATAATCACACTACATACCTTATCCACGATCTTGCATCGAGTGTGAAAGATAACTTCCCGTTGACTAGGCCTGGTGGTATTCTCTGTCATGAAAAGTGTTCGTGGGACCACCAAGCCCTCTCCATCCTCTCGTGTCTTCTTGAGCTCCCCCTCTTGAGGTACTTTTGTCCTCTCGTCCAACGACTCCACTTGGTTAGAGCTTTGTAGCACACTTGGTAGAGCCCCCGTTTGAGGAACTCGTGCTCTATCATCTCGGTTGCGCACTTGGCTCTCCAAATCAGTCAACCTAGTTCCCAAAGCCTCAATGGATTGTTGCAAGGATTGTTGCATGGTTTGCAACATGGCAGCCACTGAACTAGTGGATGTCTCCTCAACTTGTTCCTTATTCTTGTCATCACCTACACTTGTCATTGTAAAAACAAGGCAAAGATCAAGGTATAGAGGTCACACGAATTAATCACCAAGACTTGCCCGAGATGAAAATCCGACAAGTTGCAAGTAGGCAAAAACAACAAAGACAACAAAGAGAGAATTCATCACACACTTGCTTAGGAAAACAATGCTAGGAAGCTACTAAACCACCAAGACTCAACACCAAGTATTTCGAAATAAATTAATTATTTTTTTTTGTTTTGGGTAGGCCTTTTCTAGGCACTACTAGAAGACGACTTTTGTAGGCCTTTGCTAGGCACTACAAGATGACTACTCTTTCCGTGCCCGGCCCCTTATTAGCTTTACGCCGCCGGGCAAGGTTTTTCTAGTCTTTAATCTTTCTTTTTGTGCCTGGCCCCTTATTAGCTTTACGCCGCCGACAAGGTTTTTCTGATTATTCAACAAAAGATTTCAAGACACTTAAACAACAACACAAGATGTCTCGTCTTGGTGTCGTTCCCGTATCCTAGCACCGTAACCGACAACAAGCATGTAATGATATAAAGCGATCAAAAGAAAGCTGAATTATGGACTCAAATCCCACGTTTTTCACTCAGCCAATTTCAGCAAGACACACTTAAATCAAGCACTAAATGAAGGCATTACTCAAGCATCAAAGGCAACCTTTCAACTACCAAATTAAGGACCTTTGGAGTTCAATCCATGGACGTTTTTTGGGCATGGTTTTCAGCCATGGCTGAGCACCAAACTCGACCAAACAACAACAATTTCAAGACAAGAAAACGTCACAACACAAGACAACAATTCGGACAAGGCCGAACACAACAACAACAACGCAGCCCTAGAGAGTTCAAACCTAAAACTTGCAACAAGTGGAAATTCAAGGTCGGAACAAGATTTAGATGGAGATACCTTCGCGTGGCTCTGATACCACTTGATGAGAGGATCGATGGAGGGGATGATGGTGCAAAGAGATCGCCACGAGAATCCAAGGAATTCCGACAACAAACACCACGCAACTGACCCGTCTTCAACGGGATGGATCTTCCTCGTCCGAACTCGGATTTGAGTGATTCAAATTCACTAAGTTAGATCTATGAGTCTAGTTTAACCCCTCAACATTTCAGACCTAGATGATGTGTGGATTTGAGTGATTCAAACTACCGAGATGGATGATGGATCGAAATGGGGAGAACAAAGGGATATGGATGCTTGACAACTGGGATATTACTCACCAAGCTCTCAAACAAACTAGGATGCTCGAATTGTCGGATATGACTCACCAACAATTGAACAACGAGAATTGAACGAAACGAAACAAGAACTTTGAATTGAAAATGCAAGGAAAAGAGAAGAAAATTTCGTCCAAGTCTACCAAGGGAGGAGGGGGGATGGACGACCATATAACCTAGATAACAAGCCTCACAAAATCAGCCCCCTCATTTTAAGAAAATTACAAAAACAACCCATAAAAACCGAGAGCATATTAATCGTCCTTAACCGTTAAGTTGTCACCTATCGAACCATGATGTATCATAAGACTCCAACTTTCACCTTTGCTAACCAAAGTCCAACTTATGAGCCATGAACTCCTCCTTGATCTTGTCAAGAATTTCCCTAGCATGTGCTCGAGTGATGCGCCGAAGATAGGGTGTGGTACCTTGACTTGGCTTCTTAGCGCCTCGGACACCGACCTTGGATATTTGTCCAAGTGAAGACCCTCCTTTGTCCTGCAAATTGAACTTGTCTTTAGGGCTGAGATCTTCACTCAAATCATGGAGCATAGTCCCTTTAAAATTGCCCAAAGAAGTGGTACCATTCATCAAAGGCCAAGGCGCGCCAAGGTCGGAAATCAGCGTGTGCAACGGCGCCCCAATATGCACGGTACTGTGGGGCCATGACTCGATAGATGGAATCACATCACAAATGAAAAGGGACGTGTCAACCCCACATTAGAAGCCAACACGGTACCACAAGGCCCGAGTCAGGCTCAGGCCAACAACGTCAAGCAGCAAGCTCCCGCGAAGCAGGCACGGTCTGGGCAGACAACAACACCCGATGGGTACATCCATACCATCTCGGGTGGACCATCACTGGCTGGATCAATCCAGGCAGAAAGAAAGAGGTACGCGAGGGCAAGCCATCATGAGCCCTCGGTATTTAGCTTTGCCCAAACCTCGCGGTCCCATGTAGGCTTGGCCTTCATCTTCGAAAATGTCGAGGGACTCCACATGCCGCACTTGGACCCCTTGGTGGTACACGCTCATGTAGGCTAGAAGATGGTGAAGCGGGTGCTGGTGGACACGGGGTCCTCCGTGGACATCATGTACTACGACGCTTTCGAGTAGTTGGGCATCTCCGTAATGTCCTTTAAACCCTATGCTGGGAAACTCACCTCCTTCTCGGGAGATGAGGTCGACGTGGCAGGTCTTATAGACCTTTGGATGATGCTGGGCACCGGCTCCACGAGGAGAACCGAGATGGTGGAGTTCACGGTGGTACACTTGCCTTTGGTGTACAATGCAATCATCGGGAGGGTATCCCTGATGAAATTCCAGGCGGTGGTCTCCATCTACCACCTAAAGATGAAATTCCCCATCGACAGCGGGGTTGGAAAGGTAAAGGGCAACCAAGAAGAGGGTCACGTTTGCTATGCGACCTCAGCAAAACAAAAATGCCCGGTGTTCATGGTGGAGTCCCCCGGCGAGGCGGACCTCAATATTCGGGACTTCATGGTCCCCGTCCCCGAGGTAGAAAGAAGGGTGATAACCCCCTTTGGGAACGAGTCCGAAAAGATCTACATGGAAGGATGCCTCTTTGGGAAATCGGCGGCTTCACTAGAGTCCTTGTTGTCCAGATTCCGCGTTGTGTTTGCCTGGACCGCCAAGGATCTCCGCGGCGTCCTGCACACCATGGCCCAACACTCCTTCAACGTCGACATTACCACCATCCTTGTGGTGCAACGGCGGAGGAAGATGCATGAGGAAAGGGCAAACGCCGCGAATGAAGAGGTGGCTAATATGCTGGCCGTGGGATTTATCAGCGAGGTCCAATACACAAGATGGTTGTCCAACGTCGTGCTGGTCAAAAAGTCCAGCGGCAAGTGGCGGATGTGCGTGGACTTCAAAGACATCAACAAAGCGTGCCACAAAGACAGCTACCCCTACCCTCAATTGACGAACTAGTTGATTCAACCGTGGGGCACGAGGTCTTGAGTTTCCTTGACGCATACTCAGGATACAATCAGATCTTTATGAGTCCGCACGATGAGGAGGAGACGTCCTTCATCACGCAGTGGGGTACGTACTGCTACAAGGTCATGGCCTTCGGCCTTAAAAACGCAGGGGCAACCTTCTAGTGTCTCATTGACCGGATCTTCAAAGACCATTTGGGGAGGAACGTGTTGTCCTACATCGACCACATCATGGTGCGGAGAAAAAGCCCCGAAGAACATTTGGCCGACCTCCACAAGGTCTTCGTCACCCTCAGGCACAATCATCTCAGCCTGAACCCCGAGAAGTGCGTCTTCGGTGTGTCAACGGGAAAGTTCCTAGGCTTCATGATCAGCGAACGCGGGATCGACGTCAATCCCTCCATGGTCGAGTCAATCCTCTCAATGAGCTCACCACGTTGTCACCTCCAATGGCAGGTGAGGACTTGCAACTATATGTGGCGGTGAGCCCGTAGACGGTCAGCGCGGTGCTAACCAGAAAGGCCACACACCTAGTCTACTTCTTAAGTCGCGTGCTCCAGCCTGTTGAGCAGCGATACTCCCCAGCAGAAAAGATGGCTATGGCTGTCGTGACCGCCGCAAGGCGCCAACGCCCTTACTTCCACGCGCACCCCATTCAGGTCCTCTTTGACCTCCCACTTCGACAACTCCTCCACCAGCCCGCCCTCTCCGGGTGAATGACGAAGTGGGCGGTCGAGCAATCCGAGTTCGACATTAGCTATCTCCCTAGGACTGCAATGAAGGGACAAACCCTCGTTGACTTCATGGTGGAGGTCACTTTCCCCGAGACTGATGCAAGCTCAGAGGAGTTGAAGGTATTCGTTGATGGTTCGCGGTGCGACGCTGGAGGTGGGGAAGTCGTATTCTTCGTCGGTCCCTCAATCGGGATGGAGTACGCCCTTAACTTCGCCTTCGATGCCACCAACAACGAGTCCGAGTATGAGTCCATGATTGCCGAGATAGAGATGGCGCTCTTCAGTGGTGCCCGCAAAATCGGAGTTTACACCGATTCCGAACATATTACGTGCCAACTCAACGGGCAACACGACACCCGGACGGGGTTCCTACCTGCGTACCGGGAGAAAGTTAAGGCCTTGGGGTAGTTTCTAGAAACCTTCGCGGTGGAGTCATCCCGCAAACCTCAAACACAAAGGCGGATGCTCTCGCGAGGTTGGGTTCTGCCCTTCCCTTGGAGGTAGGGAATCGCGTGATGGTGGAAAGGAAACTCTCGCGGAGTGTAACAAGTGAGGTTCTCTCCATTACCGTTGGGGACTTGAGGGTCCCGATCACGTGATATGTGGAGAGCGGTATCCTCCCGGAGGACCCCGCATAGGCTAGGAAGTTGAAAATGCAGGCGGCCCGCTATGGCGTCATCGGCGGCCGGCTCTATCGCAGAGGCAATGCTAAGCCCAACTTGTTGTGTGTGTCAACCGAGTCTACGGGGCATATCCTATATGAGGCACATGAGGGGGTCTTTGGAGGCCACCCCAGGTGGCACGCCTTGTCACATAAAATCACCCATTTGGGATACATTTGGCCCACCCTCAGGCAGGACGCGAGGGCCTATGTTCAGAAATATGACGGGAGTCAAAAGCACGATAACCTCCAGCACGCCCCGACCTCGCGACTTCGCTCCATCCACGCACCATGACCCTTCGCGATGTGGGGGATGGACATCCTCGGCCCCTTCCCCTAGGCTGTTGGCCAGGTAAGGTACATCTTGGTCATAGTCGATTATTTCACGAAGTGGGTTGAAGCACAAGCAATGGCAAAGATCACTGGGACAAAGTTCTGCGACTTCCTGTGGAAGAACCTCGTTTGCCGCTTTGACGTTCCCATGACCATCATGATTGACCATGGCCCCCAATTTGACTACTCGGACACTAGGACCTTCTGCTCCGACCTGGGCATAACCCTCAAGGTTTCCTCCGTGGCCCACCCCCATTCCAACGGCCAGGTGGAGAACGTCAATGCCCGCATCTTTTCCGATCTAAAGAAGCGCCTGGGCATGGCGCAAGGTCGTTGGGCGAACCTTCTCCCGCTCGTCCTATGGACATATCGCACCACCGCGCGTCGCGCAATGGGAGAAACGCCTTTCGCCCTAACATACGAGGCGGAAGCACTAGTTCCTGTGGAGACCTTGGTCCCTTCGGCGAGAGTTTTTAATTTCGATGAAAAAGAGAATAAGGCCAACCTCAAGGTCGAACTGCTAATTAGGGTCGAGTTGCGCGAGGTGGCCGTCTTGCGCTCCAGAGAATACAAAAGGCGCGTGGCGGCATATCACGACAAGAAGGTTAGACCCCGGTTCTTGGCCACTGGTAGCCTTGTCTTGAGGCGTACCGAAGGTGCCAAGCTGGACCCTAATTGGGAGGGACCATACCTCCTCGGAGAAGAAGTCGCACCCGGAGCTTTCAAGCTCAAAGACAGCGAGGGACGTACCTTGAGCAAAACATGGAACATCGATCGACTCAAAAAATATTATGTGTAACTCTCCGAACTCTGCTATTTCCTACAAATTTTGTGAATAAAGGATGGTGGTATTTTCAAATCTGTCTCATAAATGAAAATTTCATTCAATGTCCACCCCTCGCTTCCCGCTTGGGGTTGGAGATTCTCGGTTTTAGGTTGCGAAGTCCACCGCTCGCTTCCCGCTTGGGGTTGGAGATTCTCGGTTTCAGGATGCCAAGTCCATCGCTCCCTTCCCGCTTGGGGTTGGAGATTCTCGATTTTAGGTTGCGAAGTCCACCCCTCGCTTCCCGCTTGGGGTTGGAGATTCTCTGTTTTATGTTCCGAAATCCACCCCTCGCTTCCCGCTTGGGGTTGGAGATTCTCGGTTTTAAGTTGCGAAGTCCACCCCTCGCTTCCCGCTTGGGGTTGGAGATTCTCGGTTTTAAGTTGCGAAGTCCACCACTCGCTTCCCGATAGGGGTTGGAGATTCTCGGTTTTAAGTTGCGAAGTCCACCCGTCGCTTCTCGCTTGGTGTTGGAGATTCTCGGTTTTAAGTTGCAAAGTCCACCCTCGCTTCTCGCTTAGGGTTGGAGATTCTCGGTTTTAGGTTGTGAAGTCCACCCCTCCCTTCCCGCTTGGGGTTCGAGATTCTCGGTTTTAGGTTGCGAATTCCACCCCTCGCTTCCCGCTTGGGGTTGGCGATTCTCGATTTTAAGTTGCGAAGTCCACCCCTCGCTTCCCGCGTGGGGTTGGAGATTATCAGTTTTTGAGATTCAAGTCAACCCCTCGCTTCCCACGTGGGGTTGGAGATTATCAGTTTTTGAGATTGAAATCCACCCCTCGCTTCCCGCTTGGGGTTGGAGATTATCGGTTTTTAAGTTTCAAGTCCACCCCTCGCTTCCTGCTTGGGATTGGAAATAATCAAAAATCATCATGAGAGATCAGAGCGAGGCTCGTGATCTTGGCATAATAACCATCATGCGAGATCCGAGCAAGGCTCGTGATCTTGGCATAAAAACAATCAGGCGCGATCCGAGCGAGGCTCGGGATCGCGGCATAAAACAAGCGCCCGATGTGGCCCGAGCGTGCAACAAATGTTGTGACACTCGGGCCATGGGGTTGGATCGGGATAAATATACAGTGAACTAAAATAAGAAACACGGAACATAACCATAAACTAAGAAAATTATATAAAATAAAGGACACGATGGCCGAAGTGTCATCATTACAAACCTGGGCGGGGCCACCAAAATAACAAAAGTAAAACAAACAACGCTAACTACACAAGAGGGCATCCCTCACTCCTTCGAGGTCTCGACGGCAGGCTCCGTGGGGACCTGGGGGACGGGCGAGGAAATGATCACATCAGGAATGGAGGTGGGCACGTCCGTCGCGGGATGAGGATCTGCGACGGCGGGGTCTGAGCCTCCCTGGCCGAGGTCCTCTGCGGAGGGCGCCTCGGTGGCCACGGTCCCATCCTCTTTGAGGAAGAACTCGCATTCTCCCTCGGGCCCCTCCCCGTTTTCCTCCCCTATGGTCATCGCGTAGTTGGGGTTAAAGAAGGTAATGCGAGGATCCATAGGCCCGTACTTCACGACCGTCTGCCTGATACCCAAGCGGACGGCTTGCCAGAACATTTTGTTCACGCTGCCCAACAACTCTTCCTTATACTCGGCAGATGCCACGTACTTGGGTTCCGCAGCCTCCATGATGCGACCCTAGGGTCACAAGGGGCAGATCTAGGCTCGAAACGTTCGGATTCTTCTTTGACAATCGTAACGAGGATAAATACGAGACCACAAAGTGGAATCGTGGGCCTCTAATGCTCATCGGAACGAGGGTGGGGAGAGGCAGAATCAAGGGCGAGGGAAAAGGGTTAGAAAGGGGTGACGTCGGGCCAAGGGATAGGAGGAAACTCGACTCTACTATAAGCTTGGCTAATTCATTTTGATGTAAATAATAAGACGGGGTGTGGCTCCTTTATATAGAGGAGAAACACGAAACCCTAGTCTAGCAAGGGAGAGGCGCCTAGGGTTTGTATGCAAACAAAGCCCAACGACTTCTGGCCCAATAAGACAACATACTAAAAATAGAAACTATCTAGAAAGGGAAATAACAAGGCTAGCCCATCCTATAAGAAACACACGCCTAAGGGAAGTGACGGAAATAAATGATGGAAATATAAATAATAACATAAAATGAGACTAAGTCCTAATCCAAGGGGGTCTCCAAGGTCTAGGCCGTCTCGGGTCCGTCGGAGCAGGGTCCGAGCTAGGGCAGGGTTGCATCATTCTCCCCCGCTTAGCTTCGAAGCGTCCTCGCTTCGACGTGTGTCGGAAAAGGGAAGAAGGCGACGATCTCAACAAAGCC
The DNA here is from genome assembly GCA_964016875.1 of Fallopia convolvulus. Lineage (NCBI taxonomy): Eukaryota > Viridiplantae > Streptophyta > Magnoliopsida > Caryophyllales > Polygonaceae > Fallopia > Fallopia convolvulus. The sequence continues at coordinate 33,829,095 of OZ024724.1, read as the reverse complement.
TTGCTAGTGACATGTGTAGTCTCGAATAAGCATGGTGTCGACACAGGGGCAGGCTCGAGCTTTGGCTCGGTTTCAGCGTCAAACTCTAAGGAGGGCACTGGTGTACGTAAAGGCTCGATGAGCTGGGGCGGGTCCTTAGATGTCGGCGCTGGAAGGATTGGATCCTCAGTAAGGACTGGCGCGTTCGGCACCGGCTCGGGGCTGTCAAGCGCCTCGGTAAGTACGAGCAAGTCCTCGGAACCGACGGGCGAATCAATCGACGTTGGGCTAGACTCGTGCGTCGGCACGTTGGGTGACGGACACAGTTGAGACTCTCGGTTGGCCTCGGCGAGAAGGCGCTCGAGCTCCGCGATCCTTTGCTCCGCGAGTATGGCGTAGTGAGTGTGTCGTTGGTGCTCGCAGAGGGTCGATGGTGTGGCGTGAGAGTCCTTATGGTGGACTCGAGCGCGGACCGAGGGTGCCGAGGTGGCGGACTCCAATCCCGCTCTTCGTATCGGGGACACGGGTGCCAAGGTGGCGCACTCCAATCCCGTTCAACGTACGAACGACGTCGGGGTCTTGGAGTTTCGTCGTAATAGCGGGCCCGATTCTCCGAGAGTCGATAGGGTGGGATCCAATCCGGGTCGTCCCTCGGAAGCAGCCTATGGGGACGAGTGTTGACTCGTCGATGTGGCCGATCCTAAGAATCCGAATCGTCCCATATTACCGAGCAAGTCCAAGACATGGCTCGGCTCTCAGTTTTTTTTTCTTTCCTTTTTTTTACAATATTACAATATCTTTCACAAACCGAAAGGATCTCTTACAAAACGGATAAAAATAAAAACTATCCTAGAAATTAAAAAATAACTAGATCTTTTATATATATGTATGATCTTTACAAAATCCTAACAAATAAAAGAAATAAAAATAGAAAACGATCGGCTTTGTTTTTTTTTAATCTACCGATTCTCTCCTTTTTTTTTAACTGATCGACTCGTTTTTTTATTACGTTCCGATTCTAACCAAAATATTAGAACGAAAACAACTAGGTCAAATCTCCACAAAAATGAAACGAATCTCAATTCAATATTCACATGCAGAAAGGAGGCCAAATTGAATTATTTAGGGAAGGAGAAATAAAACAATGAAACAAAAAGGCAAGTGATTAAATCGGATCACGTTTTATTGGGATAATCAATCAAATTGGACTCAAAGCATATCTCACGCATGGATTTGGCAGGAAATTGATTTTGTGCAAATCGGAAGCACACATGGATGTATATTAGCAAGCTACGAATTAAGCCGATCAGATTTGTTTTTTTTAATAATAAATCGGCATACGAGGGTATTTGATGGAGGGGCTGGTGGCAGCCGCTGGAGGTAGACTGCGGGCGGGCGATCGGGTGATGTCGAAGAAAAAATCCGTTCGAACCGCCTGACGTTCTGATACCTATTGATGCGTTCCTAGGGTCACAAGGGGTGGATCTAGGCTCAAAACGTCCGGATTCTTCTCCGACAATCGTAACGGTGATAAATACGAGACTACAAAGTGGAATCGGGAGCCTCTAATGCTCATCGGAACGAGGGTGGGGCGAGGCAGAATCAAGGGCGAGGGAAAAGGGTTAGAAAGCGGTGACGTTGGGCCAAGGGATAGGAAAAAACTCGACTCTACTATAAGCTTGGCCAATTCATTTTGACGTAAATAATAAGAGGGGGTGTGGCTCCTTTATATAGAGGAGAAACACGAAACCCTAGTCTAGCAAGGGAGAGGCGCCTAGGGTTTGTATGCAAACAAAGACCAACGACTCCTGGCCCAATAAGACAACATACTAAAAATAGAAACTATCTTGAAATGAAAATAACAAGGCTAGCCCATCCTATAAGAATGGAACACACGCCTAAAAGGGAAATGACGGAAATATAAATAATAACTTAATATGAGACTAAGTCCTAATCCAAGGGGGTCTCTAAGGTCTAGGCCATCTCGGGTCCGTCGGAGCTGGGTCCGAGCTAGGGCAGGGTTGCATCACTCCACCTCCTCGTTAAGCTCATTAACGCGTTGTCGGAGGCTGCTAATCTCCTCCACAGCCTTCTGGAGCTCCGCTTCCAAGGCTCGTGGTCATCACTAGATAAGCGAGGTTTCCGCCTCGGGGCCAGGCGTTGCCCAAAACCAAAAGCAAGTAACAAAAACAACGAACAAAAGGGAAAGTGAGTACCCTTTTCGCCCTCGCGGGGTGGAAGGGTAAGCCTCAAGCCGGCCCGCTCAAGTCGATTCTGTGCCAAGTAATCCAGGAACGGCACCTGACACGCTGGCGCGTATCGGCCCTTGAGCTCGTCAACTTTTTGTGTACCCTTGGGGCGGACGAAGTTGTCCGGAGCCGTGGGGAAGTTGAGATACCTCCCGGTAGGGTCCCGAACCAAAAACCATTTCTTCTTCCTCGGCCGACGTACGAGGGGGCCGAGGTAATTTTAAGACCAGGCAGTCTGAGATTGACGAGGCAAGACTCGTGCTCCCTCATCGCTAAATGTTGGATCGTAATCTGTTAGCAGTGAGCTTGGGAACTGGCAATTAAGCTGTTCCCAAGGCAGCGGAAGTAAATAATCGCAAGTAATAAAAACAGTAAAAGGCACAGTTCCTTTATAGAGGAACCCTACTACAACCAACTAGTTGTATGGGTAAACCTCTACCTCCGCTTGGAGGATTTTGAATGACTTACTTATATTGATTGCTTTGTTCCTTAGTTACACAACCGGATTTACACTTCTCTGTTCCTACAAGTTCTTCCTAACTCTAGCAACACTAGTAAATCCTCTCAACTGAGTTCCTAAGCTCACAACAGCAAAACACAAGTAACTCAAACCTTACGCTGACTTCTCAGTTCTCTTGCTCCTGGGAACTTCAGCTTCACCGTCGTCGAGATCACACACTCGCCGGCGGGGACTTCTCTTCCTTTTCTTTCTTTTCTCTGATGTCGGTATTTGTAAGTTCTATGAGAAGTACTCAGACCGAGTACTATTCATTTGGCTTTATAGTCCAATGAGCTTGGGCAGTCGTATCTTTCGTTTGTGTCCAAAATGCCCTTTGCTTGATGCCCAAGTTGTACTTTCTTCACATGTGACTTTGGTTGAACTAGGTCAACTTCTTGGATCAATCGGACCGTTGGATGAAGCGTGACAGTTTGATCCTCAGACTGTTCCCTCGGGCTGTCTGAGACAGAATCTCGCGATCTGCGCTGAACGGTCGTTGTCCTCACATGTGAGTTCCCATGTCATGGGAACTGACTTCTTCAAAGTTCCCTTGATGGAAACTCTTCATCGTTTTAAGCTTGTGTTCTCTTGATTGTTTCTGGGAGTTCCCACTTCATGGGAACTTTCCTTTTCAGAGTTCCCTTGATGGAAACTCTTCATTATGGCCTGCAGTGGCTTTTGGTCATTCGTACGAGTTCTTGGCTGTACCTGTGTTCCTTAGAAATATTTGAACAAACCACATTAGTTCCCTATGGTGTTTGTCATTATCAAAACTTAAGAGAATTAAATCGTTGATCCGTTGTTTAGAACTGGAGGTCCCAACAACGTCCCAACAATTTCCCCCTTTTTGATGATGACAAACCCATCACAAAAATGCAAGTATTTCAATGAATGATATGCTGATGAGTTCCTAAGTATGATTTTGGGAAGTCATTTTTTGGTGAAACACTTAGATTTAGGGAGCCACTTCTGGTGAGACACATAGTTCCTATTAAGCTTTTTATGCAATTGTTCCCCCTTAGCTTATGCGTGGTCTGTGATAACTTAAACTTTTAACTTATCTCGCATTTTTTGTCTTTCCCCCTTTTGACATCATCGAAAACAAGCAAAGCAATAGAAAGGAAAGGAACACGCAATCAAAATAAAGACCATTTCATTACTTAAGATAATATGTACAATGGGAACCTAAGTACAATTTTATGGTCATTTTTGGATTAAGGGAACAAGAAGGGAGAGATCATGGGTTCTGAGGGAACAGGGCGTCACAAAGGCGCGTAAGGACTTGTGTAAGCTTTTCTTGTCCTCTGGCCAACACTGCTTGGTCCCTAGCAATCTGGTCGAGGGTGTTGGCAATGCGGAGCAACACTGGAGAGTTCCCCTCTTGTGGACCAGACTCTAGTGGAGCCGTCTCCTCTACAGGCTCCGAGTGCCTCATCTTCTGGGCAACTGTACTGTCCAGTTCCCTTCCAAGATCGATTTCGTCTTTAGAGGCGTCGTAAAGACCCTCTTTTTGTAGGAGCTTCTTGATCAACCCGGAGTAGGGAAGGGAGTGGGACTTGGAGGCCATGCACTTCTCCATGTGCCCAAGGATTATTCGGGGAAGATTTATGGGCTTCTTGAGGAGGAAGTGGTAGAGGATGATGGCATCTGGGATGTTAACGACCAGGCGCTTCTCTTGGCGTGGGATCACCACGTAGATGATGAATTGGTGAGCGAGCTTGGCAACCAAGGACAGATGATGCATCGAGAGGACTTTAGAGGGAACCCGACCCTCAAAAATTGTGTTGCACACCTCGGCGCTATTGAAGTCGCCCCAGAGCTTGCTGGGCACCTCGCTAAGCCCTTGACCAGGGACCTGGAGTTGAAGGCGGATTGTCGACGTTGTAAAAATGAACTTGTCGCCTTCGTGGGAGAGAGTTCCCTTAGTGTCGTCGTTGGTGATAGTGAAGTTGTTGTAGAATCGACGCACTTGTGAGGGATCTACGCTCACAATCTCTTGGCAGAGTCTCTCCCAGCCCTGGGCCTTGATCAGGTCCCACAGTTCCCCTAGACCATTTTCAGTCAACACTTCTTTTGAAACAATGAGGGGAGGAAGAAGCTTCCTGCGCTCATCGACATGATGCTTGGTGGAAGAGGTCCCCTTCCCCTTCCTTGAAGTGCTTTTAGATGTGTTCCCCCTAGAGACCGTGCGAGGTCCTTTCTGCTGAGGGGGTGCAGCCGCTTCAATCATAAGCACGCGGTCCCTTGGTGGTTGTGAACTCGTGGACACCACCATTTGGTGTCCAGGTGTAGGGATCCGTGCTGGCTCCTTAGCAGCTGGAGCTTCTTCTTCTTCTTCGACCTCATCTTGGGAGGTCCCTTCTTCCTCGGAGGAGCTCGAGCTTGAGCCCTCCGCATCATCTTCAGGATGACTCGTTGTTGCCTCAGCACCTCCAACTGGTGGTAGGTCCCTACTCTCCTTGGGCTCTTCGGGAGCCACCTTTTCTGGGGACTTTGTCCCTTGGGAGACTGTGTGCTCAGAGGTGCCCCGATTGAGCTCTTCCTCGATTGCCTTGAGCTGGGCTTCCTCCTCCAGAGTTCCCATGATGATGGGAGGAGGGTCCTTGGTCATTTTGCCGATGACCACAGAGAGAGGAAGATCGTCGTCGTATGAGGTGAGAGCGACGGTACTTTTGGATGGTGAGGGAGAGGGGAGTTTGGTGGTGGTGGGAGATGTGATGGAAGAGGTGAGAGGAGAAGAAGGAAGAGGGGTGGTTAGTTGAGTGGAAGGGGGAGGAAGGGATCTGGTGACCTGGGGAGTAGAGATCCCCGAAGTAGAAATGGGAGTGGTGGAGATGTGTTTTGGTGAAGAGGGAGGAGAAGGAGTTTTGTGAGGTGAAGGTGGAGTTGGAGATCCCGTAATGATGGGAACGGGAGGAAGTGAAGAAGGTTGGGAAGGTGGAGTTCCCATCGTGGCGGGAACTGGAGAAGGTGGCGGAGGAGGAGTTGGTCGTTTAGTGGGAGGAGGTTTGGAAGGTCCCTAGATTTGAAGAGGAGGGATGGAGGAGGAAGAGGGGAGTAGACTCTGGGGTTCGGAGGTCCCATCGTCGGAAGGGAAAGGGTAAGGAGGTTTGGGAGCACAAGAACTCTCCTTGGAGCAGTTCAGGTAGTCCTCAAACTTGAAGAAAGCCTTCTTTCTGGGCTCCGAGAATTCAGAGGCCGCAGAGTGTTTACGCTTTTTGGATTTTGAGGGGTCGTGGGAGTGTTTGGATTTTTTGGGTTTTGAGGGGTCTTTTGATGAGTGACGGCGTTTGGATGAATGGCGGTGTTTGGATTTGTGGGGTTTTTCATTGATTGAGGGGCGAGCGTCTCCGAAGTTGTCAACGATGACAACTCCGGAGGAGGTGTTGGTGTGGGAAGGAGGGAGAGGAAGAGATTCGGAGGAGGAAGAGGTCCAGGAGACGGTTTCGTCGGCCTGAGGAGGAGGAGGGGGCAAGAAGGGGCTTACTTGATTGTATAGCCCTTGGATAAGAACATCCTTCATCGTTGGGTCTGATTCTTGCTCGATCTCTTTTAGTTGAGAGACGAAGAGGATGCGAGGATTGGCATGTACCCACGCTTTGATCTGCGCGAAGGTGTGTTGAGGGGCCATTTTTGTAAGAGATTGGGAGGTTTCTTGAAAAGAGAGTGAAAGAGATTTGGGGAAGACGATTGACAGAGATGTAAGATGGAATAAAGGGCCCAAAAAAGGCAAAGAGGGGTTTTAAAGGAGAGAGGAGGTGAAGGGTAGAAAGGGAAGTGGAATAACCTCGATAACCGTTTCCCAATGAACGTGGGGCGCCGTTTCAACTTCTCAAGCACGCCTCTGGACACGCATCACAATCTCTTGGGAAGTCCTTTTCAAATTTTGAATACTTGGCCTTTAACGCTTCAGAGCCTCTGACACAAAAGTCCGCTTCCCAAGTGACGGTTTTTCTTTGAAGATTAGTCAGCGTTCCCTTTGTAGATGCATCAGTTCCCATGATCTTATCAAGGTCAGGGAGAGTGAAGTGGTTAAGGGAACTTCACACTCATCTTTTTGTGGGGCTAGGGAACTCAAAGGGAACTAGACAATTTGCAACTCGATAAAGGAAATATTTTGGCTCATGAGAAGCATTTGTCTGGTCCCTAGCTTAGGGTGGGTCATATGATCAACCGTCATGGTGGCTTGTAATGAGGGATAAAAGGAACTTTGGTTGATCATTTTGGGCCAAAAGAAATAGAGGTCCTTTGTACACATTTTTCTCTAGACTAGTAATCATGGCATAGTGAAAGCAATAAATCCAAGTTCCCTATCATGCAATCTTATATAAACTAGTCAGGCATTGAGAGAGAGACAAACAAGGACTTGTTTAGTTTAGAGTTATCATCCCTAGAAGCATTCGAAAACGCTGGTAGGGACGTCTGTCTAAAGCTTTGGTAAGAATGTCCGCAATTTGCTCTTCAGTTCTACAGTGTTCCATCGAGATGTTCCCATTTTCAACATTGTCACGTAGAAAGTGATGCCTTATATCAATATGCTTAGTTCTAGAATGATGCACAGGATTTTTGGAAATGTTTATGGCACTAGTGTTATCATAGAGTATGGGAACTGGGCCAAAAGACATACCGTAATCCTGCAGTTGTGACTTAAGCCTTAGACCTTGGGAACAACATGATGCGGCAGCCACATATTCGACATAAGCTGTGGAGAGTGCCACTAAGTTTTTCTTTTTAGATCCCCACGAGACTAAGCATGACCCTAGGAACTGGGCCATTCCTGATGTGCTCTTTCTGTCAACCAAGTGCCCTGCAAAATCTGCATCTGTGTATGCAATGAGCTCAAGGGAACTGTTCCTTGGATACCAAAGGCACAAGTTATCGTTCCCTTTGAGATACCTGAAAATTCTCTTCACCTCTTTCATGTGTTATTCCTTAGGGTTAGCTTGAAAACGAGCACAAAGACATACGGAGAACATGATATCAGGTCTACTAGCTGTTAAGTAGAGAAGGGACCCGATCATACCTCGATAGTTCCTTTGGTCCACACTGATACCTGTTTCATCCGCATTGAGCCTTGAATTTGGTGAGATGGGGGTGTCAATGGGCTTTGAATGTTCCATCCCATACTTCACAAGCATTTCCTTGATGTATTTCTGTTGATGAATCTTTGTTCCCTCCTTGGTTTGGGATATTTGAAGTCCCAGAAAGAACGTGAGTTCCCCAATGAGACTCATTTCAAACTCACTGCTCATGAGGTCCTTAAACTTCTCTACAAGAGTTTCGTTAGTTGCTCCAAACACAATGTCATCAACATATACTTGCACAATCAAAATGTCTTTAGATTCTTTCTTTAAAAACAAAGTCTTGTCTATGGAACCACGAATGTACCCATGGGACAAGAGGAATTGAGCAAACCTGTCATACCAAGCTCGGGGAGCTTGTTTGAGTCCGTAAAGGGCCCTCTCCAGGAAATAGACATGGTTGGGTAGTTTCTCATCTTCGAATCCTGGAGGTTGGGCTACATACACTTCTTCCTTGAGATGTCCATTGAGGAAGGCTGTTTTCACATCCATTTGATAAAGTTTGAATCCCTTGTGAGCGGCATAGGCGATGAGGAGTCTGATTGCCTCGATCCTGGCAACTGGTGCGAAGGTCTCATCGTAGTCAATCCCTTCCTCTTGCCTGTATCCTTGTGCTACTAACCTAGCCTTGTTCCTTGCTACAGCTCCAATATCTTCGAGCTTGTTCCTAAAGACCCATCGAGTTCCTATGATGTTCTTGTTTTTGGGCCTAGGAACTAGCTTCCACACTTTGATCCTCTCGAATTGGTGGAGTTCTTCTTGCATGGCTTGAATCCAATCTGGGTCCTTCAAGGCTTCTTTGATATTTTTGGGTTCCACCATAGAAACAAACGCGTTAAAAGCACAAAAATTATTGAGAGAGGAACGAGTTTGTACACCTTTATCAAGAGAGGAGATGATGTTCTCAATGGGGTGGTCCTTCCTTTGTTGAAAGGTTCTTGTATGAGTGAGTTCCTTTGCATGTGTATCATCCTCAGTTGGTGTTTCTTTGTCATGGAAACTCTCATCTTCAGCTTCTTCATTTGATGTTTATTCAGAGATTTCTGGCAGGTTCCCTCTTTGTTCCCCTTGAATACTTGATTCTGGCAGGGTATTGTCTTGGGGGACAGCAGAGTTGTTCCCTGAAGAGGGGACCTCAAGAGAGTTGGAGGTGTCTTGTAGTTCTTCTGAGGAAGGAGCCTCGAGGGAGGTTTGATCAGTGAGGGTTGGACCTTCGTCGTTGTTCCCTGGTTGTGGGATGTTGCTTGCAGTTGGATAGTCTTCATCCCTTTTCCTTGGCTCATCCTCGTCATCATCCTCGTCTTCACGTCTGACTAGCTTGAACAGAGTTCCCTTCCCTTGGGTCTCGGTTCCCATCTTTACACACTTTTCATTGAAGACGACATGAATGCTTTCCTCTATCTTCTTGGTTCTTTTATTGTAGACCCTGTAAGTCTTGCTTTGTGATGAGTATCCCAGGAAGATTCCTTCGTCGCTTCTGGGGTCGAATTTGCCAAGATTGTCTTTGCCGTTGTTGTGAACAAAACATGTGCAACCAAATGCTCTCAAGTGTGAGATGTTTGGTTTTCTCCCTTTGATGAGCTTATAGGAAGTCTTGTTGATCAGGGGCCTTGTCATGGCTCGATTCAGGATGTATGTAGCTGTGGAGATGGCTTCAGTCCAGAAGTACTCAGGAACTCCACTTTCGATCATCATGGTTCTAGCCATGTCCTCCAGAGTTCTGTTCTTTCTCTCGACCACTCCATTTTGCTGAGGAGTGCGAGGAGCTGAAAAGTTGTGAGAGATCCCATTTTGCTCACAGAAGTTTAGGAACTCCGAGTTTTGAAACTCAGTTCCGTGATCAGATCTGATTGCTTTCAGTTTCAGCCCCAAGCTTACTTCTGTTCTTTTGATGAAGGGCTCAAATTCTTCAAACGCTTGTGATTTTGCCTTCAAGAAAATAACCCAGGTGAATCTTGAAAAATCATCAATTAAAACATACATGTACCTTTTTCCACCGTAGCTAGCTGTTCTCATGGGACCTGATACGCTGGTTTTAGTACAGCGTAATTCTGTATTTTTATTAGGATTTTCTGAGTGTTTTAGGCTAGATTCGGTGATTATCTATAATATCAGCAAAAGCCTACAGTTGAAGATTTGGAAGACAGAAATCCTAAATTCGGAGTTGAAGTTCAAGGAGTCAAGATCCGCGCCCTCGGATCAGATCCGAGACCGCAGTGCCGAGGTAGAAGCATATCCATCCGAGGGCGAGGAAGGTTGGATCCGCGACCGCGGATTATTTCCGCGCTCGCGGATCGAGGAGGTTCCGCGACCGAGGCAAGAGAGACGATCCGCGCCCGCGGATTGAATCCGCGCTCACGGATCGAGGGTTTCAGCGCCGCCTTCGTTTCGTCATTATTTTATCTTTTATCTTTTTATATTTTTATATTTTCGGACTTATTTTCTACTATTTAAGGTTTGTTTCGAGTTTCACTTTAGGGTTACGACATAATTTAGAGACAATTTCTAGCATACTTTCAGTATTATGAAGAACTAATTTCCCTTTGGAGTTTGTTTAATCAAGGAAGCCTTTTTATGTAATTCGTGAGATTCTGGTAAGTTTTCTATCCCTTGGTTAATATCAAAACTCTTGTGCTTAATTTATGATTATCAATTGATTTCTCTTGGTGCGCAACTTGTTGAATTTGATTGATATTCTATTGTTTGGATTTGTTTGATTGTTGTCTGTGCAATCTTATTTATCCTTGAAACAACTCTTTTCTAGGACCGTGGACTAGAATTGAGAAAGAGTATTTGATTGTTATTTTATGCATGAGACTCGTAGCTTGATTGCATGAATTAATATCCTTCTATCCTTAATATTTTGCATGATTTGAATTAAGCGTTCTTGTTCATATCATCGTTTCGTTTGGACCGTGGACAAGCGGAAATCTTTTATAAGGGTTGGAATTAACTAGGGAATTAATAGAAAAGTGGATGAATCAATGATCGGATGAGTAAAAAGGTGGAATTGATTGAATGAACTCTGCTTTCCTTCACTTGATTTAATCTCAACAATATTCGCTTGTTTGTTTGTTTGCTTGAACTCCAAAACCACTGTCTTTACTCTTTGCTGATTGATCAGAATCCCGATTCTCTTGGGTTCGACCCCTTGCTTTCTTGCTATACTAGTTAGTAGTTTAGGGTTATTTATCTTTGATCTTGGCAACAACGATTTCAGCCGAGTCAAATTTTGGCGCCGTTGCCGGGGAATCGGTTTTTAATATTCTGTTTAATTGGCGTTTCTGACGAATCCGCGACCTCGGAATTTTTCCGAGCCCACGGAAAATCCGCGCCCTCGCAATTTTTCCGAGCCCGCGGATCGATTCGTCCAGATCCCTCGAATTGGTAAGAACCTATCTTATGGTTCTTACCCGTTCTACTGATAATTCGCCTGTTGTTCCATTTGATCCAGAAATTAACAGGACTTTGAGACAGTTGAGACGTCAGGTTCAGGCTCAAGTGCTAGGCATACAATTTGATCCAGTTTCATCTTCTTCTTCTTCATCTGATTCAGAGGTTGAAGAGCAGCTAGTAAACATGGCAGATCGCACTATTAGGCAACTGACTGCGCCTAATTTAGAGCAGCAACAACTTGGTCTTCAGTTTCCCGCCCTGGGAGAAGGAGTGAAATTTGAGCTTAAATCTGGTCTTCTCCATTATTTGCCTAAGTTCCATGGGCTGAGCGGGGAGGATCCGAATAAACACCTTGCAGAGTTCCATTCTGTTTGCTTGGGGATGAAGCCAACTGATGTAACTGAAGATCAGCTAATGTTGAGGGCTTTCCAATTTTCCTTGGCTGATTCAGCTAAGGAATGGTATCTATACTTAGCACCCGAGACGATTACTACATGGGCTCAGATGAAGGGTGCTTTTCTGGAGAAATATTTCCCTGCTGCTAAGCAAACATCCATTAAAAAGCAGCTGAGTAGTTTGGAGCAGGGAGATGATGAGAACTTGTATGAGTACTATGAGCGTTACAAGAGACTCATAGCCAGTTGTCCCTACCATGGCTATTCTGATAAAGACCTGATTTTCTATATTATTGAAGGTCTCTGTGATGCTGATAGGCGAGTGATGAATGCTTCCTGTGGAGGTTCTTATGAGAATCTCACTCCTAGGCAAGCGTTTGAGAAGTTGGAGACTCTAGCAGAGCAAAGCAGAAATCAGAGAAAGAGATCCAACAGTAGGTCTGTTCATTCTATTAATGACTCCCTGAATGCTGAAGTAAGGGAGTTGAAAGCTATGATGAAGCAACTGTTGGCGGGCAATGGAGCTTCAAGTTCAAGGGCTTGTGGAATCTGTGGCGAATCTAGCCATCCTTCTGATGCATGCCCTATCATGCAAGAGCCAGCAGCTGATGTGAATGCTATAGGGAACTATGAACAGAGGCCCCAGAATGAACCATATTCAAATACCTACAACCCGGGGTGGGCAAACCATCCTAACTTTAGGTGGAATCAACAACCTCAATAACCTTTTCCACCACAGGGAGGTCAACCCAACTATGTTCCCAGGCCTAATTTGTGGGTGATTTCTTCTTTTGTGAGCCCCAATCCTGCCATCTTAGTGCAAAGTCCTTCAAACCGGGATTGGTAGCTATCGACGGACTCTCCCATTTCCATTTGGAAGTTGTAGAACTCCCTTTTTGCATTCATCTGAAGATCTTCTCTGAGATCTGAGTTCCCAACGTGCATTTGTTGGATGGCTTCCCACATTTCCTTGGTTGTGTCAAGGTTTGCAACCCTGTCACAGTAACGCACATGGACCTCTTTAGGTACTGTTTGGCTTTGTAGTTTGCCTCCATGCACTTGTACTCGTTGGGACCCCACTTTGAGAGGTCGTTGACAATAGCTAGATCGATTTCGAAGTTCCCCCTCTCGATGACACACCAGGCTTGGTAGTCTTGGCCACGCATCCAATCCTTCATGTCGCTTTGCCAGCTTTCAAATCTTTCTGTAATAAGCTTTGGCGGCTTACTGGTATTGTTCCCTACCTGAGTAAGTTCCTGAGCCATTTTGATACCTGCGATGCTAACACAAATCTAGAGCGCAGGCTCTGATACCAATTGTTGGATCGTAATCTGTTAGCAGTGAGCTTGGGAACTGGCAATTAAGCTGTTCCCAAGGCAGCGGAAGTAAATAATCGCAAGTAATAAAAACAGTAAAAGGCACAGTTCCTTTATAGAGGAACCCCACTACAACCAACTAGTTGTATGGGTAAACCTCTACCTCCGCTTGGAGGATTTTGAATGACTTACTTATATTGATTGCTTTGTTCCTTAGTTACACAGCCGGATTTACACTTCTCTGTTCCTACAAGTTCTTCCTAACTCTAGCAACATAAGTAAATCCTCTCAACTGAGTTCCTAAGCTCACAACAGCAAAACACAAGTAACTCAAACCTTACGCTGACTTCTCAGTTCCCTTGCTCCTGGGAACTTCAGCTTCACCGTCGTCGAGATCACACACTCGTCGGCGGGGACTTCTCTTCCTTTTCTTTCTTTTCTCTGATGTGGGTATTTGTAAGTTCTGTGAGAAGTACTCAGACCGAGTACTATTCATTTGGCTTTATAGTCCAATGATCTTGGGCAGTCGCATCTTTCGTTTGTGTCCAAAATGCCCTTTGCTTGATGCCCAAGTTGTACTTTCTTCACATGTGACTTTGGTTTGAACTAGGTCAACTTCTTGGATCAATCGGACCGTTGGATGAAGCGTGACAGTCTGATCCTCAGACTGTTCCCTCGGACTGTCTTAGACAGAATCCCGCGATCTGCGCTGAACGGTCGTTGTCCTCACATGTGATTTCCCATGTCATGGGAACTGACTTCTTCAGAGTTCCCTTAATGGAAACTCTTCATCGTTGTAAGCTTGTGTTCTCTTGATTGTTTCTGGGAGTTCCCACTTCATGGGAACTTTCCTTTTCAGAGTTCCCTTGATGGAAACTCTTCATTGTGGCCTGCAGTGGCTTTTGGTCATTCGTAGGAGTTCTTGGCTCTACCTGTGTTCCTTAGAAATACTTGAACAAACCACATTAGTTCCCTATGGTGTTTGTCATTATCAAAACTTAAGAGAATTAAATCGTTGATCCGTTGTTTAGAACCGGAGGTCCCAACAACGTCCCAACACTAAAAATAAGCTCGACATGGTGTCGAGGTCAGGTTCGTCCCCGAGCTCGTGGCTACGAAAGGTGTAGGCACACAGGAGCCTCCACGCATTGGGAAACAACAGCGCGGGGCAGACGTGCATGGCCGACAAGAAGTTGACGATGTGCGGGGCCAGAGGTAGCCTGAAGCCGTCTTGGAGATTGGGAAGGTGCACAACCACGTACCTTTCATATAGCGCCAAGGAGCAGCCCTCCCCTTCGGGAAGCGCTAGCTCAACCCCGTCGGGCCAGGCGAAGCTCTTAGCGATCTTTGCGAGGTCTTCCGATTTCAGGACCGTGGGTGCCCCCTCGGGTAAAAAGGTGATTTTTGAGTCCAAAGACATGGGTATCCGCTCCTCGAAGACGGGCGGAACGCTGGACACGGCATCGGTGATATGCTCCGTAAAAAAGCTCGCCACATCACTAGAAACCAAATGCCACATTTAAGAGTGATATTTACATGGACATTTCATCGAACACTTGGCGTGCAATGTTAGATCACAAGTCATTTTAAAGGCAAAAGGAGAAAAAACAAGTGAACTTTAAAGACATCCAGGCATAAGCATAAAGAATGAGGATAGTATCAAGCCAATAAGCATATTCTACTGTATAAAATCAAGACCAATCGAATAAGAGCATAAATTCGAAACTAGAAACCGAATGCAACATTTAGGAGTGACATTTACATGGATATTTCATCGAAAACTTCGCTTGCTATGTTAGATCACAAGTCATTTTAAAGGCAAAAGGAGAAAAAACAAGTGAACTTTAAATACATCTAGGCATAAGCATAAAGAATGAAGATAGTATCAAGTTAATAAGCACGTTCTACACTACAAAATCAAGACCGATTAGATAAAAGCATAAATTCGAACCTACAAACCAATTGCACATTTAGGAGTGACATTCACGTGGACATTTCATAGTACATTTGGCATGCAATGTTAGAGCATAAGTCGGTTTAAAGGAAAAAGAAGAAAAAACATGCGGACTTTAAAGACATCTAGGCATAAGCATAAAGAATGAAGATAGTATCAAGCCAATAAGCACATTCTGCACTACGAAATCAAGACCGATCAAATACGAGCATATTCGAACCTAAAAACCGAATGCCACATTTAGGAGAGACAATTACATGGACATTTCATCAAAACATTGGCGTGCAATTTTAGATCACAAGTAATTTAAAAGGCAGAAGGAGAAAAAACAATTGAACTTTAAATACATCTAGGTATAAGCATAAAGAATGAGGATAGTATCAAGCAAATAAGCACATTTTGCACTACAAAATCAAGACCGATCGAATAAGTGCATATTCGAACCTAAAACCCGAATTCCACATTTAGGAGTGACATTTACATGGACATTTCATCGAACACTTAGCGTGCAATGTTAGATCACAAGTCAAATTTTAAAGGCAAAAGGAGGAAAAACAAGTGAACTTTAAAGACATCTAGGCATAAGCATAAAGAATGAGGATAGTATCAAGCCAATAAGCACATTATGCACTGCAAACTAAGACCGGTCGAATAAGAGCATATTCAAACCTAAAAACTGAATACCTCATTTAGGACTCACATTTACATGGACATTTAATCTAACACTTTGCTTGCAATTTCAGATCACAAGTCATTTGATAGGAAAAAGGAGAAAAAATAAGTGAACTTGAAAGACATCTAGGCATAAGCATAAAAAATGAGGATAGTATCAAGACCGATCAAATAAAAGCATAAATTCGAACCTAGAAACCGAATGCCACATTTATTAGTGACATTTAGATGGAGATTTCATCAAACACTTGGCATGCAATGTTAGATCACAATTTATTTTCAAGGCAAAATGACAAAAAAAACAAGTGAATTTTAAGGACATCTAGACATAAGCATAAAGAATGAGGATATTATCAAGCCAATAAACACATTGTGCACCACAAAATCAAAACCGATTGGATAAAAGCATAAATTCGAACCTAGAAACCGAATGGCATAGTTAGGAGTGACAATTACATTGAGATTTCATCGAACACTTGGTGTGCCATATTAGATCACAAGTCATTTTAAAGACAAAAGGAGAGAAAAACAGTGATCTTTAAAGACATCTAGGCATAAGAATAAAGAATGAGGATAGTATCAAGTCAATAAACAAATTATTGACATCAAAATCAAGACGTATATAAAAAAAGCATAAATTCAAACCTAGAAACCGAATGCCACATTTAGGAGTGACATTTACATGGACATTTTATCGAACACTTGGCTTGCAATGTTAGATCACAAGTCAAAATTTAAAGGCAAAAGGAGAAAAAACAAGTGAACTTTAAAGACATCTAAGAATAAGCACAAGGAATGAGGATAGTATCAAGCCAATAAGAATAGTATGCACTACAAACTCAAGACCGATCCAATAAAAGCATAAATTCGAACCTAGAAACTAAATGCCACATTTAAGAGTGATATTTACATGGACATTTCATCGAACACTTGGCGTGCAATGTTAGATCACAAGTCATTTTAAAGGCAAAAGGAGAAAAAACAAGTGATCTTTAAAGACATCTATGCATAAGCATAAAGAATGAGGATAGTATCAAGCCAATAAGCACATTATGCACTGCAAACTAAGACCGGTCGAATAAGAGCATATTCAAACCTAAAAACTGAATACCTCATTTAGGACTCACATTTACATGGACATTTCATCTAACACTTTGCTTGCAATTTCAGATCACAAGTCATTTGACAGGAAAAAGGAGAAAAAAATAAGTGAACTTGAAAGACATCTACGCATAAGCATAAAAAATGAGGATAGTATCAAGACCGATCAAATAAAAGCATAAATTCGAACCTAGAAACCGAATGCCACATTTATTAGTGACATTTAGATGGAGATTTCATCAAACACTTGGCATGCAATGTTAGATCACAATTTATTTTCAAGGCAAAATGAGAAAAAAAACAAGTGAATTTTAAGGACATCTAGACATAAGCATAAAGAATGAGGATATTATCAAGCCAATAAACACATTGTGCACCACAAAATCAAAACCGATTGGATAAAAGCATAAATTCGAACCTAGAAACCGAATGGCATAGTTAGGAGTGACAATTACATTGAGATTTCATCGAACACTTGGTGTGCCATATTAGATCACAAGTCATTTTAAAGACAAAAGGAGAGAAAAACAGTGATCTTTAAAGACATCTAGGCATAAGAATAAAGAATGAGGATAGTATCAAGTCAATAAACAAATTATTGACATCAAAATCAAGACGTATATAAAAAAGCATAAATTCAAACCTAGAAACCGAATGCCACATTTAGGAGTGACATTTACATGGACATTTTATCGAACACTTGGCTTGCAATGTTAGATCACAAGTCAAAATTTAAAGGCAAAAGGAGAAAAAACAAGTGAACTTTAAAGACATCTAAGAATAAGCACAAGGAATGAGGATAGTATCAAGCCAATAAGAATAGTATGCACTACAAACTCAAGACTGATCCAATAAAAGCATAAATTCGAACCTAGAAACTAAATGCCACATTTAAGAGTGATATTTACATGGACATTTCATCGAACACTTGGCGTGCAATGTTAGATCACAAGTCATTTTAAAGGCAAAAGGAGAAAAAACAAGTGAACTTTAAAGACATATAGACATAAGCATAAAGAATGAGGATAGTATCAAGCCAATAAGCACATTCTGCACTATAAAAGCAAGACCGGTGAAATAAAAGTATAAATTCAAACCTAGAAACCAAATGCCACATTTAGGAGTTACATTTACGTGGACATTTCATAGTACATTTGGCATGCAATGTTAGAGCATAAGTCGGTTTAAAGGAAAAAGAAGAAAAAACATGCGGACTTTAAAGACATCTAGGCATAAGCATAAATTCGAAACTAGAAACCGAATGCAACATTTAGGAGTGGCATTTACATGGATATTTCATCGAACACTTCGCTTGCTATGTTATATCACAAGTCATTTTAAAGGCAAAAGGAGAAAAAACAAGTGAACTTTAAAGACATCTAGGCATAAGCATAAAGAATGAGGATAGTATCAAGTTAATAAGCACGTTCTACACTACAAAATCAAGACCGATTAGATAAAAGCATAAATTCGAACCTACAAACCAATTGCACATTTAGGAGTGACATTCACGTGGACATTTCATAGTACATTTGGCATGCAATGTTAGAGCATAAGTCGGTTTAAAGGAAAAAGAAGAAAAAACATGCGGACTTTAAAGACATCTAGGCATAAGCATAAAGAATGAAGATAGTATCAAGCCAATAAGCACATTCTGCACTACGAAATCAAGACCGATCAAATACGAGCATATTCGAACCTAAAAACCGAATGCAACATTTAGGAGAGACAATTACATGGGCATTTCATCGAAAACTTGGCGTGCAATTTTAGATCACAAGTAATTTAAAAGGCAGAAGGAGAAAAAACAAGTGAACTTTAAATACATCTAGGTATAAGCATAAAGAATGAGGATAGTATCAAGCCAATAAGAACATTTTGCACTACATAATCAACACCGATCGAATAAAAGTATACATTCGAACCTAGAAACCGAATGCCACATTTAGGAGTGACATTTACATGGACATTTCATCGAACACTTAGCGTGCAATGTTAGATCACAAGTCAAGTTTTAAAGGCAAAAGGAGGAAAAACAAGTGAACTTTAAAGACATCTAGGCATAAGCATAAAGAATGAGGATAGTATCAAGCCAATAAGCACATTCTGCACTGCAAAATCAAGACCGATCGAATAAGAGCATATTCAAACCTAAAAACCGAATACCTCATTTAGGACTCACATTGACATGGACATTTCATCTAACACTTTGCTTGCAATTTCAGAGCACAAGTCATTTGACAGGAAAAAGGAGAAAAAACAAGTGAACTTGAAAGACATCTAGGCATAAGCATAAAAAATGAGGATAGTATCAAGCCAATAAGAACAGTCTACACTACAAACTCAAGACCGATCAAATAAAAGCATAAATTCGAACCTAGAAACCGAATGCCACATTTATTAGTGACATTTAGATGGAGATTTCATAGAACACTTTGCATGCAATGTTAAATCACAATTTATTTTCAAGGAAAATGAGAAAAAAACAAGTGAACTTTAAGTACATCTAGACATAAGCATAAAGAATGAGGATATTATCAAGCCAATAAACACATTTTGCACCCTAAAATCAAACCCGATCGGATAAAAGCATAAATTCGAACATAGAAACCGAATGGCATAGTTAGGAGTGACAATTACATTGAGATTTCATCGAACACTTGGTGTGCCATATTAGATCACAAGTCATTTTAAAGAAAAAAAGGAGAGAAAAACAGTGATCTTTAAAGACATCTAGGCATAAGCATAAAGAATGAGGATAGTATCAAGTCAATAAACACATTATTGATTACAAAATCAAGACGTGTATAAAAAAAGCATAAATTCAAACCTAGAAACCGAATGCCACATTTAGGAGTGACGTTTACATGAACATTTTATCGAACACTTGGCTTGCAATGTTAGATCACAAGTCAAAATTTAAAGGCAAAAGGAGAAAAAACAAGTGAACTTTAAAGACATCTAAGAATAAGCACAAGGAATGAGGATAGTATCAAGCCAATAAGAATAGTATGCACTACAAACTCAAGACCGATCCAATAAAAGCATAAATTCGAATCAACAATTTTATCGAACACTTGGCTTGCAATGTTAGATCACAAGTCATTTTAAAGGCAAAAGGAGAAAAACAAGTGAACTTTAAAGACATCTAGGCATAAGCATAAAGAATGAGGATAGTATCAAGTCAATAAGCACGTTCTACACTACAAAATCAAGACCGATTAGATAAAAGCATAAATTCGAATCAACAAACCAAATTGCAAATTTAGGAGTGACATTTACAAGGACATTTCATAGAACATTTGGCATGCAATGTTAGATCACAAGTCAGTTTGAAGGAAAAAGAAGAAAAAACATGTGGACTTTAAAGACATCTAGGCATAAGCATAAATAATGAAGATAGTATGAAGCCAATAAGTACATTCTGCACTACGAAATCAAGACCGATCGAATAAGAGCATATTCGAACCTAAAAACCGAATGCCACATTTAGGAGTGACAATTACATGGACATTTCATCGAAAAATTGGCATGCAATTTTAGATCACAAGTCATTTAAATGGCAAAAGGATTAAAAACAAGTGAACATTAAACACATCTAGGTATAAGCATAAAGAATGAGGACAGTATCAAGCCAATAAGCACATTTTGCACTACAAAATCAAGACCGATCGAATAAGTGCATATTCCAACCTAAAATCCGAATGCCACATTTAGGAGTGACATTTACATGGACATTTCATCGAACACTTAGCGTGCAATGTTAAATCATAAGTCAAATTTTAAAGTCAAAAGGAGAAAAAACAAGTGAACTTTAAAGACATCTAGGCATAAGCATAACGAATGAGGAAAGTATCAATGCCAATAAGCACATTATGCACTACAAAATCAAGACGTATCGAATAAAACCATAAATTCGAACCTAGAAACTGAATCCCACATTTAGGAGTGACATTTTTATGTACATTTCATCGAACGCTTGGCGTGCAATTTTAGATCACATGTCATTTTAAAGGCCAAAGGAGAAAAAAACAAGTGATCTTTAAAGACATCTAGGAATAATCATAAGGAATGAGGATAGTATCAAGCCAATAGGAACAATATGCACTACAAACTCAAGACCGATCCAATAAAAGCATAAATTCGAACCTAGAAACTAAATGCCACTTTTAAGAGTGATATTTACATGGATATTTCATCGAACACTTGGCATCCAATGTTAGATCACAAGTCATTTTAAAGGCAAAAGGAGAAAAAACAAGTGAACTTTATTGACATCTAGGCATAAGCATAAAAAATGAGGATAGTATCAAGCCAATAAGCACATTCTATATTCCAAAATCAAGACCGATCAAATAAGAGTATATTCGAACCTAGAAATCGAATACCACATTTACGAGTGACATTTACATGGAGAATGAGGATAGTATCAAGCCAATAAGCACATTCTGCACTATAAAAGCAAGACCGGTGAAATAAAAGTATAAATTCAAACCTAGAAACCAAATGCCACATTTAGGAGTTACATTTACGTGGACATTTCATCGAACCTTTGTCGTGAAATGTTAGATCACAAGTTATTTTAAAGGCAAAAGGAGAAAAAAACAAGTGAACTTTAAAGACATCTAGGCATAAGCATAAAGAATAAGGATAGTATCAAGTTAATAAGCACGTTCTACACTACAAAATCAAGACCGATTAGATAAAAGCATAAATTCGAACCTACAAACCAATTGCACATTTAGGAGTGACATTCACGTGGACATTTCATAGTACATTTGGCATGCAATGTTAGAGCATAAGTCGGTTTAAAGGAAAAAGAAGAAAAAACATGCGGACTTTAAAGACATCTAGGCATAAGCATAAAGAATGAGGATAGTATCAAGCCAATAAGCATATTCTGCACTACAAAATCAAGACCGATCGAATAAGAGCATATTCGAACCTAAAAACCGAATACCACATTTAGGAGTCTGATTTACATGGACATTTCATCGAACACATGGCGTGCAATGTTAGATCACAAGTCATTTTAAAGGCAAAAGGAGAAAAAACAACTAAACTTTAAAGACATCTAGGCATAAGCATTAAGAATGAGGATTGTATCAAGCCAAAAAGCACATTATGCACTACAAACTCAAGACCGATCCAATAAACGCATAAATTCGAACCTAGAAACTGAATGCCATATTTAATAGTGACATTTAGATGGACATTTCATTGAACACTTGGCGTGCAATGTTAGATCACAACACAAATTTTAAAGGCAAAAGGAGAAAAAACAAGTGAACTTTAAAGACATCTAGGAATAAGCATAAAGAATGAGGATAGTATCAAGCCAATAAGCACATTATGCACTAGAAAATCAAGAACGATCGAATAAAACTATAAATTTAAACCTAGAAACCAAATGCAACTTTTAGGAGTTACATTTACATGGACATTTCATCGAACATTTGGCGTGCAATGTTAGATCACAAGTCATTTTAAAGGCAAAAGGAGAAAAAATAAGAACTTGAAAGACATCTAGATAAAAGCATAAAGAATGAGAATAGTATCAAGCCAATAAGTACATTCTGCACAATAAAAGCAAGACCGATCGAATAAAAGTATAAATTCAAACCAAGAAACCGAATGCCACATTTAGGAGTTACATTTACATGGACATTTTATCGAACACTTGGCGTGAATTGTTAGATCACAAGTCATTTTAGAGGCAAAAGGAGAAAAACCAAGTGAACTTGAAAGACATCTAGGCTTAAGCTTAAAGAATGAGGATAGTCTCAAGCCAATAAGCACATTATGCACTACAAAATAAGGACGTATCTAAAAAAAGCATATATTCGAACCTAGAAACTAAATGACACATTTAGGAGTGACATATACATGGACATTTCATCGAACACTTGGCGTGCAATATTAGATCACATGTCATTTTAAAGCCAAAAGGAGATAAAAACAAGTGATCTTTAAAGACATCTAGGAATAAGCATAAGGAATAAGGATAGTATCAAGCCAATAGGAACAATATGCACTACAAACTCAAGACCGATCCAATAAAAGCATAAATTCAAACCTAGAAAATAAATGCCACATTGATGAGTGATATTTACATGGACATTTCATCGAACACTTGGCGTGCAATGTTAGATCACAAGTCATTTTAAAGGCAAAAGGAGAAAAAACAAGTGAACTTTATTGACATCTAGGCATAAGCATAAAAAATGAGGATAGTATCAAGCCAATAAGCACATTCTATATTCCAAAATCAAGACCGATCAAATAAGAGTATATTCGAACCTAGAAATCGAATACCACATTTACGAGTGACATTTACATGGAGAATGAGGATAGTATCAAGCCAATAAGCACATTCTGCACTATAAAAGCAAGACCGGTCAAAGAAAAGTATAAATTCAAACCTAGAAACCAAATGCCACATTTAGGAGTTACATTTATATGGAAATTTCATCGAACATTTGGCGAGAAAGGTTAGATCAGAAGTTATTTTAAAGGCAAAAGGAGAAAAAACAAGTGACCTTTATAGACATCTATGCATAAGCATAAACAATGAGGATAGTATAAAGCCAATAGCCACATTCTGCATTATAAAAGCAAGACCGATCGAATAAAAGTATAAATTCAAACCTAGAAAGCAAATGCCACATTTAGGAGTTACATTTACATGGAGATTTCATCGAATATTTGGCGTAAAATATTAGATCACAAGTCATTTTAAAGCAAAAAGGAGAAAAAACAAGTGAACTTGAAAGACATCTAGGCATAAGCATAAAGAATGAGGATAGTATCAAGCCAATAAGCACATTCTGCACTACAAAATCCAGACCGATCGAATAAGACCATATTCGAACCTAAAAACCGAATACCACATTTAGGAGTCTGATTTACATGGACATTTCATCGAACACATGGCGTGCAATGTTAGATCACAAGTCATTTTAAAGGCAAAAGGAGAAAAAACAAGTAAACTTTAAAGCATCTAGGCATAAGCATTAAGAATGAGGATTGTATCAAGCCAAAAAGCACATTATGCACTACAAACTCAAGACCGATCCAATAAACGCATAAATTTCGAACCTCGAAACTGAATGCCACATTTAATAGTGACATTTAGATGGACATTTCATTGAACACTTGGCGTGCAATGTTAGATCACAACACAAATTTTAAAGGCAAAAGGAGAAAAAACAAGTGAACTTTAAAGACATCTAGGAATAAGCATAAAGAATGAGGATAGTATCAAGCCAATAAGCACATTATGCACTAGAAAATCAAGAACGATCGAATAAAACTATAAATTTAAACCTAGAAACCAAATGCAACTTTTAGGAGTTACATTTACATGGACATTTCATCGAACATTTGGCGTGCAATGTTAGATCACAAGTCATTTTAAAGGCAAAAGGAGAAAAAATATGAACTTGAAAGACATCTAGATAAAAGCATAAAGAATGAGGATAGTATCAAGCCAATAAGTACATTCTGCACAATAAAAGCAAGACTGATCGATAAAAGTATAAATTCAAACCAAGAAACCGAATGCCACATTTAGGAGTTACATTTACATGGACATTTCATCGAACACTTAGCGTGCAATGTTAGATCACAAGTCAAATGCCTCATTTTGGAGTCACATTTGCATGGACATTTCATCGAACACTTGGCGTGAATTATTAGATTACAAGTCATTTTAGAGGCAAAAGGAGAAAAAACAAGTGAACTTGAAAGACATCTAGGCTTAAGCTTAAAGAATGAGGATAGTATCAATCCAATAAGCACATTATGCACTACAAAATCAAGACGTATCTAAAAAAAGCATATATTCGAACCTAGAAACTAAATGACACATTTAGGAGTGACATATACATGGACATTTCATCGAACACTTGGCGTGCAATGTTAGATCACATGTCATTTTAAAGGCAAAAGGAGATAAAAACAAGTGATCTTTAAAGACATCTAGGAATAAGCATAAGGAATGAGGATAGTATCAAGCCAATAGGAACAATATGCACTACAAACTCAAGACCGATCCAATAAAAGCATAAATTCGAACCTAGAAACTAAATGCCACATTTAAGAGTGATATTTACATGGATATTTCATCGAACACTTGGTATCCAATGTTAGATCACAAGTCATTTTAAAGGCAAAAGGAGAAAAAGCAAGTGAACTTTATTGACATCTAGGCATAAGCATAAAGAATGAGGATAGTATCAAGCCAATAAGCACATTCTGTATTCCAAAATCAAGACCGATCAAATAAGAGCATATTCGAACCTAAAAACCGAATACCACAATTAGGAGTCACATTTACATCGACATTTTATTGAAAACTTTGCGTGCAATGTTAGATCACAAGTCATTTTAAATCCAAAAGGAGAAAAAACAAGTGAACTTTAAAGACATCTAGACATAAGCATAAAGAATGTGGATAGTATCAAGCCAATAGCTACATTTTGCACTATAAAAGCAAGACCGATCGAATAAAAGTATAAATTCAAACCTAGAAACCAAATGCCACATTTGGAAGTTACATTTACATGGACATTTCATCGAAAATTTGGAGTGAAATGTTAGATGACAAGTCATTTTAAAGCCAAAAGGAGAAAAAACAAGTGAACTTGAAAGACATCAAGGCATAAGCATAAAGAATGAGGATAGTATCAAGCCAAGAAGCACATTCTGCACTACAAAATCAAGACCGATCGAATAAGATAATGTTCGAACCTAAAAACCGAATACCACATTTAGGAGTCACATTTTCATGGACATTTTATCGAACACTTGGCCTGCTGTCGGATCACAAGTCATTTTAAAGGCAAAAGGGGAAAAAATAAGTGATCGTTATAGACATCTAGGCATAAGCATAAAGAATGAGAATAGTATCAAGCCAAAAAGCACATTTTACACTATAAAATCATGACCGATCCAATAAAAGCCTAAACTCGATCATAGCTAAAAACCGAATGCCACATTTAGGAGTGAAATTTACATGGACATTTCATCGAACACTTTGCGTGAAATGTTAGATCACAAGTCATTTTAAAGGCGAAAGGAGAAAAAACAAGTGAATTTGAAAGACATCTAGGCATAAGCATAAAGAATGAGGATAGTATCAAGCCAATAAGCACATTCTTCACTACAAAATCAAGACCGATCCAATAAAAGCATAAATTCGAACCTAGCTAGAAACTGAATGACACATTTAGGAGTGAAATTTACATGGACATTTCATCGAACACTTGGCGTGCAGTGTTAGATCACAAGTCTTTTTAAAGACAAAAGGAGATAAAAACAAGTGATCTATAAAGACATTTAGGCATAAGCATAGAGAATGAGGATAGTATCAAGCCAATAAGAACAGGTTACACTACAAACACTTGGCATGCAATGTTAGATCATAATTTATTTTTAAGGTAAAATGAGAAAAAACAAGTAAACTTTAAAGACATCTAGGCATAAGCATAAGGAATGAGGATAGTATCAAGCCAATACATTCTACACCACAAAATCAAAACCGTTCGGGTAAAAGCATAAATTCGAACCTAGAAACAGAATGTCATAGTTAGGAGTGACATTTACATGGAGATTTCATCGAACACTTGGTGTGCCATATTAAATCACAAGTCATTTTAAAGGCAAAAGGAGGAAAAACAAGTGATCTTTATAGACATCTAGGCATAATCATAAAGAACGATGATAGTATCAAGTCAATAAGCACATTATGCACTACAAAATCAAGAAGTATTTAAAAAAAGCATAAATTCAAACATAGAAACCGAATGCCACATTTAGGAGTGACATTTACATGGACATTTCATCGAACACTTGGCTTGCAATGTTAGATCACAAGTCAAATTTTAAAGGCAAAAATAGAAAAACAAGTGAACTTTAAAGACATCTATGCATAAGCATTAAGAATGAGGACAATATCACGCCAATAAGCACATTCTAAACTACAAACTCAAGACCGATCCAACATTTAGGAGTGACATTTACCGAATGCAACATTTAGGAGTGACATTTACATGGACATTTGATCGAATACTTGTCGTGCAATGTTAGATCACAAGTCATTTTAATGGCAAAAGGAGAGTAAACAGGTGAACTTTAAAGACATCTAGGCATAAGCATAAAGAAGAAGGATAGTATCAAGCCAAGAAGCACGTTCTGCACTACAAAATCAAGACATATCGGATAAAAGCATAAATTCGAACCTAGAAACTAAATTGAACAATTAGGAGAGACATTTACATGGACGTTTCATAGAACACTTGGCGTGCAATGTTAGATCAAAAGTCAATTTTTAAAGGCAAACGGAGAAAAAGCAAGTGTACTTTAAAGAAATCTAGGCATAAACACAAAGAATGGGGATAGTATCAAGCCAATAAGCATATTCTTCAGTACAAAATCAAGACCAATCGAATACGAGCATAAATTCGAACCTAGAAACCGAAGGCAACATTTAGGAGTGACATTTACATGGACATTTCATCAAACACTTGGCCTACAATGTTTGATCAAAAGTCAATTTTTAAAGGCAAACGGAGAAAAAGCAAGTGAACTTTAAAGACATCTAGGCATAAGCATAAAGAATGAGGATAGTATCAAGACAATAAGCAGTCTCTGCAATACAAAATCAAGATTGATCTAATAAAAACATAAATTCGAACCTAGAAACCGAATGCTACATTTAGAAGTGACATTTACATGGACATTTCATCGAACAACTGGTGTGCAACATCACAAATCATTTTAAAGGAAAACGGAGAAAAAACAAGTAAAATTTAAAGACATCTAGGCATAAGCGTAAACAATGAGGATAGTATCAAGCCAATAAGCATATTCTGCAGTACAAAATCAAGACGAATCGAATACGAGCATAAATTCGAACCTAGAAACCGAATGCCACCTTTAGGAGTGACATTTACTTGGACATTACATCGAACACTTGGCATGCAATGTTAGATTACAAATCATTTTAAAGGCAAAAGGAGAAAAAACAAGTTAACTTTAAAGACATCTAGGCATAAGCATAAAGTATGAGGATAGTATCAAGCCAATAAGCACATTCTATACTACAAAATCAAGTCCGATCGACTAAAAGCATAAAACTTAACCTAGAAATGGAATGCCACATATATGAGTGACATTTCATGGACATGTTATCGAACAATTGGTGTGCAATATCATAAGTCATTTTAAAGGGAAAAAGAGAAAAAACAAGTGCACTTTATAGACATCTAGGCATACGCATAAAAAATGAGGATAGTATCAAGCCAATAAGCACATTCTGTAGTACAAAATTCAACACCAATCGAATAAAAGCATAAATTCGAACCTCGAAACGGAATGCCACATTTATAAGTGACATTTACATGGACATTTCATCGAACAATTGATGTGCAATGTTAGATCACAAGTCATTTTAAAGGCAAAAGGAGAAAAAACAAGTGAACTTTAAAGACATCTAGGCATAAGCATAAAGAATGAGGATAGTATCAAGCCAATAAGCACATTCTGCACAACAAAATCAAGACATATCGGATAAAATCATAAATTAGAACCTACAAAATGAATTGCACATTAAGGAGAGACATTTACATGGACGTTTCATAGAACACTTGGCGTGCAATGTTAGATCACAAGTGATTTTAAAGGTAAAAGGAGAAAAAAAAGTGAACATTAAAGACATCTAGGCATAAACATAAATTAATGAGGATAGTATCGAGCCAATAAGCACATTCTGCACTACAAAATCATGACCGATTGAACAAAAGCATAAATTCAAACCTAGAAACCGAATGTGACATTTAGGAGTGACATTTACCTCGACATTACATCGAACACTTGGCGTGCAGTGTTAGATCACAAGTCATTTTAAAGGCAAAAGGAGAAAAAACAACTAAACTTTAAAGACATCTAGGCATGAGCATTAAGAATGAGGATTGTATCAAGCCAAAAAGCACATTATGCACTACAAACTCAAGACCGATCCAATAAACGCATAAATTCGAACCTAGAAACTGAATGCCATATTTAATAGTGACATTTAGATGGACATTTCATTGAACACTTGGCGTGCAATGTTAGATCACAACACAAATTTTAAAGGCAAAAGGAGAAAAAACAAGTGAACTTTAAGGACATCTAGGAATAAGCATAAAGAATGAGGATAGTATCAAGCCAATAAGCACATTATGCACTAGAAAATCAAGAACGATCGAATAAAACTATAAATTTAAACCTAGAAACCAAATGCAACTTTTAGGAGTTACATTTACATGGACATTTCATCGAACATTTGGCGTGCAATGTTAGATCACAAGTCATTTTAAAGGCAAAAGGAGAAAAAATAAGAACTTGAAAGACATCTAGATAAAAGCATAAAGAATGAGAATAGTATCAAGCCAATAAGTACATTCTGCACAATAAAAGCAAGACCGATCGAATAAAAGTATAAATTCAAACCAAGAAACCGAATGCCACATTTAGGAGTTACATTTACATGGACATTTCATCGAACACTTGGCGTGAATTGTTAGATCACAAGTCATTTTAGAGGCAAAAGGAGAAAAAAATGGTGAACTTGAAAGACATCTAGGCTTAAGCTTAAAGAATGAGGATAGTCTCAAGCCAATAAGCACATTATGCACTACAAAATAAGGACGTATCTAAAAAAAGCATATATTCGAACCTAGAAACTAAATGACACATTTAGGAGTGACATATACATGGACATTTCATCGAACACTTGGCGTGCAATATTAGATCACATGTCATTTTAAAGCCAAAAGGAGATAAAAACAAGTGATCTTTAAAGACATCTAGGAATAAGCATAAGGAATAAGGATAGTATCAAGCCAATAGGAACAATATGCACTACAAACTCAAGACCGATCCAATAAAAGCATAAATTCAAACCTAGAAACTAAATGCCACATTGATGAGTGATATTTACATGGACATTTCATCGAACACTTGGCGTGCAATGTTAGATCACAAGTCATTTTAAAGGCAAAAGGAGAAAAAACAAGTGAACTTTATTGACATCTAGGCATAAGCATAAAAAATGAGGATAGTATCAAGCCAATAAGCACATTCTATATTCCAAAATCAAGACCGATCAAATAAGAGTATATTCGAACCTAGAAATCGAATACCACATTTACGAGTGACATTTACATGGAGAATGAGGATAGTATCAAGCCAATAAGCACATTCTGCACTATAAAAGCAAGACCGGTCAAATAAAAGTATAAATTCAAACCTAGAAACCAAATGTCACATTTAGGAGTTACATTTATATGGAAATTTCATCGAACATTTGGCGCGAAAGGTTAGATCAGAAGTTATTTTAAAGGCAAAAGGAGAAAAAACAAGTGACCTTTATAGACATCTATGCATAAGCATAAACAATGAGGATAGTATAAAGCCAATAGCCACATTCTGCATTATAAAAGCAAGACCGATCGAATAAAAGTATAAATTCAAACCTAGAAACCAAATGCCACATTTAGGAGTTACATTTACATGGAGATTTCATCGAATATTTGGCGTAAAATGTTAGATCACAAGTCATTTTAAAGCAAAAAGGAGAAAAAACAAGTGAACTTGAAAGACATCTAGGCATAAGCATAAAGAATGAGGATAGTATCAAGCCAATAAGCACATTCTGCACTACAAAATCCAGACCGATTGAATAAGACCATATTCGAACCTAAAAACCGAATACCACATTTAGGAGTCTGATTTACATGGACATTTCATCGAACACATGGCGTGCAATGTTAGATCACAAGTCATTTTAAAGGCAAAAGGAGAAAAAACAAGTAAACTTTAAAGCATCTAGGCATAAGCATTAAGAATGAGGATTGTATCAAGCCAAAAAGCACATTATGCACTACAAACTCAAGACCGATCCAATAAACGCATAAATTCGAACCTCGAAACTGAATGCCACATTTAATAGTGACATTTAGATGGACATTTCATTGAACACTTGGCGTGCAATGTTAGATCACAACACAAATTTTAAAGGCAAAAGGAGAAAAAACAAGTGAACTTTAAAGACATCTAGGAATAAGCATAAAGAATGAGGATAGTATCAAGCCAATAAGCACATTATGCACTAGAAAATCAAGAACGATCGAATAAAACTATAAATTTAAACCTAGAAACCAAATGCAACTTTTAGGAGTTACATTTACATGGACATTTCATCGAACATTTGGCGTGCAATGTTAGATCACAAGTCATTTTAAAGGCAAAAGGAGAAAAAATATGAACTTGAAAGACATCTAGATAAAAGCATAAAGAATGAGGATAGTATCAAGCCAATAAGTACATTCTGCACAATAAAAGCAAGACTGATCGATAAAAGTATAAATTCAAACCAAGAAACCGAATGCCACATTTAGGAGTTACATTTACATGGACATTTCATCGAACACTTAGCGTGCAATGTTAGATCACAAGTCAAATGCCTCATTTTGGAGTCACATTTGCATGGACATTTCATCGAACACTTGGCGTGAATTATTAGATTACAAGTCATTTTAGAGGCAAAAGGAGAAAAAACAAGTGAACTTGAAAGACATCTAGGCTTAAGCTTAAAGAATGAGGATAGTATCAATCCAATAAGCACATTATGCACTACAAAATCAAGACGTATCTAAAAAAAGCATATATTCGAACCTAGAAACTAAATGACACATTTAGGAGTGACATATACATGGACATTTCATCGAACACTTGGCGTGCAATGTTAGATCACATGTCATTTTAAAGGCAAAAGGAGATAAAAACAAGTGATCTTTAAAGACATCTAGGAATAAGCATAAGGAATGAGGATAGTATCAAGCCAATAGGAACAATATGCACTACAAACTCAAGACCGATCCAATAAAAGCATAAATTCGAACCTAGAAACTAAATGCCACATTTAAGAGTGATATTTACATGGATATTTCATCGAACACTTGGTATCCAATGTTAGATCACAAGTCATTTTAAAGGCAAAAGGAGAAAAAGCAAGTGAACTTTATTGACATCTAGGCATAAGCATAAAGAATGAGGATAGTATCAAGCCAATAAGCACATTCTGTATTCCAAAATCAAGACCGATCAAATAAGAGCATATTCGAACCTAAAAACCGAATACCACAATTAGGAGTCACATTTACATCGACATTTTATTGAAAACTTTGCGTGCAATGTTAGATCACAAGTCATTTTAAATCCAAAAGGAGAAAAAACAAGTGAACTTTAAAGACATCTAGACATAAGCATAAAGAATGTGGATAGTATCAAGCCAATAGCTACATTTTGCACTATAAAAGCAAGACCGATCGAATAAAAGTATAAATTCAAACCTAGAAACCAAATGCCACATTTGGAAGTTACATTTACATGGACATTTCATCGAAAATTTGGAGTGAAATGTTAGATGACAAGTCATTTTAAAGCCAAAAGGAGAAAAAACAAGTGAACTTGAAAGACATCAAGGCATAAGCATAAAGAATGAGGATAGTATCAAGCCAAGAAGCACATTCTGCACTACAAAATCAAGACCGATCGAATAAGATAATGTTCGAACCTAAAAACCGAATACCACATTTAGGAGTCACATTTTCATGGACATTTTATCGAACACTTGGCCTGCTGTCGGATCACAAGTCATTTTAAAGGCAAAAGGAGAAAAAATAAGTGATCGTTATAGACATCTAGGCATAAGCATAAAGAATGAGAATAGTATCAAGCCAAAAAGCACATTTTACACTATAAAATCATGACCGATCCAATAAAAGCCTAAACTCGATCATAGCTAAAAACCGAATGCCACATTTAGGAGTGAAATTTACATGGACATTTCATCGAACACTTGGCGTGAAATGTTAGATCACAAGTCATTTTAAAGGCGAAAGGAGAAAAAACAAGTGATTGAAAGACATCTAGGCATAAGCATAAAGAATGAGGATAGTATCAAGCCAATAAGCACATTCTTCACTACAAAATCAAGACCGATCCAATAAAAGCATAAATTCGAACCTAGCTAGAAACTGAATGACACATTTAGGAGTGAAATTTACATGGACATTTCATCGAACACTTGGCGTGTAGTGTTAGATCACAAGTCTTTTTAAAGACAAAAGGAGATAAAAACAAGTGATCTATAAAGACATTTAGGCATAAGCATAGAGAATGAGGATAGTATCAAGCCAATAAGAACAGGTTACACTACAAACACTTGGCATGCAATGTTAGATCATAATTTATTTTTAAGGTAAAATGAGAAAAAACAAGTGAACTGTAAAGACATCTAGGCATAAGCATAAGGAATGAGGATAGTATCAAGCCAATACATTGTACACCACAAAATCAAAACCGTTCGGGTAAAAGCATAAATTCGAACCTAGAAACAGAATGTCATAGTTAGGAGTGACATTTACATGGAGATTTCATCGAACACTTGGTGTGCCATATTAAATCACAAGTCATTTTAAAGGCAAAAGGAGGAAAAACAAGTGATCTTTATAGACATCTAGGCATAAGCATAAAGAACGATGATAGTATCAAGTCAATAAGCACATTATGCACTACAAAATCAAGAAGTATTTAAAAAAAGCATAAATTCAAACATAGAAACCGAATGCCACATTTAGGAGTGACATTTACATGGACATTTCATCGAACACTTGGCTTGCAATGTTAGATCACAAGTCAAATTTTAAAGGCAAAAATAGAAAAACAAGTGAACTTTAAAGACATCTATGCATAAGCATTAAGAATGAGGACAATATCACGCCAATAAGCACATTCTAAACTACAAACTCAAGACCGATCCAACATTTAGGAGTGACATTTACCGAATGCAACATTTAGGAGTGACATTTACATGGACATTTGATCGAATACTTGTCGTGCAATGTTAGATCACAAGTCATTTTAATGGCAAAAGGAGAGTAAACAGGTGAACTTTAAAGACATCTAGGCATAAGCATAAAGAAGAAGGATAGTATCAAGCCAAGAAGCACGTTCTGCACTACAAAATCAAGACATATCGGATAAAAGCATAAATTCGAACCTAGAAACTAAATTGAACAATTAGGAGAGACATTTACATGGACGTTTCATAGAACACTTGGCGTGCAATGTTAGATCAAAAGTCAATTTTTAAAGGCAAACGGAGAAAAAGCAAGTGTACTTTAAAGAAATCTAGGCATAAACACAAAGAATGGGGATAGTATCAAGCCAATAAGCATATTCTTCAGTACAAAATCAAGACCAATCGAATACGAGCATAAATTCGAACCTAGAAACCGAAGGCAACATTTAGGAGTGACATTTACATGGACATTTCATCAAACACTTGGCCTACAATGTTTGATCAAAAGTCAATTTTTAAAGGCAAACGGAGAAAAAGCAAGTGAACTTTAAAGACATCTAGGCATAAGCATAAAGAATGAGGATAGTATCAAGACAATAAGCAGTCTCTGCAATACAAAATCAAGATTGATCTAATAAAAACATAAATTCGAACCTAGAAACCGAATGCTACATTTAGAAGTGACATTTACATGGACATTTCATCGAACAACTGGTGTGCAACATCACAAATCATTTTAAAGGAAAACGGAGAAAAAACAAGTAAAATTTAAAGACATCTAGGCATAAGCGTAAAGAATGAGGATAGTATCAAGCCAATAAGCATATTCTGCAGTACAAAATCAAGACGAATCGAATACGAGCATAAATTCGAACCTAGAAACCGAATGCCACCTTTAGGAGTGACATTTACTTGGACATTACATCGAACACTTGGCATGCAATGTTAGATTACAAATCATTTTAAAGGCAAAAGGAGAAAAAACAAGTTAACTTTAAAGACATCTAGGCATAAGCATAAAGTATGAGGATAGTATCAAGCCAATAAGCACATTCTATACTACAAAATCAAGTCCGATCGACTAAAAGCATAAAACTTAACCTAGAAATGGAATGCCACATATATGAGTGACATTTCATGGACATGTTATCGAACAATTGGTGTGCAATATCATAAGTCATTTTAAAGGGAAAAAGAGAAAAAACAAGTGCACTTTATAGACATCTAGGCATAAGCATAAAAAATGAGGATAGTATCAAGCCAATAAGCACATTCTGTAGTACAAAATTCAACACCAATCGAATAAAAGCATAAATTCGAACCTCGAAACGGAATGCCACATTTATGAGTGACATTTACATGGACATTTCATCGAACAATTGATGTGCAATGTTAGATCACAAGTCATTTTAAAGGCAAAAGGAGAAAAAACAAGTGAACTTTAAAGACATCTAGGCATAAGCATAAAGAATGAGGATAGTATCAAGCCAATAAGCACATTCTGCACAACAAAATCAAGACATATCGGATAAAATCATAAATTAGAACCTACAAAATGAATTGCACATTAAGGAGAGACATTTACATGGACGTTTCATAGAACACTTGGCGTGCAATGTTAGATCACAAGTGATTTTAAAGGTAAAAGGAGAAAAAAAAGTGAACATTAAAGACATCTAGGCATAAACATAAATTAATGAGGATAGTATCGAGCCAATAAGCACATTCTGCACTACAAAATCATGACCGATTGAACAAAAGCATAAATTCAAACCTAGAAACCGAATGTGACATTTAGGAGTGACATTTACCTCGACATTACATCGAACACTTGGCGTGCAGTGTTAGATCACAAGTCGTTTTAAAGGAAAAAGGAGAAAAAGCAAGTAAACTTTAGAGACATCTAGGCATAAGCATACAGAATGAGGATAGTATCAAGCCAATAAGCATATTCTACAGTACAAAATCAAGACCGATTGAACAAAAGCATAAATTCGAACCTAGAAACCGAATGCCACATTTAGGAGTGACATTTACCTGGACATTACATCGAACACTTGGCGCGCAATGTTAGATCAGAAGTCGTTTTAAAGGCAAAAGGAGAAAAAACAGGTTAACATTAAAGACATCTCGGCATAAGCATAAAGAATGAGGATATTATCAAGCCAATAAGCACATTCTGCACTACAAAATCAAGATGGATCGAATAAAACCATAGATTCGAAGCTAGAAACCGAATGCCACATTAAGGAGTGACATTTACATGGACATTTAATCAAACACTTGACGTATAATGTTTAGCCAAAAGTCAATTTTTAACGGCAAACGGAGAAAAAGCAAGTCAACTTTAAAGACATCTAAACATAAGCATAAAGAATGAGGATATTATAAAGCCAATAAGCACATTCTGCAATACAAAATTGAGACCGATCAAATAAAAGCATAAATTTTAACCTAGAAACCGAATGCCACATTTAGGCGTGACATTTACGTGACATTTAATCAAACAGTTGGCGTACAATGTTAGATCAAAAGTCAATTTTTAAAGGCAAACGGAGAATAAGCAACTGTACTTTAAAGACATCTAGGCATAAGCACAAAGAATGGGGATAGTATCAAGCCAATAAGCATATTCTGCAGTACAAAATCAAGACCAATCGAATACGAGCATAAATTCGAACCTAGAAACCGAAGGCAACATTTAGGAGTGACATTTACATGGACATTTCATCAAACACTTGGCCTACAATGTTTGATCAAAAGTCAATTTTTAAAGGCAAACGGAGAAAAAGCAAGTGAACTGTAAACACATCTAGGCATAAGCATAAAGAATGAGGATATTATCAAGCCAAGAAGCACAATCTGCAATACAAAATCGAGACCGATCGAATAAAAGCATAAATTCGAACCTAGAAACAAAATGCCACATTTAGGAGTGACATTTACATGGACATTTCATCAAACACTTGGCATACAATGTTAGATCAAAAGTCAATTTTTAAAGGCAAACGGAGAAAAAGCAAGTGTACTTTAAAGACTTCTAGGCATAAACATAAAGAATGGGGATAGTATCAAGCCAATAAGCATATTCTGTAGTACAAAATCAAGACGAATCGAATACGAGAAAGTATTCGAACCTAGAAACCGAATACAACATTTAAGAGTGACATTTACATAAAAATTTCATCGAACTCTTGTCGTGCAATGTTAGATCACAAGTCATTTTAATGGTAAAAGGAGAAAAAACAAGTGAACTTTAAAGACATCTGTTGAAAGGGTTTCCCGACAACAAATAAATTTGTAGTCAAGACCCCGCTGAGTACAGGGAGGTCAGGTTCGTCCACGGGAATTAGAAGAATCTATGTCTAGCTACTGATCCTATTAAAAGAAAAAAAAACAAAGCAAAACACTTAAACAGATGCTCGGCACCGACCCACAACAGGTCGTAACCGACCAATAACTCAACACAAACGCAGGAGAAAAACAAGGGAGACAGGAGCTCGGCACCGACCTGACAATGGTCGTAACCGACCTATCCGGGTAAGAGAAAACTCCGAGAAACCAAATTAAAGAAGTTCTAGAGCAAAGGATTCAGCACAACAAGTTTATGCATGCAAACATGAATCAAAATCAACCATAAATAATCCCATGAATGACTTTCGTCATGATAAATCAAGTAAAAATCTTAACTTTCATAAAGATCTAGGCTTGCAACCCTACTTGTTTCCTAAAGGTTTAACTTTCGTTTCAACCAAATATAATCCAAATTCACAACTAAATCTTTTGATTCACTCATAAACATGAACATGCTTTGACATTCACCAAAGAATGCATAGCAAACAAGGGGATAATAGATAGAGATTAAAAGAGATGGTTCATTCAAACATTCATGCTTTAATCATACACAACTCATCGGGTTTCACCCCAACTCTAGAAAGTAGACTACTCACGATCCATGAAACAATCAACAATCATACACGAAAGAGAAGACATGATTCAAATCCAAACAAACTTCAATTAAAAAGAAAACTTACAAACTTAAGCAAACCTCCAAGTCTCTCTAATTGTCCAAGAGCTTGGAATCAAGTAACCTAGAAAACCAAACTTGCAACTTGTTCTGTTCTCCACAAATAACCCTAAAAACGTCTATCCCAAAAGCTTCCACTTGAAATAAAACCCTAGAGATCCTTATATAGTGGTAGAAATAAATCTATAAGGAAACTAAAATCTATCTTAAAAAGGCCCATAAATAAAACAATTACTAAACCAAACTTAAGGCGCAAGTAAAAATTCCGCAACACACGGAATGGGTCGTCACCGACCATATGTGTGTCGTCACCGACCCTTGGCTGCACTTAATTTCTTCATTTCTTGCTCAAAACTTGCTCGAATGCTTGGCTTTCCTTCATTGTTCCTTCTTCAATCGCTCTTAGCCTTCTATGACGTCCTTTAGCTCCTTCTTTAAGCACTTTGATCTTGAAATCTTCACTCTTAAATCATCAAACCTTCAAATGCACCGACTCTTGCTCTTCTAACAACATCACCACCAAACAACTTCTAACACCACCTCCTAGAAAGCATTGAAAAACCGAGATATCTCTTCCTCAACGCTTCAAAGACCTACAAAAACAATAAACACACACAAACGACTCCAACTCTCTAAAGAGAGCCGGAGTTACACACAAAACAAACATAGTGGACCTAGAATGACTCAATTTAGCTCGGAAACTACCCTTAAAAACTAACTAAAAAGTGTGACATCAAAATACCCCATACTTAGACTTGCTTGTCCTCAAGCAATCACTTGGCATGCATCAAGACCAATAAACAAAACTCAAGAATCACCTTATAGAAAAATAAGCACTAGTAGAATAGTGAGCAAACAACTTCCGCATCCTAGCATACATGAACATTCCAAGCAATCTCAATCCAACCTCACCAAAGAATGTATTTCACTCAACACTCAAAGTGTTTAGGGTATAGCAATGATCTCTCGCCTCAAATTCCAAGCACAAAACCGCATAGTCAATGGAACTTATATAAACAAACTCTCCACCGAAGAAGTCAAAACAAGTCAAATCATCAAATGAACTCTGGTGGCTCAATAAAAACTTCAAAGAAGGTTCTATTCGGCCGGGTTGTAATGGGGCTTGGTAAAGACAAAGGGTGTGGAAATAATTTGGCCTTGTGGTGCTAACTAATCCGGGAACCAAAACTCCTAGACTATACATCACTCATCCAACATTCTTTCCTCTTCTTCAATTACCAAACACTTAAACTTTACAATGCACATCCCCTTTTCACCTATCATCATTCGTTTTTCTTCTATTCTTTTGAAGGCTTTGGACTCTTGCACTTATTATATGGAACTTCCCTTTTTTTTTTGGGTGGTCGGCACCGACCCACTTTGGGTCGGCACCGAGCTACATATATGCACTTTCGAGTCCAAAAACACTTCATTCCTTTTGATTCTCAAAGACAACACTCTTTATCTACCTTCATTAATCACTTCGTTCTCACCCATTCAAATCATAACAATTTTCAACAACTTCTTCTAAGTCCTAATTCCCGGATCAAAGAGGTCAAGCTTATCATGGCTAGGGAATTTTTGTGGAGCTAGAAATAGGCTTTAAGCTGAAAAATAAGGGCTACAAAAGGAGGGATCATGTATAGGTAGGAAAAGGAATAAAATAGGCTTATAAAAAATGAGTTCAAAATCATTTGATTCAATCAAGTAATGAGCATATCTTCATTGGTCTCAAATTTTAAAATAACCATGCCATTGTCAATTGGTATATTTGCACTTGGAAGAGTATTTCACACATGAAAGAGAAAGGAGTAAAAATGTACATCCTTTATAGGCCAAAGATATCTCACTTAGGTTCACATTTTGTTGGATTGCTTTTACTTAGAAATATGTATGCTCAATTTTCATTATAAGCTCAAAACTCAAAAAGCAAGATCATGGTTTAGGTGATTCTTAAAGCATGTCATTGGTTTTACATGATAATGCAAGCAATTTCCGTCCTAGAACATCTAAGGAATAGGGCATTTATCCATCTAAAATCCAAAAGAAAAAGACTCAAAACAAGACTAAACACAACTAAACACATATTAACACAAAGCAACACATGACAAATAAATAAAGACTCATACAAGTAATCTCCCAAACCACCCCATACTTAAACATCAATGTCCCCATTGATTAAGAAAGTAAAGAAAGTAAAGAGAACTTACTTGGACACAACTTGAAGCGTTGACAAAGGAGGAGAATCATTCTTGAGGAGGTTGAGGAGGTGGTGGAGCTTGGTAATGGTATTGCCCCAACCAATGGTTAAAATCTTCTTGAGCTTCCCATCTTGCAACATCCTCCTTATGGTCTTCATAATACTCAATGCGGAAGTTGTGGAGCTCTTGTTGGTGGTTGACGAATTGGTTGTGGTGGTGGTTGAGTGCTCCATAAAGATGGTGTTGGTGAAGCATAAGAGCATCCATTTTTGCCGAAAGAACAGAGATGTCGGGATTTCCTCCCGAACTTGAACCGATATGGTACGTGCCTTGTCCTTGAAAGTGTGAGCCACCGGACCCATCAAAGCCATATGGATATGGATCGTAAGGGACCATATCAGACTGCGGTCCCATTGTGTAGTCCATCGTGTCGACACCGGGTTGGTTAGTGTAATTGTTGTCCACTGGTGGGTCGACACCGACCCCATAATGGTCGTAGCCGAGCTGTTGACGATC
The DNA here is from genome assembly GCA_964016875.1 of Fallopia convolvulus. NCBI lineage: Eukaryota > Viridiplantae > Streptophyta > Magnoliopsida > Caryophyllales > Polygonaceae > Fallopia > Fallopia convolvulus. Next base: position 33,788,797 of record OZ024724.1, on the reverse strand, counting down.
GTTACCGACCCTCTAGTGGTCGTCACCGACCTCCCCAGAGTGGCCGCTTGGTGAGTCCGACTCGGAAGATGCTTCTCTTGGCCGTGGGTTGGGTATGGCTCTTCGAAATCTGCTGGGCTGGCGTCTAATCTTCTCATCATCCTGGACTTTGGCTCTCAAAGGGTAAGGAGCGGGCGCCCAAACATCATACCAATTAAGGAGATATAAAAGCTCGAGATTCTCCTCGGTAAGCACCACATCATGAGTCTCATGTTTGCTAATATAGAACTTGTTGATGAAGCCGGTAGAAGATGGAACAATCACCTTAGAATTCAAGAAGTACTTGACGTCCCTAGCAATGACCGGTCTTGAAGAGTAAGCGGAAAGGTTGACCTTTAAGGCCTTTGCAAGAATAGCTACAAGCCACCCAAAGTAGGTAGTAGTGTGAGTTTTTTGGCTTTGGTGGTTGATGACGGTCGCAACATACTCGAATCCCAAGTTCATGTGAATGGATGGCTCATAGAGAATGGTGGATAAGCATGCAATTTCTTGCTTGTGTGTGCGTGAGAGCTCATATCTTGGCCAAATGGTGGAGACCAAGATGCGAAGGATAATCCGGAAAACCGGACTTGCAATGAATTTGCCGGGAAGGTGGTTGGTGGGATACTCTTCTTTGCCGGTGAGATATTGCCACAACTCCTCGGCGGGGAAGTCCGTTTGTTTGTAGGAGCCGGGTGGTGCACGGAAACCCAAAAGCTTGTTAAATTTCTTTATGTTCATCTCATGCTCCTGATTACCAAGTTGGAAAGTGACCTTGGAGAGGTTGAAATCGTCATCATTCCGGTACAAGCGGAAATTAGACATGAATTCACATGTTAGCGCCACATAATGCTCCTTGATAGGATGTAGAATGAGGTGTTGAGAACCAAGCCAAGAGAAGGCCTCGAGCACCTCTCTATGAACACCGATCTTGTTGGCCCCAGCCCGTTGATAAGCTCTTACACTCACATCGACCCTCCACATCTCAAGAAACCGGGCTTTTTGATCTTCCGAGTAAAACACCACTGTATCCACTTTTTGCTTGTTCTTCTTTTGGTTTTTGGTTTGGTGACTAGAGGATGAAGCCATTGTCCTACAAAACATTCAACAACTTTCCAAGATAATTTCCATAGTTTGAAAGAACAAGGCCAAGACAAAAGACACACATGTCACTTCCAAAGAAGTACCCCATACTTATTCAAAGAAACATGCTCAAATTTAGAAAGGATATCAACCTAGCATGCTTAATCATGAAAAGTAGATAAGTAGAGGGAAAGATCAAGCTAAAAGCACCCAAATTATGGTCAAAATAGCTCCACCATCATGCATGAAATGAGGGACACCCGTCAATCGGGGTCGGTACCAACCCTTGGAAGCTTGGTGCCGAGCGAATTCAAAAACAAGGTACTGATGGGTCGTCACCGACCCATGGGGGGTCAGTGCCAACCATTCCGGGCAAGAGGAAGCCCACAAATTCAGCCCTTGTTCATGGTATGTGTACCCAAAAATTCCGAGAAAATCAAATACTCTCACAATAAATCAAACAACCAAATATGCATCAAGATTTCCACATACAACCCCCAATTAATCATGGTTTTATATAGATCTAACCACTTAAACATGCAAACAACCCAAATTTCCATATTCAACTCAAGAACACCCAAAACCTAGGTTTTCAACTAATCCCTCAAACATAAATCAAGTAAACTTGAATATAAGATCAAAGGAATAGAAAAACATACCAAAGATGAGCAAGAATATATGAATGAAAGTAGAAGGGGGTCGTCTACGAGCACCAAAGTGGTTCCAAAAATTGAAAAATCATGGTGGGGGTGAAATTTTCGGATTTTGTTGAATGATTTGGAGAGTTTATGTAGCACAAGGAAGAATTTTGGTGGATTTGGGATGGAGATGGAGGATTTGTGATGTTTGAGAGGCAAAGAGAGTGGGAGGAGCTATGGAGTTTTGAGAAGGGAGAGAGGGCTCGGCGTGGGGGAGAAATAGAGGGGAGGGGGTAGGGTTTAAAAGAGGTAAAAATTGAGGGACTTACCTGCAATTTCCAATTTTTTGAAAATATTTACCATATTTGCTTGGAAGGGGTCGGTGACGACCCATACTAGGTCGGTTACGACCATTGCTTCTTCTCTTTTGATTGGGTATTTCGGCCCCCTCATTCTCTCCCGCCGCTCTCGGCTTCCTACAAAAGGTTAGTGGAGAACCAAGACAAGAAAACTAGCTATTCTATACTAAGAAAAACAAACGAAACTATATTAAAAAGAAAAATCAAAAACAAAAACAAAGCGTGTTGCCTCCCGAGAGCGCTTAATTTTACGTCTTTAGCTAGACGATAAGTACCTCTACTTAGTCCGAAGATATGAGAGCCCATGTGGCTCGAATTTCTTCATCGGGTTCGGCCCGTGCAAAGTGTTTCTTCAATCGATGCCCGTTGACCTTAAAAATCCCTCCATTTTCATGTAAAAGTTCGACCGCTACATATGGGTAGATGTGATGAACAACGAATGGTCCACTCCATTGGGATCATAATTTTCTGGGAAAAAGTCGAAGTCTTGAGTTGAAAAGGAGTACTTGATCACCATTGTTGAAGGTCTTTGGGATGAACTTCTTATCATGCCACTTCTTGGTTCTTTCTTTATAAATCTTGGCATTTTCATATGCTTTGAGCCGTAACTCTTCCAATTCTTGCAAGTCCATAAATCTCTTTGCTCCGGCTGCGTCAAGATCCATGTTGAGCTCCTTGAGAGCCCATAGAGCTTTGTGTTCAAGCTCGACGGGCAAATGGCACGACTTTGCGTACACAAGATTGTAAGGAGTAGTGCGGAGTGGAGTCTTGTAGGCGGTGCGGTATGCCCAAAGTGCATCATCTAGCTTAGAAACCCAATCTTTCCTTGAACGGGAAACCGTCTTCTCTAAGATGTTTTTAATTTGCCGGTTGGAGATCTCCACTTGACCACTAGTTTGGGGATGGTAGGGAGTTGCCACCCTGTGAATGACCCCATACTTAGTCAAAAGTGCCTCAAAACTCCGCTCAATGAAATGAGAACCGCCATCACTAATAAGGGCTCGGGGAACACCAAAGCGGGGAAAGATGTTGGACTTCATAAACTTGGCCACAACTCGTGCATCATTAGTTATCGTGGCTATGGCTTCAACCCACTTAGATACGTAGTCAACTGCTACGAGGATGTACTTGTAGGGCCCCGAAGAGGGAAAGGGTCCCATGAAATCATACATGAGTGGATTCCCCATACATCAAAAAGGTCAACTTCTAGAATTCCTATGAGTGGATTCTCATTCCTCCATGTGATATTTCCCGCACGCTGACACTCATCACAAGCTTTGATATAGGTATGAACATCTTTGAAGAGGGTAGGCCAGTAGAATCCGCTTTGGAGAATTTTTTGCGATGGTCTTGAATCCCTTAGCATGGCCGCCCGTTTGAAGAGTGTGACAATGTCGGATTACTCCCTCTATCTCCTCGTCCGGCACACAATGTCTAAAGATATGGTCACTCCCTTGCTTGAAAAGGTAGGGATCGTCCCAATAGTATTGCTTGGCGTCGTGGAGGAACTTCTTTCGAGCTTGGGAAGTCAATCCATCGGGGATAATGCCTCCTACAACATAGTTAGCAAAATCCGCAAACCAAGGGGTTTTCGCCCCTCGAATAACATAGATAGAATGGCAAGAGAGCATGCGAGGAGAAGGATGAAGAATAGTAGAAAGTACCGAAGAAGGGTTAGAAGAATGACCTTGATTGGTCGTGGTTGGGGTCGGTGTCGTGCTCTCCAGCTCGGTGTCAACCAAAATCTGCATATGGGGGTTCGTCTCCGACCCAGCATTGGTTGTTTCCGACCCAAAAACGGTCGTCTCCGACCCAAAAATGGTCGTCTCTGACCCAAAAATGGTCGTCTCCGACCCAAAAATGGTCGTCGCTGACCCAGCTTGTGTTGTTTCAATTCGTAAGACTTCATTGCTCAATAAGGTTTCGTCCGGGCGAGAGTCGTTAATGGGTATTGTATCTCCAGACTCCTTAATGTGTTCCATGGGTAACCGAGAAAGGTGCTCCGCGACAAGATTTTCCGCTCCTTTCTTATCCCGTATTTCAAGGTCAAATTCTTGTAATAGAAGCATCCATCGGAGCAATCTTGGTTTGGCGTCCTTCTTATCCATAAGATAACGGATAGCTGCATGATCTGTGTAGACGATTACCTTGGAACCCACCAAGTATGACCGGAACTTCTCAAAGGCAAACACAACGTCTAGGAATTCCTTCTCTGTGGTCGTGTATTTTCTTTGGACCTCATCTAGCATTTTACTCGCATAATAGATAGCATGAAGCTTCTTCTCTCTTCTTTTCCCAAGTACTGCGCCCACGGCGTAGTCGCTAGCGTCACACATGATCTCGAAGGGAATGGTCCAATCTGGAGGTTGCATAATAGGAGCTGATACAAGTGCATCCCGGATCCTGTGGAAAGCTGCAAGACACTCGGAAGAAAACTCAAACACAACATCCTTCATTAATAGGTTAGTTAACGATTTGGTAATCTTAGAGAAATCTTGAATGAACCTCCTATAAAACCCGACATGCCCTAAAAAGCTCCTAACATCTTTCACTGAGGAAGGGGTGGTAATTTTTCGATTAATTCAATTTTAGTTTTATCAACCTAAATCCCCCTTTTTGAATCAACATGACCTAGAACAATTCCTTTTTGCACCATAAAGTGACACTTTTCCCAATTAAGTACTAGGTTAGTCTCCTCACATCTTCTAAGTACTCTAGTAAGATTGGCAAGACAAGAGTCAAAAGTGGTACCGTAAACCGAGAAATCATCCATAAATACCTCCACAATGTCCTCAATCATGTCGGAGAAGATGGCCATCATACACCGTTGGAAAGTGGCCGGGGCGTTGCAAAGCCCGAACGACATCCTCCTATAAGCAAATGTTCCATAAGGACATGTGAAGGTGGTTTTCTCTTGATCATCTGGATGTATCGGAACCTGCCAAAAACCACTATAGCCATCGAGATAACAAAAATAATCATGCAAAGCTAATCTCTCTAGCACTTGGTCAATAAAAGGCAAGGGAAAATGGTCCTTTCTAGTGGTGCTATTTAGCTTTCTATAGTCAATGCACATGCGCCAACTAGTGGTAGCCCTAGTGGGGACTAACTCGCCTTTTTCATTCTCAACAACGGTAAGACCACTCTTTTTAGGCACAACATGAACAGGGCTTACCCACTTACTATCCGAAATAGGGAAGATGATACCTGCATCGAGCATTCTCAATATCTCCTTTTTTACCACTTCCTTCATATTTGGATTAAGCCTTCGTTGATGTTCTATGGATGGCTTGTGTCCTTCCTCAAGAAAAATACGATGCATACACAAAGAAGGTGAGAGGCCAATTCAATCCTCAAGTGAGTATCCAATGGCCTTCCTATGAGCCCTAAGAACATTCAAAAACTTTCCAACTTCTTCCTCATTAAGGTTAGCATTAATAATCACAAGAATAGTGGAATTAGGGCCAAGAAACTCATACCTCAAAGACTCGGGAAGAGTCTTAAGCTTTGGAGTCGGTGGTGGTGGTGTAACAATATCTTCAACCTTCTCCATTTTGAAAAACTCTTCATAGTAAGTAGTATCGTCTGCCTCCAGAAGGGTCGGCTCCGACCATAGGGAGATCGTCACCGAGCCAGAAGCAAGCATAAAATCTTTAGCAATGATCGGAATGGGGGTGGGTGCCGAGCTGGAAGTGGTCGGTGCTGACCTAGAGGTGGTTGGTGCCGAGCAAAATGTGGTTGGTGCCGAGCAAAATGTGGTTGGTGCCAACCTTGCAGTTTCTTCCTCGGCTTTGGCTTCACTCGTATAAACTCCAAACAAATGTTCGATCAGATCCTCATAGTCAATGTAGTCCGAGCGAGTGTACAACATCTTCACTTCTATAGCTTCACCGGTTTCCTTCATCGTTGGATTGAACCGGAACTCAACCACCTCATTGCCGATGTCAAAAGTAAAGAGACCTTTCTTCACATCAATCATAGCTCCAGCGGTTGCAAGAAAAGGTCGCCCAAGAATGATCGGGACGATAGGGTCTTCCGGCATCTCCATGACAATAAAGTCATTAGGCACAAAGAACTTGCCGACCTGAATAGGGAAATCATCAACAACTCCAGTGGGTCTAACACAAGAACCATCTGCCATATAGAGCTTCATATTCACCGGAACCAAAGGACCCATGTTGGTTTTGGACCATATAGAGAGAGGTAGAAGACTAGCACTTGCACCAAGATCACATAAAGCTTTAAAGCGATGGGCACCTATGCCAATAGTAGATGCAAATTTACCCGGATCACCGAGTTTCTTTGGGAGCTCTAAGGATCGCACCTCATCAGTTAGTTCGGACATACACCGCTTTTTCGACAAGATCTCTTTGAGAAATTTGGTGTAGGCGGGCATCTCATTTAAAGCTTCAGCAAAAGGAATAGTGATGTTAAGACCTTGAAGAACCTCCACAAAACGCTTGAATTTGCCGTCCGTGGAATCTTTAGCCTTCTTGGATGGGAAAGGAAGTACCTTTGTTGTTGATGTAAAAGGGACAGAAGGAAGAATTCCGAGAATGCGGTCGGCCACGACCTGAGTTTGGTCGGTGACGACCTTATCTGTAGTGGGATGATGGTCGGTCACGACCCTAGGTGGGTCGTTGATGACCTGCTCCGAGCTTGGCCGGTCTTCGTCGTCCCCCTTGTTCTTGCTTGTTCCTTGGTCCGGTAACTTCGTTCCGCTTCTCAAGTGGATTGCAGCAATTTGTCCTCTCGGATTCTCATCAGAATGTCCCGGTAATCGCCCTTGTGGTCGTGGAATTTGGGCCACTAAATCACCAAGTTGAGAATTCACATTTTTCCTCCAAGATTCAAAGTCACCAAGTTGATTTTTCACTCCTTTAAGATCGGTTCGGATGCCATTCATTCCTTCAAGGAGTCCTTGTTCCCATGTTGGTGGCTCTTGAAAATCGGGAGGCCTATAGGGCGGGGCTCTTTGCTCTTGTGGTGGTGCTTGAAAACCTTGACCATAGCCATTGTTGTTCCATTGAGAAAAATTGTGGTTGTTTCTTGGATAAGAATTGTTTTGGCCACGGTAGGGTCCTCTCATATAATTTGCCTCCGCATAAGCCTCTGCAGCTCGGACATGTTCCACGTTTGTGCAAGAAGAAGTAGGATGAGCAGGGGAACCACATTCTTGACAAGGTTGAGCGGTGGATTTATAGTGGCCCACTTGCTTCTTAAGCCGGTTTATCTCATCTTGCATTAATTGAAACCTCACATACAGATCAATTGGTTCGGCATTAGGATCATAAAGCTTCTTCATTTGAACCCTTGCGGCTTGTTGAGTACCATACATTGCATCATAGTTGCTGAGTTTGTCCAACAAGGCCGAAGCTTGATCGGGATCCATCTCAATGAATCCGCAGTCGGTGTGAAGGTTGATGCGTTCCTTAGTAGCGGCATTGATCCCTTGAAAGAAAATCTCTTGAAGCACATAAGGTGGTTGTCCATGAGTAGGACATTGCCAAAGAAGTTCTTTACACCGCTCCCAAGTTTCCACAAAAGTTTCATTGGGAAGTTGATGATAAGAAGTTATGCTCTTTCTTAGTTCTGTAGTCTTAGCTGGTGGAAAGAATTTAATCAGAAACTGTCATGCAACGCCTTCCATGTATGGATCAATTTGGAGGGTAAACTTTCAAGCCAAGTAAGAGCCTTTCCGGCCAAAGACCATTTGAATGCTTTTAAAAGCACATATTCTAGCGATACGTAATCAGCCGCAATAGTGTCACAGAGGTCAGTGAAGTTCTTGATGTGCTCCATGGGGCACTCGGTGGGCTTGCCTCAAAATTGCGACCTATTGATAAGAGTGATGAAGTGTGACTTGATATCAAAAGCGTGCTCAATAACAGGGAGCACAATAGCAGATTCGGGGACTTTGAATTCAGGATGCATATACTGCTTTGCATTACGTGGAATAGCATTGAGTTGTTGTCGAAGAAGAGTAACAGTATTAGTTTGATCATCACGTTCTTTCTGAATACCTTGCATGTGAAGGCAAAGATCAGCCATCTGGCGAGCAAGTTCCTCAGCGTTGGCCATTGCTCGTCGTTCTCTTAGCCTGCGGTGAAGGGTTCTCTCAAGTTCGGAATCAAAAGGAAAAAGGTCGACTTCCCTTCGTGAACTAGAGGGCATGCACCTACACACTCAATCACAAGAAAACGAATTAGTAAACACAAAAGGGTATGGGCTATTCCCAAACCCAAAAATAACTAGACAAGAAACTAAACTAACTCCCCGGCAATGGCGCCAATTTGTTGAAAGGGTTTCCCGACAATAAATAAATTTGTAGTCAAGACCCCGTTGAGTACAAGGAGGTCAGGTTCGTCCACGGGAATTAGAAGAATCTATGTCTAGCTACTGATCCTAATAAAAGAAAACAAAACAAAGCAAAACACTTAAACATATGCTCGGCACCGACCCACAACAGGTCGTAACCGACCAACAACTCAACACAAATGCAGGAGAAAAACAAGAAGATAGGAGCTCGGCACCGACCTGACAGTGGTCGTAACCGACCTATCTGGGTAAGAGAAAACTCCGAGAAACCAAATTAAAGAAGATCTAGAGCAAAGGATTCACCACAACAAGTTTATGCATGCAAACATGAATCAAAATCAACCATAAATAATCCCATGAATGACTTTCGTCATGATAAATCAAGTAAAAATCTTAACTTTCATAAAGATCTAGACTTGCAACCCTACTTGTTTCCTAAAGGTTTAACTTTTGTTTCAACCAAATATAATCCAAATTCACAACTAAATCTTTGGATTCACTCATAAACGTGAACATGCTTTGACTTTCACCAAAGAATGGATAGCAAACAAGGGGATAATAGATAGAGATTAAAAGAGATGGTTCATTCAAACATTTATGCTTTAATCATACACAACTCATCGGGTTTCACCCCAACTCTAGAAAGTAGACTACTCACGATCCATGAAACAATCAACAATCATAAACGAAAGAGAAGACATGATTCAAATCCAAACAAACTTCAATTAAAAAGAAAACTTACAAACTTAAGCAAACCTCCAAGTCTCTCTAATTGTCCAAGAGCTTGGAATCAAGTAACCTAGAAAACCAAACTTGCAACTTGTTCCGTTCTCCACAAATAACCCTAAAAACGTCTCTCCCAAAAGCTTCCACTTGAAATATATAAGAAAACTAAAATCTATCTTAAAAAGGCCCATAAATAAAACAATTACTAAACCAAACTTAAGGCGCAACTAAAAATTCCGCAACACACGGAATGGGTCGTCACCGACCATATGTGGGTCGTCACCGACCCCAGGCTGCACCTGATTTCTTCATTTCTTGCTCAAAACTTGCTCCAATGCTTGGCTTGATGTCTCTCTATTTGGTGGTGTTTTCATATGTGATTTCCTTTGTAAATATGTTTCTTTTTCCCCTTTTCTTGTGCGTTTTGTTCCTTTTTAGCTTAGTTCCCGTATTTCTATGAGATTCGGAGACTACGCACCTTTTATGTGTTTTGTAGGTAATTTGGCATGAATCGAGGATCAATTTGAAGGAGGGTCGAGACATGGAGCAAAGGCCGAGCTAAAGCGGGAAAGAGAGAAGCGAGCCATGAAGAAGAACAAGAGAAGCCAACTAAGAAGAAGGTGGAACGAGGTCAAGACCGAGATGCAACAACGACGGGCCCGACTTTGAAGTTTCCAACCTCGGACCGAGTTGCACAGTACCTCGGGCCCGAGGTTCCTCCGTGTCGGGCCGAGTCGGTCACCGGACTACTTGGGCTCCAAGGCACGAATTTGTGAACTTCCACTTTTGCCCCTCATCTAATCTATAAAAGGCCTTCTTGTCTTCTAAGAAGGGGGTTCCCTCACACACACAAAAAGGGGGGGGGGGTTCCAAGGGAGCCAAGAGGATACTTGGAGAGCAAGGAGGAAGGAGAAGAGGAGGAAGAGAGAGAGAATCGGCCAAGGAGGAGGAAGACTTGAGAGGTTTTGTTGATTGTCTAGCTTTGATTTGCTTTGATCTTGTGGATTTGAAAACCCTTGATTGGTATTTGTGGATTGCTTTGGATTTAAATGAACCCTTGCTTTGTTTTGAGATTGATTATGATGATTGCTTTCTCTTTTGATTTGATTGCTTTCTTTGCTTGTCACATGGAGTAGATCTCCTTGATCTTGGGTTATGGGGGAAAACCCTAGCTAGGTTTAGGCTAGAAACCCCAATTCCATAGCCTTGAGTGTTTGATCTAAGGAACCCACTCTACATCGAGCTACAATTCCTTGCGAAAGTCGGGAATCAAGGCTTGAGATTGGCAAAGTAGCGAAAGTGAACATGTGTCAATCTCAAGACCTTGCTTCGAAGGGGATTTCCCCATGGATCGAGGTGTAGATGTGGTTGGAACGAGGGCGAAAACACTCGATCCTAGTCCGATCATCACTCATTGCCTGAATTGGGGTGGAAAAGCCTTAATCTACTAGGGAAGGAACCCAAAAGCCCAAGATCTACTTTTAAAATCTTTGAGTTCGACATCCCCAGATACCTCGGGCCAGACTTACACAGTGTCGGTCCCGACTTCCTCTTGTCGCCAACCTCGGGCCCGACGTGACCTCAGTGTCGGTCCCGACTGTTTTTTTTATTTTCCTTTGTTTTATGCTCTCCTTTCTAGCTTCCTAGTATCTAGGCACATCGATCGAGTAGACTTCCCGAGTGTTCGACACCCACCACGTACTACAACGGGGTCGGGTTATAAATTGTATCTCTTGACCCTCGCAATCCGAGAGAGGCGATCATGGCTTTCCTTCATTGTTCCTTCTTCAATCGCTCTTAGCCTTCTAAGACGTCCTTTAGCTCCTTCTTTAAGCACTTTGATCTTGAAATCTTCACTCTTAAATCATCAAACCTTCAAATGCACCGATTGTTGCTCTTCTAACAACATCACCACCAAACAACTTCTAACACCACGTCCTAGAAAGCTTTGAAAAACCGAGATATCTCCTCCTCAACGCTTCAAAGACCTACAAAAACAATAAACACACACAAACGACTCCAACTCTCTAAAGAGAGCCGGAGTTACACACAAAACAAACATAGTGGACCTAGAATGACTCAATTTAGCTAGGAAACTACCCTTAAAAACTAACTAAAAAGTCCGACATGAACATCTAGGTATAAGCATAAAGAAGGAGGATAGTATCAAGCCAAGAAGCACGTTCTGCACTACAAAATCAAGACATATTGGATAAAAGCATAAATTCGAACCTAGAAACTGAATTGCACATTTAGGAGAGACATTTACATGGACATTTCATAGAACACTTGGCATGCAATGTTAGATCACAGGTCATTTTGAAGGTAAAAGGAGAAAAAAGTGAACATTAAAGACATCTAGGCATAAGCATAAATAATGAGGATAGTATCGAGCCAATAAGCACATTCTGCACTACAAAATCATGACCGATCGAATAAAAGCATAAATTCGAAACTAGAAACGGAATGCCACATATATGAGTGACATTTATATGGACAATTCATCGAATAATTGGCGTGCAATATCATAAGTCATTTTAAAGGCAAAAAGAGAAAAAACAAGTGCACTTTATAGACATCTAGGCATAAGCATAAAAAATGAGGATAGTATCAAGCCAATAAGCACATTCTGCAGTACAAAATCAAGACATATCGGAAAAAAATGAGGAGAGTATCAAGCCAATAAGCATATTCTGCAGTACAAAATCAAGACCAATCGAATACGAGCATAAGTTCGAACCTAGGCATAAGCATAAAGAATGAGGATATTATCAAGCCAAGAAGCACAATCTGCAATACAAAATCGAGACCGATCGAATAAAAGCATAAATCCGAACCTAGAAACGGAATGCCACATATATGAGTGACATTTACATGAACATTTCATCGAACAATTGGCGTGCAATATCATAAGTCATTTTAAAGGCAAAAAGAGAAAAAGCAAGTGCACTTTATAGACATCTAGGCATAAGAATAAAGAATGTGGATAGTATCAAGTCAATAAGCACATTCTGCACTACAAAATCAAGACGGATCGAATAAAACCATAGATTCAAACCTAGAAACCGAATGCCACATTAGGAGTGACATTTACATGGACATTTCATCAAACACTTGGCGTACAATGTTTGATCAAAAGTCAATTTTTAAAGGCAAACGGAGAAAAAGCAAGTGAACTTTAAAGACATCTAGGCATAAGCATAAAGAATGAGGATATTATCAAGCCAAGAAGCACATTCTGCAATACAAAATCGAGACCGATCGAATAAAAGCATAAATTCGAAACTAGAAACCGAATGCCACCTTTAGGAGGGACATTTACATGGACATTTCATCAAACACATGGCATACATTATTAGATCAAAAGTCAATTTTTAAAGGCAAACGGAGAAAAAGCAAGTGTACTTTAAAGACTTCTAGGCATAAACATAAAGAATGGGGATAGTATCAAGCCAATAAGCATATTCTGCAGTACCAAATCAAGACGAGTCGAATATGAGCATAAATTCGAACCTAGAAACCGAATGCAACATTTAGGAGTGACATTTAAATGGACATTTCATCGAACACTTGTCGTGCAATGTTAGATCACAAGTCATTTTAATGGCAAAAGGAGAAAAAACAAGTGAACTTTAAAGATATCAAGCCAAGAAGCACGTTCAGGCATAAGCATAAAGAAGGAGGATAGTATCAAGCCAAGAAGCACGTTCTGATAAAAGCATAAATTCGAACCTAGAAACTGAATTGCACATTTAGGAGAGACATTTACATGGACGTTTCATAGAACATTTGGCGTGCAATGCTAGATCACAAGTCATTTTGAAGGTAAAAGGAGTAAAAAAGTGAACATTAAAGACATCTATGCATAAGCATAAATCAATGAGGATAGTATCAAGCCAATAAGCACATTCTGCACTACAAAATCATGACCGATCGAATAAAAGCATAAATTCGAACCTAAAAACGGAATGCCACATATATGAGTGACATTTACATGGAAATTTCATCGAACAATTGGCGTGCAATATCATATGTCATTTTAAAGGCAAAAAGAGAAAAAGCAAGTGCACTTTATAGACATCTAGGCATAAGCATAAAGAATGAGGATAGTATCAAGTCAATAAGCACATTCTGCACTACAAAATCAAGACGGATCGAATAAAACCATAGATTCAAACCTAGAAACCGAATGCCACATTAGGAGTGACATTTACATGGACATTTCATCAAACACTTGGCGTACAATGTTATCAAAAGTCAATTTTTAAAGGCAAACGGAGAAAAAGCAAGTGAACTTTAAAGACATCTAGGCATAAGCATAAAGAATGAGGATATTATCAAGCCAAGAAGCACATTCTGCAATACAAAATCGAGACCAATCGAATACGAGCATAAATTCGAACCTAGAAACCGAATGCAACATTTAGGAGTGACATTTACATGCACATTTCATCAAACACTTGGCGTGCAATGTATGATCACAATTCATTTTAATGGCAAAAGGAGAAAAAAAAAGTGAACTTTAATGACATCTAGGCATAAGCATAAAGAATGAGAATAGTATCAAGCCAATAACCATGTTCTTGTAAGATATATAAAGATTTACGACATTATTACTGGTGGGATGACATGAAGCTAGATGTAACGAGATTTATGGCTAAGTGTCAAGTTTATCAGTAGGTGAAGGTTGAGCACCAAAAGCCGGGAGCGATGCTCCAATCACTTTCCATTCCAAAATGGAAGTGGGAAGACATTTCTATGGATTTTGTCACTGGACTACAGATCAGTAAGGGACATGATGCCATTTGGGTTGTAGTGGATAGGCTGACAAAGACTACTCGCTTCTTGCATATTAGAGAGACTTGGCCAGTATGAGAGGACGATTCAGAATTTGGAGAATATGCTGAGGTCTTGTGTTTTTGACCAGGGAGTTCAAATGTCAGATCACCCAAAATTGGTGGAGTTTCCTACCACAATAGTTGACACTCCTCAATTTAGATGGCCCCATATGAGGCCTTGCTGGAACATGTGATGTTCTGTAATTAAGTTGTGGCGGACCCTATGAAGATCGAGGCTGTAAAGGAGTGGGAACCGCCAAGAAATGTGATCAAAGTGCGGAGTTCCTAGGTTCAGCAAGGTACTAGCTGAGGTTTTGTGGATGGTTTTTCCCGTATAGCCCAACCATTTACGAACTTGTTAGAGAAGACCTTTCGTTTTGAGTGGAATTGGACCTGCAAGAGAAGCTTCGACAAGCTGAAGAGGAGGTTGACTTAGGCTCCTAAACTTGCTCTTTTTCAAGGGAATGAGGACTTTGTGATCTACATTGATGCCTCCAAGGTAGGCCTGAGAGGTGTGTTGATGTAGAGGGATAGGGTGAATGCTTATGCCTCGAGATAATTGAAGTCGAATGAGCAGAAGTACCTTACTCATGTTTTGGAGTTAGCAACGGTGGTACATGACTTGAAATTTTGGCATCATTACGTCTATGAGAGCACATGCAAAGTGATGACAGATCATAAGAGTTTCAAGTACTATGTTTTGGAGATCCTTTAGCACCGTGAAATGCGAATGTAGTCGTTGATGCCCTTAGTAGGAAGACATATCATGGACATATGTTGGCTTTGTTGAATGCTCAACCAGAGTTGCAGAGAGTTGATGAGGAACGGAATCGAGGTACATGTTGAACGTTACTAGGGTAGACTGAGTATCTTGGTATGTCAGTCGACATTGCTTGAAGAAGTGAGGCTAAAGCAAGAATTATATCTAATAATTCAAGATCTGAATCAGACGTTGAGCCGTAGAGAGGCACCTGATTGGTGTGGAGAGTGCAAACGATATCTTGAGTTTGTAGGGCCGAATTGATGTGCCTCGAGATGTAGAGTTGAGACAGAAGATTTTGCAAGGGGCCCAAGCTACACCTTACTCGATTCACCCCGGAGCAAGTAAGATGTACAAAGATTTACGACATTATTACTGGTGGGATGACATGAAGCCAGATGTAACGAGATTTATGGCTAAGTGTCAAGTTTATCAGTAGGTGAAGGTTGATCACCAAAGGTTGGGAGCGATGCTCCAATCACTTTCCATTCCAGAATGGAAGTGGGAAGACATTTCTATGGATTTTGTCACTAGACTACAGATCAGTATGGGACTTGATGCCATTTGGGTTGTAGTGGATAGGCTGACAAAGACTACTCGCTTCTTGCTTATTAGAGAGACTTGGCCAGTATGAGAGGATGATTCAGAATATGGAGAATATGTTGAGGTCTTGTGTTTTTGACCAGGGAGGTCAATGGTCAGATCACCTAAAATTGGTGGAGTTTCCTACCACAATAGTTAACACTCCTAGATTCAGATGGCCCCATATGAGGCCTTGCTGGAACATGTGATGTTCGCTAAGGAAGTTGTGGCAGATTCTATGAAGGTCGAGGTGGTAAAGGAGTGGGAACCCCCTAGAAATTTGAACAAAGTGCGGAGTTCCTAGGTTCAGCAAGGTACAAGCTGAGGTTTTGTGGATGGTTTTTCCCGTATAGCCCAACCATTTACAAACTTGTTAGAGAAGACCTTTCGTTTTGAGTGGAATTGGACCTGCAAGAGAAGCTTCGACGAGCTGAAGAGGAGGTTGACTTAGGCTCCTAAACTTGCTATTTTTCAAGGGAATGAGGACATTGTGATCTACATTGATGCCTCCAAGGTAGGCCTGAGAGGTGTGTTGATGCAGAGGGATAGGGTGAATGCTTATGCCTCGAGATAATTGAAGTCGAATGAGCAGAAGTACCTTACTCATATATTGGAGTTGGCAACGGTGGTTCATGCCTTGAAATTTTGGCATCATTACTTCTATGAGACCACATGCAAAGTGAAGACAGATCATAAGAGTTTCAAGTACATCTTCACTCAAAGAGAATTGAATATGGGAGTACGGATATGCCTCGAGTTGCTAAAGAACTATGTTTTGGAGATCCTTTACCACCGTGAAAGGCAAATGTAGTCGTTGATGCCCTTAGGTGGAAGACGTCTCATGGAAGTATGTTGGCTCTGTTGAACACTCAACCAGAGTTGCAAAGAGAGTTGATGAGGTACGAAATTGAGGTACATGTTCAACGTTACTAGGGTAGACTGAATATCTTGGAGTGTCAATCGACTTTGCTTGAAGAAATGAGGTTGAAGCAAGAATTATATCCAATGATTCAAGATCTGAATCAGAAGTTGAGCCGTGGAGAGGCACCACTTTGTAGTGGAGAGTGCATACGATATCTTGAGTTTGTAGGGCCGAATTGATGTGCCTCGAGATATAGAATTGAGACACAAGATTTTGTAAGGGGCCCACACTACACCTTACTCGATTTACCCCGGAGCAAGTAAGATGTACAAAGATTTACGACATTATTTCTGGTGGGATGACATGAAGCCAGATGTAACGAGATTTATGGCTAAGTGTGAAGTTTATCAACAGGTGAAGGTTGAGCACCAAAGGCCGAGACCGATGCTCCAATCACTTTCCATTCCAGAATGGAAGTGATAAGACATTTCTATGGATTTTGTCACTGGACTACAAATCAGTAAGGGACATGATGCCATATGGGTTGTAGTGGATAGGCGGACGAAGACTACTCGCTTCTTGCCTATTAGAGAGACTTGGCCAGTATGAGAGGAAGATTCAGAATATGGAGAATATGCTGAGGTCTTGTGTTTTTGACCAAGGAGGTCAATGGTCAGGTCACCCAAAATTGGTGGAGTTTCCTACCACAATAGTTGACACTCCTCGATTCAGATGGCCCCATATGAGGCTTTGTATGGACGAACGTGTAGGACACCGTTGTGTTGGGATGACCATCGGATGTTGTGGGAGAGAAACCACAGATGGTCGAGGAGACGATTAGGACAATAGCCTTGATCCGTGACATATGCTAACTGCATAGAGCTGCCTCAAATCCTACGCACACAAGCGACGTTGACCACTAGAGTTTGAGATAGAAGCACATGTTTGATTGAGAATGTCGCCTACTTGTGGTGTGAGAAGAATTGGGATGATTGGGAAGTTGAGTTCCCTCTACCTTGACCCATTTGAGATACTGGAGAGAGTGAGCGAGGTAGCCTACAAACTGATGCTACTACCTACCTTACATGAATTTCACCATGTCTTTTACTTATCACAGCTGAGACAATACGTTCCGGATCCTAGTCACAGGTGCTCAACTATGAAGAGTTGAGGGTTGAGCCCGATCATACCTTCAGAGAGCAGCCGATAGCGATACTGGAATAGCGAATGAAGAAGCCGCGAAACAAGGAGATTCAGTAGCCTCGGCGAGAAGTCGAGGAGGTCACTTGGGGGACTGAGGATAAGATGAGAGAGAACTACCCAATTTTATACACGAGTCGGTAGAGGCTTTTGACAGTGGAGCTTAGGGTTTGCACGGGAGTAGGATTGATGTTTGTCATGATTTAGTGTTGCTAAGCGTGTTTGTTTGTTGCTTGATGGCGTTCTAGATATGTGATTGGTTAGATTGTCTCTTTGTGGTCATAGTAGTTTGTTATGCGTGTTGCTTCTAACGTTTTATGTTTAAATTGTTGAAAAAGACTTGGGGTTCGAGGACGAAACTCTTTAAGGGAGAGAGGTTGTGAAATATCGGGAACCTTTGTGAGTTCCTACTTTAACTCTAGAAGTTTAGGGATAAAACTTTCCTTAAGGAGGGTATAATGTAAGACCTGAGTTTTCCGTTTGCAAACCCGTTAGCCTATTTCGTTTCAACTCCCACCTTTTTATTCAAAACAATTACATTTCTTCAAAATCTATTATGTTGTTTTGGGCTAAAAAGCCTAAAATGGTGAAACTAGTAAATCAAACACGTTTTCTTGTGAGCCCGATTTCTCCCCCTTCTTATCTTTCTCCTTCTTTTCCTAATTTTTGCCATTCCCTAACCTACTGGAGCGCCGCTCATCTACAACGGAGAAAGAGAGTGAGCGCCACAAGTGTGCATCCCCGCCGTCGACGTTCCCTTCCGACACCACTTGTAGTCGCTTCTTCCCCTCGCACGCAATAGAAATCTCGGTCCACGTGTGGACCTCGTCCAAATTCGTACCCATCCCCGTCATCAGGAGCTCTGCTGCGAGTTCAGGCTTATCCTTCTGTCGCCGGCGAATCCTAGAAGGACCTCCCCTCGCCCTCATTTTCTAGCCTGCACCAAATCCGTTTGAACCCTTGCTAGTCTTCTCTATGGCCGCAAGAACACGGATTCAATCCTTTCAACCTCGCCTCGTCGATCTTTTCACCTCGCCGAGTCGCAACGATTCGAGCCTCGCCGCGCACGACTTCTCTGTTCTTGTGGATCCGTCACCGTCGTCGCTAGGAACTCACTGCGTGCCCCTGCTCCCGCTTCCTCCGAGTTGTCACACCGTCGATCCTTCCATCGAACTCGTCCATGTCGAACAAGAGTTGGTCTATTACAGTATACCGACTTGAATTACACTGTTGGATTGAAGTTGTGGTTGGCTCCGAATGTTGCCCTGCAATGTGTGTGAAGATCGTTCAAGACGCCAACAATGAAGGCTTGTCCTGCTTTTGCACCCCCAAGGTTGAACCTTTTCCTTTGTGTACAATATCATTTCGCTTGAGACCTAAAAATATGATTGTGTCGATATGGGTATGAATGCATGTACATGTGGCCTTTGGCATCTCGTTTTCTAATTTTTCAAATGGGAATTTGCACTGGTGTGGTGAAAGTATCTATTGGAATTGTGGTGATTGAATTTTGTTTAAACGTTGTAGAAGATTAATCCAATCGGTTTGTTTGCATGAATCAAGGGTTGTATTTTGTATTCAAGTTTGAGTTTAATTTAATCCCGAATGAAGTTATGATGTTTGTGTGTATGTGAATGGTTTGATGGGAGTCCCACCTTGGTTCGTTTGATTTGTTTTGGAATGCGAGTAGGGAATTAAGGATTTCAATTAGGATTGGCATGTGTCTTGGTTTGTTTGGCTTGAAAGCTTGTAATCTTGTTCTTTTGTGGTGACCCTCTTTGTCGTGGGAGACCTTTGGATTAGGTGTCTTGAATGCGGAATCAGCATTATATTTTTGGATACTTATGAATTGGTGTGCTTTTGTGTGCGTTGAGAATGGGAATTGAAGTTTCCACCCTAGAATGCCGACCTTAAAAATTTGTTACACTCGAGCTCATAAGTTAGTGTCATTTAAGGCTATGTTTGAAACCTTAGTTTATCGTTGAATGTAGTTTGTTGTTCGGTTCTTGAGTTTAGTACTTTTGTTTCGGTTAAGCTAGTAAAACTTTTACAACATCGCATGTGTTTGGATACCAATATAGTATGGTGGCTCGCACTTGGTGAGTCCACTTTAGTTGTGCTTTCCTAGAAGCGAAAGTTACTTCTCACGGTTAGTTGGTTAACCGTGAATGTTATGATTCATAGGTCTTTAGTATCGACGCATTTCTTACTTCATTCGAGGATCGCCTTCTAGGTAAGTCGTTCTCGACTTGCTCGGCTCTATTCTAGTCTTGTTAGATTTCATGTTGTGATTGTGAGATTGGTTTAGGGAACTAGTCCCAAATGTATGTGTTCCTTGCGAAATGTTTTATTGTATGATGTGACGTGCTGTCCATTTTAAAGGTTTTCTCGTAAAAGAAATGGTATCGTTTTCTCTGTGCTGGCAGCGTAACCGGCACGATCATGTGCGATGATTGTCGGTGGCGAAGAGGCGTCGAGTCATGATCGTGTGTCGGCCGGGCCCCTTCAAAAATAAAAATAATTGCTTTGTTTTTGGCAAGTGCTCCAGTGGAGGATTGACCAGGGGTTGGAAGGATGACGTATATGAAAAGTGAGAGGGCTTGCCTCTGCACTCTAGCTCATGTGAGTTAGCTCCCTAGATTGAAATGCAACGGTGGGAAGAAGAATTGCATTTCCAAATAGGTTTGTGATTGATTCTTGCTTGTGTTTGCGTGTGGTTGGTTAGTTGGTCTTGGCTTATGAATTGTTGGTATGTTTGATGAATTTTTTGTTCGTTGTGTTTTCCTTTCACTTGTTGAATGTTGAATTGTTGGTTATTGATCCAAACGCTTTACTTTTATCGCTTGTTATTTAGATTGTTGGTATGTGTACTGGACTATTATGCTTTGTTCTATTTGCTTGTTGAAGGTTAAATTGTTGGTTAATTATTGTTTTCAAACGTCTTACTATTGCCGCCTGTTATCTAGCTTGCCTAGGATAGTAGCTGACCCCTCGGGGACCTTCATTTTTCAGTTCCAAGTACTTTTGTAGGTCTCGTGTTGGAGCCAAGGTCGGATCTTGCGGCGGATAGTCGACACGTGTCATTAGGGGTTAAAGTCGTTTGGGTGATCTGGTTTAGTATTTAGTTACGGTTTTGGAATTTTTTTCTCTTTTTGCTGCCTTATGTGGGGTGTCAGGTCATTTATGGTTCGTTTTAGTTGTTGGGACCTCTTTCATCACATTGTACATATATGTTTTAATAATTTATAGTTGGATGATTTAAATCCGTTTTCTCGTCGTGCCCAAGTTGCATGGTCTAGATGTTTAGTTGTCAAATTAGTTCTGGTAGTGTCCGAGAGGGTCAACTATCTAGTAGCGCCCCACCGTCAAGACGGGGTGTTACATCTAGACATAAGCATAAAGAATGAGGATAAAATTAAGCCAATGAGCACATTATGTAGTACAAAATTCAAGACCGATCGAATAAAAGCATAAATTTGAACCTAGAAACAGATTTCACATTTGTGAGTGACATATACATGGACATTGAATCGAACAATTGGCGTGCAATATCACAAGTCATTTTAGAGGCAAAAGGAGAAAAAGGAAGTGAACTTTAAAGCAATTTAGGCATAAGCATAAAGAATGAGGATAGCATTAAGCCAATAAGCACATTCTGTAGTACAAAATCAAGACCGATCGAATAAGAGCGTAAATTCAAGCATAGAAACTAAATGCAATATCATCTAGGCATATGCATAAAGAATAAGGATAGTATTAAGACAGTAAGCACATTTTACACTACAAAATCAAGACGTATCAAATAAAAGCAT
This sequence comes from Fallopia convolvulus, assembly GCA_964016875.1. Taxonomy (NCBI): domain Eukaryota; kingdom Viridiplantae; phylum Streptophyta; class Magnoliopsida; order Caryophyllales; family Polygonaceae; genus Fallopia; species Fallopia convolvulus. Next base: position 33,767,601 of record OZ024724.1, on the reverse strand, counting down.
AAATTTGAACCTAGAAACCGAATGCCACATTTAGGAGTAAAATTTACATGGACATTTCATTGAACACTTGGCGTGCAATGTTAGATCACAAGTCATTATAAAGGCAAAAGGAGAAAAAACAAGTGATCTTTAAAGACATCTAGGCATAAGCATAAAGAATGAGGATAGTATCAAGACAATAAGCACATTCTACACAACAAAATCAAAACGTATCGAATAAAAGCATAAATTCGAACCTAGAAACCAAATGCGTCATTTAGGAGTGACATTTACATTGACATTTCATCGAACACTTGGGTGCAATGTTAGATCTCAAGTCAATTTTTAAAGGCAAAAGGAGGAAAAAGTAAGTGAACTTTAATGACATATAGAAATAAGCATAGAGAATGAGGATAGTATCACGCGAATAAGCATATTCTGCAGTACAAAATCAAGACCAATCGAATAAGAGCATAAATTAAAACCTAGAAACTGAATGCAACATTTAGGAGTGACATTTACATAGACATTTCATCAAACACTTGGTGTGCAATGTTAGATCACAAGTCATTTTAAAGGCAAAAGGAGAAAAAACAAGTGAACATTAATGACATCTAGGCATAAGCATAAAGAATGAGGATTGTATCAAGCCAATAAGCACGTTCTGCACTACAAAATCAAGACCGATCGAATAAAAGCATAAATTTAAACCTAGAAAAGATTCCACATTTATGAGTGACATTTACATGGACATTGCATCGAACAATTGGCGTGCAATATCAAGTGTCATTATAAAGGAAAAAGGAGAAAAAGGAAGTAAACTTTAAAAACATCTAGGCATAAGCATAAAGAACGGGGATAGCATTAAGCCAATAAGCACATTCTGTAGTACAAAATCAACACCGATCGAATAAGAGCGTAAATTCAAGCATAGAAACCAAATGCAACATTTAGGAGTGACATTTACATGGACATTTCATTGAACACTTGGGGTGCAATGTTAGATATCAAGTCATTGTAAAGGCAAAATGAAAAAAACAAGTGATATTTAAAGACATCTAGGCATATGCATAAAGAATAAGGATAGTATTAAGACAATAAGCACATTCTACACTACAAAATCAAGACGTATCCAATAAAAGCATAAATTTGAACCTAGAAATCGAATGCGTCATTTAGGAGTGAAATTTACATTGACATTTCATCGAACACCTGGGTGCAATGTTACATCCCAAAAAATTTTTTAAAGGCATAAGGAGGAAAAAACAAGTGAACTTTAAAGATATCTAGAAATAAGCATAGAGAATGAGGATAGTATCACGCCAATAAGCATATTCTGCAGTACAAAATCAAGAACAATCGAAAAAGAGCATAAATTAGAACCTAGAAACTAAATGCAACATTTAGGATTGACATTTACATGGACATTTCATCGAACACTTGGCGTACAATGTTAGATCACAAGTCATTTTAAAGGCAAAAGGAGAAAAAGCAAGTGAACTTTAAAGACGTCTAGGCATAAACATAAAGAATGAGGATTGTATCAAGCCTATAAGCACGCTCTGCACTACAAAATCAAGACCGATCGTATAAAAGCTTAAATTTGAACCTAGAAATAGATTCCACATTTATGAGTGACATTTACATGGAAATTGCATCGAACAATTGGCATGCAATATCAAGTGTCATTTTAAAGGCAAAAGGAGAAAATGGAAGTGAACTTTAAAGACATCTAGGCATAAGCATAAAGAATGAACCTAGCATTAAGCCAATAAGCACATTTTGTAGAACAAAATCAAGACCGATCGAATAAGAGCGTAAATTCGAGCCTAGAAACCGAATGAAACATTAAGGAGTGACATTTACATGGGCATTTCATTGAACACTTGGCCTGCAATGTTAAATAACAAGTCATTTTAAAGGCAAAAGGAGAAAAAAGAAGTGATATTTAAAGACATCTAGGCATATGCATAAAGAATGAGGATAGTATCAAGCCAATAAGCACGTTCTACATTACAAAATCAAGACGTATCGAATAAAAGCATAAATTCGAACCTAGAAACCGAATGCCCTATTTTGGAGTGACATTTACATTGACATTTCATCGAACACTTGGGTGCAATGATAGATCTCAAGTCCATCTATAAAGGCAAAAGGAGGAAAAACCAAGTGAACTTTAAAGACATATAGAAATAAGCATAGAGAATGAGGAGAATATCAGGCCAATAAGCATATTCTGCAGTACAAAATAAAGACCAATCGAATAAGAGCATAAATTAGAACCTAGAAACCGAATGCAACATTTAGGAGTGAAATTTACATGGACATTTCATCGAACACTTGGCGTGCAATGTTAGATCACAAGTCATTTTAAAGGCAAAAGGAGAAAAAACAAGTGAACTTTAAAGACATCTAGGCATAAACATAAAGAATGAGGATAGTATCAAGCCAATAAGCACGTTCTACACTACAAAATCAAGACCAATCGAATAAAAGCATAAATTTGAACCTAGAAACCGAATGCCACATTTAGGAGTGACAATTACATGGACATTTCATCGAACACTTGGCGTGCAATGTTAGATCACAAGTCAATTTTTAAATGCAAAAGGAGAAAAAACAAGTGAACTTTAAAGACATCTAGGCATAAGCATAAACAATGAGGATAGTCTCAAGCCAATAAGCAGATTTTGCACTACAAAATCAAGACCGGTAGAATAAAAGCAAAAATTCGAACCTAGAAACCGAATGCCAGATTTAGGAGTGACATTTACATGGACATTTCATCAAACACTTGTCGTACAATGTAAGATCACAAGTCAATTTTTAAAGGCAAAATGAGAAAAAACAAGTGAAGTTTGAAGACATCTAGGCATAAGTATAAAGAATGAGGATAGTACCAAGCCAATAAGCACATTCTGCACTATAAAATTAGGACCGATTGAATAAAAGCATGCATAAATTCGAGCCTAGAAACCGAATGCCACATTTTGGAGTGACATTTACATGGACATTTCATCGAACACGTGGCGTGCAATGTTAGATCACTTGTCATTTTAAGGAAAAATGAGAAAAAAGAAGTGAACTTTAAAGATATCTAGGCATAAGCATAAAGAATGAGGATAATATCAAGCTAATAAGCACATTCTACACTACAAAATCAAGACCGGCCGGATAAAAGCATAAATTCGAACCTAGAAACCGAACGCCATATTTAGGAGTGACATTTACATGGACATTTCATCGAACACGCGAGCAAAAGGAGAAAAAACAAGTGAACTTTAAAGACATCTAGGCATAAGCATAAAGAATGAGGACAGTATGAAGCCAATAAGTGCATTTTGAACTACAAAATCAAGACCGGTCGAATAAAAGCGTAAATTCGAATCTAGAAATCGAATGCATAATTTGGGAGTGACATTTACATGGACATTTCATCGAATGGCGTGCAATATTAGATCACAAATCAATTTTTAAAGGAAAAAGGAGAAAAAACAAGTGAACTTTACAGACATCTAGGCATAAGCTTAAAGAATGAGGATAGTATCAGGCCAATACGCACATTTTGCACTACAAAATCAAGACGTATTAAATAAAAGCATAAATTCAAACCTAGAAACCGAATGCCACATTTAGAAGTGACATTTACATGGACATTTCATCGAACACTTGGCGTGCAATGTTGGATCAAAAGTCAATTTTTAAAGGAAAAAGAAGTGAACTTTAAAGACATCTAGGCATAAGCATAAAGAATGAGTATAGTATCAAGCCAATAAGCACATTAAGAACTACAAAATCAAGACCGATCGAGTAAAAGCATAAATTCGAACCTAGAAACCAAATGCCACATTTAGAAGTGATATTTACATGGACATTTCATCGAAAACTTGGCGTGTAATGTTAGATTACAAGTCAATTTGATGTGATTCCATCTATCGAGTCATGGCCCCATGGTACCGTGTATATCGGGGCGCCGTTGCACATGCTGATTTCCGACCTTGGCGCGCGTTGGCCTTTGATGAATGGTACCACTTCTTCCGGCACTTTTAAAGGCACTATACTCCATGATTTGAGTGAAGATCGCAGCCCTAAAGACAAGTTCAATTTGCACGACAAAGGAGGGTCTTCTCTTGGACAAATATCCAAGGCCGGTGTCCGAGGCACTAAGAAGCCAAGTCAAGGTACCACGCCCTATCTTGGGTGCATCACTCGATCACATGCTAGGGAAATGCTTGACAAGATCAAGGAGGAGATCATGGCTCATAAGTTGGACTTTGGTTAGCAAAGGTGAAGGTTAGAGTCTCGTTTTAACTAGTGGCCCGACAAGTGACTATTTTGTGGTTAAGGACAATTAATGTGTTCTCAGGTTTTATGGGGTCAATTTTGTAATTTTCTTTAAGTGAAGGGGATGGTTTTGTGATATTAATTCTCTAGGTTATATTGTCGGCCTCCCTTCCTTGGTTCCATAGATTTGGACGAAAATACTCTCTTGTTGCTTACTTTCCCTTGTAATTTCAATTCAAGTTCTTATTCTTGTATTTCGTTCGTTCAATTCTCGTTGTTCAAGTTGTTGGTGAGTAATATCCGACAATTTTGGCATCTTATTTTGTTTGAGAGCTTGGTGAGTCATATCCAAGTTGGCAATCATCCATATCCCCTTGTTATCCCCATTTCGATCCATCATCCATCTCGGTGGTTTCTGCACCCCCTCAGTAAAGTCAACATATATTTCAATCCACTCATCATCTTGGTCTGAAATTTGTAGGGGTTAAACTAAAATCAGATATCTAACTTCTCAAATTGGAATCACTCAATTCTGAGTTCGGACGAGGAAGATCCATCCAGTTGAAGACGGATCAGTTGCGTGGTGTTTGTTGTCGGAATTCCTTGGATTCTCATGGCGATCTCTTTGCACCATCATCTACACCATTGATCCTTTCATCAAGTGGTATCAGAGCCACGCGAAGGTATCGCCATCTAAACCTTGTTCCGACCATGAACTTTCACTTGTTGCAAGGTTTTAGGTTCGAACTCTTTATTGGATGCGTTTTGTTGTTGTGTGCGACCATAGTGTCCTTGTTGTGTGTTGTTGTGGTCGTTGCTTTGTCTGGATCTTGTGGTTATCTTGGCCGAGTGTGTGTTCAGCCATGGCCGCAAACCATGCTCAAAAAACATTCCAATAGAACACCCAAAAGAGTTATCAAAACTTGGAAGTTGAAAGGGTGCATTTGTTGCTTGATTAAAGCCTTCCTTTAGTGCTTGAAATGAATTGATCTTTGCTGAATTTTACTGAGAAAAAAACGTGTGAAGGAGGTCCCAAATCAGCCTTGCTTGTTTTCATTACATGCTTGTTGTTGGTTGCGGTGCTAGGATACGGGAACGACACCGAGACGAGACATCCTGTGTTGTGTTTTAAGTGTCTTGAAATCTTTTGCTGAATAATCAGAAAAATCTTGCCGGCGGCATAAAGGTAATAAGGGGCCAGGCACAGAAAGAAAGATTAAAGACTAGAAAAACCTTGCTCGGCGGCGTAAAGCTAATAAGGGGTCGGGCACGGAAAGAGTAGTCATCTTGTAGTGCCTAGCACAGGCCTACAAAAGTCGTCTTCTAGTAGTGCCTAGCAAAGGCCTACCCAAAACAAAAAAAAATTAATTAATTAATTTCGTAATACTTGGTGTTGAGTCTTGGTGGTTTAGTAGCTTCCTAGCATTTGTTTCCTAAGCAAGTGTGTGGTGAATTCTCTCTTTGTTGCCTTTGTTGTCTTTGCCTACTTGCAACTTGTCGGATTTTCATCTCGGGCAAGACTTGGTGATTAATTCGTGTGACCTCTATCCCTTGATCTTTGCCTTGTTTTTACGATGACAAGTTTACGTGCTGACAAGAATAAGGAACAAGTTGAGGAGACGTCCACTAGTTCAGTGGCTGCCATGTTGCAAACCATGCAACAATCCTTGCAACAATCAATTGAGGCTTTGGGAACTAGGTTGGCTGATTTGGAGAGCCAAGTGCACAACCGAGATGATAGAGCATGTGATACGATCGTCCTAGGTTGATTCACGGTGTGAGCGCTCAACTCCAGTAAACGACGGCCTTGAAGAGGTCAAAGTCCTTGCCACTCGAGCTTTTTGGGAAATGATCGTAACCGAGCAGTTCCAGGCTGGTGCTGAGCGGACTCGGGTCTGTGCCGAGCGGATTCTGGTCGGTTACGAGCGAACTCGGAGATACGATGATGGGAACGATGAACGTTTTGGATGGGAAATTGAAGGGGATATGGACTCTCAATGACGGATATGACTCACCGACGTTTGAGAGAACTGGGGGCTTGGATATTACACACCAAGTGTTCTTGAAAGATCGATATGACTCACAATCTAAACAAGAACAAGACCTTCAAAGAGATGATTCTTTGCATTCAGCAAAAGGGAGTTTTTTTATCAATTCAAAAGGCAAACAAAACAACACACAAAAGGCCCTTTTGAACCCCAAGGCCGATCCACTTCTAGAGTATTAAACCGAGCATTAAAAAGACGTACTAAAAAGGCATTAAAAGATGTCTATTCAAATTCGCCAACAACCTTTGGCATGCACAAGCAGGGTGGGTACCTGGCGGTTCCGGGGTCGGTGCCGAGCGAGGCAGGTTCGGTGACGAGCAGTGTGGTGAGAGCTTCCTTGATTTGACGATGTAAAGTCTTCGCCAATGAACGAGTAATTCGCATCATCGGTGGTTCCTCTTGCTCTTACTTCTCGCCCACGTTGCTTTGAATACGGTTTGACTCGGTGAGATCTTGATGGGACGGATTCACATCATCCTCCCCCCCTTCGAAAGGATTCGACCTCGAATCTGGCGTGTAATCCTCATCACCGAAATCGCCCACCGAGTAAGGTCGAAAATCAGCAATGTTGAACATCATGGACACCCATCGCCGGTGGTAGCTCCAACCGATAAGCATTATCGTTGATCTTCTCAAGTACTTGAAATAGTCCCTCCGCCCGTGGCTTCAACTTGGAGTTTTGACGTTAGGGAAACCGTTCCTTGCGGAGGTGCACCCACACCAAGTCACCGGGCTCTAAAAGCAACTCCATGCATCCCTTGTTATGCTGGCGCTCATATTGTGTTGAGCGTTTCTCGAGCTGCCTCCTCGTGTCCTCGTGCAACCGCTTCACATATTCCGCTAAATCCTTTCCTTCCTGGCTAAAACCATCAACAATAGGGTGAGCAATAAGGTCTAACGGAGTGAGAGGAGTCTTACCATAAGCGACTTCGAAAGGTGTCTTCTTGGTCTCCGAGTGGGTTGTTCGGTTATAGGCGAATTCTATGTATGGAAGACAATCTTCCCACCTGCGGAGGTTAGCTTGCAAAACAACACGAAGCAAGGTGCCAAGCGACCTATTCACTACTTTGGTTTGCCCATCCGTTTGCGGGTGACAAGTAGTGGAATAAAGTAGCTTGGTGCCCAACTTGGCCCACAAAGTCCTCCAAAGTGGCTAAGGAATTTTACATCCCTATCCGACACTATAGTTTTGGGAAGACCATGGAGACGCACAACATGGTTGAAAAACAAGGACGCCACGTTCGTAGCATCGTCGGTTTTGTGACACGCAATGAAATGTGCCATCTTACTAAACCGATCAACGACTACAAGAATGGAATCCCTACCCCTTTTAGTCCTAGGAAGACCTAACACGAAATCCATGGATAAGTCTTCCCAAGGTTGTTGGGGAATGGGCAAAGGAGTATACAATCCTTGGGGGCTCGTTTTAGATTTAGCTTGTGCACAAGTAGCACAAGAGGCACACAATTTCTCGACGTCCCTAAGCATTCGCGGCCAATAGAAGTGTTCGTTCAAGGCTTGCAAAGTCTTAGCAATGCCGAAATGGCCCATAAGGCCACCACCGTGTGCTTCCTGCACTAATAGGTGTCGAATGGATCCCCCAGGGATGCATAACTTAGCACCCTTCATAAGATAACCGTCATGACGGAAGAATTGATCTTTTCTTCCAATGGTACTACATTCCCCATAGATGTCCTTGAAGTCAAGGTCTACAGAATATAGTTCCTTAATTAAAGCAAAGCCCAACATCCTAGCATCCATAGTGAAAATTAGGGCGTATCTTCGGGAAAAAGCATCCGCCACAATATTGTCCTTTCCCTTTTTGTGTTTGATTACGTAAGGGAAGGTCTCAATAAACTCAACCCACTTAGCATGACGTTTATTCAATTTATTTTGACCTTTGAGGAACCTAAGTGCCTCATGGTCGGAATGAATAACAAATTCCCTAGGGAGGAGATAGTGAGACCATACCTTAAGCACCCTTACCAAAGCGAGTAGCTCCTTGTCATAAGTTGGGTACTTGAGCTCGACATCATTCAACTTCTCACTATAATATGCAATCGGCCTCCCTCCTTGCATGAGCATGCCTCCAAGTCCTACTCCCGATGCATCACATTCAATCTCGAAAGTGTTGGAAAAATCGGGAAGAACTAGAAGAGGTGCATGCGTGAGCTTGTCCTTGAGAGTACTGAAGGCTCGTGAGAGGCGTGGCTAACGAGCTGAAATCTCGGACGAAGCGTCGGTAGAAACCAGCCAAGCCGAGGAAGCTCCTCACTTGCGTCATGGTGGTCGGTACGGGCCATTCCTCAATTGCCTTCACTTTCTCCTTGTCCACTTGAAGCCCTTCTTTGCTCACTACAAAACCAAGAAACACCACATTATCCGAGCAAAAATGGCATTTCTTAAAATTAGCATAAAGCTTCTCTTTCCTCAAAACTTCTAGAACCATGCGGACATGTCTAGTATGCTCTTGCAAGCAGTGGCTATAGATCAATATATCATCAAAATACACTACCACAAACTTGCCTAAAAAAGCTCTTACAACATGGTTCATTAATCTCATGAATGTGCTAGGCGCATTAGTAAGGCCAAATGGCATAACCAACCATTCATAGAGACCGTACTTGGTCTTGAATGCGGTTTTCCATTCGTCACCTTCCTTCATGCGAATTTGGTGATAACCACTTTTGAGATCCACTCTGGAAAATATGCATGACCCGTGGAGCTCATCCAACATATCATCAAGTCTAGGAATAGGATGCCTATACTTGACGGTAATGTTGTTGATAGCCCTACAATCCACACAAATTCTCCACGTTCCATCCTTCTTAGGAACTAAGATGACGGGAACGGAACATGGACTCAAACTCTCAGGCACATAACCTTTAGAAAGAATCTCTACAACCTGTTTTTGAAGCTCCTCAACCTCGGTGGGATTGCCTCGTAGGCCGGCTTGTTGGGAATGGAAGCGCCAGGCACGAAGTCGATTTGGTGCTCAATTCCTCGGATTGGAGGCAGTCCCTCCGGCATCTCTTCGGGAAACACATCATCGAACTCCTTCAACAACAAAGAAATGGGAGAAGGTAATTGCTCTACATCTTGTTCATTAAGCATTACATCCTTAAATAACAGAAGAATGCAAGTAGTACTCCCTTTCATAGCCTTTCGAGTCTCTCTAGCCTTGGCTAGAAGGAGATGGCTCGGCGGTGCGGTTGGTGTCGACCCACTGGCGGTCAGTGTCGACCCGCTGGCGGTTGGTGTCGACCACTGGCCCGCTTGGCCTCTTTAGCAGCTTCACACCGCTGCTTCCTCGCAATATGGTCGGCCATGATCTCGTGTGGCGCCATGGGCATCGAAGTGATTCTCTTACCATTGAGATGGAAAGAATACTCGTTTGTGATGCCTTGGTGAATCACGCCACGGTCATATTGCCACGGGCGACCAAGTAAGAAATGACACGCCGTCATTGGAACCACATCACATATCACCTCATCAGAGTACCCCCCTATAGAAAACTTGATACAAGCTTGCTCATTCACCTCAAGAGGTGTGTTAGAGTTCAACCAACATAAGGTATAGGGTAATACATGAGGAGTAGTTTTAAGGACAAACTGTTTGACCACTTCTTGGTCTATGATATTGCAACAAGATCTATCATCAATTATAAGAGTACAAAGTTTAACTTGAATGAGGCATCTTGTATGGAAAATGGTCTCCCTTTGGTTGGATGGCACCGGAGCTTCATTCGCAAGAAGGGAACGATTGACCACGAAGCACTCCCCATGGGTCTCGGCCATAACTTGCAATTCCGCCACCTCTCCATCACCATCTTGTGGCTCCTCACTCTTAGCCTCCTCATCCGACTCATACTCCCCAATGGTGTTGAGTAGAACTTGGCGCTTTGAAGGGCAATCCCGAGCTATGTGTCCACGCCCTAAGCACTTGAAACACTTGATCTCACTCGTTCATTGCTCTCCTTCACGCCTTCCTCCTTGTGGAGTCCGAGATGGCTCATGCCGTGTAGGCACATTTTCGACGTCTGGCTTGGCTTCGGGACGCCGAGTTTGTTGGCTAGAAGCGCCCCCACCTTGAGTATTCCATGGCTTGGAAGGAGATGGGTAACTTCTCCGTTGAGGCGGATTTTGATAAATGTGATTGGTGTAGTGCAAAACCTCCTCAATCGTAGTGCCCCTAACAAAATGTTGCGTACTCACAATAGATTTAAGGTCAGCATTTAAACCCTTAATGAATTTAGAGATAACATACCCCTTGGGAAACCGTAGGCCGGATCTATAAAGTAGAATCTTGAGCTCTTTGTAGTACTCATCCGGCGTCTTGGTTCCTTGCTTCAATTGCTCTAGCCTAGCATGCAATCTAGCGGTGAAGTCCTCGGGTACAAAACGATGCCTTAGAGCAGCCTTTAACTCCTCCCAAGTATCGATAGCCGGATAGCCATCGTATGTTCGTTCTTCCCTATCCTCAATCCACCAATGGTAAGCAAAATCAATAAACTTAATGGTGGCAATGGCTACCTTTTGGGCGTCCGAATATTGGTAGAAGTCAAAGAATTGCTCCGTCTTATGCTCCCACTCCAAGTAAACTTTGGCATCGGTAGAACCTCCAAAAGGTTGCACTTCCAGCTTCACGTTAGGCCCTTTTCCATAACCTTGCTCCAATTCTTGACCTTGGTATCCCCGCATGGGTTGTGGAAGTTGCCTAATCGGTTGATGATTCACCCGCCCTGCGCCTTGTCCTCCAGCGGGACGCCTTGGTTGCCATGGGGTCATCGGGGCTCTTGGTTGGAAATCCCCAACATACTCTTGACCTGTAACATTACCGGGGCCCAAAGGCAAATGCATAGTAGTGTATGGAGAATACGGAAAAGAATGGAAAGATTGCATACCTGAATCTTCGCGGTTGGTGCTCGGAAGAGTGTGGTAGGAAGTCCTTGGAGCCGCCGAAACATGCATGGTCAACACCGAGCTATGCAGGGTCGGCACCGAGCTAGGCAGGGTCGACACTGAGCTAGGTTGGGTCGGTACCGAGCTCCCGTATGTCACTTGGCCCGAGCCTGTTCCTTTTTCGTAGCTTGCTTGAATTCCTCCTAGGCTTCCAAGCTGCATCGCCCCCATCCGAGCCTACATTGAAAGCTTAAGGGCTTCCATCTCCCGTTGTTGTTGTTGTTGCACTCTTTCTTCATTCTCGGTTTTGAGCCTTGAATGGCTCTAAACAAGTCTTCCATGGTAATGGCGGTGGAAGTCACCTCACCCTCGACAAGTCCCTTGTTTTTGTTGTTAGAGTCGTCCATGGTGTTCCTAGAGCACAAAACTCAACACACACAACTCGGAAAACGTGTCAGTGGATCCCACACTCGCAAGGGTCCTTAAACCGATCCTTAAGCAATAAAAATTGGTCGTTAGAAGGGTCGGTAAGGTTTTTGACGAGGTAAGCAAGTCACTAAACAAACAAGTAATCTGACCAGAAAACTCGACACAATCCATGAAGTGAAACACAAAAAAGGTAAAGGAAAGGTACTTTTTTTTTTTTAACGATTCATAAACGAAGCAAGTGATGTAGGTGTCGCCCTTGTGTTGCCTTACTTTTTCTCGGTCACTCCTCTTGTTTTACCGGTGACCGGATCTATCTAAGAACAACAACTTTTTTCGCAAGGGTACGGTTGAGCAAGGAGGTGTTGGATTCAATACCAAGATCTCCCTCCTAGCTTCTTGACACTTTGAAGGAGGATGGGCGAACCAATTCTTCTCCTACTACACCAACATTTTCGAACAAGCAAATTACTTCTTTCTTCTTTTTTTTTGTAAAATAGTTTTCTCGTTCCCTTAATCCTTTAAGCCTTTCCGTTAATTACTCACAACTTTTCGTGTGCCAAGCACACTTAAAACTGGAATAAAGGATAAGAACTCAAGGGTTGGGATTGGAAAAAGCACAAATCGGTTCAGATTTTGAGCACACAAAACGGGGAAAACAAACCAATTTCTATATGCTTAACAATCGAGTTTTTAGGAGTCAAACCTCGCGTGGCTCTGATACCACTTGATACGATCGTCCTAGGTTGATTCACGGTGCGAGCGCTCGACTCTAGTAAACGATTGCCACTCGAGCTTTTCAGGACAGGGTCGTAACCGAGCAGTTCCAGGCTAGTGCCGAGCGGACTCGGGTCGGTGCCGAGCGGGTTCTGGTCGGTTACGAACGAACTCGGAGATACGATGATGGGAACGATGAACGTTTTGGATGGGGAATTGAAGGGGATATGGACTCTCAATGACGGATATGACTCACCGACGTTTGAGAGAACTGGGGCATGGATATTACACACCAAGTGTTCTTGAAAGATCGATATGACTCACAATCTAAACAAGAACAAGCCCTTCAAAAAGATGATTGTTTGCATTCAGCAAAAGGGAGTTTTTTATCAATTCAAAAGGTAAACAAAACAACACACGAAAGGCCCTTTTAAACTCCAAGGCCGATCCACTTCTAGAGTCTTAAACCGAGCATTAAAAAGACGTACTAAAAACGCATTAAAAGATGTCTATTCAAATTCGCCAACAACCATTGGCAATCACAAGTAGGGTCGGTACCGAGCGGTTCCGGGGTCGGTGCCGAGCGAGGCAGGTTCGGTGACGAGCAGCGTGGCGAGAGCTTCCTTGATTTGACGATGTAAAGTCTTCGCCATTGAACGAGTAATTCGCATCACCGGTGGTTCCTCTTGCTCTTGCTTCTCGCCCACGTTGCTTTAAATACGGTTTGACTCGGTGAGATCTTGATGGGATGGATTCACATCAGCATGGGTGCCTCAAACGGGGGCTCTACCAAGTTTGCTACAAAGCGCTAACCAAGTGGAGTCGTTGGACGAGAGGACAAAAGTACCTCAAGAGGGGGAGCTCAAGAAGACACGAGAGGATGGAGAGTGCTTGGTGGTCCCACGAACACTTTTCATGACGGAGAATACCACCAGGCCTAGTCAACGGGAAGTTGTCTTTCACACTCGATGTAGATCGTGGATAAGGTATGTAGTGTGATTATTGATAGCGGCTCATGTTGCAATATTATTATTCAAGAGGTGGTGGATAGGTTTTCTTTGAGTACTACTCCTTAACTTTTACCTTACCCTTTGTGTTGGTTGAACTCTAACGCCCCTATCCAAGTCAAGGAGAGGGCTCGTGTTTATTTTTCTATAGGGCCATACAAGGATGAGGTGGAGTTTGACATTGTCCCGATGACCGATTGTCATCTACTATTGGGACGCCCTTGGCAATTTGACAAGAAAGCGATACATGATGAAATTTCCAACGAATACCACTTCCAAATGGAGGGAAAGAAGGTGATTTTGCACCCGATGTCTTCCCATGAGATAATATTGGATTATGCAGCCAAGGAGCAAAGGAAGAAGCTTGCTCATCGAGAGGAAAATAAGGACAAGAATCTAGCCAAAGGGAGCCCCTCTACGCCCCTATTTTTGGCAAACCCGAAAGTGGAAAGTGAAACTTCCTTCTCGGATAAATCTGCACCACCTTGGAAAAAATGGTGTAACTTGCTTCTGCTTCCCTCGATGTGTCCATTGTTTTACAAGCTTGATAGATTCGAGGACGAATCCTTTAAAACGGGAGGAGATGATGTGATTCCATCTATCGAGTCATGGCCCCATGGTACCGTGCATATCGGGGCGCCGTTGCACACGCTGATTTCCGACATTGGCGCGTCTTGGCCTTTGATGAATGGTACCACTTCTTCGGGCACTTTTAAAGGCACTATGCTCCATGATTTGAGTGAAGATCTCAGCCCTAAAGACAAATTCAATTTGCATGACAAAGGAGGGTCTTCACTTGGACAAATATCCAAGGCCAGTGTCCGAGGCACTAAGAAGCCAAGTCAAGGTACCACACCCTATCTTGGGTGAATCACTCGAGCACATGCTAGGGCAATGTTTGACAAGATCAAGGAGGAGATCATGGATCATAAGTTGGACATTGGTTAGTAAAGGTGAAGGTTGGAGTTTCGTTTTAACTAGTGGCCCGACAAGTGACTATTTTGCGGTTAAGGACAATTAATGTGTTCTCGTGTTTTATGGGTTATTTTTGTAATTTTCTTTAAGTGAAGGTTCTGGTTTTGTGATATTAATTCTCTAGGTTATATGGTCGGCCCCCTTCCTTGGTTCCATAGATTTGGACGAAAATACTCTCTTGTTGCTTACTTTCCCTTGCAATTTCAATTCAAGTTCTTGTTCTTGTATTTCGTTCGTTCAATTCTCGTTGTTCAAATTGTTGGTGAGTTATATCCGACAATTTGGGCATCTTAGTTTGTTTGAAAGCTTGGTGAGTCATATCCATGTTGTCAATCATCCATATCGCCTTGTTCTCCCCATTTCGATCCATCATCCATCTCGGTGGTTTCTACACCCCCTCAGTAAAATCGACATATCCTTCAATCCACTTATCATCTAGGTCCGATATTGTGAGGGGTTAAACTAGACTCAGAGATATAACTTCTCGAATTGGAATAACTCAATTACGATTTCGGACGAGGAAGATCCATCCAGTTGAAGACGGGTCAGTTGCGTGGTGTTTGTTGTCGGAATACCTTGGATTCTCGTGGCGATCTCTTTGCACCATCATCTACACCATCGATCCTTTCATCACAACTTTTAAAGGAAAAAGGAGAAAAACAAGTGAACTTTAAAGACATCTAAGCATAAGCATAAAGAATAAGGATTGTATTAAACTATTAAGCACATTTTGCACTACAAAATCAGGACCGATCGAATAAAAGCATAAATTCGAACTAAACATAATGCCACATTTAGAACTCACATTTACATAGTCATTTCATCGAACACACTTGGCGAGCAATGTTAGATCAAAAGTCAATTTTTAAAGGCAAAAGAAGTGAACTTTAAAGACATCTAGGCATAAGCATAAAGAATGAGGATAGTATCAAGCCAATAAGCACATTATGCACTACAAAATCAAGACCGATCGAATAAAAGAACAAATTCGAACCTAGAAACCCAATGCTACATTTAGGATCGACATTTACATGGACATTTCATCAAACGGTTGGCATGCAATGTAAGAACACAAGTCAATTTTTAAAGGCAAAATGAGAAAAAAACAAGTGAACTTTGAAGACATCTAGGCATAAGCATAAAGAATGAGGATAGTTTCACGCCAATAAGCACATTCTACACTATAAAATCAAGACCCATTGAATTAAAGCATGCATAAATTCGAGCCTAGGAACCGAATGCCACATTTAGGAGTGGCATTTAAATGGACATTTCATCAAACAGTTGGCGTGCAATGTTAGATCACAAGTCCATTTTTAAAGGCAAAATGAGAAAAAACAAGTGAAATTTGAAGACATCTAGGCAAAAGCATAAAGAATGACAATAGTATCAAGCCAATAAGCACATTCTGCACTATAAAATCAGGAGCATTGAATAAAAACATGCTTAAATTCGAGCCTAGAAACCGAATGCCACATTTAGTAGTGACATTTACATGGACATTTCATCGAACACGTGGCGTCCAATGTTAGATCCCAAGTCTTTTTTTAAAGGAAAAAGGAGAAAAACAAGTGAACTTTAAAGACATCTAGGCGTAAGCATAAAGAATGAGGATAGTATCAACCCAATAAGCACATTTTGCACTACAAAATCAAGACCGACCGAATAAAAGCATAAATTCGAACCTAGAAACCGAATGCCGCATTTGGGAGTGACATTTACATGGACATTTCATCGAATGACCTGCAATATTAGATCACAAGTCAATTTTTAAAGGGAAAAGGAGAAAAAACATGTGAAATTTAAAGACATCTAGGCATACACATAAAAAATGAGATAGTAGCAAAGCCAATAAGCACATTCTGCACTACAAAATGAAGACTGGTCGAATAAAAGCATAAATTCGAACCTAGAAACAGAATCCCACATTTAGGATGGACATTTAAATGGACATTTCATCGAACACTTGGCGTGCAATGTTAAATCTCAAGTCAATTTTTAAAGGGAAAAGGAGAAAAAACGAGTGAACTTTAAAGACATCTAGGGATAAGCATAAAGAATGAGGACAATATCAACCCAATAAGCACTTTTTGCACTACAAAATCAAGACCAATCGAATAAAAGCATAGATTTGAACCTAGAAACCGAATGCCACATTTAGGAGTGACATTTACATGGACATTTCATCAAACACTTGTCGTGCAACGTAAGATCACATGTCAATTTTTAAAGGCATAATGAGAAAAAACAAGTGAAGTTTTAAGACATCTAGGCATAAGTATAAAGAATGAGGATAGTATCAAGCCAATAAGCACATTCTGCACTATAAAATTAGGACTGATTGAATAATTGCATGCATAAATTCGAGCCTAGAAACCGAATGCCACATTTTGGAGTGACATTTACATGGACATTTCATCGAACACGTGGCGTGCAATGTTAGATCACAAGTCATATTTTGAAGGGAAAAGGATAAAAACAAGTGAACTTTAAAAACATCTAGGCATAAGCATAAAGAATGAGGATAGTATCAAGCCTATAAGCACATTCTGCACTACAAAATCAAGACCTACCGAATAAAAGCATAAATTTTAACCTAGAAACCGAATGCCACATTTGGGACTGACATTTACATGGACATTTCATTGAATGGCCTACAATATTAGATCACAATTCAATTTTAAAAGGTAAAAGGAGAAAAACAAGTGAACTTTAAAGACATCTAAGCATAAGCATAAAGAATGAGGATAGTATTAAACTATTAAGCACATTCGGCACTACAAAATCAAGACGTGTTAAATAAAAGCTTAAATTCGAACCTAGAAAAAGAATGCCACATTTAGAAGTGACATATACATGGACATTTCATCGAACACTTGCCGAGCAATCTTCGATCAAAAGTCAATTTTTAAAGGCAAAAGAAATGAACTTTAAAGACATCTAGGCATAAGCATAAAGAACGAGGATTGTATCAAGCCAATAAGCACATTATGCACTACAAAATCAAGACCGATCCACTAAAAGCACAAATTCGAACCTAGAAACCCAATGCTACATTTAGGATTGACATTTACATGGACATTTCATCAAACGGTTGGCATGCAATGTAAGAACACAAGTCAATTTTTAAAGGCAAAATGAGAAAAAAACAAGTGAACTTTGAAGACATCTAGGCATAAGCATAAAGAATGAGGATAGTTTCACGCCAATAAGCACATTCTACACTATAAAATCAAGACCCATTGAATTAAAGCATGCATAAATTCGAGCCTAGAAACCGAATTCCACATTTAGGAGTGGCATTTACATGGACATTTCATTGAACAGTTGGCGTGCAATGTTAGATCACAAGTCCATTTTTAAAGGCAAAATGAGAAAAAACAAGTGAACTTTGAAGACATCTAGGCAAAAGCATAAAGAATGAGAATAGTATCAAGCCAATAAGCACATTCTGCACTATAAAATCAGGAGCATTGAATAAAAACATGCTTAAATTCGAGCCTAGAAACCGAATGCCACATTTAGTAGTGACATTTACATGGACATTTCATCGAACACGTGGCGTCCAATGTTAGATCCCAAGTCTTTTTTTAAAGGAAAAAGGAGAAAAACAAGTGAACTTTAAAGACATCTAGGCGTAAGCATAAAGAATGAGGATAGTATCAACCCAATAAGCACATTTTGCACTACAAAATCAAGACCGATCGAATAAAAGCAGAAATTCGAACCTAGAAACCGAATGCCGCATTTGGGAGTGACATTTACATGGACATTTCATCGAATGACCTGCAATATTAGATCATAAGTCAATTTTTAAAGGGAAAAGGAGAAAAAACATGTGAAATTTAAAGACATCTAGGCATACACATAAAAAATGAGATAGTATCAAAGCCAATAAGCACATTCTGCACTACAAAATGAAGACCGGTCGAATAAAAGCATAAATTCGAACCTAGAAACAGAATGCCACATTTAGGATGGACATTTAAATGGACATTTCATCGAACACTTGGCGTGCAATGTTAGATCTCAAGTCAATTTTTAAAGGGAAAAGGAGAAAAAACGAGTGAACTTTAAAGACATCTAGGGATAAACATAAAGAATGAGGACAATATCAACCCAATAAGCACTTTTTGCACTACAAAATCAAGACCAATCGAATAAAAGCATAGATTCGAACCTAGAAACCGAATGCCACATTTAGGAGTGACATTTACATGGACATTTCATCAAACACTTGTCGTGCAACGTAAGATCACAAGTCAATTTTTAAAGGCATAATGAGAAAAAACAAGTGAAGTTTTAAGACATCTAGGCATAAGTATAAAGAATGAGGATAGTATTAAGCCAATAAGCACATTCTGCACTATAAAATTAGGACTGATTGAATAAAAGCATGCATAAATTCGAGCCTAGAAACCGAATGCCACATTTTGGAGTGACATTTACATGGACATTTCATCGAACACGTGGCGCGCAATGTTAGATCACAAGTCATATTTTGAAGAGAAAAGGATAAAAACAAGTGAACTTTAAAGACATCTAGGCATAAGCATAAAGAATGAGGATAGTATCAAGCCTATAAGCAGATTCTGCACTACAAAATCAAGACCGACCGAATAAAAGCATAAATTTTAACCTAGAAAGCGAATGCCACATTTGGGACTGACATTTACATGGACATTTCATTGAATGGCTTGCAATATTAGATCACAAGTCAATTTTAAAAGGAAAAAGGAGAAAATACAAGTGAACTTTAAAGACATCTAGGCATAAGCAAAAAGAATGAGGATAGTATCAAGCCAATACGCACATTCGGCACTACAAAATCAAGACGTGTTAAATAAAAGCTTAAATTCGAACCTAGAAACAAAATGCCACATTTAGGATTGACATTTAAATGGACATTTCATCGAACACTTGGCGTGCAATGTTAGATCACAAGTCAATTTTTAAAGGGAAAAGGAGAAAAAACAAGTGAACTTTAAAGACATCTAGGCATAAGCATAAAGAATGAGGACAATATCAAGCCAATAAGCACTTTTTGCACTACAAAATCAAGACCAATCGAATAAAATCATAGATTCGAACCTAGAAACCGAATGCCAGATTTAGGAGTGACATTTACATGGACATTTCATCAAACACTTGTCATGCAATGTAAGATCACAAGTCAATTTAAGAAGGCAAAATGAGAAAAAACAAGTGAAGTTTGAAGACATCTAGGCATAAGTATAAAGAATGAGGATAGTATCAAGCCAATAAGCACATTTTGCACTATAAAATTAGGACTGATTGAATAAAAGCATGCATAAATTCGAGCCTAGAAACCGAATGCCACATTTTGGAGTGACATTTACACGGACATTTCATCGAACACGTGGCGTGCAATGTTAGATCACAAGTCATATTTTGAAGGGAAAAGGATAAAAACAAGTGAACTTTAAAAACATCTAGGCATAAGCATAAAGAATGAGGATAGTATCAAGCCTATAAGCACATTCTGCACTACAAAATCAAGACCGACCGAATAAAAGCATAAATTTTAACCTAGAAACCGAATGCCACATTTGGGATTGACATTTACATGGACATTCCATTGAATGGCCTACAATATTAGATCACAAGTCAATTTTAAAAGGTAAAAGGAGAAAAACAAGTGAACTTTAAAGACATCTAAGCATAAGCATAAAGAATAAGGATTGTATTAAACTATTAAGCACATTTTGCACTACAAAATCAGGACCGATCGAATAAAAGCATAAATTCGAACTAAACATAATGCCACATTTAGAACTCACATTTACATAGTCATTTCATCGAACACACTTGGCGAGCAATGTTAGATCAAAAGTCAATTTTTAAAGGCAAAAAAAGTGAACATTAAAGACATCTAGGCATAAGCATAAAGAATGAGGATAGTATCAAACCAATAAGCACATTATGCACTACAAAATCAAGACCGATCGAATAAAAGCACAAATTCGAACCTAGAAACCCAATGCTACATTTAGGATCGACATTTACATGGACATTTCATCAAACGGTTGGCATGCAATGTAAGAACACAAGTCAATTTTTAAAGGCAAAATGAGAAAAAAACAAGTGAACTTTGAAGACATCTAGGCATAAGCATAAAGAATGAGGATAGTTTCACGCCAATAAGCACATTCTACACTATAAAATCAAGACCCATTGAATTAAAGCATGCATAAATTCGAGCCTAGAAACCGAATGCCACATTTAGGAGTGGCATTTACATGGACATTTCATCAAACAGTTGGCGTGCAATGTTAGATCACAAGTCCATTTTTAAAGGCAAAATGAGAAAAAACAAGTGAAATTTGAAGACATCTAGGCAAAAGCATAAAGAATGAGAATAGTATCAAGCCAATAAGCACATTCTGCACTATAAAATCAGGAGCATTGAATAAAAGCATGCATAAATTCGAGCCTAGAAACCGAATGCCACATTTAGTAGTGACATTTACATGGACATTTCATCGAACACGTGGCGTCCAATGTTAGATCCCAAGTCTTTTTTTAAAGGAAAAAGGAGAAAAACAAGTGAACTTTAAAGACATCTAGGCGTAAGCATAAAGAATGAGGATAGTATCAACCCAATAAGCACATTTTGCACTACAAAATCAAGACCGATCGAATAAAAGCAGAAATTCGAACCTAGAAACTGAATGCCGCATTTGGGAGTGACATTTACATGGACATTTCATCGAATGACCTGCAATATTAGATCATAAGTCAATTTTTAAAGGGAAAAGGAGAAAAAACATGTGAAATTTAAAGACATCTAGGCATACACATAAAAAATGAGATAGTATCAAAGCCAATAAGCACATTCTACACTACAAAATGAAGACCGGTCGAATAAAAGCATAAATTCGAACCTAGAAACAGAATGCCACATTTAGGATGGACATTTAAATGGACATTTCATCGAACACTTGGCGTGCAATGTTAGATCTCAAGTCAATTTTTAAAGGGAAAAGGAGAAAAAACGAGTGAACTTTAAAGACATCTAGGGATAAACATAAAGAATGAGGACAATATCAACCCAATAAGCACTTTTTGCACTACAAAATCAAGACCAATCGAATAAAAGCATAGATTCGAACCTAGAAACCGAATGCCACATTTAGGAGTGACATTTACATGGACATTTCATCAAACACTTGTCGTGCAACGTAAGATCACAAGTCAATTTTTAAAGGCATAATGAGAAAAAACAAGTGAAGTTTTAAGACATCTAGGCATAAGTATAAAGAATGAGGATAGTATTAAGCCAATAAGCACATTCTGCACTATAAAATTAGGACTGATTGAATAAAAGCATGCATAAATTCGAGCCTAGAAACCGAATGCCACATTTTGGAGTGACATTTACATGGACATTTCATCGAACACGTGGCGCACAATGTTAGATCACAAGTCATATTTTGAAGGGAAAAGGATAAAAACAAGTGAACTTTAAAGACATCTAGGCATAAGCATAAAGAATGAGGATAGTATCAAGCCTATAAGCAGATTCTGCACTACAAAATCAAGACCGACCGAATAAAAGCATAAATTTTAACCTAGAAAGCGAATGCCACATTTGGGACTGACATTTACATGGACATTTCATTGAATGGCTTGCAATATTAGATCACAAGTCAATTTTAAAAGGAAAAAGGAGAAAATACAAGTGAACTTTAAAGACATCTAGGCATAAGCAAAAAGAATGAGGATAGTATCAAGCCAATACGCACATTCGGCACTACAAAATCAAGACGTGTTAAATAAAAGCTTAAATTCGAACCTAGAAACAAAACGCCACATTTAGGATTGACATTTAAATGGACATTTCATCGAACACTTGGCGTGCAATGTTAGATCACAAGTCAATTTTTAAAGGGAAAAGGAGAAAAAACAAGTGAACTTTAAAGACATCTAGGCATAAGCATAAAGAATGAGGACAATATCAAGCCAATAAGCACTTTTTGCACTACAAAATCAAGACCAATCGAATAAAATCATAGATTCGAACCTAGAAACCGAATGCCAGATTTAGGAGTGACATTTACATGGACATTTCATCAAACACTTGTCATGCAATGTAAGATCACAAGTCAATTTAAAAAGGCAAAATGAGAAAAAACAAGTGAAGTTTGAAGACATCTAGGCATAAGTATAAAGAATGAGGATAGTATCAAGCCAATAAGCACATTCTGCACTATAAAATTAGGACTGATTGAATAAAAGCATGCATAAATTCGAGCCTAGAAACCGAATGCCACATTTTGGAGTGACATTTACATGGACATTTCATCGAACACGTGGCGTGCAATGTTAGATCACAAGTCATATTTTGAAGGGAAAAGGATAAAAACAAGTGAACTTTAAAAACATCTAGGCATAAGCATAAAGAATGAGGATAGTATCAAGCCTATAAGCACATTCTGCACTACAAAATCAAGACCGACCGAATAAAAGCATAAATTTTAACCTAGAAACCGAATGCCACATTTGGGACTGACATTTACATGGACATTTCATTGAATGGCCTACAATATTAGATCACAAGTCAATTTTAAAAGGTAAAAGGAGAAAAACAAGTGAACTTTAAAGACATCTAAGCATAAGCATAAAGAATAAGGATTGTATTAAACTATTAAGCACATTTTGCACTACAAAATCAGGACCGATCGAATAAAAGCATAAATTCGAACTAAACATAATGCCACATTTAGAACTCACATTTACATAGTCATTTCATCGAACACACTTGGCGAGCAATGTTAGATCAAAAGTCAATTTTTAAAGGCAAAAAAAGTGAACATTAAAGACATCTAGGCATAAGCATAAAGAATGAGGATAGTATCAAGCCAATAAGCACATTATGCACTACAAAATCAAGACCGATCGAATAAAAGCACAAATTCGAACCTAGAAACCCAATGCTACATTTAGGATCGACATTTACATGGACATTTCATCAAACGGTTGGCATGCAATGTAAGAACACAAGTCAATTTTTAAAGGCAAAATGAGAAAAAAACAAGTGAACTTTGAAGACATCTAGGCATAAGCATAAAGAATGAGGATAGTTTCACGCCAATAAGCACATTCTACACTATAAAATCAAGACCCATTGAATTAAAGCATGCATAAATTCGAGCCTAGAAACCGAATGCCACATTTAGGAGTGGCATTTACATGGACATTTCATCAAACAGTTGGCGTGCAATGTTAGATCACAAGTCCATTTTTAAAGGCAAAATGAGAAAAAACAAGTGAAATTTGAAGACATCTAGGCAAAAGCATAAAGAATGAGAATAGTATCAAGCCAATAAGCACATTCTGCACTATAAAATCAGGAGCATTGAATAAAAGCATGCATAAATTCGAGCCTAGAAACCGAATGCCACATTTAGTAGTGACATTTACATGGACATTTCATCGAACACGTGGCGTCCAATGTTAGATCCCAAGTCTTTTTTTAAAGGAAAAAGGAGAAAAACAAGTGAACTTTAAAGACATCTAGGCGTAAGCATAAAGAATGAGGATAGTATCAACCCAATAAGCACATTTTGCACTACAAAATCAAGACCGATCGAATAAAAGCAGAAATTCGAACCTAGAAACTGAATGCCGCATTTGGGAGTGACATTTACATGGACATTTCATCGAATGACCTGCAATATTAGATCATAAGTCAATTTTTAAAGGGAAAAGGAGAAAAAACATGTGAAATTTAAAGACATCTAGGCATACACATAAAAAATGAGATAGTATCAAAGCCAATAAGCACATTCTACACTACAAAATGAAGACCGGTCGAATAAAAGCATAAATTCGAACCTAGAAACAGAATGCCACATTTAGGATGGACATTTAAATGGACATTTCATCGAACACTTGGCGTGCAATGTTAGATCTCAAGTCAATTTTTAAAGGGAAAAGGAGAAAAAACGAGTGAACTTTAAAGACATCTAGGGATAAACATAAAGAATGAGGACAATATCAACCCAATAAGCACTTTTTGCACTACAAAATCAAGACCAATCGAATAAAAGCATAGATTCGAACCTAGAAACCGAATGCCACATTTAGGAGTGACATTTACATGGACATTTCATCAAACACTTGTCGTGCAACGTAAGATCACAAGTCAATTTTTAAAGGCATAATGAGAAAAAACAAGTGAAGTTTTAAGACATCTAGGCATAAGTATAAAGAATGAGGATAGTATTAAGCCAATAAGCACATTCTGCACTATAAAATTAGGACTGATTGAATAAAAGCATGCATAAATTCGAGCCTAGAAACCGAATGCCACATTTTGGAGTGACATTTACATGGACATTTCATCGAACACGTGGCGCACAATGTTAGATCACAAGTCATATTTTGAAGGGAAAAGGATAAAAACAAGTGAACTTTAAAGACATCTAGGCATAAGCATAAAGAATGAGGATAGTATCAAGCCTATAAGCAGATTCTGCACTACAAAATCAAGACCGACCGAATAAAAGCATAAATTTTAACCTAGAAAGCGAATGCCACATTTGGGACTGACATTTACATGGACATTTCATTGAATGGCTTGCAATATTAGATCACAAGTCAATTTTAAAAGGAAAAAGGAGAAAATACAAGTGAACTTTAAAGACATCTAGGCATAAGCAAAAAGAATGAGGATAGTATCAAGCCAATACGCACATTCGGCACTACAAAATCAAGACGTGTTAAATAAAAGCTTAAATTCGAACCTAGAAACAAAACGCCACATTTAGGATTGACATTTAAATGGACATTTCATCGAACACTTGGCGTGCAATGTTAGATCACAAGTCAATTTTTAAAGGGAAAAGGAGAAAAAACAAGTGAACTTTAAAGACATCTAGGCATAAGCATAAAGAATGAGGACAATATCAAGCCAATAAGCACTTTTTGCACTACAAAATCAAGACCAATCGAATAAAATCATAGATTCGAACCTAGAAACCGAATGCCAGATTTAGGAGTGACATTTACATGGACATTTCATCAAACACTTGTCATGCAATGTAAGATCACAAGTCAATTTAAAAAGGCAAAATGAGAAAAAACAAGTGAAGTTTGAAGACATCTAGGCATAAGTATAAAGAATGAGGATAGTATCAAGCCAATAAGCACATTCTGCACTATAAAATTAGGACTGATTGAATAAAAGCATGCATAAATTCGAGCCTAGAAACCGAATGCCACATTTTGGAGTGACATTTACATGGACATTTCATCGAACACGTGGCGTGCAATGTTAGATCACAAGTCATATTTTGAAGGGAAAAGGATAAAAACAAGTGAACTTTAAAAACATCTAGGCATAAGCATAAAGAATGAGGATAGTATCAAGCCTATAAGCACATTCTGCACTACAAAATCAAGACCGACCGAATAAAAGCATAAATTTTAACCTAGAAACCGAATGCCACATTTGGGACTGACATTTACATGGACATTTCATTGAATGGCCTACAATATTAGATCACAAGTCAATTTTAAAAGGTAAAAGGAGAAAAACAAGTGAACTTTAAAGACATCTAAGCATAAGCATAAAGAATAAGGATTGTATTAAACTATTAAGCACATTTTGCACTACAAAATCAGGACCGATCGAATAAAAGCATAAATTCGAACTAAACATAATGCCACATTTAGAACTCACATTTACATAGTCATTTCATCGAACACACTTGGCGAGCAATGTTAGATCAAAAGTCAATTTTTAAAGGCAAAAAAAGTGAACATTAAAGACATCTAGGCATAAGCATAAAGAATGAGGATAGTATCAAGCCAATAAGCACATTATGCACTACAAAATCAAGACCGATCGAATAAAAGCACAAATTCGAACCTAGAAACCCAATGCTACATTTAGGATCGACATTTACATGGACATTTCATCAAACGGTTGGCATGCAATGTAAGAACACAAGTCAATTTTTAAAGGCAAAATGAGAAAAAAACAAGTGAACTTTGAAGACATCTAGGCATAAGCATAAAGAATGAGGATAGTTTCACGCCAATAAGCACATTCTACACTATAAAATCAAGACCCATTGAATTAAAGCATGCATAAATTCGAGCCTAGAAACCGAATGCCACATTTAGGAGTGGCATTTACATGGACATTTCATCAAACAGTTGGCGTGCAATGTTAGATCACAAGTCCATTTTTAAAGGCAAAATGAGAAAAAACAAGTGAAATTTGAAGACATCTAGGCAAAAGCATAAAGAATGAGAATAGTATCAAGCCAATAAGCACATTCTGCACTATAAAATCAGGAGCATTGAATAAAATCATGCATAAATTCGAGCCTAGAAACCGAATGCCACATTTAGTAGTGACATTTACATGGACATTTCATCGAACTCATGGCGTGCAATGTTAGATCCCAAGTCTTTTTTTAAAGGAAAAAGGAGAAAAACAAGTGAACTTTAAAGACATCTAGGCGTAAGCATAAAGAATGAGGATAGTATCAACCCAATAAGCACATTTTGCACTACAAAATCAAGACCGACCGAATAAAAGCATAAATTCGAACCTAGAAACCGAATGCCGCATTTGGGAGTGACATTTACATGGACATTTCATCGAATGACCTGCAATATTAGATCACAAGTCAATTTTTAAAGGGAAAAGGAGAAAAAACATGTGAAATTTAAAGACATCCAGGCATACACATAAAAAATGAGATAGTAGCAAAGCCAATAAGCACATTCTGCACTACAAAATGAAGACCGGTCGAATAAAAGCATAAATTCGAACCTAGAAACAGAATCCCACATTTAGGATGGACATTTAAATGGACATTTCATCGAACACTTGGCGTGCAATGTTAGATCTCAAGTCAATTTTTAAAGGGAAAAGGAGAAAAAACGAGTGAACTTTAAAGACATCTAGGGATAAGCATAAAGAATGAGGACAATATCAACCCAATAAGCACTTTTTGCACTACAAAATCAAGACCAATCGAATAAAAGCATAGATTCGAACCTAGAAACCGAATGCCACATTTAGGAGTGACATTTACATGGACATTTCATCAAACACTTGTCGTGCAACGTAAGATCACAAGTCAATTTTTAAAGGCATAATGAGAAAAAACAAGTGAAGTTTTAAGACATCTAGGCATAAGTATAAAGAATGAGGATAGTATTAAGCCAATAAGCACATTCTGCAATATAAAATTAGGACTGATTGAATAAAAGCATGCATAAATTCGAGCCTAGAAACCGAATGCCACATTTTGGAGTGACATTTACATGGACATTTCATCGAACACGTGGCGCGCAATGTTAGATCACAAGTCATATTTTGAAGGGAAAAGGATAAAAACAAGTGAACTTTAAAGACATCTAGGCATAAGCATAAAGAATGAGGATAGTATCAAGCCTATAAGCAGATTCTGCACTACAAAATCAAGACCGACCGAATAAAAGCATAAATTTTAACCTAGAAAGCGAATGCCACATTTGGGACTGACATTTACATGGACATTTCATTGAATGGCTTGCAATATTAGATCACAAGTCAATTTTAAAAGGAAAAAGGAGAAAATACAAGTGAACTTTAAAGACATCTAGGCATAAGCATAAAGAATGAGGATAGTATCAAGCCAATACGCACATTCGGCACTACAAAATCAAGACGTGTTAAATAAAAGCTTAAATTCGAACCTAGAAACAAAATGCCACATTTAGGATTGACATTTAAATGGACATTTCATCGAACACTTGGCGTGCAATGTTAGATCACAAGTCAATTTTTAAAGGGAAAAGGAGAAAAAACAAGTGAACTTTAAAGACATCTAGGCATAAGCATAAAGAATGAGGACAATATCAAGCCAATAAGCACTTTTTGCACTACAAAATCAAGACCAATCGAATAAAATCATAGATTCGAACCTAGAAACCGAATGCCAGATTTAGGAGTGACATTTACATGGACATTTCATCAAACACTTGTCATGCAATGTAAGATCACAAGTCAATTTAAAAAGGCAATATGAGAAAAAACAAGTGAAGTTTGAAGACATCTAGGCATAAGTATAAAGAATGAGGATAGTATCAAGCCAATAAGCACATTCTGCACTATAAAATTAGGACCGATTGAATAAAAGCATGCATAAATTCGAGCCTAGAAACCGAATGCCACATTTTGGAGTGACATTTACATGGACATTTCATCGAACACGTGGCGTGCAATGTTAGATCACAAGTCATATTTTGAAGGGAAAAGGATAAAAACAAGTGAACTTTAAAGACATCTAGACATAGGCATAAAGAATGAGGATAGTATCAAGCCTATAAGCACATTCTGCACTACAAAATCAAGACCGATCGAATAAAAGCATAAATTTTAACCTAGAAACCGAATGCCACTTTTGGGACTGACATTTACATGGACATTTCATTGAATGGCCTGCAATATTAGATCACAAGTCATTTTTAAGAGGGAAAAGGAGAAAATACAAGTGAACTTTAAAGACATCTAAGCATAAGCATAAAGAATGAGGATAGTATCAAGCCAATACGCACATTCGGCACTACAAAATCAAGACGTGTTAAATAAAAGCTTAAATTCGAACCTAGAAACAAAATGCCACATTTAGGATTGACATTTAAATGGACATTTCATCGAACACTTGGCGTGCAATGTTAGATCACAAGTCAATTTTTAAAGGGAAAAGGAGAAAAAACAAGTGAACTTTAAAGACATCTAGGCATAAGCATAAAGAATGAGGACAATATCAAGCCAATAAGCACTTTTTGCACTACAAAATCAAGACCAATCGAATAAAATCATAGATTCGAACCTAGAAACCGAATGCCAGATTTAGGAGTGACATTTACATGGACATTTCATCAAACACTTGTCATGCAATGTAAGATCACAAGTCAATTTAAAAAGGCAATATGAGAAAAAACAAGTGAAGTTTGAAGACATCTAGGCATAAGTATAAAGAATGAGGATAGTATCAAGCCAATAAGCACATTCTGCACTATAAAATTAGGACCGATTGAATAAAAGCATGCATAAATTCGAGCCTAGAAACCGAATGCCACATTTTGGAGTGACATTTACATGGACATTTCATCGAACACGTGGCGTGCAATGTTAGATCACAAGTCATATTTTGAAGGGAAAAGGATAAAAACAAGTGAACTTTAAAGACATCTAGGCATAAGCATAAAGAATGAGGATAGTATCAAGCCTATAAGCAGATTCTGCACTACAAAATCAAGACCGACCGAATAAAAGCATAAATTTTAACCTAGAAAGCGAATGCCACATTTGGGACTGACATTTACATGGACATTTCATTGAATGGCTTGCAATATTAGATCACAAGTCAATTTTAAAAGGAAAAAGGAGAAAATACAAGTGAACTTTAAAGACATCTAGGCATAAGCAAAAAGAATGAGGATAGTATCAAGCCAATACGCACATTCGGCACTACAAAATCAAGACGTGTTAAATAAAAGCTTAAATTCGAACCTAGAAACAAAACGCCACATTTAGGATTGACATTTAAATGGACATTTCATCGAACACTTGGCGTGCAATGTTAGATCACAAGTCAATTTTTAAAGGGAAAAGGAGAAAAAACAAGTGAACTTTAAAGACATCTAGGCATAAGCATAAAGAATGAGGACAATATCAAGCCAATAAGCACTTTTTGCACTACAAAATCAAGACCAATCGAATAAAATCATAGATTCGAACCTAGAAACCGAATGCCAGATTTAGGAGTGACATTTACATGGACATTTCATCAAACACTTGTCATGCAATGTAAGATCACAAGTCAATTTAAAAAGGCAAAATGAGAAAAAACAAGTGAAGTTTGAAGACACCTAGGCATAAGTATAAAGAATGAGGATAGTATCAAGCCAATAAGCACATTCTACACTATAAAATTAGGACTGATTGAATAAAAGCATGCATAAATTCGAGCCTAGAAACCGAATGCCACATTTTGGAGTGACATTTACATGGACATTTCATCGAACACGTGGCGTGCAATGTTAGATCACAAGTCATATTTTGAAGGGAAAAGGATAAAAACAAGTGAACTTTAAAAACATCTAGGCATAAGCATAAAGAATGAGGATAGTATCAAGCCTATAAGCACATTCTGCACTACAAAATCAAGACCGACCGAATAAAAGCATAAATTTTAACCTAGAAACCGAATGCCACATTTGGGACTGACATTTACATGGACATTTCATTGAATGGCCTACAATATTAGATCACAAGTCAATTTTAAAAGGTAAAAGGAGAAAAACAAGTGAACTTTAAAGACATCTAAGCATAAGCATAAAGAATAAGGATTGTATTAAACTATTAAGCACATTTTGCACTACAAAATCAGGACCGATCGAATAAAAGCATAAATTCGAACTAAACATAATGCCACATTTAGAACTCACATTTACATAGTCATTTCATCGAACACACTTGGCGAGCAATGTTAGATCAAAAGTCAATTTTTAAAGGCAAAAAAAGTGAACATTAAAGACATCTAGGCATAAGCATAAAGAATGAGGATAGTATCAAGCCAATAAGCATAAAGAATGAGGATAGTATCAACCCAATAAGCACATTTTGCACTACAAAATCAAGACCGATCGAATAAAAGCAGAAATTCGAACCTAGAAACTGAATGCCGCATTTGGGAGTGACATTTACATGGACATTTCATCGAATGACCTGCAATATTAGATCATAAGTCAATTTTTAAAGGGAAAAGGAGAAAAAACATGTGAAATTTAAAGACATCTAGGCATACACATAAAAAATGAGATAGTATCAAAGCCAATAAGCACATTCTACACTACAAAATGAAGACCGGTCGAATAAAAGCATAAATTCGAACCTAGAAACAGAATGCCACATTTAGGATGGACATTTAAATGGACATTTCATCGAACACTTGGCGTGCAATGTTAGATCTCAAGTCAATTTTTAAAGGGAAAAGGAGAAAAAACGAGTGAACTTTAAAGACATCTAGGGATAAACATAAAGAATGAGGACAATATCAACCCAATAAGCACTTTTTGCACTACAAAATCAAGACCAATCGAATAAAAGCATAGATTCGAACCTAGAAACCGAATGCCACATTTAGGAGTGACATTTACATGGACATTTCATCAAACACTTGTCGTGCAACGTAAGATCACAAGTCAATTTTTAAAGGCATAATGAGAAAAAACAAGTGAAGTTTTAAGACATCTAGGCATAAGTATAAAGAATGAGGATAGTATTAAGCCAATAAGCACATTCTGCACTATAAAATTAGGACTGATTGAATAAAAGCATGCATAAATTCGAGCCTAGAAACCGAATGCCACATTTTGGAGTGACATTTACATGGACATTTCATCGAACACGTGGCGCACAATGTTAGATCACAAGTCATATTTTGAAGGGAAAAGGATAAAAACAAGTGAACTTTAAAGACATCTAGGCATAAGCATAAAGAATGAGGATAGTATCAAGCCTATAAGCAGATTCTGCACTACAAAATCAAGACCGACCGAATAAAAGCATAAATTTTAACCTAGAAAGCGAATGCCACATTTGGGACTGACATTTACATGGACATTTCATTGAATGGCTTGCAATATTAGATCACAAGTCAATTTCAAAAGGAAAAAGGAGAATATACAAGTGAACTTTAAAGACATCTAGGCATAAGCAAAAAGAATGAGGATAGTATCAAGCCAATACGCACATTCGGCACTACAAAATCAAGACGTGTTAAATAAAAGCTTAAATTCGAACCTAGAAACAAAACGCCACATTTAGGATTGACATTTAAATGGACATTTCATCGAACACTTGGCGTGCAATGTAAGATCACAAGTCAATTTTTAAAGGGAAAAGGAGAAAAAACAAGTGAACTTTAAAGACATCTAGGCATAAGCATAAAGAATGAGGACAATATCAAGCCAATAAGCACTTTTTGCACTACAAAATCAAGACCAATCGAATAAAATCATAGATTCGAACCTAGAAACCGAATGCCAGATTTAGGAGTGACATTTACATGGACATTTCATCAAACACTTGTCATGCAATGTAAGATCACAAGTCAATTTAAAAAGGCAATATGAGAAAAAACAAGTGAAGTTTGAAGACATCTAGGCATAAGTATAAAGAATGAGGATAGTATCAAGCCAATAAGCACATTCTGCACTATAAAATTAGGACTGATTGAATAAAAGCATGCATAAATTCGAGCCTAGAAACCGAATGCCACATTTTGGAGTGACATTTACATGGACATTTCATCGAACACGTGGCGTGCAATGTTAGATCACAAGTCATATTTTGAAGGGAAAAGGATAAAAACAAGTGAACTTTAAAAACATCTAGGCATAAGCATAAAGAATGAGGATAGTATCAAGCCTATAAGCACATTCTGCACTACAAAATCAAGACCGACCGAATAAAAGCATAAATTTTAACCTAGAAACCGAATGCCACATTTGGGACTGACATTTACATGGACATTTCATTGAATGGCCTACAATATTAGATCACAAGTCAATTTTAAAAGGTAAAAGGAGAAAAACAAGTGAACTTTAAAGACATCTAAGCATAAGCATAAAGAATAAGGATTGTATTAAACTATTAAGCACATTTTGCACTACAAAATCAGGACCGATCGAATAAAAGCATAAATTCGAACTAAACATAATGCCACATTTAGAACTCACATTTACATAGTCATTTCATCGAACACACTTGGCGAGCAATGTTAGATCAAAAGTCAATTTTTAAAGGCAAAAAAAGTGAACATTAAAGACATCTAGGCATAAGCATAAAGAATGAGGATAGTATCAAGCCAATAAGCACATTATGCACTACAAAATCAAGACCGATCGAATAAAAGCACAAATTCGAACCTAGAAACCCAATGCTACATTTAGGATCGACATTTACATGGACATTTCATCAAACGGTTGGCATGCAATGTAAGAACACAAGTCAATTTTTAAAGGCAAAATGAGAAAAAAACAAGTGAACTTTGAAGACATCTAGGCATAAGCATAAAGAATGAGGATAGTTTCACGCCAATAAGCACATTCTACACTATAAAATCAAGACCCATTGAATTAAAGCATGCATAAATTCGAGCCTAGAAACCGAATGCCACATTTAGGAGTGGCATTTACATGGACATTTCATCAAACAGTTGGCGTGCAATGTTAGATCACAAGTCCATTTTTAAAGGCAAAATGAGAAAAAACAAGTGAAATTTGAAGACATCTAGGCAAAAGCATAAAGAATGAGAATAGTATCAAGCCAATAAGCACATTCTGCACTATAAAATCAGGAGCATTGAATAAAATCATGCATAAATTCGAGCCTAGAAACCGAATGCCACATTTAGTAGTGACATTTACATGGACATTTCATCGAACACATGGCGTGCAATGTTAGATCCCAAGTCTTTTTTTAAAGGAAAAAGGAGAAAAACAAGTGAACTTTAAAGACATCTAGGCGTAAGCATAAAGAATGAGGATAGTATCAACCCAATAAGCACATTTTGCACTACAAAATCAAGACCGACCGAATAAAAGCATAAATTCGAACCTAGAAACCGAATGCCGCATTTGGGAGTGACATTTACATGGACATTTCATCGAATGACCTGCAATATTAGATCACAAGTCAATTTTTAAAGGGAAAAGGAGAAAAAACATGTGAAATTTAAAGACATCCAGGCATACACATAAAAAATGAGATAGTAGCAAAGCCAATAAGCACATTCTGCACTACAAAATGAAGACCGGTCGAATAAAAGCATAAATTCGAACCTAGAAACAGAATCCCACATTTAGGATGGACATTTAAATGGACATTTCATCGAACACTTGGCGTGCAATGTTAGATCTCAAGTCAATTTTTAAAGGGAAAAGGAGAAAAAACGAGTGAACTTTAAAGACATCTAGGGATAAGCATAAAGAATGAGGACAATATCAACCCAATAAGCACTTTTTGCACTACAAAATCAAGACCAATCGAATAAAAGCATAGATTCGAACCTAGAAACCGAATGCCACATTTAGGAGTGACATTTACATGGACATTTCATCAAACACTTGTCGTGCAACGTAAGATCACAAGTCAATTTTTAAAGGCATAATGAGAAAAAACAAGTGAAGTTTTAAGACATCTAGGCATAAGTATAAAGAATGAGGATAGTATTAAGCCAATAAGCACATTCTGCACTATAAAATTAGGACTGATTGAATAAAAGCATGCATAAATTCGAGCCTAGAAACCGAATGCCACATTTTGGAGTGACATTTACATGGACATTTCATCGAACACGTGGCGCGCAATGTTAGATCACAAGTCATATTTTGAAGGGAAAAGGATAAAAACAAGTGAACTTTAAAGACATCTAGGCATAAGCATAAAGAATGAGGATAGTATCAAGCCTATAAGCAGATTCTGCACTACAAAATCAAGACCGACCGAATAAAAGCATAAATTTTAACCTAGAAAGCGAATGCCACATTTGGGACTGACATTTACATGGACATTTCATTGAATGGCTTGCAATATTAGATCACAAGTCAATTTTAAAAGGAAAAAGGAGAAAATACAAGTGAACTTTAAAGACATCTAGGCATAAGCATAAAGAATGAGGATAGTATCAAGCCAATACGCACATTCGGCACTACAAAATCAAGACGTGTTAAATAAAAGCTTAAATTCGAACCTAGAAACAAAATGCCACATTTAGGATTGACATTTAAATGGACATTTCATCGAACACTTGGCGTGCAATGTTAGATCACAAGTCAATTTTTAATGGGAAAAGGAGAAAAAACAAGTGAACTTTAAAGACATCTAGGCATAAGCATAAAGAATGAGGACAATATCAAGCCAATAAGCACTTTTTGCACTACAAAATCAAGACCAATCGAATAAAATCATAGATTCGAACCTAGAAACCGAATGCCAGATTTAGGAGTGACATTTACATGGACATTTCATCAAACACTTGTCATGCAATGTAAGATCACAAGTCAATTTAAAAAGGCAATATGAGAAAAAACAAGTGAAGTTTGAAGACATCTAGGCATAAGTATAAAGAATGAGGATAGTATCAAGCCAATAAGCACATTCTGCACTATAAAATTAGGACCGATTGAATAAAAGCATGCATAAATTCGAGCCTAGAAACCGAATGCCACATTTTGGAGTGACATTTACATGGACATTTCATCGAACACGTGGCGTGCAATGTTAGATCACAAGTCATATTTTGAAGGGAAAAGGATAAAAACAAGTGAACTTTAAAGACATCTAGACATAGGCATAAAGAATGAGGATAGTATCAAGCCTATAAGCACATTCTGCACTACAAAATCAAGACCGATCGAATAAAAGCATAAATTTTAACCTAGAAACCGAATGCCACTTTTGGGACTGACATTTACATGGACATTTCATTGAATGGCCTGCAATATTAGATCACAAGTCATTTTTAAGAGGGAAAAGGAGAAAATACAAGTGAACTTTAAAGACATCTAAGCATAAGCATAAAGAATGAGGATAGTATCAAGCCAATACGCACATTCGGCACTACAAAATCAAGACGTGTTAAATAAAAGCTTAAATTCGAACCTAGAAACAAAATGCCACATTTAGGATTGACATTTAAATGGACATTTCATCGAACACTTGGCGTGCAATGTTAGATCACAAGTCAATTTTTAAAGGGAAAAGGAGAAAAAACAAGTGAACTTTAAAGACATCTAGGCATAAGCATAAAGAATGAGGACAATATCAAGCCAATAAGCACTTTTTGCACTACAAAATCAAGACAAATCGAATAAAATCATAGATTCGAACCTAGAAACCGAATGCCAGATTTAGGAGTGACATTTACATGGACATTTCATCAAACACTTGTCATGCAATGTAAGATCACAAGTCAATTTAAAAAGGCAATATGAGAAAAAACAAGTGAAGTTTGAAGACATCTAGGCATAAGTATAAAGAATGAGGATAGTATCAAGCCAATAAGCACATTCTGCACTATAAAATTAGGACCGATTGAATAAAAGCATGCATAAATTCGAGCCTAGAAACCGAATGCCACATTTTGGAGTGACATTTACATGGACATTTCATCGAACACGTGGCATGCAATGTTAGATCACAAGTCATATTTTGAAGGGAAAAGGATAAAAACAAGTGAACTTTAAAGACATCTAGACATAGGCATAAAGAATGAGGATAGTATCAAGCCTATAAGCACATTCTGCACTACAAAATCAAGACCGATCGAATAAAAGCATAAATTTTAACCTAGAAACCGAATGCCACTTTTGGGACTGACATTTACATGGACATTTCATTGAATGGCCTGCAATATTAGATCACAAGTCATTTTTAAGAGGGAAAAGGAGAAAATACAAGTGAACTTTAAAGACATCTAAGCATAAGCATAAAGAATGAGGATAGTATCAAGCCAATACGCACATTCGGCAATACAAAATCAAGACGTATTAAATAAAAGCTTAAATTCGAACCTAGAAAACGAATGCCACATTTAGAAGTGACATATACATGGACATTTCATCGAACACTTGCCGAGCAATGTTGGATCAAAAGTCAATTTTTAAAGGCAAAAGAAGTGAACTTTAAACACTTCTAAGCATAAGCATAAAGAATGAGGATAGTATGAAGCCAATAAGCACATTATGCACTAAAAAATCAAGACCGATCGAGTAAATGCATAAATTCGAACCTAGAAACCAAATGCCACATTTGGAAGTGACATTTACATGGACATTTTATCGAACACTTGGCGTGCAATGTTAGATCACAAGTCAATTTTTAAAGGAAAAAGGAGAAAAACAAGTGAACTTCAAAGACATCTAGGCATAAGCATAAAGAATGAGGATAGTATCAAGCTATAAGCACATTCTGCAGTACAAAAGTAAGGAGTATCGAATTAAAGCATTAATTTGAACCAAGAAACCGAATGCCACATTTAGGAGTGACATTTACATGTACATTTCATCGAACACGGTGCATGCAATGTTTGATCACAAGTCAATTTTTGAAGGGAAATGGAGAAAAATAATTGAACTTTAAAGACATCTAGGCATAAGCATAAAGAATGAGGATAGTATCAAGCAAATAAGCACGTTTTGCACTACAAAATCAAGACCGATCGAATAAAAGCATAAATTTTAACCTAGAAACCTAATGCCACATTTGGGAGTGACATTTACATGGACATTTCAACGAATGGCGTGCAATATTAGATCACAAGTCAATTGTTAAAGGGAAAAGGAGAAAAAACAAGTGAATTTTAAAGACATCTAGGCATAACCATAAAGAATGAGGATAGTATCAAGCCAATACGCAAATTCTGCACTACAAAATCAAGACCGATCGAATAAAAGCATAAATTCGAACCTTGAAACCGAATGCCGCATTTGGGAGTGACATTTACATGGACATTTCATCGAATGGCCTGCAATATTAGATCATAGGTCAATTTTTAAAGGGAAAAGGAGAAAAAACATGTGAAATTTAAAGACATCTAGGCATACACATAAAAAATGAGGATAGTATCAAAGCCAATAAGCACATTCTACACTACAAAATGAAGACCGGTCGAATAAAAGCATAAATTCGAACCTAGAAACACAATGCCACATTTAGGATTGACATTTAAATGGACATTTCATCGAACACTTGGCGTGCAATGTTAGATCACAAGTCAATTTTTAAAGGGAAAAGGAGAAAAAACAAGTGAACTTAAAAGACATCTAGGCATAAGCATAAAGAATGAGGACAATATCAAGCCAATAAGCACTTTTTGCACTACAAAATCAAGACCAATCGAATAAAATCATAGATTCGAACCTAGAAACCGAATGCCAGATTTAGGAGTGACATTTACATGGACATTTCATCAAACACTTGTCGTACAATGTAAGATCACAAGTCAATTTTTAAAGGCAAAATGAGAAAAAACAAGTGAAGTTTGAAGACATCTAGGCATAAGTATAAAGAATGAGGATAGTATCAAGCCAATAAGCACATTCTGCACTATAAAATTAGGACCGATTGAATAAAAGCATGCATAAATTCGAGCCTAGAAACCGAATGCCACATTTTGGAGTGACATTTACATGGACATTTCATCGAACACGTGGCGTGCAATGTTAGATCACAAGTCAATATTTGAAGGGAAAAGGATAAAAACAAGTGAACTTTAAAGACATCTAGACATAGGCATAAAGAATGAGGATAGTATCAAGCCTATAAGCACATTCTGCACTACAAAATCAAGACCGATTGAATAAAAGCATAAATTTTAACCTAGAAACCGAATGCCACATTTGGGACTGACATTTACATGGACATTTCATTGAATGGCCTGCAATATTAGATCACAAGTCAATTTTAAAAGGGAAAAGGAGAAAATACAAGTGAACTTTAAAGACATCTAGGCATAAGCATAAAGAATGAGGATAGTATCAAGCGATAAGCACATTCTGCACTACACAATCAAGGCGTATCGAATTAAAGCATTAATTTGAACCGAGAAACCAAATGCCACATTTAGGAGTGACATTTACATGTACATTTCATCGAACACGTGGCATGCAATGTTTGATCACAAGTCAATTTTTGAAGGGAAATGGAGAAAAACAAGTGAACTTTAAAGAGGTCTAGGCATAAGCATAAAGAATGAGGATAGTATCAAGCAAATAAGCACATTTTGCACTACAAAATCAAGACCGATCGAATAAAAGCATAAATTCTAACCTAGAAACCGAATGCCACATTTGGGAGTGACATTTACATGGACATTTCATCAAATGGCGTGCAATATTAGATCACAAGTCAATTGTTAAAGGGAGAAGGAGAAAAAACAAGTGAACTTTAAAGACATCTAGGCATAAGCATAAAGAATGAGGATAGTATCAAGCCAATACGCACATTCTGCACTACAAAATCAAGACGTATTAAATAAAAGCTTAAATTCGAACCTAGAAACTGAATGCCACATTTAGAAGTGACAAATACATGGACATTTCATGGAACACTTGGCGTGCAATGTTGGATCAAAAGTCAATTTTTAAAGGCAAAAGAAGTGAACTTTAAAGACATCTAGGCATAAGCATAAAGAATGAGGAAAATATCAAGCCAATAAGCACATTATGCACTAAAAAATCAAGACCGATCGAGTAAAAGCATAAATTCGAAACTAGAAACCGAATGCCACATTTAGAAGTGACGTTTACATGGACATTTCCTCGAACACTTGGCATGCAATGTTAGATCACAAGTCAATTTTTAAAAGGAAAAGGAGAAAAACAAGTGAACTTTAAAGACATCTAGGCATAAGCATAAAGAATGAAGATAGTATCAAGCCAATACGCACATTCGGCAGTACAAAATCAAGACGTATTAAATAAAAGCTTAAATTCGAACCTGGAAAACGAATGTCACATTTAGAAGTGACATTTACATGGACATTTCATCGAACACTTGGCGTGCAATGTTGGATCAAAAGTCAATTTTTCAAGACATCTAGGCATAAGCATAAATAATGAGGATAGTATCAAGCCAATAAGCACATTATGCACTACAAAATCAAGACCGATCGAGTAAAAGCATAAATTCGAACCTAGAAACCGAATGCCACATTTAGAAGTGACATTTACATCGACAATTCATCGAACACTTGACGTGCAATGTTAGATCACAAGTCAATTTTTAAAGGAAAAAGGAGAAAAATAAGTGAACTTTAAAGACAGCTAAGCATATGCATAAAGAATAAGGATAATATCAAGCCAATAAGAACATTTTCCACATGATATTTTGATATATATTTTTTGGTTTGTAAACAAAAAATGTAATTGAAAAAGTTACTAGTTATTTATATGAAAAAAGTGAAATATATGGCATTTTGAATTTTTTTTTTGTTTTGGTTTTCGTAAGAAACGAAATTTGAAAAGTAGTCCTATAGTTCCTTTTCTATCTCATGTAAAAAAATAGGTTGAAAAAGAAAAATTATAACGAAAAAGTGAACTCTAGGCTGTACAGGCAGGTAATAGTCCTGTATAGTGTACAGGTTCATAAAGCAGCACAGAAAGCAGCACAGACGTACTTTTACTTTATCTTTATTTAGCCGTCTCCGTCATCGACCAAAACGGTCTTCCCCGAAGCATTCTCCCAAAGCAATGGGTTAAGCCATACAATCAACATATGTTTTTAATGACGTGTATTGCATATATATCAATCACCAGCTCTTTCTACCGTGTATGACAAAAACATTAATAAATTAATACAATCATATGATAAATTGAAACTCATTATGTAAATATATATATATATATATATATCTTTATTAGTATGCTACGCATGGGGTTAAACCCAAACCCTAGACCCTAAACCAAGAAACCCTAAACCTAGAAACCAAATGCCACATTTAGGAGTGATATTACATGCACATTTTATCGAGCACTTGGCTTGCAATGTTAGATCACAAGTCAATTTTTAAAGGCAAAAGTAGAAAAAGCAAATGAATTTACAGACACCTAGGCATAAGCATAAATAATGAGAATAGTATCAAGCCAATAAGCACAATGTACACTACAAAATCAAGACCGATCGAATAAGAGCAAAAGCTCGAACCTAGAACCGAATGCCACATTTAGGAGTGACATTTACATGGACATTTCATTAGACACTTGGCGTGCAATGTTAGATCACAAGTCATTTTAAAGGCAAAAAGATAAAAACACAAGTGAACTTTAAAGATATAGGCATAAGCACAAAGAATGAGGATAGTATCAAGCCAATAAGCACATTCTACACTACAAAATCAAGACCGATCGAATAAAAGCATAAATTTGAACCTAGAAACCGAATGCCAAATTTAGGAGTGACATTTACATGGACGTTTCATCGAACACTTGGCGTGCAATTTTAGATTACAACTCATTTTAAAGGCAAAAGGAGAAAATTCAAGTGATCGTTAAAGACATCTAGGAATAAGCATAAAGAATGAGGATAGTTTCAAGCCAATAGGCACATTTTGCACTACAAAATCAAGACGTATCGAATAAAAGCATAAATTCGAACCTAAAAACCGAATGTCACATTTAGGAGTGACATTTACATGGACATTACATCGAACACTTGGCGTCCAATGTTGGATCAAAAGTCAATTTTTAAAGGCAAAAGGAGAAAAAACAAGTGAACTTTCAAGACATTTAGGCAAAAACTTAATGAATCAAGATAGTACCAAGCCAATAAGCACATTCTGCACTACAAAATCAAGACCGATCGAATAAAAGCATAAATTCGAACCTAGAAACCGAATGCCACATTTAGGAGTGACATTTACATGGACATTTCATCGAACACCTGGCGTGCAATTTTAGATCACAAGTCAACTTTTACAGGCAAAAAGAGGAAAACCAAGTGAACTTTAAAGACACCTAGGCATAAGCATAAAGAATGAGAATAGTATCAAGCTTATAAGCACATTCTACACTACAAAATCAAGACCGGTCGAATAAGAGTAAAAATTCTAACCTAGAAACTAAATGCCACATTTTGGAGTGACATTTACATGGACATTTGATCGAACACTTTGTTTGTAATGTTAGATCACAAGTCAATTTTAATGGCAAAAGGAGAAAAAACAAGTGAACTTTAAAGGCATCTAGGCATAACCATAAAGAATGAGAATTGTATCAAGCTAATAAGCACATTATGCACTACAAAATCAAGACCGATCGAATAAGAGAAAAAACTCGAACCTAGAAACCGAATACAACATTTAGGAGTGACATTTACATGGACATTTCATCGAACACCTGGCGTGCAATTTTAGATCACAAGTCAACTTTTAAAGGCAAAAAGAGGAAAAGCAAGTGAACTTTAAAGACACCTAGGCATAAGAATAAAGAATGAGAATAGTATCAAGCTTATAAGCACATTCTACACTACAAAATCAAGACGGGTCGAATAAGAGTAAAAATTCTAACCTAGAAACTAAATGCCACATTTTGGAGTGACATTTACATGGACATTTGATCGAACACTTTGCTTGTAATGTTAGATCACAAGTCAATTTTAATGAGGATAGTATCAAGCCAATAAGCATAAAAAATGAGGATAGTATCAAGCCAATAAGCACATTTTTCAACACAAAATCAAGACCGATCGAATAAAAGCCTAAATATGAAAAAAAACAAATGCCACATTTAGGAGTAACATTTAAATGGACATTTAATCGAGCACTTGGCGGGCATTGTTAAATGACAAGTCATTTTAAAGGAAAAATGAGGAAAAGCAAGTGAACTTTAAAGACACGAATGCCACATTTAGGAGTGACATTAACAAAGAAATTTCATCGAACACTTGGCGTGCAATGTTAGATCAAAGCCAATTATTTAAGGTAAAAGGAGAAAAAACAAGCGAACTTTAAAGACATCTAGGAATAAGCGTAACGAATGAAGATAGTATAAAGCCAATAAGCACATTATGCACTACAAAATAAAGACCGATCGAATAAAAGGATAAATTCGAACCTAGAAACCGAATGCCACATCAAGGAGTGACATTTACATGGACATTTCATCGAACACTTGGCGTGCAATG
Source organism: Fallopia convolvulus (assembly GCA_964016875.1). Taxonomy (NCBI): domain Eukaryota; kingdom Viridiplantae; phylum Streptophyta; class Magnoliopsida; order Caryophyllales; family Polygonaceae; genus Fallopia; species Fallopia convolvulus. The sequence goes on along the minus strand of OZ024724.1, from coordinate 33,724,541 downwards.
TTAGATCACAAGTCATTTTAAAGGCAATAGGAGAAAAAAGAAGTGAACTTTACAGACATCTTGGCATAAGCATAAAAAATGAGGATAGTATCAAGCCAATAACAACATTATGCACTCCAAATTCTAGACGTATCGAATAAAAGCATAAATTCGAACCTTGAAACCGAATGCCACATTTAGGAGTGACATATACATGGACATTTCATCGAACACTAGGCGTGCAGTGTTAGATCAGAAGTCAATTTTAATGGTAAAAGGTGAAAAAACAAGTCATCTTTAAAGACACCTAGGCATAAGCATAAAGAATGAGAATGGTATCAAGCTAAGAAGCACATTCAGCACTACAAATTCAAGACCGATTGAATAAGAGAAAATATCTTACCTAGAAACCGAATGCCACATTTAGGAGTGACATTTACATGGACGTTTCATTAGTGACTTGGCGTGCAATGTTAGATCACAAGTCATTTTAAAGGCAAAAAGATAAAAAAAAAGTGAACTTTAAAGATATAGGCATAAGCACAAAGAATGAGGATAGTATCAAGCCAATAATCACATTTTTCAACACAAAATCAAGACCGATCGAATAAAAGCCTAAATATGAAAAAAAACAAATGCCACATTTAGGAGTAACATTTAAATGGACATTTAATCGAGCACTTGGCGGGCATTGTTAAATGACAAGTCATTTTAAAGGAAAAATGAGGAAAAGCAAGTGAACTTTAAAGACACGAATGCCACATTTAGGAGTGACATTAACAAAGAAATTTCATCGAACACTTGGCGTGCAATGTTAGATCAAAGCCAATTATTTAAGGTAAAAGGAGAAAAAACAAGTGAACTTTAAAGACATCTAGGAATAAGCGTAACGAATGAAGATAGTATAAAGCCAATAAGCACATTATGCACTACAAAATAAAGACCGATCGAATAAAAGGATAAATTCGAACCTAGAAACCGAATGCCACATCAAGGAGTGACATTTACATGGACATTTCATCGAACACTTGGCGTGCAATGTTAGATCACAAGTCATTTTAAAGGCAATAGGAGAAAAAAGAAGTGAACTTTACAGACATCTTGGCATAAGCATAAAAAATGAGGATAGTATCAAGCCAATAACAACATTATGCACTCCAAATTCTAGACGTATCGAATAAAAGCATAAATTCGAACCTTGAAACCGAATGCCACATTTAGGAGTGACATATACATGGACATTTCATCGAACACTAGGCGTGCAGTGTTAGATCAGAAGTCAATTTTAATGGTAAAAGGTGAAAAAACAAGTCATCTTTAAAGACACCTAGGCATAAGCATAAAGAATGAGAATGGTATCAAGCTAAGAAGCACATTCAGCACTACAAATTCAGGACCGATTGAATAAGAGAAAATATCTTACCTAGAAACCGAATGCCACATTTAGGAGTGACATTTACATGGACGTTTCATTAGTGACTTGGCGTGCAATGTTAGATCACAAGTCATTTTAAAGGCAAAAAGATAAAAAACAAGTGAACTTTAAAGATATAGGCATAAGCACAAAGAATGAGGATAGTATCAAGCCAATAAGCACATTTTTCAACACAAAATCAAGACCGATCGAATAAAAGCCTAAATATGAAAAAAAACAAATGCCACATTTAGGAGTAACATTTAAATGGACATTTAATCGAGCACTTGGCGGGCATTGTTAAATGACAAGTCATTTTAAAGGAAAAATGAGGAAAAGCAAGTGAACTTTAAAGACACGAATGCCACATTTAGGAGTGACATTAACAAAGAAATTTCATCGAACACTTGGCGTGCAATGTTAGATCAAAGCCAATTATTTAAGGTAAAAGGAGAAAAAACAAGTGAACTTTAAAGACATCTAGGAATAAGCGTAACGAATGAAGATAGTATAAAGCCAATAAGCACATTATGCACTACAAAATAAAGACCGATCGAATAAAAGGATAAATTCGAACCTAGAAACCGAATGCCACATCAAGGAGTGACATTTACATGGACATTTCATCGAACACTTGGCGTGCAATGTTAGATCACAAGTCATTTTAAAGGCAATAGGAGAAAAAAAGAAGTGAACTTTACAGACATCTTGGCATAAGCATAAAAAATGAGGATAGTATCAAGCCAATAACAACATTATGCACTCCAAATTCTAGACGTATCGAATAAAAGTATAAATTCGAACCTTGAAACCGAATGCCACATTTAGGAGTGACATATACATGGACATTTCATCGAACACTAGGCGTGCAGTGTTAGATCAGAAGTCAATTTTAATGGTAAAAGGTGAAAAAACAAGTCATCTTTAAAGACACCTAGGCATAAGCATAAAGAATGAGAATGGTATCAAGCTAAGAAGCACATTCAGCACTACAAATTCAGGACCGATTGAATAAGAGAAAATATCTTACCTAGAAACCGAATGCCACATTTAGGAGTGACATTTACATGGACGTTTCATTAGTGACTTGGCGTGCAATGTTAGATCACAAGTCATTTTAAAGGCAAAAAGATAAAAAACAAGTGAACTTTAAAGATATAGGCATAAGCACAAAGAATGAGGATAGTATCAAGCCAATAAGCACATTCTACACTACAAAATCAAGACCGATCGAATAAAAGCATAAATTTGAACGTAGAAACCGAATGCCAAATTTAGGAGTGACATTTACATGGACGTTTCATCGAGTACTTGGCGTGCAATTTTAGATTACAACTCATTTTAAAGGCAAAAGGAGAAAATTCAAGTGATCGTTAAAGACATCTAGGCATAAGCATAAAGAATGAGGATTAAATCAAGCCAATAGGCACATTTTGCACTACAAAATCAAGACGTATCGAATAAAAGCATCAATTCGAACCTAAAAACCGAAGGAGTGACATTTACATGGACATTTCATCGAACACTTGGCGTCCAGTGTTAGATCAAAAGTCAATTTTCAAAGGCAAAAGGAGAAAAAACAAGTGAACTTTCAAGACATTTAGGGAAAAACTTAATGAATGAAGATAGTACCAAGCCAATAAGCACATTCTGCACTAAAAAATCAAGACCGATCGAATAAAAGCATAAATTCGAACCTAGAAACCGAATGCCACATTTAGGAGTGACATTTACATGGACATTTCATTTAACACCTGGCGTGCAATTTTAGATCACAAGTCAACTTTTAAAGGCAAAAAGAGGAAAAGCAAGTGAACTTTAAAGACACCTAGGCATAAGCATAAAGAATGAGAATAGTATCAAGATTATAAGCACATTCTATACTACAAAATCAAGACCGATCGAATAAGAGTAAAAATTCTAACCTAGAAACTAAATGCCACATTTTGGAGTGACATTTACATGGACATTTGATCGAACACTTTGTTTGTAATGTTAGATCACAAGTCAATTTTAATGGCAAAAGGAGAAAAAACAAGTGAACTTTAAAGGCATCTAGGCATAACCATAAAGAATGAGAATTGTATCAAGATAATAAGCACATTATGCACTACAAAATCAAGACCGATCGAATAAGAGCAAAAACTCGAACCTAGAAACCGAATGCCACATTTAGGAGTGACATTTACATGGACATTTCATCGAACACCTGGCGTGCAATTTTAGATCACAAGTCAAATTTTAAAGGCAAAAAGAGGAAAAGCAAGTGAACTTTAATGACACCTAGGCATAAGCATAAAGAATGAAAATAGTATCAAGCTTATAAGCACATTCTACACTACAAAATCAAGACCGGTCGAATAAGAGTAAAAATTCTAACCTAGAAACTAAATGCCACATTTTGGAGTGACATTTACATGGACATTTGATCGAACACTTTTCTTGTAATGTTAGATCACAAGTCAATTTTAATGGCAAAAGGAGAAAAAACAAGTGAACTTTAAAGGCATCTAATGAGAATTGTATCAAGCTAATAAGCACATTATGCACTACAAAATCAAGACCGATCGAATAAGAGCAAAAATTAGATCACAAGTCATTTTAAGGCAAAAGGAGAAAAAACAAGTGAACTTTAAAGACATATAGGAATAAGGATAAAGAATGAGGATAGTATCAAGCCAATAAACACATTCTTCACTACAAAATCTAGACGTATCGAATAAATCACAAATTTGAGCCTTGAAACCGAATGCCACATTTGGAGTGACATTTACAAGAACATTTCATCGAACACTTAGCGTGTATTGTTAAATTACAAATCATTTTAATGGAAAAAGGAGGAAAAGCAAGTGAACTTTAAAGACACGAATGCCACATTTAGGAGTGACATATTCAAGGAAATTTCATCGAACACTTGACGTGCAATGTTAGATCAAAGCCAATTTTATAAGGCAAAAGGAGAAAAAACAAGTGAACTTTATGCACTACAAAATAAAGACCGATCGAATAAAAGGATAAATTCGAACCTAGAAACCGAATGCCACATCAAGGAGTGACATTTACATGGACATTTCATCGAACACTTGGCGTGCAATGTTAGATCACAAGTCATTTTAAAGGCAATAGGAGAAAAAAGAAGTGAACTTTACAGACATCTTGGCATAAGCATAAAAAATGAGGATAGTATCAAGCCAATAACAACATTATGCACTCCAAATTCTAGACGTATCGAATAAAAGCATAAATTCGAACCTTGAAACCGAATGCCACATTTAGGAGTGACATATACATGGACATTTCATCGAACACTAGGCGTGCAGTGTTAGATCAGAAGTCAATTTTAATGGTAAAAGGTGAAAAAACAAGTCATCTTTAAAGACACCTAGGCATAAGCATAAAGAATGAGAATGGTATCAAGCTAAGAAGCACATTCAGCACTACAAAATCAGGACCGATCGAATAAGAGAAAATATCTTACCTAGAAACCGAATGCCACATTTAGGAGTGACATTTACATGGATATTTTATTGAACACTTGGCGTGCAATGTTAGATCACAAGTCATTTTAAAGAGAAAAGGAGAAAAAACAAGTGAACTTTAAAGACATATAGTCATAAGCATAAAGAATGAGGATAGTATCAAGCCAATAAGCACATTCTACATTACAAAATCAAGAACGATCAAATAAAAGCATAAATTTGAACCTAGAAACCGAATGCCACATTTACGAGTGACATTTACATGGACATTTCATCGAACACTTGGCGTGCAATGTTAGATCACAAATCAATTTTTAAAGGCAAAAGGATAAAAAACAAGTGAACTTTAAAGACTCCTAGTGATGTGATTCCATCTACCGAGTCATGTCCCCATGATTTGAGTGAAGATTCCATCCCTAAAGACAAGCCCAATCTGCACGATAAAGGGGAGCCAATACTTGGACAAGCAACCAAAGACGATGTTCGAGGCGCTATGAAGCCGAGACAAGGAGCCATACCCTATCTTGGGCGCATCACACGAGCCCTAGCTAAGTCTATACTAGACAAAATCAAGGAGGAGCTCATGGCTCATAAGCTTCCGATGGCTAATGACGGTGAAGGTTGGAGTGTTCTTGTGACTATTGGTTCGACTAGTGCTAAAACTTGAATTATTTTTTGTTAAGGGTTTTTAGTTGAATTTCTTGAAATTTAAGGGTGTTTTATGTAATTAGAGAGAAGTGAGGGTGGCTGAGTTGAGAGAGGCGTGGCATTAGGGTTATAGGGCCCATTTTTGGCCTCCTTTCTCCGTTAGAGACTTGAACGAAATTTGCTTCTCTTTTCCTTGCATTTTCAATTCGAAGTTCTTGTTTTGTTTCGTTCAATTCTCATTGTTCAATTGTTGGTGAGTCATATCCGACAATTTCGAGCATCCTAGTTTGTTTGAGAGCTTGGTGAGTCATATCCAAGTTATCAAGCATCCATATGCCCCTGTTCTCTCCATTTCGAACCATCATCCATCTCGGAGGTTTCTGCACCATCTCAGTAAATTCGACATAACTTTCAATCCGCTCATCATCTCGGTCTCATATTTTGAGGACTTCAACTAAACTCATAGATCTAACTTCTCGAATTGGAATTACTCAATTTTGAGTTCGGACGAGGAAGATACAGCCAATTGAAGACGGGTCAGTTGCGTGGTGTTTGTTGTCGGAATTCCTTGGATTCTCGTGGCGATCTCTTTGCACCATCATCCCCTCCATCGATCCTTTCATCACCTAGACATAAGCATAAAGAATGAGGATAGTATCAAGCCGATAAGCACATTCTTCTACTCAAAATCAAGACCGATCGAATAAAAGCCTAAATTCGAGCATAGAAACCGAATGCCACATTTAGGAGTAACATTTACATGGACATTTCATCGAGCACTTGGCGGGCATTATTAAATTACAAGTCATTTTAAAGGAAAAAGGAGGAAAAGCAAGTGAACTTTAAAGACACGAATGCCACATTTAGGAGTGACATTTACAAGGAAATTTCATCGACGACTTGGCGTGCAATGTTAGATCAAAGCCATTTTTTTAAGGCAAAAGGAGAAAAAACAAGTGAACTTTAAAGACATCTAGGCATAAGCATAACGAATGAAGATAGTATAAAGCCAATAAGGAGTGACATTTACATGGACATTTCTTCGAACACATGGCGTGCAATGTTACATCACAAGTCATTTTAAAGGCAACAAGAGAAAAAACAAGTGATCTTTACAGATATCTAGGCATAAACATAAAAAATGAGGATAGTATCAAAGCAATAAGCACATTCTGCACTACAAAATCTAGACGTATCGAATAAAAGCATAAATTCGAACCTTGAAACTGAATTCCACATTTAGGAGTGACATTTACATGGACATTTCATCGAACACTTGGCGTGCAATGTTAGATCACAAGTAAATTTTAATGGCAAAAGGAGAAAAAGCAAGTGAACTTTTAAGACACCTAGGCATAAGTATAAAGAATGAGAATAGTATCAAGCTAATAATCACATTCGGCACTACAAAATCAAGACCGGTCGAATAAAAGCATAAATTCGAATCTAGAAACCGAATGCCACATTTTGGAGTGACATTTACATGGACATTTCATCGAACACTTGCTGTGCAATGTTAGATCACAAGTCAATTTTAATGGCAAAAGGTGAAAAAGAAAGTCATCTTTAAAGACACCTAAGCATAAGCATAAAGAATGAGACTGGTATCAAGCTAATAAGCACATTATGCACTACAAAATCAAGACCGATCGAAAAATAGAAAAAATTCTACCTAGAAACCGAATGCCACATTTAGGAGTGACATTTACATGGACATTTCATCGAACACTTTGCTTGTAATGTTAGATCACAAGTCAATTTCAATGGGAAAAGGAGAAAAAACAAGTGAATTTTAAAGACATCTAGGCATAAGCATAAATAATGAGGATAGTATCAAGGCAGTAATAACATTCTGCACTACAAAATCAAGACGTTACGAATAAAAGCATAAATTTGAACCTAGAAACCGAATGCCAAATTTAGGAGTGATATTTACATTGACATTTCATCGAGCACTTGACGTGCAATGTTAGATCACAAGTGAATTTTTAATGGCAAAAGGAGAAAAAACAAGTGAACTTTAAAGACATATAGGCATAAGCATAAAGAATGAGGATAGTATCAAGCCAATAAGCACATTCTACATTACAAAATCAAGACCGATCGAATAAAAGCATAAATTTGAACCTAGAAACCGAATGCCACATTTACGAGTGACATTTACATGGACATTTCATCGAACACTTGGCGTGCAATGTTAGATCACAAATCAATTTTTAAAGGCAAAAGGATAAAAAACAAGTGAACTTTAAAGACTCCTAGTGATGTGATTCCATCTACCGAGTCATGTCCCCATGATTTGAGTGAAGATTCCATCCCTAAAGACAAGCCCAATCTGCACGATAAAGGGGAGCCAATACTTGGACAAGCAACCAAAGACGATGTTCGAGGCGCTATGAAGCCGAGACAAGGAGCCATACCCTATCTTGGGCGCATCACACGAGCCCTAGCTAAGTCTATACTAGACAAAATCAAGGAGGAGCTCATGGCTCATAAGTTTCCGATGGCTAATGACGGTGAAGGTTGGAGTGTTCTTGTGACTATTGGTTCGACTAGTGCTAAAACTTGAATTATGTTTTGTTAAGGGTTTTTAGTTGAATTTCTTGAAATTTAAGGGTGTTTTATGTAATTAGAGATAAGTGAGGGTGGCTGAGTTGAGAGAGGCGTGGCATTAGGGTTATAGGGCCCATTTTTGGCCTCCTTTCTCCGTTAGAGACTTGGACGAAATTTGCTTCTCTTTTCCTTGCATTTTCAATTTGAAGTTCTTGTTTTGTTTCGTTCAATTCTCATTGTTCAATTGTTGGTGAGTCATATCCGACAATTTCGAGCATCCTAGTTTGTTTGAGAGCTTGGTGAGTCATATCCAAGTTATCAAGCATCCATATCCCCTTGTTCTCTCCATTTCGAACCATCATCCATCTCGGAGGTTTCTGCACCATCTCAGTAAATTCGACATAACTTTCAATCCGCTCATCATCTCGGTCTCATATTTTGAGGACTTCAACTAGACTCAAAGATCTAACTTCTCGAATTGGAATCACTCAATTTCGAGTTCGGACGAGGAAGATCAAGCCAGTTGAAGACGGGTCAGTTGCGTGGTGTTTGTTGTCGGAATTCCTTGGATTCTCGTGGCGATCTCTTTGCACCATCATCCCCTCCATCGATCCTTTCATCAAGCATGTAACGAACACAAAATCAAAGCTGGTTTTTGGGTATCAGAGCCACGCGAAGGTATCGCCATCTAAACCTTGTTCCGACCTTGAATTTCCACTTGTTGCAAGTTTTAGGTTCGAACTCCTTAGAGCTGCGTTGTTGTTGTTGTGTTCTGTCTTTTCCGAATGGTTGTCTTAAGTTGTGGCGTTTTTGAGTCCTTGAATTGTTGAATTTCTTGGCCGAGTTTGATGCTCAACCATGGCTGAAAAGCTTCTCAAAAAACGTCCCTAATAGAACACCAATGGCCTTCATTAGTTGGTAGTTGAATGGTTGCTTTTGTTGCTTGTTTAGATGTGATTCCATCTACCGAGTCATGTCCCCATGATTTGAGTGAAGATTCCATCCCTAAAGACAAGCCCAATCTGCACGATAAAGGGGAGCCAATACTTGGACAAGCAACCAAAGACGATGTTCGAGGCGCTATGAAGCCGAGACAAGGAGCCATACCCTATCTTGGGCGCATCACACGAGCCCTAGCTAAGTCTATACTAGACAAAATCAAGGAGGAGCTCATGGCTCATAAGTTTCCGATGGCTAATGACGGTGAAGGTTGGAGTGTTCTTGTGACTATTGGTTCGACTAGTGCTAAAACTTGAATTATGTTTTGTTAAGGGTTTTTAGTTGAATTTCTTGAAATTTAAGGGTGTTTTATGTAATTAGAGAGAAGTGAGGGTGGCTGAGTTGAGAGAGGCGTGGCATTAGGGTTATAAGGCCCATTTTTGGCCTCCTTTCTCCGTTAGAGACTTGGACGAAATTTGCTTCTCTTTTCCTTGCATTTTCAATTCGAAGTTCTTGTTTTGTTTCGTTCAATTCTCGTTGTTCATATCCGACAATTTCGAGCATCCTAGTTTGTTTGAGAGCTTGGTGAGTCATATCCAAGTTATCAAGCATCCATATCCCCCTGTTCTCTCCATTTCGAACCATCATCCATCTCGGAGGTTTCTGCACCATCTCAGTAAATTCGACATAACTTTCAATCCGCTCATCATCTCGGTCTCATATTTTGAGGACTTCAACTAAACTCAAAGATCTAACTTCTCGAATTGGAATCACTCAATTTTGAGTTCGGACGAGGAAGATACAGCCAGTTTAAGACGAGTCAGTTGCGTGGTGTTTGTTGTCGGAATTCCTTGGATTCTCGTGGCGATCTCTTTGCACCATCATCCCCTCCATCGATCCTTTCATCACCTAGACATAAGCATAAAGAATGAGGATAGTATCAAGCCGATAAGCACATTCTTCAACTCAAAATCAAGACCGATCGAATAAAAGCCTAAATTCGAGCATAGAAACCGAATGCCACATTTAGGAGTAACATTTACATGGACATTTCATCGAGCACTTGGCGGGCATTATTAAATTACAAGTCATTTTAAAGGAAAAAGGAGGAAAAAGCAAGTGAACTTTAAAGACACGAATGCCACATTTAGGAGTGACATTTACAAGGAAATTTCATCGACGACTTGGCGTGCAATGTTAGATCAAAGCCATTTTTTTAAGGCAAAAGGAGAAAAAACAAGTGAACTTTAAAGACATCTAGGCATAAGCATAACGAATGAAGATAGTATAAAGCCAATAAGGAGTGACATTTACATGGACATTTCTTCGAACACATGGCGTGCAATGTTACATCACAAGTCATTTTAAAGGCAACAAGAGAAAAAACAAGTGATCTTTACAGATATCTAGGCATAAACATAAAAAATGAGGATAGTATCAAAGCAATAAGCACATTCTGCACTACAAAATCTAGACGTATCGAATAAAAGCATAAATTCGAACCTTGAAACTGAATTCCACATTTAGGAGTGACATTTACATGAACATTTCATCGAACACTTGGCGTGCAATGTTAGATCACAAGTAAATTTTAATGGCAAAAGGAGAAAAAGCAAGTGAACTTTTAAGACACCTAGGCATAAGTATAAAGAATGAGAATAGTATCAAGCTAATAATCACATTCTGCACTACAAAATCAAGACCGGTCGAATAAAAGCATAAATTCGAATCTAGAAACCGAATGCCACATTTTGGAGTGACATTTACATAGACATTTCATCGAACAATTGCTGTGCAATGTTAGATCACAAGTCAATTTTAATGGCAAAAGGTGAAAAAGAAAGTCATCTTTAAAGACACCTAAGCATAAGCATAAAGAATGAGACTGGTATCAAGCTAATAAGCACATTATGCACTACAAAATCAAGACCGATCGAAAAATAGAAAAAATTCTACCTAGAAATCGAATGCCACATTTAGGAGTGACATTTACATGGACATTTCATCGAACACTTTGCTTGTAATGTTAGATCACAAGTCAATTTCAATGGGAAAAGGAGAAAAAACAAGTGAATTTTAAAGACATCTAGGCATAAGCATAAATAATGAGGATAGTATCAAGGCAGTAATAACATTCTGCACTACAAAATCAAGACGTTACGAATAAAAGCATAAATTTGAACCTAGAAACCGAATGCCAAATTTAGGAGTGATATTTACATTGACATTTCATCGAGCACTTGACGTGCAATGTTAGATCACAAGTGAATTTTTAATGGCAAAAGGAGAAAAAACAAGTGAACTTTAAGGACATCTAGGCATAAGCATAAAGAAAGAGGATAGTATCAAGCCAATAATCACATTCTGCACTACAAAATCAAGACGTATCGAAAAATAGCATAAATTTGAACCTAGAAACCGAATGACACATTTAGGAGTGACATTTACATGGACATTTCATCGAACACTTGGGGTGCAATGTTAGATTACAAGTCATTTTTAAGGTAAAATGAGAAAAAACAAGTGAACTTTAAAGACATCTAGGCATAAGAATAAAGAATGAGGATAGTATCCAACCAATAAGCACATTCAGGACTACAAAATCAAGACATATCAAAAAATAGCATAAATTTGAACCTAGAAACCGAATGACACATTTAGGAGTGACATTTACATGGACATTTCATCGAACACTTCGTGTGCAATGTTAAATTACAAGTCTTTTTAAAGGCAAAAGAAGAAAAACAAGTGAACTTTAAGGACACTTGGCATAAGCATAAAGAATGAGGATAGTATCAAGCGAATAGGCACATTCTGCACTACAAAATCAAGACCAATTAAATACGAGCAAAAATTCGAACCTAAAAACCGAATGCCACATTTATGAGTGACATTTACATGGACATTTCATCGAACAATTGGCGTGAAATATTAGATCACAAGTCATTTTAAAGGCAAAAAGAGAAAAAAACAAGTGAACTTTAAAGACATATAGTCATAAGCATATAGAATGAGGATAGTATCAAGCCAATAAGCACATTCTACATTACAAAATCAAGACCGCTCGAATAAAGCATAAATTTGAACCTAGAAACCGAATGCCACATTTAGGAGTGACATTTACATGGACATTTCATGGAACACTTGGCGTGCAATGTTCGATCACAAATCAATTTTTAAAAGAAAAGGAGAAAAAACAAGTGAACTTTAAAAAGAATGAGGATAGTATCAAGCCGATAAGCACATTCTTCACTACAAAATCAAGACCGATCGAATAAAAGCCTAAATTCGAGCATAGAAACCAAATGCCACATTTAGGAGTAACATTTACATGGACATTTCATAGAACACTTGGTGTGCAATGTTAAATTACACGTCATTTTAAAGGCAAAAGAATGAGCATAGTTTCAAGCCAATAGTTGCAATGTTAAAGTACACGTCATTTTAAAGGCAAAAGAATGAGCATAGTTTCAAGCCAATAGTTGCAATGTTAAATTACACGTCATTTTAAAGGCAAAAGACCGATTGAATAAGAGCATAATTTGAACCTAGAAACCGAATACCACATTTAAAAGTGACATTTACATGGAAATTTTATCGAACACTTGGCATGGAATGTTAGATCACAAGTCAATTTTTAAAGGCAAAAGGAGAAAAAACAAGTGAATTTTAAAGACATCTAGGCATAAGCATAAAAAATGAGGATAGTATCAAGCCAATAAGCACATTATGCACTACAAAATCAAGACCGTTTGAAATGAGCATAAATTTGAACCTAGAAACCGAATTCCACATTTAGGAGTGACATTTACATTGACATTTCATCGAACACTTGGCGTGTAATGTTAGATCACAAATCAATTTTTAAAGGCAAAAGGAGAAAAAACATGTGAACTTTAAAGACATCTAAGCATAAGCATAAAGAATGAGGATAGTATCAAGCCAATTAGCACATTATGCACTACAAAATCAAGACGTATCGAAAAATAGCATAAATTCGAACCTAGAATCCAAATGACACCTTTAGGAGTGACAATTACATGGACTTTCCATCGAACTTTTGGCGTGCAATGTTAGATAACTAGTTAATTTTTAAAGGAAAAAGGAGAAATGGGAAGTGAACTTTAAAGACACCTAGGCATCAACATAAAGAATGAGAATAGTATCAAGCTGATAAGCACATTCTGCACTACAAAATCAAGACCAATTGAATAAGAGCATAATTTAAACCTATAAACCGAATGACACATTTAGGAGTGACATTTACATGGAAATTTTATTGAACACTTGGCGTGGAATGTTAGATCACAAGTCAAATTTTTAAAGGCAAAAGGAGAAAAAGCTAGTGAACTTTAAAGACACCTTAGCATAAGCATAAAGAATGAGAATAGCATCAAGCTAATAAGCACATTCTGCACTACAAAATCAAGACCGATCGAATAAGAGCATAAATTCGAACCTAGAAACCGAATGACACATTTAGGAGTGACATTTACATGGACATTTCATCGAACACTTGGCGTGCAATGTTAGATCGTTGATGTTCGTGTTTTTGGTATAGTTTTTGATAGATTTTCTTAGTTTGTTTGGACTAGTTTTGATAAGTTTAGGATTAGTTTTGTGTGTTTTTGGATGGTTATGCATATTTTGTTAAATGTATGGAAGCTACTCCGTTTTATGTATTTTTGTAGGTTTTACCAAGGAAACGGTGCTATTTGGAGCTAAATTTGGATTGCTATGATGAAGGATGGAGGAATGCAAGATAAAGAAGTCGAGGTTTAATTTGTTGAAGAAGAAGTGTTGAAGAAGCCAAGCTCAGGCTCGTTAACGAGGCTGTGAGGGCTCGTTCACGAGGTCACGAGATAGAGTTTTTGAGAGGTTGATTTTGTTACTTACCGATCCTGTGCGGGAATTTATTCCGTGTCGGTAGAGTATTTTTTTTATGATTTTAGGGTAAGTAGATTATGTATTTTTGGTCTTGTTATCTTTCTAGTATTTATTTCTATCTTTTAGGATTTTATTTCTATCTTTTTAGGAAAGTTTTTATCTTTTAGTTTTTGTCATTTTCTAGCCTTATTAGTATAAATAGCCCTCTTATTAGCCTAGAAAAAGGGGGGAGATCGATCATAGAAGGAGAAGCGGAAGAGCCGAGGGAGAGAGACGAGTCGAAGATTGAGATCGAGAGCTCGGTGGACGAGAGTTATCGAGGTCGTTAGTCGTGGTTTCGATTCGGTATTTAGTATTTTTTCGGTTTCTTCTGAATCTCTGTAAGACGATATTTATTATTAATTTGAGTAGTGTTTTGTTTTCAATAATTTCTTTTGTTGAATTTATTTGTTTCTTAGTTATGAATAGTAAGTAGTTTTCTTTTCTAGGGTTGGGGTTTAAACCCGACATAGTTATGCATGTTTGATGAGTGAGATTATGTGTTGAATGCCTTTTATCTATGTTTAAAGATTTTTTGTTGTGCTTAGACCTAGATGAAAGTCAAGGTGATTTGAGTTTTTAGCTTGATTGAAAGAGAAAGTTATAGACTTGAAGGTTGATATTGTTTGAGTACGAAAATTTCAAGCTTTAGATCCAAACAAGCAATCGAGTGAATTGGTTTATGAAAGTAGATTAATTTACTTGTGAAGTCAATGAAAGTTGATGCATCTATCTATTTAAAGGCATGATATTTATCTTCTTACGAGCTCATGTGCATGACTATGTTTTGGTAACCCTTGTACTAGATCTCTGTTTTATTTGAATTTTCCTAGGTTTTATTCGTTACTGAGTTCATAGCCTCGGTATCGAACCTGTCTAGTTCGTTAGTATTGGTCAATTGTTTGCGGTGGTTCGTTAACGACCTTGAGAACGTCGTTAACGAGGCTACTTGTGTGCGTATTGTTTGCTTTTGTTTGATTTTTAGTAGTCGATAGATAAACAAACCTTGCTTCTCGTGGAGCGATCCTGACTCTCCTATACTCAGCGGGGTCTTGACATATAAATTTATTTGTTGTCCTGAGTGAAGGCCCGTCAACAAATTGGCGTCGTTGCCGAGGAAGCGACGAGTTTGTTTATTTATCTGTGGGTCTCGGAATAGCCCGACCCCGTTTTTTTTTAATTTTTGTTTTCTTTGACTGTTTTCTCAGCGTATGCCGGTAGGACGTCGAAGGCTTGAATTTGACAACGCTGGTTACTATTCGGAACCTGAACGTTCCCTGCACCGTAGACACCGAGAGAACCGAGCCATAGCCACACCTGAAGAGATGGCTCGTCAGTTGGAAGTCCTCTGAAACCAGATGGAGGCGTTGAAAACCGAGAAGGAAGGCGCTTCTGCTGAGGCTGAGCGTCAATGAGCTAACAATGCTCGTCTACAAGAGGAACTAAATGCCTATCTGAGGAATGCCAAACAGTATATGCATCCAAAACTGAGGGTGCCAGAGTCCCCAATCGTGCTTCCGGAGATAGAGAAACCCTTTGAGATCATCTCTCAATTTATATCCTTAATTAAATGCGCTTAGTTTGAAGGGAAACCTACTGAGTGCCCTATGGAACATATTAGAAATTTTCTTGATTTATGTGACACCATAGCTGTTGAATGTGTCTCACTTGAATATGTTCTGTTAAAAGCTTTCAAGTGGTCTCTTGCTGGAAAGGCCCTGAGCTGGTTGGAGAGCTTACCTCCTAAGTCTATTAGGACTTGGAAGAACTTGTATGATCAATTTCTTACAAAATTCTTCCCGCCTGCCAAGACAACGGAATTGAGAAAATGCATCACCTCCTATCACCAGCTGCCTAATGAAACTTTTGTTGAAACATGGAAAAGATTTAAAGAGATGCTTAGACAGTGCCCCACTCATGGGCAACCTTTATATGTTCTACAAGAAATCGTTTTCCAGGGTATCAACGCGGAGACCAAGAACCGCATCAACACGCATACCGTGTGCGGTTTTATGGAGATGGACCCTACAACTGCATGGGAATTGCTGGATAAGTTGTCCAATTATGATGCCATGTATGGAACTCAGCAAGCTCCACAACCCCAGAAACGTCTCTACGTGCCTAACCGAGAAGACGTTGACCCAGACGTTAAAAATCAGTTTCTACAAGACCAGGTCCACCGCCTGAAGAAGCAGGTAAGTTTTCTGAAATCCTCTCAATCCTGTCAAGAGTGTGGTTCTTCTGCCCATAGTACTTCTGCTTGCACTAACATAGAGCAGGTAAGAGCCGCTGAGACAATTGCTGCGATGAATTACATGAGAGGCCCATACAGGAATCAGCCTAGTAATTTTGACAGGTCGAATAACTATCAGACGTGGGGCAATCAAAATCCAAATCCGAGCTATGTAGCGCCTCCACTGGATAGATGACCTGTGCCTTATCGACCTGCAGGCCATCAAGAGCCACCATCTTGGGTACAAGGGTTACATGAAAGCATTAATGGTGTCCACAATAAGGTCAATGAAGTTCAAACTAACCTTAACCACCAGAATAAAAGATGGGGAGAGTTCGATGTGTGGAAGAAGAATGTTAATTCCCAACTAAGGAACCTTGCTGCATAAATTCCGAGGCCACAAGGGCAACTTCCAAGCCGTCCCGAAGAGAACCCTAAAGGACAGATAGCAGCTGTGCACCTTAGGAGTGGAAAGAAATTACCGGAACGGGTCCAAGCTGAGGACAAGACGGAAGAGAACGCCACGATTCCCCTCGGTAACGAGCCAGCGAGAGTAATTACCGAGTTGGTAAGCCATGGTGACGAAGCTCCGAGGGTATCTAACGACCCTAATGTAGGTAAGTTTTCTAATCCGAGCCTTCCTCTCAACCCCAGCGTAGTTAACGACCCCATCAGGGTCGGTAACGACCCGCCGAGCGTACCTAACGACCTAAGTGTCGACCCGGTAGCATCACCTCTCGAGCCTAACTTGGTTCTGAGGATGGTGAAATCTCTTCCATTTCCCACTAAGAAATCTATGGACTCTACTGAGAGTAAGTTCAAGCGTTTCGTAAAGAATCTTCAGGGCATTAATATTTCCATCCCATTCGCTGAGGCCCTAAGCGAAATGCCGGCTTACACCAATTTTTTGAAAGATATTCTTAGCAGGAAAAGATCCATTATGGATCTGCAAGATGAAGTCCGATCTATATCTCTACCAGAAAAGCTTGGAGATCCAGGGAGATTTGCAATAACGATTGGAATAGGTGACCACAAGTTCAAGGCTTTATGTGATCTGGGAGCCAGTGCTAGTTTACTCCCTCTCTCAATCTGGTCTAAAGCCAATATGGGACCACTAGAGTCGGTAGATATGAACCTCTACATGGCAGATGGATCATGTGTCAAGGCCACAGGAGTCGTGGACGACTATCCTATTCAAGTCGGGAAATTCTTTATACCGAATGATTTCATCGTCCTCGATATGCCTGAAGACCCTCATGTCCCCATAATTCTTGGTCGACCATTTTTAGCAACAACAGGTGCACGAGTGGATGTGCGGAAAGGACTTCTTACTTTTGATATTGGAGAGGAGCGCGTGGAATTCAGCCTGGATCAAAATGCCAATGACCCAACGGCGGTCGCACAAATCGAGTTGACCCAGCTAGAACTCGACATAGTCAATCCAACCGAGCCTCCCTCAAATACCAAAACGGAAGAAAATTTTATACAAATCCCTACCGCACTTCGTCGTCCACCCAGCGAGTCCCACATGCAAGAGTATAATCAAGGTGAGTACTCTAACTACGAATTTGCTAATGCTGGTCATGACTATAATTTATCCTATGTTCCTACACCATACCCTATTATATGTACTACAGAGGAGTCCAAACCACCTTGGTTTTCGGATTTCCCTAACCATCATGTAGGAATACCGGGCATACTGATAGAAGAAAAGGGACCCAATTTAGTGACTCGAGCAAATAATGCCTACACGGCTAAGTATGGGGTAACTCGGGATCCCAACATAGAGCCACCTTGAACAAGGTAAGTACGTCGGGCTAACGACGTTAAAAATAGCGCTTACGGGAGGCAACCCGCTCTTAGTATAGACTAGATTTTTCTTTTCTTTTTAGATTCTTTTTCTTAGCTTTCTTTTGAGTTCTTTTTTGTAGTTTTCAGGAGAGAAAATTAGGGACAATTTTGAGCTAACAAGATGCATGAGAAAGGGGCTTGAAAATCATTCAATGAGGCTACGGTGTCTCGTTAACGACCTACCCAAGGTCGTTAACGACCCGGTTTGGCGAACCGACTCGGGCAGGTAAGTATTCCTTTTACCCTACTCTATCTTCTATCTTTACCATAATTCTTACCCTCCCCAGCCGCCGCCACTACCCCTCCCCTCCTAATTCTACCCCGTCCTATTTAACCCTTCTAAACTCTCAAAAAATTTCTACCCCCAAATCTCAAACTCTAAATTCCTCAAAACTCTACCGAAGCATTTCACCACCGATCGGAATTCCCTAACACACCGACCGTCAGAATTGGCATCGTTACCGAAGCTCAGAAACCCGAATTCCCACCGACGAGATCCACGCTCGTTAACCATCCCAATCCGATCCCTTGTTCTTCGATTTTTCGACCTTCCGGTATGATTTCAAAACCCTAACTCTTATTTACATGATTCATGGTTTTTAGGGTGAAAATTTCATATTGGGATTGTGTTTATCAACAACCTTCTCTTGAGGAGGAAGGTTGTGTGGCTCTCCCACGGCAAGAGCCTCTTCTCTGTTTCCAACACGACCCCTACCACGTCCTCTACCACCACCTTTCCTTCCTGCTTTAGTTGCTCCAGCTCTAGTTTGTCGAGCCATTTGTAAACGGATGTTTTACTATTTAAACTATCTTTAACTGAAGTTAACAAAATAACTTACTAGTCTACATGAGGTCCTTCGGCTGATGACGACAGAGTCGAGGCTTGTCATCTACCCTGTAAATGCAATATGACTACCCCATTGAAATAAATTGAAATAACCGGCCGGTTTTAGTTTTAGTTTGGACCTCGAGTACACTCGTTGTTTAGTTTCATGTGCCCTTGTTGTCAACCTCGCTCTGATACCAATTTGTAACACCCCGTCTTTACACCGGGTGCTACTCGGTAGTAGACCTCATTAGGTACTACCTAGGCTAGTTTGACAACGAGTTCACATGGATCTTACAACTCGGGCACGACGAGAAAACATGAATAAAACATCCAACCGATATTTATAAAATCCATGTATAGAAAACATGCATAAAACCCAAAACAACATAATTTACAACACTTCCTAGAAACATTTCATTAACGTACCACCACACTTTCCTTATCAAAACTACACATCATACAGAAGATACCAAAAGTAACCATTTCTCCCAACTGAACCCATCCTAATGACACAAGCTTCAACGACCTGATCCATCATTCAGCTGAAATTCCATCATGGGTCCCTTGTCTTTACCTGAAACTAAAACAAAAAGTCTCCGAAGGGTCATCTACCATTCTAATACAAGCTAGAATCCATACGGTACTAGTAAGACGTTTAAATACTAATCAAGTACCTAACACACACACACAACCACGGTTCACATGAATATAGCACATATCAATTCTAAATTCATACTTCACTTCCCATAGATCATAAAAACAATCACATATCAAACTTCCATACACATTCATACATACAAGTCCAAGCAGAACAATACAACCATTCTCTCACCGTTCCATTCCATGGCGCTTATTAACCCTACGCCCCAGGTGCCGAGGCGCGACCTCCCACCCTGCAAAATTCTATCCTCCTAACCCCGGGTCAAGCCTCCTCGGGAGCACTTGCCCAAAACACAAATAACTCTTCTTTTAAAGGGGCACGATTCTCTGTTACATAACCATACGTAGCCGTCACTTCAACCCAGAGGACTACGCACATGGCCATGCCGAGAACGGTATCAACATAGAGAAAGTATTTGAAAACTTTACATTCGATGAAAGTCCAATGAAATCCTTTTCACACATATCATGCACAAGTAAACCTTTTTCATAAAACAATCACTTAGGGACTAGTTCCCCAAAACCAATCCTACAAGTACCACATGAAGTCTAACAAGTATTGAATGGAATTTGAGCAAGTCGAAAACGACTTACCTTGAAGACGAATTCTCTAGGCCAACAAACAATAACTAACACGCAAAGTGGTCCCCTGTCTAAGACATGTAGTTTGTCTCTTCCACTCG
The DNA here is from genome assembly GCA_964016875.1 of Fallopia convolvulus. Classification (NCBI taxonomy): domain Eukaryota; kingdom Viridiplantae; phylum Streptophyta; class Magnoliopsida; order Caryophyllales; family Polygonaceae; genus Fallopia; species Fallopia convolvulus. The sequence goes on along the minus strand of OZ024724.1, from coordinate 33,704,347 downwards.
TCTCTAGTCACGACCTACCACCACACTCCTATATACATATATATACCCCAATGAATAATAATAGTTTTTTAAATCATACAAACTCTAAGCCCCAAAAACAAAGAAAAGCCAAGATGCTTTAGAACTTCTTTTGTATAATTCCAAATCCTTTAAAACATGAAATGAATATACTAGATATATAAAAGAACATATTTCTAGTTCAAACCTTTCTAAAAAACTAGATCAAAGGACTCCCGAATATCCTTACAAAGCAATACCCTAAAATTACTCTGAAATCTTTTATCGAATATAAATCAAATATCAAAAATACCCTCTGGGAACTATAAATCAACTGATTTTTAAATCGAATCAATTGTAAAGCCAGATCAGGAAAAATTAGTAAAATCTAAACAAACTATTAACTAATTAAAACTTACCAAATCACACCTGAACTCCAAAATCCGACCCGACGAACGAATCCCGTACCGGGGTTCTCTCCCTCTCTCTCTCTCCCTCCTTCTCTTCTTTCCTCTCGGTCCTTCTTTTCTCGTAAAAATGTAAATGAACATGTATATATATATATGCAATTAAGAGAAAGTCGCCTAATCTTTATAGAAATTTACAGTTTCTACCCTCAAAATATAATTATTTTAAATTAAAAATTAAAAATCAAATACTATTATATATCCGAGATACTTATAATCTAAGTAATCCCAACATGAAATTCAAGGAGCGTAAAAATAGAATAAAAAACTATCGAAATATTCCCATTACAATTCTACACTACAAAATCAAGACGTATCGAATAAAAGCATAAATTCGAACCTAGAAACCGAATGCCACATTTAGGAGTGAAATTTACATGAAAATTTCATCGATCACTTGGCGTACAATGTTAGATCACAAGTCAATTTTCAAAGGCAAAAGGAGAAAAAAATTGGTGAACTTTAAAGACATCTAGGCATAAGCATAAAAAATAAGGATAGTATGAAGCCAATAAGCACATTCTGCACTACAAAATCAAGACTGGTCGAATAAAAGCATAAATTCGAACCTAGTAACCGAATGCCATATTTAGAAGTGACATTTACGTGGACATTTCATCGAACACTATGTGTGCAATGTTAGATCACAAGTCATTTTAAAGGCAAAATGAGAAAAAACAAGTGAACTTTAAAGACATCTAGGCATAAACATAAAGAATGAAGATAGTATTAAGCCAATAAGTAAATTCTACACTACAAAATCAGAACCGATCGATTAAAAGCATAAATTAGAGCCTAGACACAGAATGACACATTTAGGAGTGACATTTACATGGACATTTCATGGAACAGTTGGCGTGCAATGTTAGATAATAACTAATTTTAAAGGCAAAAGGAGAAAAAACAAGTGAACTTTAAAGTCATCTAGGCATAAGAATAAAGAATGAGGATTGTATCAACCAATACGCACATTCTACACTACAAAATTAAGACTGATCAAATAAGAGCTAAAATTCAAACCTAGAAATCGAATGCCACAATGAGGAGTAACTATTACATGGACATTTCATCAAACACTTGGCGTGCAATGTTAGATCACAAGTCATTTTAAAGGCAAAAGTACAAAAAACAAGTGAACTTTAGAGACATATAGGCGTAAGCAGAAAGAATGAGGATAGTATCAAGCCAATAAGCACATTCTACACTACAAAATCAAGACCGATCGAATAAAAGCATAAATACGAGCCTAGAAACCGAATGCCACATTTAGGAATGACATTTACATGGACATCTCATCGAATACTTTGTGGGCAATGCTAGATTACAAGTCATTTTAAAGGCAAAAGGAGAAAAAACAAGTAAACGTTAAAGACATCAAGGCATAAGCATAAAATGAGGATAGTATCATGCCAATAAGCACATTCTACACTACAAAATCAACACCGATCGAATAAAAGCATAAATACGAGCCTAGAAACCGAATGCAACATTTAGGAATGATATTTACATGGACATCTCATCGAACACTTTGTGTGCAATGTTAGATTCCAAGTCATTTTAAAGGCAAAAGGAGAAAAAACAAGTGAACTTTAAAGGCATCGAGGCATAAGCCTAAAAATTGAGGATAGTATTAAGCCAATAAACATATTCTGCACTACAAAATCAAAACTTATCTAATAAAAGCATTAATTCGACCTAGAAACTGAATGCCACATTTAGGAGTGACATTTACATGGACATTTCATCGACTACTTGGCGTGCAATGTTAGATCTTAAGTCAATTTTTAAAGGCAAAAGGAGAAAAAACAAGTGAACTTTAAAGACATCTAGGCTTAAGCATAAAAAATGAGGATAGGCACAAACCAATAAGCAAATTCCAAAATACAAAATTAAGACTGGTCGAATAAAAGCTAAAATTTGAACCTAGAAACCAAATGTCACATTTAAGAGTGTCATTTACAAGGACATTTCATCGAACACTTGACATGCAATGTTAGATCACAAGTCATTTTAAAGGCAAAAGGAGAAAAAACAAGTGAACTTTAAAGACATCTAGGCATAAGCATATAGAATGAGGATAATATCAAGCCAATAAGCACATTCTGCACTATAAAATTAAGACCGATCAAATAAAAGCATAAATTCGAACCTAGAAACTAAATGCCACATTTAGGAGGGACATTTACATGGACATTTCATCAAACACTTGGCGTGCAATGTTAGATAACAAGTCATTTTAAAGGCAAAAGTACAAAAAAAAAGTGAATTGTAAGGACATATAGGCATAAGCATAAAGAATGAGGATAGTATCAAGCCAATAAGCACATTTTGCACTACAAAATCAAGACCAATCGAATAAAAGCATAAATACGAGCCTAGAAACCGACTGCCACATTTAAGAGTGACATATACATGGACATTTCATTGAACACTTGGTGTGCAATGTCAAATTACAAGTCATTTTAAAGGCAAAAGCAAAAAAAACAAGTGAACATTAAAGACATCTAGGTATATGCATAAAAATGAGGATAATATGAAGCCAATAAGCACATTATGCACAACACAATCAAGACCGCTCGAATAAAAGAATAAATTTTAACTTAGAGACCGAATGTCACATTTAGGAGTGACATTTACATGGACATTTCATCATGCACTTGGGGTGCAATGTTAGATCACAAGTCATTTTAAATGCAAAAGGAGAAAAAACTAGTGAAATTTAAGGACATCTAGGCATCAACATAACGAATGAGGATAGTATCAAGCCGATAAGCACATTCTAAATACAAAATCAAGACGAATCGAATAAAAGCATACGTTCGAACCTAGAAACCGAATGCCACATTTAGGAGTGACATTTACATGGACATTTCATCGAACACATGGCATGCAACGTTAGATTTCAAGTCAAATTTTAAAGGCAAAAGGAGAAAAAACAAGTGAACTTTAAAGACATCTAGGCATAAGCATAAAAAAATGAGGATAGTATCAAGCCAAAAAGCACATTCTGGTCTACAAAATCAAGACCAATCGAATAAAAGCATAAATTCAAACCTAGAAACCGAATACCGTATTTAGGAGTGACATTTACGTGGACATTTCATCGAACACTTGACTTGCAATATTAGATCACAAGTCATTTTAAAGGCAAAATGAGAAAAAACAAGTGAACTTTAAAGACATCTAGGCATAAGCATATAGAATGAGGATAATATCAAGCCAATAAGCACATTCTGCACTATAAAATTAAGACCGATCAAATAAAAGCATAAATTCGAACCTAGAAACTAAATGCCACATTTAGGAGGGACATTTACATGGACATTTCATCAAACACTTGGCGTGCAATGTTAGATAACAAGTCATTTTAAAGGCAAAAGTACAAAAAAAAAGTGAACTGTAAGGACATATAGGCATAAGCATAAAGAATGAGGATAGTATCAAGCCAATAAGCACATTTTGCACTACAAAATCAAGACCAATCGAATAAAAGCATAAATACGAGCCTAGAAACCGACTGCCACATTTAAGAGTGACATATACATGGACATTTCATTGAACACTTGGTGTGCAATGTCAAATTACAAGTCATTTTAAAGGCAAAAGCAAAAAAAACAAGTGAACATTAAAGACATCTAGGTATATGCATAAAAATGAGGATAATATGAAGCCAATAAGCACATTATGCACAACACAATCAAGACCGCTCGAATAAAAGAATAAATTTTAACTTAGAGACCGAATGCCACATTTAGGAGTGACATTTACATGGACATTTCATCATGCACTTGGGGTGCAATGTTAGATCACAAGTCATTTTAAATGCAAAAGGAGAAAAAACTAGTGAAATTTAAGGACATCTAGGCATCAACATAACGAATGAGGATAGTATCAAGCCGATAAGCACATTCTAAATACAAAATCAAGACGAATCGAATAAAAGCATACGTTCGAACCTAGAAACCGAATGCCACATTTAGGAGTGACATTTACATGGACATTTCATCGAACACATGGCATGCAATGTTAGATTTCAAGTCAAATTTTAAAGGCAAAAGGAGAAAAAACAAGTGAACTTTAAAGACATCTAGGCATAAGCATAAAAAAATGAGGATAGTATCAAGCCAAAAAGCACATTCTGGTCTACAAAATCAAGACCAATCGAATAAAAGCATAAATTCAAACCTAGAAACCGAATACCGTATTTAGGAGTGACATTTACGTGGACATTTCATCGAACACTTGACTTGCAATGTTAGATCACAAGTCAATTTTTAAAGGCAAAAGGAGAAAAAGCAAGTGAACATAAAGACACCTAGGCATAAGCATAAAGAATGAGAATAGTATCAAGACATCAAGCACATTCTACACTACAAAATCAAGACCGATCGAATAAAAGAAAAAATTCGAACATAGAAACCGAATGCCACATTTAGGAGTGACATTTCCATGGACATTTCATCGAACACTTGGCGTGAAATGTTAGATCACAATTCATTTTAAAGGCAAAAGGACAAAAAACGAAGTGAACTTTAAAGACATATAGGCATAAGCATAAAGAATGAGGATAGTATCAAGCCAATAAGCATATTATGCACAACAAAATAAAGACCGATCGAATCAAAGCATAAATACAAACCTAGAAACCGAACACTTGGCATACAATGATATATCACAAGTCAATTTTTAAAGGCAAAATGAGAAAAAACAAGTGAACTTTAAAGACATTAAGGCATAAGCATAAAGACTGAAGATAGTATCAAGCCAATATGCACATTCTTCACTACAAAATCAAGACCGATCGAATAAAAGCATAAATTCAAACCTAGAAGTTGAATGCCATATTTAGGAGTGACATTTACATAGACATTTCATCGAACACTTGGCGTGCAATGTTAGATCACAAGTCATTTTAAAGTCAAGAGAAGAAAAAACAAGTGATCTTTAATGACATATAGGCATAAGCATAAAGAATGAGGATAGCATAAAGCCAATATGCACATTTTGCACTACAAAATCAAGACCAATAGAATAAAAGCATAAATACGAGCCTAGAAACCGAATGCCACATTTAGGAGTGACATTTACATGGACATTTCATCGAAGACTTGGTGTGCAATGCTAGATTACAAGTCATTTTAAAGGCAAATGGAGAAAAAACAAGTGAACTTTAAAGACATCTAGGAATATGCATAAAAATGAGGATAGTATGAAGCCAATAAGCACATTATGCACAACACAATCAAGACCGCTCAAATAAAACCATAAATTTGAACTTAGAGGCCGAATGCCACATTTAGGAGTGACATTTACATGGACATTTCATCGAGCACTTGGCGTGCAATGTTAGATCACAAGTCATTTTAAATGCAAAAGGAGAAAAAAACTAGTGAAATTTAAAGACATCTAGGCATCAGCATAACGAATGAGGATCGTATCAAGCCGATAAGCACATTCTGCAATACAAAATCAAGACGAATCGAATAAGAGCAAAAATTCGAAAATAGAAATCGAATGCCACATTTAGGAGTGACATTTCTGTAATATTCGGGAATATTTTAATATTTTATTTTGAATTTTAGGAAATTTTATTTAAAAAAAAAGTTTTTAACTTAAAAGTAATTAATAATTATTTCAGGGTAAAGTTTGTAGTAAAGGAAGTTTGAGGGTGAAAACCGTAAATTGCTATAAATATAACCGACCTTCTCCTGAATTCTTATATATGTAAAATATGTGAATTGAAAACTTAGGATGGCAGAGAAGATCAAAACCGAGAGAAGGAGAGAGAGAGAGAGAGAGAGAGAGAGAGAGAGAGAGAGAGAGAGAGAGAGAGAGAGAGAGAGAGAGAGAGGAGGAAATTAGCCCGGTGCGGGATTCGTTCGTCGGGTCGGATTTTGGAGTTCAGGTATTATTTGGTAAGTTTTAATTAGTTAATAGTTTATTTAGATTTTACTAATTTTTCCAGATCTGGGTTTATAATTGATTTCGAATTGGAAATCGGTTGATTTATGGCTTTCAAAGGGTGTTTTTGATATCGGATTTATAATCGGTAAAAGATTTCAGAGTAATTTTAGGGTTTTGCTTTGTAATGATATTAGGGAGACCTTTGATCCAGTTTTTCAGAAAGGTTTGAACGAGAAAAATGTTCTTTTATATATCTAGTATATTCATGTCAAGTTTTAAAGGATTTGGAATTATACACAAGAAGTTATAAAACATCTTGGCTTTTCGTTGATTTTAGGGTTAGAGTTTGTAAGAGTTAAAAGGCTATTATTATTCATTGGGGTTTATATATGCATATAGGAGCGTGAGTCCTAGGTTGTGATCAGAGACGAAGAGCAAAGACAGGCTATCTGTCTTAGACGGGGTTTCGCGTTGTATGATAATTAGTGGTTTCTGGGCGTTGGAAATTCGTCTTCAAGGTAAGTCGTTTACGACTTGCTCAGTTGTTGTTCAATACTTGTTAGACTTCATGTGGTGCTTGTAGGAATGGTTTTGGGGAACTAGTCCCTAGGTGATTATTTATGAAAAAGGTTTACTTGTGTATGATATGTGTGAAAAGGATTTCATTGGGCTTTCATCGAATGTGAAGTTTTTGAATATTTTCTCTATGTTGGTACCGTTCTCGACATGGCCATGTGCGTAGTCCTCTGGGTTGAAGTGACGGCTACATATGGTTATGTGACAGAGAAATCATGCCCCTTCAAAAGTAAAGCTATCTGTGTTTTGGGCAAGTGCTCCCGAGGAGGCTTGACCCGAGGTTAGAAGGATGGAATTGTAAAAGGTGGGAGGTCGCGCCTCGGCACCTATGACATAGGGTTGATGAGCGCCATGGAATGGAACGGTGAGAGAATGGTTGTATTGTTCTGCTTGGAATTGTATGTATGAATGTGTATGGAAGTTTGATATGTGATTTGTGTTTATGATCTATGTTTATGATCTATGGGAAGTGAAGTATGGATCTAGAACTGATATGTGTTGTAATCATGGGAACCTTGCTTGTGTATATGTTAGTCAACTGATTGGTTTTTAAACGTCTTACTAGTACCGTATGGATTCTAGCTTGTATTAGAATGGTAGCTGACCCTTCGGGGACTTGTTTTATTTTAGTTTCAGGTAAAGACAAGGGACCCATGATGGAACCTCGGCCGAATGATGGAACAGATCGTTGAAGGCCGTGTCATTAGGAGGGGTTCATTTGGAGGAATGATGGTTTACTTGTTGGTATCTTTCGAATAATGTTTTGTTTTGATAAAGAAAGAGTAGAGGTATGTTAATGAAATGTTTTTAGGAAGCGTTGTAAATTATGTTGTTTTGGGTTTCATGCATGTTTTCTATACTTGGGTTTTATAAATATCGGTTGGATGTTTTATTCATGTTTTCTCGTCGTGCCCGAGTTGCAAGATCCAAGTGAACTCGTTGTCAAACTAGCCTAGGTAGTACCTAGTAAGGTCTACTACCGAGTAGCGCCCCTATTTAAAGACGGGGTGTTACAAATTGGTATTAGAGCCATGTTGACAACAAGGGCACATGGAACTGAAGAACGAGTGTACTCGAGGTCCAACCTAAAACTAAAACCGGCCGATTATTTCAATTTATTTGCATTTACAGGGTAGATGACACGCCTCGACTCTGTCGTCATCAGCCGAAGGACCTCATGTAGACTAGTAAGTTATTTTGTTAACTTGAGTTAAAGATAGTTTAAATAGTAAACATTCGTTGACAGATGGCTCCACAAACTAGAGCTGGAGCAGTTAAAGCAGGAAGGAAAGGTAGTGGTAGAGGGCGTGGTAGGGGCCGTGTTAGAAACAGAGAAGAGGCTCCTGCCATGGGAGAGCCACACCTTCCTCAAGAGGAGGTTGTTGAAAATGTTGGACCTGTAGTGAATGACCATCAAAGGGGAAATGTTTCGGTTGTTGGGAACGGAATCCCTGCTAATGGAGTCAATGATAGGGCAAATGGGGAAGTACGTTGGCCAACTCAGGTGCCACCAGTTGAGTTAACACCAGAGACGACTGCTGTTATCCGAGCTACACTTGCCGAGCTATTACAAAATCTGGTAGGTACTGGATTTTTGCCTAATCATAATGCGACCAATTTTGGCTATCAAGGGGCTGAGGTTAGGGCACCAAGACCAGTTTTTGCACAACCGGTTCAATCAGGGAGACCACCACGTATTCCAAGGCCAATAGGGGCCGATGGCATGGCTGAGAAAGGAAGGAGATATCGCGAGCCTCTTCCTGATAAGTGGCTTGCAGAGTTCAGGAAGACTGGGGTACCAAACTTTACTGGGGATCAGGAAGCTGATGTTGAGCAGTGGTTGAGGAAAGTGGCCTCTTCTCTCGACTCTATACAGGCACCGGAAGAAAGAAGGATGTCTCTAGTTTAGAGTTTGTTACAGGGGGATGCATTTGATTGGTGGGAGTTGAGTCGTGATCATCAGGTAAATGTTACTTTTGAAGAATTTCAAGAGAGGATTCGAGATAACTATTGTCCTGAGGTCGTGAGAATGGCTCGTGAGACTGCTTTTCGGGATGCAGGGCCCGAGAACATTACTGTAGGTGAGACTATCCAAAAGTTTCAATGAGGTTTGGCAGCGGTGCCCAATGCCGCTCCTACAGAGAATCTGCGAATTGCAACCTTTCTTAAGCGGTTGCAACCCCAACTGCGTGCATACGTATCTGGACTTCGACTCAAGACTTTGAAGGAAGTTCAAGATTCTGCTTTGGCTTATTCTATGTCCACCTTGGGGCCGGAACAATTGAATGTACAAGCTAGTAGAAATAAGAAGCAGATGTTGTTTGATCCATCAGACTCTCGGAACGATAATCGTTCGGGTGTGTCTCAACAAAACCGATCTGGATTTCAGTCACAGGGTCGCCAAGGCCAACCTCAACAAAGTCAGTTTACTGGAGGATTGAGGGAGTGCTTCAACTGTGGAGACACTAGTCATATGAGGAATCAGTGTTGGAAACCAGTTCGTAATTGTTTCAAATGTGGGAAGCCAGGCCACTTACAAAAATATTGTATGGTTGGAACACCCTCACAGGGATCTTCGCCGGTGTCGGTGAACCAAGGGATTCGTCGTCAGTTTCAACAGACTCAAAATGCACCAAGCCAAAGTAGAGGCCGTGGTGCGGGAGCTAGCACTACCGGGGGCAATCAGCCTCGGGTATTCGAGATGAGAAGGCCTGATGCCTTGAATGCTCCGACTGCCACATGTACGATTTGGATTAAGTCTAAACCTATGCATATCTTGTTTGATACGGGTGCTACGCACTCTTTTGTGTCCTCTGCGTGCGTTGATAGACTAGGGTTGACTTGCTCGGAGGGTACATCCTTTATGGTGGGACTGCCCGATGGTAGTAAGGTGAGAGGAAATAGAGAAATACTTCATTGCCCTATTAGGATTGGGGGTAGGGATTGGTTTGCAGACTTTATTGTGATACAGTTGTCACCTAGTGATGATGTAATTTTGGGGATGGACTGGATGAAACGTTATGAAGCAGTATTAGATGCACATAAGGGTACAATCACTATGACTGCAGATGATGGGATAATACATGTATGTCAAGATCCAGAGCAGGAGGGTCCAGGATCAGTGATCAGTATGGTGAAAGCCGCTAAGTTACTCAATGATGGGTGTGTGGGTTATTGGTGTTATGTTCTAGAAGGAGACAAGAAAGGACCATGTATTCGAGATATACCAGTAGTCTGTGAGTTTGAAGACGTTTTTCCAGAGGAACTTCCAGGGCTGCCTCCTCAACGAGAGGTGGACTTTAATATTGAATTAGAGTCAGGAACCAGACCAATTTCAAAAGCCCCGTACCGTATGGCTCCAATGGAGATGCAAGAGCTGAAGGCACAGTTGGAGGAGTTACTAGAGAAGGGATATATACGTCCAAGTGCATCACCATGGGGAGCTCCAGTATTGTTTGTGAGAAAGAAGGATGGTTCCCTACGTTTATGTATTGATTACCGGGAGCTAAACCGAGTTACTATTAAGAATAAGTACCCATTGCCTCGTATTGATGACTTGTTAGACCAGTTGCAAGGGGCTATTGTGTTCTCAAAGGTGGACCTCAAATCGGGCTATCATCAGTTGAGGATTCGGGAAGGGGATATTCCCAAGATGGCTTTCCGAACAAGATATGGGCACTACGAGTTTGTAGTAATGCCGTTTGGATTGAATAATGCACCTGCGGTGTTCATGGAGTTAATGAATCGGGTGTTTATAGACTATTTGGATAAATTTGTGGTTGTCTTTATTGATGATATATTGATTTATTCTCAAAGCACTGAGGAGCATGCAAAGCATCTTAGATTAGTTTTGGAAGTGTTAAGACACCACCGATTTTTTGCTAAATTGTCCAAATGTGAGATCTGGCTACCAGAAGTTACTTTCCTAGGTCATGTTGTATCCGCTAATGGAGTCATGGTAGACCCCTTAAAGATTGAAGTTGTAAAGGCTTGGGAACCCCCGAAGAATGTAAGGGAGGTACGGAGTTTCTTAGGATTGGCAGGGTACTACAGGAGGTTTGTTGACGGGTTTTCACGAATAGCCCAACCACTTACCAACTTGCTCAAAAAGACCACTCGTTTTGACTGGAATGATGCTTGTCAAAGGGGCTTCGATGAGTTGAAGGAGAAATTGACTTCAGCTCCAATACTTGCTTTTCCTCAAGGGAATGAAGGCTTTGTGATTTACAGTGATGCCTCAAAGGTAGGCTTAGGTTGCGTATTAATGCAGAATGACAGGGTGATTGCATATGCTTCTAGGCAGTTGAAACCAAACGAGTTGAATTATCCAACCCATGATTTAGAGCTGGTAGCAGTGATTCATGCTCTAAAGATATGGCGTCATTACTTGTATAGAAGTACATGTAAAGTTATGACAGACCATAAGAGCCTTAAGTACATTTTTACTTAGAGAGAATTGAACATGAGACAACGAAGCTGGCTTGAATTACTGAAAGATTATGATTTATAGATCTTGTATCATCCCGGAAAGGCGAATGTAGTTGTTGATGCTCTTAGCAGAAAAACACCGCAAGAACATATGGTGTGTCACTTGACTACCCAACCAGAGTTACAAAGAGAACCGATAAGGTATGAGATTGAGGTACAGATTCAGCGCTATCAAGGTAGACTAGGCCGTATAGATTGTCAGCCGACCGTAATTGAGGAAATACGACTTAAGCAAGAGACTTGTTTCATGATTCAAGAGTTGAGGCAGAAAGTGAGCCGTGGAGAGGCATCTGCTTTTGAAGAACATGTTGATGGTACTTTGAGATTGAATGGTCGATTATGTGTACCTCGAGATGAGGAGTTGAGACAAAAGATATTACAAGAGGCTCACACTACTCCTTATTCAATCCACCCGGGAGCTAGTAAGATGTACAAGGATTTGAAGCAATATTACTGGTGGGATGGAATGAAGCCTGATGTAGCAAAATTTGTAGCAAAGTGTCAGGTGTGCCAGCAAGTAAAAATAGAGCACCAAAGACCAGGTGGAATGCTCGAACCACTTCCAGTTCCAGAATGGAAGTGGGGGGACATTTCCATGGATTTTGTTACCGGACTGCGGATTAGTAGAGGACATGATACAATATGGGTTGTCGTGGACAGACTGACTAAGACTGCTTGTTTTCTGCCCATTAGAGAGACTTGGCTAGTGAGTCAACTAGTACAGGTGTTCATAAAACAAATAGTGAGATTACATGGAGTGCCCAAAACAATTGTTTCTGATCGTGATGGGCGGTTTACCTCCAATTTTTGGCAAAAAGTGCATAAAGCTTTAGGCACCAAGCTACATTTCACAACTGCTTACCATCCACAGTCAGATGGCCAATCTGAGAGGACAATTCAAACATTAGAAGATATGCTGAGATCATGTGTACTGGATTGGGGAGGAAACTGGTCTGATCACTTGGAATTAGTTGAGTTTGCATATAATAATAGTTGGCACTCTTCGATTCAGATGACACCATATGATGCTTTATATGGGAGGAGATGTAGGACACCTGTATGTTGGGATGATCCATCAGACGTTGTAGATGGAATGCATCAGATGATTCAAGAAACAGTTGAAAAGGTGGCATTGATTCGAGAACGTATGTGGACAACACAGAGTCGTCAGAAATCTTATGCAGATAAGAGGCGACGACCATTGGAATTCGAGGTGGGAGCACATGTTTGGATAAGAGTATCGCCGACTCGTGGGATTAGAAGATTTGGAGTGAAAGGAAAGTTGAGTCCTCGGTACATCGGGCCATTTCAAATTCTCGAGAGGGTAGGCGAGGTAGCCTACAAGTTGGCACTACCACCAACTCTAGAAGGAGTTCATTCTGTTTTTCATGTGTCGCAGTTGAGGCAGTATGTGCCTTATCCTAGTCATAGGCTGAACTATGAAGAGTTGGAAATTGAGCCAGATCATACTTTTCAAGAACAACCGGTAGCAATCTTAGGTAGACGAATGAAAAAGTTGCGAAATAAAGAGATACCCCTCGTGCTGATTCAGTGGTCCCGACGAGGAGTTGAAGAGGCAACTTGGGAGACTGAGACGAGAATAAGTGAGAGCTATCCAGAGTTGTACTCGGTTTTAGTTGAGGCATTTGAGAATAGAAGTTAAGGGTGTTTGAGGGGTTATAGTTACGGGTAGTTGTAACTATTTGGGTGTTTTGTTTTACTTGACCTTGTGCGCTTGACTTGTTTGATGGTTGCATGTAGTGTTCTGATTATGTGAATTACGTGTTGTTGACTTATGTGAAAAATGAAGTAACGTAATGAGTTCGTTTCATATACCTCGGGAAGTTTCGGGACGAAACTTTTTTAAGGGGGGTAGAATGTAATATTCGGGAATATTTTAATATTTTATTTTGAATTTTAGGAAATTTTATTTAAAAAAATTGTTTTTAACTTAAAAGTAATTAATAATTATTTTAGGGTAAAGTTTGTAGTAAAGGAAGTTTGAGGGTGAAAACCGTAAATTGCTGTAAATATAACCGACCTTCTCCTGAATTCTTATATATGTAAAATATGTGAATTGAAAACTTAGGATGGCAGAGAAGATCAAAACCGAGAGAGAGAGAGAGAGAGAGAGAGAGAGAGAGAGAGAGAGAGAGAGAGAGAGAGAGAGAGAGAGAGAGAGAGAGAGAGAGAGAGAGGAAATTAGCCCGGTGCGGGATTCGTTCGTCGGGTCGGATTTTGGAGTTCAGGTATTATTTGGTAAGTTTTAATTAGTTAATAGTTTATTTAGATTTTACTAATTTTTCCAGATCTGGGTTTATAATTGATTTTGAATTGGAAATCGGTTGATTTATGGCTTTCAAAGGGTGTTTTTGATATCGGATTTATAATCGGTAAAAGATTTCAGAGTAATTTTAGGTTTTTGCTTTGTAATGATATTAGGGAGACCTTTGATCCAATTTTTCAGAAAGGTTTGAACTAGAAAAATGTTCTTTTATATATCTAGTATATTCATGTCAAGTTTTAAAGGATTTGGAATTATACACAAGAAGTTATAAAACATCCTGGCTTTTCGTTGATTTTAGGGTTAGAGTTTGTAAGAGTTAAAAGGCTATTATTATTCATTGGGGTTTATATATGCATATAGGAGCGTGAGTCTTAGGTTGTGATCAGAGACGAAGAGCAAAGACAGGCTATCTGTCTTAGACGGGGTTCCGCGTTGTATGATAATTAGTGGTTTCTGGGCGTTGGAAATTCGTCTTCAAGGTAAGTCGTTTACGACTTGCTCAGTTGTTGTTCAATACTTGTTAGACTTCATGTGGTGCTTGTAGGAATGGTTTTGGGGAACTAGTCCCTGGTGATTATTTATGAAAAAGGTTTACTTGTGTATGATATGTGTGAAAAGGATTTCATTGGGCTTTCATCGAATGTGAAGTTTTTGAATATTTTCTCTATGTTGGTACCGTTCTCGGCATGGCCATGTGCGTAGTCCTCTGGGTTGAAGTGACGGCTACATATGGTTATGTGACAGAGAAATCATGCCCCTTCAAAAGTAAAACTATCTGTGTTTTGGGCAAGTGCTCCCGAGGAGGCTTGACCCGAGGTTAGAAGGATGGAATTGTAAAAGGTGGGAGGTCGCGCCTCGGCACCTATAACATAGGATTGATGAGCGCCATGGAATGGAACGGTGAGAGAATTGTTTTATTGTTCTGCTTGGAATTGTATGTATGAATGTGTATGGAAGTTTGATATGTGATTTGTGTTTATGATCTATGTTTATGATCTATGGGAAGTGAAGTATGGATCTAGAACTGATATGTGTTGTAATCATGGGAACCTTGCTTGTGTATATGTTAGTCAACTGATTGGTTTTTAAACGTCTTACTAGTACCGTATGGATTCTAGCTTGTTGTAGAATGGTAGCTGACCCTTCGGGGACTTGTTTTATTTTAGTTTCAGGTAAAGACAAGGGACCCATGATGGAACCTCGGCCGAATGATGGAACAGATCGTTGAAGGCCGTGTCATTAGGAGGGGTTCGTTTGGAAGAATGATGGTTTACTTTTTGGTATCTTTCGAATAATGTTTTGTTTTGATAAAGAAAGGGTAGAGGTATGTTAATGAAATGTTTTTAGGAAGCGTTGTAAATTATGTTGTTTTGGGTTTCATGCATGTTTTCTATACTTGGGTTTTATAAATATCGGTTGGATGTTTTATTCATGTTTTCTCGTCGTGCCCGAGTTGCAAGATCCAAGTGAACTCGTTAGCAAACTAGCCTAGGTAGTACCTAGTAAGGTCTACTACCGAAAGCCAATAAGCATATTCGAACATAAAGAATAAGGATAGAATCAAGACAATAAGCATATTCTGCACAACAAAATCAAGACCGATCGAATAAAAGCATAAATACGAGCCTAGAAACCGAATGACACATTTTGGAGTGACATTTACATGGACATTTCATCAAACACTTGGCATGCAATGATAGATCATAAGTCAATTTTTAAAGGCAAAACGAGAAAAAACAAGTGAACTTTAAAGACATTAAGGCATAAACAATTAGACTAAAGATAGTATCGAGCCAATATGCACATTCTTCACTACAAAATCAAGACCAATCGAATAAAAGCATAAATTCGAACCTAGAAACCGAATGCCATATTTAAGAGTGACATTTACATTGACATTTCATCGAACACTTGGCATGCAATGTTAGATCACAAGTCATTTTAGAGGCTAGAGGAGAAAAAACAAGTGAACTTTAAAGACATATAGGCATAAGCATAAAGAATGAGGATAGTATAAAGCCAATAATCACATTCTGCACTACAAAATCAAGACCAATCGAATAAAAGCATAAATTCGTGTCTAGAAGCCTAATGCCACATTTAGGAGTGACATTTACATGGACATTTCTTTGAACACTTGGTGTGCAATGTCAAATTACAAGTCATTTTAAAGGTAAAAGGAGAACAAACAAGTGAACTTTAAAGACATCAAGGTATATGCATAAAAATGAGGATAGTATGAAGCCAATAAGCACATTATGCACTACAAAATCAAGACCGCTCGAATAAATGCATAAATATGAACTTAGAGACCGAATGCCACATTTAGGAGTGATATTTACATGGACATTTACTCGAACACTTGTTGTGCAATGTTAGATTACAAGTCATTTTAAAAGGCAAAAGAAGAAAAAACAAGTGAACTTTAGAGGCATCTAGGCATAAGCATAAAAAATGAGGATAGTATTAAGCCAATATGCACATTATGCTCTACCAATCAAGATGTATCTAATAAAAGCATTAATTCGAACCTAAAAATCGAATGCCACATTTAGGAGTGGCATTTACATGGACATTTCATCGAACACTTGGCGTGCAATGTTAGATCACAAGTCAAATTTTAAAGGAAAAAGGAGAAAAAACAAGTGAACTTTAAACACATCTAGGCAAAACCATAAAAAATGAGAATAGTATCAAGCCAAAAAGCACATTCTGCACTACAAAATAAAGACCGATCGTAAAAAAGCATAAAATTGAACCTAGAATCCGAATACCATATTTAGGAGTGACATTTATGTGGACATTTCATCGAAAACTTGGCTTGCAATGTTAGATCACAAGTCAATTTTTAAAGGCAAAATAAGAAAAAGCAAGTGAACTTAAAGACACCTAGGCATATGCGTAAAGAATGAGAATAGTATCAAGCTAATAAGCACATTCTACACTACAAAATCAAGACTAATCGAATAAGAGAAAAAATTCGAACATAGAAACCGAATGCCACATTTAGGAGTGACATTTTCATGGACATTTCATCGAACACTTGGCGTGCAATGTTAGATCACCAGCCATTTTAAAGGAAAAAGGGCAAAAAACGAAGTGAACATTAAAGACATATAGGCATAAGCATAAAGAATGAGGATAGTATCAAGCCACTAAGCACATTCTGCACATCAAAATGAAGACCGATAAGCACATTTCTAAAGACATATAGGCCTAAGCATAAAGAATGAGGATAGTTTCAAGCCAATAAGCACATTTTGCACTACAAAATCAAGACCAATCGAATAAAAGCATAAATTCGTGTCTAGAAGCCTAATGCTACATTTAGGAGTGACATTTACATGGACATTTCTTTGAACACTTGGTGTGCAATGTCAAATTACAAGTCATTTTAAAGGTAAAAGGAGAAAAAACAAGTGAACTTTAAAGACATCTAGGTATATGCATAAAAATGAGGATAGTATGAAGCCAATAAGCACATTATGCACTACAAAATCAAGACCGCTCGAATAAATGCATAAATATGAACTTAGAGACCGAATGCCACATTTAGGAGTGACATTTACATGGACATTTCATCGAACACTTGTTGTGCAATGTTAGATTTCAAGTCATTTTAAAGGCAAAAGGAGAAAAAACAAGTGAACTTTAAAGGCATCTAGGCATAAGCATAAAAAATTGAGGATAGTATTAAGCCAATATGCACATTATGCTCTACAAATCAAGACGTATCTAATAAAAGCATTAATTCGAACCTAAAAACCGAATGCCACATTTAGGAGTGGCATTTACATGGACATTTACTCGAACACTTGTTGTGCAATGTTAGATTACAAGTCATTTTAAAAGGCAAAAGAAGAAAAAACAAGTGAACTTTAGAGGCATCTAGGCATAAGCATAAAAAATGAGGATAGTATTAAGCCAATATGCACATTATGCTCTACCAATCAAGATGTATCTAATAAAAGCATTAATTCGAACCTAAAAATCGAATGCCACATTTAGGAGTGGCATTTACATGGACATTTCATCGAACACTTGGCGTGCAATGTTAGATCACAAGTCAAATTTTAAAGGAAAAAGGAGAAAAAACAAGTGAACTTTAAACACATCTAGGCAAAACCATAAAAAATGAGAATAGTATCAAGCCAAAAAGCACATTCTGCACTACAAAATAAAGACCGATCGTAAAAAAGCATAAAATTGAACCTAGAATCCGAATACCATATTTAGGAGTGACATTTATGTGGACATTTCATCGAAAACTTGGCTTGCAATGTTAGATCACAAGTCAATTTTTAAAGGCAAAATAAGAAAAAGCAAGTGAACTTAAAGACACCTAGGCATATGCGTAAAGAATGAGAATAGTATCAAGCTAATAAGCACATTCTACACTACAAAATCAAGACTAATCGAATAAGAGAAAAAATTCGAACATAGAAACCGAATGCCACATTTAGGAGTGACATTTTCATGGACATTTCATCGAACACTTGGCGTGCAATGTTAGATCACCAGCCATTTTAAAGGAAAAAGGGCAAAAAACGAAGTGAACATTAAAGACATATAGGCATAAGCATAAAGAATGAGGATAGTATCAAGCCACTAAGCACATTCTGCACATCAAAATGAAGACCGATAAGCACATTTCTAAAGACATATAGGCCTAAGCATAAAGAATGAGGATAGTTTCAAGCCAATAAGCACATTTTGCACTACAAAATCAAGACCAATCGAATAAAAGCATAAATTCGTGTCTAGAAGCCTAATGCTACATTTAGGAGTGACATTTACATGGACATTTCTTTGAACACTTGGTGTGCAATGTCAAATTACAAGTCATTTTAAAGGTAAAAGGAGAAAAAACAAGTGAACTTTAAAGACATCTAGGTATATGCATAAAAATGAGGATAGTATGAAGCCAATAAGCACATTATGCACTACAAAATCAAGACCGCTCGAATAAATGCATAAATATGAACTTAGAGACCGAATGCCACATTTAGGAGTGACATTTACATGGACATTTCATCGAACACTTGTTGTGCAATGTTAGATTTCAAGTCATTTTAAAGGCAAAAGGAGAAAAAACAAGTGAACTTTAAAGGCATCTAGGCATAAGCATAAAAAATTGAGGATAGTATTAAGCCAATATGCACATTATGCTCTACAAATCAAGACGTATCTAATAAAAGCATTAATTCGAACCTAAAAACCGAATGCCACATTTAGGAGTGGCATTTACATGGACATTTCATCGAACACTTGGCGTGCAATGTTAGATCACAAGTCAATTTTTAAAGGCATAAGGAGAAAAAACAAGTGAACTTTAAAGACATCAAGGCATAAACATAAAGACTGAAGATAGTATCAAGTCAATAAGCATATTCTTCACTACAAAATCAAGACCGATCGAATAAAAGCATAAATTCGAACCTAGAAACTGAATGCCATATTTAGGAGTCACATATACATGGACTTTTCATCGAACACTTGGCGTGCAATGTTAGATAACAAGTCATTTTAAAGGCAAAAGTACAAAAAAGAAAGTGAACTGTAAGGACATATAGGCATAAGCATAAAGAATGAGGATAGTATCAAGCCAATAAGCACATTCTGCACTACAAAATCAAGACCGATCGAATAAAAGCATAAATACGAGCCTAGAAACCCACTGCCACATTTAAGAGTGACATATACATGGACATTTCATTGAACACTTGGTGTGCAATGTCAAATTACAAGTCATTTTAAAGGCAAAAGCAAAAAAAACAAGTGAACATTAAAGACATCTAGGTATATGCATAAAAATGAGGATAATATGAAGCCAATAAGCACATTATGCACAACACAATCAAGACCGCTCGAATAAAAGAATAAATTTTAACTTAGAGACCGAATGCCACATTTAGGAGTGACATTTACATGGACATTTCATCATGCACTTGGCGTGCAATGTTAGATCACAAGTCATTTTAAATGCAAAAGAAGAAAAAACTAGTGAAATTTAAGGACATCTAGGCATCAACATAACGAATGAGGATAGTATCAAGCCGATAAGCACATTCTACAATACAAAATCAAGACGAATCGAATAAAAGCATACGTTCGAACCTAGAAACCGAATGCCACATTTAGGAGTGACATTTACATGGACATTTCATCGAACACTTGGCGTGCATTGTTAGATTTCAAGTCAAATTTTAAAGGCAAAAGGAGAAAAAACAAGTGAACTTTAAAGACATCTAGGCATAAGCATAAAAAATGAGGATAGTATCAAGCTAAATAGCACATTCTGGTCTACAAAATCAAGACCAATCGAATAAAAGCATAAATTCAAACCTAGAAACCGAATATCGTATTTAGGAGTGACATTTACGTGGACATTTCATCGAACACTTGACTTGCAATGTTAGATCACAAGTCAATTTTTAAAGGCAAAAGGAGAAAAAGCAAGTGAACATAAAGACACCTAGGCATAAGCATAAAGAAGGAGAATAGTATCAAGACATCAAGCACATTGTACACTACAAAATCAAGACCGATCGAATAAAAGAAAAAATTCGAACATAGAAACCGAATGCCACATTTAGGAGTGACATTTCCATGGACATTTCATCGAACACTTGGCGTGAAATGTTAGATCACAAGTCATTTTAAAGGCAAAAGGACAAAAAATGAAGTGAACTTTAAAGATATATAGGCATAAGCATAAAGAATGAGGATAGTATCAAGCCAATAAGCATATTATGCACAACAAAATAAAGACCGATCGAATCAAAGCATAAATACAAACCTAGAAACCGAACACTTGGCATACAATGATATATCACAAGTCAATTTTTAAAGGAAAAATGAGAAAAAACAAGTGAACTTTAAAGACATTAAGGCATAAGCATAAAGACTGAAGATAGTATCAAGCCAATATGCACATTCTTCACTACAAAATCAAGACCGATCGAATAAAAGCATAAATTCAAACCTAGAAGTTGAATGCCATATTTAGGAGTGACATTTACATAGACATTTCATCGAACACTTGGCGTGCAATGTTAGATCACAAGTCATTTTAAAGTCAAGAGAAGAAAAAACAAGTGAACTTTAATGACATATAGGCATAAACATAAAGAATGAGGATAGCATAAAGCCAATATGCACATTTTGCACTGCAAAATCAAGACCAATAGAATAAAAGCATAAATACGAGCCTAGAAACCGAATGCCACATTTAGGAGTGACATTTACATGGACATTTCATCGAAGACTTGGTGTGCAATGCTAGATTACAAGTCATTTTAAAGGCAAATGGAGAAAAAATAAGTGAACTTTAAAGACATCTAGGAATATGCATAAAAATGAGGATAGTATGAAGCCAATAAGCACATTATGCACAACACAATCAAGACCGCTCAAATAAAAGCATAAATTTGAACTTAGAGGCCGAATGCCACATTTAGGAGTGACATTTACATGGACATTTCATCGAGCACTTGGCGTGCAAAGTTAGATCACAAGTCATTTTAAATGCAAAAGAAGAAAAAACTAGTGAAATTTAAAGACATCTAGGCATCAACATAACGAATGAGGATCGTATCAAGCCGATAAGCACATTCAACAATACAAAATCAAGACGAATTGAATAAAAGCATACTTTCGAACCTAGAAACCGAATGCCACATTTAGGAGTGACATTTACATGGACATTTCATCGAACACTTGGCGTGCATTGTTAGATTTCAAGTCAAATTTTAAAGGCTAGAGGAGAAAAAACAAGTGAACTTTAAAGACATATAGGCATAAGCATAAAGAATGAGGATAGTATAAAGCCAATAAGCACATTCTGCACTACAAAATCAAGACCAATCGAATAAAAGCATAAATTCGTGTCTAGAAGCCTAATGCTACATTTAGGAGTGACATTTACATGGACATTTCTTTGAACACTTGGTGTGCAATGTCAAATTACAAGTCATTTTAAAGGTAAAAGGAGAAAAAACAAGTGAACTTTAAAGACATCTAGGCATAAGCATAAAAAATGAGGATAGTATCAAGCTAAATAGCACATTCTGGTCTACAAAATCAAGACCAATCGAATAAAAGCATAAATTCAAACCTAGAAACCGAATATCGTATTTAGGAGTGACATTTACGTGGACATTTCATCGAACACTTGACTTGCAATGTTAGATCACAAGTCAATTTTTAAAGGCAAAAGGAGAAAAAGCAAGTGAACATAAAGACACCTAGGCATAAGCATAAAGAAGGAGAATAGTATCAAGACATCAAGCACATTGTACACTACAAAATCAAGACCGATCGAATAAAAGAAAAAATTCGAACATAGAAACCGAATGCCACATTTAGGAGTGACATTTCCATGGACATTTCATCGAACACTTGGCGTGAAATGTTAGATCACAAGTCATTTTAAAGGCAAAAGGACAAAAAATGAAGTGAACTTTAAAGATATATAGGCATAAGCATAAAGAATGAGGATAGTATCAAGCCAATAAGCATATTATGCACAACAAAATAAAGACCGATCGAATCAAAGCATAAATACAAACCTAGAAACCGAACACTTGGCATACAATGATATATCACAAGTCAATTTTTAAAGGAAAAATGAGAAAAAACAAGTGAACTTTAAAGACATTAAGGCATAAGCATAAAGACTGAAGATAGTATCAAGCCAATATGCACATTCTTCACTACAAAATCAAGACCGATCGAATAAAAGCATAAATTCAAACCTAGAAGTTGAATGCCATATTTAGGAGTGACATTTACATAGACATTTCATCGAACACTTGGCGTGCAATGTTAGATCACAAGTCATTTTAAAGTCAAGAGAAGAAAAAACAAGTGAACTTTAATGACATATAGGCATAAACATAAAGAATGAGGATAGCATAAAGCCAATATGCACATTTTGCACTGCAAAATCAAGACCAATAGAATAAAAGCATAAATACGAGCCTAGAAACCGAATGCCACATTTAGGAGTGACATTTACATGGACATTTCATCGAAGACTTGGTGTGCAATGCTAGATTACAAGTCATTTTAAAGGCAAATGGAGAAAAAATAAGTGAACTTTAAAGACATCTAGGAATATGCATAAAAATGAGGATAGTATGAAGCCAATAAGCACATTATGCACAACACAATCAAGACCGCTCAAATAAAAGCATAAATTTGAACTTAGAGGCCGAATGCCACATTTAGGAGTGACATTTACATGGACATTTCATCGAGCACTTGGCGTGCAAAGTTAGATCACAAGTCATTTTAAATGCAAAAGAAGAAAAAACTAGTGAAATTTAAAGACATCTAGGCATCAACATAACGAATGAGGATCGTATCAAGCCGATAAGCACATTCAACAATACAAAATCAAGACGAATTGAATAAAAGCATACTTTCGAACCTAGAAACCGAATGCCACATTTAGGAGTGACATTTACATGGACATTTCATCGAACACTTGGCGTGCATTGTTAGATTTCAAGTCAAATTTTAAAGGCTAGAGGAGAAAAAACAAGTGAACTTTAAAGACATATAGGCATAAGCATAAAGAATGAGGATAGTATAAAGCCAATAAGCACATTCTGCACTACAAAATCAAGACCAATCGAATAAAAGCATAAATTCGTGTCTAGAAGCCTAATGCTACATTTAGGAGTGACATTTACATGGACATTTCTTTGAACACTTGGTGTGCAATGTCAAATTACAAGTCATTTTAAAGGTAAAAGGAGAAAAAACAAGTGAACTTTAAAGACATCTAGGTATATGCATAAAAATGAGGATAGTATGAAGCCAATAAGCACATTATGCACTACAAAATCAAGACCGCTCGAATAAATGCATAAATATGAACTTAGAGACCGAATGGCACATTTAAGAGTGATATTTACATGGATATTTACTCGAACACTTGTTGTGCAACGTTAGATTACAAGTCATTTTAAAGGCAAAAGGAGAAAAAACAAGTGAACTTTAAAGGCATCTAGGCATAAGCATAAAAAATGAGGATAGTATTAAGCCAATATGCACATTATGCTCTACAAATCAAGACGTATCTAATAAAAGCATTAATTCGAACCAAAAAACCGAATGCCACATTTAGGAGTGGCATTTACATGGACATTTCATCGAACACTTGGCGTGCAATGTTAGATCACAAGTCAATTTTTAAAGGCATAAGGAGAAAAAATAAGTGAACTTTAAAGACATCAAGGCATAAACATAAAGACTGAAGATAGTATCAAGTCAATAAGCATATTCTTCACTACAAAATCAAGACCGATCGAATAAAAGTATAAATTCGAACCTAGAAATTGAATGCCATATTTAGGAGTGACATATACATGGACTTTTCATCGAACACTTGGCGTGCAATGTTAGATAACAAGTCATTTTAAAGGCAAAAGTACAAAAAAAAAGTGAACTGTAAGGACATATAGGCATAAGAATAAAGAATGAGGATAGTATCAAGCCAATAAGCACATTCCGCACTACAAAATCAAGAATAAAGAATAAATTTTAACTTAGAGACCGAATGCCACATTTAGGAGAGACATTTACATGGACATTTCATCATGCACTTGGCGTGCAATGTTAGATCACAAGTCGTTTTAAATGCAAAAGGAGTAAAAACTAGTGAAATTTAATGACATCTAGGCATCAACACAACAAAATGAAGACTGATCGAATCAAAGCATAAATACAAACCTAGAAACCGAACACTTGGCGTACAATGATATACCACAAGTCAATTTTTAATGGCAAAATGAGAAAAAACAAGTGAACTTTAAAGACATTAAGGCATAAGCATAAAGACTGAAGATAGTATCAAGCCAATATGCACATTCTTCACTACAAAATCAAGACCGATCGAATAAAAGCATAAATTCGAACCTAGAAGTTGAATGCCATATTTAGGAGTGACATTTACATAGACATTTCATCGAACACTTGGCGTGCAATGTTAGATCACAAGTCATTTTAAAGTCAAGAGAAGAAAAAACAAGTGAACTTTAATGACATATAGGCATAAGCATAAAGAATGAGGATAGTATAAAGCCCATATGCACATTTTGCACTACAAAATCAAGACCAATCGAATAAAAACATAAATACGAGCCTAGAAACCGAATGCCACATTTAGGAGTGACATTTACATGGACATTTCATCGAAGACTTGGTGTTCAATGCTAGATTACAAGTCATTTTAAAGGCAAATGGAGAAAAAACAAGTGAACTTTAAAGACATCTAGGAATATGCATAAAAATGAGGATAGTATGAAGCCCATAAGCACATTATGCACAACACAATCAAGACCGCCCAAATAAAAGCATAAATTTGAACTTAGAGGCCGAATGCCACATTTAGGAGTGACATTTACATGGACATTTCATCAAGCACTTGGCGTGCAATGTTAGAACACAAGTCATTTTAAATGCAAAAGAAGAAAAAACTAGTGAAATTTAAAGACATCTAGGCATCAGCATAACGAATGAGGATCGTATCAAGCCGATAAACACATTCTGCAATACAAAATCAAGACGAATCGAATAAGAGCAAAAATTCGAACATAGAAACCGAATGCCACAATTAGGAGTGACATTTCCATGGACAGAATCAAGCCAATAAGCATATTCGAACGTAAAGAATGAGGATAGAATCAAGACAATAAGCATATTCTGCACAACAAAATCAAGACCGATCGAATTAAAGCATAAATACGAGCCTAGAAACCGAATGACACATTTTGGAGTGACATTTACATGGACATTTCATCAAAAACTTGGCATGCAATGATAGAGCACAAGTCAATTTTTAAAGGCAAAACGAGAAAACAGAAGTGAACATTAAAGACATTAAGGCATAAGCAATTAGACTAAAGATAGTATCAAGCCAATATGCACATTCTTCACGGCAAAATCAAGACCAATCGAATAAAAGCATAAATTCGAACCTAGAAACCGAATGCCATATTTAGGAGTGACATTTACATTGACATTTCATCGAACACTTGGCATGCAATGTTAGATCACAAGTCATTTTAAAGGCTAGATGAGAAAAAACAAGTGAACTTTAAAGACATATAGGCATAAGCATAAAGAATGAGGATAGTATAAAGCCAATAAGCACATTCTACACTACAAAATCAAGACCAATCGAATAAAAGCATAAATTCGTGTCTAGAAGCCTAATGCCACATTTAGGAGTGACATTTACATGGACATTTCTTTGAACACTTGGTGTGCAATGTCAAATTACAAGTCATTTTAAAGGTAAAAGGAGAAAAAACAAGTGAACTTTAAAGACATCTAGGTATATGCATAAAAATGAGGATAGTATGAAGCCAATAAGCACATTATGCACTACAAAATCAGGACCGCTCGAATAAATGCATAAATTTGAACTTAGAGACCAAATGCCACATTTAGGAGTGATATTTACATGGACATTTCATCGAACACTTGTTGTGCAATTTTAGATTACAAGTCATTTTGAAGGCAAAAGGAGAAAAAACAAGTGAACTTTAAAGGCATCTAGGCATAAGCATAAAAAATGTGGATAGTATTTAGCCAATAAGCACATTATGCACTACAAAATCAAGACGTATCTAACAAAAGCATTAATTCGAACCTAGAAATCGAATGCCACATTTAGGAATGACATTTTACATGGACATTTCATCGAACACTTGGCGTGCAATGTTATATCACAAGTCAATATTTAAAGGCAAAAGGAGAAAAAACAAGTGAACTTTAAAGACATCAATGCATAAGCATAAACACTGAAGATAGTATCAAGCCAATAAGCACATTCACTACAAAATCTAGACCGATCGAACAAAAACATAAATTCGAACCTAGAATCCAAATGTCATATTTAGGAGTGACAATTACATGGACATTACACTTGGCGTGCAATGTTAAATCACAAGTCATTTTAAAGGCAAGAGGAGAAAAAACAAGTGAACTTTAAGGACATATAGGCATAAGCATAAAGAATGAGGATAGTATAAAGCCAATAAGCACATTCTTCCCTACAAAATCAAGACGTATCGAATAAAAGCATAAGTTCGAACCTAGAAACCGAATGCCACATTTAGGAGTGACATTTACATAGACATTTCATCGAATAATTGGCGTGCAATGTTAGATCACAAGCCATTTTAAATGCAAAAGGAGAAAAAACAAGTGAAATTTAAAGACATCTAGGCATCAGCATAACGAATGAGGATAATATCAAGCCCATAAGCACATTCTTCCCTACAAAATCAAGACCAATCGAATAAAAGCATATATTCGAGCCTAGAAACCGAATGCCACATTTAGGAGTGACATTTACATGGACATTTCATCGAACAATTGGCGTGCAATGTTAGATCACAAGTCAATTTTTAAAGGCATAAGGAGAAAAAACAAGTGAATTTTAAAGACATCAAGGCATAAACATAAATAGTGAAGATAGTATCAAGTCAATAAGCATATTCTTCACTACAAAATCAAGACCGATCGAATAAAAGTATAAATTCGAACCTAGAAATTGAATGCCATATTTAGGAGTGACATATAATAGACTTTTCATCGAACACTTGGCATGCAATGTTAGATCACAAGTCATTTTAAAGGCAAGAGGAGAAAAAACAAGTGAACTTTAAAGACATATAGGCATAATCATAAGGAATGAGGATAGTATAAAGCCAATAAGCACATTTTGCACTACAAAATCAAGAACAATCGAATAAAAGCATAAAGTCGAGCCTAGAAACCGAATGCCACATTTAAGAGTGACATATACATGGACATTTCATTGAACACTTGGTGTGCAATGTCAAATTACAAGTCATTTTAAAGGCAAAAGCAAAAAAAACAAGTGAACATTAAAGACATCCAGGTATATGCATAAAAATGAGGATAATATGAAGCCAATAAGCACATTATGCACAACACAATCAAGACCGCTCAAATAAAAGAATAAATTTTAACTTAGAGATCGAATGCCACATTTAGGAGTGACATTTACATGGACATTTCATCATGCACTTGGCGTGCAATGTTAGATCACAAGTCATTTTAAATGCAAAAGGAGAAAAAACTAGTGAAATTTAAGGACATCTAGGCATCAACATAACGAATGAGGATAGTATCAAGCCAATAAGCACATTCTACAGAACAAAATCAAGACGAATCGAATAAAAGCATACGTTAAAACCTAGAAACCGAATGCCACATTTAGGAGTGACATTTCCATGGACATTTCATCGAACACTTGGCGTGCAATGTTAGATTTCAAGTCAAATTTTAAAGGCAAAAGGAGAAAAAACAAGTGAACTTCAAAGACATCTAGGCATAAGCATAAAAAATGAGGATAGTATCAAGCCGAAAAGCACATTCCGGTCTACAAAATCAAGCCAATCGAATAAAAGCATATATTCGAGCCTAGAAACCGAATGCCACATTTAGGAGTGACATTTACATGGACATTTCATCAAACAATTGGCGTGCAATGTTAGATCACAAGTCAATTTTTAAAGGCATAAGGAGAAAAAACAAGTGAACTTTAAAGACATCAAGGCATAAACATAAATACTGAAGATAGTATCAAGTCAATAAGCATATTCTTCACTACAAAATCAAGACCGATCGAATAAAAGTATAAATTCGAACCTAGAAATTGAATGCCATATTTAGGAGTGACATATAATAGACTTTTCATCGAACACTTGGCATGCAATGTTAGATCACAAGTCATTTTAAAGGCAAGAGGAGAAAAAACAAGTGAACTTTAAAGACATATAGGCATAATCATAAGGAATGAGGATAGTATAAAGCCAATAAGCACATTTTGCACTACAAAATCAAGAACAATCGAATAAAAGCATAAAGTCGAGCCTAGAAACCGAATGCCACATTTAAGAGTGACATATACATGGACATTTCATTGAACACTTGGTGTGCAATGTCAAATTACAAGTCATTTTAAAGGCAAAAGCAAAAAAAACAAGTGAACATTAAAGACATCTAGGTATATGCATAAAAATGAGGATAATATGAAGCCAATAAGCACATTATGCACAACACAATCAAGACCGCTCGAATAGAAGAATAAATTTTAACTTAGAGATCGAATGCTATATTTAGGAGTGACATTTACATGGACATTTCATCATGCACTTGGCGTGCAATGTTAGATCACAAGTCATTTTAAATGCAAAAGGAGAAAAAACTAGTGAAATTTAAAGACATCTAGGCATCAACATAACGAATGAGGATAGTATCAAGCCGATAAGCACATTCTACAGAACAAAATCAAGACGAATCGAATAAAAGCATACGTTAAAACCTAGAAACCGAATGCCACATTTAGGAGTGACATTTCCATGGACATTTCATCGAACACTTGGCGTGCAATGTTAGATTTCAAGTCATAATTTTAAAGGTAAAATGAGAAAAAACAAGTGAACTTTAAAGACATCTCGGCATAATCATAAAAAAAGAGGATAGTATCAAGCCAAAAAGCACATTTTTCTGGTCTACAAAATCAAGACCAATCGAATAAAAGCATAAATTCAAACCTAGAAACCGAATACCGTATTTAGGAGTGACATTTACGTGGACATTTCATCGAACACTTGACTTGCAATGTTAGATCACAAGTCAATTTTTAAAGGCAAAAGGAGAAGAAGCAAGTGAACATAAAGACACCTAGGCATAAGCATAAAGAATGAGAATAGTATCAAGACATCGAGCACATTCTACACTACAAAATCAAGACCGATCGAATAAAAGAAAAAATTCGAACATAGAAACCGAATGCCACATTTAGGAGTGACATTTCCAAAGACATTTCATCGAACACTTGGCGTGAAATGTTAGATCACAAGTCATTTTAAAGGCAAATGGAGAAAAAACAAGTGAACTTTAAAGACATCTAGGAATATGCATAAAAATGAGGATAGTATGAAGCCAATAAGCACATTATGCACAACACAATCAAGACCGCTCAAATAAAAGCATAAATTTGAACTTAGAGGCCGAATGCCACATTTAGGAGTGACATTTACATGGGCATTTCATCGAGCACTTGGCGTGCAATGTTAGATCACAAGTCATTTTAAATGCAAAAGGAGAAAAAACTAGTGAAATTTAAAGTCATCTAGGCATCAGCATAACGAATGAGGATCGTATCAAGCCGATAAGCACATTCTGCAATACAAAATCAAGACGAATCGAATAAGAGAAAAAATTCGAACATAGAAACCAAATGCCACATTTAGGAGTGACATTTCCATGGACAGAAACAAGCCAATAAGAATATTCGAACATAAAGAATGAGGATAGAATCAAGACAAAAAGCATATTCCGCACAACAACATCAAGACCGATCGAATAAAAGCATAAATACGAGCCTAGAAACCGAATGACACATTTAGGAGTGACATTTACATGGACATTTCATCAAACACTTGGCATGCAATGATAGATCATAAGTCAATTTTTAAAGGCAAAACCAGAAAAAACAAGTGAACTTTAAAGACATTAAGGCATAAGCAATTAGACTAAAGATAGTATCAAGCCAATATGCACATTCTTCACTACAAAATCAAGACCAATCGAATAAAAGCATAAATTCGAACCTAGAAACCGAATGCCATATTTAAGAGTGACATTTACATTGACATTTCATCGAACACTTGGCATGCAATGTTAGATCACAAGTCATTTTAAAGGCTAGAGGAGAAAAAACAAGTGAACTTTAAAGACATATAGGCATAACCATAAAGAATGAGGATAGTATAAAGCCAATAAGCACATTCTGCACTACAAAATCAAGACCAATCGAATAAAAGCATAAATTCGTGTCTAGAAGCCTAATGCTACATTTAGGAGTGACATTTACATGGACATTTCTTTGAACACTTGGTGTGCAATGTCAAATTACAAGTCATTTTAAAGGTAAAAGGAGAAAAAACAAGTGAACTTTAAAGACATCTAGGTATATGCATAAAAATGAGGATAGTATGAAGCCAATAAGCACATTATGCACTACAAAATCAAGACCGCTCGAATAAATGCATAAATATGAACTTAGAGACCGAATGCCACATTTAGGAGTGATATTTACATGGCCATTTACTCGAACACTTGTTGTGCAATGTTAGATTACAAGTCATTTTAAAGGCAAAAGGAGAAAAAACAAGTGAACTTTAAAGGCATCTAGGCATAAGCATAAAAAATGAGGATAGTATTAAGCCAATATGCACATTATGCTCTACAAATCAAGACGTATCTAATAAAAGCATTAATTCGAACCTAAAAACCGAATGCCACATTTAGGAGTGGCATTTACATGGACATTTCATCGAACACTTGGCGTGCAATGTTAGATCACAAGTCAAATTTTAAAGGAAAAAGGAGAAAAAACAAGTGAACTTTAAACACATCTAGGCATAACCATAAAAAATGTGAATAGTATCAAGCCAAAAAGCACATTCTACACTACAAAATCAAGACCGATCGTAAAAAAGCATAAAATTGAACCTAGAAACTGAATACCATATTTAGGAGTGACATTTATGAGGACATTTCATCGAAAACTTGGCTTGCAATGTTAGATCACAAGTCAATTTTTAAAGGCAAAAGGTGAAAAAGCAAGTGAACTTAAAGACACCTAGGCATAAGCGTAAGGAATGAGAATAGTATCAAGCTAATAAGCACATTCTACACTACAAAATCAAGACCAATCGAATAAGAGCAAAAATTCGAACATAGAAACCAAATGCCACATTTAGGAGTGACATTTTCATGGACATTTCATCGAACACTTGGCGTGCAATGTTAGATCACCAGCCATTTTAAAGGAAAAAGGACAAAAACGAAGTGAACATTAAAGACATATAGGCATAAGCATAAAGAATGAGGATAGTATCAAGCCAATAAGCACATTCTGCACATCAAAATGAAGACCGATCGAATAAAAGCATAACTACGAGCCTAGAAACCGAATGCCACATTTAGGAGTGACATTTACATGGACATTTCATTGAACACTTGGTGCGCAATGTCAAATTACAAGTCATTTTAAAGGTAAAAGGAGAAAAAACAAGTGAACTTAAAGACATCTAGGTATATGCATAAAAATGAGGATAGTATGAAGCCAATAAGCACATTATGCACTACAAAATCAAGACCGCTCGAATAAATGCATAAATTCGTGTGTAGAAGCCTAATGCCACATTTAGGAGTGATATTTACATGGACATTTCATCGAACACTTGTTGTGCAATGTTAGATTACAAGTCATTTTAAAGCTAGAGGAGAAAAAACAAGTGAACTTTAAAGACATATAGGCATAAGCATAAAGAATGAGGATCGTATAAAGCCAATAAGCACATTCTGCACTACAAAATCAAGACCAATCGAATAAAAGCATAAATTCGTGTCTAGAAGCCTAATGCCACATTTAGGAGTGACATTTACATGGACATTTCATTGAACACTTGGTGCGCAATGTCAAATTACAAGTCATTTTAAAGGTAAAAGGAGAAAAAACAAGTGAACTTAAAGACATCTAGGTATATGCATAAAAATGAGGATAGTATGAAGCCAATAAGCACATTATGCACTACAAAATCAAGACCGCTCGAATAAATGCAAAAATTCGTGTCTAGAAGCCTAATGCCACATTTAGGAGTGATATTTACATGGACATTTCATCGAACACTTGTTGTGCAATGTTAGATTACAAGTCATTTTAAAAGGCAAAAGGAGAAAAAACAAGTGAACTTTAGAGGCATCTAGGCATAAGCATAAAAAATGAGGATAGTATTAAGCCAATATGCACATTATGCTCTACCAATCAAGATGTATCTAATAAAAGCATTAATTCGAACCTAAAAATCGAATGCCACATTTAGGAGTGGCATTTACATGGACATTTCATCGAACACTTGGCGTGCAATGTTAGATCACAAGTCAAATTTTAAAGGAAAAAGGAGAAAAAACAAGTGAACTTGAAACACATCTAGGCATAACCATAAAAAATGAGAATAGTATCAAGCCAAAAAGCAGATTCTGCACTACAAAATCAAGACCGATCGTAAAAAAGCATAAAATTGAACCTAGAAACCGAATACCATATTTAGGAGTGACATTTATAAGGACATTGCATCGAAAACTTGGCTTGCAATGTTAGATCACAAGTCAATTTTTAAAGGCAAAAGGTGAAAAAGCAAGTGAACTTAAAGACACCTAGGCATAAGAGTAAAGAATGAGAATAGTATCAAGCTAATAAGCACATTCTACACTACAAAATCAAGACCAATCAAATAAGCGCAAAAATTCGAACATAGAAACCGAATGCCACATTTAGGAGTGACATTTTCATGGACATTTCATCGAACACTTGGCGTGCAATGTTAGATCACCAGCCATTTTAAAGGAAAAAGGACAAAAAACGAAGTGAAGATTAAAGACATATAGGCATAAGCATAAAGAATGAGGATAGTATCAAGCCAATAAGCACATTCTGCACATCAAAATGAAGACCGATAAGCACATTTTTAAAGACATATAGGCCTAAGCATAAAGAATGATGATAGTTTAAAGCCAATAAGCACATTTTGCACGACAAAATCAAGACCAATCGAATAAAAGCATAAATTCGTGTCTAGAAGCCTAATGCCACATTTAGGAGTGACATTTACATGGACATTTCTGTGAGCACTTGGTGTGCAATGTCAAATTACAAGTCATTTTAAAGTTAAAAGGAGAAAAAACAAGTGAACTTTAAAGACATCTAGGTATATGCATAAAAATGAGGATAGTATGAAGCCAATGAGCACATTATGCACTACAAAATCAAGACCGCTCGAATAAATGCATAAATTTGAACTTAGAGACCGAATGCCACATTTAGGAGTGATATTTACATGGACATTTCATCGAACACTTGTTGTGCAATGTTAGATTACAAGTCATTTTAAAAGGCAAAAGGAGAAAAAAAAGTGAACTTTAAAGGCATCTAGGCATAAGCATAAAAAATGAGGATAGTATTAAGCCAATATGCACATTATGCTCTACCAATCAAGACGTATCTAATAAAAGCATTAATTTGAACCTAAAAATCGAATGCCACATTTAGGAGTGGCATTTACATGGACATTTCATCGAACACTTGGCGTGCAATGTTAGATCACAAGTCAAATTTTAAAGGAAAAAGGAGAAAAAACAAGTGAACTTTAAACACATCTAGGCATAACCATAAAAAATGTGAATAGTATCATGCCAAAAAGCACATTCTGCACTACAAAATCAAGACCGATCGTAAAAAAGCATAAAATTGAACCTAGAAACCGAATACCATATTTAGGAGTGACATTTATGAGGACATTTCATCGAAAACTTGGCTTGCAATGTTAGTTCACAAGTCAATTTTTAAAGGCAAAAGGTGAAAAAGCAAGTGATCTTAAAGACACCTAGGCATAAGCGTAAAGAATGAGAATAGTATCAAGCTAATAAGCACATTCTACACTACAAAATCAAGACCAATCGAATAAGAGCAAAAATTCGAACATAGAAACCGAATGCCACATTTAGGAGTGACATTTTCATGGACATTTCATCGAACACTTGGCGTGCAATGTTAGATCACCAGCCATTTTAAAGGAAAAAGGACAAAAAACGAAGTGAACATTAAAGACATATAGGCATAAGCATATAGAATGAGGATAGTATCAAGCCAATAAGCACATTCTGCACATCAAAATGAAGACCGATAAGCACATTTTTAAAGACATATAGGCCTAAGCATAAAGAATGAGGATAGTTTAAAGCCAATAAGCACATTTTGCACTACAAAATCAAGACCAATCTTATAAAAGCATAAATTCGTGTCTAGAAGCCTAAAGAATGAGGATACTTGGCGTGACATTTGGCGTGACATTGCATCGAAAACTTGGCTTGCAATGTTAGATCACAAGTCAATTTTTAAAGACATATAGGCATAAGCATAAAGAATGAGGATAGTATCAAGCCAATAAGCATATTCTGCACATCAAAATGAAGACCGATAAGCACATTTCTAAAGACATATAGGCCTAAGCATAAAGAATGAGGATAGTTTAAAGCCAATAAGCACATTTTGCACTACAAAATCAAGACCTATCGAATAAAAGCATAAATTCGAGCCTAGAAACCGAATGTCACATTTAGGAGTGACATTTACATGGGAATTTCATCGAGCACTTTGTGTAATGTTAAATTACAAGTCATTTTAAAGGAAAAAGGAGAAAAGACAAGTGAACTTTAAAGACATCTAGGAATATAAATAAAAACGAGGATAGTATGAAGCCAATAAGCACATTATGCACAACAAAATCAAGACCACTCAAATAAAAGCATAAATTTGAACTTAGAGACCCAATGCCACATTTAGGTGTGACATTTATATGGATATTTCATCAAAGACTTTGCGTGCAATGTTTGATCACAAGTCATTTTAAATGCAAAAGGAGAAAAACAAGTGAAAATTGAAGACATTTAGGCATCAAGATAACGAATGAGGATAGTATCAAGCTCATAAGCACATTATGCACTACAAAATCAAGACGTATCGAATAAAAGCATAAGTTCGAACCTAGAAACCGAATGCCACATTTAGGAGTGAAATTTACATGGACATTTCATCAAACACTTGGCGTGCAATGTTATATTACAAGTCAATTTTTAAAGGTAAAAGGAGAAAAAACAAGTGAACTTTAAAGACATCTAGGAATATTCATAGAAAATGAGGATAGTATCAACCAAAAAGCACATTCTGCAATAAAAAATGAAGACCGATCGAATAAAAGCATAAATTCGAACCTAGAAACCGAATACCATATTTAGGAGTGGCATTTACGTGGACATTTCATCGAACACTTGGCTTGCAATGTTAGATCACAAGTCAATTTTTAAAGGAAAAAGGAGAAAAAGCAAGTGAACTTAAAGACACCTAGGCATAAGCATAAAGAATGAGAATAGTACCAAAACAATAAGCACATTCTGCACTACAAAATCAAGACCGATCGAATAAGAGCAAAAATTCGAACATAGAAACCGAATGCCACATTTAGTAGTGACATTTCCATGAAAATTTCATCGAACACTTGGCGTGCAATGTTTGATAACTAGTCATTTTAAAGGCAAAAGATCAAAAAACGAAGTGAACTTTAAAGACATCTAGGAATATGAATAAAAATGAGGATAGTATGAAGCCAATAAGCACATTATGCACAACAAAATCAAGACCGCTCGAATAAAAGCATAAATATGAACTTAGAGAACGAATGCCACATTTAGGAGTGACATTTACATGGACATTTCATCGAACACTTGGCGTGCAATGTTAGATCACAAGTCATTTAAATGCAAAGGGAGAAAAACAAATGAAAATTAAAAACATTTAGGCATCAACATAATGAATAAGGATAGTATCAAGCTCATAAGCACATTTTGCACTACAAAATCAAGACGTATCGAATAAAAGCATAAGTTCGAACCTAGAAACCGAATGCCACATTTAGGAGTGACATTTACATGGACATTTCATCAAACACTTGGCGTGCAATGTTAGATTACAAGTCAATTTTTAAATGCAAAAGGTGAAAAAACAAGTGAACTTTAAAGACATCTAGGAATATTCATAGAAAATGAGGATAGTGTCAAGCCAAAAAGCACATTCTGCACTAAAAAATCAAGACCGATCGAATAAAAGCATAAATTCGAACCTAGAAACCGAATACCATAATTAGGAGTGACATTGACGTGGACATTTCATCGAACACTTGGCTTGCAATGTTCGATCACAAGTCAATTTTTAAAGGCAAAAGGAGAAAAAGCAAGTAAACTTAAAGACACCTAGGCATAAGCATAAAGAATGAGAATAGTATCAAGACAATAACCACATTCTGCACTACAAAATCAAGACCGATCGAATAAGAGCGAAAATTCAAACATAGAAACCGAATGCCACATTTAGTAGTGACATTTCCATGGACATTTCATCGAACACTTGGCGTGCAATGTTAGATCACAAGTCATTTTAAAGGCAAAAGGACAAAAACGAAGTGAACTTTAAAGACATATAGGCATAAGCATAAATAATGAGGATAGAATAAAGCCAAAAAGCATATTCTGCACAACAAAATCAAGACCGATCGAATAAAAGCATAAATACGAGCCTAGAAACCGAATGCCTCATTTAGGAGTGACATTTACATGGACATTTCATCGAACACATGGTGTGCAATGTTAGTTCACAAGTAAATTTTTAAAGGCAAAAGGAGAAAAAACATGTGAACTTTAAAGACATCAAGGCATAAGCGTAAAGACTGAAGATAGTATCAAGCCAATAAGCACATTCTTATCCACATAATCAAGACCGAATGCCATATTTAGGAGTGACATTTACATGGACATTTCATCAACAACTTGGCGTGCAATGTTAGATCACAATCATATTAAAGGCAAGAGGAGAAAAAACAAGTGAACTTTAAAGACATATAGGCCTAAGCATAAAGAATGAGGATAGTTTAAAGCCAATAAGCACATTTTGCACTACAAAATCAAGACCAATCGAATAAAAGCATAAATTCGAGCCTAGAAACCGAATGTCACATTTAGGAGTGACATTTACATGGACATTTCATCGAGCACTTTGTGTAATGTTAAATTACAAGTCATTTTAAAGGAAAAAGGAGAAAAGACAAGTGAACTTTAAAGACATCTAGGAATATAAATAAAAACGAGGATAGTATGAAGCCAATAAGCACATTATGCACAACAAAATCAAGACCGCTCGAATAAAAGCATAAATTTGAACTTAGAGATCGAATGTTGATCGCCTCGTGATTGTGCAAGGGTCTAGAGATACAATTTATAACCCGACCCTGTTGTAGCACGTGGTGGGTGTCGAACACTCGGGAAGTCTACTCGATCGATGTGCCTAGATACTAGGAAGCTAGAAAGGAGAGCATAAAACAAAGGAAAATAAAGAAAACAGTCGAGACTGACACTGAGGTCAGGTCGGGCCCGAGGTTGGCGACAAGAGGAAGTCGGGACTGACACTGGGTAAGTCGGGCCCGAGGTAGCTGGGGATGTCGAACTTCAAATATTTAAAAGTAGATCTTGAGCTTTTAGGTTCCTTCCCTAGTAGATTAAGGCTTTTCCACCCCAATTCAAGCAATGAGTGATGATCGGACTAGGATCGAGTGCTTTCGCCCTCATTCCAACCCCTTCTACACCTCGATCATTGGGGAAATCCCCTTCGAAGCAAGGTCTTGAGATTGACACATGTTCACTTTCGCTACTTTGCCAATCTCAATCCTTGATTCCCAACTTTCGCAAGGAATTGTAGCTCTATGTAGAGTGGGTTCCTTAGATCAAACACTCAAGGCTATGGATTGGGGTTTCTAGCCTAAACCTAGCTAGGGTTTTCCCCCATAACCCAAGATCAAGGAGATCTACTCCATGTGACAAGCAAAGAAAGCAATCAAATCAAAAGGGAAAGCAATCATCATAATCAATCTCAAAACAAAGCAAAGTTTCATTCAAATCCAAAGCAATCCACAAATTCCAATCAAGGGTTTTCAAATCCACAAGAACAAAGCAAATCAAAGCAAATCTACCAACAAAACCTATCAAGTCTTCCTCTCTTGGCCGATTCTCTCTCTCTTCCTCCTCCTCTCCTTCCTCCTTGCTCTCCAAGTATCCTCTTGGTTCCTTTTCCAAGTGTGGGAACCCTTTCCCCCCTTTTGTGTGTATGAGAGGGAACCCTTTCTTAGAAGACAAGAGGGCCTTTTATAGATTAGATGAGGGGCAAAAGTGGAAGTCCACAAATTCGTGCCTTGGAGCCCAAGTAGTTCGGTGACCGACTCGGACCGACACGGAGGACCTCGGGCCCGAGTTACTGTGCATCTCGGTCCGAGGTTGGAAACTTCAAAGTCGGGCCCGACGTGGTTGCAACTCGGTCCGGACCTCGTTCCACCTTCTTCTTGTTGGCTTCTCTTCTTCTTCTTTATGGCTTGCTCCTCTATTTCGCGCTTTAGCTCGGCCTTTGCTCCATGTCTCGACCCTCCTTCAAATCGATCCTCGATTCACGCCAAATTACCTACAAAAATACATAAAACGCGCGTAGTCTCCTAATATCATAGAAATACGGGAAATAAGCTAAAAAGGAACAAAACACGCAAGAAAAGGGGAAAAAGAAACATATTAACAAAGGAAATCACATATGAAAACACCACCAAATAAAGAGACATCAAAATACCCCATACTTAAACTTGCTTGTCCTCAAGCAATAACAATGTAAGCAAGACCGAAACATAATCTTCAAGTAAAGCCTCGTATGAAAATACATTTTAAGCACAAGTGATTGATATTCAAGCAAGATTACATCTTCACACATGATTAAGTGTTCCAAGGAATAGAGTTAATGCAACTAAGCCTCACTTTAGGGATATGTGAATGTGTATCACTCATCATGTGTTTGGGTTTAGCAATGAACACTCAAGCTCGAAATTCATGCAAGTAAGTACTTTACTATTGAAGCTAATATCACCAATTCCTCCACCTAGAGATGCCTAATACAAAGTACACAAAGAATTTCGAACTTGGCTCAATGGAGGTCCTCAAAGAGGTTCCATTCGGTCGGGTTGTAATGGGGCTTTTGGTATTTCTCAAGGTGGTAATTATTTGGTCTTGTGGTGCTTACAATGGGGATTTAACAACCTAAACTCTCACCAACTTCACCAAAATTCCACAATTACTTTCACACTCACCCAAAAGACTTAACATTTTTCCTTTCAACCCAAAATTTCACTTAACATTCCACTTCACCTTTGCTCTTAGGCTTTTTGTTGGATTTTCCACACTTTCTACATTTGGACCGACTTTCTTATGACATCGGGCCCGATGTTGCTTGTAAATCGGTCGGACCATTTTTCTTTACTTAGGCTCTTTGCTTTATTCCACTTTACATTTCCAAAATTTTCTTTCTTTCTTTTCTTTCTTTTTCATTTTTGTACAACAAAGATGCACTACCCACATGATTCATAACACCATTCTTTGCCATTAAACCCAAGAGAATCTCAACTCTTCAAATACAATCCCAACCTCTCTTCTAAAGTCCAATCCCATAAGGGTCAAGTCATATAAGGCTAGGAATAATATTTTTGAGGAGTTTCAAACAAAGGCTTAGGCTAGAACGGGGCTACAAACAAAGGATTAACTTCATGGTAGGATATGGAACATTTATGTGACTAGAAGAATAAAGTTCAAAATCAAGGTGACCATGCTAGGACAATTCTCATGACGGTCTTGGAAAATAGATAAAGACCGCAATAGCAAGTTTTACTAAGCATGAATGAGCTAATCACACAAGAAACATGAGGGATATGAAAATATGAACAAGCATCCCTAAAATAGCCAAAAATCAATCTCACAAGGGTCACTCATACTTAGTTGCATAAGAACTCATCCTAAAACTCACATGTTCAATAAAACAAGCAAGATATCATGATCACATCAAAAGCAACATCATTTTAGAGGCTAAACTATCCAAAAATATGTAAAGGAATTTACATGCTCACATCATCATTAGCTTTTATTTTGGCAATCTAAGATGGGAATTTCTAGTCCAAAACCTACAAAACACAAAATCTTTTTGTTGTTTTTAAGACAATTTTTTCAATTTTTTTTTTTTTGAATTTTGCAAAACTTTCTCTAAAACCAAAAACAAATACTCATCCATTCAAGACCAAATTAATCATCCATGTCTTTCATCAACCACAAACCAAGAAACAAACATCCCAAATACAAACTAGAAACACAAACTAAATATCCTCAAAATAACAAACAAACATAAACAAGTGAAATCATGAACACACTTACCCCCACCCCATACTTAAAATTTTGATGTCCCCATCAAACAAGGAAACCAAAACTTAAAAGTAAGAGAGAAGAGTATGAAAAGCTCACAATTTCTTATTCTTCAATGGCATGTATAGGATCACTCGAAGGGGTTGTCACGTCTACGTCCTCTTTGGAGCCTTGCTTGCCGCTCCCTCTCGTACACTTGCTCTTGGTAGAAGTCTTGTGGTGGTGGTTGGAGTTGAGGCTTCGGGCGTGTCCATTGGTCCTCACGGGAAGGGAAGTTCCCGCTCATCCACGTGTTGAAGCTATCTTGGACCCGCCACCTTTTGTCTTCCACCTCCCTAAGCTCCTCCACCTCTCGTCTAGTGTAGCTGAGGGCTCGGTTCATCTCTTGTTGGCTAGCTTGGAAAGAACTTTGTTTTTGAAGCATTTGTTGTTGTTGTTGGTATATTTGTTGTTGATGTTGGTACATTTGTTGTTGTTGGAGATTCACTTGATGGACCTCTTGGAGAACATTTTCTTGTTGAAGTTGGAGATGGGCCATTTGGTTGGCTAAGAAGGACATGTCCACCGGTTTTTGTTGCTCGGGAAACACCATTCCCAAACCGTACCATTGGGCATAGCCTTCATAACCGCCACCTTGAGCTTGCTCTCGCCTTCCACCGCTCCCTTCTCCACGTTCATAATGCCTCGGGACCTCACCACCATGGAATGAACTGGACCGACGTTGAGGGAAGTCGGGCCCGACTTGGTGTGTACCTCGGTCCGCCAGTGTTGGAGCTTGGTGCGTGGCTCGGAGGTTGGCCATCAAACCTTGCAAGCGCTCATCTTCTTCATTTAGCTCTTGACCGACTTCCATGTCTTCCCCACGAGGTGCAAACACAAAGTTGTCTTGGTCGGAATCCGGTGTAGATGGAGGGGAGGTAAACCGAATGTGTTGAGATTGTTGTCGCCGCCCCTCTCTTGCACCTTCGGGGTCACCAAATGAGTGTGGCTTGCCGGCCCACACTTGGTACCAATTTTGATACCGAGAAAGATCATAGAGGTTGTGCACTAACCGGATCGACACACCATCATAGTTTGAGTGAGGGGCCAAGGAAATCATGTAGAGCTTCTCCTTGATGATGTTGGCCTTCTTGAAATACTTCATGTTCATGAACTCAACACCATTCGGAGCCGGAGAATACTTGTCAAGATCAACTCCTAGATGCATGGCGAGCCTTGCTATCATCCCGCCGAAGTAGATCCAAGAGGAGCTTTGGAAGTCTCGCACCATCTTGACCCACTCCCATGCAGGGTTCATGGGCTTCTCGGTGTTGAAGAGCATCTCATGGAGCAACATGATCTCCTCCTTCATCGGCTTGCTCAACTCATGACGAGCATAGATTGCACACCCCAAGACTCGCTCCATGACCCGAAAAAGAGGGCTAGCAATCTCGGTTGTGGAGGCGCCCTTTCTCATCTCACTCTTCCCGGCCACATGACGCCATACTTGGTTCATCGTCTAATTGTTGACGCCGGTCTCTTCTCTTGGGCATGGAAACCCGAAGTAGGTAGCCAAATCCCTAAGAGTGAGATTGTGGTCCTCATTGCCCAATCGGAAAGTGATCGCCCCATCCTCATCCTCCACATTATCATAAGTGCACTCGAATGTGGCCATGAATTCCGAGGTGAGGGCGGGGTAGTGAGTGTTGTCCCACCTTAGCATCCTATTGAGACCGATGTGGGAGTAGCACCTTGGAAGGGCTTGATCCATATCCATCTTCCTCACGGCTTCCCAATCAAGCCACCTTGTGTGATGCTCAAGCGCAATATATCTTTCATAACTCTCCACTTGCTCATCATCCTCCAAATAGACATCATCCAACTTCGGCTCTCTCCTTGACTTCTTGGACTTCTTCCTTGGCCTTTCCGCATGAGAGGATGAAGCTCTAGTCTCCATGGTACCTACACACATCCAACCAAACAAAAGGGTCCAAGATAAACTCCATACAACTCAACAAAAGCACTCATCAACACACAACAACACTTCAACACAAAGGGAACCCCATACTTAGTCTCTAGACACACTTGCATCTCAATCCAACATAAATTATCATGGACATCTTCTAACAATGGCTAAGCAAATGATCATTCTACATCATGATTAGACTATAGCCAACAATGAAACACATGAATCCACATGATATCACGAGAAGAGAGCAAAAACAACATGGATCGACTTCCAACCTATGTCGGGCCCGACTTATTCAACCTCGGTCCGACTTGTTGGACCGACTTCCACACCTCGGGCCTGACTCTCCTGGGCACGTCGATCTCGACCTAGTTCATGCTTCGACTTCTAGCCTCAAATCAACCCAAATCACTCTATCATGCACTTAAATTTCAAATTCAACCATCAAACATTCCTAATCGAAGTTCTAAATGGATCTAAGCATGCATAAACAACTTTAAAGCTCAATTTCACGAATCATGCAAATCCACCATTGATGCTCAAGCTCAAGCTCTCAATCAAATATGGCATTACTCAATCTACGCAATGAAAGCACAAAATTTTCAAAGAAATAAGTAGAGATCGAGTAACACATACCGGATTCGAAGAGTATTGAACTTTGAAACAAATAAGCAACTTAGAACTCAAATTTCCTAGATCTAGATCTA
The DNA here is from genome assembly GCA_964016875.1 of Fallopia convolvulus. Lineage (NCBI taxonomy): Eukaryota > Viridiplantae > Streptophyta > Magnoliopsida > Caryophyllales > Polygonaceae > Fallopia > Fallopia convolvulus. Next base: position 33,661,027 of record OZ024724.1, on the reverse strand, counting down.
GATGGGGGACGAAGGACTATATTGAACTCGAGATTTCTACTTGGATTCAGGTTTGGGAGGCCTTTTTGTGGTTGGAACGAGATGAAGTAGGGAGTGTGTGGATCGAGTATGGAAGGGGAGGGGCGGCCGACTTTGAGAGTGTTTGAGGGAGATGGGTTGTATTTTGGGAATGGTAGTTGATAATGAAGATGGTAGGTAGGTGGGGGATAATATTTAATGGGGGAAAGGGACAAATTAGGTCAAGGGCAAAATTGGCATTCCAACTAGTCAAATCGGGTCGGACCGACGTCCCTATGTCGGGCCCGACATACCTGGGCTCGATGTGGGAGTATTCGGGTCACCAATTTTACTCCATCCTCTTGCAACTTCTTTCCCATATTTCCATTTAAATATTTCACCTCAAATCCTACACAACTTTGAAGGATGCACGACACCATAAATCCACAAAACACTAGATAGAGATCGGTTAGAGAAAAGCTAAGCTAAACTAAAAAAAATCAAACTAAAATTACGAAAAGAAAGCCACTAGCTCGGGTTGCCTCCCGATAAGCGCTCGTTTAGAGTCACTAGCTTGACTTCCTAACCTCAACCTTATGGAAGGTGAAACACGGTGAATTGCTCGCCATTGTTATGCCCATTCACATTGCCTTCATACCCATAAAACCACCAACGATGGTCTATATAGGCATGGCTCTCCGATCTCGGGCCTATCTCATCATACTCCTCCAACGGATGAGATTTCTCCTCCTTACTTGCTCCATCATGTTTTTCTTTTCCTACACCAAAGTTATCCAAAGAATTCCTAGGAGATTCTACCAATTCATCTTTCAAATCACTAAGGCAAATGTAGGAGTCTCCTAAGTCATCGTTCAAATCACTTAAAAAAATATAGGAATCAAAATTTTGGGAAGAATTGTGGTCATCACCAACATTAAAAGGATATAAGTAAGGATACTCTTCATCTCTTCTTGGGCTAGCATTGATCGTTGACTCATTTGGATCCTTGAATTGCTCCAACAACTCCCTTACTTGTATTTGTTCATTGAACCCTTCATCACTCCTTAACACAACGACCTCTCTAGCAACTTCCACTTCTTCACTTTCTCTCTTGGCACTCTCTTCAAGTTTAAGGATGGCCAAGGCGTCCGGCTCATTCAAAGCTTTGTTGAAGTGAAAATCGACCTTTTCTTCCCCAATCTCAAAGGAAACCTTGCCGTTCTTGACATCAAACCTTGCCCCCGTCGTAGCTAAGAATGGTCTTCCTAAGATTATTGGGACCAAGGGATCCTCATGCATGTCCAAGATCACGAAATCATCGGGGACAAAGTACTTTCCAACTCGCACCGGAACGTCATCCAATATTCCCTTAGCCTTGATGATGGAACCGTCGGCCATAGTTAGGGACATATCGGTCGGCTCCATTTCACCCAAATTTGCTCTTCTCCAAATGCTAGCGGGCATCACCGAAACACTTGCCCCAAGGTCACATAAGGCTTGGAAGTTTTGAGACCCCACACCAATGGTTATAACAAAGCGACCGGGATCTCCTAGCTTTTGTGGTAACTCCAAGGTCTTGACCTCATCTTGCATTTCAACTATGGATGTCTTCTTGCTCAAAATCTCCTTTAAAAACTTGGCATAAGATGGCATCTCGCTCAATGCATCGGTGAACGGGATGGAGATGTTCAAGCCTTGCAAGAGTTTGAGAAACCTCTTGAACTTGTTCTCAACAACATCTTTCGGCTTCTTCGAGGGATATGGAAGAATTTTTGCACTTTGAATCATGCTTGGATCAACCCCTTTGGACTTCCCCACTTCACTTGCATCATTTCCTGGTTGGACCGACTTGGGCACCATGTCGGGCCCGATGTTGTGAATCTCGGTCTTGGGCAGAGGAGTCGGATCGAGGTCTGTGTACGTCGGTCCCGAGTTGCTCTCGACCTCGGTCCGTGGTAAAGGAGTCGATCTTCTCGCTGGGTCGACTTCGGGGAACGTCGGACCCGACATGCTGGGTAAGTTGGTCCGACTCTCTTCATTCTTCTTAGGCATGTGTGGCTCGGGTAGGTTTCGGCCACTTCTCAATCCAATTGCCCGGACTTCATTTTGATTGTTCTGAGCTCGAGGGTTCTCCTCGGGTCGGCCTGGAAGTCTCCCATTCTCTCTCGGGGCTTGAGTCGCAATTTGAGCAAATTGATTGTCGACTTGCCTCCTCCATGCTCCAAACTCATTGAATTGGGTGCTCATCTCCTTGAACCCGTCTCTCATCTCTTGAGCAAATGATTGTAGCTCATTGAATCCCGGTGGTCTATATGGTGGTGGTGGCGCCCTTGGCTTGTTTTGGTTGAAGTTGTTGTTGTAACCTTGAACTTGACCGTTGTTCCACCGGCCATTACCACTATTGTTGAAGTTGCCTCTTCCACCGAAATTTCCTCGAACATAGTTTGCCTCCTCAATTCGCTCGGCCAAGCGTACTTGGCTCTCATTTGGACAAACTTGTGTAGCTTGTGCAAAGGATCCACACTCCTCACAAGCTCTAGCATTTTGCTTGTAGTAGTGGACTTGCCTCTTAAGCTTGCTCACTTCACCTTCAAGGAATTGGAGCTTCACATCCCTATCAATGTCTTCTCCCTTTGGATCATATAACTTCCTTGTACCTTCACCTTGAACTTTCACCTCCTTGCTAGCTTGACTCACCCCATACATGGCCTCATAATCGGATAGCTTGTCAAGTAGCTCCCAAGCTTGATCCGGTGTCAAGTCTATGAACCCACAATCGGTGTGGAGATTGAGCTTGTCCTTCGTTACCGGATTAATGCCTTGGAAAAAGATATCTTGAAGCACATATGGTTGTTGGCCATGAGTAGGACATTGGCGTAACATCTCCTTGAAACGGTCCCATGCTTCGAAGAGAGGCTCATTCGGACCTTGTTGAAAGCTTGCAATCTTCCTTCTTAGCTCGGTTGTCTTTGAGGGCGGGAAGAACTACATCAAGAAATCATCATAGAGTGTCTTCCAAGTTGTGATTGACCTAGGATCTTGGCTCTCGAGCCAATGTATGGCCTTGCCCCCAAGTGACCACTTGAACGCCTTTAGAAGCACATACTCCAATGTCTACTCGTCGGTAGAGATCGTCTCACACATGTCCACAAAGCGTTTGACGTGCTCTATGGGACACTCATGTGGACGGCCCTCGAATTGATCACGCTTGATGAGGTTAATGAATTGCGTCTTGATCTCAAAATTCTTGGCAACCTCGGGAAGCACAATAGCCGGCTCGGGTACCCTCAACTCCGGATGCATGTATTGGCGTGCATTCCGGGGTAGAGCGTTGAGTTGAGCCTCGGCTCTCATCCGTTGCTCTCGTTCTCTTCTTGCCACCTCCTCTTGATTGTCCTTCTCAAGTTGCAATCTAGCCATTTCGGCTCTAAGTTGAGCCAACTCCTCATCAACATGGAGAGCTTGATTCGCCATCCTTTTCCTTCTTCGGGCTTCCTTGAGAATACTTTCCGGATCACTCACAAACTCAAGCTCAAGTGTTCCTCGGGAGGAACGAGCTAGCATACACCTATGAAACAAAGACACAAACCAAAACAAATCAAAAACAAACAAAGGGTTTGGGCTATTCCCTCACCCAAATCACTACCAAAACACAAGAAACTCACCAAATTGGCACTCAATGCACTTAGACTTCCCCGGCAACAGCGCCAATCTTTTGACCGCCTCGTGATTGTGCGAGGGTCTAGAGATACAATTTATAACCCGACCCCGTTGTAGCACGTGGTGGGTGTCGAACACTCGGGAAGTCTACTCGATCGATGTGCCTAGATACTAGGAAGCTAGAAAGGAGAGCATAAAACAAAGGAAAACAAAGAAAACATTCGGGATCGACACTGAGGTCACGTCGGGCCCGAGGTTGGCGACAAGAGGAAGTCGGGACCGACACTGGGTAAGTCGGGCCCGAGGTAGCTGGGGATGTCGAACTTCAAAGATTTAAAAGTAGATCTTGGGCTTTTGGGTTCCTTCCCTAGTAGATTAAGGCTTTTCCACCCCAATTCAAGCAATGAGTGATGATCGGACTAGGATCGAGTGCTTTCGCCCTCGTTCCAACCACTTCTACACCTCGATCATTGGGGAAATCCCCTTCGAAGCAAGGTCTTGAGATTGACACATGTTCACTTTCGCTACTTTGTCAATCTCAAGCCTTGATTCCAAACTTTCGCAAGGAATTGTAGCTCTATGTAGAGTGGGTTCCTTAGATCAAACACTCAAGGCTATGGAATTGGGGTTTCTAGCCTAAACCTAGCTAGGGTTTTCCCCCATAACCCAAGATCAAGGAGATCTACTCCATGTGACAAGCAAAGAAAGCAATCAAATCAAAAGGGAAAGCAATCATCATAATCAATCTCAAAACAAAGCAAAGTTTCATTCAAATCCAAAGCAATCCACAAATTCCAATCAAGGGTTTTCAAATCCACAAGAACAAATCAAATCAAAGCAAATCTACCAACAAAACCTATCAAGTCTTCCTCTCTTGGCCGATTCTCTCTCTCTTCCTCCTCCTCTCCTTCCTCCTTGCTCTCCAAGTATCCTCTTGGTTCCTTTTCCAAGTGTGGGAACCCTTTCCCCCCTTTTGTGTGTATGAGAGGGAACCCTTTCTTAGAAGACAAGAGGGCCTTTTATAGATTAGATGAGGGGCAAATGTGGAAGTCCACAAATTCGTGCCTTGGAGCCCAAGTAGTTCGGTGACCGACTCAGACCGACACGGAGGACCTCGTGCCCAAGTTACTGTGCATCTCGGTCCGAGGTTGGAAACTTCAAAGTCGGGCCCGACGTGGTTGCAACTCGATCCGGACCTAGTTCCACCTTCTTCTTGTTGGCTTCTCTTGTTGTTATTCATGGCTTGCTCCTCTCTTTCCCGCTTTAGCTCGGCCTTTGCTCCATGTCTCGACCCTCCTTCAAATCGATCCTCGATTCACACCAAATTACCTACAAAAATACATAAAACGCGCGTAGTCTCCAAATCTCATAGAAATACGGGAACTAAACTAAAAAGGAACAAAACACGCAAGAAGAAGTGGAAAAAGAAACATATTAACAAAGGAAATCACATATGAAAACACCACCAAATAAAGAGACATCAAATGCCACATTTAGGAGTGACATTTACATGGACATTTCATCGAACACTTGGCGTGCAATGTTAGATCACAAGTCATTTTAAATGCAAAAGGAGAAAAACAAAGTGAAAATTAAAGACATGTAGGCATCAGCATGACGAATGAGGATAGTATCAAGCCAAAAAGCAAATTCTGCACAACAAAATCAAGACCGATCGAATAAAAGCATAAATACGAGCCTAGAAACCGAATGCCACATTTAGGAGTGACATTTACATGGACATTTCATCGAAGACTTGGTGTGCAATGCTAGATTACAAGTCATTTTAAAGGCAAATGGAGAAAAAACAAGTGAACTTTGAAGGTATCTAGGCATAAGCATAAAGAATGAAGATATTATCAAGCCAATAAGCACATTTTGCACTACACAATGAAGACCGATTGAATAAGAGCATAAATTCGAACCTAAAAACCGAATGTCACATTTAGGAGTGACATTAACATGGACATTTCATCAAACACGTGGCGTGCAATGTTAGATAACACGTCAATTTTTAAAGGCAAAAGGAGAAAAAACAAGTGAACTTTAAAGACATCAATGCATAAGCATAGAGACTGAAGATAGTATCAAGCCAATAAGCACATTCTTATCCACATAATCAAGACCGAATGCCATATTTAGGAGTGACATTTACATGGACATTTCATCGACCACTTGGCGTGCAATGTTAGATCACAATCATATTAAAGGCAAGAGGAGAAAAAACAAGTGAACTTTAAAGACATATAGGCATAAGCATAAAGAATGAGGATAGAATAAAGCCAAAAAGCATATTCTGCACAACAAAATCAAGACCGATCGAATAAAAGCATAAATACGAGCCTAGAAACCGAATGCCACATTTAGGAGTGACATTTACATGGACATTTCATCGAACACATGGTGTGCAATGTTAGTTCACAAGTAAATTTTTAAAGGTAAATGGAGAAAAAACAAGTGAACTTTAAAGACATCTAGGAATATGCATAAAAATGAGGATAGTATGAAGCCAATAAGCACATTATGCACAACAAAATCAAGACTGCTCGAAAAAAAGCATAAATTTGAACTTAGAGATCGAATGCCACATTTAGGAGTGACATTTACATGGACATTTCATCGAACACTAGGCGTGCAATGTTAGATCACAAGTCATTTTAAATCCAAAAGGAGAAAAAATAAGTGAAAATTAAAGACATTTAGGCATCAGCATAACGAATGAGGATAGTATCAAGCTCATAAGCACATTCTGCACTACAAAATCAAGACGTATCGAATAAAAGCATAAGTTCGAACCTAGAAACCGAATGCCACATTTAGGAGTGACATTTACATGGACATTTCATCAAACACATGGCGTGCAATGTTAAATTAAAAGTCAATTTTTAAAGGTAAAAGGAGAAGAAACAAGTGAACTTTAAAGACATCTAGGAATATTCATAGAAAATGAGGATAATATCAACCAAAAAGCATATTCTGCACTAAAAAATGAAGACCGATCGAATAAAAGCATAAATTCGAACCTAGAAACCGAATACCATATTTAGGAGTGACATTTACGTGGACATTTCATCGAACACTTGGCTTGCAATGTTAGATCACAAGTCAATTTTTAAAGGCAAAAGGAGAAAAAGCATGTGAACTTAAAGACACCTAGGCATAAGCATAAAGAATGAAAATAGTACCAAAACAATAAGCACATTCTGCACTACAAAATCAAGACCGATTGAATAAGAGCAAAAATTCGAACATAGAAACCGAATGCCACATTTAGTAGTGACATTTCTATGGACATTTCATCGAACACTTGGCGTGCAATGTTTGATAACTAGTCATTTTAAAGGCAAAAGGACAAAAAACGAAGTGAACTTTAAAGACATATAGGCATAAACATAAAGAATGAGGATAATATCAAGCCAATAAGCATATTCTGCACAACAAAATCAAGACCGATTGAATAAAAGCATAAATACGAGCCTAGAAACCGAATGCCACATTTAGGAGTGAAATTTACATGGACATTTCATCGAACTCTTGGCGTGCAATGTTAGATCTCAAGTCAATTTTTAAAGGCACAAGGAGAAAAAACAAGAGAACTGTAAAGACATCAAGGCATAAGCGTAAAGACTGTTGATAGTATCAAGCCAATAAGCACACTCTTCATTACGAAATCAAGACCGATTGCCATATTTAGGAGTGACATTTACATGGACATTTCATCGAACACTTGGCGTGCAATGTTAGATCACAATCATAGTAAAGGCAAGAGGAGAAAAAACAAGTGAACTTTAAAGACATATAGGCCTAATCATAAAGAATGAGTATAGTTTAAAGCCAATAAGCACATTTTGCACTACAAAATCAAGACCAATCGAATAAAAGCATAAATTTGAGCTTAGAAACCGAATGTCACATTTAGGAGTGACATTTACATGGGCATTTCATCGAGCACTTGGTGTAATGTTAAATTACAAGTCATTTTAAAGGTAAAAGGAGAAGAAACAAGTGAATTTTAAAGACATCTAGGAATATTCATAGAAAATGAGGATAATATCAACCAAAAAGCATATTCTGCACTAAAAAATGATGACCGATCGAATAAAAGCATAAATTCGAACCTAGAAACCGAATACCATATTTAGGAGTGACATTTACGTGGACATTTCATCGAATACTTGGCTTGCAATGTTAGATCACAAGTCAATTTTTAAAGGCAAAAGGAGAAAAAGCAAGTGAACTTAAAGACACCTAGGCATAAGCATAAAGAATGAGAATAGTACCAAAACAATAAGCACATTTTGCACTAAAAAATCAAGACCGATCGAATAAGAGCAAAAATTCGAACATAGAAACCGAACGCCACATTTAGTAGTGACATTTCGATGGACATTTCATCGAACACTTGGCGTGAAATGTTTGATAACTAGTCAATTTAAAGGCAAATGGAGAAAAAACAAGTGAACTTTAAAGGCATCTAGGCATAAGCATAAAGAATGAGGATATTATCAAGCCAATAAGCACATTTTGCACTACACAATGAAGACCGATTGAATAAGAGCATAAATTCGAACCTAAAAACCGAATGTCACATTTAGGAGTGACATTAACATGGACATTTCATCGAACACTTGACGTGTAATGTTAGATCACAAGTCAATTTTTAAAGGCAAAAGGAGAAAAAACAAGTGAACTTTAAAGACATCAAGGCATAAGCATAAAGACTGAAGATAGTATCAAGCCAATAAGCACATTCTTCACTAAAAATTCAAGACCGAATGCCATATTTAGGAGTGACATTTACAAGGACATTTCATCGAACACTTGGCGTGCAATGTTAGATCACAATCATACTAAAGGCAAGAGGAGAAAAAACAAGTGAACTTTAAAGACATATAGGCCTAAGCATAAAGAATGAGGATAGTTTAAAGCCAATAAGCACATTTTGCACTACAAAATCAAGACCAATCGAATAAAAGCATAAATTTGAGCTAGAAACCGAATGTAACATTTAGGAGTGACATTTACATGGACATTTCATCGAGCACTTGGTGTAATGTTAAATTACAAGTCATTTTAAAGGTAAAAGGAGAAAAGACAAGTGAACTTTAAAAGCATATTATGCACAACAAAATCAAGACCGCTCGAATAAAAGCATAAATTTGAACTTAGAGATGGAATGCCACATTTAAGAGTGACATTTACATGGACATTTCATCGAACACTTGGCGTGCACTGTTAGATCACAAGTCATTTTAAATGCAAAAGGAGAAAAAACAAGTGAAAATTAAAGACATTTAGGCATCACCATAACGAATGAGGATAGTATCAAGCTCATAAGCACATTTTGCACTACAAAATCAAGACGTATCGAATAAAAGCATAAGTTCGAACCTAGAAACCGAATGCCACATTTAGGAGTGACATTTACATGGACATTTCATCAAACACTTGGCGTGCAATGTTCGATTACAAGTTAATTTTTAATGGCAAAAGGAGAAAAAACAAGTGAACTTTATAGACATCTAGGAATAAGCATAGAAAATGAGGATAGTATCAAGCCAAAAAGCACATTCTGCACTAAAAAATCATGACCGATCGAATAAAAGCATAAATTTGAACCTAGAAACCGAATACCATATTTAGGAGTGACATTTACGTGGACATTTCATCGAACACTTGGCTTGCAATGTTAGATCACAAGTCCATTTTTAATGGCAAAAGGAGAAAAAACAAGTGAACTTAAAGACACCTTGGCATAAGCATAAAGAATGAGAATAGTATCAAGACAATAAGCACATTCTGCACTACAAAATCAAGACCGGTCGAATAAGAGCAAAAATTAGAAACCGAATGCCAAATTTAGTAGTGACATTTCCATGGACATTTCATCGAACACTTGGCGTGCAATTTTAGATCACAAGTCATTTTAAAGGCAAAAGGAGAAAAAACAAGTGAACTTTAAAAACATCTAGGCATAAGCATAATGAATGAGGATAGTATCAAGCCAAAAAGCAAATTCTGCACATAAAAATCAAGACCGATGGAATAAAAGCATAAATACGAGCCTAGAAACCGAATGCCACATTTAGGAGTGACATTTACATGGACATTTCATCAAAGACTTGGTGTGCAATGCTAGATTACAAGTCATTTTAAAGGCAAATGGAGAAAAAACAAGTGAACTTTAAAGGCATCTAGGCATAAGCATAAAGAATGAGGATATTATCAAGGCAATAAGCACATTTTGCACTAAACAATGAAGACCGATTGAATAAGAGCATAAATTCGAACCTAAAAACCGAATGTCACATTTAGGAGTGATATTAACATGGACATTTCATCGAACACTTTGCGTGCAATGTTAGATCACAAGTCAATTTTTAAAGGCAAAAGGAGAAAAAACAAGTGAACTTTAAAGACATCAAGGCATAAGCATAAAGACTGAAGATAGTATCAAGCCAATAAGCACATTCTTTACATGGATATTTCATCGAACACTTGGCGTGCAATGTTAGATCACAATCATAATAAAGGCAAGAGGAGAAAAAACAAGTGAACTTTAAAGACATATAGGCCTAAACATAAAGAATGAGGATAGTTTAAAGCGAATAAGCACATTTTGCACTACAAAATCAAGACCAATCGAATAAAAGCATAAATTCGAGCTTAGAAACCGAATGTCACATTTAGGAGTGACATTTACATGGACATTTCATCGAGCACTTTGTGTAATGTTAAATTACAAGTCATTTTAAAGGTAAAAGGAGAAAAGACAAGTGAACTTTAAAAACATCTAGGAATATGCATAAAAATGAGGATAGTATGAAGCCAATAAGCACATTATGCACAACAAAATCAAGACCGCTCGAAAAAAAGCATAAATTTGAACTTAGAGATCGAATGCCACATTTAGGAGTGACATTTACATGGACATTTCATCGAACACTAGGCGTGCAATGTTAGATCACAAGTCATTTTAAATCCAAAAGGAGAAAAAACAAGTGAAAATTAAAGACATTTAGGCATCAACATAACGAATGAGGATAATATCAAGCTCTTAAGCACATTCTACACTACAAAATCAAGACGTATCGAAGAAAAGCATAAGTTCGAACCTAGAAACCGAATGCCATATTTAGGAGTAACATTTACATGGACATTTCATCAAACACTTGGCGTGCAATGTTAGATTACAAGTCAATTTTTAAAGGTAAGAGGAGAAAAAACAAGTGAACTTTAAAGACATCTAGGAATATTCATAGAAAATGAGGATAGTTTCAAGCAAAAAACATATTCTGCACTAAAAAATGAAGACCGATCGAATAAAAGTATAAATTCGAACCTAGAAACCGAATACCATATTTAGGAGTGACATTTATGTGGACATTTCATCGAACACTTGGCTTGTAATGTTAGATCACAAGTCAATTTTTAAAGGCAAAACGAGAAAAAGCAAGTGAACTTAAAGACACCTTGGCATAGGCATAAAGAATGAGAATAGTATCAAGACAATAAGCACATTCTGCACTACAAAATCAAGACCGGTCGAATAAGAGCAAAAATTAGAAACCGAATGCCACATTTAGCAGTGACATTTCCATGGACATTTCATTGAACACTTGGCGTGCAATGTTAGATCACAAGTCATTTTAAAGGCAAAAGGAGAAAAAACAAGTGAACTTTAAAAACATCTAGGCATAAGCATAATGAATGAGGATAGTATCAAGCCAAAAAGCAAATTCTGCACATAAAAATCAAGACCGATCGAATAAAAGCATAAATACGAGCCTAGAAATCGAATGCCACATTTAGTAGTGACATTTCGATGGACATTTCATCGAACACTTGGCGTGCAATCTTTGATAACAAGTCATTTTAAAGGCAAAAGGACAAAAAACGAAGTGAACTTTAAAGACATATAGGCATAAGCATAAAGAATGAGGATAGTATCAAGCCAATAAGCATATTTTGCACAACAAAATCAAGACCGATTGAATAAAAGCATAAATACGAGCCTAGAAACCGAATGCCACATTTAGGAGTGACATTTACATGGACATTTCATCGAACTCTTGGCGTGCAATGTTAGATCACAAGTCAATTTTTAAAGGCAAAAGGAGAAAAAACAAGTGAACTGTAAAGACATCAAGGCATAAGCGTAAAGACTGTTGATAGTATCAAGCCAATAAGCAAGCTCTTCACTACAAAATCAAGACCGATTGCCATATTTAGGAGTGACATTTACATGGACATTTCATCGAACACTTGGCGTGCAATGTTAGATCACAATCATAGTAAAGGCAAGAGGAGAAAAAACAAGTGAACTTTAAAGACATATAGGCCTAAGCATAAAGAATGAGGATAGTTTAAAGCCAATAAGTACATTTTGCACTACAAAATCAAGACCAATCGAATAAAAGCATAAATTTGAGCTTAGAAACCGAATGTCATATTTAGGAGTGACATTTACATGGACGTTTCATCGAGCACTTGGTGTTATGTTAAATTACAAGTCATTTTAAAGGTAAAAGGAGAAAAGACAAGTGAACTTTAAAGACATCTAGGAATATGCATAAAAATGAGGATAGTATGAAGCCAATAAGCACATTATGCACAATAAAATCAAGACTACTCGAATAAAAGCATAAATTTGAACTTAGAGATCGAATGTCACATTTAGGAGTGACATTTATATGGACATTTCATCGAACACTTGGCGTGCAATGTTAGATCACAAGTCATTTTAAATGCAAAAGGAGAAAAAACAAGTGAAAATTAAACACATTTAGGTATCAGCATAACGAATGAGGATAGTATCAAGCTCATAAGCACATTTTGCACTACAAAATCAAGACGTATCCAATAAAAGCATAAGTTCGAACCTGTAACACCCCGTCATCCGACGAGGCACTACTAGCGAATAGACCTTACAAGGTACTATTATTTAGGTTGACAACTACACTGTAGGACCTTACAACGCGGGCACGACGAGAAAAACATAATAAAACATCCAACCTTTATTTAATAAAACTTAGAAAACGTAATCATGCATGAATCCCCGAAAATTATAAATATTCAAATACGTCACACCGCCTACTGAAACTGAACTATCTGAACCAAAAATATAATAACCGAAACAAAATACCAACTCTGTCTAACAAATATTAAAATCAATATTCTAACTAATATAAATAAACTAATATAACCAATCCCACTATGACACGCGCTCTTTACCGCTCCGGCCCGCCATCTTGCCTCGGTTCCTGCACGGCTCCCTGGTTCATACCTGGAACTGAAAAATGTTCCCCGAAGGGTCAGCATCTAATCTACCAAGCTAGAAAGAATACGGAAATTATAGACGTTTTGAAATCAATTATCTAAACTCAGCATACAAATCCACAACCGCAATCATAACTCTAAAGGCCAATACCTAAATTAGTTATATCAGTCACACAAGTCACATACGCATTTACAATCACAATCACACAACAATGCAATTCTTCCTTTGTCCACAATCCGTCTTCCAAGGCGCTCATCACCGCGCCGAGTGCAGAGGCAGGCCCTCCCACTCCACTTCGCAATCTCCCTTCTAATCCCTGGATAAGCCTCCACTGGAGCGCTTGCCAGAAACACACAGATAATAATTTTCGTTTTGAAGGGGCACGATTTTCCCAATCACACAGGTCAAAGTAGCCAACACTTCCTCAACACCAGCTACGATGGGCCGTGTCGGAAACGGTACCAACACAGAGAAAACGTTCTAAAATATTTTCCGATAAATCACATTTAAAATCATTAACGCGCACAACACACAAGGAGCTCAAAACAACTTAAAAAGGTATTCGGGACTAGTTCCCAAAACCCGTCCTACAATATCGATACGCAGTCTAACAAGGGAGAAAAGAACCGAGCAAGTCGAAAAACGACTTACCTCGAAGTGAAGGATCCTCGGAAAAACGGAACTACGATCTCAAACGGAACGATTCCCTAAAGAATTATAAAGGAAAAGGTTAATTTAAACACGAGCCGAACCAAACTAACCCAAAGGAAACGCCACTTCTAATTACCTTAAACTACCGACTTTTATTACAGAATTACCTTAAAATATGCTAAACCATGCCATCTTATTATTTATTTATTAACCTACTTAATTACACACTCAGCCCACCAACATAATCCCATAGTTAATCTCCCCCTACTCCCAAACATCAGCCCAACCCAAAAAAAATCAAAATTACAATTAAAAAAAACAAGCCCAACCCAAAATTGGCAAAAGGGATCCGAATTCTCATTCCCTTTTCCAATTTGATCCGTTGACCCCTACCAAGACCTTGACCAGCCTCATAGGGCCCACTCCCCTTTCTTCAACCTCTTCTTCTTCTTCGCAGAAGAAGCCGAGGCGGCCTCTGTTCGGTGCCTCCGTTCGCTTCCTCCGTCGAGTTCGTGGTCCCGCCTGGCCACGCTCCCCCTCCCCCATCCGACGCGGTTCGAAGAAGGGCAGAGACGACCCTTCTGCCCCCCTGTTCACGTCGCCGACGCTTCCTCGACCGAACATCACGTCGGTTCAGTTCCTTCTTTCGTCGGCGGTCTTCTAACGAGCCCCCTCCTCCGACTCGCCCTGTACCCCCGAGCAAGAAGCAAAGGCGACCTCCTCGGTCGCCCACCGTGGACGGAAAAAGAGAGGGTGGATTCCCTCGATTGGCACTGCCATCCATGGCCCGTTTTGATCTGATTTGCGGGGTCGACTATAGCCCCTACCCCGGACTCTACCCACCCAGCATTCTACCTAACACGAGAAAAAAAAACAGGGGATAGAGTTTTACCGGTGGTCTACTCCGACGCCACTTGACAACGTCGCCGGTGGTGAACGCAAAGCACACGATCGACCCGACCTTCTCCGGCCTTCAACGCTGGCGGAAGAGTGTGTTTCGAGCGAATTGGAACTCGCCGGTGGTGAACGAATTGGAATTGGAACGGTGGACGAATTGAAATTGGAACGAATTGGGCTTTATGCTGAGTTGGTGCGGTTGATTAAATCTTGTAACCAAGATTTGGATATAATTATCTTAGCTTAAGATAGATTTTCTATGGATAACTAATATGTTGGTTAATATTGGTTAAACTATCCCGAATACGCAATCTAAAATAATTACGGATCAGGCCTTAGCAGGGAACTCGTTTTCCGACTTATGTGACCTAACATAATTACGGATATTACATACTACCCCCCTTAAGGAAGTTTCGTCCCGAAACTTTTACACGAAAGAAAAGATACCGAGACTTTTTATACGAAATAAAAGATACTCGAGGTTTTCACAAACCCCTCCCCCTTAAAGAGGTTCGTCCTCGAACCGGAATTGATCGATATAGATAACCACAACTACTACTAAACGCAACCAAAACATATAAATACTACTAAACACATCCAAACAAGCAAGCAGTCAAGTCAAGAGAAAAGACAATCACACAAACAAACATCATTAATTACTAACCTTCCCCTCAAACGCCTCGACTAAACCCGGGTAGACCTCTGGGTAACTCTCCCTCATCCTGGACTCCGTCTCCCAAGTGGCCTCCTCGACTCCCCGTCGAGACCACTGAATCAATACCAGAGGAATCTCCTTGTTCCGCAGCTTCTTCATTCGTCGATCTAAAATCTTCAGCGGTTGTTCCCGGAAAGTGTGATCTGATTCCACCACCAAATCCTCATAATTCAGTCTGTGACTAGGATCCGGAACATACTGTCTCAGCTGTGAAACATGGAATACCGGGTGCACTCCTTCCAAAGCAAGCGGCAATGCTAGCCTGTAAGCCACCTCACCTACTCTCTCCAGAATCTCGAACGGACCGATAGATCGAGGACTCAGCTTCCCTTTCACTCCGAATCTTCTTACCCCGCGGGTAGGCGATACTCTCAACCAAACATGGGCTCCGACCTCAAACTCCAACGGTCTATGCCTCTTGTCTGCATAGGACTTCTGGCGACTCTGAGCAGCTAACATTCTCTCTCTGATTAAGGCCACTTTCCCAATTGTCTCCTCAATCATCTGTGGCCTCTCACCTACTACATCCGAGGGATCATCCCAACACAGTGGTGTCCTACACTTCCGACCATATAAGGCCTCATAAGGAGCCATCTGAATCGACGAATGCCAGCTGTTATTATAGGCAAACTCGACCAAAGCCAAGTGATCCGACCACTGACCTCCCCAGTCTAATACGCAGGACCTCAGCATGTCCTCCAGAGTCTAAATCGTCCTTTCTGTCTGACCGTCCGACTGCGGATGGTAAGCAGTCGTGAAATGTAATCTCGTTCCCAACGCCTCATGCACTTGTTGCCAATATTTGGAAGTAAAACGCCCTTCTCGGTCCGACACAATCGTCTTAGGCACTCCATGCAGTCTAACTATCTGATTAATAAACACCTCCACTAGCTTGCTCACTTGTCATGTCTCCCTGATAGGCAAAAAGCGAGCAGTCTTCGTCAGTCTATCCACCACTACCCAAATGGCGTCATGGCCTCTGCTGAGTCTCAAACCTGTGACAAAATCCATGGAGATGTCCTCCCATTTCCATTCTGGAATAGGAAGCGACTGAAGCATTCCTCCGGGTCTCTGATACTCGATTTTCACCTGCTGGCAGACCTGACATTTAGCGACGAATCTCGCTACATCCGGCTTCAAGCCATCCCACCAATAAAACTGTCTCAAATCCTTGTACATCTTACTCGCTCCGGGGTGGATTGAGTAAGGTGTAGCATGAGCCTCTTGCAAAATCTTTTGCCTCAGCTCTGAATCTCGAGGCACACAAATCCGACCACGTAAACACAAAATACCATCTACTCTCTCCGCAAAGTCGGGTGCCTCTCCACGGCCCAATCTCTGCCTCAAATCCTGAATCATCGGGCAATCTTCCTGCTTTTGTCTTACTTCTTCAAGTAAAGACGGCCGACATTCTAGGGTTTTCAGACTACCTTGATAACGCTGAATCTGCACTTCAATTCTGTACCTCATCAACTCTCTCTGTAACTCTGGGTGAGCTGTCAGATGAGACAACATACTCTCCTGAGGCGTCTTTCTGCTAAGGGCATCAGCGACCACATTCGCTTTCCCTGGATGGTAAAGGATCTCAAGGTCGTAATCCTTCAGTAACTCAAGCCACCTCCTCTGTCGCATATTCAACTCCCTCTGAGTGAAGATGTACTTGAGACTCTTATGATCTGTCATCACTTTGCAGGTACTCCCATACAAGTAATCACGCCAAATCTTCAGAGCATGTACCACAGCTGCAAACTCTAAACCATGAGTAGGGTAATTCTGCTCGTTCGGCTTCAATTGTCTAGAAGCATAAGCAATCACTCTGTCCCTCTGCATCAGCACACAACCCAAACCTATCTTGGAGGCGTCACTGTAAATCACAAAATCCTCATTCCCCTGAGGAAGAGCTAATATAGGAGCCGAAGTCAACCTCCCCTTCAGCTCGTCTAAACTCCGCTGGCAGACTTCATTCCACTCAAAGCGAGTCGTCTTCTTAAGCAGGTTGGTAAGTGGTTGGGCTATCCGAGAAAACCCTTCCACAAACCTCCTGTTATATCTTGCTAACCCCAGAAAACTCCGCACCTCC
Source organism: Fallopia convolvulus (assembly GCA_964016875.1). Classification (NCBI taxonomy): domain Eukaryota; kingdom Viridiplantae; phylum Streptophyta; class Magnoliopsida; order Caryophyllales; family Polygonaceae; genus Fallopia; species Fallopia convolvulus. The sequence continues at coordinate 33,643,747 of OZ024724.1, read as the reverse complement.
TTCACATTCTTCGGAGGTTCCCATGCTTTTACGACTTCAATTTTGGCAGGATCCACCATAACTCCCTGAGCAGATACCACATGCCCTAAAAAGGTAACTTCAGGCAACCAGAACTCACACTTTGACAGCTTAACAAACAATCGATGCTGTCTCAATACTCCCAACACCAGCCTAAGATGCTCGGCGTGCTCCTCCTTACTCCGAGAGTACATCAGAATGTCGTCGATGAACACTACTACAAATCTGTCCAAGTAGTCTATAAACACCCGTTCATCAACTCCATAAATACAGCGGGTGCATTCGTCAGTCCGAACGGCATCACTACAAACTCATAATGCCCATACCTCGTTCGGAAAGCCGTCTTAGGTATATCTTCCTCCCGAATCCTCAGCTGGTGATAACCTGACCTCAAGTCCACTTTGGAGAACACAGTAGCCCCCTGCAACTGATCCAGCAAATCATCAATATGTGGCAGTGGATACTTGTTCTTGATGGTAACTCGATTCAACTCCCGATAATCGATACACAGTCGGAGAGAACCATCCTTCTTCTTTACAAACAGAACTGGAGCTCCCCATGGCGACGCACTCGGTCGTACGTAGCCCTTCTCCAACAGTTCCTTCAATTGTGCCTTCAGCTCCTGCATCTCCATCGGGGCCATGCGATATGGGGCTCTCGAAATCGGCCTTGTCCCAGGCTCCAATTCGATCCCAAATTCCACCTCCCTCTAAGGAGGTAATCCTGGAAGTTCCTCAGGAAAAACGTCCTCAAACTCGCACACTACTGGTATGTCCTGAATGTGCGGTTCCGCCTTGTCCCCCTGAAGGACATAACACCAATATCATACACATCCGTCATTGAGCAACTTGGCGGCCTTCACCATACTAATCACCGATCCGGGCCCCTCCTGCTCTAACTCCTGACACACATGTCTGGTCCCATCATCTGCTGTCACCGTAACTGTACCTCTGTGAGCATCCAAAACTGCTCGGTAACGGACCATCCAATCCATCCCCAGAATCACGTCATCATCTGGCGACAACTGCATTACTATGAAATCTGCATACCAATCCCTATTCCCTATTCTAATAGGGCACTGCAAAATCTCCTTATTCTCTCTTACTTTACTGCCGTCAGGCAACCCCACAACAAAAGATACCCCCTCAGTGCAAGTCAGTCCTAGTCTAGCCACGCAAGTAGAGGACATAAAAGAATGGGTAGCACCCGTATCAAACAGTATGTGAACAGGTCTAGACTGAATCCAAATCGTACCTGTAGCAGTCGGCGCGTGTAGGGCATCGGCCCTCCTCATCTCAAACACTCGGGGCTGATTGCCCCCGGTGTTGCTAACTCCTGCGCCGCGTCCTCTACCCTAGCCCGGTGCCTGCTGAAACTGCTGAGGCTGACGACGAGGCATCTGGTTCACCGTTCCCGGTGAAGATCCCTATAAAGGTGCCCCCACAGTACAATATTGCTGCAAATGGACATGCTTCCCACAACTGAAACAACTCCTAACTGGCTTCGGACACAGACTCCACAAATGAGTAGTGCTTCCACAGTTGAAGCACTCTCTCTGCCCTCCAGTGGACTGACTCTGACGATGATGGTCCTGACGACCCTGTGGCTGAAACCCTGATCGTTGCGGCTGAGAAGAGCCGGGACGACTATCTCTCCTAAGTTCTGTCGTGGCAGACAACTTCTGCCTCTTACTCCCAGTGGTATGCACTTCAAGCTGACTCTGTCGGGCCGTGGCCATAGCATAAGCCAAAGCAGACTGCTGAACGTCTGCCAATGTCGCGAGTCGGAGACCAGACACATAAGCGCGTAAATGCGGTTGCAACCTTTTCAGAAAGGTCGCAATCTTCAACTCCTCATTAGGGGCAGCATTTGGCACCGTTGCCAACTCCTGCTGAAACTTCAGAATAGTCTAGGATACTGTGATATTTTCGGGTCCAGCATCCCGAAAAGCAGCCTCCCGAGCCGCCCTCACCACCGGAGGAAAATACTGATCCCGAATCTGTCTCTCAAACTCCTCGAAAGTAACCTCAGTCCGGTGGTCCCTACACAGCTCCCACCAGTCAAAAGCGCTCTCCTGTAGCAGACTCTGTACTAAAGACATCTTCCGCTCCTCCGGTGCTTTAATGGAATCCAACGCAGATTTCACCCTCCTCAACCACTGCTCTACGTCTAAACCATGAGCTCCAACAAAGTTTGGTACTCCAGTCTTCCTAAACTCCGCGAGCCACTTATCAGGCTGAGGCTCACGATACTGTCTCCTCGGTTCGACCACCTGATCAGCTATCACTGGTCCTCCAGAAGCTGGCGCTGCTCCTAGCTGGGCAGCCAAAATAGAATCTGGCCCTGGTGCCCTCCTCTCAGCTCCTTGTTGCCCCGCAACTGCGTTCAGATTCGGTGCAGCTCCCGCACCCATCAAAATCTGCAATAACAACTGGATCGCAGCAGTCACCTCTGGGGCCAATCCTGCTGGTGGTACTCCTCCTCCCACTTGAGCCCCGTTTGCTGGAAGACCTCCTCTAGCGACAGAGGCACTGTCCTCTCGATGAACAGCAGTAGCCACATCCTGACTCTCAACAACTTCCTCCTGGTGGATATCATGTTGTACCTCTGGCTCAGCAGCTACAGGGGCCTCTCCTCTACCCCTTCCACGACCTCCTCCGCGGCCTCTTCCGTTAGCTTCAGCAGCTCTAGCTCTGGTTGGTGGGGCCATCTATAATAGAAAGTCCCACAGTCAAAACTTAAATATACTATTTATCAACCTAATTCTTACTATTCTACGTGAGGTCCTTCGGCGATGGGGCGGAGTCGCGACGTGTCACCTACCCCCTATATGCAACATGTCTACCCCAGTAAAAACATTTGAAAACACCGGACGGTTTTGGTTTTAAGTTGGACCTCGGGTACTCTTTGTTGGTCAACTCCATGTGCCCTGTTGTCAACCTGGCTTTGATACCAATTTGTAACACCCCGTCTTCCGACGAGGCACTACTAGGGAATAGACCTTACAAGGTACTATTATTTAGGTTGACAACTACACTGTAAGACCTTACAACGCGGGCACGACGAGAAAAACATAATAAAACATCCAACCTTTATTTAATAAAACTTAGAAAACGTAATCATGCATGAATCCCTGAAAATTATAAATATTCAAATACGTCACACCGCCTACTGAAACTGAACTATCTGAACCAAAAAGATAATAACCGAAACAAATACCAACTCTGTCTCACAAATATTAAAATCAATATTCTAACTAATATAAATAAACTAATATAACCAATCCCACTATGACACGCGCTCTTTACCGCTCCGGCCCGCCATCTTGCCTCGGTTCCTGCACGGCTCCCTGGTTCATACCTGGAACTGAAAAATGTTCCACGAAGGGTCAGCGTCTAATCTACCAAGCTAGAAAGAATACGGAAATTATAAACGTTTTGAAATCAGTTATCTAAAGTCAGCATACAAATCCACAACCGCAATCATAACTCTAAAGGTCAATACCTAAATTAGTTATATCAGTCACACAAGTCACATACGCATTTACAATCACAATCACACAACAATGCAATTCTTCCTTTGTCCACAATCCGTCTTCCAAGGCGCTCATCACCGCGCCGAGTGCAGAGGCAGGCCCTCCCACTCCACTTTGCAATTTCCCTTCTAACCCCTGGCTAAGCCTGCACAGGAGCGCTTGCCAAAAACACACAGATAATAATTTTAGTTTTGAAGGGGCACGATTTTCCCAGTCACACGGGTCAAAGTAGCCAACACTTCCTCAACACCAGCTACGATGGGCCGTGTCGGAAACGGTACCAACACAGAGAAAACGTTCCAAAATATTTTCCGATAAATCACATTTAAAATCATTAACGCGCACAACACACAAGGAGCTCAAAACAATTTAAAAAGGTATTCGGGACTAGTTCCCAAAACCCGTCCTACAATATCGATACGCAGTCTAACAAGGGAGAAAAGAACCGAGCAAGGCGAAAAACGACTTACCTCGAAGTGAAGGATCCTCGGAAAAACGGAACTACGATCTCAAACGGAACGATTCCCTAAAGAATTATAAAGGAAAAGGTTAATTTAAACACGAGCCGAACCAAACTAACCCAAAGGAAACGCCACTTCTAATTACCTTAAACTACCGACTTTTATTACAGAACTACCTTAAAATATGCTAAACCATGCCATCTTATTATTTATTTATTAACCTACTTAATTACACACTCAGCCCACCAACACAATCCCATAGTTAATCTCCCCCTACTCCCAAACATCAGCCCAGCCCAAAAAAAATCAAAATTAAAATTAAAAAAAACAAGCCCAACCCAAAATTGGCAAAAGGGATCCGAATTCTCATTCCCTTTTCCAATTTGATCCGTTGACCCCTACCAAGACCTTGACCAGCCTCATAGGGCCCACTCCCCTTTCTTCAACCTCTTCTTCTTCTTTGCAGAAGAAGCCGAGGCGGCCTCTGTTCGGTGCCTCCGTTCGCTTCCTCCGTTGAGTTCGTGATCCCGCCTGGCCACGCTCCCCCTCCCCCATCCGACGCGGTTCGAAAAAGGGCAGAGATGACCCTTCTGCCCCCCTGTTCACGGCCGCCGACGCTTCCTCGACTGGACAATGCCAGTCCGATCACTCCTTCGCCTTGTTCGAACATCACGCTGGTTTAGTTCCTTCTTTCGCAGGCGGTCTTGTAACGTGCCCCCTCCTCCGACTCGCCCTCTACCCCCGAACAAGAAGCAAAGGCGACCTCCTTGGTCGCCCACCGTGGACGGAAAAAGAGAGGGTGGTGATGTCTCTCTATTTGGTGGTGTTTTCATATGTGATTTCCTTTGTAAATATGTTTCTTTTTTCCCTTTTGTTGTGCGTTTTGTTCCTTTTTAGCCTAGTTCCCGTATTTCTATGAGATTCGGAGACTACGCACCTTTATGTGTTTTGTAGGTAATTTGGCATGAATCAAGGATCGATTTGAAGGAGGGTCGAGACATGGAGCAAAGGTCGAGCTAAAGCGGGAAAGAGAGATGCAAGCCATGAAGAAGAACAAGAGAAGCCAACAAAGAAGAAGGTGGAACAAGGTCGGTCTGAGTCGGTCACCGAACTACTTGGGCTCCAAGGCACGAATTTGTGGACTTCCACTTTTGCCCCTCATCTAATCTATAAAAGGCCCTCTTGTCTTCTAAGAAAGGGTTCCCACACACACACACAAAAAGGGGGTTCCAAGGGAGCCAAGAGGATTCTTGGAGAGCAAGAAGGAAGGAGAGGAGAAGGAAGAGAGAGAGAATCGGCCAAGGGAGGAAGTCTTGATAGGTTTTGTTGGTAGAATTGCTTTGATTTGCTTTGTTCTTGTGGATTTGAAAACCCTTGATTGGAATTTGTGGATTGCTTTGGATTTGAATGAAACTTTGCTTTGTTTTGAGATTGATTATGATGATTGCTTTCCCTTTTGATTTGATTGCTTTCTTTGCTTGTCACATGGAGTAGATCTCCTTGATCATGGGGTATGGGGGAAAACCCTAGCTAGGTTTAGGCTAGAAACCCCAATTCCATAGCCTTGAGTGTTTGATCTAAGGAACCCACTCTACATAGAGCTACAATTCCTTGTGAAAGTTGGGAATGAAGGCTTGAGATTGGCAAAGTAGCGAAAGTGAACATGTGTCAATCTCAAGACCTTGCTTCGAAGGGGATTTCCCCATGGATCGAGGTGTAGATGTGGTTGGAACGAGGGCGAAAGCACTCGATCCTAGTACGATCATCACTCATTGCCTGAATTGGGGTGGAAAAGCCTTAATCTACTAGGGAAGGAACCCAAAAGCCCAAGATCTACTTTTAAATCTTTGAGTTCGACATCCCCATCTACCTCGGGCCCGACTTACCCAGTGTCGGTCCCGACTTCCTCTTGTCGCCAACCTCAGGCCCGACGTGACCTCAGTGTCGGTCCCGACTGTTTTCTTTGTTTTCCTTTGTTTTATGCTCTCCTTTCTAGCTTCCTAGTATCTAGGCACATCGATCGAGTATACTTCCCGAGTGTTCGACACCCACCACGTACTACAACGGGGTCGGGTTATAAATTGTATCTCTTGACCCTCGCATCCGAGAGCGATCAAAAGATTGGCGCCGTTGCCGGGGAAGTCTAAGTGCATTGAGTGCCAATTTGGTGAGTATCTTGTGTTTTGGTAGTGATTTGGGTGAGGGAATAGCCCAAACCCTTTGTTTGTTTTTGATTTGGTTTGGTTTGTGTTTTTGTTTCATAGGTGTATGCTAGCTCGTTCCTCCCGAGGAACACTTGAGCTTGAGTTTGTGAGTGATCCGGAAAGTATTCTCAAGGAAGCCCGAAGAAGGAAAAGGATGGCGAATCAAGCTCTCCATGTTGATGAGGAGTTGGCTCAACTTAGGGCCGAAATGGCTAGATTGCAACTTGAAAAGGACAATCAAGAGGAGGTGGCAAGAAGAGAACGGGAGCAACGGATGAGAGCCGAGGCTCAACTCAACGCTCTACCCCGGAATGCATGCCAATACATGCATCCGGAGTTGAGGGTACCCGAGCCGGCTATTGTGCTTCCTGAGGTTGCCAAGAATTTTGAGATCAAGACGCAATTCATATCCCTCATCAAGCGTGATCAATTCGAGGGCCGTCCACATGAGTGTCCCATAGAGCATGTTAAACGATTTGTGGATATGTGTGAGACGATCTCTACCGACCAGGAGACATTGGAGTATGTGCTTCTAAAGGCGTTCAAATGGTCACTTGGGGGCAAGGCCACACATTGGCTCAAGAGCCAAGCTCCTAGGTCAATCAGAACTTGGAAGACACTCTATGATGCTTTCTTGATGAAGTTCTTCCCGCCCTCAAAGACAACCGAGTTAAGAAGGAAGATTGCAAGCTTTCAACAAGGTCCGAATGAGCCCCTCTTCGAAGCATGGGACCGTTTCAAGGAGATGTTGCGCCAATGTCCTACTCATGGCCAACAACCATATGTGCTTCAAGACATCTTTTTCCAAGGCATCAATCCAGTGACGAAGGACAAGCTCAATCTCCACACCGATTGTGGGTTCATAGACTTGACACCGGATCAAGCTTGGGAGCTACTTGACAAGCTATCCGATTATGAGGCCATGTATGGGGTGAGTCAAGCTAGCAAGGAGGTGAAAGTTCAAGGTGAAGGTGCAAGGAAGTTATATGATCCAAAGGGAGAAGACATTGATAGGGATGTGAAGCTCCAATTCCTTGAAGGTGAAGTGAGCAAGCTTAAGAGGCAAGTCCACTACTACAAGCAAAATGCTAGAGCTTGTGAGGAGTGTGGATCCTTTGCACATGCTACACAAGTTTGTCCAAATGAGAGCCAAGTGCGCTTGGCCTAGCGAATTGAGGAGGCAAACTATGTTCGAGGAAATTTCGGTGGAAGAGGCAATTTCAACAATGGTGGCAATGGCCGGTGGAACAACGGTCAAGCTCAAGGCTACAACAACAACTTCAACCAAAACGAGCCAAGGGCGCCACCACCACCATATAGACCACCGGGATTCAATGAGTTACAAACATTTGCTCAAGAGATGAGAGATGGGTTCAAGGAGATGAGGACCCAATTCAATGAGTTTGGTGCATGGAGGAGGCAAGTCGACAATCAATTTGCCCAAATTGCGACTCAAGCCCCGAGAGAGAATGGAAGACTTTCGGGCCGACCCGAGGAGAATCCTCGAGCTCAAAACAATCAAAATGAAGTCCAGGCAATTGGATTGAGAAGTGGCCGAAACCTACCCGAGCCACACGTGCCTAAGAAGAATGAAGAGAGTCGGACCAACTTACCCAGCAAGTCGGGTCCGACGTTCACCGAAGTCGACCCAACAAGAAGACCGACTCCTTCACCACGGACCGAGGTCGAGAGCAACTCGGGACCGACATACACAGACCTCGATCCAACTCCTCTGTCCAGGACCGAGATTCACAACATCGGGCTCGACATGGTGCCCAAGTCGGTCCAACCAGGAAATGTTGCAAATGAAGTAGGGAAGTCCAAAGAAGATGATCCAAGCAAGATTCAAGGTGCAACAATTCTTCCATATCCCTCGAAGAAGCCAAAAGATGTTGTTGAGAACAAGTTCAAGAGGTTTCTCAAACTCTTGCAAGGCTTGAACATCTCTATCCCGTTCACCGATGCATTGAGTGAGATGCCATCTTATGCCAAGTTTTTAAAAGAGATTTTAAGCAAGAAGAGGTCCATAGTGGAAATGCAAGATGAAGTCAAGACCTTGGAGTTACCACAAAAGCTAGGAGATCCCGGTCGCTTTGCTATAACCATTGGTGTGGGGTCCCAAAATTTCCAAGCCTTATGTGACCTTGGGGCAAGTGTTTGGGTGATGCCCGCTAGCATTTGGAGAAAAGCAAATTTGGGTGAAATGGAGCCGGCTGATATGTCCCTAACTATGGCTGACGGTTCCATCATCAAGGCCAAGGGAATATTGGATGACGTTCCGGTGCGAGTTGGAAAGTACTTTGTCCCCGATGATTTCGTGATCTTGGACATGCATGAGGATCCCTTGGTCCCAATAATCTTAGGAAGACCATTCTTAGCTACGGCAGGGGCAAGGTTTGATGTCAAGAACGGCAAGGTTTCCTTTGAGATTGGGGAAGAGAAGGTCGATTTTCACTTCAACAAAGCTTTGAATGAGCCGGATGCCTTGGCCATCCTTAAACTTGAAGAGAGTGCCAAGAGAGAAAGTGAAGAAGTGGAAGTTGCTAGAGAGGTCGTTGTATTAAGGAGTGATGAAAGCTTCAATGAACAAATACAAGTAAGGGAGTTGTTGGAGCAATTCAAGGATCAAGATGAGTCAAGGATCAATGCTAGCTCAAGAAGAGATGAAGAGTATCCTTACTTATATCCTTCTAATGTTGGTGAAGACCACAATTCTTCCCAAAATTTTGATTCCTACATTTGTTTGTGTGATTTGAACGATGACTTAGGAGACTCCTACATTTGCCTTAGTGATTTAAAAGATGAATCGGTAGAATCTCCTAGGAATACTTTGGATAACTATGGTGTAGGAAAAGAAAAACATGATGGAGCAAGTAAGGAGGAGAAATCTCATCCGTTGGAGGAGTATGATGAGATAGGCCCGAGATCGGAGAGCCATGCCTATGTAGACCATCGTTGGTGGTTTTATGGGTATGAAGGCAATGGGAATGGGCATAACAATGGCGAGCAATTCACCGTGTTTCACCCGCCATAAGGTTGAGGTTATGAAGTCAAGCTAGTGACTCTAAACGAGCGCTTCTCGGGAGGCAACCCAAGCTAGTAGCTTTCTTTTCGTAATTTTAGTTTGATTTTTCTTAGTTTAGCTTAGCTTTTCTCTAACCAATCCCTATCTAGTGTTTTGTGGATTTATGGTGTAGTGCATCCTTCAAAGTTGTGTAGGATTTGAGGTGAAATATTAAAATGGAAATATGGGAAAGAAGTTGCATGAGGATGGAGTAAAATTGGCGACCCGAATACTCCCACATCGAGCCCAGGTAAGTCAGGCCCGACATAGGGACGTCGGTCCATGAAGTCGGTCCGACCCGATTTGACTAGTTGGAATGCCAATTTTGCCCTTGACCTAATTTGTCCCTTTCCCCCATTAAATACTATCCCCCACCTACCTATCATCTTCATATCAACTACCATTCCCAAAATACAACCCCTCTCCCTCAAAAACTCTCAAAGTCGGCTGCCCTTACCCTCACCATACTCGATCCACATCCTCCCCACTTCATCTCGTTCCAACCACAAAAAGGCCTCCCAAACCCGAATCCAAGTAGAAATATCGAGTTCAATATAGTCCTTCGTCCCCCATCTAGATCTAGATCTAGGAAATTTGAGTTCTAAGTTGCCTATTTGTTTAAAAGTTCAATACTCTTCGAATCCGGTATGTGTTACTCGATCTCTACTTATTTCTTTGAAAATTTTGTGCTTTCATTGCGTAGATTGAGTAATGCCATGTTTGATTTAGAGCTTGAGCTTGAGCATCAATGGTGGATTTGCATGATTTGTGAAATTGAGCTTTAAAGTTGTTTATGCATGCTTAGATCCATTTAGAACATCGATTAGGGATGTTTGATGGTTGAATTTGAAATTTAAGTGCATGATAGAGTGATTTGGGTTGATTTGAGGCTAGAAGTCGAAGCATGAACTAGGTCGAGATCGACGTGACAAGGAGAGTCGGGCCCGAGGTGTGAAAGTCGGTCCAACATGTCGGACCGAGGTTGAGTAAGTCGGGCCCGACATAGGCTGGAAGTCGATCCTTGTTGTTTTTGCTCTCTTCTTGTGATATCATGTGGATTCATGTGTTTAATTGTTGGCTATAGCCTAATCATGGTGTAGAATGATCATTTGCTTAGCTATTGTTAGAAGATGTCCATGATGATTTATGTTGGATTGAGATGCATGTGAGTCTAGAGACTAAGTATGGGGTTCCCTTTGTGTTGAAATGTTGTTGTGTGTTGATGAGTGCTTTTGTTGAGTTGTATGGAGTTTATCTTGGATCCTTTTGTTTGGTTGGATGTGTGTAGGTACCATACAGACAAGAGCTTCATCCTCTCATGTAGAAAGGCCAAGGAAGAAGTCCAAGAAGACGAGGAAAGAGCCGAAGTTGGATGATGTCTATTTGAAGGAGGAGATCATGTTGCTCCATGAGATGCTCTTCAACACCGAGAAGCCCATGAACCCTGCATGGGAGTGGGTCAAGATGGTGCGAGACTTCCAAAGCTCCTCTTGGATCTACTTCGGCGGGATGATAGCAAGGCTCGCCATGCGTCTAGGAGTTGATCTTGACAAGTATTCTCCGGCTCCAAATGGTGTTGAGTTCATGAACATGAAGTATTTCAAGAAGGCCAACATCATCAAGGAGAAGCTCTACATGATTTCCTTGGCCCCTCACTCAAACTATGATGGTGTGTCGATCCGGTTAGTGCACAACCTCTATGATCTTTCTCGGTATCAAAATTGGTACCAAGTGTGGGCCGGCAAGCCACACTCATTTGATGACCCCGAAGGTGCAAGAGAGGGGCGGCGACAACAATCTCAACACATTCGGTTTACCTCCCCTCCATCTACACCGGATTCCGACCAAGACAACTTTGTGTTTGCACCTCGTGGGGAAGACATGGAAGTCGATCAAGAGCTAAATGAAGAAGATGAGCGCTTCCAAGGTTTGATGGTCAACCTCCGAGCCACGCACCAAGCTCCAACACTGGCGGACCGAGGTACACACCAAGTCGGGCCCGACTTCCCTCAACGTCGGTCCACTTCATTCCATGGTGGTGAGGTTCCGAGGCATTATGAACGAGGAGAAGGGAGCGGTGCAAGGCGAGAGCAATTCCAAGGTGGCGGTTATGAAGGCTATGCCCAATGGTACGGTCCGGGAATGGTGTTTCCCGAGCAACAACAACCGGTGGACATGTCCTTCTTAGCCAACCAAATGGCTCATCTCCAACTTCAACAAGAAAATGTTCTCCAAGAGGTCCATCAAGTGAATCTCCAACAACAACAAATGTACCACCATCAACAACAAATGTACCAACAACAACAACAAATGCTTCAACAACAAAGTTCTTTCCAAGCTAGCCAACAAGAGATGAACCGGGCCCTCGGCTATACTAGACGAGAGGTAGAGGATCTTAGGGAGGTGGAAGACCAAAGGTGGCGGGTCCAAGATAGCTACAACACGTGGATGAGCGGGAACTTCCCTTCCCGTGAGGACCAATGGACACGCCCGGAGCCTCAACTTCAACCACCACCACAAGACTTCTACCAAGAGCAAGTGTACGAGAGGGAGCGGCAAGCAAGGCTCCAAAGAGGACGTAGACGTGACAGCCCCCTCAATTGATCCTATAAATGCCATTGAAGAATAAGAAATTGTGAGCTTTTCATACTCTTCTCTCTTGCTTTTAAGTTTTGATTTCCTTGTTTGATGGTGGCATCAAAATTTTAAGTATGGGGTGGGGGTAAGTGTGTTCATGATTTCACTTGTTTATGTTTGTTTGTTATTTTGAGGATATTGGATATTTGGTTTCTAGTTTGTGTTTGGGATGTTTGTTTCTTGGTTTGTGGTTTGATGAAAGACATGGATGATTGATTTGGTTTTGAATGGATGAGTCTTTGGTTTTAGAGAAATTTTTGCAAAAATCCATAAAAAAATTGAAAAATTGTGTTAAAAAACAACAAAAAGATTTTGTGTTTTGTAGGTTTTGGACTAGAAATTCCCATCTTAGATTGCCAAAATAAAAGCTAATGATGATGTGAGAATGTAAATTCCTTTGCATATTTTTGGATGGTTTAGCCTCTAAAATGATGTTGCTTTTGATGTGATCATGATATCTTGCTTGTTTTATTGAACATGTGAGTTCTAGGATGAGTTCTTATGCAACTAGGTATGAGTGACCCTTGTGAGATTGATTTTTGGCCATTTTAGGGATGCTTGTTCATATTTGCATATCCCTCATTTTTCTTGTGTGATTAGCTCATTCATGCTTAGTAAAACTTGCTATTGCGGTGTTTATCTATTTTCCAAGACCGTCATGAGAATTGTCCTAGCATGGTCACATTGATTTTGAACTTTATTCTTCTAGTCACATAAATGTTCCATATCCTACCATGAAGATAATCCTTTGTTTGTAGCCCCGTTCTAGCCTAACCTTTGTTTGAAACTCCTCAAAAATATTATTCCTAGCCTTATATGACTTGACCCTTATGGGATTGGACTTTAGAAGAAAGGTTGGGATTGTATTTGAAGAGTTGAGATTCTCTTGGGTTTAAGGGCAAAGAATGGTGCTATGAATCGTGTGGGTAGTGCATCTTTGTTGTACAAAAATGAAAAAAAGAAAGAAAGAAAGAAAAGGAAGAAAGAAAATGTTGGAAATGTAAAGTGGAATGAAGCAAAGAGCTTAAGTGAAGAAAATGGTCCGACCGAGTTACAAGCAACATCGGGCCCGATGTCATAAGAAAGTCGGTCCAAATGTAGAAAGTGTTGAAAATCCAACAAAAAGCATAAGAGCAAAGATGAAGTGGAATGTTAAGTAAAATTTTGGGTTGAAAAGAAAATGTTAAGTCTTTTGGGTGAGTGTGAAAGTAATTGTGGAATTTGGTGAAGTTGGTGAGAGTTTAGGTTGTTCAATCCCCATTGTAAGCACCACAAGACCAAATAATTCCTACCTTGAAAAAAATACCAAAAGCCCCATTACAACCCGGCCGAATGGAACCTCTTTGAGGACCTCCATTGAGCCAAGTTCGAAATTCTTTGTGTACTTTGCATTAGGCATATCTAGGTGGAGGAATTGGTGATATTAGCTTCAATAGTAAAGTCCTTACTTGCATGATTTTTGAGCTTGAGTGTTCATTGCTAAACCCAGACACATGATGAGTGATACACATTCACATATCCCTAAAGTGAGGCTTAGTTGCATTGACTTTATTCCTTGGAACACTTAATCATGTGTGATGATGTAATCTTGCTTGAATATCGATCACTTGTGCTTAAAATGTGTTTTCATACGAGGCTTTACTTGAAGATTATGTTTCGGTCTTGCTTACATTGTTATTGCTTGAGGACAAGCAAGTTTAAGTATGGGGTATTTTGATGTCTCTCTATTTGGTGGTGTTTTCATATGTGATTTCCTTTGTAAATATGTTTCTTTTTTCCCTTTTCTTGTGCGTTTTGTTCCTTTTTAGCCTAGTTCCCGTATTTCTATGAGATTCGGAGACTACGCACCTTTTATGTGTTTTGTAGGTAATTTGGCATGAATCAAGGATCGATTTCAAGGAGGGTCGAGACATGGAGCAAAGGCCGAGCTAAAGCAGGAAAGAGAGAAGCAAGCCATGAAGAAGAACAAGAGAAGCCAACAAAGAAGAAGGTGGAACAAGGTCAGGACCGAGTTGCAACCACGTCGGGCCCGACTTTGAAGTCTCCAACCTCGGACCGAGTTGCACAGTAACTCGGGCCCGAGGTCCTCCGTGTCGGTCCGAGTCGGTCACCGAACTACTTGGGCTCCAAGGCACGAATTTGTGGACTTCCACTTTTGCCCCTCATCTAATCTATAAAAGACCCTCTTGTCTTCTAAGAAAGGGTTCCCCCACACACACACAAAAAGGGGGTTCCAAGGGAGCCAAGAGGATTCTTGGAGAGCAAGAAGGAAGGAGAGGAGAAGGAAGAGAGAGAGAATCGGCCAAGGGAGGAAGTCTTGATAGGTTTTGTTGGTAGAATTGCTTTGATTTGCTTTGTTCTTGTGGATTTGAAAACCCTTGATTGGAATTTGTGGATTTCTTTGGATTTGAATGAAACTTTGCTTTGTTTTGAGATTAATTATGATGATTGCTTTCCCTTTTGATTTGATTGCTTTCTTTGCTTGTCACATGGAGTAGATCTCCTTGATCTTGGGTTATGGGGGAAAACCCTAGCTAGGTTTAGGCTAGAAACCCCAATTCCATAGCCTTGAGTGTTTGATCTAAGGAACCCACTCTAAATAGAGCTACAATTCCTTGCGAAAGTTGGGAATCAAGGCTTGAGATTGGCAAAGTAGCGAAAGTGAACATGTGTCAATCTCAAGACCTTGCTTCGAAGGGGATTTCCCCATGGATCGAGGTGTAGATGTGGTTGGAACGAGGGCGAAAGCACTCGATCCTAGTACGATCATCACTCATTGCCTGAATTGGGGTGGAAAAGCCTTAATCTACTAGGGAAGGAACCCAAAATCCCAAGATCTACTTTTAAATCTTTGAGTTCGACATCCCAAGCTACCTCGGGCCCGACTTACCCAGTGTCGGTCCCGACTTCCTCTTGTCGCCAACCTCGGGCCCGACGTGACCTCAGTGTCGGTCCTGACTGTTTTCTTTGTTTTCCTTTGTTTTATGCTCTCCTTTCTAGCTTCCTAGTATCTAGGCACATCGATCGAGTAGACTTCCCGATTGTTCGACACCCACCACGTACTACAACGGGGTCGGGTTATAAATTGTATCT
Organism: Fallopia convolvulus; assembly: GCA_964016875.1. NCBI lineage: Eukaryota > Viridiplantae > Streptophyta > Magnoliopsida > Caryophyllales > Polygonaceae > Fallopia > Fallopia convolvulus. The sequence continues at coordinate 33,628,735 of OZ024724.1, read as the reverse complement.
CTTGACCTTCGCATCCGAGAGCGATCAGGTGGCTTCCCTCGATCGGCGCTGCCTTCCATGGCCCGTTTTGATCTGATTTGCGGGGTCGACTATAGCCCCTACCCCGGACTCTACCCACCCAGCATTCTACCCGACACGAGAAAAAAAAAACGGGGGATAGAGTCTTACCTGTGGTCTACTCCGACGCCACTTGACAACGTCGCCGGTGGTGAACGCAAAGCACACGATCGACCCGACCTTCTCCGGCCTTCAACGCTGGCGGAAGAGTGTGTTTCGAGCGAATTGGAACTCGTCGGTGGTGAACGAATTGGAATTGGAACGGTGGACGAATTGAAATTGGAACGAATTGGGCTTTATGTTGAGTTGGTGCGGTTGATTAAATCTTGTAACCAAGATTTGGATATAAATATCTTAACTTAAGATAGATTTTCTTTGGATAACTAATATGTTGGTTAATATTGGTTAAACTATCCCGAATACGCATTCTAAAATAATTACGGATCAGGCCTTAGCAGGGAACTCGTTTTCCGACTTATGTGACCTAAAATAATTATGGATATTACAGAACCTAGAAACCGAATGCCACATTTAGGAGTGACATTTACATGGACATTTCATCAAACACTTGGCGTGCAATGTTCGATTACAAGTCAATTTTTAAAGGCAAAAGGAGAAAAAACAAGTGAACTTTATAGACATCTAGGAATAACCATAGAAAATGAAGATAGTATCAAGCCAAAAAGCACATTCTGCACTAAAAAATCAAGACCGATCGAATAAAAGCATAAATTCGAACCTAGAAACCGAATACCATATTTAGGAGTGACATTTACGTGGACATTTCATCGAACACTTGGCTTGCAATGTTAGATCACAAGTCAATTTTTAAAGGCAAAAGGAGAAAAAGCAAGTGAACTTAAAGACACCTTGGCATAGGCATAAAGAATGAGAATAGTATCAAGACAATAAGCACATTCTGCACCACAAAATCAAAACCGGTCGAATAAGAGCAAAAATTCGAACATAGAAACCGAATGCCACATTTAGTAGTGACATTTCCATGGACATTTCATCGAACACTTGGCGTGCAATGTTAGATCACAAGTCATTTTAAAGGCAAAAGGAGAAAAAACAAGTGAACTTTAAAAACATCTAGGCATAAGCATAATGAATAAGGATAGTATCAAGCCAAAAAGCAAATTCTGCACAACAAAATCAAGACCGATCGAATAAAAGCATAAATACGAGCCTAGAAACCGAATGCCACATTTAGGACTGACATTTACATGGACATTTCATCGAAGACTTGGTGTGCAATGCTAGATTACAAGTCATTTTAAAGGCAAATGGAGAAAAAACAAGTGAACTTTAAAGGCATCTAGGCATAAGCATAAAGAATGAGGATATTATCAAGCCAATAAGCACATTTTGCACTACACAATGAAAGACCGATTGAATAAGAGCATAAATTCGAACCTAAAAACCGAATGTCACATTTAGGAGTGACATTAACATGGACATTTCATCAAACACTTGGCGTGCAATGTTAGATCACAAGTCAATTTTTAAAGGCAAAAGGAGAAAAAACAAGTGAACTTTAAAGACATCAAGGCATAAGCATAAAGACTGAAGATAGTATCAAGCCAATAAGCACATTCTTCACTACAAAATCAAGACCAAATGGCATATTTAGGAGTGACATTTACATGGACATTTCATCGAACACTTGGCGTGCAATGTTAGATCACAGTCACACTAAAGGCAAGAGGAGAAAAAACAAGTGAACTTTAAAGACATATAGGCCTAAGCATAAAGAATGAGGATAGTTTAAAGCGAATAAGCACATTTTGCACTACAAAATCAAGACCAATCGAATAAAAGCATAAATTCGAGCTTAGAAACCGAATGTCACATTTAGGAGTGACATTTACATGGACATTTCATCGAACACTTGGTGTAATGTTAAACTACAACTCATTTTAAAGGTAAAAGGAGAAAAGACAAGTGAACTTTAAAGACATCTAGGAATATGCATAAAAATGAGGATAGTATGAAGCCAATAAGCACATTATGCACAACAAAATCAAGACCTCTCGAATAAAAGCATAAATTTGAACTTAGAGATCGAATGCCACATTTAGGAGTGACGTTTACATGGACATTTCATCAAACACTTGGCGTGCAATGTTACATTACAAGTCAATTTTTAAAGGCAAAAGGAGAAAAAACAAGTGAACTTTATAGACATCTAGGAATACGCATAGAAAATGAAGATAGTATCAAGCCAAAAAGCACATTCTACACTAAAAAATTAAGACCGATCGAATAAATGCATAAATTCGAACCTAGAAACCGAATATCATATTTAGGAGTGACATTTACGTGGACATTTCATCGAACACTTGGCTTGCAATGTTAGATCACAAGTCAATTTTTAAAGGCAAAAGGAGAAAAAGCAAGTGAACTTAAAGACACCTAGGCATAAGCATAAAGAATGAGATTAGGAGTGACATTTACATGGACATTTCATCGAACACTTGGCGTGCAATGTTACATTGCAAGTCAATTTTTAAAGGCAAAAGGAGAAAAAACAAGTGAACTTTATAGACATCTAGGAATAAGCATAGAAAATGAGGATAGTATCAAGCCAAAAAGCACATTCTGCACTAAAAAATCAAGACCGATCGAATAAAAGCATAAATTCGAACCTAGAAACCGAATACCATATTTAGGAGTGACATTTACGTGGATATTTCATCGAACACTTGGCGTGCAATGTTAGATCACAAGTCATTTTAAAGGCAAAAGGAGAAAAAACAAGTGAACTTTAAAAACATCTAGGCATAAGCATAATGAATGAGGATAGTATCAAGCCAAAAAGAAAATTTTGCACAATAAAATCAAGACGGATCAAATAAAAGCATAAATACCAGCCTAGAAACCGAATGCCACATTTAGGAGTGACATTTACATGGACATTTCATCGAAGACTTGGTGTGCAATGCTAGATTACAAGTCATTTTAAAGGCAAATGGAGAAAAAACAAGTGAACTTTAAAGACATCTAGGAATATGCATAAAAATGAGGATAGTATGAAGCCAATAAGCACATTATGCACAACAAAATCAAGACTGCTCGAATAAAAGCATAAATTTGAACATAGAGAACGAATGCCACATTTAGGAGTGATATTTACATGGACATTTCATCGAACACTTGGCGTGCAATGTTAGATCACAAGTCATTTAAATGCAAAGGAAGAAAAAACAAGTGAAAATTAAAGACATTTAGACATCAACATAATGAATAAGGATAGTATCAAGCTCATAAGCACATTCTACACTACAAAATCAAGACGTATCGAATAAAAGCATAAGTTCGAACCTAGAAACCGAATGCCACATTTAGGAGTGACATTTACATCGACATTTCATCAAACACTTGGCGTGCAATGCTAGATTACAAGTCAATTTTCAAAGGCAAACGGTGAAAAAACAAGTGAACTTTAAAGACATCTAGGAATATTCATAGAAAATGAGGATAGTGTCAAGCCAAAAAGCACATATTTCACTAAAAAATCAAGACCGATCGAATAAAAGCATAAATACGTGCCTAGAAACCGAAGGCCACATTTAGGCGTGACATTTAAATGGACGTTTCATCGAACACTTGGTGTGCAATGTTAGATAAAAAGTCATTTTAAAGGCAAAAGGGGAAAAAACAAGTGAACTTTAAAGGCTTCTAGGCATAAGCATAAAAAATGAGGATAGTATTAAGCCAATAAGCACATTATGCACTACAAAATCAAGAACGATCGAATAAAAGCATAAATTCGAACATAGAAACCGAATGCCACATTTAGTAGTGACATTTCCATGGACATTTCATCGAACACTTGGCGTGCAATGTTTGATAACTGGTCATTTTAAAGGCAAAAGGACAAACAACGAAGTGAAATTGAAAGACATATAGGCATAAGCATAAAGAAGGAGGATAGTATCAAGCCAATAAGCATATTCTGCACAATAAAATCAAGACCGATTGAATAAAAGCATAAATACGAGCCTAGAAACCGAATACCATATTTAGGAGTGACATTTACGTGGATATTTCATCGAACACTTGGCGTGCAATGTTAGATCACAAGTCATTTTAAAGGCAAAAGGAGAAAAAACAAGTGAACTTTAAAAACATCTAGGCATAAGCATAATGAATGAGGATAGTATCAAGCCAAAAAGAAAATTTTGCACAATAAAATCAAGACGGATCAAATAAAAGCATAAATACCAGCCTAGAAACCGAATGCCACATTTAGGAGTGACATTTACATGGACATTTCATCGAAGACTTGGTGTGCAATGCTAGATTACAAGTCATTTTAAAGGCAAATGGAGAAAAAACAAGTGAACTTTAAAGGCATCTAGGAATATGCATAAAAATGAGGATAGTATGAAGCCAATAAGCACATTATGCACAACAAAATCAAGACTGCTCGAATAAAAGCTTAAATTTGAACATAGAGAACGAATGCCACATTTAGGAGTGACATTTACATGGACATTTCATCGAACACTTGGCGTGCAATGTAAGATCACAAGTCATTTTAAATGCAAAAGGAGAAAAAACAAGTTAAAATTAAAGACATTTAGGCATCAGCATAACGAATGAGGATAGTATCAAGCTCATAAGCTGATTCAGCACCACAAAATCAAGACGTATCGAATAAAAGCATAAGTTCGAACCTAGAAACCGAATGCCACATTTAGGAGTGACATTTACATGGATATTTCATCAAACACTTGGCGTGCAATGTTCGATTACAAGTCAATTTTTGAAGGCAAAAGGAGAAAAAACAAGTGAACTTTATAGACATCTAGGAATATTCATAGAAAATGAGGATAGTATCAAGCCAAAAAGCACATTCTGCACTAAAAAATCAAGACATATCGAATAAAAGCATAAATTCGAACCTAGAAACCGAATACCATATTTAGGAGTGACATTTACGTGGACATTTCATCGAACACTTGGCTTGCAATGTTAGATCACAAGTCAATTTTTAAAGGCAAAAGGAGAAAAAGAAAGTGAACTTAAAGACACCTAGGCATAAGCATAAAGAATGAGAATAGTACCAAAACAATGAGCACATTCTGCACTACAAAATTAAGACCGATCGAATAAGAGCAAAAATTCGAACATAGAAACCGAATGCCACATTTAGTAGTGACATATCCATGGACATTTCATCGAACGCTTGGCGTGCAATGTTAGATCACAAGTCAATTTTTAAAGGCAAAAGGAGAAAAAACAAGTGAACTGTAAAGACATCAAGGCATAAGCGTAAAGACTGTTGATAGTATCAAGCCAATAAGCACACTCTTCACTACAAAATCAAGACCGATTGTCACATTTAGGAGTGACATTTACATGGATATTTCATCAAACACTTGGCGTGCAATGTTAGATCACAATCATACTAAAGGCAAGAGGAGTAAAAACAAGTGAACTTTAAAGACATATAGGACTAAGCATAAAGAATGAGGATAATTTAAAGCCAATAAGCACATTCTGCACTACAAAATCAAGACCAAGCGAATAAAAGCACAAATTCGAGCTTAGAAACCAAATGCCACCATTTGGAGTGACATTTACATGGACATTTCATCGAGCACTTGGTGTAATGTTAAATTACAAGTCATTTTAAAGGCAAAAGGAGAAAAGACAAGTGAACTTTAAAGACATCTAGGTATATGCATAAAAATGAGGATAGTATGAAGCCAATAAGCAAATTATGCACAACAAAATCAAGACCGCTCGAATAAAAGCATAAAATTGAACTTAGAGACCGAATGCCACATTTAGGAGTGACATTTACATGGACATTTCATCGAATACTTGGCGTGCAATGTTAGATGACAAGTCATTTTAAATGTAAAAGGAGAAAAAACAAGTGAAAATTATAGACATTTAGGCATAAGCATAACGAATGAGGATAGTATCAAGCTCATAAGCACATTCTGCACTACAAAATAAAGACGTATCGAAGAAAAGCATAAGTTCGAACCTAGAAACCGAATGCCACTTTAGGAGTGACATTTACATGGACATTTCATCAAACACTTGGCGTGCAATGTTAGATTACAAGTCAACTTTTAAAGGTAAAAGGAGAAAAAACAAGTGAACTTTAAAGACATCTAGGAATATTCATAGAAAATGAGGATAGTATCAAGCCAAAAAGCACATTCTGCACTAAAAAATGAAGACCGATCGAATAAAAGAATAAATTCGAACCTAGAAACCGAACACCATATTTAGGAGTGACATTTAGGTGGACATTTCATCGAACACTTGGCTTGCAATGTTAGATCACAAGTCAATTTTTAAAGTCAAAAGGAGAAAAAGAAAGTGAACTTAAAGACACCTAGGCATAAGCATAAAGAATGAAAATAGTACCAAAACAATGAGCACATTCTGCACTACAAAATTAAGACCGAACGAATAAGAGCAAAAATTCGAACATAGAAACCGAATGCCACATTTAGTAGTGACATATCCATGGACATTTCATCGAACACTTGGCGTGCAATGTTTGATAACTAGTCATTTTAAAGGCCAAAGGACAAAAAACGAAGTGAACTTTAAAGACATATAGGCATAAGCATAAAGAATGAGGATAGTATCAAGCCAATAAGCATATTTTGCACAACAAAATCAAGACCGATCGAATAAAAGCATAAATACGAGCCTAGAAACCGAATGCCACATTTAGGAGTGACATTTACATGGACATTTCATCGAACTCTTGGCGTGCAATGTTAGATCACAAGTCATTTTAAAGGCAAAAGGACAAAAACTGAAGTGAACTTTAAAGACATATAGGCATAAGCGTAAAGAATGAGGATAGTATCAATCCAATAAGCATATTCTGCACAACAAAATCAAGTCCGATCGAATAAAAGCATAAATACGAGCCTAGAAACCGAATGCCACATTTAGGAGTGACATTTACATGGACATTTCATCGAACACTTGGCGTGCAATGTTAGATCACAAGTCATTTTAAATGTAAAAGGAGAAAAAACAAGTGAAAAATTAAAGACATGTAGCATCAGCATAAAGAATGAGGACAGTATCAAGCTCATAAGCACATTCTGCACTACAAAATCAAGACGTATCAAATAAAAGCATAAGTTCGAACCTAGAAACCGAATGCCACATTTAGGAGTGACATATACATGGACATTTCATCAAACACTTGGCGTGCAATGTTAGATTACAAGTCAATTTTTAAAGGCAAAAGGAGAAAAAAAAAAGTGAACTTTGAAGACATCTAGGAATAAGCATAGAAAATGAGGATAGTATCAAGCCAAAAAGCACATTCTGCACTACACAATCAAGACCGATCGACTAAGAGCAAAATTTCGAACATAGAAACCGAATGCCACATTTAGTAGTGGCATTTCCATGGACATTTCATCGAACACTTGGCGTGCAATGTTAGATCACAAGTCATTTTAAAGGCAAAAGGACAAAAAACGAAGTCAACTTTAAAGACATATAGGCATAAGCATAAAGAATGAAGATAGTATCAAGCCAATAAGCATATTCTGCACAGCAAAATCAAGACCGATCGAATAAAAGCATAAATACGAGCTTAGAAACCGAATGCCACACTTAGGAGTGACATTTACATGGACATTTCATCGAACACTTGGTGTGCAATGCTAGATTACAAGTCATTTTAAAGGAAAATGGAGAAAAAACAAGTGAATTGTAAGGACATCAAGGCATAAGCATAAAGACTGATGATAGTGTCAACCCAATAAGCACATTCTTCACTTCAAAATCAAGACCGATTGCCATATTTAGGAATGAAATTTACATGGACATTTCATCGAACACTTGGCGTGCAATGTTAGATCACAATCATGTTAAAGGCAAGAGGAGAAAAAACAAGTGAACTTTAAAGACATATAGGCCTAAGCATAAAGAATAAGGATAGTTTAAAGCCAATAAGCACATTCTGCACTACAAAATCAAGAACAATCGAATAAAAGTACAAATTCGAGCTTAGAAACTGAATGCCACCATTTGGAGTGACATTTACAAGGACATTTCATCGAGCACTTGGTGTAATGTTAAATTACAAGTCATGTTAAACGCAAAAGGAGAAAAGACAAGTGAACTTTAAAGACATCTAGGTATATGCATAAAAATGAGGATAGTATGAAGCCAATAAAAACATTATGCACAACAAAATCAAGACCGCTCGAATAAAAGCATAAATTTGAACTTAGAGACCGAATGCCACATTTAGGAGTGACATTTACAAGGACATTTCATCGAACACTTTGCGTGCAATGTTAGATCACAAGTCATTTTAAATGTAAAAGGAGAAAAAACAAGTGAAAATTAAAGACATGTAGCATCAGCATAAAGAATGAGGACAGTATCAAGCTCATAAGCACATTCTGCACTACAAAATCAAGACGTATCGAATAAAAGCATAAGTTCGAACCTAGAAACCGAATGCCACATTTAGGAGTGACATATACATGGACATTTCATCAAACACTTGGCGTGCAATGTTAGATTATAAGTCAATTTTTAAAGGTAAAAGGAGAAAAAAAAAGTGAACTTTGAAGACATCTAGGAATAAGCATAGAAAATGAGGATAGTATCAAGCCAAAAAGCACATTCTGCACTAAAAAATCTAGACCGATCGAATAAAAGCATAAATTCGAACCTAGAAACCGAATACCATATTTAGGAGTGACATTTACGTGGATATTTCATCAAACACTTGGCTTGCAATGTTAGATCACAAGTCAATTTTTAAGGCAAAAGAAGAAAAAGCAAGTGAACTTAAAGACACGTAGGCATAGGCATAAAGAATGAGAATAGTATCAAGACAATAAGCACATTCGGCACTACAAAATCAAGACCGATCGAATAAGAGCAAAAATTCGAACATAGAAACCGAATGCCACATTTAGTAGTGACATTTCCATGGACATTTCATCGAACACTTGGCGTGCAATGTTAGATCACAAGTCATTTTAAAGGCAAAAGGACAAAAAACGAAGTGAACTTTAAAGACATATAGGCATAAGCATAAAGAATGAGGATAGTATCAAGCCAATAAGCATATTCTGCACAACAAAATCAAGACCGATCGAATAAAAGCATAAATACGAGCCTAGAAACCGAATGCCACATTTAGGAGTGACATTTACATGGACATTTCATCGAACACTTGGCGTGCAATGTTAGATCACAAGTCATTTTAAATGTAAAAGGAGAAAAAACAAGTGAAAACTAAAGACATTTAGGCATCAGCATAACGAATGAGGATAATATCAAGCTCATAAGCACATTCTGCACTACAAAATCAAGACGTATCGAAGAAAAGCATAAGTTCGAACCTAGAAACCGAATGCAACATTTAGGAGTGACATTTACATGGACATTTCATCAAACACTTGTCGTGCAATGTTAGATTACAAGTCAATTTTTAAAGGTAAAAGGAGAAAAAACAAGTGAACTTTGAAGACATCTAGGAATAAGCATAGAAAATGAGGATAGTATCAAGCCAAAAAGCACATTCTGCACTACAAAATCAAGACCGATCGACTAAGAGCAAAATTTCGAACATAGAAACCGAATGCCACATTTAGTAGTGACATTTCCATGGACATTTCATCGAACACTTGGCGTGCAATGTTAGATCACAAGTCATTTTAAAGGCAAAAGGACAAAAAACGAAGTCAACTTTAAAGACATATAGGCATAAGCATAAAGAATGAAGATAGTATCAAGCCAATAAGCATATTCTGCACAGCAAAATCAAGACCGATTGAATAAAAGCATAAATACGAGCTTAGAAACCGAATGCCACACTTAGGAGTGACATTTACATGGACATTTCATCGAACACTTGGTGTGCAATGCTAGATTACAAGTCATTTTAAAGGCAAATGGAGAAAAAACAAGTGAATTGTAAAGACATCAAGGCATTAGCATAAAGACTGAGATAGTGTCAACCCAATAAGCACATTCTTCACTTCAAAATCAAGACCGATTGCCATATTTAGGAATGATATTTACATGGACATTTCATCGAACACTTGGCGTGCAATGTTAGATCACAATCATATTAAAGGCAAGAGGAGAAAAAACAAGTGAACTTTAAAGACATATAGGCCTAAGCATAAAGAATAAGGATAGTTTAAAGCCAATAAGCACATTCTGCACTACAAAATCAAGAACAATCGAATAAAAGTACAAATTCGAGCTTAGAAACTGAATGCCACCATTTGGAGTGACATTTACAAGGACATTTCATCGAGCACTTGGTGTAATGTTAAATTACAAGTCATGTTAAACGCAAAAGGAGAAAAGACAAGTGAACTTTAAAGACATCTAGGTATATGCATAAAAATGAGGATAGTATGAAGCCAATAAAAACATTATGCACAACAAAATCAAGACCGCTCGAATAAAAGCATAAATTTGAACTTAGAGACCGAATGCCACATTTAGGAGTGACATTTACAATGACATTTCATCGAACACTTTGCGTGCAATGTTAGATCACAAGTCATTTTAAATGTAAAAGGAGAAAAAACAAGTGAAAATTAAAGACATGTAGCATCAGCATAAAGAATGAGGACAGTATCAAGCTCATAAGCACATTCTGCACTACAAAATCAAGACGTATCGAATAAAAGCATAAGTTCGAACCTAGAAACCGAATGCCACATTTAGGAGTGACATATACATGGACATTTCATCAAACACTTGGCGTGCAATGTTAGATTATAAGTCAATTTTTAAAGGCAAAAGGAGAAAAAAAAAGTGAACTTTGAAGACATCTAGGAATAAGCATAGAAAATGAGGATAGTATCAAGCCAAAAAGCACATTCTGCACTAAAAAATCTAGACCGATCGAATAAAAGCATAAATTCGAACCTAGAAACCGAATACCACATTTAGTAGTGGCATTTCCATGGACATTTCATCGAACACTTGGCGTGCAATGTTAGATCACAAGTCATTTTAAAGGCAAAAGGAGAAAAAACAAGTGAACTTTAAAAACATCTAGGCATAAGCATAATGAATAAGGATAGTATCAAGCCAAAAAGCAAATTCTGCACAACAAAATCAAGACCGATCGAATAAAAGCATAAATACGAGCCTAGAAACCGAATGCCACATTTAGGACTGACATTTACATGGACATTTCATCGAAGACTTGGTGTGCAATGCTAGATTACAAGTCATTTTAAAGGCAAATGGAGAAAAAACAAGTGAACTTTAAAGGCATCTAGGCATAAGCATAAAGAATGAGGATATTATCAAGCCAATAAGCACATTTTGCACTACACAATGAAAGACCGATTGAATAAGAGCATAAATTCGAACCTAAAAACCGAATGTCACATTTAGGAGTGACATTAACATGGACATTTCATCAAACACTTGGCGTGCAATGTTAGATCACAAGTCAATTTTTAAAGGCAAAAGGAGAAAAAACAAGTGAACTTTAAAGACATCAAGGCATAAGCATAAAGACTGAAGATAGTATCAAGCCAATAAGCACATTCTTCACTACAAAATCAAGACCAAATGGCATATTTAGGAGTGACATTTACATGGACATTTCATCGAACACTTGGCGTGCAATGTTAGATCACAGTCACACTAAAGGCAAGAGGAGAAAAAACAAGTGAACTTTAAAGACATATAGGCCTAAGCATAAAGAATGAGGATAGTTTAAAGCGAATAAGCACATTTTGCACTACAAAATCAAGACCAATCGAATAAAAGCATAAATTCGAGCTTAGAAACCGAATGTCACATTTAGGAGTGACATTTACATGGACATTTCATCGAACACTTGGTGTAATGTTAAACTACAACTCATTTTAAAGGTAAAAGGAGAAAAGACAAGTGAACTTTAAAGACATCTAGGAATATGCATAAAAATGAGGATAGTATGAAGCCAATAAGCACATTATGCACAACAAAATCAAGACCTCTCGAATAAAAGCATAAATTTGAACTTAGAGATCGAATGCCACATTTAGGAGTGACGTTTACATGGACATTTCATCAAACACTTGGCGTGCAATGTTACATTACAAGTCAATTTTTAAAGGCAAAAGGAGAAAAAACAAGTGAACTTTATAGACATCTAGGAATACGCATAGAAAATGAAGATAGTATCAAGCCAAAAAGCACATTCTACACTAAAAAATTAAGACCGATCGAATAAATGCATAAATTCGAACCTAGAAACCGAATATCATATTTAGGAGTGACATTTACGTGGACATTTCATCGAACACTTGGCTTGCAATGTTAGATCACAAGTCAATTTTTAAAGGCAAAAGGAGAAAAAGCAAGTGAACTTAAAGACACCTAGGCATAAGCATAAAGAATGAGATTAGGAGTGACATTTACATGGACATTTCATCGAACACTTGGCGTGCAATGTTACATTGCAAGTCAATTTTTAAAGGCAAAAGGAGAAAAAACAAGTGAACTTTATAGACATCTAGGAATAAGCATAGAAAATGAGGATAGTATCAAGCCAAAAAGCACATTCTGCACTAAAAAATCAAGACCGATCGAATAAAAGCATAAATTCGAACCTAGAAACCGAATACCATATTTAGGAGTGACATTTACGTGGATATTTCATCGAACACTTGGCGTCCAATGTTAGATCACAAGTCATTTTAAAGGCAAAAGGAGAAAAAACAAGTGAACTTTAAAAACATCTAGGCATAAGCATAATGAATGAGGATAGTATCAAGCCAAAAAGAAAATTTTGCACAATAAAATCAAGACGGATCAAATAAAAGCATAAATACCAGCCTAGAAACCGAATGCCACATTTAGGAGTGACATTTACATGGACATTTCATCGAAGACTTGGTGTGCAATGCTAGATTACAAGTCATTTTAAAGGCAAATGGAGAAAAAACAAGTGAACTTTAAAGACATCTAGGAATATGCATAAAAATGAGGATAGTATGAAGCCAATAAGCACATTATGCACAACAAAATCAAGACCGCTCGAATAAAAGCATAAATTTGAACATAGAGAACGAATGCCACATTTAGGAGTGATATTTACATGGACATTTCATCGAACACTTGGCGTGCAATGTTAGATCACAAGTCATTTAAATGCAAAGGAAGAAAAAACAAGTGAAAATTAAAGACATTTAGACATCAACATAATGAATAAGGATAGTATCAAGCTCATAAGCACATTCTACACTACAAAATCAAGACGTATCGAATAAAAGCATAAGTTCGAACCTAGAAACCGAATGCCACATTTAGGAGTGACATTTACATCGACATTTCATCAAACACTTGGCGTGCAATGCTAGATTACAAGTCAATTTTCAAAGGCAAACGGTGAAAAAACAAGTGAACTTTAAAGACATCTAGGAATATTCATAGAAAATGAGGATAGTGTCAAGCCAAAAAGCACATATTTCACTAAAAAATCAAGACCGATCGAATAAAAGCATAAATACGTGCCTAGAAACCGAAGGCCACATTTAGGCGTGACATTTAAATGGACGTTTCATCGAACACTTGGTGTGCAATGTTAGATAAAAAGTCATTTTAAAGGCAAAAGGGGAAAAAACAAGTGAACTTTAAAGGCATCTAGGCATAAGCATAAAAAATGAGGATAGTATTAAGCCAATAAGCACATTATGCACTACAAAATCAAGAACGATCGAATAAAAGCATAAATTCGAACATAGAAACCGAATGCCACATTTAGTAGTGACATTTCCATGGACATTTCATCGAACACTTGGCGTGCAATGTTTGATAACTGGTCATTTTAAAGGCAAAAGGACAAACAACGAAGTGAAATTTAAAGACATATAGGCATAAGCATAAAGAAGGAGGATAGTATCAAGCCAATAAGCATATTCTGCACAATAAAATCAAGACCGATTGAATAAAAGCATAAATACGAGCCTAGAAACCGAATGACACATTTAGGAGTGACATTTACATAAACATTTCATCGAACTCTTGGCGTACAATGTTAGATCACAAGTCAATTTTTAAAGGCAAAAGGAGAAAAAACAAGTGAACTGTAAAGACATCAAGGCATAAGCGTAAACACTGTTGATAGTATCAAGCCAATAAGCACACTCTTCACTACAAAATCAAGACCGATTGCCATATTTAGGAGTGACATTTACATGGACATTTCATCGAACACTTGGCGTGCAATGTTAGATCGCAATCATAGTAAAGGCAAGGGGAGAAAAAACAAGTGAACTTTAAAGACATATAAGCCTAAGCATAAAGAATGAGGATAGTTTAAAGCCAATAAGCACATTTTGCACTACAAAATCAAGACCAACCGAATAAAAGCATAAATTCGAGCTTAGAAACCGAATGTCACCTTTAGGAGTGACATTTACATGGACATTTCATCGAGCACTTGGTGTAATGTTAAATTACAAGTCATTTTAAAGGTAAAAGGAGAAAAGACAAGTGAACTTTAAAGACATCTAGGAATACGCCTAAAAATGAGGATAGTATGAAGCCAATAAGCACAATATGCACAACAAAATCAAGACCGCTCGAATAAAAGCATAAACTTGAACTTAGAGATCGAATGCCACATTTAGGAGTGACATTTACATGGACATTTCATCGAACACTTGGCGTGCAATGTAAGATCACAAGTCATTTTAAATGCAAAAGGAGAAAAAACAAGTTAAAATTAAAGACATTTAGGCATCAGCATAACGAATGAGGATAGTATCAAGCTCATAAGCTGATTCAGCACCACAAAATCAAGACGTATCGAATAAAAGCATAAGTTCGAACCTAGAAACCGAATGCCACATTTAGGAGTGACATTTACATGGATATTTCATCAAACACTTGGCGTGCAATGTTCGATTACAAGTCAATTTTTGAAGGCAAAAGGAGAAAAAACAAGTGAACTTTATAGACATCTAAGAATATTCATAGAAAATGAGGATAGTATCAAGCCAAAAAGCACATTCTGCACTAAAAAATCAAGACATATCGAATAAAAGCATAAATTCGAACCTAGAAACCGAATACCATATTTAGGAGTGACATTTACGTGGACATTTCATCGAACACTTGGCTTGCAATGTTAGATCACAAGTCAATTTTTAAAGGCAAAAGGAGAAAAAGAAAGTGAACTTAAAGACACCTAGGCATAAGCATAAAGAATGAGAATAGTACCAAAACAATGAGCACATTCTGCACTACAAAATTAAGACCGATCGAATAAGAGCAAAAATTCGAACATAGAAACCGAATGCCACATTTAGTAGTGACATATCCATGGACATTTCATCGAACGCTTGGCGTGCAATGTTAGATCACAAGTCAATTTTTAAAGGCAAAAGGAGAAAAAACAAGTGAACTGTAAAGACATCAAGGCATAAGCGTAAAGACTGTTGATAGTATCAAGCCAATAAGCACACTCTTCACTACAAAATCAAGACCGATTGTCACATTTAGGAGTGACATTTACATGGATATTTCATCAAACACTTGGCGTGCAATGTTAGATCACAATCATACTAAAGGCAAGAGGAGTAAAAACAAGTGAACTTTAAAGACATATAGGACTAAGCATAAAGAATGAGGATAATTTAAAGCCAATAAGCACATTCTGCACTACAAAATCAAGACCAAGCGAATAAAAGCACAAATTCGAGCTTAGAAACCAAATGCCACCATTTGGAGTGACATTTACATGGACATTTCATCGAGCACTTGGTGTAATGTTAAATTACAAGTCATTTTAAAGGCAAAAGGAGAAAAGACAAGTGAACTTTAAAGACATCTAGGTATATGCATAAAAATGAGGATAGTATGAAGCCAATAAGCAAATTATGCACAACAAAATCAAGACCGCTCGAATAAAAGCATAAAATTGAACTTAGAGACCGAATGCCACATTTAGGAGTGACATTTACATGGACATTTCATCGAATACTTGGCGTGCAATGTTAGATGACAAGTCATTTTAAATGTAAAAGGAGAAAAAACAAGTGAAAATTATAGACATTTAGGCATAAGCATAACGAATGAGGATAGTATCAAGCTCATAAGCACATTCTGCACTACAAAATAAAGACGTATCGAAGAAAAGCATAAGTTCGAACCTAGAAACCGAATGCCACTTTAGGAGTGACATTTACATGGACATTTCATCAAACACTTGGCGTGTAATGTTAGATTACAAGTCAACTTTTAAAGGTAAAAGGAGAAAAAACAAGTGAACTTTAAAGACATCTAGGAATATTCATAGAAAATGAGGATAGTATCAAGCCAAAAAGCACATTCTGCACTAAAAAATGAAGACCGATCGAATAAAAGAATAAATTCGAACCTAGAAACCGAACACCATATTTAGGAGTGACATTTAGGTGGACATTTCATCGAACACTTGGCTTGCAATGTTAGATCACAAGTCAATTTTTAAAGTCAAAAGGAGAAAAAGAAAGTGAACTTAAAGACACCTAGGCATAAGCATAAAGAATGAAAATAGTACCAAAACAATGAGCACATTCTGCACTACAAAATTAAGACCGAACGAATAAGAGCAAAAATTCGAACATAGAAACCGAATGCCACATTTAGTAGTGACATATCCATGGACATTTCATCGAACACTTGGCGTGCAATGTTTGATAACTAGTCATTTTAAAGGCCAAAGGACAAAAAACGAAGTGAACTTTAAAGACATATAGGCATAAGCATAAAGAATGAGGATAGTATCAAGCCAATAAGCATATTTTGCACAACAAAATCAAGACCGATCGAATAAAAGCATAAATACGAGCCTAGAAACCGAATGCCACATTTAGGAGTGACATTTACATGGACATTTCATCGAACTCTTGGCGTGCAATGTTACATCACAAGTCATTTTAAAGGCAAAAGGACAAAAACTGAAGTGAACTTTAAAGACATATAGGCATAAGCGTAAAGAATGAGGATAGTATCAATCCAATAAGCATATTCTGCACAACAAAATCAAGTCCGATCGAATAAAAGCATAAATACGAGCCTAGAAACCGAATGCCACATTTAGGAGTGACATTTACATGGACATTTCATCGAACACTTGGCGTGCAATGTTAGATCACAAGTCATTTTAAATGTAAAAGGAGAAAAAACAAGTGAAAAATTAAAGACATGTAGCATCAGCATAAAGAATGAGGACAGTATCAAGCTCATAAGCACATTCTGCACTACAAAATCAAGACGTATCAAATAAAAGCATAAGTTCGAACCTAGAAACCGAATGCCACATTTAGGAGTGACATATACATGGACATTTCATCAAACACATGGCGTGCAATGTTAGATTACAAGTCAATTTTTAAAGGCAAAAGGAGAAAAAAAAAAGTGAACTTTGAAGACATCTAGGAATAAGCATAGAAAATGAGGATAGTATCAAGCCAAAAAGCACATTCTGCACTACACAATCAAGACCGATCGACTAAGAGCAAAATTTCGAACATAGAAACCGAATGCCACATTTAGTAGTGGCATTTCCATGGACATTTCATCGAACACTTGGCGTGCAATGTTAGATCACAAGTCATTTTAAAGGCAAAAGGACAAAAAACGAAGTCAACTTTAAAGACATATAGGCATAAGCATAAAGAATGAAGATAGTATCAAGCCAATAAGCATATTCTGCACAGCAAAATCAAGACCGATCGAATAAAAGCATAAATACGAGCTTAGAAACCGAATGCCACACTTAGGAGTGACATTTACATGGACATTTCATCGAACACTTGGTGTGCAATGCTAGATTACAAGTCATTTTAAAGGAAAATGGAGAAAAAACAAGTGAATTGTAAGGACATCAAGGCATAAGCATAAAGACTGATGATAGTGTCAACCCAATAAGCACATTCTTCACTTCAAAATCAAGACCGATTGCCATATTTAGGAATGAAATTTACATGGACATTTCATCGAACACTTGGCGTGCAATGTTAGATCACAATCATATTAAAGGCAAGAGGAGAAAAAACAAGTGAACTTTAAAGACATATAGGCCTAAGCATAAAGAATAAGGATAGTTTAAAGCCAATAAGCACATTCTGCACTACAAAATCAAGAACAATCGAATAAAAGTACAAATTCGAGCTTAGAAACTGAATGCCACCATTTGGAGTGACATTTACAAGGACATTTCATCGAGCACTTGGTGTAATGTTAAATTACAAGTCATGTTAAACGCAAAAGGAGAAAAGACAAGTGAACTTTAAAGACATCTAGGTATATGCATAAAAATGAGGATAGTATGAAGCCAATAAAAACATTATGCACAACAAAATCAAGACCGCTCGAATAAAAGCATAAATTTGAACTTAGAGACCGAATGCCACATTTAGGAGTGACATTTACAAGGACATTTCATCGAACACTTTGCGTGCAATGTTAGATCACAAGTCATTTTAAATGTAAAAGGAGAAAAAACAAGTGAAAATTAAAGACATGTAGCATCAGCATAAAGAATGAGGACAGTATCAAGCTCATAAGCACATTCTGCACTACAAAATCAAGACGTATCGAATAAAAGCATAAGTTCGAACCTAGAAACCGAATGCCACATTTAGGAGTGACATATACATGGACATTTCATCAAACACTTGGCGTGCAATGTTAGATTATAAGTCAATTTTTAAAGGTAAAAGGAGAAAAAAAAAGTGAACTTTGAAGACATCTAGGAATAAGCATAGAAAATGAGGATAGTATCAAGCCAAAAAGCACATTCTGCACTAAAAAATCTAGACCGATCGAATAAAAGCATAAATTCGAACCTAGAAACCGAATACCATATTTAGGAGTGACATTTACGTGGATATTTCATCAAACACTTGGCTTGCAATGTTAGATCACAAGTCAATTTTTAAGGCAAAAGAAGAAAAAGCAAGTGAACTTAAAGACACGTAGGCATAGGCATAAAGAATGAGAATAGTATCAAGACAATAAGCACATTCGGCACTACAAAATCAAGACCGATCGAATAAGAGCAAAAATTCGAACATAGAAACCGAATGCCACATTTAGTAGTGACATTTCCATGGACATTTCATCGAACACTTGGCGTGCAATGTTAGATCACAAGTCATTTTAAAGGCAAAAGGACAAAAAACGAAGTGAACTTTAAAGACATATAGGCATAAGCATAAAGAATGAGGATAGTATCAAGCCAATAAGCATATTCTGCACAACAAAATCAAGACCGATCGAATAAAAGCATAAATACGAGCCTAGAAACCGAATGCCACATTTAGGAGTGACATTTACATGGACATTTCATCGAACACTTGGCGTGCAATGTTAGATCACAAGTCATTTTAAATGTAAAAGGAGAAAAAACAAGTGAAAACTAAAGACATTTAGGCATCAGCATAACGAATGAGGATAATATCAAGCTCATAAGCACATTCTGCACTACAAAATCAAGACGTATCGAAGAAAAGCATAAGTTCGAACCTAGAAACCGAATGCAACATTTAGGAGTGACATTTACATGGACATTTCATCAAACACTTGTCGTGCAATGTTAGATTACAAGTCAATTTTTAAAGGTAAAAGGAGAAAAAACAAGTGAACTTTGAAGACATCTAGGAATAAGCATAGAAAATGAGGATAGTATCAAGCCAAAAAGCACATTCTGCACTAATATCAAGACCGATCGACTAAGAGCAAAATTTCGAACATAGAAACCGAATGCCACATTTAGTAGTGACATTTCCATGGACATTTCATCGAACACTTGGCGTGCAATGTTAGATCACAAGTCATTTTAAAGGCAAAAGGACAAAAAACGAAGTCAACTTTAAAGACATATAGGCATAAGCATAAAGAATGAGGATAGTATCAAGCCAATAAGCATATTCTGCACAGCAAAATCAAGACCGATCGAATAAAAGCATAAATACGAGCTTAGAAACCGAATGCCACACTTAGGAGTGACATTTACATGGACATTTCATCGAACACTTGGTGTGCAATGCTAGATTACAAGTCATTTTAAAGGCAAATGGACAAAAAACAAGTGAATTGTAAAGACATCAAGGCATAAGCATAAAGACTGATGATAGTGTCAACCCAATAAGCACATTCTTCACTTCAAAATCAAGACCGATTGCCATATTTAGGAATGAAATTTACATGGACATTTCATCGAACACTTGGCCTGCAATGTTAGATCACAATCATATTAAAGGCAAGAGGAGAAAAAACAAGTGAACTTTAAAGACATATAGGCCTAAGCATAAAGAATAAGGATAGTTTAAAGCCAATAAGCACATTCTGCACTACAAAATCAAGAACAATCGAATAAGAGTACAAATTCGAGCTTAGAAACTGAATGCCAACATTTGGAGTGACATTTACAGGGACATTTCATCGAGCACTTGGTGTAATGTTAAATTAAAAGTCATGTTAAACGCAAAAGGAGAAAAGACAAGTGAACTTTAAAGACATCTAGGTATATGCATAAAAATGAGGATAGTATGAAGCCAATAAAAACATTATGCACAACAAAATCAAGACCGCTCGAATAAAAGCATAAATTTGAACTTAGAGACCGAATGCCACATTTAGGAGTGACATTTACAAGGACATTTTATCGAACACTTGGCGTGCAATGTTAGATCACAAGTCATTCTAAATGTAAAAGGAGAAAAAACAAGTGAAAAATTAAAGACATGTAGCATCAGCATAAAGAATGAGGACAGTATCAAGCTCATAAGCACATTCTGCACTACAAAATCAAGACGTATCAAATAAAAGCATAAGTTCGAACCTAGAAACCGAATGCCACATTTAGGAGTGACACATACATGGACATTTCATCAAACACTTGGCGTGCAATGTTAGATTACAAGTCAATTTCTAAAGGCAAAAGGAGAAAAAAAAAAGTGAACTTTGAAGACATCTAGGAATAAGCATAGAAAATGAGGATAGTATCAAGCCAAAAAGCACATTCTGCAGTACAAAATCAAGACCGATCGACTAAGAGCAAAATTTCGAACATAGAAACCGAATGCCACATTTAGTAGTGGCATTTCCATGGACATTTCATCGAACACTTGGCGTGCAATGTTAGATCACAAGTCATTTTAAAGGCAAAAGGACAAAAAACGAAGTCAACTTTAAAGACATATAGGCATAAGCATAAAGAATGAAGATAGTATCAAGCCAATAAGCATATTCTGCACAGCAAAATCAAGACCGATTGAATAAAAGCATAAATACGAGCTTAGAAACCGAATGCCACACTTAGGAGTGACATTTACATGGACATTTCATCGAACACTTGGTGTGCAATGCTAGATTACAAGTCATTTTAAAGGCAAATGGAGAAAAAACAAGTGAATTGTAAAGACATCAAGGCATTAGCATAAAGACTGAGATAGTGTCAACCCAATAAGCACATTCTTCACTTCAAAATCAAGACCGATTGCCATATTTAGGAATGATATTTACATGGACATTTCATCGAACACTTGGCGTGCAATGTTAGATCACAATCATATTAAAGGCAAGAGGAGAAAAAACAAGTGAACTTTAAAGACATATAGGCCTAAGCATAAAGAATAAGGATAGTTTAAAGCCAATAAGCACATTCTGCACTACAAAATCAAGAACAATCGAATAAAAGTACAAATTCGAGCTTAGAAACTGAATGCCACCATTTGGAGTGACATTTACAAGGACATTTCATCGAGCACTTGGTGTAATGTTAAATTACAAGTCATGTTAAACGCAAAAGGAGAAAAGACAAGTGAACTTTAAAGACATCTAGGTATATGCATAAAAATGAGGATAGTATGAAGCCAATAAAAACATTATGCACAACAAAATCAAGACCGCTCGAATAAAAGCATAAATTTGAACTTAGAGACCGAATGCCACATTTAGGAGTGACATTTACAATGACATTTCATCGAACACTTTGCGTGCAATGTTAGATCACAAGTCATTTTAAATGTAAAAGGAGAAAAAACAAGTGAAAATTGAAGACATGTAGCATCAGCATAAAGAATGAGGACAGTATCAAGCTCATAAGCACATTCTGCACTACAAAATCAAGACGTATCGAATAAAAGCATAAGTTCGAACCTAGGAACCGAATGCCACATTTAGGAGTGACATATACATGGACATTTCATCAAACACTTGGCGTGCAATGTTAGATTATAAGTCAATTTTTAAAGGCAAAAGGAGAAAAAAAAAGTGAACTTTGAAGACATCTAGGAATAAGCATAGAAAATGAGGATAGTATCAAGCCAAAAAGCACATTCTGCACTAAAAAATCTAGACCGATCGAATAAAAGCATAAATTCGAACCTAGAAACCGAATACCACATTTAGTAGTGGCATTTCCATGGACATTTCATCGAACACTTGGCGTGCAATGTTAGATCACAAGTCATTTTAAAGGCAAAAGGACAAAAAACGAAGTCAACTTTAAAGACATATAGGCATAAGCATAAAGAATGAAGATAGTATCAAGCCAATAAGCATATTCTGCACAGCAAAATCAAGACCGATTGAATAAAAGCATAAATACGAGCTTAGAAACCGAATGCCACACTTAGGAGTGACATTTACATGGACATTTCATCGAACACTTGGTGTGCAATGCTAGATTACAAGTCATTTTAAAGGCAAATGGAGAAAAAACAAGTGAATTGTAAAGACATCAAGGCATTAGCATAAAGACTGAGATAGTGTCAACCCAATAAGCACATTCTTCACTTCAAAATCAAGACCGATTGCCATATTTAGGAATGATATTTACATGGACATTTCATCGAACACTTGGCGTGCAATGTTAGATCACAATCATATTAAAGGCAAGAGGAGAAAAAACAAGTGAACTTTAAAGACATATAGGCCTAAGCATAAAGAATAAGGATAGTTTAAAGCCAATAAGCACATTCTGCACTACAAAATCAAGAACAATCGAATAAAAGTACAAATTCGAGCTTAGAAACTGAATGCCACCATTTGGAGTGACATTTACAAGGACATTTCATCGAGCACTTGGTGTAATGTTAAATTACAAGTCATGTTAAACGCAAAAGGAGAAAAGACAAGTGAACTTTAAAGACATCTAGGTATATGCATAAAAATGAGGATAGTATGAAGCCAATAAAAACATTATGCACAACTAAATAAAGACCGCTCGAATAAAAGCATAAATTTGAACTTAGAGACCGAATGCCACATTTAGGAGTGACATTTACAAGGACATTTCATCGAACACTTGGCGTGCAATGTTAGATCACAAGTCATTTTAAATGTAAAAGGAGAAAAAACAAGTGAAAATTAAAGACATGTAGCATCAGCATAAAGAATGAGGACAGTATCAAGCTCATAAGCACATTCTGCACTACAAAATCAAGACGTATCAAATAAAAGCATAAGTTCGAACCTAGAAACCGAATGCCACATTTAGGAGTGACATATACATGGACATTTCATCAAACACTTGGCGTGCAATGTTAGATTACAAGTCAATTTTTAAAGGCAAAAGGAGAAAAAAAAAAGTGAACTTTGAAGACATCTAGGAATAAGCATAGAAAATGAGGATAGTATCAAGCCAAAAGCACGTTCTGCACTACAAAATCAAGACCGATCGACTAAGAGCAAAATTTCGAACATAGAAACCGAATGCCACATTTAGTAGTGGCATTTCCATGGACATTTCATCGAACACTTGGCGTGCAATGTTAGATCACAAGTCATTTTAAAGGCAAAAGGACAAAAAACGAAGTCAACTTTAAAGACATATAGGCATAAGCATAAAGAATGAAGATAGTATCAAGCCAATAAGCATATTCTGCACAGCAAAATCAAGACCGATTGAATAAAAGCATAAATACGAGCTTAGAAACCGAATGCCACACTTAGGAGTGACATTTACATGGACATTTCATCGAACACTTGGTGTGCAATGCTAGATTACAAGTCATTTTAAGGCAAATGGAGAAAAAACAAGTGAATTGTAAAGACATCAAGGCATAAGCATAAAGACTGATGATAGTGTCAACCCAATAAGCACATTCTTCACTTCAAAATCAAGACCGATTGCCATATTTAGGAATGAAATTTACATGGACATTTCATCGAACACTTGGCGTGCAATGTTAGATCACAATCACATTAAAGGCAAGAGGAGAAAAAACAAGTGAACTTTAAAGACATATAGGCCTAAGCATAAAGAATAAGGATAGTTTAAAGCCAATAAGCACATTCTGCACTACAAAATCAAGAACAATCGAATAAAAGTACAAATTCGAGCTTAGAAACTGAATGCCACCATTTGGAGTGACATTTACAAGGACATTTCATCGAGCACTTGGTGTAATGTTAAATTACAAGTCATGTTAAACGCAAAAGGAGAAAAGACAAGTGAACTTTAAAGACATCTAGGTATATGCATAAAAATGAGGATAGTATGAAGCCAATAAAAACATTATGCACAACAAAATCAAGACCGCTCGAATAAAAGCATAAATTTGAACTTAGAGACCGAATGCCACATTTAGGAGTGACATTTACAAGGACATTTCATCGAACACTTGGCGTGCAATGTTAGATCACAAGTCATTTTAAATGTAAAAGGAGAAAAAACAAGTGAAAATTAAAGACATGTAGCATCAGCATAAAGAATGAGGACAGTATCAAGCTCATAAGCACATTCTGCACTACAAAATCAAGACGTATCAAATAAAAGCATAAGTTCGAACCTAGAAACCGAATGCCACATTTAGGAGTGACATATACATGGACATTTCATCAAACACTTGGCGTGCAATGTTAGATCACAAGTCATTTTAAAGGCAAAAGGACAAAAAACGAAGTGAACTTTAAAGACATATAGGCATAAGCATAAAGAATGAGGATAGTATCAAGCCAATAAGCATATTCTGCACAACAAAATCAAGACCGATCGAATAAAAGAATAAATACGAGCCTAGAAACCAAATGTCACATTTAGGAGTGACATTTTTACATGGACATTTCATCGAACACTTGGTGTGCAATGCTAGATTACAAGTCATTTTAAACGCAAATGGAGAAAAAACAAGTGAACTTTAAAGGCATCTAGGCATAAGCATAAAAAATGAAGATAGTATTAAGCCAATAAGAACATTATGCACTAAAAAATCAAGACGTATCTAACAAAATATTAATTCGAACCTAGAAATCGAATGCCACATTTAGGAGGGACATTTACATGGACATTTCGTCGAACACTTCGCGTGCAATGTTAGATCACAAGTCAGTTTTTAAAGGCAAAAGGAGAAAAAAGAAGTGAACTTTAAAGACATCAAGGCATAAGCATAAAGATTGAAGATAGTATCAAGCCAATAAGCACATTCTTCACTACAAAATCAAGACCGAATGCCATATTTAGGAGTGACATTTACATGGACATTTCATCGAATACTTGACGTGCAATGTTAGATCACAATCATATTAAAGGCAAGAGGAGAAAAAACACGTGAACTTTAAAGTATTATGTGCCTAAGCATAAAGAATGAGGATATTTTAAAGCCAATGAGCACATTCTGCACTACAAAATCAAGACCAATCGAATAAAAGCATAAATTCGAGCTTAGAAACCGAATACCACAATTTGGAGTGACATTTACATGGACATTTCATCGAGCACTTGGTGTAATGTTAAATTACAAGTCTTTTTGAAGGCAAAAGGAGAAAAGACAAGTGAACTTTAAAGACATCTAGGTATATGCATAAAAATGAGGATAGTATGAAGCCAATAAACACATTATGCACTACAAAATCAAGACCGCTCGAATAAGAGCATAAATTTGAATTAGAGACCGAATGCCAAATTTAGGAGTGACATTTACATGAACATTTCATCGAACACTTGGCATGCAATGTTAGATCACAAGTCATTTTAAATGCAAAAGGAGAAAAAACAAGTGAAAATTAAAGACATCTAGGTATCTGCATAACTTATGAGGATTGTGTGAAGCCCATAAGCACATTCTACACTACAAAATCAAGACGTATCGAATAAAAGCATAAGTTCGAACCTAGAAACCGAATGCCACATTTAGGAGTGACATTTACATGGACATTTCATCAAACACTTGGCGTGCAATGTTAGATTACAAGCCAATTTTTAAAGGCAAAAGGAGAAAAAACAAGTGAACTTTAAAGACATCTAGGAATAATCATAGAAAATGAGGATAGTATCAAGCCAAAAAGCACAATCTGCACTAAAAAATGAAGTCCGATCGAATAAAAGCATAAATTCGAACCTAGAAACCGAATAACATATTTAGGAGTGACATTTACGTGGACATTTCATCGAACACTTGGCTTGCAATGTTAGATCACAAGTCAATTTTTAAAGGCAAAAGGAGAAAAAGCAAGTGAACTTAAAGACACCTAGGCATAAGCATAAAAAATGAGAATAGTATCAAGACAATAAGCACATTCTGCACTATAAAATCAAGACCGATTGAATAATAGCAAAAATTCGAACATAGAAACCGAATGCCACATTTAGGAGTGACATTTCCATGGACATTTCATTGAACACTTGGCGTGCAATGTTAGATCACAAGTCATTTTAAAGGCAAAAGGAACAAAAAACGAAGTGAATTTTAAAGACATATAGGCATAAGCATAAAGAATGAGGATAGTATCAAGCAAATAAGCATATTCTGCACAACAAATTCAAGGCCGATCGACTAAAAGCATAAATACGAGCCTAGAAACCGAATGCCACATTTAGGAGTGACATTTACATGGACATTTCATCGAACACTTGGTGTGCAATGCTAGATTAGAAGTCATTTTAAAGGCAAAAGGAGAAAAAACAAGTGAACATTAAAGACATCTAGGTATATTCATAAAAATGAGGATAGTATCAAGCCAATAAGCACATTATGCACTACAAAATCAAGAACGCTCCAATAAAAGCATAAATTTGAACTTAGAGACCGAATGCCACATTTAGGAGTGACATCTACACAGACTTTTCTTCGAACACTTGACGTGCAATGTTAGATCACAAGTCATTTTAACTGCAAAAGGAGAAAAAACAAGTGAAATTTAAAGACATCTAGGCATCAGAATAACGAATGATGATAGTATCAAGCCCATAAGCACATTCTGCACTACAAAATCAAGACGTATCGAATAAAAGCAAAAGTTCGAACCTAGAAACCGAATGCCACATTTAGAAGTGACATTTACATGGACATTTCATCAAACACTTGGCGTGCAATGTTAGATTACAAGTCAATTTTTAAAGGCAAAAGGAGAAAAACAAGTGAACTTTAAAGACATCTAGGAATAATCATAGAAAATGAGGATAGCATCAAGCCAAAAAGCACATTCTGCACTAAAAAATCAAGTCCGATTGAATAATAGCAAAAATTCGAACATAGAAACCGAATTCCACATTTAGGAGTGACATTTCCATGGACATTTCATCGAACACTTGGCGTGCAATGTTAGATCACAAGTCATTTTAAAGGCAAAAGGAACAAAAAACGAAGTGAATTTTAAAGACATATAGGCATAAGCATAAAGAATGAGGATAGTATCAAGCAAATAAGCATATTCTGCACAACAAATTCAAGGCCGATCGACTAAAAGCATAAATACGAGCCTAGAAACCGAATGCCACATTTAGGAGTGACATTTACATGGACATTTCATCGAACACTTGGTGTGCAATGCTAGATTAGAAGTCATTTTAAAGGCAAAAGGAGAAAAAACAAGTGAACATTAAAGACATCTAGGTATATTCATAAAAATGAGGATAGTATCAAGCCAATAAGCACATTATGCACTACAAAATCAAGACCGCTCCAATAAAAGCATAAATTTGAACTTAGAGACCGAATGCCACATTTAGGAGTGACATCTACACAGACTTTTCTTCGAACACTTGACGTGCAATGTTAGATCACAAGTCATTTTAACTGCAAAAGGAGAAAAAACAAGTGAAATTTAAAGACATCTAGGCATCAGCATTACGAATGATGATAGTATCAAGCCCATAAGCACATCTGCACTACAAAATCAAGACGTATCGAATAAAAGCAAAAGTTCGAACCTAGAAACCGAATGCCACATTTAGAAGTGACATTTACATGGACAATTCGTCGAACACTTGGCGTGTAATGTTAGATTACAAGTCAATTTTTAAAGGCAAAAGGAGAAAAAACAAGTGAACTTTAAAGACATCTAGGCATAAGCATAAAAAATGAGAATTGAATCAAGCCAAAAAGCAGATTCTGCATTACAAAATCAAGACCGATCGAATCAAAGAATAAATTCGAACCTAGAAATTGAATGCCACATTTAGGAGTGACATTTACATGGACATTTCATCAAACACTTGGCGTGCAATGTTAGATTACAAGTCAATTTTTAAAGGCAAAAGGAGAAAAAACAAGTGAACTTTAAAGACATCTAGGAATAATCATAGAAAATGAGGATAGCATCAAGCCAAAAAGCACATTCTGCACTAAAAAATCAAGTCCGATCGAATAAAAGCATAAATTCGAACCTAGAAACCGAATAACATATTTAGGAGTGACATTTACGTGGACATTTCATCGAACACTTGGCTTACAATGTTAGATCACAAGTCATTTTAAAGGCAAAAGGAACAAAAAATGAAGTGAACTTTAAAGACATATAGGCATAAGCATAAAGAATGAGGATAGTATCAAGCAAATAAGCATATTCTGCACAACAAATTCAAGGCCGATCGACTAAAAGCATAAATACGAGCCTAGAAACCGAATGCCACATTTAGGAGTGACATTTACATGGACAATTCATCGAACACTTGGTGTGCAATGCTAGATTAGAAGTCATTTTAAAGGCAAAAGGAGAAAAAACAAGTGAACTTTAAAGACATCTAGGTATATGCATAAAAATGAGGATAGTATCAAGCCAATAAGCACATTATGCACTACAAAATCAAGACCGCTCCAATAAAAGCATAAATTTGAACTTAGAGACCGAATGCCACATTTAGGAGTGACATCTACACAGACTTTTCTTCGAACACTTGACGTGCAATGTTAGATCACAAGTCATTTTAACTACAAAATGAGAAAAAACACGTGAAATTTAAAGACATCTAGGCATCAGCATAACGAATGATGATAGTATCAAGCCCATAAGCACATTCTGCCCTACAAAATCAAGATGTATCGAATAAAAGCATAAGTTCGAACGTAGAAACTGAATGCCACATTTAGAAGTGACATTTACATGGACAATTCGTCGAACACTTGGCGTGTAATGTTAGATTACAAGTCAATTTTTAAAGGCAAAAGGAGAAAAAACAAGTGAACTTTAAAGACATCTAGGCATAAGCATAAAAAATGAGAATTGAATCAAGCCAAAAAGCAGATTCTGCATTACAAAATCAAGACCGATCGAATTAAAGAATAAATTCGAACCTAGAAATTGAATACCATATTTAGG
Source organism: Fallopia convolvulus (assembly GCA_964016875.1). Classification (NCBI taxonomy): domain Eukaryota; kingdom Viridiplantae; phylum Streptophyta; class Magnoliopsida; order Caryophyllales; family Polygonaceae; genus Fallopia; species Fallopia convolvulus. The sequence continues at coordinate 33,599,152 of OZ024724.1, read as the reverse complement.
AGTGACATTTACGTGGACATTTCATCGAACACTTGGCTTGCAATGTTAGATCACAAGTCAATTTTTAAAGGCAAAAGGAGAAAAAGCAAGTGAACTTAAAGACACCAAGGCATAAGCATAAAGAATGAGAATAGTATCAAGACAATAAGCACATTCTACACTATAAAATCAAGACCGATCGAATAAGAGCAAAAATTCGAGCATAGAAACCGAATGCCACATTTTGGAGTGATATTTCCATGGACATTTCATCGAACACTAGTCGTGCAACAGATCACAAGTCATTTTAAAGGCCAAAAGACAAAAAACGAACTGAACTTTAATGAAATATAGGAATAAGCATAAAGAATGAGGATAATATTAAGCCAATAAGCACATTTTGCACAACAAAATCAAGAGCTATCGAATAAAAGCAGAAATACGAGCCAAGACACCGAATGCCACATTTAGGAGTGACATTTACATGGACATTTCATCGAACACTTGGTGTGCAATGCTAGATTAGAAGTCATTTTAAATGCAAAAGGAGAAAAAACAAGTGAACTTTAAAGGCATCTAGGCATAAGCATAAAAAATGAGGATAGTATTCAGCCAATAAGCAAATTATGCACTACAAAATCAAGACGTATCTAAAAAAAGCATTAATTCGAACCTAGAAACCGAATGCCACATTTAGGAGTCACATTTACATGGACATTTCCTCAAACACTTGGCGTGCAATGTTAGATCACAAGTCAATTTATAAAGGAAAATGGAGAAAAAATAAGTGAACTTTAAAGATATCAAGGTATAAGCATAAAATATGAAGATAGTATCAAACCAATAAGTACATTCTTCACTACAAAATCATGACCGATCGAATAAAAGCATAAATTCGAACCTAGAAACCAAATGCCATATTTAGGAGTGACATTTACATGGACATATCATCGAACACTTGCCGTGCAGTGTTAGATCACAAGTCATAAAGAATGAGGATAGTATAAAGCCAATAAGCACATTATGCACTACAAAAAAAAGACCAATCGAATAAAAGCATAAATTGGAGCCTAGAAACCGAATGCCACATTTAGGAGTGACATTAACATGGACATTTCATTAAACACTTGGTGTGCAATGTTAAATTACAAGTCATTTTAAAGGCAAAAGGAGAAAAACAAGTGAACTTTAAAGACATCTAGGTATATGCATAAAAATGAGGATAGTATCAAGCCAATAAGCACATTATGCACTACAAACTCAAGACCGCTCCAATAAAAGCATAAATTTGAACTTAGAGACCGAATGCCACATTTAGGAGTGACATCTACACAGACTTTTCTTCGAACACTTGACGTGGAATGTTAGATCACAAGTCATTTTAAATGCAAAAGGAGAGAAAACAAGTGAAATTTAAAGACATCTAGGCATCAGCATAACGAATGATGATAGTATCAAACCCATAAGCACATTCTGCACTACAAAATCAAGACGTATCGAATAAAAGCATAAGTTCGAACCTAGAAACTGAATGCCACATTCAAAAGTGACATTTACATGCACAATTCGTCGAACACTTGGCGTGTAATGTTAGATTACAAGTCAATTTTTAAAGGCAAAAGGAGAAAAAACAAGTGAACTTTAAAGACATCTAGGCATAAGCATCAAAAATGAGAATAGAATCAAGCCAAAAAGCAGATTCTGCATTACAAAATCAAGACCGATCGAATTAAAGAATAAATTCGAACCTAGAAATTGAATACCATATTTAGGAGTGACATTTACGTGGACATTTCATCGAACACTTGGCTTGCAATGTTAGATCACAAGTCATTTTAAATGCAAAAGGAGAAAAAACAAGTGAAAATTAAAGACATCTAGGCATCAACATAACTTATGAGGATTGTATCAAGCCCATAAGCACATTCTACACTACAAAATCAAGACGTATCGAATAAAAGCATAAGTTCGAACCTAGAAACCGAATACCACATTTAGGAGTGACATTTACATGGACATTTCATCAAACACTTGGCGTGCAATATTAGATTACAAGTCAATTTTTAAAGGCGAAAGGAGAAAAAAGAAGTGAACTTTAAAGACATCTAGGAATAATCATAGAAAATGAGGATAGTATCAAGCCAAAAAGCACATTCTGCACTAAAAAATCAAGTCCGATCGAATAAAAGCATAAATTCGAACCTAGAAACCGAATAACATATTTAGGAGTGACATTTACGTGGACATTTCACCGAACACTTGGCTTGCAATGTTAGATCACAAGTCAATTTAAAGGCAAAAGAACAAAAAACGAAGTGAACTTTAAAGACATATAGGCATAAGCATAAAGAATGAGGATAGTATCAATCCAATAAGCACATTTTGCACAACAAAATCAAGAGTGATCGAATAAAAGCAGAAATACGAGCCAAGACACCGAATGCCACATTTAGGAGTGACATTTACATGGACATTTCATCGAACACTTGGTGTGCAATGCTAGATTAGAAGTCATTTTAAGGGCAAAAGGAGAAAAAACAAGTGAACTTTAAAGGCATCTAGGCATAAGCATAAAAAATGAGGATAGTATTAAGCCAATAAGCACATTATGCACTACAAAATCAAGACATATCTAAAAAAAGCATTAATTCGAACCTAGAAATCGAATTCCACATTTAGGAGTCACATTTACATGGACATTTCGTCAAACACATGGCGTGCAATGTTAGATCACAAGTCAATTTAAAAAGGAAAATGGAGAATAAAACAAGTGAACTTTAAAGACATCAAGGCATAAGCATAAATTATAATGATCGTATTAAGCCAATAAGCACATTCTTCACTACAAAATCATGACCGGTCGAATAAAAGCATAAATTCGAACCTAGAAACCAAATGCCATATTTAGGAGTGACATTTACATGGACATATCATCGAACACTTGTCGTGTAGTGTTAGATCACAAGTCATTTTAAAGGCAAGAGGAGAAAAAACAAGTGAACTTTAAAGACATATAGGCATAAGCATAAAGAATGAGGATAGTATAAAGCCAATAAGCACATTATGCACTACAAATAAAAGACCAATCGATTAAAAGCATAAATTGGAGCCTAGAAACCGAATGCCACATTTAGGAGTGACATTGACATGGACATTTCATTAAACACTTGGTGTGCAATGTTAAATTACAAGTCATTTTAAAGGCAAAAGGAGAAAAAACAAGTGAACTTTAAAGACACTTGCAATAAGCATAAAGAATGAGGATATTTTAAAGCCAATAAGCACATTCTGCACTAAAAAATCAAGACCAATCGAATAAAAGCATAAATTCGGGCTTAGAAACCGAGTGCCACATTTTGGAGTGACTTTTACATGGACATTTCATCGAGCACTTGGTGTAATGTTAAATTACAAGTCATTTTAAAGGTAAAAGGAGAAAATATAAGTGAACTTTAAAAACATCTAGGTATATGCATAAAAATGAGGATAGTATGAAGCCAACAAGCACATTATGCACTACAAAATCAAGACCGCTCCAATAAAAGCATAAATTTGAACTTAGAGACCGAATGCCACATTTAGGAGTGACATCTACACAGACATTTCTTCGAACACTTGACGTGCAATGTTAGATCACAATGGAAATTTAACGAATGAGGATAGTATCAAACCCATAAGCACAAAAAATGAGGATAGTATTAAGCCAATAAGCACATTATGCACTACAAAATCAAGACATATCTAAAAAAAGCATTAATTCGAAACTAGAAATCGAATGCCACATTTAGGAGTGACATTTACATGGACATTTCATCGAACACTTGGCGTGCAATGTTAGATCACAAGTCAATTTTTAAAGGCAAAAGGAGAAAAAACAAGTGAACTTTAAAGACATCAAGGCATATGCATAAACACTGAAGATAGTATCCAGCCAATAAGCCCATTCTTCACTACAAAATCAAGACCGATCGAATAAAAAGCATAAATTCGAACCTAGAAACCGAATGCCATATTTAGGAGTGACATTTACATGGACATTTCATCGAACACTTGGCGTGCAATCTTAAATCACAAGTCATTTTAAAGGCAAGAGGAGAAAAAACAAGTGAACTTTATAGACATATAGGCATAAGCATAATTAATGAGGATAGTATAAAGCCAATAAGCACATTTTGCACTACAAAATCAAGACCAATCGAATAAAAGCATATATTCGAGCCTAGAAACCGAATGCCACATTTAGGAGTGATATTTACATGGACATTTCATCGAACAATTGGCTTGCTATGTTAGATCACATGTCATTTTAAATGCAAAAGAAGAAAAAACCAGTGAATTTTAAAGACATCTAGGCATCAGCATAATGAATGAGGATAATATCAAGCCCATAAGCACATTCTTCACTACAAAATCAAGTCGTTTCGAATTAAAGCATAAGTTCGAACCTAGAAACCGAATGCCACATTTAGGAGTGACATTTACATGGACATTTCATCGAACACTTGGCGTGCAATGTTAGATTACAATTCATGTTTTAAAGGCAAAAGGAGAAAAAACAAGTGAACTTTAAAGACATCTAGGAATAAGCATAAAAATAAGGATAGTATCAAGCCAAAAAGCACATTCTGGACTACAAAATCAAGACCGATCGAATAAAAGCATAAATTCGAACCTAGAAACATAATACCATATTTAGGAGTGACATTTACGTGGACATTTCATCGAACACATGGCTTGCAATAATAGATCACAAGTCAATTTTTAAAGGCAAAAGGAGAAAAAGCAAATGAACTTAAAGACACCTAGGCATAAGCATAAAGAATGAGAATAGTATCAAGACAATAAGCACATTCTACACTACAAAATCAAGACTGATCGAATAAGAGCGAAAATTCGAACATAGAAACCGAATGCCACATTTAGGAGTGAAATTTTCATGGACATTTCATCGAACACTTGGCGTGCAATGTTAGATCACAAGTCATTTTAGAGGCAAAAGGACAAAAAACGAAGTGAACTTTAAAGACATATAGGCATAAGCATAAAGAATGAGGATAGTATCAATCCAATAAGCATTTTCTGCACAACAAAATCAAGACCGATCGAATAAAAGCATAAATACGAGCCTAGAAACCAAATGCCACATTTAGGAGTGACATTTACATGGACATTTCATCGAACACTTGGTGTGCAATGTTAGATTACAAGTCATTTTAAAGGAAAAAGGAGAAAAAACAAGTGAACATTAAAGACATCTAGGCATAAGCATACAAAATGAGGTTCGTATTAAGCCAATAAGCACATTATGCACTAAAAAATCAAGATGTATCCAATAAAAGCATTAATTCGAACCTAGAAACCGAATGTCACATTTAGGAGTGACATTTACATGGATATTTCATCGAACACATGGCGTGCGATGTTATATCACAAGTCAATTTTTAAAGGCAAAAGGAGAAAAAACAAGTGAACTTTAAAGACGTCAAGGCATAAGCATAAAGACTGAAGATAGTATCAAGCCAATAAGCACATTCTTCACTACAAAATCAAGACCGAATGCCATATTTAGGAGTGACATTTACATGGACCTTTCATCGAATACTTGGCATGCAATGTTAGATCACAATCATATTAAAGGCAAGAGGAGAAAAAACAAGTGAACTTTAAAGACATATAGGCCTAAGCATAAAGAATGAGGATCGTATCAAGCAAATAAGCACATTCTGAACTACAAAATCAAGACTGATCGAACAAAAGAATAAATTCGATCCTAGAAACCAAATGCCACATTTAGAAGTGACATTTACTTGGACATTTTATGGAACACTTGGCGTGCAATGATAGATCTCAAGTCATTTTAAAGGCAAAAGGAGAAAAAACAAGTGAACTTTAATGACATCTAGGTATAAGCATACAGAATGAGGATATTATCAAGCCAATAAGCACATTCTGCACTATAACATCAAGGCCGACCGAGTTAGAGCATATTCGAACCTAGAAAACGAATGCTACATTTTTGAGTGACATTTACATGGACATTTCATCGAACACTTGGCGTGCAATGTTAGATCACAAGTCAATTTTTAAAGGCAAAAGGAGAAAAAACAAGTGAACTTTAAGGACATCTAGGCGTAAGCATAAAGAATGAGGATATTATCAAGCCAATGAGCACATTCTGCACTACAAAATCAAGACCAATCGAATAAAAGCATAAATTCGAGCTTACAAACCGAATGCCACATTTTGGAGTGACATTTACATGGAATTTTCATCCAGCACTTGATGTAACGTTAAATTACAAGTCATTTTAAAGGCAAAAGGAGAAAAGACAAGTGAACTTTAAAGACATCTAGGTATATGCATAAAAATGAGGATAATATGAAGCCAATAAGCACATTATGCACAACAAAATCAAGATTGCTCGAATAAAAGCAAAAAGTTGAACTTAGAGACCGAATGCCACATTTAGGAGTGACATTTACATGGACATTTCATCGAACACTTGGCGTGCAATGTTAGATCACAAGTCATTTTAAATGCAAAAGGAGAAAAAACAAGTGAAAATTAAAGACATCTAGGCATCAACATAACTTATGAGGATTGTATCAAGCCCATAAGCACATTCTATACTACAAAATCAAGACATATCGAATAAAAGCATAAGTTCGAACCTAGAAACCGAATACCACATTTAGGAGTGACATTTACATGGACATTTCATCAAACACTTGGCGTGCAATGTTAGATTACAAGTCAATTTTTAAAGGCGAAAGGAGAAAAAAGAAGTGAACTTTAAAGACGTTAAGGCATAAGCATAAAGACTGAAGATAGTATCAAGCCAATAAGCACATTCTTCACTACAAAATTAAGACCGATCGAATAAAAGCATAAATTCGAACCTAGAAACCGAATAACATATTTAGGAGTGACATTTACGTGGACATTTCATCGAACACTTGGCTTGCAATGTTAGATCACAAGTCAATTTTTAAAGGCAAAAGGAGAAAAAGCAAGCGAACTTTAAGACACCTAGGCATAAGCATAAAGAATGAGAATAGTATCAAGACAATAAGCACATTCTACACTACAAAATCAAGACCAATCGAATAAGAGCAAAAATTCGAGCATAGAAACCGAATGCCACATTTAAGAGTGATATTTCCATGGACATTTCATCGAACACTTGGCGTGCAATGTTAGATCACAAGTCAATTTAAAGGCAAAAGGACAAAAAAACGAAGTGAACTTTAAAGACATATAGGCATAAGCATAAAGAATTAGGATATCATCAAGCAAATAAGCATATTCTGCACAACAAATTCAAGACCGATCGACTAAAAGCATAAATACGAGCCTAGAAACCGAATGACACATTTAGGAGTGACATTTACATGGACATTTCATCGAACACTTGATGTGCAATGCTAGGTTAGAAGTCATTTTAAAGGCAAAAGGAGAAAAATAATTGAACTTTAAAAGCATCTAGGCATAAGCATAAAAAATGAGGATCGTATTAAGCCAATAAGCACATTATGCACTACAAAATCAAGACCTATCTAAAAAAAGCATTAATTCGAACCTAGAAACCGAATGCCACATTTAGGGGTCATATTTACATGGACATTTCATCAAACACTTGGCGTGTAATGTTAGATCACAAGTCAATTTATAAAGGAAAATAGAGAAAAAACAAGTGAACTTTAAAGACATCAAGGCATAAGCATAAAATATGAAGATAGTATCAAGCCAATAAGCACATTCTTCACTACAAAATCAAGACCGATCGAATAAAAGAATAAATTCGAACATAGAAATGCCATATTTAGGAGTGACATTTACATGGACAATTCGTCGAACACTTGGCGTATAATGTTAGATTACAAGTCGATTATCAAAGGCAAAAGGAGAAAAAACAAATGAACTTTAAAGACATCTAGGCATAAGCATAAAAAATGAGAATAGAATCAAGCCAAAAAGCAGATTCTGCATTACAAAATCAAGACCGGTTGAATTAAAGAATAAATTAGAACCTAGAAATCGAATATCATATTTAGGAGTGACATTTACGTGGACATTTCATCGAACACTTGGCTTGCAATGTTAGATCACAAGTCAATTTTTAAAGGCAAAAGGAGAAAAAGCAAGCGAACTTAAAGACACCTAGGCATAAGCATAAAGAATGAGAATAGTATCAAGACAATAAGCACATTCTACACTACAAAATCAATACCGATCGAATAAGAGCAAAAATTCGAGCATAGAAACCGAATGCCACATTTAACAGTGATATTTCCATGGACATTTCATCGAACACTTGGCGTGCAACATTTAAAACCGAATGCCACGAAGTGAACTTTGATGACATATAGGCATAAGCATAAAGAATGAGGATAGTATCAAGCCAATAAGCACATTTTGCACAACAAAATCAAGACCGATCGAATAAAAGCATATATACGAGCCAAGAAACCGAATGCCATATTTAGGAGTGACATTTACATGGACATTTCATCGTACACTTGGTTTGCAATGTTAGATTACAAGTCATTTTAAAGGCAAAAGGAGAAAAAACAAGTGAACTTTAAAGACTTCTAGGGATATGCATAAAAATGAGGATAGTATCAAGCCAATAAGCACATTATACACTACAAAATCAAGACCGCTCCAATAAAAGCATCAATATGAACTTAGAGACCGAAGGCCACATTTAGGAGTGACATCTACACAAACATTTCTTCGAACACTTGACGTGCAATGTTAGATCACAAGTCATTTTAAATGCAAAAGGAGAAAAAACAAGTGAAATTTAAAGACATCTAGGCATCAACATAACGAATGATGATAGTATCAAGCCCATAAGCACATTCTGCACTACAAACTATAGACGTATCGAATAAAAGCATAAGTTCGAACCTAGAAACCGAATGCCACATTTAGAAGTGACATTTACATGGACAATTCGTCGAACACTTGGCGTGTAATGTTAGATTACGAGTCAATTTTTAAAGGCAAAAGGAGAAAAAACAAGTGAACTTTAAAGACATCTAGGCATCACCATAACAAATGAGGATAGTATCAAGCCCATAAGCACATTCTGCTCTACAAAATCAAGAGCGATCGAATAAAAGCAGAAATACAAGCCAAGACACTGAATGCCACATTTAGGAGTGACATTTACATGGAGATTTCATCGAACACTTGGTGTGCAATGTTAGATTACAAGTCATTTTAAAGGCAAAAGGAGAAAAAACAAGTGAACTTTAAAGGCATCTAGGCATAAGCATAAAAAATGAGGATAGTATTAAGAAAATAAGCACATTAATTATGCACTACAAAATCAAGACGTATCCAATAAAAGCATTAATTCGAACCTAGAAACCGAATGCCACATTTAAGAGTGACATTTACATGGACATTTCATCGAACACTTGGCGTGCAATGTTAGATCACATGTAAATTTTTAAATGAAAAAGGAGAAAAAACAAGTGAACTTTAAAGACATCAAGGCACAAGCATAAAGAATGAAGATAGTATCAAGCCAATAAGCACATTCTTCACTACAAAATCAAGACCGATCGAATAAAAGCATAAATTCGAACCTAGAAACCGAATGCCATATTTTGGAGTGACATTTACATGGACATTTCATCGAACACTTGGCGTGCAATGTTAGATCACAAGTCATTTTAAAGGCAAGAGGAGAAAAAACAAGTGAACTTTAAAGTCATATAGGCATAAGCATAAAGAATGAGGATAGTATAAAGCCAATAAGGCAATTCTGCACTACAAAATCAAAAACCAATCGATTAAAAGCATAAATTCGTGCCTAGAAACTGAATGCCACTTTTAAAAGTGACATTTACATGGACATTTCATCGAACACTTGGCGTGCAATGTTAGATCACAAGTAATTTTAAAGGCAAAAGGACAAAAAACAAAGTGAACTTTAAAGACATATAGGCATAAGCATAAAGAATGAGGATAGTATCAAGCCAATAAGCACATTTTGCACAATAAAATCAAGACCAATCGAATAAAAGCATAAATACGACCCAAGAAACCGAATGCCACATTTAGGAGTGACATTTACATGGACATTTCATCGAACACTTGGTGTGCAATGTTAGATTACAAGTCATTTCAATGCCAAAAGGAGAAAAATCAAGTGAACTTTAAAGGCGTCTAGGCATAAGCATAAAAATTGAGGATATTATTAAGCCAATAAGCACATTATACACTACAAAATCAACACGTAACCAATAAAAGCATTAATTCGAACCTAGAAACCTAATGCCACATTTAGGAGTGACATTTACATGGATATTTCATCGAACACTTGGCGTGCAATGTTAGATCACAAGTCAATTTTTAAAGGTAAAAGGAGAAAAAACAAGTGGACTTTAAAGACATCAAGGCATAAGCATAAAGACTGAAGATAGTTTCAAGCTAATAAGCACATTCTTCCCTACAAAATCAAGATCGATCGAATAAAAGCATAAATTCGAATCTAGAAACCGAATGCCATATTTAGGAGTGACATTTACATGGACATTTCACCGCACACTTGGTGTGCAATGTTAGATTACAAGTCATTTTAAACGCAAAAGGAGAAAATATAAGTGAACTTTAAAGACATCTAGGCATAAGCATAAAGAATGAGGATAGTATCAAGCCAATAAGCATATTTTGCACAACAAAATCAAGACCGATAGAATAAAAGCATAAATACGAGCCTAGAAACCGAATGCCACATTTAGGAGTGACATTTCCATGGACATTTCATCGAACACTTGGCGTGCAATGTTAGATCACAAGTCATTTTAAAGGCAAAAGGACAAAAAAACGAAGTGAACTTTAAAGACATATAGGCATAAGCATAAAGAATGAGGATATTATCAAGCAAATAAGCATATTCTGCACAACAAATTCAAGACCGATCGACTAAAAGCATAAATACGAGCCTAGAAATCGAATGACACATTTAGGAGTGACATTGACATGGACATCTCATCGAACACTTGGTGTGCAATGCTAGATTAGAAGTCATTTTAAAGGCAAAAGCAGAAAAATAATTGAACTTTAAAGGCATCTAGGCATAAGCATAAAAAATGAGGATAGTATTAAGCCAATAAGCACATTATGCACTGCAAAATCAAGACGTATCTAAAAAAATCATTAATTCGAACCTAGAAACCGAATGCCACATTTAGGGGTCACATTTACATGGACATTTCATCAAACACTTGGCGTGCAATGTTAGATCACAAGTCAATTTATAAAGGAAAATAGAGAAAAAACAAGTGAACTTTAAAGACATCACGACATAAGCATAAAATATGAAGATAGTATCATGCCAATAAGCACATTCCGCACTACAAAATCAAGATCGATCGAATAAAAGCATAAATTCGAACCTAGAAATCGAATGCCACATTTAGGAGTGACATTTACATGGACATTTCATCGAACACTTGGCGGGCAATATTAGATGAAAAGTCATTTTTAAGGCAAAAGGAGAAAAAACAAGTGAACTTTAAAGACATCCAGGCATAATCATAAAAAATAAGAATAGAATCAAGCCAAAAAGCAGATTCGGCATTACAAAATCAAGACCGGTTGAATTAATGAATAAATTCGAACCTAGAAATTGAATGTCATATTTAGGAGTGACATTTACGTGGACATTTCATTGAACACTTGGCTTGCAATGTTAGATTACAAGTCAATTTTTAAAGGCAAAAGGAGAAAAAGCAAGCGAACTTAAATACACCTAGGCATAAGCATAAAGAATGAGAATAGTATCAAGACAATAAGCACATTCTACACTACAAAATCAAGACCGATCGAATAAGAGCAAAAATTCGAGCATAGAAACCGAATGCCACAATTAAGAGTGATATCTCCATGGACATTTCATCGAACACTTGGTGTGCAACATTTAAAACCGAATGCCACGAAGTTCACTTCGTTTCCATGGACATTTAAAACCGAATGCCACGAAGTGAACTTTAATGACATATAGGCATAAGCATAAAGAATGAGGATAGTATCAAGCCAATAAGCACATTTTGCACAACAAAGTCAAGACCGATCGAATAAAAGCATAAATACGAACCAAGAAACCGAATGCCATATTTAGGAGTGACATTTACATGGACATTTCATCGTACACTTGGTGTGCAATGTTAGATTACATGTCATTTTAAAGGCAAAAGGAGAAAAAACAAGTGAACTTTAAAGACATCTAGGGATATGCATAAAAATGAGGATAGTATCAAGCCAATAAGCACATTATTGACTACAAAATCAAGACCGCTCCAATAAAAGCATCAACTTGAACTTAGAGACCGAAGGCCACATTTAGGAGTGACATCTACACAGACATTTTTAAAGACATCTAGGCATCAGCATAACGAATGATGATAGTATCAAGCCCATAAGCACATTCTGCACTACAAAATCAAGACGTATCGAATAAAAGCATAAGTTCGAACCTAGAAACCGAATGCCACATTTAGAAGTGACATTTACATGGGCAATTCGTCGAACACTTGGCGTGTAATGTTAGATTACGAGTCAATTTTTAAAGGCAAAAGGAGAAAAAACAAGTGAACTTTAAAGACATCTAGGCATCACCATAACGAATGAGGATAGTATCAAGCCCATAAGCACATTCTACACTACAAAATCAAGAGCGATCGAATAAAAGCAGAAATACGATCCAAGACACCGAATGCCACATTTAGGAGTGACATTTACATGGACATTTCATTGAACACTTGGTGTGCAATGTTAGATTACAAGTCATTTTAAAAGCAAATGGAGAAAAAACAAGTGAACTTTAAAGGCATCTAGGCATAAGCATAAAAAATGAGGATAGTATTAAGCCAATAAGCACATTATGCACTACAAAATCAAGACGTATCTAATAAAATCATTAATTCGAACCTAGAAATCGAATGCCACATTTAGGAGTGACATTTACACGGAGATTTCATCGAATACATGGTGTGCAATGTTAGATTACAAGTCATTTTAAAGGCAAAAGGAGAAAAAACAAGTGAACTTTAAAGGCATCTAGGCATAATCATAAAAAATGAGGATATTATTAAGAAAATAAGCACATTAATTATGCACTACAAAATCAAGACTTATCTAATAAAAGCATTAATTCGAACCTAGAAATCGAATGCCACATTTAAGAGTGACATTTACATGGACATTTCATCGAACACATGGCGTGCAATGTTAGATCACATGTCAATTTTTAAATGAAAAAGGAGAAAAAACAAGTGAACTTTAAAGACATCAAGGCACAAGCATAAAGAATGAAGATAGTATCAAGCCAATAAGCACATTCTTCACTACAAAATCAAGACCGATCGAATAAAGGCATAAATTCGAACCTAGAAATCGAATGCCATATTTTGGAGTGACATTTACATGGACATTTCATCGAACACTTGGCGTGCAATGTTAGATCACAAGTTATTTTAAAGGCAAGAGGAGAAAAAACAAGTGAACTTTAAAGTCATATAGGCATAAGCATAAAGAATGAGGATAGTATAAAGCCAATAAGGCAATTCTGCACTACAAACTCAAAAACCAATCGAATAAAAGCATAAATTCGTGCCTAGAAACTGAATGCCACTTTTAAAAGTGACATTTACATGGACATTTCATCGAACACTTGGCGTGCAATGTTAGATCACAAGTAATTTTAAAGGCAAAAGGACAAAAAACAAAGTTAACTTTAAAGACATATAGGCATAAGCATAAAGAATGAGGATAGTATCAAGCCAATAAGCACATTTTGCACAATAAAATCAAGACTAATCGAATAAAAGCATAAATACGACCCAAGAAACCGAATGCCACATTTAGGAGTGACATTTACATGGACATTTCATCGAACACTTGGTGTGCAAAGTTAGATTACAAGTCATTTTAATGGCAAAAGGAGAAAAATCAAGTGAACTTTAAAGGCGTCTAGGCATAAGCATAAAAATTGAGGATATTATTAAGCCAATAAGCACATTATACACTACAAAATCAAGACGTAACCAATAAAAGCATTAATTCGAACCTAGAAACCGAATGCCACATTTAGGAGTGACATTTACATGGACATTTCATCGAACACTTGGCGTGCAATGTTAGATCACAAGTCAATTTTTAAAGGTAAAAGGAGAAAAAACAAGTGGACTTTAAAGACATCAAGGCATAAGCATAAAGACTGAAGATAGTTTCAAGCTAATAAGCACATTCTTCACTACAAAATCGAGATCGATCGAATAAAAGCATAAATTCGAATCTAGAAACCGAATGCCATATTTAGGACTGACATTTACATGGACATTTCACCGAACACTTGGTGTGCAATGTTAAATTACAAGTCATTTTAAACGCAAAAGGAGAAAAAATAAGTGAACTTTAAAGGCATCTAGGCATAAGCATAAAGAATGAGGATAGTATCAAGCCAATAAGCATATTTTGCACAACAAAATCAAGACCGATAGAATAAAAGCATAAATACGAGCCTAGAAACTGAATGCCACATTTAGGAGTGTCATTTACATGGACATTTCATCGAACACTTGGTGTGCAATCTTAGAGTACAAGTCATTTGAAAGGCAAAAGGAGAAAAAACAAGTGAAGTTTAAAGGCATCTAGGCATAAGCATAAAAAATGAGATAGTATTAAGCCAATAAGCACAGTATGCACTACAAAATCAAGACGATCTAATAAAAGCATTAATTCGAACCTAGAAACCGAATGCCACATTTAGGAGTGACATTTACATGGACATTTCATCAAACACTTGGCGTGCAATGTTAGATCACAAGTCAATTTTTAAAGGCAAAAGGAGAAAAAACAAGAGATCTTTAAAGACAACAAAGCATAAGCATAAAGAATGAAGATAGTATCAAGCCAATAAGCACATTCTTCACTACAAAATCAAGACCGGTCGAATAAAAGCATAAATTCGAACCTAGAAACCGAATGCCGTATTTAGGAATGACATTTACATGGACATTTGAACGAACACTTGGCGTGCAATGTTAGATCACAATCATTTTAAAGGCAAGAGGAGAAAAAAGAAGTGAACGTTACAGACATATACGCCTAAGCATAGAGAATGAGGATAGTATAAAGCCAATAAGCACATTCTGCACCATAAAATAAAGACTAATCGAATAAAAGCAAAAATTCGAGCCTAGAAACCGAATGCCACATTTAGGAGTGCCATTTACATGGACATTTCATCGAACACTTGGCGTGCAATGTTTGATTACAAGTCAATTTTAAAGGCAAAAGAGTGAAAAAACATGTGAACTTTAAAGGCATCTAGGCATAAGCATAAAAATGAGGATAGTATTAAGCCAATAAGCACATTATGCACTACAAAATGAAGACGTATCTGATAAAAGCATTAATTTGAATCTAGTATTCGAATGCCACATTTAGGAGTGACATTTACATCGACATTTCTCCGGACACTTAGTGTGCAATGTTAGATTACAAGTCATTTTAAAGTCAAAAGGAGAAAAAACAAGTGAACTTTAAAGGCATCTAGGCATAAGCATAAAAAATGAGAATAGTATTAAGACAATAAGCACATTATGCACTACAAAATCAAGACGTATCCAATAAAAGCATTAATTCGAACCTAGAAACCGAATGCCACATTTAGGAGTGACATTTACATGGACATTTCACCGACCACTTGGCGTGCGATGTTAGATCACAAGTCAATTTTTAAAGGCAGAAGGAGAAAAAACAAGTGAACTTTAAAGACATCAAAGCATAAGCATAAAGAATGAAGATAGTATCAAGCCAATAAGCACATTCTTCACTACAAAATCAAGACCGATCGAATAAAACCATAAATTCAAACCTAGAAACCGAATGCCATATTTAGGAGTGACATTTACATGGACATTTCATCGAACACTTGTCGTGCAATGTTATATCACAAGTCAATTTTTAAAGACAAAAGGAGAAAAAACAAGTGAATTTAAAGACATCAAGGCATAAGCATAAAGACTGAGGATAGTATCAAGCTAATAAGCATATTCTGCACAACAAAATTCAGACCGATCAAATAAAAGCATAAATACGAGCCTACAAACTGAATGCCACATTTAGGAGTGACACTTACATGGACATTTCATCGAACACTTGGTGTGCAATGTTAGATTACAAGTCAATTTAAAGGCAAAAGGAGAAAATATACGTGAACTTTAAAGGCATCTAGGCATAAGCATAAAAAACGAGGATAGTAATAAGCCAATAAGCACATTATGCACTACAAAATCAAGACGTATCTAATAAAAGCATTAATTCGAACCTAGAAACCGAATGCCACATTTAGGAGTAAAATTTACATGGACATTTCATCAAACACTTGACGTGCAATGTTAGATCACAAGTCAATTTTTAAAGGCAAAAGGAGAAAAAACAAGTGAACTTTAAAGACAACAAAGCATAAGCATAAATAATGAAGATAGTATCAAGCCACTAAGCACATTCTTCACTACAAAATCAAGACCGGTCGAATAAAAGCATAAATTTGAACGTAGAAACCGAATGCAGTATTTAGGAGTGACATTTACATGGACATTTGAACTAACACTTGGCGTGCAATGTTAGATCACAATCATTTTAAAGGCAGTAGGAGAAAAAAGAAGTGAACGTTACAGACACATAGGCCTAAGCATAGAGAATGAGGATAGTATAAAGCCAATAAGCACATTCTGCACCATAAAATAAAGACTAATCGAATAAAAGCAAAAATTCGAGCCTAGAAACCGAATGCCACATTTAGGAGTGACATTTACATGGACATTTCATTGAACACTTGGTGTGCATTGTTAGATTACATGTCATTTTAAACACAAAAGGAGAAAAAATAAGTGAACTTTAAAGGCATCTAGGCATAAGCATAAAGAATGAGGATAGTATCAAGCCAATAAGCATATTCTGCACCAAAAAATTCAGACCGATCAAATAAAAGCATAAATACGAGCCTAGAAACTGAATGCCACATTTAGGAGTGACACTTACATGGACATTTCATCGAACACTTGGTGTGCAATGTTAGACTACAAGTCATTTTAAAGGCAAAAGGAGAAAATATACGTGAACTTTAAAGGCATCTAGGCATAAGCATAAAAAACGAGGATAGTAATAAGCCAATAAGCACATTATGCACTACAAAATCAAGACGTATCTAATAAAAGCATTAATTCGAACCTAGAAACCGAATGCCACATTTAGGAGTGACATTTACATGGACATTTCTCCGAACACTTGGCGTGCAATGTTAGATCACAAGTCAATTTTTAAAGGCAAAAGGAGAAAAAACAAGTGAACTTTAAAAACAACAAAGCATAAGCTTAAAGAATTAAGATAGTATCAAGCCAATAAGCACATTCTTCACTACAAAATCAAGACCGATCGAATAAAAGCATAAATTCGAACCTAGAAACCGAATGTCATATTTAGGAGTGACATTTACATGGACATTTGAACGAACACTTGGCGTGCAATGTTAGATCACAAACCAATTTTTAAAGGAAAAAGGAGAAAAAACAAGTGAACTTTAAGGACATCAAGGAATAAGCATAAAGACTGAAGATAGTATCAAGCCAATAAGCACATTCTTCACTAAAAAATAAAGACCGATCGAATAAAAGCAAAAATTCGAACCTAGAAACCGAATGCCATATTTAGGAGTGACATTTACATGGACATTTCTCCGAACACTTGGTTTGCAATGTTAGATTACAAGTCATTTTAAAGGCAAAAGGAGAAAAAACAAGTGAACTTTAAAGACATCAAGGCATAAGCATAAAGACTGAAGATAGTATCAAGCCAATAAGCACATTCTTCACTAAAAAATCAAGACCGATCGAATAAAAGCAAAAATTCGAACCTAGAAACCGAATGCCGTATTTAGGAGTGACATTTACATGGACATTTCATCGAACACTTGGTGTGTATTGTTAGATTACATGTCATTTTAAACACAAAAGGAGAAAAAATAAGTGAACTTTAAAGGAATCTAGGCATAAGCATAAAAATGAGGATAATATTAAGCCAATAAGCACATTATGCACTACAAAATCAAGACGTATTTGATAAAAGCATTAATTTGAACCTAGAAATCGAATGCCACATTTAGGAGTGACATTTACATCGACATTTCTCCGAACACTTGGTGTGCAATGTTAGATTTAAAGTCATTTTAAAGGCAAAAGGAGAAAAAACAAGTGAACTTTAAAGGCATCTAGGCATAAGCATAAAAAATGAGGATAGTATTAAGCCAATAAGCACATTATGCACTACAAAATCAAGACGTATCCAATAAAAGCATTAATTCGAACCTAGAAACCGAATGCCACATTTAGGAGTGACATTTACACGGACATTTCACCGACCACTTGGCGTGCGATGTTAGATCACAAGTCAATTTTTAAAGGCAAAAGGAGAAAAAACAAGTGAACTTTAAAGACAACAAAGCATAAGCATAAAGAATGAAGATAGTATCAAGCCAATAAGCACATTCTTCACTAAAAAATCAAGACCGATCGAACAAAAGCAAAAAATAAAAACCTAGAAACCGAATGCTATATTTAGGAGTGACATTTACATGGACATTTGATCGAACACTTGGTGTGCATTGTTAGATTACATGTCATTTTAAACGCAAAAGGAGAAAAAATAAGTGAACTTTAAAGGCATCTAGGCATTAGCATAAACAATGAGGATAGTATCAACCCAATAAGCATATTCTGAACCACAAAATAAAGACTAATCGAATAAAACCAAATATTCGAACCTAGAAACCGAATGCCGTATTTAGGAGTGACATTTACATGGACATTTCATCGAACACTTGGTGTGCATTGTTAGATTACATGTCATTTTAAACACAAAAGGAGAAAAAATAAGCGAACTTTAAAGGCATTTAGGCATAAGCGTAAAGAATCAGGATAGTATCAAGCCAATAAGCATATTCTGCACCAAAAAATTCAGACCGATCAAATAAAAGCATAAATACGAGCCTAGAAACTGAATGCCACATTTAGGAGTGACACTTACATGGACATTTCATCAAACACTTGGCGTGCAATGTTAGATCACAAGTCAATTTTTAAAGGCAAAAGGAGAAAAAACAAGTGAACTTTAAAAACAACAAAGCATAAGCTTAAAGAATTAAGATAGTATCAAGCCAATAAGCACATTCTTCACTACAAAATCAAGACCGATCGAATAAAAGAATAAATTCAAACCTAGAAACCGAATGTCATATTTAGGAGTGACATTTACATGGACATTTGAACGAACACTTGGCGTGCAATGTTAGATCACAAATCAATTTTTAAAGGAAAAAGGAGAGAAAACAAGTGAACTTTAAAGACATCAAGGAATAAGCATAAAGACTGAAGATAGTATCAAGCCAATAAGCACATTCTTCACTAAAAAATAAAGACCGATCGAATAAAAGCAAAAATTCGAACCTAGAAACCGAATGCCATATTTAGGAGTGACATTTACATGGACATTTCTCCGAACACTTGGTTTGCAATGTTAGATTACAAGTCATTTTAAAGGCAAAAGGAGAAAAAACAAGTGAACTTTAAAGACATCAAGGCATAAGCATAAAGACTGAAGATAGTATCAAGCCAATAAGCACATTCTTCACTAAAAAATCAAGACCGATCGAATAAAAGCAAAAATTCGAACCTAGAAACCGAATGCCGTATTTAGGAGTGACATTTACATGGACATTTCATCGAACACTTGGTGTGCATTGTTAGATTACATGTCATTTTAAACACAAAAGGAGAAAAAATAAGTGAACTTTAAAGGAATCTAGGCATAAGCATAAAAATGAGGATAATATTAAGCCAATAAGCACATTATGCACTACAAAATCAAGACGTATCTGATAAAAGCATTAATTTGAACCTAGAAATCGAATGCCACATTTAGGAGTGACATTTACATCGACATTTCTCCGAACACTTGGTGTGCAATGTTAGATTTAAAGTCATTTTAAAGGCAAAAGGAGAAAAAACAAGTGAACTTTAAAGGCATCTAGGCATAAGCATAAAAAATGAGGATAGTATTAAGCCAATAAGCACATTATGCACTACAAAATCAAGACGTATCCAATAAAAGCATTAATTCGAACCTAGAAACCGAATGCCACATTTAGGAGTGACATTTACACGGACATTTCACCGACCACTTGGCGTGCGATGTTAGATCACAAGTCAATTTTTAAAGGCAAAAGGAGAAAAAACAAGTGAACTTTAAAGAGAACAAAGCATAAGCATAAAGAATGAAGATAGTATCAAGCCAATAAGCACATTCTTCACTAAAAAATCAAGACCGATCGAACAAAAGCAAAAAATCGAACCTAGAAACCGAATGCTATATTTAGGAGTGACATTTACATGGACATTTCATCGAACACTTGGTGTGCATTGTTAGATTACATGTCATTTTAAACGCAAAAGGAGAAAAAATAAGTGAACTTTAAAGGCATCTAGGCATTAGCATAAAGAATGAGGATAGTATCAACCCAATAAGCATATTCTGAACCACAAAATAAAGACTAATCGAATAAAAGCAAATATTCGAACCTAGAAACCGAATGCCGTATTTAGGAGTGACATTTACATGGACATTTCATCGAACACTTGGTGTGCATTGTTAGATTACATGTCATTTTAAACACAAAAGGAGAAAAAATAAGCGAACTTTAAAGGCATTTAGGCATAAGCGTAAAGAATCAGGATAGTATCAAGCCAATAATCATATTCTGCACCAAAAAATTCAGACCGATCAAATAAAAGCATAAATACGAGCCTAGAAACTGAATGCCACATTTAGGAGTGACACTTACATGGACATTTCATCGAACACTTGGGGTGCAATGTTAGACTACAAGTCATTTTAAAGGCAAAAGGAGAAAATATACGTGAACTTTAAAGGCATCTAGGCATAAGCATAAAAAAAGAGGATAGTAATAAGCCAATAAGCACATTATGCACTACAAAATCAAGACGTATCCAATAAAAGCATTAATTCGAACCTAGAAACCGAATGCCACATTTAGGAGTGACATTTACACGGACATTTCACCGACCACTTGGCGTGCGATGTTAGATCACAAGTCAATTTTTAAAGGCAAAAGGAGAAAAAACAAGTGAACTTTAAAGACATCAAGGCATAAGCATAAAGACTGAAGATAGTATCAAGCCAATAAGCACATTCTTCACTAAAAAATCAAGACCAATCGAATAAAAGCAAAAATTCGAACCTAGAAACCGAATGCCGTATTTAGGAGTGACATTTACATGGACATTTCATCGAACACTTGGTGTGCATTGTTAGATTACATGTCATTTTAAACACAAAAGGAGAAAAAATAAGTGAACTTTAAAGGAATCTAGGCATAAGCATAAAAATGAGGATAATATTAAGCCAATAAGCACATTATGCACTACAAAATCAAGACGTATCTGATAAAAGCATTAATTTGAACCTAGAAATCGAATGCCACATTTAGGAGTGACATTTACATCGACATTTCTCCGAACACTTGGTGTGCAATGTTAGATTTAAAGTCATTTTAAAGGCAAAAGGAGAAAAAACAAGTGAACTTTAAAGGCATCTAGGCATAAGCATAAAAAATGAGGATAGTATTAAGCCAATAAGCACATTATGCACTACAAAATCAAGACGTATCCAATAAAAGCATTAATTCGAACCTAGAAACCGAATGCCACATTTAGGAGTGACATTTACACGGACATTTCACCGACCACTTGGCGTGCGATGTTAGATCACAAGTCAATTTTTAAAGGCAAAAGGAGAAAAAACAAGTGAACTTTAAAGACAACAAAGCATAAGCATAAAGAATGAAGATAGTATCAAGCCAATAAGCACATTCTTCACTAAAAAATCAAGACCGATCGAACAAAAGCAAAAAATCGAACCTAGAAACCGAATGCTATATTTAGGAGTGACATTTACATGGACATTTCATCGAACACTTGGTGTGCATTGTTAGATTACATGTCATTTTAAACGCAAAAGGAGAAAAAATAAGTGAACTTTAAAGGCATCTAGGCATTAGCATAAAGAATGAGGATAGTATCAACCCAATAAGCATATTCTGAACCACAAAATAAAGACTAATCGAATAAAACCAAATATTCGAACCTAGAAACCGAATGCCGTATTTAGGAGTGACATTTACATGGACATTTCATCGAACACTTGGTGTGCATTGTTAGATTACATGTCATTTTAAACACAAAAGGAGAAAAAATAAGCGAACTTTAAAGGCATTTAGGCATAAGCGTAAAGAATCAGGATAGTATCAAGCCAATAATCATATTCTGCACCAAAAAATTCAGACCGATCAAATAAAAGCATAAATACGAGCCTAGAAACTGAATGCCACATTTAGGAGTGACACTTACATGGACATTTCATCGAACACTTGGTGTGCAATGTTAGACTACAAGTCATTTTAAAGGCAAAAGGAGAAAATATACGTGAACTTTAAAGGCATCTAGGCATAAGCATAAAAAAAGAGGATAGTAATAAGCCAATAAGCACATTATGCACTACAAAATCAAGACGTATCTAATAAAAGCATTAATTCGAACCTAGAAACCGAATGCCACATTTAGGAGTGACATTTACATGGACATTTCATCAAACACTTGGCGTGCAATGTTAGATCACAAGTCAATTTTTAAAGGCAAAAGGAGAAAAAACAAGTGAACTTTAAAAACAACAAAGCATAAGCTTAAAGAATTAAGATAGTATCAAGCCAATAAGCACATTCTTCACTACAAAATCAAGACCGATCGAATAAAAGAATAAATTCGAACCTAGAATCGAATGTCATATTTAGGAGTGACATTTACATGGACATTTGAACGAACACTTGGCGTGCAATGTTAGATCACAAATCAATTTTTAAAGGAAAAAGGAGAAAAAACAAGTGAACTTTAAAGACATCAAGGAATAAGCATAAAGACTGAAGATAGTATCAAGCCAATAAGCACATTCTTCACTAAAAAATAAAGACCGATCGAATAAAAGCAAAAATTCGAACCTAGAAACCGAATGCCATATTTAGGAGTGACATTTACATGGACATTTCTCCGAACACTTGGTTTGCAATGTTAGATTACAAGTCATTTTAAAGGCAAAAGGAGAAAAAACAAGTGAACTTTAAAGACATCAAGGCATAAGCATAAAGACTGAAGATAGTATCAAGCCAATAAGCACATTCTTCACTAAAAAATCAAGACCGATCGAATAAAAGCAAAAATTCGAACCTAGAAACCGAATGTCGTATTTAGGAGTGACATTTACATGGACATTTCATCGAACACTTGGTGTGCATTGTTAGATTACATGTCATTTTAAACACAAAAGGAGAAAAAATAAGTGAACTTTAAAGGAATCTAGACATAAGCATAAAAATGAGGATAATATTAAGCCAATAAGCACATTATGCACTACAAAATCAAGACGTATCTGATAAAAGCATTAATTTGAACCTAGAAATCGAATGCCACATTTAGGAGTGACATTTACATCGACATTTCTCTGAACACTTGGTGTGCAATGTTAGATTTAAAGTCATTTTAAAGGCAAAAGGAGAAAAAACAAGTGAACTTTAAAGGCATCTAGGCATAAGCATAAAAAATGAGGATAGTATTAAGCCAATAAGCACATTATGCACTACAAAATCAAGACGTATCCAATAAAAGCATTAATTCGAACCTAGAAACCGAATGCCACATTTAGGAGTGACATTTACACGGACATTTCACCGACCACTTGGCGTGCGATGTTAGATCACAAGTCAATTTTTAAAGGCAAAAGGAGAAAAAACAAGTGAACTTTAAAGACAACAAAGCATAAGCATAAAGAATGAAGATAGTATCAAGCCAATAAGCACATTCTTCACTAAAAAATCAAGACCGATCGAACAAAAGCAAAAAATCGAACCTAGAAACCGAATGCTATATTTAGGAGTGACATTTACATGGACATTTTATCGAACACTTGGTGTGCATTGTTAGATTACATGTCATTTTAAACGCAAAAGGAGAAAAAATAAGTGCACTTTAAAGGCATCTAGGCATTAGCATAAAGAATGAGGATAGTATCAACCCAATAAGCATATTCTGAACCACAAAATAAAGACTAATCGAATAAAAGCAAATATTCGAACCTAGAAACCGAATGCCGTATTTAGGAGTGACATTTACATGGACATTTCATCGAACACTTGGTGTGCATTGTTAGATTACATGTCATTTTAAACACAAAAGGAGAAAAAATAAGTGAACTTTAAAGGCATTTAGGCATAAGCGTAAAGAATCAGGATAGTATCAAGCCAATAAGCATATTCTGCACCAAAAAATTCAGACCGATCAAATAAAAGCATAAATACGAGCCTAGAAACTGAATGCCACATTTAGGAGTGACACTTACATGGACATTTCATCAAACACTTGGCGTGCAATGTTAGATCACAAGTCAATTTTTAAAGGCAAAAGGAGAAAAAACAAGAGATCTTTAAAGACAACAAAGCATAAGCATAAAGAATGAAGATAGTATCAAGCCAATAAGCACATTCTTCACTACAAAATCAAGACCGGTCGAATAAAAGCATAAATTCGAACCTAGAAACCGAATGTCGTATTTAGGAGTGACATTTACATGGACATTTGAACGAACACTTGGCGTGCAATGTTAGATCACAATCATTTTAAAGGCAAGAGGAGAAAAAAGAAGTGAACGTTACAGACATATACGCCTAAGCATAGAGAATGAGGATAGTATAAAGCCAATAAGCACATTCTGCACCATAAAATAAAGACTAATCGAATAAAAGCAAAAATTCGAGCCTAGAAACCGAATGCCACATTTAGGAGTGACATTTACATGGACATTTCATCGAACACTTGGCGTGCAATGTTTGATTACAAGTCAATTTTAAAGGCAAAAGAGTGAAAAAACATGTGAACTTTAAAGGCATCTAGGCATAAGCATAAAAATGAGGATAGTATTAAGCTAATAAGCACATTATGCACTACAAAATGAAGACGTATCTGATAAAAGCATTAATTTGAATCTAGTATTCGAATGCCACATTTAGGAGTGACATTTACATCGACATTTCTCCGGACACTTGGTGTGCAATGTTAGATTACAAGTCATTTTAAAGTCAAAAGGAGAAAAAACAAGTGAACTTTAAAGGCATCTAGGCATAAGCATAAAAAATGAGAATAGTATTAAGACAATAAGCACATTATGCACTACAAAATCAAGACGTATCCAATAAAAGCATTAATTCGAACCTAGAAACCGAATGCCACATTTAGGAGTGACATTTACATGGACATTTCACCGACCACTTGGCGTGCGATGTTAGATCACAAGTCAATTTTTAAAGGCAGAAGGAGAAAAAACAAGTGAACTTTAAAGACATCAAAGCATAAGCATAAAGAATGAAGATAGTATCAAGCCAATAAGCACATTCTTCACTAAAAAATCAAGACCGATCGAATAAAACCTTAAATTCAAACCTAGAAACCGAATGCCATATTTAGGAGTGACATTTACATGGACATTTCATCGAACACTTGTCGTGCGATGTTATATCACAAGTCAATTTTTAAAGACAAAAGGAGAAAAAACAAGTGAATTTAAAGACATCAAGGCATAAGCATAAAGACTGAGGATAGTATCAAGCTAATAAGCATATTCTGCACAACAAAATTCAGACCGATCAAATAAAAGCATAAATACGAGCCTACAAACTGAATGCCACATTTAGGAGTGACACTTACATGGACATTTCATCGAACACTTGGTGTGCAATGTTAGATTACAAGTCATTTTAAAGGCAAAAGGAGAAAATATACGTGAACTTTAAAGGCATCTAGGCATAAGCATAAAAAATGAGGATAGTAATAAGCCAATAAGCACATTATGCACTACAAAATCAAGACGTATCTAATAAAAGCATTAATTCGAACCTAGAAACCGAATGCCACATTTAGGAGTAAAATTTACATGGACATTTCATCAAACACTTGACGTGCAATGTTAGATCACAAGTCAATTTTTAAAGGCAAAAGGAGAAAAAACAAGTGAACTTTAAAGACAACAAAGCATAAACATAAATAATGAAGATAGTATCAAGCCACTAAGCACATTCTTCACTACAAAATCAAGACCGGTCGAATAAAAGCATAAATTTGAACGTAGAAACCGAATGCCGTATTTAGGAGTGACATTTACATGGACATTTGAACTAACACTTGGCGTGCAATGTTAGATCACAATCATTTTAAAGGCAGTAGGAGAAAAAAGAAGTGAACGTTACAGACACATAGGCCTAAGCATAGAGAATGAGGATAGTATAAAGCCAATAAGCACATTCTGCACCATAAAATAAAGACTAATCGAATAAAAGCAAAAATTCGAGCCTAGAAACCGAATGCCACATTTAGGAGTGACATTTACATGGACATTTCATTGAACACTTGGTGTGCATTGTTAGATTACATGTCATTTTAAACACAAAAGGAGAAAAAATAAGTGAACTTTAAAGGCATCTAGGCATAAGCGTAAAGAATGAGGATAGTATCAAGCCAATAAGCATATTCTGCACCAAAAAATTCAGACCGATCAAATAAAAGCATAAATACGAGCCTAGAAACTGAATGCCACATTTAGGAGTGACACTTACATGGACATTTCATCGAACACTTGGTGTGCAATGTTAGACTACAAGTCATTTTAAAGGCAAAAGGAGAAAATATACGTGAACTTTAAAGGCATCTAGGCATAAGCATAAAAAACGAGGATAGTAATAAGCCAATAAGCACATTATGCACTAAAAAATCAAGACGTATCTAATAAAAGCATTAATTCGAACCTAGAAACCGAATGCCACATTTAGGAGTGACATTTACATGGACATTTCATCGAACACTTGGTGTGCATTGTTAGATTACATGTCATTTTAAACACAAAAGGAGAAAAAATAAGTGAACTTTAAAGGAATCTAGGCATAAGCATAAAAATGAGGATAATATTAAGCCAATAAGCACATTATGCACTAAAAAATCAAGACGTATCTGATAAAAGCATTAATTTGAACCTAGAAATCGAATGCCACATTTAGGAGTGACATTTACATCGACATTTCTCCGAACACTTGGTGTGCAATGTTAGATTTAAAGTCATTTTAAAGGCAAAAGGAGAAAAAACAAATGAACTTTAAAGGCATCTAGGCATAAGCATAAAAAATGAGGATAGTATTAAGCCAATAAGCAGATTATGCACTACAAAATCAAGACGTATCCAATAAAAGCATTAATTCGAACCTAGAAACCGAATGCCACATTTAGGAGTGACATTTACACGGACATTTCACCGACCACTTGGCGTGCGATGTTAGATCACAAGTCAATTTTTAAAGGCAAAAGGAGAAAAAACAAGTGAACTTTAAAGACAACAAAGCATAAGCATAAAGAATGAATATAGTATCAAGCCAATAAGCACATTCTTCACTAAAAAATCAAGACCGATCGAACAAAAGCAAAAAATCGAACCTAGAAACCGAATGCTATATTTAGGAGTGACATTTACATGGACATTTGAACGAACACTTGGCGTGCAATGTTAGATCACAAATCAATTTTTAAAGGAAAAAGGAGAAAAAACAAGTGAACTTTAAAGACATCAAGGAATAAGCATAAAGACTGAAGATAGTATCAAGCCAATAAGCACATTCTTCACTAAAAAATAAACACCGATCGAATAAAAGCAAAAATTCGAACCTAGAAACCGAATGCCATATTTAGGAGTGACATTTACATGGACATTTCTCCGAACACTTGGTTTGCAATGTTAGATTACAAGTCATTTTAAAGGCAAAAGGAGAAAAAACAAGTGAACTTTAAAGACATCAAGGCATAAGCATAAAGACTGAAGATAGTATCAAGCCAATAAGCACATTCTTCACTAAAAAATCAAGATTGATCGAATAAAAGCAAAAATTCGAACCTAGAAACCGAATGCCGTATTTAGGAGTGACATTTACATGGACATTTCATCGAACACTTGGTGTGCATTGTTAGATTACATGTCATTTTAAACACAAAAGGAGAAAAAATAAGTGAACTTTAAAGGTATCTAGGCATAAGCATAAAAATGAGGATAATATTAAGCCAATAAGCACATTATGCACTACAAAATCAAGTCGTATCTGATAAAAGCATTAATTTGAACCTAGAAATCGAATGCCACATTTAGGAGTGACATTTACATCGACATTTCTCCGAACACTTGGTGTGCAATGTTAGATTTAAAGTCATTTTATAGGCAAAAGGAGAAAAAACAAGTGAACTTTAAAGGCATCTAGGCATAAGCATAAAAAATGAGGATAGTATTAAGCCAATAAGCACATTATGCACTACAAAATCAAGACGTATCCAATAAAAGCATTAATTCGAACCTAGAAACCGAATGCCACATTTAGGAGTGACATTTACACGGACATTTCACCGACCACTTGTCGTGCGATGTTAGATCACAAGTCAATTTTTAAAGGCAAAAGGAGAAAAAACAAGTGAACTTTAAAGACAACAAAGCCTAAGCATAAAGAATGAAGATAGTATCAAGCCAATAAGCACATTCTTCACTAAAAAATCAAGACCGATCGAACAAAAGCAAAAAATCGAACCTAGAAACCGAATGCTATATTTAGGAGTGACATTTACATGGACTTTTCATCGAACACTTGGTGTGCATTGTTAGATTACATGTCATTTTAAACGCAAAAGGAGAAAAAATAAGTGAACTTTAAAGGCATCTAGGCATTAGCATAAAGAATGAGGATAGTATCAACCCAATAAGAATATTCTGAACCACAAAATAAAGACTAATCGAATAAAAGCAAATATTCGAGCCTAGAAACCGAATGCCACATTTAGGAGTGACATTTATATGGACATTTCATCGAACACTTGGCGTGCAATGTTTGATTACAAGTCAATTTTAATGGCAAAAGAGTGAAAAAACATGTGAACTTTAAAGGCATCTAGGCATAAGCATAAAAATGAGGATAATATTAAGCCAATAAGCACATTATGCACTACAAAATCAAGACGTATCTGATAAAAGCATTAATTTGAACCTAGAAATCGAATGCCACATTTAGGAGTGCCATTTACATCGACTTTTCTCCGAACACTTGGTGTGCAATGTTAGATTTAAAGTCATTTTAAAGGCAAAAGGAGAAAAAACAAGTGAACTTTAAAGGCATCTAGGCATAAGCATAAAAAATGAGGATAGTATTAAGCCAATAAGCACATTATGCACTACAAAATCAAGACGTATCCAATAAAAGCATTAATTCGAACCTAGAAACCGAATGCCACATTTAGGAATGACATTTACATGTACATTTCACCGACCACTTAGCGTGCGATGTTAGATCACAAGTCAATTTTTAAAGGCAAATGGAGAAAAAACATGTGAACTTTAAAGACATCAAAGCATAAGCATAAAGAATGAAGATAGTATCAAGCCAATAAGCACATTCTTCACTGTAAAATCAAGACCGATCGAATAAAACAATAAATTCAAACCTAGAAACCGAATGCCATATTTAGGAGTGACATTTACATTGACATTTCATCAAACACTTGGCGTGCGATGTTATATCACAAGTCAATTTTTAAATACAAAAGGAGAAAAAACAAGTGAACTTTAAAGACATCAAGGCATAAGCATAAAGACTGAAGATAGTATCAAGCCAATAAGCACATTGTTCACTAAAAAATCAAGAACGATCGAATAAAAGCAAAAATTCGAACCTAGAAACCGAATGCCATATTTAGGAGTGACATTTACATGGACATTTCATCAAACACTTGGTGTGCATTGTTAGCTTACATGTCATTTTAAACGCAAAAGGAGAAAAAATAAGTGAACTTTAAAGGCATCTAGGCATAAGCATAAAGAATGAGGACAGTATCAAGCCAATAAGCATATTTTGCACAGCAAAATCAAGACTGATCGAATAAAAGCATAAATACATGCCTAGAAACCGAATGCCAAATTTAGGAGTGACACTTACATGGACGTTTCATCGAACACATGGTGTGCAATGTTAGACTACAAGTCATTTTAAAGGCAAAAGGAGAAAAAACAAGTGAACTTTAAAGGCATTTAGGCATAAGCATAAAAAATGAGGATAGTATTAAGCCAATAAGCACATTATGCACTACAAAATCAAGACGTATCTAATAAAAGCAATAATTCGAACCTAGAAACCGAATGCCACATTTAGGAGTGACATTTACATGGACATTTCATCAAACACTTGGCGTGCAATGTTAGATCACAAGTCAATTTTTAAAGGCAAAACGAGAAAAAACAAGTGAACTTTAAAGACAACAAAGCATAAGCATAAAGAAATAAGATAGTATCAAGCCAATAAGCACATTCTTCACTACAAAATCAAGACCGATCGAATAAAAGCATAAATTCAAACCTAGAAACCGAATGCCATATTTAGGAGTGACATTTACATGGACATTTGAACGAACACTTGGCGTGCAATGTTAGATCACAAGTCAATTTTTAAAGGCAAAAGGAGAAAAAACAAGTGAACTTTAAAGACATCAAGGCATAAGCATAAAGACTGATGATAGTATCAAGCCAAAAAGCACATTCTTCACTAAAAAATAAAGACCGATCGAATAAAAGCAAAAATTCGAACCTAGAACCGAATGCCATATTTAGGAGTGACATTTACATGGACATTTCATCGAACACTTGTTGTGCAATGTTAGATTACAAGTCATTTTAAACGCAAAAAGAGAATAATAAGTGAACTTTAAGGCATCTAGGCATAAGCATAAAGAATGAGTATAGTATCTACAATAAGCATATTTTGCACAAGAAAATCAAGACTGATCGAATAAAAGCATAAATACGTGCCTAGAAACCGAATGCCAAATTTAGGAGTGACACCCAGATGGACATTTCATCGAACAGTTGGTGTGCAATGTTAGACTACAAGTCATTTTAAAGGCAAAAGGAGAAAAAACAAGTGAACTTTAAAGGCATTTAGGCATAAGCATAAAAAATGAGGATAGTATTAAGCCAATAAGCACATTATACACTACAAAATCAAGACGTATCTAATAAAAGCAATAATTCGAACCTAGAAACCGAATGCCACATTTAGGAGTGACATTTACATGGACATTTCATCAAACACTTGGCGTGCAATGTTAAATCACAAGTCAATTTTTAAAGGCAAAACGAGAAAAAACAAGTGAACTTTAAAGACAACAAAGCATAAGCATAAAGAAATAAGATAGTATCAAGCCAATAAGCACATTCTTCACTACAAAATCAAGACCGATCGAATAAAAGCATAAATTCAAACCTAGAAACCGAATGCCATATTTAGGAGTGACATTTACATGGACATTTGAACGAACACTTGGCGTGCAATGTTAGATCACAAGTCAATTTTTAAAGGCAAAAGGAGAAAAAACAAGTGAACTTTAAAGACATCAAGGCATAAGCATAAAGACTGAAGATAGTATCGAGCCAATAAGCACATTCTTCACTAAAAAATAAAGACCGATCGAATAAAAGCAAAAATTCGAACCTAGAACCGAATGCCATATTTAGGAGTGACATTTGCATGGACATTTCATCGAACACTTGTTGTGCAATGTTAGATTACAAGTCATTTTAAGCGCAAAAGGAGAATAATAAGTGAACTTTAAGGCATCTAGGCATAAGCATAAAGAATGAGTATAGTATCTACAATAAGCATATTTTGCACAAGAAAATCAAGACTGATCGAATAAAAGCATAAATACGTGCCTAGAAACCGAATGCCAAATTTAGGAGTTACACTCACATGGACATTTCATCTAACACTTGGTGTGCAATGTTAGACTACAAGTCATTTTAAAGGCAAAAGGAGAAAAAACAAGTGAACTTTAAAGGCATTTAGGCATAAGCATAAAAAATGAGGATAGTATTAAGCCAATAAGCACATTATGCACTACAAAATCAAGACGTATCTAATAAAAGAATTTATTCGAACCTAGAAATCGAATGCCACATTTAGGAATTACATTTACATGGACATTTCTCCGAACACTTGGTTTGCAATGTTAGATTACAAGTCATTTTAAAGGCAAAAGGAGAAAAAACAAGTGAACTTTAAAGGCATCAAGGCATAAGCATAAAAAATGAGGATAGTATTGAGCCAATAAGCACATTATGCACTACAAAATTAAGACGTATCCAATAAAAGCATTAATTCGAACCTAGAAACCAAATGCCACATTTAGGAGTGACATTTACATGGACATTTCATCGAACACTTGGCGTGCGATATTAGATCACAAGTCAATTTTTAAAGGCAAAAGGAGAAAAAAAAGTGAACTTTAAAGACATCAAGGCATAAGCATAAAGACTGAACATAGTATCAAGCCAATAAGCATATTCTTCACTAAAAAATCAAGACCGATCGAATAAAAGCAAATATTCGAACCTAGAAACCGAATGCCATATTTAGGAGTGACATTTACATGGACATTTCATCGAACACTTGGCGTGCTATGTTTGATTACAAGTCAATATTAAAGGCAAAAGAGTGAAAAAACAAGTGAACTTTAAAGGCATCTAAGCATAAGCATAAAAATGAGGATAGTATTAAGCCAATAAGCACAGTATGCACTACAAAATCAAGACGTATCTGATAAAAGCATTAATTCAAACCTAGAAATCGAATGCCACATTTAGGAGTGACATTTACATCGATATTTCTCCGAACACTTGCTGTGCAATGTTAGATTACAAGTCATTTTAAAGGCAAAAGGAGAAAAAACAAGTGAACTTTAAAGGCATCTAGGCATAAGCATAAAAAATGAGGATAGTATTAAGCCAATAAGCACATTATGCACTACAAAATCAAGACGTATCCAATAAGAGCATTGATTCGAACCTAGAAACCGAATGCCACATTTATGAGTGACATTTACATGGACATTTCACCGAACACTTGGCGTGCGATGTTAGATCACAAGTCAATTTTTAAAGGCAAAAGGAGAAAAAACAAGTGAACTTTAAAGACATCAAAGCATAAGCATAAAGAATGAAGATAGTATCAAGCCAATAAGCACATTCTTCACTACAAAATCAAGACCGATTGAATAAAACCATAAATTCGAAGCAAGAAACCGAATGCCATATTTAGGAGTGACATTTACATGGACATTTGAACTAACACTTGGCGTGCAATGTTAGATCACAATCATTTTAAAGGCAAGAGGAGAAAAAATAAGTGAACTTTAAAGACATATAGGCCTAAGCATAAAAATGAGGACAGTATGAAGCCAATAAGGACATTATGCACAACAAAATCAAGACCGCTCGAATAAAAGCATAAATTTGAACTTAGAGACCGAATGCCAGATTTAGGAGTGACATTTACATGGACATTTCATCGAACACTTGGCGTGCAATGTTAGATCACAAGCCATTTTAAAGGCACAAGGACAAAAAACGAATTGAAATTTAAAGACATATAGGCATAAGTATAAAGAATGAGGATAGTATCAACCCAATAAGCACATTTTGCACAACAAAATCAAGATCGATCCAATAAAAGCATTAATTCGAACTTAGAAACCGAATGCCAGATTTAGGAATGACATTTACATGGACATTTCATCGAACTCTTGGCATGCAATGTTAGATCACATGTCAATTTTTAAAGGCAAAAGGAGAAAAAACAAGTGAACTTTAAAGACATCAAGGCATAAGCATAAAGACTGAAGATAGTATCAAGCCAATAAGCACATTCTTCACTACAAAATCAAGACCGATCGAATAAAAGCATATATTCGAACCTAGAAACCGAATGCCATATTTAGGAGTGACATTTACATGGACATTTCATCGAACACTTGGAGTGCAATGTTAGATCACAATCATTTTAATGGCAAGAGGAGAAAAAACAAGTGAACTTTAAAGGTATATAGTCCTAAGCATACAGAATAAGGATAGTATAAAGTCAATAAGCACATTCTGCACTACAAAATCAAGACCAATCGAATAAAAGCATAAATTTGAGCCTAGAAACCGAATGCCACATTTAAGAGTGACACTTACATGGACATTTCATCGAACACTTGGTGTGAAATGTTAGATTACAAGTCATTTTAAAGGCAAAAGGTGAAAAAACAAGTGAACTTTAAGACACCTAGGCATAAACATAAAGAATGAGAATAGTATCAAGACAATAAGCACATTCTACACTACAAAATTTAAGACCGATCGAATAAAAGCTTAAATTCGAACATAGAAACTGAATGCCACATTTAGGAGTGACATTTCCATGGACATTTCATTAAACACTTGGCGTGCAATGTTAGATCACAAGTCATTTTAAAGGCAAAAGGACAGAAAACGAAGTGAACTTTAACGACATATAGGCATAAGCATAAGTAATGAAAATAGTATCAAGACAATAAACACATTCTGCACTACAAAATCAAGACCGATCGAATAAGAGCAAAAATTCGAACATAGAAACTGAATGCCACATTTAGGAGTGAAATTTCCATGGACATTTCATCGAACACTTGGTGAGCAATGTTAGATCGCAAGTCATTTTAAAGGCAAAAGGACAGAAAATGAAGTGAACTTTAAAGACATATAGGCATAAGCATAAAGAATGAGGATAGTATCAAGCCAATAAGCATATTCTGCACAACAAAATCAAGACCGATCAAATAAAAGCATTAATTCGAACTTAGAAACCGAATGCCACATTTAGGAATGACATTTACATGGACATTTCATCGAACTCTTGGCGTGCAATGTTAGATCACATGTCAATTTTTAAAGGCAAAAGGAAAAAAAACAAGTGAACTTTAAAGACATCAAGGCATAAGCATAAAGACTGAAGATAGTATCAAGCCAATAAGCACATTCTTCACTACAAAATCAAGACCGATCGAATAAAAGCATTAATAGAAGCAAAGAAACCGAATGCCACATTTAGGTTTGACATTTACATGGACATTTCATCAAACACTTGGTGTGTAATGTTAGATTACAAGTCATTTTAAAGGCAAAAGGAGAAAAAACAAGTGAACTTTAAAGACATCAAGGCATAAGCATAAAGAATGAAGATAGTTCAATCAAATAAGCACATTCTTCACTACAAAATCAAGCCCGATCGAATAAAAGCATAAATTTGAACCTAGAAACTGAATGCCATATTTAGGAGTGACATTTACATGGACATTTTATCGAACACTTGGCGTGCAATGTTAGATCACAATCATTTTAAAGACAAGAGGAGAAAAAACAAGTGAACTTTAATGAAATATAGGCATAAGCATAAAGAATGAGGATAGTATAAAGCTAATAATCACATTCTACACTATAAAATCAAGACCAATCGAATAAAAGCATACATTCGAGCCTAGAAACCGAATGCCACATTTAGGATTGACATTTACATGGACATTTTATTGAACACTTGGTGTGCAATGTTAAATTACATGTAATTTTAAAGGCAAAAGGAGAAAAGACAAGTGAACTTTAAAGACATCAAGGTATATGCATAAAAAGGACGATAGTATGAAGCCAATAAGCACATTATGCACAACAAAATCAAGACCGCTCGAATAAGAGCATAAATTTGATCTTAGAGACTGAATGCCACATTTAGGAGTGAAATTTACATGGACATTTCATCCAACACTTGGCGTGCAATGTTAGATCACAAGTCATTTTAAATGCAAAAGGAGAAAAAACAAGTGAAAATTGAAGACATCTAGGCATTAGCATAACGAATGATGTTAGTATCAAGCCCGTAAGCACATTCTGCACTACAAAATAAAGATGTATCGAATAAAAGCATAAGTTCGAACCTAGAAATTGAATGACACATTTAGGAGTGCCATTTACATGGACATTTCATCGAACACTTGACGTGCAATGTTAGATCACAAGTCATTTTAAATGCAAAAGGAGAAAAAAAACAAGTGAAATTTAAAGACTTCTAGGCATCAACATAACGAATGAGGATAGTATCAAGACCATAAGCACATTCTGCACTACAAAATCAAGACCGATCGAATAAAAGTATAAATTCGAGCCTAGAAACCAAATGCCACATTTACGCGTGACATTTACATGGACGTTTCATCGAACACTTGGCTTGCAATGTTAGATTACAAGTCATTTTACACGCAAAAGGGGAAAAAACAAGTGAACTTTAAAGGCATCTAGGCATATGCAAAAAAAAAGAGGATAGTATTAAGCCAATAAGCACATTATGCACTACAAAATCAAGACATATCTAATAAAAGCATTAATTCGAACCTAGAAACCGAATGCCACATTTAGGAGTGACATTTACATGGACATTTCATCGAACACTTGGCGTGCAATGTTAGATCACAAGTCATTTTATAGGCAAGAGGAGAAAAACAAGTGAACTTTAAAGACATATAGGCATAAGCAAAAAGACTGAGGATATTATAAAGCCAATAAGCACATTCTGCACTACAAAATCAAGACCAATCGAATAAAAGAATAAATTCGAGCCTAGAAACCGAATGCCACATTTAGGAGTGACATTTACAAGGACATTTCATTGAGCACTTGGTGTTCAATGTTAAATTACATGTCATTTTAAAGGTAAGAGGAGAAAAAACAAGTGATCTATAACACATCTAGGTGGATTGCATAAAAATGAGGATAGTATCAAGCCAATAAGCACATTATGCACTACAAAATCAAGACCGCTCGAATAAAAGCATAAATTTGAACTTAGAGACCGAATGCAACATTTAGAAGTGACATTTACATGGACATTTCATCGAACACTTGACGTGCAATGTTAGATCACAAGTCATTTTAAATGCAAAAGGACAAAAACCAAGTGAAATTTAAAGATATTTAGGCATCATCATAACGAATGAGGATAGTATCAAGCCCATAAGCAAATTCTACACTACAAAATCAAGACGTATCGAATAAAAGCATAAGTTCGAACCTAGAAACCGAATACCATATTTAGGAGTGACATGTACGTGGACATTTCATAGAACACTTGGCTTGCAATGTTAGATCACAATTCAATTTTTAAAGGCAAGAGGAGAAAAAGCAAGTGAACTTAAAGACACCTAGGCATAAGCATAAAGAATGAGAATAGTATCAAGACAATAAGCACATTCTGCACTACAAAATCAAGAACAATCGAATAAGAGCAAAAATTCGAACATAGAAACCGAGTGCCACATTTAGGAGTGACATTTCCATGGACATTTCATCGAACACTTGGCGTGCAATGTAAGATCACAAGTCATTTTAAAGGCAAAAGGACAAAAAACGAAGTGAACTTTCAAGACATATAGGCATAAGCATAAAAAATGAGGATAGTATCAAGCCAATAAGCATATTCTAGAAAACAAAATCAAGACCGATCGAATAAAAGCATAAATACGTGCCTAGAAACCGAATGCCACATTTAGGCGTGACATTTACATGGACGTTTCATCGAACACTTGGTGTGCAATGTTAGATAAAAAGTCATTTTACAGGCAAAAGGGGAAAAACAAGTGAACTTTAAAGGCATCTAGGCATAATCATAAAAAATGAGGATAGTATTAAGCCAATAAGCACATTATGCACTACAAAATCAAGACCGATCGAATGAAGGCATAAATTCGAACCTAGAAACCGAATGCAATATTTAGGAGTGACATTTACATGGACATTTCATCGAACACTTGGCGTGCAATGTTAGATCACAAGTCGTTTTATAGGCAAGAGGAGAAAAACAAGTGAACTTTAAAGACATATAGGCATAAGCAAAAAGAATGAGGATAGCATAAAGCCAATAAGCACATTCTGCACTACAAAATCAAGACCAATCGAATAAAAGAATAAATTCGAGCCTAGAAACCGAATGCTACATTTAGGAGTGACATTTACAAGGACATTTCATTGAACACTTGATGTGCAATGTTAAATTACATGTCATTTTAAAGGTAAGAGGAGAAAAAACAAGTGATCTATAACACATCTAGGTGGATTGCATAAAAATGAGGATAGTATCAAGCCAATGCAACATTTAGAAGTGACATTTACATGGACATTTCATCGAACACTTGACGTGCAATGTTAGATCACAAGTCATTTTAAATGCAAAAGGAGAAAAAACAAGTGAAATTTAAAGATATCTAGGCATCATCATAACGAATGAGGATAGTATCAAGCCCATAAGCAAATTCTACACTACAAAATCAAGACGTATCGAATAAAAGCATAAGTTCGAACCTAGAAACCGAATAGCATATTTAGGAGTGACATTTACGTGGACATTTCATCGAACACTTGGCATGCAATGTTAGATCACAAGTCAATTTTTAAAGGCAAAAGGAGACAAAGCAAGTGAACTTAAAGACACCTAGGCATAAGCATAAAGAATGAGAATAGCATAAGACAATAAGCACAATCTACACTACAAAATCAAGACCGATCGAATAAGAGTAAAAATTGAACATAGAAACCGAATGCGACATTTTGGAGTGACATTTCCATGGACATTTCATCGAACACTTGGCGTGCAATGTTAGATCACAAGTCATTTTAAAGGCAAAAGGACAAAAAACGAAGTGAACTTTAAGGACATATAGGCAAAAGCATAAAGAATGAGGATAATATCAAGCCAATAAGCACATTCTGCACAACAAAATCAAGGCCGATCGAATAAAAGCATAAATACGAGCCAAGAAACCGAATGCCACATTTAGGAGTGACATTTTCATGGACATTTCATCGATAACTTGGTGTACAATGTTAGATTACAAGTCTTTTTAAAGGCAAAATGAAAAAAAACAAGTGAACTTTAAAGGCATCTAGGCATAAGCATAAAAATGAGGATAGTATTAAGCCAATAAGCACATTATGCACTACAAAATCAGGACATATCTAATAAAAGCATTAATTCGAAGCCATAAATCGAAAGCCACATTTAGGAGTGACATTTACATGGACATTTGATCGAACACTTGGCGTGCAATGTTATATTACATGTCAATTTTTAAAGGCAAAAGGAGAAAAAACAAGTGAACTTTAAAGACTGAAGATAGTATCAAGCCAATAAGCACATTCTTCACTAAAAAATCAACACCGATCGAATAAAAGCATAAATTCGAACCTAGAAAACGAATGTCATATATAGGAGTGACATTTACATGGACATTTCATCGAACACTTAGCGTGCAATGTTAGATCACAAGTCATTTTAAAGGCAAGAGGAGAAAAAACAAGTGAACTTTAAAGACATATAGGCATAAGCATAAAGAATGAGGATAATACAAAGCCAATAAGCACATTATGCACTACAAAATCATGACCAATCGAATAAAAGCATAAATTAGAGCTTAGAAACAGAATGCCATATTTAGGAGGGACATTTACATGGACATTTCATCGAACACTTGGTATGCATGCTTTTATTTGATCGGTCTTGATTTTTTAGTGCAGAATGTACTTATTGGCTTGATACTATCCTCATTCTTTATGCTTATGCCTAAATGTCTTTAAAGTTCACTTGTTTTTTCTCCTTTTGCCTCTAAAATGTGTTGTCATCTAACATTGCACGCCAAGTGTTGGATGAAATATCCATGTAAATGTCAGTGCTGAATGTGGCATTCGGTTTCTAGGTTCGAATATATATTTTAATTCGATATGTCTTGATTTTGTAGTGTAGAATGTGCATGTTGGCTTCATATTATCCTTATTTTTAGGCATATACCTAGGTATCTTTAAAGTTCACTTGTTTTTTGTCCTTTTGGATTTAAAATGACTTGTGATCTAACATTGCACGCCATGTGTTCGATGAAATATCCATGTAAATGTCACTCCTAAATGTGGCATTCATTTTCTAAGTTCTAATTTATGCTTTTATTCGATACGTCTTGATTTTGTAGT
Organism: Fallopia convolvulus; assembly: GCA_964016875.1. NCBI lineage: Eukaryota > Viridiplantae > Streptophyta > Magnoliopsida > Caryophyllales > Polygonaceae > Fallopia > Fallopia convolvulus. The sequence continues at coordinate 33,559,048 of OZ024724.1, read as the reverse complement.
GTAGAATGTGCTTATTGGCTTGATAGTATCCTCATTCTTTATGCTCATGCCTAAATGTCTTTAAAACTCACTTGTTTTTTTTCCTATTGCCTTTAAAATGACTTGAGATCTATCATTACACGCCAAGCGTTCGATGAAATGTCCATGTAAATATGACTCCTAAATGTGGCATTCGGTTTCTAGGTTTGAATTTATGCTTTTATTCGATCGATCTTGATTTTGTAGTGCGGAATATGCATATTGACTTGATAATATTCTCATTCTATATGCTTATGCCTAGATATCTTTAAACTTCACTAGTTTTTTCTCTTTTTGCCTTTGAAATGACTTGTGATCTAACATTGCACGCTAAGTGTTCGATGAAATGTCCATGTAAATGTCACTCCTAAATGTGGCATTCGGTTTCTAGGTTCGAATTTATGCTTTTATTCGATCGGTGATGATTTTGTAGTGCAAAATGTGCTTATTGGTTTGATTTTATGCTTATGCCTAGATGCCATTAAAGTTCACTTTTTTTTACTCCTCTTGCCTTTAAAATCACTTGTGATCTAACAATGCACGACAAGTGTTCGATGAAATGTCCATGTAAATGTCACTCCTAAATGTGGCATTCGGTTTCTAGGTTCGAATTTATGCTTTTATTTGATATGTGTCGATATTGTAGTGCAAAATGTGCTGAATGGTTTGATACTATCCGCATTCTTTATGCTTATGCCTAGATGCAATTAAAGTTCACTTTTTTTTACTCCTTTTGCCTTTAAAATCACTTATGATCTAACATTGCACGGCAAGTGTTCGATGAAATGTCTATGTAAACGTCACTCCTAAATGTTGTATTCGGTTTCTAGGTTCTAATTTATGCTTGTATTCGATACGTCTTGATTTCGTAGTGTAAAATGTGCTTATTGGCTTGATACTATCCTCATTCTTTCTGCTTATGCCTAGATGTCTTTAAAGCTCACTTGTTTTTTTTCCTATTGCCTTTAAAATGACTTGAGATCTATCATTACGCGCCAAGCGTTCGATGAAATGTCCATGTAAATATGACTCCTAAAATTGGCATTCGGTTTCTAGGTTTGAATTTATGCTTTTATTCGATCGGTCTTGATTTTGTGGTGCAGAATGTGCTTATTGACTTAATACTATCCTCATTTTGTATGCTTATGCCTAGATATCTTTAAACTTCACTTATTTTTTCTCCTTTTGCCTTTAAAATAACTTGTGATCTAACACTGCACGCCAAGTGTTCGATGAAATGTCCATGTAAATTTCACTCCTAAATGTGGCATTCGGTTTCTAGGTTCAAATTTATGCTTTTATTCGATCGGTCTTGTTTTTGTAGTGCAGAATGTGCTCATTGGCTTAATGCTATCTTTATTCTTTATTTTTATGCCTAGATGTCTTTAAAGTTCACTTGTTTTTTCTCCTTTTGCCATTAAAAATTGACGTGTGTTCTAGCATTGCACGCCAAGTGTTCGATGAAATGTCCATGTAAATGTCACTCCTAAATGTGGCATTCAGTTTCTGGGTTCGGATTTATGCTTTTATTCGAACAGTCTTGATTTTGTAGTGCAGAATGTGCTTATTGGCTTGATAATATCCTCATTCTTTATGCTTACGCCTAGATGTCCTTAAAGTTCACTTGTTTTTTCTCCTTTTGCCTTTAAAAATTGACTTGTGATCTAACATTGCACGCCAAGTGTTCGATGAAATGTCCATGTAAATGTCACTCCAAAATGTAGCATTCGTTTTCTAGGTTCGAATATGCTCTAACTCGGTCGGCCTTGATGTTATAGTGCAGAATGTGCTTATTGGCTTGATAATATCCTCATTCTGTATGCTTATACCTAGATGTCATTAAAGTTCACTTGTTTTTTCTCCTTTTGCCTTTAAAATGACTTGAGATCTATCATTGCACGCCAAGTGTTCCATAAAATGTCCAAGTAAATGTCACTTCTAAATGTGGCATTTGGTTTCTAGGATCGAATTTATTCTTTTGTTCGATCAGTCTTGATTTTGTAGTTCAGAATGTGCTTATTTGCTTGATACGATCCTCATTCTTTATGCTTATGCCTAGATGTTCTTAAAGTTCACTTGTTTTTTCTCCTTTTGCCTTTAAAATGACTTATGATCTAACATTGCACGCCAAGTGTTCGATGAAATCTCCATGTAAATGTCACTCCTAAATGTGGTATTCGTTTTCTAGGTTCTTATTTGTATGCTTTTATTGGATTGGTCTTGAGTTTGTAGTGCAGACTATTCTTATTGGCTTGATTATATCCTCATTCTCTATGTTTATGCCTAGATGCATTTAATGTTCACTTGTTTTTTCTCCTTTTGCATTTAAAATTTCACTTGTGATATAACATTACACGCCAAGTGTTCGATGAAATGTCCATGTAAATGTCACTCCTAAATGTGGCATTCGGTTTCTAGGTTTGAATTTATGCTTTTAATCGATCGGTCTTGATTTTGTAGTGCAGAATGTGCTTATTAGCTTGATACTATCCTCATTCTTTATGTTTATGCCTAGATGTCTTTAAAGTTCACTTGTTATTTCTCCTTTTGCCTTTAAGATGATTTGTGATCTAACATTGCACACTAAGTGTTCGATGAAATGTCCAAGTGAATGTCACTCCAAAATGTGGAATTTGGTTTCTAGGTTCGAATTTATTTTTTTGTTCAATCGGTCTTGATTTTGTAGTGTAGAATGTGCTTATTGGTTGATACTATCCTCACTCTTTATGCTTATGCCTAGATGTCCTTACAGTTCACTTGTTTTTTCTCCTTTTGCATTTAAAATGACTTTTGATCAAACATTGCACGCGAAGTGTTCGATGAAATGTCCATGTAAATGTCACTCCTAAACGTGGCATTCGTTTTCTAGGTTCGAATGTATGCTTCTATTGGATCGGTCTTAGATTTATAGTGCAGACTATTCTTATTGGCTTGATACTATCCTCATTCTTTATGCTTATGCCTAGATGTCTTTAAAGATCACTCGTTTTATCTCCTTTTTCCTTTAAAATTTGACCTGTGATATAACATTGCACGCCAAGTGCTCGATGAAATGTCCATGTAAATGTCACTCCTAAATATGGCATTCGGTTTTTAGGTTAGAATATGCTCTAATTCGATCGGTCTTGATTTTAAAGTGCAGAATGTGCTTATTGGATTGATAATATCCTCATTCTTTATGCTTGTGCCTACATGTCTTTAAAGTTCACTTGTTTTTTTCTCCTTTTGCCTTTAAAATTTGACTTGTGATCTAACATTGCACGCCAAGTGTTCGATGAAATGTCCATGTAAATGTCACTCCTAAATGTGGCATTCGTTTTCTAGGTTCAAATGTATGCTTTTATTGGATCGGTCTTGAGTTTGTAGTGCAGACTATTCTTATTGGCTTGATACTATCCTCATTCTTTGTGATAGCTTATGCCTAGATGTCTTTAAAGATCACTCGTTTTATCTCCGTTTTCCATTGCACGCCAAGTGCTCGATGAAATTCCATGTAAATGTCACTCTTAAATATGGCATTCGCTTGTTAGGTTCGAATATGCTCTTATTCAATCGTTCTTGATTTTATAGTGCAAAATGTGCTTATTGGCTTGATAATATCCTCATTCTGTATGCTTATACCTAGATGTCATTTCACTTGTTTTTTCTCCTTTTGCCTTTAAAATGACTTGAGATCTATCATTGCACGCCAAGTGTTCCATAAAATGTCCAAGTAAATGTCACTTCTAAATGTGGCATTTGGTTTCTAGGATCGAATTTATTCTTTTGTTCGATCAGTCTTGATTTTGTAGTTCAGAATGTGCTTATTTGCTTGATACGATCCTCATTCTTTATGCTTATGCCTAGATGTTCTTAAAGTTCACTTGTTTTTTCTCCTTTTGCCTTTAAAATGACTTATGATCTAACATTGCACGCCAAGTGTTCGATGAAATCTCCATGTAAATGTCACTCCTAAATGTGGTATTCGTTTTCTAGGTTCTTATTTGTATGCTTTTATTGGATTGGTCTTGAGTTTGTAGTGCAGACTATTCTTATTGGCTTGATTATATCCTCATTCTCTATGTTTATGCCTAGATGCATTTAATGTTCACTTGTTTTTTCTCCTTTTGCATTTAAAATTTCACTTGTGATATAACATTACACGCCAAGTGTTCGATGAAATGTCCATGTAAATGTCACTCCTAAATGTGGCATTCGGTTTCTAGGTTTGAATTTATGCTTTTAATCGATCGGTCTTGATTTTGTAGTGCAGAATGTGCTTATTAGCTTGATACTATCCTCATTCTTTATGTTTATGCCTAGATGTCTTTAAAGTTCACTTGTTATTTCTCCTTTTGCCTTTAAGATGATTTGTGATCTAACATTGCACACTAAGTGTTCGATGAAATGTCCAAGTGAATGTCACTCCAAAATGTGGAATTTGGTTTCTAGGTTCGAATTTATTTTTTTGTTCAATCGGTCTTGATTTTGTAGTGTAGAATGTGCTTATTGGTTGATACTATCCTCACTCTTTATGCTTATGCCTAGATGTCCTTACAGTTCACTTGTTTTTTCTCCTTTTGCATTTAAAATGACTTTTGATCAAACATTGCACGCGAAGTGTTCGATGAAATGTCCATGTAAATGTCACTCCTAAACGTGGCATTCGTTTTCTAGGTTCGAATGTATGCTTCTATTGGATCGGTCTTAGATTTATAGTGCAGACTATTCTTATTGGCTTGATACTATCCTCATTCTTTATGCTTATGCCTAGATGTCTTTAAAGATCACTCGTTTTATCTCCTTTTTCCTTTAAAATTTGACCTGTGATATAACATTGCACGCCAAGTGCTCGATGAAATGTCCATGTAAATGTCACTCCTAAATATGGCATTCGGTTTTTAGGTTAGAATATGCTCTAATTCGATCGGTCTTGATTTTAAAGTGCAGAATGTGCTTATTGGATTGATAATATCCTCATTCTTTATGCTTGTGCCTACATGTCTTTAAAGTTCACTTGTTTTTTTCTCCTTTTGCCTTTAAAATTTGACTTGTGATCTAACATTGCACGCCAAGTGTTCGATGAAATGTCCATGTAAATGTCACTCCTAAATGTGGCATTCGTTTTCTAGGTTCAAATGTATGCTTTTATTGGATCGGTCTTGAGTTTGTAGTGCAGACTATTCTTATTGGCTTGATACTATCCTCATTCTTTGTGATAGCTTATGCCTAGATGTCTTTAAAGATCACTCGTTTTATCTCCGTTTTCCATTGCACGCCAAGTGCTCGATGAAATTCCATGTAAATGTCACTCTTAAATATGGCATTCGCTTGTTAGGTTCGAATATGCTCTTATTCAATCGTTCTTGATTTTATAGTGCAAAATGTGCTTATTGGCTTGATAATATCCTCATTCTGTATGCTTATACCTAGATGTCATTTCACTTGTTTTTTCTCCTTTTGCCTTTAAAATGACTTGAGATCTATCATTGCACGCCAAGTGTTCCATAAAATGTCCAAGTAAATGTCACTTCTAAATGTGGCATTTGGTTTCTAGGATCGAATTTATTCTTTTGTTCGATCAGTCTTGATTTTGTAGTTCAGAATGTGCTTATTTGCTTGATATGATCCTCATTCTTTATGCTTATGCCTAGATGTTCTTAAAGTTCACTTGTTTTTTCTCCTTTTGCCTTTAAAATGACTTATGATCTAACATTGCACGCCAAGTGTTCGATGAAATCTCCATGTAAATGTCACTCCTAAATGTGGTATTCGTTTTCTAGGTTCTTATTTGTATGCTTTTATTGGATTGGTCTTGAGTTTGTAGTGCAGACTATTCTTATTGGCTTGATTATATCCTCATTCTCTATGTTTATGCCTAGATGCATTTAATGTTCACTTGTTTTTTCTCCTTTTGCATTTAAAATTTCACTTGTGATATAACATTACACGCCAAGTGTTCGATGAAATGTCCATGTAAATGTCACTCCTAAATGTGGCATTCGGTTTCTAGGTTCGAATTTATGCTTTTATTAGATACATCTTGATTTTGTAGTGCAGAATGTGCTTATTAGCTTGATACTATCCTCATTCTTTATGTTTATGTCTAGATGTCTTTAAAGTTCACTTGTTATTTCTCCTTTTGCCTTTAAGATGATTTGTGATCTAACATTGCACACTAAGTGTTCGATGAAATGTCCAAGTGAATGTCACTCCAAAATGTGGAATTTGGTTTCTAGGTTCGAATTTATTTTTTTGTTCAATCGGTCTTGATTTTGTAGTGTAGAATGTGCTTATTGGTTGATACTATCCTCACTCTTTATGCTTATGCCTAGATGTCCTTACAGTTCACTTGTTTTTTCTCCTTTTGCATTTAAAATGACTTTTGATCAAACATTGCACGCGAAGTGTTCGATGAAATGTCCATGTAAATGTCACTCCTAAACGTGGCATTCGTTTTCTAGGTTCGAATGTATGCTTCTATTGGATCGGTCTTAGATTTATAGTGCAGACTATTCTTATTGGCTTGATACTATCCTCATTCTTTATGCTTATGCCTAGATGTCTTTAAAGATCACTCGTTTTATCTCCTTTTTCCTTTAAAATTTGACCTGTGATATAACATTGCACGCCAAGTGCTCGATGAAATGTCCATGTAAATGTCACTCCTAAATATGGCATTCGGTTTTTAGGTTAGAATATGCTCTAATTCGATCGGTCTTGATTTTAAAGTGCAGAATGTGCTTATTGGATTGATAATATCCTCATTCTTTATGCTTGTGCCTACATGTCTTTAAAGTTCACTTGTTTTTTTCTCCTTTTGCCTTTAAAATTTGACTTGTGATCTAACATTGCACGCCAAGTGTTCGATGAAATGTCCATGTAAATGTCACTCCTAAATGTGGCATTCGTTTTCTAGGTTCAAATGTATGCTTTTATTGGATCGGTCTTGAGTTTGTAGTGCAAACTATTCTTATTGGCTTGATACTATCCTCATTCTTTGTGATAGCTTATGCCTAGATGTCTTTAAAGATCACTCGTTTTATCTCCGTTTTCCATTGCACGCCAAGTGCTCGATGAAATTCCATGTAAATGTCACTCTTAAATATGGCATTCGCTTGTTAGGTTCGAATATGCTCTTATTCAATCGTTCTTGATTTTATAGTGCAAAATGTGCTTATTGGCTTGATAATATCCTCATTCTGTATGCTTATACCTAGATGTCATTTCACTTGTTTTTTCTCCTTTTGCCTTTAAAATGACTTGAGATCTATCATTGCACGCCAAGTGTTCCATAAAATGTCCAAGTAAATGTCACTTCTAAATGTGGCATTTGGTTTCTAGGATCGAATTTATTCTTTTGTTCGATCAGTCTTGATTTTGTAGTTCAGAATGTGCTTATTTGCTTGATACGATCCTCATTCTTTATGCTTATGCCTAGATGTTCTTAAAGTTCACTTGTTTTTTCTCCTTTTGCCTTTAAAATGACTTATGATCTAACATTGCACGCCAAGTGTTCAATGAAATCTCCATGTAAATGTCACTCCTAAATGTGGTATTCGTTTTCTAGGTTCTTATTTGTATGCTTTTATTGGATTGGTCTTGAGTTTGTAGTGCAGACTATTCTTATTGGCTTGATTATATCCTCATTCTCTATGTTTATGCCTAGATGCATTTAATGTTCACTTGTTTTTTCTCCTTTTGCATTTAAAATTTCACTTGTGATATAACATTACACGCCAAGTGTTCGATGAAATGTCCATGTAAATGTCACTCCTAAATGTGGCATTCGGTTTCTAGGTTCGAATTTATGCTTTTATTAGATACATCTTGATTTTGTAGTGCAGAATGTGCTTATTAGCTTGATACTATCCTCATTCTTTATGTTTATGCCTAGATGTCTTTAAAGTTCACTTGTTATTTCTCCTTTTGCCTTTAAGATGATTTGTGATCTAACATTGCACACTAAGTGTTCGATGAAATGTCCAAGTGAATGTCACTCCAAAATGTGGAATTTGGTTTCTAGGTTCGAATTTATTTTTTTGTTCAATCGGTCTTGATTTTGTAGTGTAGAATGTGCTTATTGGTTGATACTATCCTCACTCTTTATGCTTATGCCTAGATGTCCTTACAGTTCACTTGTTTTTTCTCCTTTTGCATTTAAAATGACTTTTGATCAAACATTGCACGCGAAGTGTTCGATGAAATGTCCATGTAAATGTCACTCCTAAACGTGGCATTCGTTTTCTAGGTTCGAATGTATGCTTCTATTGGATCGGTCTTAGATTTATAGTGCAGACTATTCTTATTGGCTTGATACTATCCTCATTCTTTATGCTTATGCCTAGATGTCTTTAAAGATCACTCGTTTTATCTCCTTTTTCCTTTAAAATTTGACCTGTGATATAACATTGCACGCCAAGTGCTCGATGAAATGTCCATGTAAATGTCACTCCTAAATATGGCATTCGGTTTTTAGGTTAGAATATGCTCTAATTCGATCGGTCTTGATTTTAAAGTGCAGAATGTGCTTATTGGATTGATAATATCCTCATTCTTTATGCTTGTGCCTACATGTCTTTAAAGTTCACTTGTTTTTTTCTCCTTTTGCCTTTAAAATTTGACTTGTGATCTAACATTGCACGCCAAGTGTTCGATGAAATGTCCATGTAAATGTCACTCCTAAATGTGGCATTCGTTTTCTAGGTTCAAATGTATGCTTTTATTGGATCGGTCTTGAGTTTGTAGTGCAGACTATTCTTATTGGCTTGATACTATCCTCATTCTTTGTGATAGCTTATGCCTAGATGTCTTTAAAGATCACTCGTTTTATCTCCGTTTTCCATTGCACGCCAAGTGCTCGATGAAATTCCATGTAAATGTCACTCTTAAATATGGCATTCGCTTGTTAGGTTCGAATATGCTCTTATTCAATCGTTCTTGATTTTATAGTGCAAAATGTGCTTATTGGCTTGATAATATCCTCATTCTGTATGCTTATACCTAGATGTCATTTCACTTGTTTTTTCTCCTTTTGCCTTTAAAATGACTTGAGATCTATCATTGCACGCCAAGTGTTCCATAAAATGTCCAAGTAAATGTCACTTCTAAATGTGGCATTTGGTTTCTAGGATCGAATTTATTCTTTTGTTCGATCAGTCTTGATTTTGTAGTTCAGAATGTGCTTATTTGCTTGATACGATCCTCATTCTTTATGCTTATGCCTAGATGTTCTTAAAGTTCACTTGTTTTTTCTCCTTTTGCCTTTAAAATGACTTATGATCTAACATTGCACGCCAAGTGTTCGATGAAATCTCCATGTAAATGTCACTCCTAAATGTGGTATTCGTTTTCTAGGTTCTTATTTGTATGCTTTTATTGGATTGGTCTTGAGTTTGTAGTGCAGACTATTCTTATTGGCTTGATTATATCCTCATTCTCTATGTTTATGCCTAGATGCATTTAATGTTCACTTGTTTTTTCTCCTTTTGCATTTAAAATTTCACTTGTGATATAACATTACACGCCAAGTGTTCGATGAAATGTCCATGTAAATGTCACTCCTAAATGTGGCATTCGGTTTCTAGGTTCGAATTTATGCTTTTATTAGATACATCTTGATTTTGTAGTGCAGAATGTGCTTATTAGCTTGATACTATCCTCATTCTTTATGTTTATGCCTAGATGTCTTTAAAGTTCACTTGTTATTTCTCCTTTTGCCTTTAAGATGATTTGTGATCTAACATTGCACACTAAGTGTTCGATGAAATGTCCAAGTGAATGTCACTCCAAAATGTGGAATTTGGTTTCTAGGTTCGAATTTATTTTTTTGTTCAATCGGTCTTGATTTTGTAGTGTAGAATGTGCTTATTGGTTGATACTATCCTCACTCTTTATGCTTATGCCTAGATGTCCTTACAGTTCACTTGTTTTTTCTCCTTTTGCATTTAAAATGACTTTTGATCAAACATTGCACGCGAAGTGTTCGATGAAATGTCCATGTAAATGTCACTCCTAAACGTGGCATTCGTTTTCTAGGTTCGAATGTATGCTTCTATTGGATCGGTCTTAGATTTATAGTGCAGACTATTCTTATTGGCTTGATACTATCCTCATTTTTTATGCTTATGCCTAGATGTCTTTAAAGATCACTCGTTTTATCTCCTTTTTCCTTTAAAATTTGACCTGTGATATAACATTGCACGCCAAGTGCTCGATGAAATGTCCATGTAAATGTCACTCCTAAATATGGCATTCGGTTTTTAGGTTAGAATATGCTCTAATTCGATCGGTCTTGATTTTAAAGTGCAGAATGTGCTTATTGGATTGATAATATCCTCATTCTTTATGCTTGTGCCTACATGTCTTTAAAGTTCACTTGTTTTTTTCTCCTTTTGCCTTTAAAATTTGACTTGTGATCTAACATTGCACGCCAAGTGTTCGATGAAATGTCCATGTAAATGTCACTCCTAAATGTGGCATTCGTTTTCTAGGTTCAAATGTATGCTTTTATTGGATCGGTCTTGAGTTTGTAGTGCAAACTATTCTTATTGGCTTGATACTATCCTCATTCTTTGTGATAGCTTATGCCTAGATGTCTTTAAAGATCACTCGTTTTATCTCCGTTTTCCATTGCACGCCAAGTGCTCGATGAAATTCCATGTAAATGTCACTCTTAAATATGGCATTCGCTTGTTAGGTTCGAATATGATCTTATTCAATCGTTCTTGATTTTATAGTGCAAAATGTGCTTATTGGCTTGATAATATCCTCATTCTGTATGCTTATACCTAGATGTCATTTCACTTGTTTTTTCTCCTTTTGCCTTTAAAATGACTTGAGATCTATCATTGCACGCCAAGTGTTCCATAAAATGTCCAAGTAAATGTCACTTCTAAATGTGGCATTTGGTTTCTAGGATCGAATTTATTCTTTTGTTCGATCAGTCTTGATTTTGTAGTTCAGAATGTGCTTATTTGCTTGATACGATCCTCATTCTTTATGCTTATGCCTAGATGTTCTTAAAGTTCACTTGTTTTTTCTCCTTTTGCCTTTAAAATGACTTATGATCTAACATTGCACGCCAAGTGTTCGATGAAATCTCCATGTAAATGTCACTCCTAAATGTGGTATTCGTTTTCTAGGTTCTTATTTGTATGCTTTTATTGGATTGGTCTTGAGTTTGTAGTGCAGACTATTCTTATTGGCTTGATTATATCCTCATTCTCTATGTTTATGCCTAGATGCATTTAATGTTCACTTGTTTTTTCTCCTTTTGCATTTAAAATTTCACTTATGATATAACATTACACGCCAAGTGTTCGATGAAATGTCCATGTAAATGTCACTCCTAAATGTGGCATTCGGTTTCTAGGTTCGAATTTATGCTTTTATTAGATACATCTTGATTTTGTAGTGCAGAATGTGCTTATTAGCTTGATACTATCCTCATTCTTTATGTTTATGTCTAGATGTCTTTAAAGTTCACTTGTTATTTCTCCTTTTGCCTTTAAGATGATTTGTGATCTAACATTGCACACTAAGTGTTCGATGAAATGTCCAAGTGAATGTCACTCCAAAATGTGGAATTTGGTTTCTAGGTTCGAATTTATTTTTTTGTTCAATCGGTCTTGATTTTGTAGTGTAGAATGTGCTTATTGGTTGATACTATCCTCACTCTTTATGCTTATGCCTAGATGTCCTTACAGTTCACTTGTTTTTTCTCCTTTTGCATTTAAAATGACTTTTGATCAAACATTGCACGCGAAGTGTTCGATGAAATGTCCATGTAAATGTCACTCCTAAACGTGGCATTCGTTTTCTAGGTTCGAATGTATGCTTCTATTGGATCGGTCTTAGATTTATAGTGCAGACTATTCTTATTGGCTTGATACTATCCTCATTCTATATGCTTATGCCTAGATGTCTTTAAAGATCACTCGTTTTATCTCCTTTTTCCTTTAAAATTTGACCTGTGATATAACATTGCGCGCCAAGTGCTCGATGAAATGTCCATGTAAATGTCACTCCTAAATATGGCATTCGGTTTTTAGGTTAGAATATGCTCTAATTCGATCGGTCTTGATTTTAAAGTGCAGAATGTGCTTATTGGATTGATAATATCCTCATTTTTTATGCTTGTGCCTACATGTCTTTAAAGTTCACTTGTTTTTTTCTTCTTTTGCCTTTAAAATTTGACTTGTGATCTAACATTGCACGCCAAGTGTTCGATGAAATGTCCATGTAAATGTCACTCCTAAATGTGGCATTCGTTTTCTAGGTTCAAATGTATGCTTTTATTGGATCGGTCTTGAGTTTGTAGTGCAGACTATTCTTATTGGCTTGATACTATCCTCATTCTTTGTGATAGCTTATGCCTAGATGTCTTTAAAGATCACTTGCTTTATCTCCGTTTTCCATTGCACGCCAAGTGCTCGATGAAATTCCATGTAAATGTCACTCTTAAATATGGCATTCGCTTGTTAGGTTCGAATATGCTCTTATTCAATCGTTCTTGATTTTATAGTGCAAAATGTGCTTATTGGCTTGATAATATTTGCATTCTTTATCCTTGCGCCTAGGTGTCTTTAAAGTTCACTTGTTTTTTCTCCATTTGCCTTTAAAATTTGACTTGTGATCTAACATTGCACACCAATTGTTCGATGAAATGTCAATGTAAATGTCACTCCTAAATGTGGCATTCGGTTTTTAGGTTCGAATATGCTCTTATTCGATCGGTCCTGATTTTAAAGTGCAGAATGTGCTTATTGGCTTGATACTATCCTCATTCTTTATGCTTATGCCTAGATGTCGTTTAAGTTCACATGTTTTTTCTCCTTTTGACTTTAAAATTTGACTTGTCATATAACATTGCACACCAAGTGTTCGATCAAATGTCAATGTAAATGTCACTCCTAAATGTGGCATTCGGTTTTTAGGTTCGAATATGCTCTTATTCGATCGTACTTGATTTTATAGTGCAGAATGTGCTTATTGGCGTGATAATATCCTCATTCTTTATGAGTATGCCTAGATGTCCTTAAACTTCACTTGTTTTTTCTCTTTTTGACTTTAATATGACTTGTCCTCTAACATTGCACACCAAGTGTTCGATGAAATGTCCATGTAAATGTCACTCCTAAATGTGGCATTTGGTTTCTAGGTTCGAATTTATTCCTTTATTCAATCGGTCTTGATTTTGTAGTGCAGAATGTTCTTATTGGCTTGATACTATCCTCATTCTTTATGCCTATGCCTAGATGTCTTTAATGTTCACATGTTTTTTCTCCTTTTTCCTTTAAAATGACTTGAGATCTAACATTGCACGCCAAGTGTTTGATAAAATGTCCATGTAAATGTCACTCCTAAATGAGGCATTGTTTTTTTAGGTTCGAATTCACGCTTTAATTCAATCGGTCTTGATTTTGTAGTACAGAATGTGCTTATTGGCTTGATACTATCTTTATTCTTTATGTTTATGCCTAGATGTCTTTATAGTTCACTTGTTTTTCTCCTTTTGCTATTGATAAGACTTGTGATCTAACATTGCACGACAAGTGTTCGATGAAATGTCCATGTAAATGTCACTGCTAAATGTGGCATTCAGTTTCTAGGTTCGAATTTATACTTTTTTTCGATATGTCTTGATTTTGTAGTGTAGAATGTGCATGTTGGCTTGATACTATCTTCATTTTTTAGGCATATGCCTAGATATCTTTAAATTTCACTTGTTTTTTGTCCTTTTGCCTTTAAAATGACTTGAGATCTAACATTTCACGCCAAGTGTCCGATGAAATGTCCATGTAAATGTCACTCTTAAATGTGGCATTCGATTTCTAGGTTTGAATTTATGCTTTTATTCGATCGGTCTTGATTTTGTAGTGCAAAATGTGCTTATTGACTTGATACTATCATCATTCTTTATGCTTGTTCTTACATGTCTTTAAAGTTCACTTTTTTTTTTCTCCTTTTGCCTTTAAAATGACTTGAGATCTATCATTACACTCCAAGTGTTCGATGAAATGTCCATGTAAATTTCTCTCCTAAATGTGGTATTCAGTTTCTAGGTTCAAATTTTTGCCTTTATTCGATCGGTCTTGATATTGTAGTGCAGAATGTGCTTATTGGCTTGATGCTATCTTCATTGTTTATGTTTATGCCTAGATGTCTTTAAAGTTCACTTGTTTTTTCTCCTCTTGAATTTAAAAATTGACCCATGATATAACATTGCACGCCAAGTATTCGATGAAATGTCCATGTAAATGACCCTCTTAAATGTGGCATTGGGTTTTTAGGTTCGAATATGCTCTTATTCGATCGGTCTTGATTTTATAGTGCAGAATGTGCTTATTGGCTTGATATTATCCTCATTCTTTATGCTTTTGCCTATATGTCTTTAAAGTTCATTTGTTTTTTCTCCTTTTGCCTTTAAAATTTGACTTGTTATCTAATATTGCACGCCAAGTGTTCGATGAAATGTCCATGTAAATGTAACTTGTACACGTGGCATTCGGTTTCTAAGTTCGAATTTATTCTTTTATTCGATCGATATTGATGTTGTAGTGCAGAATGTGCTTATTAGCTTGATACTATCCTCATTCTCTATGCTTATGCCGAGATGTCTTTAAAGATCACTTGTTTTATTTCCTTTTGCCTTTAAAATTTGACCTGTGATATAACATTGCACGCTAAGTGTTTGATGAAATGTCCATGTAAATGTCACACCTAAATGTGGCATTCGGTTTTTAGGTTTGAATATGCTCTTATTCGATCGGTCTTGACATTATAGTGTAGAATGTGCTTATTGGCTTGATATTATCCTCATTCTTTATGCTTATGGCTATATGTCTTTAAAGTTCACTTTTTTTTTCTCCTTTTGCCTTTAAAATGACTTGAGATCTATCATTACACTCCAAGTGTTTGATGAAATGTCCATGTAAATTTCTCTCCTAAATGTGGTATTCAGTTTCTAGGTTCAAATTTTTGCCTTTATTCGATCGGTCTTGATATTGTAGTGCAGAATGTGCTAATTGGCTTGATGCTATCTTCATTGTTTATGTTTATGCCTAGATGTCTTTAAAGTTCACTTGTTTTTTCTCCTCTTGAATTTAAAAATTGACGTGTGTTCTAGCATTGCACGCCAAGTGTTCGATGAAATGTCCATGTAAATGTCACTCCTAAATGTCGTATTCGGTTTTTGGGTTCGAATTTATGCTTTTATTCGAACGGTGTAGATTTTGTAGTGAAGAATGTGCTTATTAACTTGATACTATCCTCATTCTCTATGCTTATGCCTAGATGTCTTTAAAGATCACTTGTTTTATTTCCTTTTGCCTTTAAAATTTGACCCATGATATAACATTGCACGCCAAGTATTCGATGAAATGTCCATGTAAATGTCACTTTTAAATGTGGCATTGGGTTTTTAGGTTCGAATATGCTCTTATTCGATCGGTCTTGATTTTATAGTGCAGAATGTGCTTATTGGCTTGATATTATCCTCATTATTTATGCTTATGCCTATATGTCTTTAAAGTTCATTTGGTTTTTCTCCTTTTGCCTTTAAAATTTGACTTGTTATCTAACATTGCATGCCAAGTGTTCGATGAAATGTCCATGTAAATGTAACTTGTAAACGTGGCATTCGGTTTCTAAGTTCGAATTTATTCTTTTATTCGAACGATATTGATGTTGTAGTGCAGAATGTGCTTATTAGCTTGATACTATCCTCATTCTCTATGCTTATGCCGAGATGTCTTTAAAGATCACTTGTTTTATTTCCTTTTGCCTTTAAAATTTGACCCGTGATATAACATTGCACGCCAAGTGTTTGATGAAATGTCCATGTAAATGTCACTCCTAAATGTGGCATTCGGTTTTTAGGTTTGAATATGCTCTTATTCGATCGGTCTTGATTTTATAGTGTAGAATGTTCTTATTGACTTGATATTATCCTCATTCTTTATGCTTATGGCTATATGTCTTTAAAGTTCATTTGTTTTTTCTCCTTTTGCCTTTAAAATTTGACTTGTGATCTAACATTGTACTCCAAGTGTTCGATGCAATGCCCATCTAAATGTTACTCCTAAATGTGGCATTCGGTTTCTATTTTCGAATTTATGCTTTTATTCGATATGTCTTGATTTGGTAGTGCAGAATGTGCTTATTGGCTTGATACTATCCTCATTCTATATGCTTATGCCAAAATGTCTTTAAAGTTCACTTGTTTTTTTCTCCTTTAGCGTTTACAATGACTTGTGATCTATCATTGCATACCAAGTGTTCGATGAAATGTCCATGTGAATGTAACTCCTAAATGTCGTATTCGGTTTCTAGGGTCAAATTTATACTTTGTAGTGCAGAATGTGCTTATTGGCTTGATATTATCCTCATTCTTTATGCTTATGCATATATGTCCTTAAAGTTCATTTGTTTTTTTTTTCTGCTTTTGCGTTTAAAATTTGACTTGTGATCTAACATTGCACGCCAAATGTTCGATGCAATGTCCGTCTAAATGTCACTCCTAAATGTGGCATTCGGTTTCTATTCTCGAATTTATGCTTTTATTCGATATGTCTTGATTTTGTAGTGTAGAATGTGCATATTGGCTTGATACTATCCTCATTCTTTGTGCTTAATCTTGGCTTCAAAAAGAGGATAATGATAAGGGCGGATAAGGATTAATAGGGCTTAGGAAAATAAGTTCTCCATCATATGACTTACATGCAATGAACTAATATCTCATATAGATCTCAAGTAATAGATAACCATGCAATGACAAGAGATAATATGCATAAGGAGAGTAAATCACACAAAAAAGAAGAGGGATTTATGAATGTTCTCCCTATAAGGCCAAAAATAATTCACAAGGTAGATTTTTGTTGGATTCAAGTCACTTCTACCTAAGATCATATGTGCTCAATTTCATCACATGTTAAATATCCACATAAAACAATTTTCAGTATGATTTAGGCAAAGCTCTCCAAACATGCTATGGAATTATATGATCAAGCAAGTTATAGCATATCATAGGACATCTAAGTGAAATATTATCAATCCTAAAAACAAAAGCAAAAACTGACATAAAATTGAGTTACCTTTTCCCATACGCCATACTTAAACTAAACAGTGTCCTCACTGTTTAAAATCATAAAAATAAAGAGAATAAGGAAAAGTGAACTCACAAAATAAAACTGAAGCTACTTGAAACCATTGATCACTTGAGGAGCATTGCCGAAATTTTTCTTCCGTTCTGTAGAGGTCGGTACCGACCCTGTGGGGGTCGTTACCGAGCTTGCGTGCTTGTACACCGAATATTCTTGATTTTCTTCTTCTTAGCACCACTTCTTCTTTGTACCTGAGTCACTTTAGAAAAATTTCTATCCTACTACACTAATATAACCTAAAAACAAGTCAAAAGAAAGCTAGCAAAAAGATCTAAGAAAGGAAAATAAAAACAAAAACTGAAAAGCGGGTTGCCTCCCGTAAGCGCCACTTTTTAACGTCGTTAGCTCGACGTACTCACCTTGGCAGATCAAGGCGGTTTCCATCCAAATATGTTGGGATCAAGAGGGACCCCATACTTAGCCGAAACAACATTCTCCAAGATATTTGGCCCTCTATCATCCACAAGAATGCTTCGTAATCCTACAGCAGCGTTAGTAAAATCCAAAAAACAAGGAGGTTTTGACTCCTTCACAGTACTAACAGTAGGATATGAAATAGGACAAGGATAGGAGAAAGGATCATGACCAGAATCAATCAAATCAGAATAAGAAGACTTACCTTGATTAAGCAGATAGGGCTTGTTACCGAGGTGGTGTGGGTCGTTAATGACCCTGCTGGATCTGGAAGTTGCTCGATGTTGTGCCTGGATCCACCTCCCACCTCGTTTTCCTTCAGATAAGGATTGTTACCGACCCATGGGGGGTCAGTAGGCTCCTTGATAGGCGTGTCTCTTTCGATTTTGCTTGTTTTTGTACTCAGAGAGGGGTCGATACCGAGCCATGGTGGGTCGGTAGGCTCCTCAGTACTACAACTAGCCACTTCACTTATGGGCGAATTGAAATGGAATTCAACCTTCTCTTCTTCAATATCAAATGTGAGAAGTCCTTTTCTGACATCTACTCGCGCCCCTGCGGTGGCTAAAAATGTTCTTCCTAGAATGATTGGCACCGCAGGGTCTTCAGGCATATCTAGCACAATGAAGTCGTTTGGAACAAAGAATTTTCCAACTCGGACAGGAACATCGTCAACGACTCCAGTTGCTTTTACAGAAGATCCATCCGCCATCTAGAGTTTCATCTTGACAGGCTCTAGTGGTCCCATGTTAGCTTTTAACCAGATGGAAAGAGGAAGCAAACTAGCACTGGCTCCCAAATCACATAAAGCTTTAAATTTGTGGTCGCCTATGCCAATCGTGATGGAAAATCTCCCTGGGTCTCCAAGCTTTTCTAGTAGAGCTATTGATCTGACTTCATCCTGCAACTCTGTAATGGACCTTTTCCTGCTAAGAATATCCTTAAAAAATTTTGTGTAAGCCGACATTTCGCTTAGAATCTTCACGAAACGCTTGAACCTACTCTCAGTAGAGTCCATAGATTTCTTAGTTGGAAATGGAAGAGATTTCACCATTCTCGGAACCAAGTTAGGTTCAAGAGGTGAGAGTATCGGGTCGACACTAGGGTCGTTTATTGTCCTCGGCAGGTCGTTACCGACCTTGGTGGGGTCGTTAACTACCCTGGGGTTGAAAGGAAGACTCGGTTTTAGAGAACTTACCTGGGTTAGGGTCGTTAGATACCCTCGGAGCCTCGTCACCCTGGTATGCGGGCTCGTTATTTGCCCTCGCTGGCTCGTTACCGAGCTGGGTTGTGACATCCTCTTCCTTGTCTTCAGCTTGAACTCTCTCCAGTAATGTCTTCCCGCTTCTAAGGTGTACTGCTGCTATTTGGGCTCTAGGGTTCTCCTCGGGGCGACCCGGGAGTTGCCCTTGTGGTCTTGGAATCCGTGCAGCTAGGTCCCCTAGTTGGGAATCAACAATCCTCTTCCAAATATCGAACTCTCCCCATCTTTTATCTTGTCGGTTCAGTTTGGCTTGAACTTCATCAACTTTGTTGTTCACTCCGTTAATGCATTCCTTTATTTCCTGAACCCATGATGGCGTCTCCTGATGGTCCGGAGGTTGGTAAGGAGGAACCCTTTGTTCTGGTTGAGGAGGTTGGCTCCATTGGTCATATGCATAATTGCCCCAGGTGGTCTGATTGTAATTCCTCCATGCATAAAAAGTATCACCTTGGTTCCTATATGGGCCCCACATGTAATTATCCTCTTCATATGCCTTAACAGCTATGGTTTCCCTTTCTCTCTGGATCTCCTCTATCTCTAGACAGAGTTCAGCTATCTGCTTTGCTAGTTCTTCATGTGTAGCCATGGCTTTGTTTGCTTGACGACCTTTAGCTGGCATACACTGTAAGAAAAAACAAAAACAAAAACGAAATCAAAAAGCAACCACGGGGTCTCGGACAGGGTCGGTAACGAGGCCTAGAAGGTCGGTACCGAGCCTGGAGTGATCCCGTGAAAACCGAAACTAAAAAGAAAGAAACAACTACCTGTCGACAGGGTCGTTACCGAGCCTGGGTAGGGTCGGTAACGACTCGACAGTGGCCTAGAAAATAAAAAGAAAAACACTGAAACTGGGTTGCCCAACAGGGTCGGTACCAACCCGGAAGGGGTCGTTACCGACTCGGCGGAGTCCCAAAAAACGTAAAAAGAACAAAACTTGGCACTATTGAAATCTCCCCGGCAACGGCGCCAATTTGTTGAAGGGTTTCTTGAACAAATAAATTTATATCAAGACCCCGCTGAGTATAGCAGAGTCAGGTTCGTCCACAGGAGATAGTCAGTATCAAGTTTTGTAACTTTTCACGCAAGCAATCAAACAAAGCAAGGGTTTTAACAAGAAAAGAGAAATTCTAAGGTTTAGGGTATCCCCACAACAACAATCATGCATGCTTCCAACAAAAACTCACAATTATCATGTAATCTAGATCATACAAGAGTCAACTATCGCAAACAATTCAAGTTATTTAATCAACTGTCGCAAATTAAACAACTTTCTATCTATCTTTCAACCTAGGAATATCAACCGTCGCAAATAATCCTATTAGAACTAATCAAACAATCAACCTTACACTTTCGCTTTTGAGTTAATTGCAAGATATTGCCTCAACTGTCGCAAAGGAATTAAGCACAAGATAGATAGATATGATCTTCAAGCATTCAAATTATGAATTCACGTTTACACTCATGAAACATAAAGATCATGCTTTTATCACATAAAGGCGCTAACTTTCGTTGACTAGAGCAAGTAAATCAACTAAGTTTTGTTCAATTAATAAACTTACTATCTAATCTCTTCTACTTCAACTAGGATAGATCCACTTTCGCTTCAAAACCCTAATTTGACTATTCTGATTCAAAGTTTCCACTTTCGCTTCAACTATGAATGAGAAATTCCAATCCACTTTCGCTTCAAGGATTAAGAGCAAGAGAATAGATTCATGCAATAAAAACAATCAAATCATGATCAAGAGAAAGCATGCACAACCATTGTTAGGTTCAACCCCAACCTTAGAGAGAGAGACTACTCACAATTCATAATAATTGAAAACATCTAAATTAAATAAAGAGAAAGCTTACAACCGAATCCACAACGATAGTTCTTCCCCACAAAAACTCGTCTCTTCCCCCTCTCACACGCCTCTCTCCTCCCCTTACTTGCCCTCCCCTTCCTTGCCCTCCAAGGCAATTGTTAGTGTGTCGAATAACAAAGGGTAGAAAAGAGTATTTATAGAGAAACTATTCTATCTTAAATCTATCTCTAAGGAAATAAATCTATCTTAAATCTAACTATAAGGAAATAATATCTTCAAATAAGATATACCCCTTCTATCTATCTAATAACATAAAAAAGGAAACAAGATAGAAGCCCATAAATAGCACCGACTCGAATCTCTGCTGCTCTCGCTGCCTCGTTAACGACCATGACAGGGTCGTTAACGAGCCTTGAGTAAAACTTGCGTAGAAGATTCGTTACAACTCCATTTGGCTCGATTCTTTTTCCTATGTTCTTGTAACGAATTTCTCTATCTCTTTCCAAGCTCAAACATGATCTTCAATAACTTTATTTGAGCGCTTAATCTTCATCTTCTCTTCATTCTTGAGTGCTATCTTCACCGTCTTTACTCCTTTCTTCAAAATATGCTCCAAAAAGCTTCTAAGAACATACAAAACACCACCAAAGCTTATGTAGACTCCACATCTTAAGAAAATATGAAAACCTACACAAACGACTCAAAACAAAACACAAAACTAAAGAAAAAGACTCAAAAGACACAAAAATACACCCTAAAAACATGACTAAAAAGCCGGACATCAATACTATCCTCATACTTTATGCTTATGCCTAGATGTCTTTAAAGTTCACTTGTTTTTTCTCCTTTTGCCTTTAAAATGACTTGTGATCTAACATTCCACGCCAAGTGTTGATGAAATGTCCATATAAATGTCACTCCTAAATATGGCATTCGGTTTCTAGGTTCGAACTTATGCTTTTATTCGATCGGTCTTGATTTTATAGTGCAAAATGTGCTTATTGGCTTGATACTATCCCTATTCTTTATGCTTATGCCTATAAATGTCACTCCTAAATATGGCATTCGGTTTCTAGGTTCGAACTTATGCTTTTATTCGATCGGTCTTGATTTTATAGTGCAGAATGTGCTTATTGGCTTGATACTATCCCCATTCTTTATGCTTATGCCTAGATGTCTTTAAAGTTCATTTGTTTTTTCTCCTTTTGCCTTTAAAATTTGACTTTTGATCTAACATTGCACGCCAAGTGTTTGATGTAATGTCCATCTAAATGTTACTCCTAAATGTGGCATTCGGTTTCTAGTTTCGAATTTATGCTTTTATTCGATATGTCTTGATTTTGTAGTGCAGAATGTCCTTATTGTCTTGATACTATCCTCATTCTATATGCTTATGCCTTGATGTCTTTAAAGTTCACTTGTTTTTTTCTCCTTTAGCCTTTAAAATGACTTGTGATCTATCATTGCATACCAAGTGTTCGATGAAATGTCCATGTAAATGTCATTCCTAAATGTGGCTTTCGGTCTCTGGGTTCAAATATATGCTTTTATTAGATATGTCTTGATTTTGTAGTGCAGAATGTGCTTATTGTCTTAATACCATCCTCATACTTTATGCTTATGCCTAGATGTCTTTAAAGTTCACTTGTTTTTTCTCCTTTTGCCTTTAAAATGACTTATGATCTGACATTGCACGCCAAGTGTTGATGAAATGTCCATATAAATGTCACTCCTAAATATGGCATTCGGTTTCTAGGTTCGAACTTATGCTTTTATTCGATCGGTCTTGATTTTATTGTGCAAAATGTGCTTATTGGCTTGATACTATCCCCATTCTTTATGCTTATGCCTAGATGTCTTCAAAGATCACTTGTTTTTTCTCCTTTTGCCTCTAAAATTTGACTTGTGATCATTGCACGCCAAGTGTTCGATGAAATGTCCATGTAAATGTCACTCCTAAATGTGGCATTAGGTTTCTAGGTTCGAATTTATGATTTTCTTAGATACGTCTTGATTTTTTAGTGCATAATGTGCTTATTGGCTTAATACTATCCTCATTCTTTATACATATGCCTAGATGTCTTTAAAGATCAATTATTTTGTCTACTTTTGACTTTAAAATGACTTGTGATCTAACATTGCACGTCAAGTGTTCGATGAAATGTCCATGTAAATGTAACTTCTAAATGTTGCATTCGGTTTCTAAGTTCAAATTTATACTTTTATTCGATCGGTATTGATGTTG
This sequence comes from Fallopia convolvulus, assembly GCA_964016875.1. Classification (NCBI taxonomy): domain Eukaryota; kingdom Viridiplantae; phylum Streptophyta; class Magnoliopsida; order Caryophyllales; family Polygonaceae; genus Fallopia; species Fallopia convolvulus. The sequence goes on along the minus strand of OZ024724.1, from coordinate 33,536,155 downwards.
TAATGTAGAATGTGCTTATTACCTTGATACTATTCTCATTCTCTATGCGTATGCCTAGATGTCTTTAAAGATCACTTGTTTTATTTCCTTTTGCCTTTAAAATTTGACCCGTGATATAACATTGCACGCCAAGTGTTCGATGAAATATCCACGTAAATGTCACTCCTAAATGTGGCATTCGGTTTTTAGGTTTGAATTTATGCTTTTCTTAGATACGTCTTGATTTTTTAGTGGATAATGTGCTTATTGGCTTGATACTATCCTCATTCTTTATACATATACCTAGATGTCTTTAAAGATCAATTGTTTTGTCTCCTTTTGACTTTAAAATGACTTGTGATCTAACATTGCACGCCAAGTGTTTGATGAAATGTCCATGTAAATGTTACTCCTAAATGTGGCATTCGGTTTCTAATTTCGAATTTATGCTTTTATTCGATATGTCTTGATTTTGTAGTGCAGAATGTGCTTATTGGCTTGATACTATCCTCATTCTATATGCTTATGCCTAGATGCCTTTAAAGTTCACTTGTTTTTTTCTCCTTTAGCCTTTATAATGACTTGTGATCTATCACTGCATACCAAGTGTTCGATGAAATATCGATGTGAATGTAACTCCTAAATGTCGTATTCGGTTTCTAGGGTCGAATTTATGCTTTTATTCTATCGGTATTGATTTTGTAGTGCAGAATGTGCTTATTGGCTTGATATTATCCTCATTCTTTATGCTTATGCCTATATGTCTTTAAAGTTCATTTATTTTTTCTCCTTTAGCCTTTAAAATTTGACTTGTGATCTAACATTGCACGCCATGTGTTCGATGCAATGTCCATCTAAATGTCACTCCTAAATGTGGCATTCGTTTTTAGTTTCGAATTTATGCATTTATTCGATATGTCTTGATTTTGTAGTGCAGAATGTGCTTATTGTCTTGATACTATCCTCATTCTATATGCTTATGCCTTGATGTCTTTAAAGTTCACTTGTTTTTTTCCTTTAGCCTTTAAAATGACTTATGATCTATCATTGCATACCAAGTGTTCGATGAAATGTCCATGTAAATGTCATTCCTAAATGTGGCTTTCGGTCTCTGGGTTCAAATATATGCTTTTATTAGATATGTCTTGATTTTGTAGTGCAGAATGTGCTTATTGTCTTAATACTATCCTCATACTTTATGCTTATGCCTAGATGTCTTTAAAGTTCACTTGTTTTTTCTCCTTTTGCCTTTAAAATGACTTATGATCTAACATTGCACGCCAAGTGTTGATGAAATGTCCATATAAATGTCACTCCTAAATATGGCATTCGGTTTCTAGGTTCGAACTTATGCTTTTAATCGATCGGTCTTGATTTTATTGTGCATAATGTGCTTATTGGCTTAATACTATCCTCATTCTTTATACATATGCCTAGATGTCTTTAAAGATCAATTGTTTTGTCTACTTTTGACATTAAAATGACTTGTGATCTAACATTGCACGCCAAGTGTTCGATGAAATGTCCATGTAAATGTAACTTCTAAATGTTGCATTCGGTTTCTAAGTTCAAATTTATACTTTTATTCGATCGGTATTGATGTTGTAATGTAGAATGTGCTTATTAGCTTGATACTATTCTCATTCTCTATGCGTATGCCTAGATGTCTTTAAAGATCACTTGTTTTATTTTCTTTTGCCTTTAAAATTTGACCCGTGATATAACATTGCACGCCAAGTGTTCGATGAAATATCCACGTAAATGTCACTCCTAAATGTGGCATTCGGTTTTTAGGTTTGAATTTATGCTTTTCTTAGATACGTCTTGATTTTTTAGTGGATAATGTGCTTATTGGCTTGATACTATCCTCATTCTTTATACATATACCTAGATGTCTTTAAAGATCAATTGTTTTGTCTCCTTTTGACTTTAAAATGACTTGTGATCTAACATTGCACGCCAAGTGTTCGATGAAATGTCCATGTAAATGTTACTCCTAAATGTGGCATTCGGTTTCTAATTTCGAATTTATGCTTTTATTCGATATGTCTTGATTTTGTAGTGCAGAATGTGCTTATTGGCTTGATACTATCCTCATTCTATATGCTTATGCCTAGATGTCTTTAAAGTTCACTTGTTTTTTTCTCCTTTAGCCTTTATAATGACTTGTGATCTATCATTGCATACCAAGTGTTCGATGAAATGTCGATGTGAATGTAACTCCTAAATGTCGTATTCGGTTTCTAGGGTCGAATTTATGCTTTTATTCTATCGGTATTGATTTTGTACTGCAGAATGTGCTTATTGGCTTGATATTATCCTCATTCTTTATGCTTATGCCTATATGTCTTTAAAGTTCATTATTTTTTCTTCTTTAGCCTTTAAATTTTGACTTGTGATCTAACATTGCACGCCATGTGTTCGATGCAATGTCCATCTAAATGTCACTCCTAAATGTGGCATTCGGTTTCTAGTTTCGAATTTATGCTTTTATTTGATATGTCTTGATTTTGTAGTGCAGAATGTCCTTCTTGTCTTGATACTATCCTCATTCTATATGCTTATGCCTTGATGTCTTTAAAGTTCACTTGTTTTTTTCTCCTTTAGCCTTTAAAATGACTTGTGATCTATCATTGCATACCAAGTGTCCGATGAAATGTCCATGTAAATGTCATTCCTAAATTTGGTATTCGGTCTCTAGGTTCAAATATATGCTTTTATTAGATACGTCTTGATTTTGTAGTGCAGAATGTGCTTATTGTGATGTGATTCCATCTACCGAGTCATGGCCCCATGATTTGAGTGAAGATTCCAGCCCTAAAGACAAGCTCAATGTGCACGATAAAGGGGAGCCAATACATGGACAAGCAACCAAAGACGATGTTTGAGGTGCTAAGAAGCCGAGACAAGGAGACATGCTCTATCTTGGGCGCATCACTCGAGCACATGCTAGGGAAATGCTTGAAAAGATCAAGGAGGAGATCATGGCTCATAAGCTTCCGATGGCTAATGACAGGGAAGGTTGGAGTGTTCTTGTGACTATTGGTTCGACTAGTGCTAAAACTTGACTTATGTTTTGTTAAGGGTTTTTAGTTGAATTTCTTGAAAGTTAAGGGTGTTTTATGTAATTAGATAGAAGTGAGGGTGGCTTAGTTGAGAGAGGCGGGGCTTTAGGGTTATAAGGCTTGTGTTTGGCTTCTTTCCAAGGGGGGGATTGGACGAAAACTTGTTGCTCTCTTTCCCTTGCATTTTCAATTCAAGTTTCTTGTTTTTGCTTCGTTCAATTCTCGTTGTTCCAGTTGTTGGTGAGTAATATCCGACAATCTCGAGCATCTTAGTTTGTTTGAGAGCTTGGTGAGTCATATCCAAGTTGTCAAGCATCCATATCCCCTTGTTCTCTCCATTTCGAACCATCATCCATCTCGGAGGTTTCTGCACCATCTCAGTAAATTCGACATAACTTTCAATCCACTCATCATCTAGGTCTGATATTTTGAGGGGTTAAACTATACGCATATATCAAACTTCTCGAATTGGAATCACTCAAGCCCGAGTTCGGAAGAGGACGATCCATCCAGTTTAAAACGGGTCAGCTGCGTGGTGTTTGTTGTCGGAATTCCTTGGATTCTCGTGGCGATCTCTTTGCACCATAATCCCCTCGTCTATCCTTTCATCAAGTAGTATAAGATCCACGCGAAGGTATCGCCATCTAAACCTTGTTCCGACCTTGAATTTCCACTTGTTGCAAGGTTTTAGGTTCGAACTCTTTATTGGTTGCGTTGTGTTGTTGTGTGCGACCATAGTGTCCTTGTTGTGTGTTGTTGTGGTCGTTGCTTTGTCTTGATCTTGTTGTTGTATTGGCCAAGTGGGTGCTCAGCCATGGCTGCAAATCCATGCTAAAAAACGTCCCAATAGAACACCAAAAGAGCATTCAAAGGTTGGTAGTTGAAAGGTTGCTTTTGTTGCTTGATTAATGCCTTCCTTTAGTGCATGAATTGAAAGAGCCTTCGCTGATTTTTGTTGAGTAAAAAAAAACGCGGGAATTGAGACCAAAAACCAGCTTTGATTTTGTGTTCGTTACATGGTTGTTGAATTGGATCGACTTTAGGATACGGGAACGACACCATGAATTGCTAATCTTGCTTGGTTGTTTCTTTTCTTGTTGTTGTGTTTGAGTTTTTCTTGTTCCATTTTGTTTGTCATCTTCTACTTGCAACTTGTCGGATTTTCATCTCGGGCAAGTCTTGGTGATTAATTCGTGTGACCTCTATACCTTGATCTTTGCCTTGTTTTTATGATGACAAGTGTAGGTGATGACAAGAATAAGGAACAAGTTGAGGAGACGTCCACTAGTTCGGTGGCTGCCATGTTACAAACTTTTCAACAATCCGTGGAAGCTATGAAGATACGCATGGATGCCTTGGAGCGCCGAATCCTAGGGCTGGACGAGAGGACACAAGTGCCTCAAGCGGTGAAGATCAAGGAGACACGAGAAGAGGATCAAGGTTCGAGGACGACCCCTTGTAAAGGGGAGGAGACTTCCTTCCAACAAAGAGTGATGAGTGACACAGAACAACCAAAAAGATAGACTACTTTCCATGGATTGGAACAATTCATTACCATCAAGTATCGTCCTACCATCACTCCTAGCTCCATGAACTCGTTGGCTACACCATGGATGGATGCATTTCATATGATTCCTTCATGTTTGCCCTTCTTGCTCCGTGAGGAGGACGAGGCTGTTTTAGTCACTCCAAGCGGTGATTACATTCCCTTTCTTGTCGAGGCCAATAAGGATGTCTTTGTCATGGAGAATGCCACACCAAGGGAGCTAGAAGCCCTACCTTCTTTTTTGAGCTCACAAGGCTTGATAGATTTGAGGACGAATCTTTTTGAAGGGGAGGAGGAGGATGTGATTCCATCTACCGAGTCATGAACCCATGATTTGAGTGAAGATTCCAGCCCTAAAGACAAGCTCAATGTGCACGATAAAGGGGAGCCAATACTTGGACAAGCAACCAAAGATCATGTTCGAGGCGCTAAGAAGCCGAGACAAGGATACATGCTCTATCTTGGGCGCATCACTCGAGCACATGCTAGGGCAATGCTTGAAAAGATCAAGGAGGAGATCATGGCTCATAAGTTTCCGATGGCTAATGACAGGGAAGGTTGGAGTGTTCTTGTGACTATTGGTTCGACTAGTGCTAAAACTTGACTTATGTTTTGTTAAGGGTTTTTAGTTGAATTTCTTGAAAGTTAAGGGTGTTTTATGTAATTAGAGAGAAGTGAGGGTGGCTTAGTTGAGAGAGGCGGGGCTTTAGGGTTATAAGGCTTGTGTTTGGCCTCTTTCCAAGGGGGGGATTGGACGAAAACTTGTTGCTCTCTTTCCCTTGCATTTTCAATTCAAGTTTCTTGTTTTTGCTTCGTTCAATTCTCGTTGTTCCAGCTGTTGGTGAGTAATATCCGACAATCTCGATCATCTTAGTTTGTTTGAGAGCTTGGTGAGTCATATCCAAGTTGTCAAGCATCCATATCCCCTTGTTCTCTCCATGTCGATCCATCATCCATCTCGGTGGTTTCTGCACCCCCTCAGTAAAATCGACATATCTTTCAATCCACTCATCATATAGGTCTGAATGTTTGAGGGGTTAAACTAGACTCAGAGATATAACTTCTGGAATTGGAATCATGCAATTCCGAGTTTGGAAGAGGAAGATCCATCCAGTTGAATACGGGTCAGTTTGCGTGGTGTTCGTTGTCGGAATTCCTTGGATTCTCGTGGCGATCTCTTTGCACCATCATCCCTTCCATCGATCCTTTCATCAAGTGGTATCAGAGCCATGCGAAGGTATCGCCATATAATCCTTGTTCTGACCTTGAATTTCCACTTGTTGCAAGTTCTTTTGGTCGAAGCACCCTTGTGGATGCGTTGTTGTGTCTAGGCGTGAGCCTTGTTGTTGATTGTGTCTTGTGTTGTGAGGGACGTGTTGTCCTTGTTTGTTGTTGCTTTGTAGGAATTTTGTGAGTTTCCATGGCAGAAATTCTGCTAAAAAACGTCCATGAATAAGAACACCAAAGGACCTCATAATTTTGGTAGTTGAAAGGTTGATCCTCTTGCTTGTTTAATGCCTTCAACTAGGAGATGTCTTGAATGAACTTTGCTGAATTTGTGCTAATGAAAAACGTGGCTTGTGTGTCCAAAAACCAGCCTTAAATCCTTTCGTTACATGCTTGTTGAAAGGTTCGGTGCTAGGATACGGGAACGACACCGAGTATTGCTAGTCTTGCTTGGTTATTTCTTTTCTTGTTGTTGTGTTTGAGTTTTTGTTTTTTTTTTCATTTTGTTGGTCATCTCCTACTTGCAACTTGTCGGATTTTCATCTCGGGCAAGTCTTGGTGGTTAATTCAAGTGCACTCTATACCTTGATCTTTGCCGTGTTTTTAAGATGACAAGTGTAGGTGATGAAAAAGACAACCAAAAGTTTGATGAGGAGTCCTCCAACTCGGTGGCTGCCATGTTGCAATCCTTCCAACAATCCATGCAACAATCTTTGAAAGCTATGGAGACACGCATGGATGCCTTGGAGCGCCGAATCCTTGGGCTGGACGAGAGGACACAAGTGCCTCAAGTGGTGAAGATCAAGGAGACACGAGAAGAGGATCAAGGTTCGAGGACGAACCCTTTTAAAGGGGAGGAGGATGATGTGATTCCATCAACATCTGAGCCAACAATGGAGCACACGCCAAAACACTTGGAGGAGTCACGACCAGCCCTAGACGCGCCTACAAGCTTGGATGTGGAGCCACTCGGCGTGCCCTTGCAAGGGGCTGGTACGCCTTGCGCTACAATGGATTCCGACCTTGATATTGCCAAATCTTCTAGCACTTTTGATGGCACTTTGCCCCATTACTTGAGTGAAGATTCCAGCCCTAAAGACAAGTCCAATTTGCACGACAAGAGAGAGTATTCATTTGGACACATATCCAAGGCCGGTGTCCGAGGCACTAAGGAGTCGAGATGTCTTTAAAGTTTACTTGTTTTTTCTCCTTTTGCCTTTTAAATTTTGCCTTGTGATCTAACATTGCACGCCAAGTGTTCGATGAAATGTCCATGTAAATTTCACTCCTAACTGTGGCATTCGGTTTCTAGTTCGAATTTATGCTTTTATTAGATACGTCTTTATTCTATAGTGCATAATGTGCTTATTGGCTTGATACTATCCACATTCTTTATGCTTATGCCTAGATGTCTTTAAAGATCACTTGTTTTTCCTCCTTTTGCCTTTAAAATGACTTGTGATCTAAAATTGCACGCCAAGTATTCGATGAAATGTCCATGTAAATATAACTCCTAAGTGTGGCATTCGGTTTCTAGGTTCAAATTTATGCTTTTATTCGATCGATATTTTTGTTGTAGTGCAGAATGTGCTTATTAGCTTGATAATATCCTCATTCTTTATACTTATGCCTAGATGTCTTTAAAGTTCACTTGTTTTTTTCTCCTTTAGCCTTTAAAATGACTTGTGATCTATCATTGCATACCAAGTGTTCAATGAAATGTCCATGTGAATGTAACTCCTAAATGTCGTATTCGGTTTCTAGGGTCGAATTTATGCTTTTATTCGATCGGTATTGATTTTGTAGTGCAGAATGTGCTTATTGGCTTGATATTATCCTCATTCTTTATGCTTATGCCTATATGTCTTTAAAGTTCATTTGTTTTTTCTCCTTTTGCCTTTTGACTTGTGATCGAACATTGCACGTCAAGTGTTCGATGCAATGTCCATCTAAATGTCACTCCTAAATGTGGCATTCGGTTTTTAGTTTCGAATTTATGCTTTTATTCGATATGTCTTGATTTTTTAGCGCAGAATGTGCTCATTAGCTTGATACTATCCTCATTCTATATGCTTATGCCTAGATGTCTTTAAAGTTCACTTGTTTTTTTTCTCCTTTAGCCTTTAAAATGACTTGTGATCTATCATTGCACACCAAGTGTTCGATGAAATGTCCATGTAAATGTCATTCCTAAATGTGGCATTCGGTCTCTAGGTTCGAATATATGCTTTTATTAGATACGTCTTGATTTTGTAGTGCAGAATGTGCTTATTGTCTTAATACTATCCTCATCCTTTATGCTTATGCCTAGATGTCTTTAAAGTTCACTTGTTTTTTCTCCTTTTGCCTTTAAAATGACTTGTGATCTAACATTGCACGCCAAGTGTTGATGAAATGTCCATGTAAATGTCACTCCTAAATGTGGCATTCGGTTTCTTGGTTTGAATTTATGCTTTTATTAGATACGTCTTGATTTTGTAGTGCATAATGTGCTTATTTGCTTGATACTATCCTCATTCTTTATGCTTATGCCTAGATGTCTTTAAAGTTCACTTGTTTTTTCTTCTTTTGCCTTTAGAATGACTTGTGATCTAACATTGCACGCAAAGTGTTGGATGAAATGTCCATGTAAATGTCACTCCTAAATGTGGCATTTGGATTCTAGGTTCGAATTTATTCTTTTGTTAGATCAGTCTTGATTTTGTAGTGAAAAATGTGCTTATTGGCTTCATACTATCCTCATTCTTTATGCTTATGCCTAGATGTCCTTTAAAATGACTTGTGATCTAACATTGCACGCCAAGTGTTCGATGAAATGTCCAAGAAAATGTCACTCCTAATTGTGGCATTCGTTTTCTAGGTTCTAATGTATGCTTTTATTGGATCGGTCTTGAGTTTGTAGTGCAGACTGTTCGTATTGGCTTGATAATATCCTCATTTATTGTGCTTATGCCAAGATGTCTTTAAAGTTTACTTGTTTTTTCTCCTTTTGCCTTTTAAATTTTTCCTTGTGATCTAAAATTGCACGCAAAGTATTCGATGATATGTCCATGTAAATATAACTCCTAAGTGTGGAATTCGGTTTCTAGGTTCAAATTTATGCTTTTATTCGATCGGTATTTTTGTTGTAGTGCAGAATGTGCTTATTAGCTTGATACTATCCTCATTCTTTATACTTATGCCTAGATGTCTTTAAAGTTCACTTGTTTTTCTCCTTTTGACTTTAAAATTTGACTTGTGATCTAACATTGCATGCCAAGTGTTCGATTAAATCTCCATTTAAATGTTACTCCTAAATGTGTCATTCGGTTTCTAGGTTTGAACTTATGCTTTTATTCGATATGTCTTGATTTTGTAGTACAAAATGTGCTTATTGGCTTGATACTATCCTCAGTCTTTATGGTTATGCCAAGATGTCCTTAAAGTCCACTTGTTTTTTTCTCCTTTTGCCTTTAAAATGACTTGTGATTTAATATTGCACGCCAAGTGGTCGATGAAGTGTCCATAAAAATGTCACTCCTAAACGTGGCATTCGTTTTCTAGGTTCGAATGTATGCTTTTATTGGATCGGTCGTGAGTTTGTGGTGGAGATTGTTCTTATTGCTTGATAATACCCTCATTCTTTTTGCTTATGCCTAGATGTCTTTAAAGATCATTCGTTTTTTCTCCTTTTACCTTTTAAATTTTGCCTTGTGATCTAACATTGCACGCCAAGTGTTCGATGAAATGTCCATGTAAATGTCACTCCTAAATGTGGCATTCGGTTTCTAGTTCGAATTTATGCTTTTATTAGATACGTCTTGATTCTATAGTGCATAATGTGCTTATTGGCTTGATAATATCCTCATTCTTTATGCTTATGCCTAGATGGCTTTAAAGATCACTTGTTTTTTCTCCTTTTGCCTTTAAAATGACTTGTGATCTAAAATTGCACGCCAAGTATTCGATGAAATGTCAGTGTAAATATAACTCCTAAGTGTGGCATTCGGTTTCTAGGTTCAAATTTATGCTTTTAATCGATCGGTATTTTTGTTGTAGTGTAGAATGTGCTTATTAGCTTGATACTATCCTCATTCTTTATACTTATGCCTAGATGTCTTTAAAGTTCACTTGTTTTTCTCCTTTTGCCTTTAAAATTTGACTTGTGATCTAACATTGCACGCCAAGTGTTCGATTAAATCACCATTTAAATGTTACTCCTAAATGTGGCATTCGGTTTCTAGGTTTGAACTTATGCTTTTATTCGATATGTCTTGATTTTGTAGTATAGAATGTGCTTATTGGCTTGATACTATCCTCATTCTTTATGGTTATGCCTATATGTCCTTAAAGTCCACATAAATGTCACTCCTAAATGTGGCATTCGTTTTCTAGGTTCGAATGTATGTTTTTATTGGATCGGTCGTGAGTTTGTAGTGCAGATTGTTTTTATTGCTTGATAACACCCTCATTCTTTATGCTTATGCCTAGATGTCTTTAAAGATCATTCATTTTTTCTCCTTTTGCCTTTAAAATTTGACTTGTGATCTAAAATTGCACGCCAAGTGTTCGATGAAATGTCTATGTAAATGTCACTCCTAAGTGTGACATTCGGTTTCTAGGTTCGAATTTATGCTTTTATTAGATACGTTTTGATTTTGTAGTCCAGAATGTGCTTATTGCCTTGAACTATCCTCATTCTTTATGCCTATGCCTAGATGTCTTTAAAGTTCACTTGTTTTTTCTCCTTTTGCCTTTAAAATGACTTGTGATCTAACATTGCACACCTAATGTTCGATGAAATGTCCATTTAAATGTCAATCCTAAATGTGGCATTCAATTTCTAGGTTCGAACTTATGCTTTTATTCGATCGGTCTTGATTTTATAGTACAAAATGTGCTTATTGGCTTGATACTATCCCCATTGTTTATGCTTATGCCTAGATGTCTTAAAAGATCACTTCTTTTTTCTTCTTTTGCCTTTAAAATTTGACATGTGGTCTAACATTCCATGCCAAGTTTTCGATGAAATGTCCATGTAAATGTCACTCCAAAATGTGGCATTTGGTTTCTAGGTTCGAATTTATGCTTTTATTAGATACGTCTTCATTTTGTAGTATAGAATGTGCTTATTGGCTTGATACTATCCTCATTCTTTATGCTTATGAGTAGATGTACTTGAAGTTCACTTGTTTTTCTCCTTTTTCCTTTAAAATGGCTAGTGATCTAACATTGGACGCCAAGTGTTCGTTGAAATGTCCATGTAAATGTCGCTCCTAAATGTGGCATTCGTTTTCTAGGTTCGAATATGCTCTTATACGATCTGTCTTGATTTTATATTGCAGAATATGCTTATTGGCTTGATAATATCCTCCTTCTTTGTGCTTATGCATAGATGTCTTTAAAGTTCACTTGTTTTTTCTCATTTTGCCTTTAAAATGACTTGTATCTAACATTGCACGGGTTCGATGAAATGTCCATGTAAATATCACTCCTAAATGTGGCATTTGGATTCTAGGTTCGAATTTATTCTTTTGTTAGATCGGTCTTGATTTTGTAGTGAAAAATGTGCTTATTGGCTTCATACTATTCTCATTCTTTATGCGTATGCCAAGATGTCCATAAAGTTCACTTGTTTTTTCTCCTTTTGCCTTTAAAATAATTTTTCATCTAACATTGCATGCCATGTGTTCGATGAAATGTCCATGTAAATGTCACTCCAAAATGTGGCATTCGATTTTTGGGTTCGAATTTATGCTTTTATTGCATCGTACTTGAGTTTGTAGTGCAGACTGTTCTTATTGGCTTGATACTATCCTCATTCTTTATGCTTATGCCTAGATGTCTTTAAAGATCACTTGTTTTTTCTCCTTTTGCCTTTAAAATTTGACTTCTGATCTAACATTGCACGCCAAGTGTTCGATGAAATGTCCATGTAAATGTCAGTCTTAAATGTGGCATTCGGTTTCTATGTTCGAATTTATGCTTTTATTAGATATGTCTTGATTTTGTTGTGCAGAATATGCTTATAGGCTTGATATTATCCACATTCTTTATGCTTATGCCTAGATGTCTTTAAAGTTCACTTGTTTTTTCTCACTTTGTGATGCGACCCCCGCCATGGATGCTAGCCAGGAGGACGACGCATTCACACTACGATCGGATGGCCCTATCATAAGTGCCAAGACTCGATCAATCCAGGCCGCGACACAATCACTTGTGGTGCGCCTTTCCGCAGGCCACAACGCGCCCCTCGCCGCGCCGACGCACACTGCCTTGTGCGTCCTCGGCGTCGAGGAGCCTCCACTCGAGCCAACGGTGACAACCTCCAACCCCTTTCCACCATCGGACTCGAGCATAGCACCGTGCCATGGATCGCAACTTGAGGTTCTCACGACCCTCGCACCAGCGTCCATGCCAACGTCCTCGCCAGCGCCATCACCAGCGCCCTGGGCAGCGCCATGACCTCTCCAGCGCCGTGTCCAAGCCTCGCCGCGCCAGCCCTTGTCGCGACACTACGAGCACGGTCACGGACGACCTATCACTTTTATAGTATTTTTTGCATAGTTTGTAATTCCGAACATTGCTATTAGTAGTTTTATGGATTTAGTAAGAGTTTAATGGGCCTTGCGCCGATGGTTTATAGCTTATTTCTTGTGTCGCCTCTCTATATAAGGAGGCTTAGGGTTATGTTTTCATTCAGCGCACATTAGGGTTTAATAAAGTAGAGGTTTGCTCCTTATTTTGCCCTAGTGCCATTGCGCCGCTTATACATTATCATTCAAAGCTCTCATGTTCTCCATTGTTCTTGTGTGAACGTGCCATAATTCAATCAATCAAGTCTTCCGCTTCGCTGATTCGAGACCTAATATTCAAACACCACATCGATCTGTCGCATCCCATACGAGGGACGCATCAACTAGTATCAGATCCAAGGTTTGAGTAAGTCTCGTTCATTCTCACACGATCCTTCCATTGCATTTAACGCTAGATTCCATCCTCCAATTCGCAATTCCGCCATCTAGAGTCCCAAATTTTTTTGCTTGCATTCGTAAATTGTGCAAAAAAAAAACAGATCATAAACCGTGCCCTTACTCAACCGATCTATTGATTTTGGTGAAGTTGTTGCTTTGTCTTGCTAGTTGCATGAACTTAGGACTTGTTTTGCCAATTTCTCTCGTGCATCTGTTGAGATTGCTTGCGTGTTGATTTTCTTGTTCCGATGCTAGAGGAGAAAGCCTAGAATTCGTGTTTGTCTTGCTATATAAAAAAAATTGTTCGACTATAAAAGCCAAAATAAGGTAACGTAGTCGATCAATTTTTTAAAAAAAAATTATCGTGCTTGTTTTGGCAAGGTCCTCCACATCGTTTCTTACATTCGGCAACCCTAATTTCCGCAATCTCTTGCTTGTTTGATTTTGGTATCGACACATACCTAGCCTTGCTTTGCTTGCATTGTGATTTTCGGATCCACATCTTTGATCGAGTTTGAGTGACCTTAGCCTAGCCAATCCTTGTTCGTGTGGTTTGAACTAAAGGGTCGGCTTGACTTAAGCGAACCGTAAACTCGTTGCTTTTTGTTGTGAAGTTCTTACTGCTTCGATGACTGGTGTTACAATAGGTACCGTTTCGGAATCGGGAGATGGTGGCAACAACGACAACAACAATAACCCACCGTTGCTGAGTCAAAATCAGAACTTCTCACCTGAGGCCTTGGCGCGCATACAAGAGCTCGAGAGGCTCTTAGCCGAGAGCCAGGCACAGTCGAAACACACGGTGTCGGGGGCTCATGTCTTACAATCGGAGATCCACGCTAACCCAGGGGTGTCCGCGGACGACATCGCCAAAGCTCGTGCCAAGGGGAAGCAGCATGCGCAACCATCGTCTCAATTCGGTACAATCAACCAGATGGAGTCGATCAAAGAAAGTCGCCACTATGATAAGCACGATGGTGGTCCCCGGACCGAGGATCGCTATCAAATGGCGCGAGATTACCGGGACACACAAGTGTACAACGTATATTCCGATGAGGAGTACAACTCTGAGGAGTATAGACACCAACACATGAGTGGGGATCCCAAGAAAAAGAAACAGAAAAAGCAGCCGACATATGTTTACGAAACCCCAAAGCGAAAGTACGGCGCCAAGTATTACGATGCCGACGCATACAAGGTTGAGGACGACCTCGGGCATCAAAGTGCTCGAAGTCCGTACTCAGATTTTGAAAATGATTATGAAGAATTTTCTGATTATTCTAACGAGTCGTCTTTTGAGCATCCCATTGTGCAGGATCCGGAAGAATTCGACAATCGACTTCGGATTGGATCCCACCGTCGCGCCTTGCCAAAAACCGCATCGAGTATGACCGAGTCTATGGCTCGGGATGAAAAGGTGGATCGAAGGGCCGACGCGACAGGGTCCGCGACGAACGGTGTCCTAGCTGGCCCGATGATGGAGATGATCCACCCCGTGGTCCGCCTCGGCACCGTCTCGACAGGCGCGCGCACTTGCCTCAGCGCCCTAGCCCTCGACGCGATCGTGATCGACGCGATGCACGGGATCCACGCCACAACCGCCGCGATATAAAAGTAAAATTCAAACCCTTTTATGGTTCTTATGATCCTGATGCTTTTATCGAGTGGTTGCAGGGCACGGAGCACACGGTACGTCATTTAGGTTATGAAGATGACGAGAAAGTGGAAGTTGTGACTTTGCACTTCCATGGTGCCGCTCGGACTTGGTGGAACTCATTCGAGTCCGAAAGGATTCGACAAGGCAAACCCCTAATCCGTGAGTGGCATCAACTCGTCTACATTTTAAAGAAAAGGTACATTCCAGCAGATTACAAGGACAACATGCACATAGAGATTATGCGCATCAAGCAAGGATCAATGACGCCGAAGGAGAATTTTGCAAAGCTTGAAGACATGTTCTTCAAGGTTGGCATGAGTGCGTCGCCCTCGGTGATGAAGACGAGATTCATCTCGAGTTTGCGAAAATCCATTCAAGATCGCTTGGAGATTCTACCCATTAAGGACCTCAACAACTTGGTTCACACCGCTATGCAAATACACAAACAAGAAATGCGAACCAAATCGAGTTGGTCAAATTCGAGGTATGTTTCTAATCCTAGTCAATCCGTTTTTTCTACTAATCGGGTTGCTCTTTCTTTGCCTAATGCTTCGACAGGTTACAAAGAAAAACCCGACACCACGCATAACAAGGCGCCAGCCGCGCCGCACGTCACCGAGTTGAGTGCCGATCGGGCCCGCGACATGGCATGTTACAAATGTGGAGGTCGTGGCCATATTCAACAAAACTGTCCGAATGCAAAGAAAGTGTTGTTTACCACACAAGGAGAGCCTTATGATAGCCAAGAAGAAGAGGAAATAGAGCCACCATTGATCGAGGACGTCGAGCTTGAGTGCGACATTCAGAGGCTCTAGGCGTATCCAAACTCCAATTGGTGACGAGGCGCGCCTTAAGCAAGCGCGAAGCGCCTAAGACAGATCAAAGAGAATAACTTTTCCACACTCGATGCTTGGTGAACAATGTGTCTTTGAGCGCAAATTTCCTCTCCAAAAAAGTAGTTGATCACTTCAAGTTGTCGACCACACCTCATCCACAACCGTTCAAGCTCCAATGGATATCCAATGACGGCGGAGATTGGGTTGAAAAACAGGTAATCTTCAACTTTTCTATTGGTCAATATTCGGATTCTATTCTTTGTGATGTAACGTTAATGGACGCCACACACGTCTTGTTGGGGCGCCCATGGCAATACGATCATCGTGTGCTTCACGACGGGTATTTGAACACTTACATGTTCAATTACCACGGGAAGCGTGTGACCCTCTTACCTATGTCGCCTAGTGAAGCTCTACAGGATGAAGCCGAAAGGCAAAGACAAAAGGCTAGCGACAACGGCACCGGCGCGCCGAGCACGACGCCAACGGCATCTATAGCAAAGGCTGCGGATTCCACCGACTTTTCTATTGCCAACACTCCTCAAAACAGCAATGAAGATGATCAAGATGGAAAGCGCCAACAGAAGCTGGAGTCGGGCCGACAGTTCGCATCTCGTGGCCTCGGCAACGCGCAGAACGCCACCGATTTCACCAAACAGGACCTACAATAGTTTTCGGCAAATTCGATGGGCGTTTCTGGTGGAAAACCACTTAAAATTGAATTTCCACCAGATTTGAAGAAAAAACGCCGCGAAGAAGGCAATCTAAGCAAGGGACCGCCGACAGAGCCTCCTAGCGTCGCGCAACACGCCGCCGCTGCACGAAAACTGGGATTTCAAGAGCTACGGGATGAATTTCACGTTGTTCCAGTGGCGTTCATCCACAAATTTCAGGGGCTACAACATGTCCAAAAATCGCCCCGGAACCAGCCCGTACAAGCACCGATGCCGAGCCGCCTTTGCTTGGCATAGGTCAGGATCGTCTTCTCTTCGCCAGGCGTCGGGACGTCGAGAAATCTCTCCAGGGGAGTCTTCTTGTTTCATACTTTTTCCCCTTCTTTCTATTACTAAATTTGTGGACTCTTCACTTCCGTCTTCTATTGTTTCTATTTTAAAGGAATTTGCAGACATCATGCCGGACGAGCTTCCGAAGGGTTTGCCACCAATCCGAGGGATCGAGCACAAGATCGATCGAATGCCAGGCGCATCCCTTACTAATCGAGTGGCCTATAGGACTTCGCCAAAGGAAGCCGAGGATCTACAACGACAAAGGCTTTGTCTGAGAATCTTTGAGCCCATGCCCCGTGCCGGTGATCCTTGTGCCAAAGAAGGATGGTTCGTGGCGTATGTGCGTCGACTACTGATGTCTCTTTATTTGGTGGTGTTTTATATATGATTCCCTTTGTAAATATGTTTCTTTTTCCCCTTTTCTTGTGTGTTTTGTTCCTTTTTAGCTTAGTTCCCGTATTTCTATGAGATTCGGAGACTATGCGCGTTTTATGTGTTTTGTAGGTGTTTTGGCATGGATTAAGGGTCGTTTTGAAGGAGAATCGGAACATGGAGCAAGGACCGAGCTTAAGAGGGAAAGAGAGGAGCAAGCCATGAAGAAGAACAAGAGAAAAGCCAACCAGAAGAAGGTGGAACGAGGTCCGGATCGAGTTAGAACCAACGCCGGACCCGAGATGATTTTTCGACCTCGGACCGACTTGCCCAGTAAGTCGGGCCCGAGGTGCTCCGTGTCGGTCCGAGTCGGTCGCTGGCTGGATTGGGCTGGATTGGGCTCCAAGGCATGAAATTGTAAACTACCACTTTTGCCCCTCATCTATTAAGGCTCTCTTATCTTCTAATTGGAGGAGGTTCCCACACACTTAACAACTAACCAACTCTCAAAAACTCTCAAGAGGATACTTGGAGAGCAAGGAGGAAGGAGAGGAGAAGGAGAAGAGAGGGAATCGGCATAGGAGAAGGAGATTTGATAGGTTTGGTTGATAGATTAGCTTTGCCTTGTTTTGATTTTGTGGATTTGGAAACCTTGGATTGGAGTTTGTGGATTGCTTTTGATTTGTGAATGAAATTTGGCTTTGGTTTGAGATTGATGATGTTGATTGCTTTGCTTTGTGATTTGTTTGCTTTCTTTGTTTGCCATATGGAGTAGATCTCCTTGATCTTGGGTTATGGGGGAAAACTCTAGCTAGGTTGGGCTAGAAACCCCAATTCCATAAGCCTTGAGTGCTTGATCTAGGAACCCACTCTACATAGAGCTACAATTTCTTATGAAAGTAAGGAATCAAGGCTTGTGATTGGCAAAGTAACGAAAGTGAACATTTGTCCATCTCAAGACCTTGCTTCGAAGGGGATTTCCCCAATGATCGATGTGTAGAAGTGGTTGGAACGAGGGTGAAAGCACCTCGATCCTATTCCGATCATCACTTATTGCTTGAATTGGGGTGGAAAAGCCTTAATCTACTAGAGAAGGAACCCAAAAGCCCAAGATCTACTTTCAATCTTTGAGTTCGACAAAACCAGCTACATCGAGCCCGACTTGCTCTACGTCGGTCCCGACTTCCCTCTTTGTCTCCAACATCGGGCCCGACGTGACACTTGTGTCGGTCCCGACTGTTCTCTTTGATTTCCTTTGTTTTAAGTTCTCCTTTCCAGCTTTCTAGTGTTTAGGCACCTCAATCGAGTAGATTTCCCGAGCGTTCGACACCCACCACGTGCTACAACGGGGTCGGGTTATAAATTGTATCTCTAGACCCTCGCATTCATGAGCGATCAAAAGATTGGCCCGAGTTACCTGTGTGTCTGCGAAGCTAGACCGACGGAAGAAACTAAGTTTCCTAACTCGATTTCCATTCCTTCTCGTTCTCAATTGATTAATTCTTTCTCTCCCACTTGCCTTCTTTCTATTAGTGCCGTAAGACGAGGGGTTTCCCCTTGGTTTGCGGATTTTGCTAACTTTGCCGTAGGGGGAGCGATCCCACCAAATTTGTCTTATCAAGCTAGGAAGAAATTCTTACATGATGCTAGACAATATTTTTGGGATGATCCATATCTCTACAAGGAAGGGAGTGATCAAATCTATAGACGGTGTGTGCCAAGTGAAGAGGTTGAGAGCATAATTCACCATTGCCATTCCTTGCCTACGGGGGGTCACGCTAAGAGTTCCAAAACCACTTCAAAAATTCTTCAATGTGGTTATTATTGGCCAACCATGTTCAAGGATGTGCATGATTATGTGAGGAAGTGTGAGGAGTGCCAAAGAGAGGGGAACCTATCAAGGAGGAATGAGACTCCTCAAACTGGCATTCTAGAAGTTGAGTTATTTGATGTATGGGGTATCGATTTCATGGGACCATTTCCCACATCGGGGCCTTATAAGTACATCTTGGTAGCCGTGGACTATGTCTCAAAATGGGTGGAGGCCATACGAACAAGAACCAATGATGCTAGGGTGGTGATGAAGTTCTTGAAAAGCAACATTTTTGCAAGGTTTGGTGTGCCTAGGGTTCTCATAAGTGATGGCGGACCTCATTTCATTGAGAGGTGCTTCGAGAATGTGTTGATCAAGTATGGGGTGTCTCATCGAGTTGCTACTCCTTATCATCCTCAAACAAGCGGGCAAGTCGAGGTGTCAAACCGTCAAATCAAGGCTATCTTGGAGAAGACCGTATCTCGATCAAGGAAAGATTGGGCCTCTAAGCTCGATGATGCACTTTGGGCTTATAGAACCGCCTTCAAGGCACCTTTGGGAACTACACCCTTCAATCTAGTTTATGGCAAGACATGCCATCTTCCGGTAGAGCTTGAGCACAAGGCAAAATGGGCTCTCAAGGAGATGAATTGGGATATCAACTTGGCCGGTGAGAAGAGGTTTCTAGAGCTTCATGAGTTGGGAGAATTGAGGTTGAAAGCCTATGAGAACTCCAAGTTGTACAAGGAGAAGACCAAGAAGTGGCATGATAGGAAGTTAATTCCAAAGACTTATCAAACCGGTGACAAGGTTCTCCTTTTCAAATCAAGGATTAAACTTTTCCCGGGGAAGTTAAGGACTAGGTGGAGTGGACCATTTGTGGTCCACCATATCTATGCTCATGGTGCGGTGGACTTGGTTGATGAACGAGGACATATTTTCAAAGTGAATGGTCATCGAGTGAAGAAGTTCTATGACAAGGCCGATCCAAGCGAAGAAGTTAGAGCCTCATGGGCTCTCGTCCTCGCCAATTGACCTAGACATGCCATTGAAGAATAAAGAAATTGTGAGCTCTTTGTACTCTTCTCTCTTGCTTTTAAGTTTTGGTTTCCTTGTTTGAGTGGGGACATCAAAATTTTAAGTATGGGGTGGGGGTAAGTGTGCTCATGATTTCACTTGCTTGTGTGTGTTTGTTATTTTGAGGATATTTGGTTTTCGGTTTCTAGTTTGTGTTTGGGATTTTGTTTCTTGGTTTGTGGTTTGATGAATGACATGGATGATTGATTTGGTTTTGAATGGATGTCTCTTTGTTTTTGGTTTTGTATAGAGAAATTTTTGCAAAAATCCATAAAAATTTGAAAAATTGTGTTGAAAACAACAAAAAGATTTTGTGTTTTGTAGTTTTTGGACTAGAAATTCCCATCTTAGATGTCCAAATGAAAGATAATGATGATGTGAGCATGTAAATTCCTTTGCATATTTTTGGATGGTTTAGCCTCTAAAAAGATGTTGCTTTTGATGTGATCATGATATCTTGCTTGTTTTATTGAACATGTGAGTTCTAGGATGAGTTCTTATGCAACTAAGTATGAGTGACCCTTGTGAGATTGATTTTTGGCCATTTTAGGGATGCTTGTTCATATTTGCATATCCCTCATGTTTCTTGTGTGATTAGCTCATGCATGCTTAGTAAAACTTACTATTGCGGTGTTTATCTATTTTCCAAGACCGTCATGAGATTTGTCCTAGCATTGTCACATTGATTTTGAACTTTGTTCTTTTAGTCACATAAATGTTCCATATCCTACCATGAAGTGAATCCTTTGTTTGTATCCCCGTTTTAGCCTAGGCCTTTGTTTGAAACTCCTCAAAAATATTATTCCTAGCCTTATATGACTTGACCCTTATGGGATTGGACTTTAGAAGAGAGGTTTGGATTGTATTTGAAGAGTTGAGATTCTCTTTGGTTTAAGGGCAAAGAATGGTGTTATGAATCATGTGGGCAGTGCATCTTTGTTGTGCAAAAAGAAAATGAAAAAAAAAGAAAGAAAGAAAGAAAGAAAATGTTGGAAATGGAAAGTGGAATGAAGGTAAAGAGCTTAAGTGAAGAAAAAGGGTCCGACCGAGTTACACACCACATCGGGCCCGATGTCATAAGAAAGTCGGTCCAGTGTAGAAAGTGTGGAAAATCCAACAAAAAGCCTAAGAGCAAAGATGAAGTGGAATGTTAAGTGAAATTTTGGGTTGAGAGGGAAAATGTTAAGTCTTTTGGATGAGTGTGAAATTGATTGTGGAATTTTGGTGAAGTTGGTGAGAGTTTAGGTTGTTCAATCCCCATTGTAAGAACCACAAGACCAAATAATTCCCACCTTGAGAAATACCAAAAGCCCCATTACAACCCGGCCGAATGGAACCTCTTTGAGGACCTCCATTGAGCCAAGTTCGAATTCTTTGTGTACTTTGTATTAGGCATCTCTAGGTGGAGGATTTGGTGATATTAGCTTCAATAGTAAAGTCCTTACTTGCATGATTTTTGAGCTTGAGTGTTCATTGCTATACCCATACACATGATGAGTGATACACATTCACATATCCCTAAAGTGAGGCTTAGTTGCATTGACTCTATTCCTTGGAACACTTAATCATGTGTGATGATGTAATCTTGCTTGAATATCAATCACTTGTGCTTAAATGTGTTTTCATACGAGGCTTTACTTGAAGATTATGTTTCGGTCTTGCTTACATTGTTATTGCTTGAGGACAAGCAAGTTTAAGTATGGGGTATTTTGATGTCTCTTTATTTGGTGGTGTTTTATATATGATTCCCTTTGTAAATATGTTTCTTTTTCCCCTTTTCTTGGGTGTTTTGTTCTTTTTAGCTTAGTTCCCGTATTTCTATGAGATTCGGAGACTATGCGCGTTTTATGTGTTTTGTAGGTGTTTTGGCATGGATCAAGGGTCGTTTTGAAGGAGAATCGGAACATGGAGCAAGGCCCGAACTTAAGAGGGAAAGAGAGGAGCAAGCCATGAAGAAGAACAAGAGAAAAACCAACCAGAAGAAGGTGGAACAAGGTCCGGATCGAGTTAGAACCAACGCCGGACCCGAGATGATTTTTCGACCTCGGACCGACTTGCCCAGTAAGTCGGGCCTGAGGTGCTCCGTGTCGGTCCGAGTCGGTCGTTGGCTGGATTGGGCTCCAAGGCATGAAATTGTGAACTACCACTTTTGCCCCTCATCTATTAAGGCTCTCTTATCTTCTAATTGAAGGAGGTTCCCACACACTTAGGGGGAACCAACTCTCAAAAAACTCTCAAGAGGATACTTGGAGAGCAAGGAGGAAGGAGAGGAGAAGGAGAAGAGAGGGAATCGGCATAGGAGAAGGAGATTTGATAGGTTTGGTTGATAGATTAGCTATGCCTTGTTTTGATTTTGTGGATTTGGAAACCTTGGATTGGAGTTTGTGGATTGCTTTTGATTTGTGAATGAAATTTGGCTTTGGTTTGAGATCGATGATGTTGATTGCTTTGCTTTGTGATTTGTTTGCTTTCGTTGTTTGCCATATGGAGTAGATCTCCTTGATCTTGGGTTATGGGGGAAAACACTAGCTAGGTTGGGCTAGAAACCCCAATTCCATAAGCCTTGAGTGCTTGATCTAGGAACCCACTCTACATAGAGCTACAATTCCTTATGAAAGTAAGGAATCAAGGCTTGTGATTGGCAAAGTAACGAAAGTGAACATTTGTCCATCTCAAGACCTTGCTTCGAAGGGGATTTCCCCAATGATCGATGTGTAGAAGTGGTTGGAACGAGGGTGAAAGCACCTCGATCCTATTCCGATCATCACTTATTGCTTGAATTGGGGTGGAAAAGCCTTAATCTACTAGAGAAGGAACCCAAAAGCCCAAGATCTACTTTCAATCTTTGAGTTCGACAAAACCAGCTACATCGGGCCCGACTTGCTCTACGTCGGTCCCGACTTCCCTCTTTGTCGCCAACATCGGGCCCGACATGACACTTGTGTCGGTCCCGACTGTTCTCTTTGTTTTCCTTTGTTTTAAGTTCTCCTTTCCAGCTTTCTAGTGTTTAGGCACCTCAATCGAGTAGATTTCCTGAGCGTTCGACACCCACCACGTGCTACAACGGGGTCGGGTTATAAATTGTATCTCTAGACCCTCGCATTCGTGAGCGATCAACTGCCGAGCTATTAATGAGATTACGGTGAAGTACAGGCATCCAATACAGAGGCTCGATGACATGCTTGATGATATCCACGGCGCCGCCTTGTTTTCCAAAATAGATCTCCAGAGCTGATACCACCAAATCCGGATGCATGAAGGCGACGAGTGGAAGACCACATTCAAAACTAAGCATGGTTTGTACGAATGGCTTGTCATGCCTTTTGGCTTGACAAACGCCCCTAGTACTTGTATGCGGTTAATGAATTTTTTGTTTAGAAAATTTTTAGGACGTTTTGTCGTTGTCTACTTTGACGACATTTTGGTTTTTTTCTAGAGACTTGGACTTTCACGCGAGGCACCTTAGGTTGGTGTTAGAATGCCTTCGCGAACATTCTTTGTATGTAAACTTGGACAAGTGTTCGTTTTGCACGGACACGAGGAATTTTCTTGGGTTCGTCGTGTCCAAGGATGGGCTAAAAGTGGATGACGACAAGATCAGCGCCATCCGAGAGTGGCCCACCCCTACGACCCCGACGATGGTTCGATCCTTCTTAGGGCTCGCAGGGTTCTATCGGCGTTTCTTCAAGGACTTTAGTTCCATCGTCGGGCCACTCCATAATCTCACCAAGAAGGCAACCACAATCAAGTGGATGCCACATCATGAGGCCGCCTTTCAGGCCTTAAAATCTGCTTTGTGTAGCGCTCCGGTCTTACAATTGCCAAACTTCACTAATCGCTTCGAGGTCGAGTGCGACGCCTCTGACTATGGCATAGGCGGAGTACTTTCTCCAAGAGAGACGCCCCATTGCATACTTTAGTGAAAAACTTATGGGGGCAACTCTAAATTACCCGACGTATGACAAAGAGTTGTACGCACTTATTCGGGTCCTTAAAACATGGCAGCATTACCTTTGGCCTAGCGAGTTCGTGATTCACACGGACCACGCCGCCTTAGCGTATCTCAAGAGTCAGACGACTCTCAAAAGACGCCATGCTCGGTGGGTGGACTTAATGGAAACTTTTCCATACATCATCGCCCATAAGAAAGGAACGGAGAATGTCTTGGTGGATGCTCTGTCAGGCAGGTATGTGCTCTTAACCCAACTCCCGACCAATTTGCTCGGGTTCTCCTTGATTAAGGAGTTATATATGCATGATCAATTTTATAAACCGATCATGGAGAACCTCGAGCAAAGTCGAATCCATGAGTCTTATTTTTTGGACAATGGATACCTCTACCGAGCCGGAAAGCTTTGCATTCCGAACTCATCCGTAAGGCATTTATTGCTCAAAGAAGCTCATGACGGCCGCGGCCATTTTGGCATAGCCAAAACTCTAGCAACACTTCGTGAGCACTTCTATTGGCCACCCATGGCCTCCGATGTCCACATGTATTGTCGGGGTTGTGTGCCGTGCCAAACAGCTAAATCGAGGTCCCAACCTCATGGCCTATACACGCCCTTGCC
Organism: Fallopia convolvulus; assembly: GCA_964016875.1. Taxonomy (NCBI): domain Eukaryota; kingdom Viridiplantae; phylum Streptophyta; class Magnoliopsida; order Caryophyllales; family Polygonaceae; genus Fallopia; species Fallopia convolvulus. The sequence goes on along the minus strand of OZ024724.1, from coordinate 33,512,055 downwards.
CATTCCGGATACCCTGTGGGAAGATCTCTCCATGGATTTTATCATGGGCCTTCCAATAACAAGGTGCGGTAAAGATTCGATCTTTGTAATTGTGGACCGCTTCTCCAAAATGGCTCACTTCGTGCCATGCAAAGGCAACAATAATGTGACGGAAATCGCAAATTTGTTTTTTCAGCATGTCGTGAAACTACATGGCGTGCCTCGCACTATTGTTAGTGATCGAGACACAAAATTTTGTAGCCATTTTTGGAGAACGCTTTGGGGAAAGATAGGGACACAATTGCTCTTTTCTACATCTAATCATCCCCAAACCGATGGTCAGACTGAGGAGACCAATCGGACACTAGGCACCCTTCTTCGGACGGTGCGAAAAAATAACCCACGCCGGTGGGAGGATCTAATAGCATTTTTTGAGTTTGCATATAACAGGTCCAAACACTCGGCTACTCGGAAGACGCCGTTCGAGATCGTCTACGACCTTAACCAACATTCTCCAATGGATCTTGTTCCTCGGCCCATGAAGAATGGCGAGCACATCGACGCCTCCAACCGCGCCGACGTCATACACAGATTACACAAGTGGATGAGGACACAATTGGAGCGTAGGGCAAGTCAGTACGAGCACAACATAACATGGGAAGGAAACGACTGGTTTTCAACCTTGGAGATCTCGTTTGGTTACATCTTCGCAAGGACCGTTTCCTGGATTCTCAGAAGACAAAGTTTCATCAACGAGGAGACGGCCCTTTCAAAGTCTTCGAATGGATCGGGGACAACGCCTACAAGATCGACCTCCCAGGCAAGTATTCGGTGCATTTTACTGTCAATGTCGCCGATCTCTCCCCCTATATTGAGCCAGCTTATGATGAAACAGGGACGTTTCCCAATCAAGTGGGGGAGGGTGATGCGACCCCCGCCATGGATGCTAGCCAGGAGGACGACGCATTCACACTATGATCGGATGGCCCCATCACACGTGCCAAGACTCGATCAATCCAGGCCGCGACACAATCACTTGTGGGGCGCCTTTTCGCAGGCCACGGAGCGCCCCTCGCCGCGCCGACGCACACTGCCTTGTGCGTCCTCGGCGTCGAGGAACCTCAACTCGAGCCAACGGTGACAACCTCCAACCCCTTGCCACCATCGGACTCGAGCCTAGCACCTTGCGATGGATCGCAACTTGAGGTTCTCACGACATTCCCGCCAGCGCCCTCGCCAGCGCCCTGGGCCGCGCCATGGTCTCGCCAGTGCCGCGTCCAAGCCTCGCTGCGCCGCGCTGATGAGGTATTTTTCAGTCGTTTACCTATCAAAGTATCCTAACTTAACCAATCTGAGTAGAATGGTAAGCAAGGGTCGATCCCACAAAGACTCGTGTATGAATGTTATTACTTAAGTGCCAAGTAACTAATATGGGTTTTTTTTTGGAATTATTAATCTAACCTAATATGCAATAATAAAACTAATTATGAATGCAAAAGTTGATTGTGAATATATATGAGAGAAATATGTTCAACTAGTTAAATCCATCATAGATATGCTTATTGATCATCGATTCTCCTGATTCTCAATTCCCTTGAATAATCTATTGTGGATTATACTCCTACTAAGGATTATGACCCGAACTTCATAAATAGTTGTAAGAACTAACAGTCTAAACAACCCTAATCATTTAACAACTTAAAACAACGTCTAGATTCAATTAAACGACAGCTTTACGAATCAAGTTATCAATAGAAACAAACACTTAGAGCAAACAATCATCTAAGTTATTGTGGATTTATTCCCTTCTACAACTGAATAGCCCGAACGGGTCCAAACATTTATAGATGCTACTTTATCTAATCAACCCCGAACGGGCATTAATCAGATTAGTTGTAAATTAACCTAGAAATTCTATTAGGTAGCTAATCTAACAAAACCCTAGAATAATTCTAATTCAATTAAGCACAGGGAAGAAAACCTATTCAAGTTGATGAGAATCAATCAAACCTCACAATAATATACAATCTATGATTTCAATAACTAGTCAAACACAAAGGAATTTAGCAATGCATAATTGAAATAAAATCAAACTTACAAGAGGTTCAAAGATTGCTCCTTTGAGAAAACTCTCTCCAAAGAAACCCTAGCCTCCAAAGTTGATCAAAAGTTATCTAAAAATAAACTAACATAAAGTATTTATATGTCTCTAAAAATACCCTCATAAGATATATTAAACCATAATACTCGGAAATCATAAGCCCATAAACCAACATATCAAAGCCCAAAACTAAGACTCGGCCCAAAATATGCGTCCGCTGAAAGCTCCAGATTGCGCGGCTTGGCACCACATTGCGCGGCCGCGCAATTAGCCTTATAGCCCGCGCAATTGCCTCGGTTCAGCATTCAGGTGACACTTCAGACGCTGTTTTGACCCACTTAGAGTTGGAATTTGGACTCGGAGTAAAAATATGAATTGTAGCTCTTCGAGTTAGCTTTCCCGTGATACCAAATTGAGCTTCATCCGAGCACTATAGCTCCCAAACCAAGCATTTCAAGATAGAGGTGTCGAAATAAGAACTCCAATGCATAGCCTGGGTTTAAGCGTTCTTTTCACACAAGCTCTTGGGCGTTAACTCTTCTAATATTCACTTGTATCACTCTAAGATTCATCAAACTCCACCACAATCATCTAAGATCCATCCCGTCCATGCTTGTTTACCTAAAGATCTGCAAAACCGAACAAAACAAGCGCAACTACCCGAAAACACAAGATCCTAGAAGCTAAGCTAAAACCAACTAAAACTAACTAAAACTTATGCAAAATAAACATAAATATGCATCCTAAACACTACCTAAATGCAAGCTATCATGCGCCAGCCCTTGTCGCGACACTGTGAGCACGGTCACGGACGACCTATCACTTTTATAGTATTTTTCGCATAGTTTCTAATTCCGAACATTGCTATTAATAGTTTTATGGATTTAGTATGAGTTTAATGGGCCTTGTGCCGATGGTTTACGGACTTGCGCCGCTGGGCTTGGATCTGCGCATCCACCCTAGGCGTGCCGCACTTAATAGGGTTTCTAGCTTATTTCTTGTGCCGCCTCTCTATATAAGGAGGCTTAGGATTATGTTTTCATTCAGCGCACATTAGGGTTTAATAAAGTAGAGGTTTTCTCCTTATTTTTCCCTAGTGCCAATTGCGTCGCCCATACATTATCATCAAAGCTCTCGTTTTCTCCATTGTTCTTGTGTGATCATGCCATAATTCAATCAATCAAGTCTTCCGCTTCGCTGATTCGAGACCTAATACTCAAACACCACGTCGATCCGTCGCATCCCATACGAGGGACGCATCACTTTGCCTTTAAAATAACTTGTGATCTAACATTGCACGCCTAGTGTTCGATGAAAAGTCCATTTAAATGTCACTCCTAAATGTGGCATTCGGTTTCTAGGTTCGAACTTATGCTTTTATTCGATCGGAATTGATTTTATAGTGCAAAATGTGCTTATTGGCTTGATACTATCCCCATTCTTTATGCTTATGCCTAGATTTCTTTAAAGATCACTTGTTTTTTCTCCTTTTGCCGTTATAATTTGACTTGTGATCTAACATTGCACGCCAAGTTTTCGATGAAATGTCCATGTAAATATCACTCCTAAATATGGCATTCGTTTTCTAGGTTCGAATATGCTCTTATACGATCGGTCTTGATTTTATAGTGCAGAATGTGCTTATTGGCTAGATAATATCCTAATTCTTTGTGCTTATGCCGAGATGTCTTTAAAGTTCACTTGTTTTTTCTCATTTTTCCTTTAAAATGACTTGTATCTAACATTGCACGCCAAGTGTTCGATGAAATGTCCATGTAAATGTCACTCCTAAATGTGGCATTTGGTTTCTAGGTTCAAATTTATTCTTTTGTTCGATCGGTCTTGATTATGTAGTGCAGAATGTGCTTATTGGCTTGTTAATATCCTCTTTCTTTATGCTTATGCCCAGATGTCTTTATAGTTCACTTGTTTTTTCTCATTTTTCCTTGAAAATTACTTGTGATCTAACATTTCACGCCAAGTGTTCGATAAAATGTCCATGTAAATGTCACTCCTAAATGTTGCATTCGGTTTCTAGGTTCGAATTTATGCTTTTATTAGATACGTCTTGATTTTGTAGTGCAGAATGTGCTTATTGGCTTGATACTATCCTCATTCTTTATGCTTATGCCTAGATGTATTTAATGTTCACTTGTTTTTTCTCCTTTTGCCTTTAAAATGACTTGTGATCTAACATTGCACGCAAAGTGTTCGATGAAATGTCCACGTAAATGTCACTCCTAAATGTGGCATTTGGTTTTTAGGTTTGAATTTATTCTTTTGTTCGATCGGTCTTGATTTTGTAACGTAGCATGTGCTTATTGGCTTCATACTATCCTCATTCTTTATGCGTATGCCTAGATGTCCTTAAGGTTAACATGTGTTTTCTCCTTTGCCATTAAAATGATTTGTCATCTAACATTGCACGCCACGTGTTCGATGAAATGTCCATGTAATTGTTACTCATAAATGTGGCATTCGATTTCTAGGTTCGAATGTTTGCTTTTATTGGATCGATCTTGAGTTTGTAGTGCAAACTGTTCTTATTGGTTTGATACCATCCTCATTCTTTATGCTTATGCGTAGATGTCTTTAAAGATCACTTGTTTTTTCTCCTTTTGTCTTTAAAATTTGACTTGTGATCTAACATTGCATGCCAAGTGTTCGACGAAATGTCCATGTAAATGTCAGTCCTAAATGTGGCATTCGGTTTCTAGGTTCGAATTTATGCTTTTATTAGATATGTCATGATTTGCTAGTGCAGAATGTGCATATTGGCTTGATATTATCCTTATTCTTTATGCTTATGCCTAGATGTCCTTAAATTTCACTTGTTTTTTTCTCATTTTGCCTTTAAAATAACTTGTGATCTAACATTGTATGCCTAGTGTTCGATGAAATGTCCATTTAAATGTCACTCCTAAATGAGGCATTCGGTTTCTAGGTTCGAACATAGGCTTTTATTCGATCGATCTTGATTTTATAGTGGAAAATGTGCTTATCTGATTGATACTATCCCATATCTTTATGCTTATGCCTAGATGTCTTTAAACATCACTTGTTTATTCTCCTTTTACTTTTAAAATTTGACCTATGATCTAACATTCCACGCCAAGTTTTGAATGGAATTTCCATGTAAATGTCACTCCTAATTGTGGCATTCGTTTTCTAGGTTTGAATTTATGCTTTTATTAGATACGTCTTGATTTTGTAGTTCAGAATGTGCTTACACTACTACAAAAGTATGATTTTATCCCTTGATATAATATCACTGGTGTTATATACTAGGGATAAAAAAATAGAAAAAATATTTTAACTTTTTTCTTTTTGCCAATAAATTCAAATATCTCCGTTAAATTTTAAGACGCCAGGGATGAATAATATTATAGTACTTAATAGATCAACATCAAATATCCCTCGCGGTGATAAAAGATAACACGCCAGGGATAAAAACGTTATTAAATATCCCTGATATATCAAATCAGGGATTATTATCTGTATATTAAAAAAAAAGCGCGATAGAGTGAAAATCGAGCGCTCTCAGTGAAAAAACCCTAAGTTAGAAACAGCTTCTCTCCCTCGTCAAAAATCACAAGTTCGCTCCCGCAAAAAAGTTCGCTCCTGAAAATCACTCATCAATTCGACTTTCCTCATCAATCTCTGACTCCCTCATCATTAGTCCGGGGTGGGTGCGGTGGTGGGAGCGGCGACGCGAGTCTGAGAGGAGGGCGGCAACCAAGCGGTGTATGGGCGGCGACGAGGCTCAGAGACGAGAGCAGTGTTTGTCAGCGACGCGGGTCTGCTTTTCAGGTCGTCCGGTGTGGGAGCAGCGTCTGAGTTCGTTGAAGCACCTTCAAAAGAACTCAATAGGGAGAACCGAGCTATTTGAACGGTTCTGAATTCAAAGGTAACACTCCATCCCCAAATCTTAGACTTCTTGTGCTTGAACTTTGAATAGGGATGAGTTCTATTTAGATGGTTGTTGAAATGGGAACCAATTGGCATAATTTATCTGTGCTTTTCATAATTTTTCCTTTACCGGACTGAAGGGCATAATTTTTGTAGGGGGACTAATTTTCAGTCCTTTACCGGACGCGGGTCTGCTTTGCATCTACTAATGATGCCTTGTTTAGATTTTCTTGTACAAAGTTATTTTCATTAGGTGAAGTAATCTGTATACACTTTGAAATCTGTACCAATGAAAGGTGTAACAGAAAGGAAGTACGTATAAGATAAGAATTAGGAGATGATTTCCAGTATATTTTATGCATAGGTGAATGACACTAAATTAGATAAAGATGAGATCATTATCAATCATCATCTTTCCACCATAAAAGATAATTAGATAAGCATCTTTGTATCCACTGAAACACTAGCACTTTAAATGAATTAAGACTTTGGAATAATGAAAATGACCTTGATGTCTGTTTTTAACCATTTCCTTGTCAATCAATTCAAAGCCCAATCAAAATTAAATCGGGTTTTTTTTCTCATTCACTCTTTATGTAGTTGGGAGATCATATTTGATTAGCACTTAGCAGTGTCTGGTGGGGTGTTAATGTCATGCACTGTAAACATCGTCCTTGTATTACCTAAACAAAGTTGCTTAGCTCAGTTTTTCTCTGCCTTTAAGTTTCAGAGAAATTCACACTCCACTGTGATAAAGGAATCAACTATCTAATAATCCTTCCTTTACTGAAGTGGAATGCCTTGTTTTTCACAACCCATCTAACATCATTGAAGTTGGTTTCTAGGTAAATGAAAAGATAATCTCAGCTTGGTTAAATATTCCTAGTTAAATAAAAAGATAAACTCAGCTTGGTTAAATGAACAATACTCAAGACATTGCTATATATGTCTTGCTTGTTTGAATGGTGAAAAGCTTAGTCATGAAGAATGCAAATTTCTTGTCGGTGTTAATTAAGTATGAAGCATATTAAAAACTCATTTATTTTTTCTTTTGTCATTTCTTATTGTCATATTATGTAGAATGGGTGACAAGTCTTGGATGTCAGCTAATCGTATTAGTACTGAATATGTGGAAGGAGTTGAATACTTTATTAGATTTTCCCTTGACCATGGTGTTGATTCTTCGAGATTTAGTTGTCCATGCAATAAGTGTCACAATTCAAGGACATATGAGGTTAGTGTTGTTCGAGATCATCTAATTTGCAATGGCATTCGTACTGATTACAAAAAATGGATATGGCATGGAGAGAAAGCAACCTCGAATTTTGCTAATGAGGACACATCACAGTTCGATATGTGCGACACTTCTGATGGTGAAGGCGATCGACTTGATGAGATGATAAATGATGTTCAAGAGCTTCTAATTGATCGTTCGGACATGTTTGAGAATTTTTTAAATGATGCTCAAAAACCCTTGTATGCCGAATGCACAAGGTATACAAGATTGTCTGTTGTGCTGAAATTATATAACTTAAAAGCGGGCAACGAATGTAGTGATAAAAGCTTTTCAGCGCTACTTGAGCTGATGAAAGAAATACTTCCTATTGATAATTGTCTTCCTGGAACTACATATGAGGCCAAAAAGCTTTTGCGGAGTGTGGGGATGGAATATGAGAAGATACATGCTTATCCGAATGATTGCATTCTATATAGGAATGAAAATTCAATGTTGCAAAGCTGTCCAAATTCTGATTGTGGTGAACCGCGGTATGTTAATGGGTCTCCCGCTAAGGTGGTGTGGTATTTTCCGATAAGACCAAGGTTCCGACGTCTCTTCGGGAATTCTGAAGATGCTAAAAATCTAACTTGGCATGCAGATGGAAGGGTAAAAGATGATAAAATTCGACACCCAACAGATGCTCTACAGTGGAAAACTATTGATAAATTGCATCCTCAATTTGGAATGGAAGATAGAAACCTTCGTCTTGCACTTTCTACCGACGGGATGAACCTCATAGAAATATGAGCACTAGTCATAGCACATGGCCAGTGATATTGGTGATTTACAATCTACCTTCGTCATTGTGTTTTAAGCGCAAGTACATGTTGTTATCTTTGTTAATTTCGGGTCCAAAGCAACCCGGAAATGATATTGATGTGTATTTAGCACCTCTTATTGAAGATTTGAAGGATTTATGGGGAAGGGGAATCGAAGTATATGATGCATATCGTGAGGAACGATTTTGTCTTCGAGCTATGCTATTCTGCACAATCAGTGATTGACCTGCATTGGGTAATCTTTCTGGATACAATGTTAAAGGGTATACTGCATGTATTCATTGTGGAAGCAAAACTCATTCTATTTACCTGCCATGTAGTAAGAAAAATGTTTATCTAGGGGGTCGTAGATTCTTAGATTTGGATCACAGATATCGAAGACTCAAAACAGCTTTTGATGGGTGTACTACAGATGAAGTAGCTCCGATACCATTGAGTGGAGAGGAGATCTTGGCTATTGTGCAAGACATGGATGTGAAGTTTGTACAAGTGAGAAAGATACTGTGTGCAAGTTTTTTGCTAATATCAAAGTTCCTGCTGAGTATTCTTCAAATATTTGCAGCTTGGTGTCCATGAAAGACTTGAAGTTAATGGGGCTTAAATCACATGATTGTCATGTATTAATGCAACACTTGTTACCAGTGGCCATCCGTTCTATTTTGCCAAAAAATGTAAGAACTGTCATCATTAAGCTTTGTTACTTTTTCAAGAGATTGTGCAGTAAGGCCATCGATCGTGATGAGTTGGTTGATCTTCAAAAAGAGATTGTTGTCATTTTATGTCAATTGGAGATGTACTTTCCACCATCTTTTTTTGACATCATGATGCATCTACCTGTTCACTTAGTTAAAGAGGTTGAACTTTGTGGGCCAGTTTATATGCATTGGATGTACCCGATTGAGCGTCATATGAAAATTCTAAAAGGGTATGTCATGAATAGTGATCGCTCACGAATGCGAGGGTCTAGAGATACAATTTATAACCCGACCCCGTTGTAGCACGTGGTGGGTGTCGAACGTTCGGGAAATCTACTCGATTGAGGTGCCTAAACACTAGAAAGCTGGAAAGGAGAACTTAAAACAAAGGAAAACAAAGAGAACAGTCGGGACCGACACAAGTGTCACGCCGGGCCCGATGTTGGCGACAAAGAGGGAAGTCGGGACCGACGTAGAGCAAGTCGGGCCCGATGTAGCTGGTTTTGTCGAACTCAAAGATTGAAAGTAGATCTTGGGCTTTTGGGTTCCTTCTCTAGTAGATTAAGGCTTTTCCACCCCAATTCAAGCAATAAGTGATGATCGGAATAGGATCGAGGTGCTTTCACCCTCGTTCCAACCACTTCTACACATCGATCATTGGGGAAATCCCCTTCGAAGCAAGGTCTTGAGATGGACAAATGTTCACTTTCGTTACTTTGCCAATCACAAGCCTTGATTCCTTACTTTCATAAGGAATTGTAGCTCTATGTAGAGTGGGTTCCTAGATCAAGCACTCAACGCTTATGGAATTGGGGTTTCTAGCCCAACCTAGCTAGAGTTTTCCCCCATAACCCAAGATCAAGGAGATTTACTCCATATGGCAAACAAAGAAAGCAAACAAAGCACAAAGCAAACAAATCAACATCATCAATCTCAAACCAAAGCCAAATTTCATTCACAAATCAAAAGCAATCCACAAACTCCAATCCAAGGTTTCCAAATCCACAAAATCAAAACAAGGCAAAGCTAATCTATCAACCAAACCTATCAAATCTCCTTCTCCTATGCCGATTCCCTCTCTTCTCCTTCTCCTCTCTTTCCTCCTTGCTCTCCAAGTATCCTCTTGAGAGTTTTTTGAGAGTTGGTTCCCCCTAAGTGTGTGGGAACCTCCTTCAATTAGAAGATAAGAGAGCCTTAATAGATGAGGGGCAAAAGTGGTAGTTTACAATTTTGTGCCTTGGAGCCCAATCCAGCCAGCGACCGACTCGGACCGACACGGAGCACCTCGGGCCCGACTTACTGGGCAAGTCGGTCCGAGGTCGAAAAATCATCTCGGGTCCGGCGTTGGTTCTAACTCGATCCGGACCTCGTTCCACCTTCTTCTGGTTGGCTTTTCTCTTGTTCTTCTTCATGGCTTGCTCCTCTCTTTCCCTCTTAAGCTCGGGCCTTGCTCCATGTTCCGATTCTCCTTCAAAACGACCCTTGATCTATGCCAAAACACCTACAAAACACATAAAACGCGCATAGTCTCCGAATCTCATAGAAATACGGGAACTAAGCTAAAAAGGAACAAAACACACAAGAAAAGGGGAAAAAGAAACATATTTACAAAGGGACATCAAAATACCCCATACTTAAACTTGCTTGTCCTCAAGCAATAACAATGTAAGCAAGACCGAAACATAATCTTCAAGTAAAGCCTCGTATGAAAACACATTTAAGCACAAGTGATTGATATTCAAGCAAGATTACATCATCACACATAATTAAGTGTTCCAAGGAATAGAGTCAATGCAACTAAGCCTCACTTTAGGGATATGTGAATGTGTATCACTCATCATGTGTATGGGTATAGCAATGAACACTCAAGCTCAAAAATCATGCAAGTAAGGACTTTACTATTGAAGCTAATATCACCAAATCCACCACCTAGAGATGCCTAATACAAAGTACACAAAGAATACGAACTTGGCTCAATGGAGGTCCTCAAAGAGGTTCCATTCGGTCGGGTTGTAATGGGGCTTTTGGTATTTCTCAAGGTGGGAATTATTTTGTCTTGTGGTGCTTACAATGGGGATTGAACAACCTAAACTCTCACCAACTTCACCAAAATTCCACAATCAATTTCACACTCATCCAAAAAACTTAACATTTTTCCTCTCAACCCAAAATTTCACTTAACATTCCACTTCATCTTTACTCTTAGGCTTTTTGTTGGATTTTCCACACTTTCTACACTGGACCGACTTTCTTATGACATCGGGCCCGATGTGGTGTGTAACTCGGTCGAACCCTTTTTCTTCACTTAAGCTCTTTACCTTCATTCCACTTTCCATTTCCAACATTTTCTTTCTTTCTTTCTTTCTTTCTTTTCATTTTCTTTTTGCACAACAAAGATGCACTACCCACATGATTCATAACACCATTCTTTGCCCTTAAACCAAAGAGAATCTCAACTCTTAAAATACAATCCAAACCTCTCTTCTAAAGTCCAATCCCATAAGGGTCAAGTCATATAAGGCTAGGAATAATATTTTTGAGGAGTTTCAAACAAAGGTCTAGGCTAAAACGGGGCTACAAACAAAGGATTCACTTCATGGTAGGATATGGAACATTTATGTGACTAAAAGAACAAAGTTCAAAATCAATGTGACAATGCTAGGACAAATCTCATGACGATCTTGAAAAATAGAAAAACACCGCAATAGCAAGTTTTACTAAGCATGCATGAGCTAATCACACAAGAAACATGAGGGATATGCAAATATGAACAAGCATCCCTAAAATGGCCAAAAATCAATCTCACAAGGGTCACTCATACTTAGTTGCATAAGAATTCATCCTAGAACTCACATGTTCAATAAAACAAGCAAGATATCATGATCACATCAAAAGCAACATCTTTTTAGAGGCTAAACCATCCAAAAATATGCAAAGGAATTTACATGCTCACATCATCATTAGCTTTCATTTGGACATCTAAGATGGGAATTTTTAGTCCAAAAACTACAAAACACAAAATCTTTTTGTTGTTTTCAACACAATTTTTCAAATTTTTATGGATTTTTGCATAAATTTCTCTATACAAAACCAAAAACAAAGACTCATCCATTCAAAACCAAATCAATCATCTATGTCATTCATCAAACCATAAACCAAGAAACAAACATCCCAAACACAAACTAGAAACCGAAAACCAAATATCCTCAAAATAACAAACACACACAAACAAGTGAAATCATGAGCACACTTACCCCCACCCCATACTTAAAATTTTGATGTCCCCATCAAACAAGGAAACCAAAACTTAAAAGCAAGAGAGAAGAGTACAAAGAGCTCACAATTTCTTTATTCTTCAATGACATGTCTAGGTCAATTGGCGAGGACGAGAGCCCATGAGGCTCTAACTTCTTCGCTTGGATCGGCCTTGTCATAGAACTTCTTCACTCGATGACCATTCACTTTGAAAATATGTCCTCGTTCATCAACCAAGTCCACCGCACCATGAGCATAGATATGGTGGACCACAAATGGTCCACTCCACCTAGTCCTTAACTTCCCCGGGAAAAGTTTAATCTTTTGAATTGAAAAGGAGAACCTTGTCACCGGTTTGATAAGTCTTTGGAATTAACTTCCTATCATGCCAGTTCTTGGTCTTCTCCTTGTACAACTTGGAGTTATCATAGGCTTTCAACCTCAATTCTCCCAACTCATGAAGCTCTAGAAACCTCTTCTCACCGGCCAAGTTGATATCCCAATTCATCTCCTTGAGAGCCCATTTTGCCTTGTGCTCAAGCTCTATCGGAAGATGGCATGCCTTGCCATAAACTAGATTGAAGGGTGTAGTTCCCAAAGGTGCCTTGAAGGCGGTTCTATAAGCCCAAAGTGCATCATCGAGCTTAGAGGCCCAATCTTTCCTTGATCGAGATATGGTCTTCTCCAAGATAGCCTTGATTTGACGGTTTGACACCTCGACTTGCCCGCTTGTTTGAGGATGATAAGGAGTAGCAACTCGATGAGACACCCCATACTTGATCAACACATTCTCGAAGCACCTCTTAATGAAATGAGGTCCGCCATCACTTATGAGAACCCTAGGCACACCAAACCTTGCAAAAATGTTGCTTTTCAAGAACTTCATCACCACCCTAGCATCATTGGTTCTTGTTGGTATGGCTTCCACCCATTTTGAGACATAGTCCACGGCTACCAAGATGTACTTGTAAGGACCCGATGTGGGAAATGGTCCCATGAAATCGATACCCCATACATCAAATAACTCAACTTCTAGAATGCCAGTTTGAGGAGTCTCATTCCTCCTTGATAGGTTCCCCTCTCTTTGGCACTCCTCACACTTCCTCACATAATCATGCACATCCTTGAACATGGTTGGCCAATAATAACCACATTGAAGAATTTTTGAAGTGGTTTTGGAACTCTTAGCGTGACCCCCCGTAGGCAAGGAATGGCAATGGCGAATTATGCTCTCAACCTCTTCACTTGGCACACACCGTCTATAGATTTGATCACTCCCTTCCTTGTAGAGATATGGATCATCCCAAAAATATTGTCTAGCATCATGTAAGAATTTCTTCCTAGCTTGATAAGACAAATTTGGTGGGATCGCTCCCCCTACGGCAAAGTTAGCAAAATCCGCAAACCAAGGGGAAACCCCTCGTCTTACGGCACTAATAGAAAGAAGGCAAGTGGGAGAGAAAGAATTAATCAATTGAGAACGAGAAGGAATGGAAATCGAGTTAGGAAACTTACTTTCTTCCGCGGACCGACATTGAAGTGTACCGAGCCCGACATGGTTGGACGCCGGTCTAGCTTTGCAGACCCACATGTAACTCGGGCCCGACTCTGAAGAACTCGGTCCCGACTCACTGGTACCTGCTCTGCCTTTGGTCCGATATTCTAGACCTCGGGCCCGATATACTCGGTTCGTCGATCCACCTTTCCTTTCCTCCTTTCCACTCATGAGAACTTCATCTGCCCTTGAATCATCTATAGTCAAACCATCCTCCATTTCCAACATGTACTCAATGGGCAAACGGGATAGATGATCAGCTACCACATTTTCCGCACCGGTTTTGTCCTTGATCTCATGGTCAAACTCTTGGAGAAGGAGCATCCACCTTAGAAGCCTCGGCTTTGCATCTTTCTTCTTCATGAGGTATTTGATTGCCGCATGGTCCGTGAAGACTACCACCTTTGATCCCACAAGATATGAACGGAATTTCTCAAATGCAAACACTACCGCAAGAAATTCTTTCTCCGTCGTTGTGTAATTGCACTGAGTTTCATCCAAAGTTTTGCTTGCATAGTAGATGGCATGCAACTTTCCATCCTTCCTTTGCCCAAGGACGGCCCCTACGGCGAAATCACTAGCATCGGACATTACCGCGAATGGAAGATTCCAATCGGGTGTCGCCATTATTGGAGCCGAAATCAAAGCATCTCTCAACCTACAAAAAGAACTCATGTAATCCTCGGAAAATTCAAAGGGCACATCCTTCATCAAGAGGTTAGACAATGGTTTTGCAATCTTAGAAAAATCCTTGATGAACCGTCTATAAAATCCCGCATGACCTAAGAAACTCCTAACATCACGAACACAAGAGGGAGGAGGTAGTTTTTCAATTATTTCAACTTTTGTTTTATCTACTTCTATCCCCCTACTAGAAACGAGGTGTCCTAGTACTATGCCCTCCTTCACCATGAAGTGACATTTTTCCCAATTAAGCACCAAGCTAGTCTTCTCACATCTAGTCAAAACCTTGTCTAAGTTAGCTAAGCAAACATCAAATGAGGAACCATAGACGGAGAAATCATCCATAAACACTTCTACTATATCCTCAACCATATCGGAGAAGATGGACATCATGCATCTTTGAAATGTTGCCGGCGCATTACATAAACCAAAAGGCATGCGTCTATAGGCAAAAGTCCCATAAGGACATGTGAATGTCGTCTTCTCTTGATCATCGAGATGAATAGGGATTTGCCAAAACCCCCTATACCCGTCAAGGTAGAAAAAATATTCATGTTGTGCTAATCTTTCTAGGACTTGGTCTATGAAGGGAAGAGGAAAATGATCTTTGCGAGTGCCACTATTAAGCTTACGGTAATCAATACACATACGCCATTTTGTTGTGGTTTTCGTAGGTATCATTTCTCCCTTTTCATTTTGCACAACGGTGAGACCTCTTTTCTTAGGAACTACATGCATGGGACTCACATACTTGCTATCGGAAATTGGGAAGATGATTCCCGCATCCAACATCCTAAGTATTTCACTCTTTACCACTTCTTTCATGTTAGGATTTAATCTTCTTTGTGGTTCAATAGTGGGTTTATGGTTATCCTCCATATAAATCCTATGCATGCAAATTGAGGGAGAGATTCCCTTTAGTTCCTCTAGTGAATACCCTAAAGCTCCTCTATGTTTTCTTAGAACATCTAACAACTTAGACTCCTCCTCATCATTCAAGTTGGCATTTATGATTACGGACAAAGAAGAGTTGGGACCAAGAAATGCGTACCTCAAATCTTTTGGAAGCTCCTTGAGTTCTTGAGATGGTTCCGGTGGTGCTTGAACTTCTTCCTTCTCGGCCTTGAACACCTCCAAATAAGACATCCCTTCCTCCAATTGCTCATGCTCAATCATATTGAGGGCTAGACCTTGGCGCTCTATCTCAATTTCTCTAGGTGGTGAGGTGGCTTTCAACCTAAGCTCCCTTGGCCTTGGCTTCATAGAAACGGCTTCCCATTGCAATCCAAAAAGAACTTGGATCATCTTAGCTTCCTTATGTACGGCCCTTTTTGAAGTTGGCCTAAAGAAAAACTCAATCTCTCTTCCTCCAATGTCAAGAGACAAGTGACCCTTTTTTACATCAATGATTGCCCCGACCGTAGCAAGGAAAGGTCTCCCTAGTATAATCGGTTCACCCAGCACTTCTATCATGTCCACCACAACAAAGTCGATTGGGACATAGTGGCCTTCAATGCAAACGGGGTAATCCTCGACGATACCAATTGGCTCGATGGACGACCCATCCGCTATCGTTAACCTCATGTTGACCGGAGCTATGAGACCCATGGATGTGGATTTCCATATGGTGTAAGGAATGATGCTCGTGCTTGCTCCAAGGTCACACAAGGCTTGGAAGTTTTGAGACCCCACACCAATGGTTATAGCAAAGCGACCGGGATCTCCTAGCTTTTGCGGTAACTCCAAGGTCTTGACCTCATCTTGCATTTCAACTATGGACCTCTTCTTGCTCAAAATCTCCTTTAAAAACTTGGCATAGGATGGCATCTCGCTCAATGCATCGGTGAACGAGATAGAGATGTTCAAACCTTGCAAAAGCTTGAGAAACCTCTTGAACTTGTTCTCAGCAACATCTTTCGGCTTCTTTGAGGGATATGGAAGAGTTGTTGCACCTTGAATCTTGTTTGGATCAACCTCCTTGGACTTCCCCACTTCACTTGCAACATTTCCTGGTTGGACCGACTTAGGCACCACGTCGGGCCCGATGTCGTGTATCACGGTCCTGGGGCAGAGCTGAGGCAGAGTAGTCGGATCGACATCTAGGTACGTCGGGTTTGACTCACTCTCAACCTCGTTCCGAGGCAGAGGAGTTGATCTTCCTGCTGGGTCGACTTCAGGGAACCTCGGACCCGACTTGCTGGGTAAGTCAGTCTGGCTCTCTTCATTCTTCTTAGGTATGTGTGGCTCGGGTAGGTTTCGGCCACTTCTCAATCCAATTGTCCAGACTTCATTTTGATTGTTTTGAGCTTGGGGGTTCTCCTCGGGTCGGTCCGGAAGTCTCCCATTCTCTCTCGGGGATTGATTTGCAATTTGGGCAAATTGATTGTCGACTTGCCTCCTCCATGCACCAAACTCATTGAATTGGGTCCTCATCTCCTTGAACTCATCCCTCATCTCTTGAGCCAATGATTGTAGCTCATTGAATCCCGGTGGCCTATATGGTGGTGGTTGCGACGCCCTTGGCTCGTTTTGGTTGAAGTTGTTGTTGTACCCTTGAGCTTGACCGTTGTTCCACCGACCATTACCACCATTGTTGAAGTTGCCTCTTCCACCGAAATTTCCTCGAACATAGTTTGACTCCTCAATTTGCTCGGCCAAGCGCACTTGGCTCTCATTCGGACAAACTTGTGTAGCATGTGCAAAGGATTCACACTCACAAGTTCTAGCATTTTGCTTGTAGTAGTGGACTTACCTCTTAAGCTTGCTCACTTCACCTTCAAGGAATTGGAGCTTCACATCCTTGTCAATGTCTTCTCCCTTTGGATCATATAACTGCCTTGCACCTTCACCTTGAACTTTCACCTCTTTGCTAGCTTGACTCACCCCATACATGGCCTCATAATCGGATAACTTGTCAAGTAGCTCCCAAGCTTGATCCGGTGTCAAGTCTATGAACTCACAATCGGTGTGGAGATTGAGCTTGTCCTTCGTTGCCGGATTGATGCCTTGGAAAAAGATGTCTTGGAGCACATATGGTTGTTGGCCATGAGTAGGACATTGGCGCAACATCTCCATGAAACGGTCCCATATTTCGAAGAGAGGCTCATTCGGACCTTGTTGAAAGCTTGCAATTTTCCTTCTTAGCTCGGTTGTCTTTGAGGGCGGGAAGAACTTTATCAAGAAAGCATCATGGAGTGCCTTCCAAGTTGTGATCGACCTAGGGGCTTGGCTCTCGAGCCAATTTGTGGCCTTGCCCCCAAGTGACCACTTGAACGCCTTTAGAAGCACATACTCCAACGTCTCCTCGTCGGTAGAGATCGTCTCACACATGTCCACAAAGCGTTTGACGTGCTCTATGGGACACTCATGTGGACGGCCCTCGAATTGATCACGCTTGATGAGGGAGATGAATTGCGTCCTGATCTCAAAATTCTTGGCAACCTCGGGAAGCACAATAACCGGTTCGGGTACCCTCAACTCCGGATGCATGGATTGGCGTGCATTCCGGGGTAGAGCGTTGAGTTGAGCCTCGGCCCTCATCCGTTGCTCCCGTTCTCTTCTTGCCACCGCCTCTTGATTGTCCTTCTCAAGTTGCAATCTAGCCATTTTGGCCCTAAGTCGAGCCAACTCCTCATCACCATGGAGAGCTTGATTCTCCATCCTTTTCCTTCTTCGGGCCTCTTTGAGAATACTTTCCGGATCACTCACAAACTTAAGCTCAAGTGTTCCTCGGAAGGAACGAGCTCGCATACATCTACGAAACAAAGACACAAACCAAAACAAATCAAAAACAAACAAAGGGTTTGGGCTATTCCCTCACCCAAATCACTACCAAAACACAAGAAACTCACCAAATTGGCACTCAATGCACTTAGAATTCCCCGGCAACGGCGTCAATCTTTTGATCGCTCACGAATGCGAGGGTCTAGAGATACAATTTATAACCCGACCCCGTTGTAGCATGTGGTGGGTGTCGAACGCTTGGGAAATCTACTCGATTGAGGTGCCTAAACACTAGAAAGCTGGAAAGGAGAACTTAAAACAAAGGAAAACAAAGAGAACAGTCGGCACCGACACAAGTGTCACGTCAGGCCCGATGTTGGCGACAAAGAGGAAAGTCAGGACCGACGTAGAGCAAGTCGGGCCCGATGTAGCTGGTTTTGTCGAACTCAAAGATTGAAAGTAGATCTTGGGCTTTTGGGTTCCTTCTCTAGTAGATTAAGGCTTTTCCACCCCAATTCAAGCAATAAGTGATGATCGGAATAGGATCGAGGTGCTTTCACCCTCGTTCCAACCACTACTACACATCGATCATTGGGGAAATCCCCTTCGAAGCAAGGTATTGAGATGGACAAATGTTCACTTTCGTTACTTTGCCAATCACAAGCCTTGATTCCTTACTTTCATAAGGAATTGTAGCTCTATGTAGAGTGGGTTCCTAGATCAAGCACTCAAGGCTTATGGAATTGGGGTTTCTAGCCCAACCTAGCTAGAGTTTTCCCCCATAATTCAAGATCAAGGAGATCTACTCCATATGGCGAACAAAGAAAGCAAACAAATCACAAAACAAAGCAATCAACATCATCAATCTCAAACCAAAGCCAAATTTCATTCACAAATCAAAAGCAATTCACAAACTCCAATGCAAGGTTTCCAAATCCACAAAATCAAAACAAGGCAAAGCTAATCTATCAACCAAACCTATCAAATCTCCTTCTCCTATGCCGATTCCCTCTCTTCTCCTTCTCCTCTCTTTCCTCCTTGCTCTCCAAGTATCCTCTTGAGAGTTTTTTGAGAGTTGGTTCCCCCTAAGTGTGTGGGAACCTCCTTCAATTAAAAGATAAGAGAGCCTCAATAGATGAGGGGCAAAAGTGGTAGGTTACAATTTCGTGCCTTGGAGCCCAATCCAGCCAGCGACCGACTCGGACCAACACGGAGCACCTCGGGCCCGACTTACTGGGCAAGTCGGTCCGAGGTCGAAAAATCATCTCGGGTCCGGCGTTGGTTCTAACTCGATCCGGACCTCGTTCCACCTTCTTCTGGTTGGCTTTTCTCTTGTTCTTCTTCATGGATTGCTCCTCTCTTTCCCTCTTAAGCTCGGGCCTTGCTCCATGTTCCGATTCTTCTTCAAAACGACCCTTGATCTATGCTAAAACACCTACAAAACACATAAACGCGCATAGTCTCCGAATCTCATAGAAATACGGGAACTAAGCTAAAAAGGAACAAAACACACAAGAAAAGGGGAAAAAGAAACATATTTACAAAGGAAATCATATATAAAACACCACCAAATAAAGAGACATCAAATAGAAATCGCCTTGAAGGTTGCATTGTTGAGAGGTATATAGTTGAAGAAGCTGTTGAGTTCTGTACTGATTATTTGGCAAATGTTGACCCCATAGGTCTTCCTAAGTCTAGACATTCAGGAGAATATCCTTGGAAAGGGACATTGGGATATAAGGTAATCCATATTGATCGGAAAGAGTGGACTCCAGCTCATTTGTATGTCCTTCACAACATGGAGGAGGTTCAGCTCTATGTGAATGAACACATGGCATATGTGAGGAGAAATAATCCAAGGTTTGCCAAGAATGACAGTTGGATTACAAAAGAACATAATCGTACCTTCATTGATTGGTTTCGAGACCGAGTTTTTGAGCTTATTAGATCAGGAGAAGAAGTCTCGAATACTTTGAAACTTCTATCTAGGGGGCCCAAGTTTCAAGTGATGAGCTACACTGGATTTGTTATCAACAACACCACTTTCTATACGAAAGAAAGAGATGATAAAGGAACAACGCCGAATAGTGGTGTGACGTTGGTGGCACAAGCAATGCACATATCCAGCTCTAAAGACAAGAATCCTGTCATTGCTAACATGTCATATTATGGTGTCATTCAGAATATATGGGTTCTGTTATACTCTTCAGAGTTGAAGATACCTATTTTTGGTTGTAACTGGGTTGATAGTAATAGTGGTGTCAAAGTTGATGAGATGGGGTTTATTTCAGTTGCTCTTGACAAGGTGGGGCATAAAGATGAACCTTTTATATTAGCATCACAAGCAAAGCAAGTGTTTTATGTCCCTGATCTTAGAGATCCAAACCGGTCTATTGTGTTGTTCAAACCCAAGAGAATGATTGATGAAGAGGTTGATGATTTCACTAAAGAGAGTAGTAGTTCATTGAGAGTGCCCCTTTCTGATGAAAATCCAAACCAAGAAGAGATTTATTTTAGAGATGATCATAATGAGGGTATTTGGCTTAATGAAGTGCTGCCAGGAAATACACCATCTAATCAAGGTCTTCAACTGAAAAAAAAAGAAAACAATAAAAAATTATTAAGGTAGTATTTCTAACTTTGGTGGTTTATGAATTTTGGTGAGTTTTTGGCAATGAAGTATTCTTCATCACTTTTGTTTATTATACTGCTTCATAAGTTGATTATTAAAATGAATGACAAATTATGAGGATTCCTAGAAAAATTGGCTGAATTACAAGAGTAGCATTGAACATTGGAATTAATTGTTTTTGGATAATTAAGGAATGTTGTGAATGTCCAGCTAGATTTTATTTTTTACCATATTCCAATGTAGTCATCAATATTTGACGCATCTGCTGGTGCTTACTCATTGCTGGTAATTATTCATATTTGGACTATTCTGGTGCTTAGTCAGTTGTTGGTGCTTAGTCATTGTCGATGCTTAGTCAGTTGCTATTTTGTTTCATTGCTGGTGCTTAGTCATGTTTTGAATTTTCTATTTCCATTTTTCTACAATGTGTTTTTATTACTCATGCTCGTTTGTTGCCATTTACATGCAGATGGTGAGAAAAAGGCATCAACTCCAAATTTCATCCCAAAATACAGTTGAGAACCCTCCTACTAATTCGTTTGATAATCAACTTGTGAAGAAGCGTAGGACTAGAGGAGCTTCTTTAATGAAGGGCATTACAAAAGGCATGGGGCATGGTTTTCGATATTCAGTTGATTGGAATGCTAAGGGACAGCCGTGTGGAGTAAATAAACCAAAGTTTTCTACATACATTACAACTATAACAAAAAGGTGGGTGCCAATCACCATAAATGATTGGAGTCTCGTATCTAACGAGCAACTAGATGCTATTTGGGAAGGTGTTCTGGTAAGTAACTCTCCATTATATATGCTTTTTTAATCTAAATAGCTATCAAGAATGTTTTTCTAATCTAAATAGCTATCAAAAGTGTACTTGTAATGGATTGAATAACATGATTTCTTTTGACTTGAAGGAAGTCTTTGTACTCCCCCTTGACAAAAAAGATTGGGTAATGAAAAAAGCACATGAATTATGGAAGGCTTTCAAAAGGGATGTGGCTAAAAAGATGTATGACAAGAAAACAAATGAGCTGCTCACCGTTCCTCCAGAACAATATGACTCGTACATCACCGAGGGTCAATGGACAGAGTTTATTCAATATCGACATTCAGCCGAGTTCAAGGTATTTGTTATTTACATATGATAAGTTACAATTTTGTTGTTATCACATATGCCCAATTTTTAATAGTGTAAAATGTGTTATCCATAGGATAAAAGTGAAAAATTTCGATCTATCTCAGAGCAGAACGACTACTCATACAGAGGGTCTCGTAAGGGGTATGCCGGCATTGAGGAAGAATATGTAAGTATTTAAAATCTGCTTGATATATTAATCATTCTCTTACGTTGAATAAAATTAAATTCTTTTTAATCCTAGTTGTCTTTAAACTAGAATCTCATTACAACAGAGCAAAAAAAAAACAGCTTAAGAGCACATATTATAATATATGAGCACATATTATAATATCAAAAGAGTTGGAGCTAGCTTAGCTAGTTCAAGGTATTAATTTTAGTCCTAACTCTCTCCACTCTCTAGTCTCCAGTCCTAACTCTCTCCACTTTCACATTCTCTCCACTCTCCGTGTTTGGCTGGCATTTGCTAGTTTAAGCTTTATCTAGTTTTAGCAAGTATTTTTGGAGTTTAAACAGCTTGAGCAGCAATGTGTCAAAGGCCACAATTTCATGCTGCTTTTTGTTTTGAAACATTAGTTCTCTTGCTTTTACAAAGTGTTAGGGAATCATCGCTTTCTATTTATCTCATCTAATAAGAAATTCAAGTTCTACATGGGAGCTCTAGACAAGTAGATAAACCCTTAGCAGCAAGTAATTGAAAAATGCATAGAATTTCAATATTATACATAGTACTCAAATAGCTGAGGCTGAGCTGTCATTATTGTTTCAGAAACTTCTCTAGATTATGGTAATAAAACACATTGGTGGCCGTGGCAGGTTCTAACAGACTACTGCCTACTAATCACACGTTGATTTATATTAGTTTTAATCCATATCTGAGGCTGAGCTGTCATTATTCTAAGTGTAATGTAAAGAGTAGACAATAGCATGCTCGAGATCTCTGCTTACTCCAATTTTATTAGCTCGTCCTCATTTAATCTGCAGTAGTGACCTATCAACTGCACATCTCTTAAAAAGTTGCTAGAAACTTTACTGATATCTCTTAAAAAGCTGCTAGAAAAAAAATCTTTATTGATATCTCTTAAAAAGCTGCTGGTTTGCAATTTATTGTTTGAGAAACTTGAGCACAACATGGATCCTTCTTCTATTGTGCCACGATCAATCTTATGGATGAAGGCTAGAACAAAAAAATCCGGGGAATATTGTGAGAAATCAAAGCCAGTCATTGAGAAATTAGTAAGTTTAACATTCAATTACGTACATAGAAATGGTCAATTCCTACAAACATGTAGTTGAGATAAAATCAAGTGTGAACTTATACTATTTCTATGATGATCACTATAGAAACATTACATCGAGCAAGAAGCTTCAGGGAATCTGGTTACTACTGGACAAAAGGATGTGCTCGCGTTGGCATTAGGTAAGGTGGAGCACCCAAGACGTGTTAGAGGAGTTGGAGGAGATATGACAATCAGTAAATATTGGCCTCGTTCATCGCATAAAGCATCTAAAGCAAATGCTTCTAGTGATCCTGCAATTATTTCTGACCTGGTGGATCAAATGAATGTCATGAAGAGCACATTCGGGGCAAAGATAGAAGCATTGGAACTTGTAATTGAAAATCTGATGAGAGAGAAGCAACAATTGAAAGAAGGACAATCAAGCCAATTGGAGCAAATTCCATCTGGTAATCCGATGTTTGAGGCTCCTTGTCCTCAAAGTGGCAAAGCCTCTTGTTCTGTCATGAAGAGTGTGCCTAAGGCTCCTTGTCGTCAAAGTGGCAAAGCCTCTAGTGCTGCAAATGAATTAGTAAGTATATCACAATTAATAATGCTATAATTTACTTCACTTTATTATTGGAAATTGATTGTCGGTTGTTTTTGTAGGGTTGTCAATCATGTGAGCTATATTGGCCAGACCTCAAACAAGTAGTGGCAATAGGAAAAGTGTATCGTTCTTCCTTGGGTTCAATCATGTTATTACATAATCGACCATTGGAGAAAGGCTATGTGAAGATTGAAGTGGTAACACCTTTAAAAGGTGAAGTTGAGGTGCCACAACCTACTGATGAGGTTGGCATTGTGAAAGATGCCATAGGACAATTTATTGCATGGCCCGAGCATCTTGTGATGCCTTGCAAAGTAAGTGTGTAATTTTATTTATTATAAGAAAAGGAAGTGTCTTACATATGAGCATATATAATAATATGATATAATCTTGCAAAATTCATATGCATAATCATTTAGCATGTCAATTTACTATTCATTTTTAATTAGGCATCGGAGCGTTCAGATTCTGAACAGTTGAAGGAAAAGAGGAAGGAAAAAACGTTGACAAGAGAATCTGTCATTGGTGATATTGATGTTGAGTCAGAGGCGAGTGATTTGGGTACATATCAGTGGTTATTAGAAGACTTCAATGGCGATAAATTGGTGAAGATAGAAATTGCTTCTGAAATTTTTCAATATCAACATCACGGGTTCGATATTGGGAGGGAGGAGATAGAGAGATGGCTGAATAGAAAAGAGGTTGGAGTTTCTCATGTTCTGTTATATATGAGGTTGGTAATGAATAAACTTTAATTTTGGTTGAGCTATCTATATTTATAATTGAATGTTGATTCTGAAATTTTGTTTGAGTACTGATAGATATTTATAATTTTGGTTGAGCTATCTATATTCTGAAATGTTGATTCTGAAATTTTTGCTCTTCTAGTCATCAATTGGTTGAGCTATCTATATTCTCATGTTCTGTTTTGTGTTGTACTTTGATTAGCTATCTACCTTAGGTGCTTTGTGTTGTACTTTGAACTTTGAACCACTACTAAAGAATATCTAGTTGATCATTCCTTTGTTTTTCGTCCTGTTCATTTACCTTCACCATTTGTTAATCACTTAGTTTACACATTAAAACCTTTCTTCTTTTCTCTATATGAGACTGAAGTGTTTAGAATATCAAATCATGGGCTTCATGGCATGCCTTTTGTTTCAAGTTTTATATATGGTCAGCATCTGATACATGTTTTAATGTGTTGTAGGCTTTTTGGCTATATGATTTACTCTATATAATATATCAATTATAAACTTTTGAATTTTACCTAACTAATATAAACCTCTTTATTTCTTTCTATGGTTGTATTATAGATATTTGTTTCACACTCATTGCAATGGTATTGAAGACAAGTTCAAATTTCTATGTCCGACTCAAATTTCTCCGATTGCTCGTACTGTCGAACAAAGGGCTGCTTATATTTCAGATTGCATGGGAGGTGATGTTAAAGGAAAGATATATGTCGCACCGTATCACTTTAGGTGACCAATTTTTTCATGTTTTTTTTCACCTATTAATTTACAATTTGATGAACATGTGAATAATTAAATATATAGGTATCATTGGGTGTTAATACTGATGAACCCTCACTTGGGTTATGCATATTGGATTGATCCACGACATGGAAAAAGAGAGAAAGATGCAGACGCATTAGTTAACTTGTAAGTATCTATTATCTATTTTATATTGTTCAGATGTTCACATATTTTATATGTTTACTACTAACTTATTTTTATAACAGGAGCTATAAGCTGAAATATACCAAGTTGGGCAAAAGAACTCCTTGAAAACAAACTTATTGGCATGAGCTAAAGGTTTAAATATTACTCCTATATGTCGCTTTATCTTATACATATCAACTGAATTCTAAATTGTTCTTACTTACAGTGTCCACTTCAGAAGAGTGAGATTGATTGCGGATATTATATACTGAAGTTTATGAAGGATATACTATGCAAAAAATCTGATGTTATCACTCTTAGTGTATGGCCTCGAGACTTTAAAAATTAAGTTGATTTTATACTTCTAAATTAGGTCGATCCATGTACATACTAAAATTTTCATGTTTCAGGGGTTTGATGGTAAGACAACTTACACATATGAAGATATTGATGAAGTTCGGAGGGAGTGGTTGGATCATTTGCTTACTATTATTTAAGGTAAGAAATCAATTACTTTTAAATTGTTTTTGTTGGTGTTGTTGTGAACGGGTCATTCTGGATCTTGTAGAAGTTTGTGGTGTATGTGGATTGTATATATTTAATTAGGTCAAAACAATAAAGGTTTATCTTTAATCAATTGGTAAAAACTAGTAGCTTGCTTTTCAAATCTTTTATTCCTTTTATTTCAGTCTTTAAATTGGTTCACTATTTAATACTATATTAGGAGAAGCAGTACCTATGAGAAGAAGGAAGTTTTCACATGAAAATGAAGTTACTTGATAGCTGTCACATGAAAGTGAAGCTTCTTCTGTCTTTACTAGCCCTCCAATTCTGCTTATCAGGCTCCCACATAGATATAAAAAATATATATTCTTGTATGAATGTTCATCAGAATCATGTAGCAATGTTTTGATTTGGTTCATTTTTTGGTTTTAGGGAATGTCTCGAGCTTCATGATTATGGACGTTGATTAAGAGTGCCTCTTTGAATTGCAAGGGATTTTCTTCACTTTATCAAGTTCCCACCAGGTCTCTACTTGTTTTAAGACATTTTAACAATGTTCTACTTATGTAAGGTTATGTTAGACAATCATGTTCTTGTACTGGTTTTTGGAAAAGATTGGTCATTGTGATGAACTAGAGTATAGTTTAATGTGATGAACAATATTTCTGAAATATGAGTAATTTGTTGTGCATTGTGTATTTGTTGAAATATCAACAATATTTATGCATTATAGGGTATTAAAAAACCAGGCAAACGAATACTATATTAAAAAAAAAGCTACTATATATCCCGGATCTTGTAATATTCGAGATGTATTCCAACGAAATAGATTCAAATATCCCTAATTAAAGTATCAAATATCCCGGACTTGCTTTTGGATCTCAGGTATATTATAAGCAAAAAAAACTCTAATATCCCTGACGTGTTTTAAAACAAGCCAGGGATATTTAGGTAGGCTTTTACTGAAGAAAGTAGGGGGCTAATATCCCTGGCTTGTTTTAAAATACACCAGGGATATTAGGTAGGCTTTTACTGAGAAAAGTAGGGTCTAATATCCCTGGCGTGTATTTAAATATCAGGGATAATTGACCTATTATACCCTTCGTATTTACCCCATGCCTACTTTAGCCTATATCAGAGATAAAATTAGAAAAACGCCAGGGATAAAAACCCATTCGTGTACTAGTATTATTGGCATGATACTATCCTCATTCTTTATGCTTATGCCTAGATGTCCTTGAAGTTCACTTGTTTTTTCTCCTTTTGCCTTTAAAATTTGGCTTGTGATCTAACATTGCACGCCAAGTTGATGCGACCTTCACGATGGATGCTAGCCAGGAGGACGACGCCTTCACACTTCGCTCGGATGGCCCCATCACTCGTGCCAGGACTCGAACAATCCAGGCCGCGACACAATCACTTGTGGCACGCCTCTCAGCATGCCACGGCGCGCCCTCGCTGTGCCGACGCACACTGCCTTGTGCGTCCTCGGCGTCGAGGAACCTCAACTCGAGCCAACGGTGTTAACCTCCAACCCCTTGCCACCATCGGACTCGAGCCTAGCACCGTGCCATACATCGCAACTTGAGGTTCTCGCGACCCTCGCGCCAGCGTCCTCGCCAGCGCCCCGGGCCGCGCCATGACCTCGCCAGCGCCGTGTCCAAGCCTCGCCTCGCCGCGCCAGCCCTTGTCACGACACTGCGAACACGGTCACGGACGACCTATCACTTTTATAGGTTTTTTCGCATAGTTTCTAATTCCGAACATTGTTATTAGTAGTTTTATTGTTTTATTAAGAGTTTAATGGGCCTTGCGCCGATGGTTTATGGACTTGCACTGCTGGGCTTAGATTTGCGCATCCAATCATGGTGCGCCGCACTTATTAGGGTTTCTAGTATTGCTTTGCTTGCATTGTGATTTTCGGATCCATATCTTTGATTGAGTTTGAGTGACCTTAGCCTAGCCAATCCTTGTTCGTGTGGTCTGAACTAAAGGGTCGGCTTGACTTAAGCGAACCGTAAACTCGTTGCTTTTTATTGTGAACTTCTTACTGCTTCGATGACTGGTCTTACAATAGGTACCATTTCAGAATCGGGAGATGGTGGCAACAACGACAACAACAATAACCCGCAGTCGCCGAGTCAAAATCAAAACTTCTCACCCGAGGACTTGGCACGCATTCAAGAGCTCGAGAGGATCTTAGCCGAGAGCCAGGCACAGTCGAAACACACGGTGTCGGGGGCTCATGTGTTACAATCGGAGATCCACGCCAACCCGGGGGTGTCCGCGGACGTCGTCGCCAAGGCCCGTGCCAAGGGAAAACAACATGCACATCCATCGTCTCAATTCGGTACTGTCAACCGGATGGAGTCGATCGAAGAAAGTCGCCACTATGATAAGAACGATGGTGGTCCCCGGACCGCGGATCGCTATCAAATGGCACGAGATTACCGACCGGGACACATAAGTGTACAACGTATATTCCGATGAGGAGTACAACTCCGAGGAGTATAGACGTCGACACAGGAGTGGGGATCCTAAGAGAAAGAAAAAGTTCAAGTCGTCGGCATATGTTTACGAAACGCCAAAGCAAAAGCACGGGGCCAAGTATTACGATGCCGACGCATACAGAGTTGAGGACGACCACGAATATCAAAGTGCTCGGAGTCCGTACTCGGATTTTGAAAATGATTATGAATAATTTTCTGATTCTTCTACCGAATCGTCCTTTGAGCATCCAAATGTGCAGGATCCAGAAGAATTGGACAATCGGCCTTCGGATTGGATTCCACCGCCGCGCCTTGCCAAGAACCGCACCGAGTATGATAGTGTTTATGGCTCGGGACGCAAACATGGATCGAAGAGCCAGCGCGACAAGGACCGCAACGCACGGCGTCCCCGAAGACCCGATGATGTAGATGATCCTGACGATGGTGATGATGATCCGCCCCGCGGCCAGCCTCGGCACCGTCGCGACAGGCGCGCGCACTCGCCTCGGCGCCCTAGCCCTCGGCGCGATCGTGATCGACGCGATGCAAGGGATCCACGCCACAACCGCCGCGATATAAAGGTTAAATTCGAACCCTTTTACGATTCTTATGATCCTGATGTTTTTATCGAGTGGTTGCAGGGAACGGAGCACACGCTCCGTCATTTAGGTTATGAAGATGACGAGAAGGTGGAAGTTGTGACTTTGCACTTCCATGGTTCCGCTCGGACTTGGTGGAACCGATTTGAGTCCGAAAGGATTCGACAAGGCAAACCCCTAATCAAAGAGTGGCATCAACTCGTCTACATTTTGAAGAAAAGGTATATCCCGACGGATTACAAGGACAAGATGCACATCGAGATTATGCGCATCAAGCAAGGGTCGATGACACTGAAGGAGTATTTTGCCAAGCTTGAAGACATGTTCTTCAAGGCGGGCATGAGTGTGTCGCCCCCGGTGATGAAAACGAGGTTCATCTCGGGATTGCGACAATCCATTCAAGATCGCTTGGAGATTCTACCAATTAAGGACATCAACAACTTGGTTGACACCGCTATGCAAATCCACAAGCAAGAAATGCGAACCAAGTCGGGTTGGTCAAATGCGAGGTATGTTTCTAACTCTAGTCAGTCCGGTTTTTCTACTAATCGGGTTGCTCCTTCCTTGCCAAGCAATACGACAGGTTCCAAGGCCAAGACGGATGCCACGCCTTCCAAGGCGCCGGCCGCGCCACGAAGCGCCGAGCCAAGTGCCGATCGTGCACGAGACATGGCGTGCTACAAATGCGGAGGCCGTGGACATATTCAAAGGAACTGTCCAAATGCGAAGAAAGTGTTGTTTACCACACAAGGGGAGCCTTATGACAGCCAAGAAGAAGAGGAAATCGAGCCACAGATGATCGAGGATACCGAGCTGGAGTGCGACCCTTCGGAAGCTCTTGGCGTGTCCAAACCACAATTAGTGACAAGGCGCACCTTAAGCATGCGCGAGGCGCCAAAGACTGATCAAAGGGAACAACTCTTCCACACTCGTTGTTTGGTCAACAATGTGTCTTTGAGCATCATCATCGATTCGGGAAGTTGCGCCAATTTCCTCTCGAAAAAAGTAGTGGATCACTTCAAGTTGCCGACCACACCTCATCCACAACCGTTCAAGCTCCAATGGATATCCAATGACGGCGGAGATTGGGTCGACAAACAGGTAATCTTCAACTTTTCTATTGGTCAATATTCGGATTCCATTCTTTGTGACGTAACGCTAATGGACGCCACACACATCTTGTTGGGGCGCCCATGGCAATACGATCGTCGCGTGCTTCACGACGGGTATTTGAACACGTGTTCAAATACCACGGGAAGCACGTGACTCTCTTACCCATGTCTCCTAGTGAAGTTCTACAGGATGAAGCCGAATGGCAAAGACAAAAGGCTAGCGACAACAGCATCGGCGCGCCGAGCACGACGCCAACAGCGTCGATGGCGAAGACTGCGGTTTCCAACGGCGCTTTTGGTGCCAACACTCCTCCAAAAATTAGTAAAGATGATCGAGAAGCACACCGCCAAAGGAAAGACGAGTCGGGCCGACAGATTACGTCTCGTGGCCTCGACATCGTGCCGAATGCCGCCGATTTCTCCGAAAAAGGCCTACAACAGTTTTCGGCAGATTCCATGGGCGTTTCTGGTGGCAAACCACTTAAAATTGAATTTCCACCAGATTTGAAGAAAAAACGCCCCGGAGAAGTGAACCTAAGCAAGGGACCGCCGGCAGCGCCTCCTAGCGTCGCACAACACGCTGTCGCTGCACGAAAATTGGGATTTCAGGAGCTACGTGATGAATTTCACGGCGTTTCCAGGGGCGTTCATCCACAAATTTCACGGGCTACAACATGTCCACAGAATGCCCCAGAAACAGTTCGTACGAGCACCGACGCCGAGCTACCATTGCTTGGAACATGCGGGGATCGTCTTCTCTTAACCAGGCGTCGAGACGTCGAGAAATCTATCCAGGGGAGTCTTTCTTGTTTCTTACTTTTTCCCCTTATTTCTATTACTAAATCTGTGGACTCTTCACTTTCGTCTTCTATTGTTTCTATTTTGAAGGAATTTGAAGACATCATGCCGGACGAGCTTCCGAAGGGATTGCCACCAATCCGAGGGATTGAGCACAAGATCGATCTAATGCCAGGCGCATCCCTTCCTAATCGAGCGGCCTATAGGACTTCGCCAAAGGAAACTGAGGAGCTACAATGAAAAGTTCAAGAGTTATTGGACAAAGGCTTTTTCCGAGAATCTTTGAGCCCATGCGCCGTGCCGGTGATCCTTGTGCTGAAGAATGATGGTTCGTGGCGTATGTGCGTCGACTGTCGAGCCATTAATCAGATTACAGTGAAGTACAGGCATCCGCTCCCTAGGCTCGATGACATGCTTGATGAGCTCCACGGTGCTGCCTTGTTTTCCAAGATAGATCTCCGGAGCGGATACCATCAAATCCGGATGCATGAAGGCGATGAGTGGAAGACCACATTTAAAACCAAGCATGGTTTGTATGAATGGCTTGTCATGCCCCTAGTACTTTTATGCGGCTAATGAATTTTGTGTTTATAAATTTTTAGGACGTTTTGTCATTGTGTATTTTGACGACATTTTGGTTTTTTCTAGAGACTTGGACTCTCATGCAAGGCACCTTAGGTTGGTGTTAGAATGCCTTCGCGAACATTCTTTGTATGTAAACTTGGACAAGTGTTCGTTTTGCACGGACACGACGAATTTTCTTGGATTCGTCGTGTCCAAGCATGGGCTGAAAGTGGATGACGACAAGATCCGCGCCATCCGAGAGTGGCCCACCCCTACGACCCCGATGATGGTTCGATCCTTCTTAGGGCTCGCAGGGTTCTATCGGCGTTTTGTCAAGGACTTTAGTTCCATCACCGGGCCACTCCATAATCTCACCAAGAAGGCAACCACAATCAAGTGGATGCCGCAACATGAGACCGCCTTTCAGGTCTTAAAATCAGCTTTATGTAGCGCTCCGGTCTTGCAATTGCTAGACTTCACTAAGCGCTTCGAGGTCGAGTGCGACGCCTTTAACTATGGCATAGGCGGAGTACTCCTCCAAGAGAGACGCCCCATTGCATACTTTAGTGAAAAACTTACGGGGGCAACTCTAAATTACCCGACGTATGACAAGGAGTTGTACGCGCTTATTCGGGCTCTCAAAACATGGCAGCATTACCTTTGGCCTAGCGAGTTCGTAATTCACACGGACCACGCCGCCTTAGCGTATCTCAAGAGTCAAACGACTCTCAATAGACGCCATTCTCGGTGGGTGGAGTTTATGGAAACCTTTCCATACATCATCGCCCATAAAAAAGGAACGAAAAATGTCGTGGAGGATGCTCTGTCACGCAGGTATGTGCTCTTAACCTAACTCTAGGCCAATTTGCTTGGGTTCTCCTTCATTAAGGAGTTATACATGCATGATCAATTTGTTAGACCGATCATGGAGAACCTCGAGCAAAGTCGAATCATGGAGAATCTCTACTGAGCCAGAAAGCTTTGCATTCCGAACTCGTTCGTGAGGCATCTATTGCTCAAAGAAGCTCATGACGGCCGAGGCCATTTTGGCATAGCCAAAACCCTAGCAGCACTTCGTGAACATTTCTTTTAGCCACACATGGCCTCCGATGTCCACAAGTATTGTCGGGGTTGTGTGCGGTGCCAAATAGCTAAATCGAGGTCCCAACCTCATGGGCTATACACGTCGTTGCCCATTCCGGATACCCCGTGGGAAGATCTCTCCATGGATTTTATCACGGGCCTTCCGATGACAAGGAGCGGTAAGGATTCGATCTTTGTAATTGTGGACCGCTTCTCCAAGATGGCTCACTTTGTGCCATGCAAAGGGAACAACAATGCGACGAAAATCGCAAATTTGTTTTTTGAGCATGCCGTGAAGCTTCATGGTGTGCCTCGCATTATCGTTAGTGATCGAGAAACAAAATTTTGTAGCCATTTTTGGAGAACACTTTGGGGAAAGCTAGGGACACAATTGTTTTTTTCAACCTCTTATCATCCCCAAACCGATGGTCAGACTGAGGTGACCAATCGGATACTGGGCACCCTTCTTCGGACGGTGCTAAAAAATAACCCACGCCGGTGGGAGGATCTAATACCATTTTTTGAGTTTGCATATAATAGGTCCAAACACTCAGCTACTCGGAAGACGCCGTTCAAGATCGTCTACGGCCTCAACCCACATTCTCCAATGGATCTTGTCCCTCGGCCCATGAAGAATGGCGAGAACATCGACGCCTCCAACCGCGCCGACGCCATACGCAGATTTCACGAGCGGACGAGGACACAATTGGAGCGTCGGGCAAGCTAGTACGAGGCAAAACATAACAAGGGAAGGAAGCGGCTGGTTTTCAATCCCGGAGATCTCGTTTGGTTGCATCTTCACAAGGACCGTTTTCCGGATTCTCAAAAACAAAGCTTCATCAAAGAGGAGATGGCCCTTTCAAAGTCTTGGAACGGATCGGGGACAACACCTACAAGATCCACCTCCCAGGCAAGTATTCGGTGCATTCTACTTTTAATGTCGCCGAACTCTCCCCCTATGTTGAGCCTGCTTATGAGGAAACGGGGACGTTTCCCAACCAAGTGGGGGAGGGTGATGCGACCCCCGTCATGGATGCTAGCCAGGAGGACGAAGCCTTCACACTTCGCTCGGATGGCCCCATCACTTGTGCCAGGACTCGAGCAGGCCGCGACACAATCACTTGTGGCGCGCCTCTTCCCAGGCCACGACACGCCCCTCGCCGTGCTGACGCACACTGCCTTGTGCGTCCTCGGCGTCGAGGAACCTCAACTCGAGCCAACGGTGTCAACCTCAAACCCCTTGCCACCATCGGACTCGAGCCTAGAACCGTGCCATGGATCGCAACTTGATGTTCTCGCGACACTCGCTCCAGCGTCCACGCCAGCGTCCTCGCCAGCGCCCTCGCCAGCGCCACGGGCTGCGCCATGACCTCGCCAGCGCCGTGTCCAAGCCTCACCACGCCGCGCCAGCCCTTGTCGCGACACTGTGAGCACGGTCACGGAAGACCTATCACTTTTATAGTATTTTTCGCATAGTTTCTAATTCCGAACATTGCTATTAGTAGTTTTATGGATTTAGTAAGAGTTTAATGGGCCTTGTGCCGATGGTTTATGGACTTGCGCCGCTGGGCTTGGATTTGCGCATCCACCCTAGGCGTGCCGCACTTATTACGGTTTCTAGCTTATTTCTTGTGCTGCCTCTCTATATAAGGAGGTTTAGGATTATGTTTTCATTCAGCGCACATTTTAGGGTTTAATAAAGTTGAGGATTTCTCCTTATTTCTCCCTTGTGCTTGCGCCACCACTATTAAACAAACAAAGCTCTCGTTTTCGTTAATTGTTCAAAGTTCGTGCCATGATTCAATCAATCAAACCTTCCGCTACGCTGATTCGAGACCTACTACTCAAACACTGATCGATCTGTCGCATCCCATACGAGGGACGCATCACAAGTGTTCGATGAAATGTCCATGTAAATGTCACTCCTAAATGTGGCATATGGTTTCTAGGTTCGAATTTATTCTTTTGTTCGATCGGTCTTGATTTTGTAGTGTAGAATAAGCTTATTGGCTTGATACTATCCTCACTCTTTATGCTTATGCCTAGATGTCCTTAAAGTTCACTTGTTTGTTCTCCTTTTGCCTTTAAAACTTCACTTGTGATCTAAGATTGCACGCCAAGTGTTCGATGAAATGTCCACGTAAATGTCACTCCTAAATGTGGCATTCGTTTTCAAGGTTCGAACTTATGCTTTTATTCGACCGGTCTTGATTTTGTAGTGCAAAATGTGTTTATTTGCTTGATACTATCCCCATTCTTTATACTAATGCCTAGATGTCTTTAAAGATCACATGTTTTTTCTCCTTTTGGCTCTAGAAATTGACCTGTGATCTAACATTGCATGCCAAGTTTTCGATGAAATGTCCATGTAAATGTCACTCCTAAGTGTGGCATTCGGTTTCTAGGTTCGAAATTATGCTTTAATTAGATACGTCTTGATTTTGTAGTGCAGAATGTGCTTATTGGCATGATACTATCCTCATTCTTTATGCTTATGCTTAGATGCCTTTAAAGTTCACTTGTTTTTTCTCATTTTGCCTTTAAAATTACTTTTGATCTAAATTGCACTCCTAGTGTTCGATGAAGTTTCTATTTAAATGTCACTCCTAAATGTGGCATTCGGTTTCTAGGATCGATGAAGTTTCTATTTAAATGTCACAAGTGTTCGATGAAATGTCCATGTAAATATCACTCCTAAATGTGGCATTTTGTAGTGCAGAATGTGCTTATTGGCTTGATACTATCCTCATTCTTTATACTTATGCCTAGATGTCCTTAAAGTTCACTTGTTTTTCCTCCTTTTGCTTTTAAAATGACTTGTGATCTAACATTACACGCCAATTGGTTGATGAAATGTCCATGTAAATGTCACTCCTAAATGTGGTATTCCTTTTATAGGTTCGAATGTATGTTTTTAGTGGATCGGTCGTGAGTTTGTAGTGTAGATTGTTCCTATTGGCTTGATACTATCCTCATTGTTTATGCTTATGCCTAGATGTCTTTAAAGATCATTCGTTTTTTCTCCTTTTGCCTTTAAAATGACTTGTGATCTAACACTGCACGCCATGTGTTCGACGAAATGTCCATGTCAATATCACTCCTAAATATGGCATTCGGTTTCTAGGTTCAAATTTATGTTTTTATCTGATCGGTCTTGATTTTGTAGTGAAGAATATGCTTACTTGCTTGATACTATACTCATTCTTTATGCTTATTCCTAGATATATTTAAAGTTCACTTGTTTTTTCTTCTTTTGCCTTTAAAATGACTTGTGATCTAACACTGCACGCCAAGTGTTCGACGAAATGTCCATGTAAATGTCACTCCTAAATAGGGCATTCGGTTTCTAGGTTCGAATATATGCTTTTATCCGATCGGTCTTGGTTTTGTAGTGCAGAACGTGCTTATTGGCTTTATACTATCCACGCCCTTTATGCTTATGCATAGATGTCTTAAAAGTGCACTTGTTTTTTCTCATTTTGCCTTAAAAATGATGTGTGATCTAACATTGAATGCCAAGTGTTTGATACAATGTCCATGTAAATATCACACCTAAATGTGACATTCATTTTCTAGTTTCGAATTTATGCTTTTATTCGATCGGTCTTGGTGTTGTAATGCAGAATGTGCTTATTGGCGTGATACTATCCTGATTCTTTATGCTTATGCCTAGATGTCGTTCAAGTTCACTTATTTTTTCTCCTTTTGCCTTTAAAAATTGACTTGTGATCAATCATTGCACGCCAAGTGTACGATGAAATGTCCATGTAAATGTCACTCCTAAATGTGGCATTCGGTTTCTAGGTTCGAATTTATGCTTTTGTTCAATCGGTTTTGATTTTGTAGTGTAGAATGTGCTTGTGGGCTAGATACTATCCTCATTATTTATGCTTATGCCTAGATGTCTTTAAAGTTGACTTGTTTATTCTTCTTTAGCCTCTAAATGACATGTGGTCTAACATTGCATGTCAAGTGTTCGATGAAATGTCCATGTAAATGTCACTCCTAATTGTGGCATTCAGTTTCTACGTTCGAATTTATGCTTTTAATATCCTCATTCTTTATGCTTATGCTTTTATTCGATCGTTCTTGATTTTGTAGTGCAGAATGTTCTTATTGGCTTGATACTATTCTCATTCTTTATTCTTATGCTTATAAGTCTTTAAATTTCACTTGTTTTTTCTCCTTTTCATTTTAAAAATTGACTTGTGATCTAACATTGAACTCCAAGTGTTCGATGAAATGTCCTTGTAAATTTTACTCCTAAATGTGGCATTCGGTTTCTAAGTTCGAATTTATGCTTTTATTCGATCGGTCTTGATTTTGTAGTGCAGAAGGTGTTTATTGGCTTAATACTATCATCATTCTTTTTATTTATGCCTACATGCCTTTAAAGTTCACTTGTTTTTTCTCCTTTTGCCTTTAAAAATTGACTTGAGATAACATTGCACTCCAAGGGTTCGATGAAATGGTCATGTAAATGTCACTCCTAAATGTGGCATCCGGGTTCTAGGTTCGGATTTATGCTTTTATTCAATCGATGTTTATTTTGTACTGCAGAATGTGCTTATTGTCTTGATACTATACTCATTGTTCATGCTTATGCCTAGATGTCTTTAAACTTCACTTGTTCTATCTCCTCGTACCTTTAAAAATTTACTTGAGATCTAACTTTGCACGCCAAGTGTACGATGTAATCTCCATGTAAATGTCACTCCTAAATTTGGCATTCGGTTTCGAGGTTCGAATTTATGCTTTAATTCTATCGGTCTTAATTTTGTAGTGCAAAATGTGCTTATTGGCTTGATACTATCCTCATTCTTGATCCTTTCCTCATTCTTTATGCTTATGCCTACGATGAAATGTCTTTGTAAATGTCACTCCTAATTGTGGTATTCGGTTTAGGGGTTCGAATTTATGCTTTTATTCTATAGGTCTTGATTTTTTAGTGTAGAATGTTCTTATTGGCTTGATATTGTCCTCATTCCTTATGCATATGCCTATAAGTCTTTAAAGTTCACTTGTTTTTTCTCCTAGTGCCTTTAAAAATTGACTTGTGATCTAACATTGCACTCCAAGTGTTGGATGAAATGTCCATGTAAATGTCACTCCTAAATGTGGCATTTGGTTTCTAGGTTCAAATTTATTCATTTAATCGAGTGGCCTTGATTTTGTAGCGTAGGATGTGCTTAATGTTTTGATACTATTCTCATTATTTATACTTATGCCTAGATGTCTTTAAAGTTCATTTGTTTTTTTCTCCTTTTGCCTTTAATAATTATGTTGTGATCTAACATTGCATGCGAAGTGTTCGATGAAATGTCCATTTAAATGTCACACCAAAATGTGGCATTCGGTTTCTTGGTTCGAATTTATGCTTTTATGAGATCGTTCTTGATTTTGTTGTACAGAACGTGCTTATTGGATTGATACTATCCTCATTCTTAATGCTTATGCCTAGATGTCTTAAAGTTCACTTGTTTTTTCTCATTTTGCCAATAAGAATGACTTGTGATCTAACATTGCATGCCAAGTGTTCGATGAAATGACCATGTAAATGTCACTCCTAAATGTGGCATTCGGTTTCTAGGTTCGAATTTATGCTTTTATTGGATCGGTCTTGAGTTTGTAGTGTGGACTGTTCTTATTGGCTTGATACTATCCTCATTCTTTTTGCTTATGTCTAGATGTCTTTTAAGTTCACTTGTTTTTTCTCCTTTTGCCTTTAAAAATTGACTTGAGATCTAACATTGCACATCAAGTGTACGATGAAATGTCCTTGTAACTGTCACTCCTAAATATGGCATTCGGTTTCTAGGTTCGAATTTATGCTTTTATTCGATACGTCTTGATTTATTAGCATAGAATGCGCTTATTAGTTTTTTACTAACATTGCACGCCAAGTGTTCGATGAAGTATCCATGTAAATGTCACTCTTAAACATGTCATTCGGTTTCCATGTTCGAATTTATGCTTTTATTCGATCGGTCTTGATTTTGTAGTGCAGAAGGTGTTTATTGGCTTAATACTATCGTCGTTCTATATGTTGATGCCTAGATGTCTTTAAGGTTCACATGTTTTTTCTCCTTTTGCCTTTAAAAATTGACTTCAGATCTAACATTGCACGCCAAGTGTACGATGAAATGACCTTGTAAATGTCAGTCCTAAATGTGGTATTCGGTTTAGAGGTTCGAATTTATGCTTTTATTCGACCGGTCTTGATTTTGTAGTGCAGAATGTTCTTATTGGCTTGATACTATCCTCATTCTTTATGCTTATGCCAAGCTGTCTTTAAAGTTCACTTGTTTTATCTCCTTTGGTTTTTAAAAATTATCTTGTGATCTAACATTGCATGCCAAGTGTTCGATGAAATATGCATGTAAATGTCACTCCTAAATGTGGCATTCAATTTCTAGGTTCGAATATATGCTTTTATTTGATACGTCTTGATTTTGTGGTGCAGAATGTGCTTATTCGATTTGATACTATCCTCATTATTTATGCATATGCCTATATGTCTTTAAAGTTCACTTTTTTTTTTCTCTTTTTGCCTTTAAAAATTGACTTGTGATCTAACATTGCACTCCAAGTGTTGGATGAAATGTCCATGTAAATGTCACACCTAAATGTGGCATTTGGTTTCTTGGTTCGAATTTATGTTTTTATGAGATCAGTCTTGATTTTGTTATACAGAACGTGCTTATTGGCTTGCTACTATCCTCATTCTTATTGCTTATGCCTAGATGTCTTAAAGTTCACTTGTTTTTTCTCGTTTTGCAAATAAGAATGACTTGAGATCTAACATTGCACTCCAAGTGTACGATGAAATGTCCATGTAAATGTCACTCCTAAATGTGGCATTCGGTTTCTAGGTTCGAATTTATGCTTTTCTTCGATCGGTCTTGATTTTGTAGTGCAAAACTCGCTTATTGTCTTGATACTATCCTCATTCTTTATGCTTATACCTAGATGTCTTTAAAGTTCACTTGGTTTTTCTCCTTTTTCATTTAAAATGAATTGTGATCTAACATTCAACGCTAAGTGTTCAATGAAATGTCCATGTAAATGTCACTCCTAAATGTGGCATTCGGTTTCTAGGTTCGAATTTATGCTTTTATTCGATACTATCCTCATTCTTTAAGCTTATACCTATAAGTGTTTAAAGTTCATTTGTTTTTTCTCCTTTTGCCTTTAAAAATTGACTTGTGATCTAACATTGCATTCCAAGTGGATAAAAGGCCCTTGTAAATGTCACTTCTTAAATGTGGCATTTGGTTTCTAGGTTCGAATTTATGCTTTTAATCAATTGGCCTTGATTTTGTAGCGTGGGATGTGCTTATTGTTTTGATACTATCCTCATTCTTTAGGCTTATGCCTAGATGTCTTTAAAGATGACTTGTTTTTTTCTCCTTTTGCCTTTAAAAATTATGTTGTAATCTAACATTACATGCGAAGTGTTCGATGAAATGTCCATGTAAATGTCACACCAAACTATGGCATTCGGTTTCTTGGTTCGAATTTATGCTTTTATGAGATCGGTCTTGATTTTGTTGTACGTAACGTGATTATTGGATTAATACTATCCTCATTCTTAATGCTTATGCCTAGATGTCATATAGTTCAGTTGTTTTTTCTCATTTTGCCAATAAGAATGACTTGAGATCTAACATTACACGCCCAGTGTACGATGAAATGTGCATGTAAATGTCACTCCTAAATGTGGCATTCGGTTTCTAGGTTCAAATTTATGCTTTTATTCGATCGGTCTTGATTTTGTAGTGCAAAACTCGGTTATTGGTTTGATACTATCCTCATTCTTTATGCTTATACCTAGATGTCTTTAAAGTTCACTTGTTTTTTCTCCTTTTGCCTTTAAAATGACTTATGATCTAACATTGCAGGCCAAGTGTTCGATGAAATGTCCATGTAAATGTCACTCCTAAATGTGGCATTCGGTTTCTAGGTTCGAATTTAAGCTTTTATTCGATACCTCTTGATTTTGTAGTGAGGAATGTGCTTATTGGCTTGATACTATCCTTATTCTTTATGCTTATGCCCATATGTCTTTAAAGTTCACTTGTTTTATCTACTTTTGTTTTTAAAATTTAACTTATGATCTAACATTGCATGCCTAGTGTTCGATGAAATGTCCATGTAAATGTCACTCTTAAATTTGGCATTCGGTTTCTAGGTTCGAATTTATGCTTTTATTGGATCGGTATTGAGTTTGTTGTGCAGACTAGTCTTATTGGCTTGATACTTTCCTCATTCTTTTTGCTTATGCCTAGATGTCTTTAAAGTTCACTTGTTTTTTCTCCTTTTACCTTTAAAAATTGACTTGTGATCTAACATTGCACTCCAAGTGCTGGATGAAATGTCCATGTAAATGTCACTCCTAAATGTGGCATTCGGTTTCTAGGTTCGAATTTATGGTTTTATTCGATACGTCTGGATTTTGTAGTATATAATGTGCTTATTTGTTTGATACTATCGTCATTCTTTATGTGTATGCCTAGATGTCCTTAAAGTTCACTAGTTTTTTCTCCTTTTTCCTTTAAAAATTAAGTTGTGATCTAACAATGCACGTCAAGTGTTCGATGAAATGTCCATGTAAATGTCACTCCTAAATGTGGCATTCGGCTTTGAGGTTCGAATTTATCCTTTTATTCGTTCGGTGTTGATTTTGTAGTGCAAGATGTGCTTATTGACTTTATACTATCCTCATTCTTTATGATTATAGATAGATGTCTTTAAAGTTCACTAGTTTTATCTTCTTTTGCGTTTAAAAATTGACTTGTGATCTAACATTGCACGCCAAGTGTTTGATGAAATACCCATGTAAATGTCATTCCTAATTGTGGCATTCGGTTTCTAGGTTCGAATTAATGCTTTTATTCGACACGTCTTGATATTGTGGTGAAGAATGTACTTATTGGCTTGATAATATCCTCATTATTTATGCTTATGCCTAGATGTCTTTAAAATTCACTTGTTTTTCTCCTTTTGCCTTTAAAATGACTTGTGATCTAACATCGCACGCAAGTGTTCGATGAAATGTCCGTTTAAAGGTCACTCCTAAATGTGGCATTCAGTTTCAAGGTTCGAATTTATGCTTTTATTCGATCGGTCTTGATTTTATTGTGCACAATGTGCTTATTGGCTTGATATTATCCTCATTCTTTATGCTTATGCCTATATATCTTTAAAGTTCACTAGGTTTTTCTCCTTTAGCCTTTTAAAATTTACTTGTGATCTAACATTGCACTCCAAGTGTTGGATGAATTGTCCATGTAAATGTCAGTCCTAAATGTGGCATTCGGTTTATAGGTTCGAATTTATGCTTTTGATCGATCGATCATGATTTTGTAGTGTAGAATGGGCTTATTAGTTGGATACTATCCTCATTCGTTATGCTTAGGCATAGATGTCTTTAAAGTTCACTTGTTTTTTCTCATTTTGCCAATAAGAATGACTTGTGACTAACATTTCACCCCAAGTCTTCGATGACATATCCATGTAAATGCCACTCCTAAAAATGGCATTCGGTTTCCAGGTTCGAATTTATGCTTTTATCCGATCGGTCTTGATTTTTTAGTACAGAACGTGCTTATTGGCTTGATACTATCCACATTCTTTGTGCTTATGCCTATATGTCTTTAAAGTTCACTAGTTTTTTCTCCTTTAGCCTTTAAAAATTTACTTGTGATCTAACATTGCTCTCCAAGTGTTGGATGAAATGTCCATGTAAATGTTAGTCCTAAATGTGGCATTCGGTTTATAGGTTCGAATTTATGCTTTTAATCAATCGGTCTTGATTTTGTAGTATAGAATGTGCTTATTGGTTTGATACTATCCTCATTCGTTATGCTTAGGCCTAGATGCCTTTAAAGTTCACTTGTTTTTTCTCATTTTGCCAATAAGAATGACTTGTGACTAACATTGCACCCCATGTGTTCGATGAAATGTCCATGTAAATGTCACTCCTAAAAATTGCATTCGTTTCCAGGTTCGAATTTATGCTTTTATTTGATCGGTCTTGATTTTTTAGTCCGGAACGTGCTAATTGGCTTGATACTATCCTCATTCATTGTGCTTATGCCTAGATGTCTATAAAGTTCACTTGTTTGTTTATCCTTTTGCCTCTAAAATTGTCTTGTGATCTAACATTGCACTATAAGTGTTGGATGAAATAACCATGTAAATGACACACCTAAATATGGCATTCATTTTCTAGGTTCGAATATATGGTTTTAATCGATCGGTCTTGATTTTGTAGTGTAGAATGTGCTTATTGGTTTGATACTACCCTCACTCTTTATGCTTATGCCTCTATGTTTTTAAAGTTCACTTGTTGTTTCTCCTTTTGCCTTTAAAAATTAAGTTGTGATCAAACAATGCACGCCAAGTGTTCGATGAAATGTTCATGTAAATGTCACTCCTAAATGTGGCATTCGGGTTCGAGGTTCGAATTTATGCTTTTATTCGATCGGTATTGATTTTGTAGTGCAAAATGTGCTTATTGACTTGATACTATCCTCATTCTTTATTATTATTCATAGATGTATTTAAAGTTCACTTGTTTTATCTCCTTTTGCCTTTAAAAATTGACTTGTGATCTAACTTTGCACCCCAAGTGTTCGATGAAATGTCCATGTAAATGTCAACTCCTAAATGTGGCATGCGGTATCGAGGTTCGAATTTATGCTTTATTCGATCGGTTTTGATTTTGTAGTGCAAAATGTGCTTATTGACATGATACTATCCTCATTCTTTATGGTTATGCATATATGTCTTTAAAGTTCACTTGTTTTATCTCCTTTTGTCTATAAAAATTGACTTGTGATCTAACATTGCATGCCATGTGTTCGATGAAATGTCCATGTAAATGTCACTCCTAAATGTGGCATTCAGTTTCAAGGTTTGAATTTATGCTTTTTTTCCATCGGTCTTGATTTTATAGTGCAGAATGTGCTTATTGGCTTGATATTATCCTCATCCTTTATGCTTATGCTTATATGTCTTTAAAGTTCACTTGTGTTTTATTCTTTTTCCTTTACAAATTGACTTGTGATCTAACATTGCACGCCAAGTTTTCGATGAAATGTCCATGTAAATGTCACTCATAATTGTGACAGTCGGTTTCTAGGTTCGAATTTATGCTTTTATTCGATACGTTTTGATTTTTTAGTGAAGAATGTGCTTATTGGCTTGATACTATCCTCATTCTTTATGCTTAGGCCTAGATGTCTTTAAAGTTCATTTGTTTTTTCTCCTTTTGCCTTTAAAAATGACTTGTGATCTAACATTGCACGCAAGTGTTCGATGAAATGTCTTTTTAAAGGTCACTCCTAAATGTGGCATTCAGTTTCTAGGTTCGAAATTATGCGTTTATTCGATCGGTCTTGATTTTATAGTGCATACCTAGCACTTGAGATAATTACTACGTGGGCTCAGATGAAGGGTTCTTTCCTGGAAAAATACTTCCCTGTTGCCAAGCAAACATCAATCAAGAAGCAGTTGAGCAGTTTGGAGCAGGCTGATGATGAAAATCTGTATGAATACTATGAGTTCTACAAGACGCTCATAGCCAGTTGTCTCTATCATGGCTATTCTGAAAAAGATCTAATTTGCTATATTATTCAAGGGCTTTGTGACGCTGGTAAGCGCATGATGAATGCATCTTGTGGAGGTTCTAGCTGAACAGGCCAGAAACCAGAGAAGGAGGGCCAACAGTTGGTCTGTAAATGTTGTGATTGACTCCCTTAATGCTGAAGTAAGGGAGCTCAAGGCTATGATGAAGCATCTATTGGTGGGTAATGGAGCTTCAAGTTCAAGGGCTTGTGGAATCTATGGTGAAACGAGCTATCCTTCTGATGCATGTCCTATTATGCAAGAGCCAAGAGTTGATAGCAATGCTATTGGGAACTATGATCAATCAAGGCCCCGGAATGACCCATACTCGAACAAATACAATTCGGGGTGGGCGAACCATCCTAACTTTAGATGGAATCAACAACCTCAACAACCATTTCCACAACAAGGAGGGCAGTCCAACTATGTTCCGAGGCCTAATTATGTGCCAAGGCCCCAAGTTCCGCATGAAAATCCCGCCGTCATCACTCAACTTATGAAGGAGAATCAAGAGACCAAGGCTGCAGTGCAAAATCTTGAAAATCAATTGAGCCAGATTGCAACTATTCTTGGTCACTTAGAAGCCAGAGACTCGGGAAAACTTCCGTCTTAGACTATGACCCGAGAGAGAATGTGAGTGCCATCACATTGAGAAGCGAAAAGGACTGAATATCGACGTCCCAGCCTGCAAAAACTAGCCGCGCTCGCAAGAAGACAGCCCCGATTGCGGTTCAGAAGACGAAGTTGAAGCTGAACGTCAACCAAGAACCGCGATCGCGGAAAGCGATCGAGATCGCGGTGAAATCGCACCCGCGGGTCCCTTCTCCGACAGATTCAGGTAATTACGTGCGGCCTTCGTTTCCTCCCATGGGTTCACAAAAGCCCGTTCCACCATTTCCAAAGGCACTCAAGGATACTCGAAAGTCAGCCAATGATAAGGAAATTTTCGAAACCTTCTCAAA
The DNA here is from genome assembly GCA_964016875.1 of Fallopia convolvulus. NCBI lineage: Eukaryota > Viridiplantae > Streptophyta > Magnoliopsida > Caryophyllales > Polygonaceae > Fallopia > Fallopia convolvulus. The sequence continues at coordinate 33,467,096 of OZ024724.1, read as the reverse complement.
GTGTGAGGTAAATGTTCCTTTACTTAAACTTGTTCAGAGTATTCCTCGGTTTGCTAAATTTCTTAAAGAGCTATGTACTATTAAGAAGAAACAACAAGAGAAGGGAAAGGTTAAGAAAGTCGCTCTTATTGAGAATATAGAGATTGTTTCTTCCATGCTTCAAAGGCAATTGCCTAAGAAGTGTGGAGATCCCAGGAGGTTTACTGTTCCCGTAACCATTGGTGAGACGAAAGTTGAGCGTTCTATGCTTGACTTGGGAGCATCTATAAATGTCATGACACTAAGCATGTATGAGAGGTTAGTCTAGGGCCATTACAGGATACAAATATTACTATTGAATTGGTTGATCACTCTAATGTGCATCCCAAAGGATTTGTGGAACATGTTTTAGTGCAAGTGGACGGTTTAATTTTCCCGACGAACTTTTATGTGCTGGAAATAGGTAAAGGGAAATACGACCCGATTTTACTGTTGGATCATTCGTTTATGAAGACTGTGCCCGCCGTGATAGATGTTGCCAAAGGTTTATTATCAATGGCACATGAGGGCAAGAAGGTCCAGTTTCATTTAGATGAGGACCCCTTTGAGCTATGAATGACGTCGAGCCAACGACGTTAAACAAACACACTGCTCGGGAAGCAACTCGAGGTAAGTTTTTTCTTTTCTTTTATGTCCTTTTAGTTTAGTTTTAGTTTTAGCTTCGTTTTGGTTATGTTGGGCTAACACGCAGGTAAAGTTTCTATCTCGAAGAAAGTGCAACCCCGCGGCATTTCCCGAGCCCACGGCTGGACCCGCGACCGCGGCCCAATAACCGCGCTCGCGGTACTATTTTGGCAGAAATTTTGTTTTTCGAAGAAAAAATTTAAAATTAAAATAAAAATAAAATGTTTTCGGATGAAACCCTCGAAATAAAAGGTTTTCGGGTGAAACCCCCGAGGAACCCCAATTCATTACCAACCCGAGCCCAAAACATTACCAACCCTTCTTTATCTTCATTCATTATCCCCATCACCCCTCTTTTGTCTACCTCACAAGAATATCCCTCAAAAACTCCATACCACAACCAAATCTCACTCCAAACCACTAGACCACCGCGGACGCATCTTTCTACCGCGACCACCGGCACCCGCGCGGACCACCATCGCCAACCGCTGTTTACGCCACCACCGCGCCCTTGGAGTTGTGCACTCGGGTTTGGTCGGATTCAAGGTTTTGTTCAATTTTGGGTCCAGATCTACTTCGGTTAGTGATTTTTCTTGCCTTTGGAGTCGAATTTTTGCCCTTTAAGAGTAAAAATTTGTGCTATTGGGAAGATTTGGAGGAGTTTTGGGTTCGGTCTCCATTGTTGTTCGTCGAGAGTTCAGATCTAGGATTCTACAGCTGGATGGGGTGGAGCTAACCCATCTACATCTGCATCTACATCTGCACCTTCTGGTTTTCCTTGGACTGCTGAGATGAGTTTTGAGGAGCGGGTGTTGACAATGAAGAGTTTAAATATGGGGGAGGGGATTCACTGCTTTGTGATATATGTACAGTTGCAGTTTATTTCAGTTATTTGATTCAGTTGTTTTCAGTTAAAAAAACAAAAAAAATATGAAAAAACCATAAAAATTTAAAAAAGGCATATAAAATCTTGGGATGAGTTGAAAACCCGAAAGGGCGGCTCAGGTAATGAGTAGGTAACCCAGAACAGCATTAGGCTGGGGTAATATGAGGTTTATGAGAGATGTGAGCATATGTGAGCACACCTATAAGAAAAATGAAAGGAATGATTAGGTGAAAACCCGAAAGGGCGCCTAAGTAGAATTGAGTGGAAAAATTAGAGTGTTTAGGATTTAATTCTACTTTGGGGCTTAGGGATTACATTTTAAAGCATTGAGAGCTTATTGACAATGTATCTATGTGAGGTGTGTGCTTGAGCTATCATGTTGTTGCTCACTATTATTCTATTTTGGGTTCGGGTTGGTGAGGTGAGTGATTTTTGTCTTCCTTTGTACTATGCTGTAAACCTTGATAGGATTGATTGTTAGATTTATTCTGAGCTTACTCGAGGACGAGCAAGGTTTAAGTATGGGGGAATTTGATACGCTCTAGTTTAGTACGGTTATCTCTTGTATTTTAGGAATGACTTGAGTGTGTTTAGGTTAGTTTTGAGCATAATTGTAATATGAAGACCGAAGACACGATTTGAAGAAATTACAGGAGTTTGAAAGATCGGAGTTCGAGTTGAAGACCCGCTTTACAACGGCTGCAAGGAAAAGCAAGAAAGAAGACCCGCGATCACGGGTTTACTATCGAGATCGCGGGGTGATCGAGATCCGCGAGGAGCTGGAGTTCGAGGGAGCCGCGCCTGCGGCTGTGGACCCACGCTCGAGGGTGGTGGATCTCCGCGCCGACTTCGTTTTATCTTATCCTATGTTTTATTAGATTATTAGTTATTTTATTCGGATGTTTTTAGTATTTTAATACCTAGTTTCTTATTGAGTTTTAGAGAGGGCATACTTTTAGTTTAACCTAGAGTTTATTTCCGTTTTTATGGAGAACTAATCTTCCTTGGAGTTTGTTTTATCCTTAGGTTAATATCAAAACTCTTGTTTTTAATTCTATGATCTATGTTTGATTTGATGAGCCTGATCACCTTGTTTGATTGACTTAGATCTATTGTTTGGATTAGGTTTGATTGTTGTATGTGCAATCTTATTTATCCTTGAAACAACTCTTTTCCAAGACCGTGGACTTGAATTGAGAAAGAGTGTTTGATGGTTGTTTTATGCATGAGACTCGTTGTTTGATTGCATGATTCGATTTCCTATTATCTTTAATACTTTGCATGATTTGAATTAAGCGTCCTTGTTCATATCATAGTTTCGCTTGGACCGTGGACAAGCGGAAACCCTAAATAAGGATTGGAATTAACCTAGGAAATATAGAAAAGTGGATGAATCAATGATCGAATGATTGAAAAGGTGGAATTGATTGAATGAACTCCGCCTTCCTTTAATTGATTTGAAACTTAAATTTGTCTGCATGCTTAAACCCAAAACCCATGTCTTTGCAGATTGTTTGGAAACACTAATTCTCTTGGGTTCGACCCCTTTCTTGCTTACTATACGAGTTAGTAGAATAGGGTTAATTTATTTTTGATCTCGGCACAACGACTTTAGTCGAGTCAAATTTTGGCGCCTTTGTCGGGGAATCGGTTTTACTTTTCTGTTCAATCAGCGTTTCTGGACGACCCGCGCCCGCAGCTTGACCTGCGATCACGGCCTAACACCCGCACCCGCGGTTCGTCCCGGAGATCCTGAATCGGTATCTTATGGTACTTACCCGTTCTACTAATCATTCTTCTATTGTTCCTATTGATCCGGAGATTAATAGGACTCTAAGAGATTTGAGACGTCAAGTTCAAGCTATAGTGTTAGGCGTTAAGTTTGAACCAGTATCATGTTCTTCTTCTTCCTCATCTGACTCAGAGATTTAAGAACAACCAGTACCGATGGCAGAGCGAACTATTAGGCAGCTGACTGCGCCTAAACTACATCAACAACAGCTTGGTCTTCAATTTCCCGCACTAGGGGAAGGTGTGAAGTTTGAGCTAAAGTCCGGTCTTCTCCATTACTTGCCTAAGTTCCATGGATTGAGTGGTGAGGATCCGAACAAAAACCTTACAGAGTTCTATTCTGTCTGTTTGGGAATGAAGCCGGCTGATGTGACTGACGATCAGCTTATGTTGAGGGCTTTTCAATTTTCTCTAGCAGACTCGGCTAAGGAATGGCTTCTATACCTAGTACCTGAGACAATTACTACGTGAGCTCAGATGAAGGGTGCTTTAGCAGGCTGATGATGAGAATCTGTATTAATACTATGAGCGCTACAAGAGGCTCAAGGCCAGTATCCCTATCATGGTTATTCTTAAAAAGATCTGATTTGCTATATTATTGAAGGGCTTTGTGATGTTGATAAGTGCATGATGAATGCATCTTGTGGAGGTTCTTATGAGAATCTCATCCCGAGACAAGCGTTTGAAAAGTTGGAGACTCTAGCTAAATAGGCCAAAAACCAGAGAAGGAGGGCCAACATTAGGTCTGTAAATGTTGTGAATGACTCCCTTAATTCTGAAGTAAGGGAGCTCAAGGCTATGATGAAGCAACTGTTGGTGGGTAATGGAGCTTCAAGTTCAAGGGCTTGTGAAATCTGTGGTGAAACGAGCCATCTTTCTGATGCATGTCCTATTATGCAAGAGCCAGCAGCTGATGTCAATGCTATTGGGAACTATGATCAATCAACACCCCGGAATGACACATACTCGAGCTCACATTGCATTTTAAGCTAACAAATTACAAGTAAATTAAAGCTTACATCATTAGTTTAACTTTTAACCAAAAGACCACTTTTAATCCGAGCAAACTATATTTGTCTTAAGTGCAATATCTTAACACAAGGAATAGGGCACAACAGCTTTCACCAGAGAAACAAACATCTATATAAGCAAATACTACATCGGCATTCAATAGTGAATGCATATTATAAAAGGTGAAGACCTTATCACAGGCATTCTTATGCATTTTGTTCATTCTCATGTAGTACTTGCACTTTTCACATCAAACTATGTAAGATTCAACAAGTGCCTCCTCTAATACTCCATGGTACATACACAATATATTAACTTTAGTTCTTGTATAGGATACTCCTAACAAAAGGATCTTGAACCTCAATTGTTGAACAACTATTCTAATAACCACATCGACAACACAACTTAATTTTTTTTTCAAGGTCAAATCATCAACACAAAAATCAATGCGTATAATGTCAAATGTTAAGTTAAGAAATAAAGTCCATCAAATACCAATTTCGTAAACAAGCTCTACAATAACATCAAATACTGATTCAAGAGCATAAATCTTTATTCCATGATAAATTGAGAATTAAACCTTTCAGTATTGAACCGAATAAACCTAGATATTTGTATTTCTTCAACTCGTAAAATGCATGGGAACCGAATTCAAATCCCATGCTTACCAGAACCTAAAATGCGTTCACAAATTGAGACCTCGTCGTTAGTCATATTGCCTCCTACAAAACCAAATTCCCACAACAATATCAATACAAATGAAATTACCTTCTCATTGAAGCGAAAGATAAAAACCTAGAATCTAACAATTTCACCGCGAACATGCACGCCTCAAAACCACAACTCCCAATTTCCCAACTACGACATACGAAGCCCACCAAACCCTAGGCTTAAACTCCAATACACCATATACCAAATCTCAAAACTAAAACCTTTTATCCAATTACTTCTTTGGGTCAATTAACTTAGCCTAATCATAAAAGCAGCCAAATCGTAACAACAATCTAATTTCTCCCCATGTGAAGCATCTTCGCATGGGGCCACAACTAGTATATTAAAATATAATTCCTGAATTTTACAATTCAGAGATTTTTCCCATCTTACTAAACAAATACTCAATACATATAGTCTTAACATACATTCAACTAATTTTGATATATACCAAATCGGTTTTGATACATGCACATCCTTTATATCCATTTATATTCGAAAAATATATTAATAATTCACCAAAATTCAACTATACAATTATGTTTTGCCTTTATAATAAAACAAGTCGCATTTTTTTCTCTTTGTTTTTTTTTATAAATGAGCTACTAGATCATTACAAGACCATCATTAGGTCACCCGTAAAGTACAAGGCAAACCAAAATCATCATTGAGGATGATCTTTAAAAAATCAAAAATCAAAAATCAAAAATCAAAGGATGATGACTACAAAACAGTCAAATTTTAGATAACGAAAAGGGATCAGACAAATATCCAAGAAATATAGAAGAAAGAACTAAACGAAGTTTAGGAAGATCAAAATGTCTTCAAGCATAGAAATTTGCCGTCAAATTACACGCCCTAAAATAATGGGGAAAAAACCACATAAGGAATAACCAATAAAAAATGTCTAATGCCATTCACAATTGATTGGATTTCCCAGGGAACTTTCCAAATTTGTTTAAAGAATTTATATGAATTAAGTTATGACCTTCAATTATAATGTTTGTAATTTTCAAATTAGCAACACACTTAACTCCTTCTAAAAGAGCCAATGCTTCTGCTTTTAAAACAGAAGAAGGATGTAGATGAATACGATCAAAATTAATGATAGCACTATTATGGTCATGAATTAAAAAACTAGCATAAATAGAATCGTTTGATCGTTAGAAAACATCGAAATTAAGTTTAAAACAATCAACAAGAAGCTTAATCCAAACACAATGATTTTTCCTTTTAGAGCGATTTGGCTTAGATAATTTAAGGTTAGGAACAATAGAAACTCATTGAAAATGTTGAGACACTTCTAGCTCACAAGGGAGTAAGTTAGAAAAAGCACGATTAGGATTAAAAAATTTAGCATTCCGGTGTCCCCAAAGGAACCACCATAGAACACAAAGAATATTACTATTCTAATTTAAATTAAGGGTACCAATTAAATTATCATTAAAACTTCCAAAAGACTCAAATTGGACAGAAATATTTAATTATCATTCTAGTTTAGATATCATTGATTGAGTAAAATGGCAATGGAAAAAAAGATGATTTAAAATTTCATTTTCTGTTTCACAAAGAGAGCAATTGTTTAAAACTTCTGCACTTTTGGCGAAAGATTGGTTTTCTAAATCCAAGAAAAACCCAATGCTTGCAAAGATCGAGAAGAATCAAGCAACAACGAGGCTAAATGGACCAAGAACTTTCCATAGAAAGATAGGATCCACAATAGTCGATCCATAGAAAAACCAAGAGGAATTCTTAAAGAAGAAATTAGGAGAACAATATGAGAAGGAAATAGTAATATTAATGCTAACGCAGAAACATTCTAGGTATTAATGGCCGTTATAAAAGAAGAAACTTTTAAATTTATATTAACATAATCAAGGAATGGAAAATGTCACTATCTTTAATCCAAGGATCAGTCAAAATTTTTATAGAACATCCATTTCCAATAGTCCAAATCATACTGATGAAAGGATTGATGGTGTAGATGATGCAAAGGGATCGTCGTCAAAGAGTCCAAGGAATTCCGACAACAAGGAATCTAACCCGTCATCAACTGGTTTGATCTGCCTAGTCCGAAGTCGGATTTGAGTGATTCCAAAATGATAAGTTAGATCTTTGAGTCTAGCTAAATCCCTCGAAATTTTAGATCTAGATGATGTATGGATTGGAAGTGATGTTAGTTATACTAAGGTGGTGCAGAATCCACCGAGATGGAAATGGAACGATTGATGGAGGGGATGGAAGCAGATTGATGGAGCGTTGGATATGGATGTTGAGTCTTGGATATTACTCACCAAGATAACCAAACTAAGTTGAAAGAATGTCGGATATGACTCACCAACGATCAAACAATGAGAATTGCAACGAAAAAGTGCAAGCAAATTAGATTGAAAAGTAAACAAAAGAGAGAACATTCATGGTTTCAAGTCTTAGTGAATATGGAGGCCAAGGACGTGCATATAACCCTAGATACACGCCTCACATAATGAGCCACAACCCATAAAGAAATTACAAATAACTCCCCATAAAAACCAAGAAACAATTAATTGTCCTTATCCGCAAAATAGTCCTTTGTCGGGCCACTAGTAAAAACGAGATTCCACCGTTCTTCTTTCTAAGCCTCTGAAAACTTATGAACCATGAGCTCCTCTTGAATATGGCAAAGGATTGCTTTAGCTCGGGTCGTGTGATGCGCCCAAGATAGGGCATGGCTCTTTGATTCGGCTTCTTAGCGTCTCGAACACCGGCCTTGGTTGCTTGTCCAAGTGTAGGCTCCCCTTTATCAAGCACATTGGACTTATCTTTAGTACTGGTATCATCACTCGATTCATGAGCCAAGGCGCCATCAAAAGTGCTCAAAGAGTTGGCACCATCCATCAAAGGCCAAGGCGCGCTAAGATCGGAATCCGGCGTAGCGCAAGGCGCGCCACCAGTTGTGTGCAAGGGCGCACTAGCCCTTGCAAAGGCGCACCGAGGGTAGGAGTCATCACTGGTTGTGCCGAGTGCAAGGGAGCGCTTGGTTGTGCCAGATGCAAGGGCGCACTCAATTATTCGGGCGTGTGCAAGGGCTCAGTTGTTGATGAACTCTCATCACATACCCTTTGAAAAAAGATCCATAATATTCATCAAATGACCATATTGCCAAGAATAGTTTTCTTATACTACATCAAAGAAACAGATCTGAGATATTTTTTGACACAATCTGGGCCCAAAAATTACTCGGATCAGACATGATTTTCCAAAGAAGTTTCATTTGAAGAGCTATATTGTTATTTTCCATCGTTCGGAGAACCATACCCCCACAATCTTTGGGAGAACAAACCTTATCCGAACTAATCAACAAATGATGATTAGGAGTAAACTTATTCCAAAAGAAATATTTATTGACTTTGTCAATTTGTTCCAAACCACATTTAGGCAGAAAAAAGTTCTGCATCAAATTATTAACCTATCCTAAAAGATTTGACTGAATAAGAACTGCTCGCCCAACTTGAGAGATAGAATTAGCTTTCCATTTGGGCACTTATTTTTTTTAACTTAAAGATGGATTGGATAAACATTGAACCCAACCTTTTAGAATTGAAATGCAAAGATATTTTTCCAGAAAAGTGGTAATTTGAATATTTAAAACATTTGCAAGCATTTTAGCCGAAGTCCGAGAAATATTTTTAGAGACCTTAAAAGAACTTTTTAATAATTAATAGATAACCAAGACACTTGGGAAAATTTATCCATAAAAGTTTTAATATAATTCATATTAGACTGTGTTGCATTTGCAAAGATTATATTATCACCATCAAAGCTTAGAAAGGGTAAACAAGTACCGTTTTTAACAAGCTGGATACCAACATGCATGGAGTCAAGAGAAGATTGAAACTGAAGCGTTCTAGCTAGATAATCTGTTGAAAGGGTTTTTGTGAGCAACAAATAAATTTATAGATCAAGACCCCGCTGAGTACAGCGAAGACAGGTTTGTCCACGGGAAGAGAAGTCTATGTTTAATTACTATGTAAAATACGAAAGAGCTAGCACACAAAAGCAATAACCGAAACACAAACAAATAAAACAACTCAGTCATATCGTTGTATGGATCGGCACCGAACCTAAAGGGGTCAATAACGAGGTTAAATTGAGAACGAGTTTATTCAATAAGCGAGAAAAGATCTAGGATTTAGGCTTTATTCAACATAGCCATCCATATTAAACAATACGAATCACAAAAATCATGCCTTTGAAAACAAGTAATCAACTTTCGTTGAACAAATAAGCAAATCAATCAACTTTCATAAATCAGTTCACTTATATCTACTTACCACGATCTAAAGTTCTCAACTTTCGTTTCAAATTTTATCCCTATTCAAATTCACAACTTTTTCTTTCGATCAAGTCATAAATATGAATTCACTTCGACTTTTATCAAAGTATAAGCACAAACAAGTACAAAATAGATCAAAGGCAATCAAATCACATATTCATACCATCATCATGCACGACTATGTTGGGTTTTTACCCCATGCCTATAGTAAGAGAACTACTCACTCATGGTTGAGAAACAAACAAGAGAATTGAAGGAAAATTTGACTTTGAATTAAACTAGAAAACTTACTTGAATTCACAACTACAATTGTCTTCAAACTCAAACAATAAAAACAAAGAAGAACTCCCACAAATCTCTTCCTTGTGCCTTTAGCTGTAACACCCTGACATTCGCCGGAGCGTCACTTGGCAGTAGACCTCTTTCAGAGACTACTTAGGTTGGTTTGACAACAAATTCACTCGGATCTTGCAACGCGGGCACAACAAGAAAACAATAATATATCCAACTTTTTATTTTAAACTATAAGGATAACATGATAGTATTCCCGAATTCAAAGACAATAGATAACAAACAGACCATTCTGAAATATCAAACCATTCTAAACCATTTCTATCCAGCTAGCAACATAAGTAATTCACCAGTCAAATAGTAATACATAATAACCAAATCCCAACAACCCGGAACTAATAGCACGTGCGCTTACATCCGCTCCACCCCTTCGTAGAGAATCCAACACGATTCTTAAAAAGTACCTGAAATTTTAAAAATATTCCCCGAAGGGTCAACTAAGTTTCTAATTTAAGCTAGAAAGCGTGAGATGCATGTAGAACGTTTAAAAAAAACACCACATAGAACACTAGCAATCAAGATTCACACATAAATCAGTAATTATCGAATCATATTAATTCAAAACATTACGTTAAATAATCACACAGACACCTATACACACAGACACACAGATACACACATACGTACAGACCACATCACAATTATAATCACATTAAAAATACAACAATATCACAATAGTATAGCTAATACATAAACATCAATAATAATAACAATGGAATCTTCAAAAAGATCTTCCCAACATATATAACCACAAAATACATTACGTTAAACAAAACCCATTCACACGAGACCAATCAAACAAAATCCATCAAATAAAATAGCAACGAACATCCTCCTTAAATCCAAATGACACCCTCCGGCCTCTCATCTATGGCGCACGGTCAGGGCGTGTCCTATACACGTGCCAATTTCCCCTATTCACCCTTCTTTCCCCAGCTAAACCTCTACTAGACCGTTTGCCAAAACATTTTATTTTATTTTCAGAAGGGGTCCCTCCCAACCGCATGATCATGCCCAGGGGCCTCTTCATCTCCAGCGTACCCGCACCCATGACCATATCAGTGGAACCCGATGCACACATAACGAAAAATGTTTAAAAACCATTTTTTATAATTCCAAATTCATATATAAGCACGTAATATGGAATCGTTCCAAAATGAGGTTTGCACATTCAATTCAATCATTTAAAACAAAACAGTCGTAAGTAAAGCAAGTCGACAAGGCATTAACCTCGAAAGACGGAAACAACCACGTAGTGGAAGAAAATAGGCCCGAACAATACAATTACAATAACAAGCACAACCACAATTTTAATTCAAACCCAATCAGATTTGCAGACACAATCCCAATTACAGTTATAGTTACAAGAACACTCATAGTTACAGTCAGATTCAGAATCACAACAGACTCACAACCACAATCAGATTCACACTCACAACTACAATAATAATCACATTCACAATCACAATCAGAATCACAGTCACAAATACAATCACAATTACAACTGCATCCGCAATTACAAATACAATTACAATGTTCACAAGCATAGAGAGAAAATTTAATTTTAAAAACAAACTCATATGCAGAGGGACTAGTTCCCAACACCAATTCCACATATATGGCACCGAATCTAACAAGAATTAAATTAAGCCGAGCAAGTCGAAGAATAACTTACCTCAAATGAAGGATTCCTTGTAAATGCAACGATCAAACAAACCGAGCGAAGTAGAGAAACCTAGAGGAATAAGTACGTAGGATAAAAATTATGATTCGAAAGAAACTTATTTTTGCCACTATGAAAACTCCAAACAACTAATTAAAGACTAATCCGCACAACCAAATAATCGACTTTCGATCTATCAAGCAATCAAACCCAAATAATAGATAAAGATAGTTTGACACCCACAAATTCTTGCTTTCTTTAAGACAAGCACCCACAAGTCCCATATACAACTTTATTAAAAGCAGCAATACAAATCCCCCCATTATAATCTTGCTACCCCTGTTATCTAACAACTTGGCCACCAACATGATTAAAATCCAAAAAATCCATATAGATTGCAATTCAATTAAGCCCCTGCACATGAATACTTATAACTTATAACCAAGACCGATTAGCTTAACTTCAAAAAGCCACACTCATATAAATATATTCTAAACTTGTTCTACTGATTCTAAAACGAACTCAAAAGCCAACCAATTAGTACCAACACACACTCGTATCCCCGATTGTCTAAACGCCCAAACGATATAATGATTCAACAACAATGAACAACTACTTTTCCTTCCCAAATCTGCCAACTAATTAAGTCACAATACCACTCCAAAAATATATTCAATTGGTTTACACTCTTAACCCACCAGAACTGAATTAAACCCACCAGAACTGAATTTTTGTATCTTAGGGCCGAATTATACCTTTAGAAATATTAGCTTTCACACACAATTTGATATTACCACTTCAAGTTCATAGCATAAAAAACTTAACTCAAAGGAATAGACCAAAACAGAGAATTCTACCTCTACGATCGAATTAAACTCCTAAGCTTCAAACTCCAAGTTCAAATTCTTGATTTGGTCCGTTCTCAACACCAACGGCCAACCAGACCATCGAGAAAACGGGATCCGGCCAAGGAAGACTCGCATCGATCGAGTCCACACGAACACCAGGAGGCGCAATCTGGACGGTGGTGAGACGGAGCGGAGAACTCTATCACTGGTCCTTCGAGATCTCAAGCGAGCTCGATGGTTAACTAACAACTAAACTCGGCTTGCTCGGAATGATGTCGAGGAAGAAGGAAATGGAACCGATCATCCTGGCACAACTGTCATCATAGGGGACCCGAGCGGAGGTCAAGATCCGATGGGAGCTCGGCGCGCGAGACTCTAGCGAGGCGAAGCCGATGGTCTTCTCCTCTCTCTCGCGAGCGGGTGGGGTCGGATATCGATGACGGAACAGCGATGGGGAGAACCGAAATCAACGAGCGAGATGAGCTCGGGGGCGTAGGCGTCGGAGGCAAAAACGATCGGCGATGAGTACGAACAAGAAGAGTGGACTAGCGACTCTCCCTCTCCCTCCCTTTCCAGTGTGCGGCGCAACACCCCTCCAAAGAATTAGACTAGCGGAGGTTTGGATTGGTGATGAGTAGAAGGAGAAAGAAGGTGGGGCCGCCTGGCTCTTAACTTTAATCGGGCCATAAGGAAACAGACCGACTATTAGGCATTTAGGCTAGTCAAAAGAATTGGACCATCCGTTTGATTTGAGATTAAGAGCCCAAAACAGGAGAGTTGCATTTCCGACGAGGAAAAGAATTTTGTATCGGGTTCTTAAAAGACCCGGGTATTACATTAGCAATCAAAAACATGTAATATCCCTCATTTTTATAAGGGTAAGAATGTAATTCTACTTTACATTTTTCCTTCAATATAATAAAATATTTATATATTTTATTTTTATGAGATTATTACTTTATAACATTTTAAATGTTATAAGTTATTATACATTTAAGATCATATTAAAAGGTTACAAATATTATTTTCTCATATTATATATATATATATATATTATGAACCATAAGAATTATGGTTTTATTTATTATTATAATATGATAAAATGTAACCATTAATAATATGTGTCTTATTTATTAGTTAAAATTACAAGAGAATAATTATAAGTAACAAAACATAAGAAGTGTTTTAATAATATCTCTAAAACTTATATAAATTTTTTTAACAATAAAATTTAAGCAAATAAAATAGATTAAAGTTCATATGATGTTAATATGAGTTATTTGAAGTACAAAGGTTAAGATGGAAGGATATTTTTATCACTTTTGCAAAACAAGAGGGTTGCTTGTGCAGTTTGTCGGAAATGGATTGAAGAAGGTGAGGGGTTGTCTTCAACCTTTAACCTACAACTTCAACTGCCATAACTTTCTCATTTCTCAACAGAGTTTCGATCGGTAAAATGTTCCGGAAAGCCCATGAGGTTTTCTATTAAATCCATCAATCAATTTTACGAAAAGTTACCGGATTCTATCTCGAATGGGGGAAGAAGGAACGTTTAGGGCTCCTTGAATCCAAAATAATTGAGGGCTTTAATTCCATCAATTGGAGGTATATCCGACATCAATGAGTAGTGGATGGGTCGTAGAGGAGTAGGAAGTGTAACGTTACGCACTTAATCGGATTTAATTCTATCATTTATCTTGTGGAATTGAAGAATTCGGGATAAGGACGACATTGATGTGTAAGTGACCTTTGGGTTGATGTAGGTGGCGTTTAAAGTCCGATTTGAGCAGTATAAAATGGGATTGGCTCGATTAGATCCTTCCATACTAAAACCCATTTAAAACTTCTTCTAAAACACTCATGAAATTGTCCCAAATTGGCTCGGAAAGATCCGGCTCTGTTTAGCGAAAAACAGGGGAGACTGACGGTTTTTGGCCTCGCTCTTCTTCCACACAGAACCAATATTTTCCCATTTTATATAATTGGAAAGATCTCTCTCTACAAGTTCTAACGCTGACTCACACGCCTGGAATCGACGTCGCACGAGGGAGAACGAAGGCTTTGAAGTTTTTTCTATTTTGCCTTGTTCCGAATTTCTGCTTGTTGGGCCATTGAGCAGGTCGGCCCGACCGGGCTGCTCACCTTTGTAGGTATATTCAATTTAATTCAATTTCTTAAAAAAATCTTTTGTTAAATTAAAATGGGAAAAAATTATTTTAATGCAGAAATGTTATGAATTTTGTATTCCATAAGTATTTAAATAAATATATGAATTTTAAATGGGTATTTTTATTATTCATATGAATAAATTGGTATTTTTAAAAAGGTAATTAATAAGAAAAGAATCTCTTATTTCACTATAAGAATGAAAATGTTTTGATTACATAAAAATTAATAATAAGGGTTTTGAATATGTATAAGGAATAAGATTTTTATGGAGATTAATACTAAAGATAAGAATAGGTTAATATTGTATAATGAAAACACGAGGTTAAATGACATTATTTTAGTAAAAAGAAAATATTAATATAATGTCTAAAGTTTATAATTTTTATAAGGGAAATTCCTTTTGGTACCCTTGAGTTGCTTTTCCTTTTGGTGACCTAAAAAAAGTTATTCCTTTTGATAACCCTATGATTTATACAAAGTTCACCATCTGCCCATAACCTCTAAAAATGTTAAATCCTCCGTTAAGAAAATACAAAATACTCGTCTTAAATATATCATCGTCTTCAATTGAAATTAGTACGGAGTAAAAAATATTACATTTCCATGGTAGCTTGTCCAAAGAGGTATCTTGCAGATCTCGACAAGGAACAAATTTCTATGGCATAAAGTGGACTAATAGAAAGCAAATTCCATTTAGCTATGGAACAACTCAAACCAAAGCAGATTCCCTTTTATTTATCCATCTATCTTCCTTCTTTTTTCTTTCTTCTCCTTGTGAGGCAAAATTCTGAAAATCCAGAACTAAGCTTTTGAATTTCATTTCAATTGGGGTTTTCAAATTAGGAAACAGTCAATTTCATAGATATCAAAATTCTGCCAAATTACGAAAATAGAAGACTCTTAGACTAACCAACCAACAAAAAAAACCCCAAAATTTTGGAAAATTGACAAACTTAACGGAAGAAATTCACAAAAACTCACTGATAGGAAATCAGGGCATCAAAATCCAACCTTTTCTGTTGCAAAATCAAGATGGAGTTAGACTATCAGCAAACTTGAGAGCGTGCGCAGTGGATAGAGAAAAGGGAAGGATAAAAGAGAGGAGAGATAAACAGATCTTCGCTTGCTGCCCAAGCTGATTAACGCAAGGTCATGGGCTTAAAGAACAAAAAATTAAAGATGTGAAATTGAAGAATAATCCCTCAATCGTGTTTGTGCAGAATCGTTGCGATACAAGAGTGGATTCCTCGGAGTCGGTGTTGTGCCGGACTGCCGGAGAGAACCGGCGAGCCTTCTCCATTTCACATTTTTATTTTCCTTTTTTTATTTCACGGATGATTTAAAGTTTTTAGTAGTTATGGGCACGGGAAGAAATTTTAATAAACTTTAGGGCTACCAAAAGGAATAACTTTTTTTTAGGTCACGAAAAGGAAAAGTCCAAAACTCAAGGGTATCAAGAGGAATTTCCCTTTTTATAAACTTAAATCGTTGTGGTTCCTTGAAAATCAACGTCATCGAATGAAAAAAATAAATTGACGAGAATTTATTTTGTGATTTATTGAAATAGGAACAAGTCTAGGTCAGTAATGGCGAGTGATCCTTTCGTAACTCGTCTATGCCAATTTCGAGGCAAGTGGTTTGGGTTCGATTTTGATATAAAAGCGTTTATGCATCACTCGTTTTATCAAACATGTTACATACCATATTATATGTTTTAATGTGCTTTGAATTGTTATATGACTTTGTTAGGAACTCTTGTTTGAATTAAAATCAATCTAGGATTTATTATATTGTTCTACATTCATGACATGTTATTCGTAGTCGTACTTAGGTTATACTAGATGGATTGTAGGGTCGTTGACTTGTGATATGTGTGCCTAGATTAATAGGCTTCTGTTTGCGTATTGTATATTATACGCATCGATTCATTCGACATTAATATTGAGCCGATGCTCTACCTTTGAAACCATGGTCAATACCCGCTTGCTCGATGAGGGGTGATGGCACGTAGCTCGTGTTAGTCTAGGCTTGCAACCCAACCTTTGAGTATTTCCGTGGGGCCGTAACCCACATTTTGTCTTACTTAAAAAGTATGCTTTAATTCCTAGTGGAACGTTATTGTGATCATTAAAATTGGTAGATATTAAATAGGCGCCCGATGGCGACAATTAAAATGATAGGAAGGCTAGTACAAATTGGAATGCCATCCTTACTCTCGGATTCCGTAATTCTCTGGCTCCAACCATAATTCGCACAACACGTATGTGGTGAGGTTGGTAGAGGGAAACTTGATCAATGAGGGGTTTATTCACCCACCTGACAAAATGTGTGAAACCCAAGTTCCCAACATAAGTAAACTTATCTTTCAAAACCGACACTCACCCTTGGGTGACGTTCTCATTCTGTTTCTTCAAATCATGTTTTTCTAGGAGGTCCGAGGTCCGAGGATGGGACCAGCTTTCATTCGGTACCCGACATCCCAACTCGTCCCTTCCTCAAATCCGAACCACCTTCCAAAACCCCATTTGCTTAGTCTGTCACAAGACTAACCGACCGTTTATTTTCCTTGCATGGTCGGATGGTGTCCATCACATTTCTCGTTGCAATACATCAAGAGTGGAGTTCTACGTCGAGGACCATGAGGAGCAAGCTTGAGGAAGAGCTAGAGTGAAGGTGGTTAGCTTGGAATAAGTTATGGGACCCTTTCCATTTCAAGTTTATTCAACTATTGTATTCAACTATTGTATTCAACTTTCGTAATTTATATATATATATATAAATATATATCTCCCGCATTTTAGTGTTTTTAGTTCAATTTTGTAATTATTGTAAGCCTTCGGTGACTTCGAGAGTTTAATCTCGGGGTCACTGGCAGTAATATCCCTATAAAAAAGGGGATGTTACAAAACACGTCCCAAAAAACCTTCTCAAATGTGCGTGTAAAATAAAAGCGAGAGAGCTCCCCCAAAACTTGTCCAAACAAAGGCTTAAATACTAAAGAAATCTATCTAGGAATGTTTCCTTAAAGATATAAAACTATCTATATAAAAAGATATCGGAATATCCTCATCAAAATCACAAAAGTCGGCGTGCCTAACGACACGGGGACCCTCCGTAACGACCCCGTCATGGTCGGTAGACTCTTTCTGTTGGTTTCCTCGGTCTTGATCTCCTGAATGCCTCGGTACCGACCCCTCCCGGGTTAGTAAAGAGCCTGTTTCTATGTTTATTCTTCTTCTTTTTCTCCCCTTTCCTCTTTGGATCTTCTCGGGTCTTCTTCCAACAACTTTAAAATTCCTTCCTCTCGCCTTGCTCCACTCCTATGATGCTTTTGATTGCTCCAAATCCGCTTCAAAACTACAAGAAAACACAAAACTTGCGTAGTTTCCATACTTTTCACAAAATATGCAAACTAGAGCAAAAGACACACAACACAACACAAAAACACAACTAAACAAGACTCAAAAAACTAGAAAAGCACTCTAAACAAGGCTAAAAACATGGACATCAAAATACCCCATACTTAAGCTTGCTTGTCCTCAAGCAATTACTAAACAGGCATCAAAACCATTAACACATCTATCATGTATTAGCCCTTATCAAAAAGCAATTTTCAGCACAAGTGAAAATAAGCAAGTGACTTAAACGTCATCACACATATATGAGCAACTAATAAGCATAAGCAATCACAATCCAACCTCACAAGGAATTATGTGTTTCACTAAACTCTCATGTGTTTAGGCTTTTACACACCTCTCAACTCATCCTATATACAAAAACTCATAGATATTGTTACATATATTACCAATCTCTCTACCAAAGATGTCAAAACATTCAAAATTATCAAGAGAACTTACACTCAGTGGAAAACTTCATAGAAGCTTCCATTCGACCGGGTTGTAATGGGGCTTGGTAATAACAATAAGGCGTGGAGATATTTTGGCTTTGTGGTGCTAAAAATATGGGAATCAAGACTCCTAAACTTCCTAACACTACTCATCAAAACTTCTTCAAAAACAATATACCAAACTAACTTAAACATTAAGCACACTTCTCTCTCATTACCCAAATATATCCCAACTAAGTCTCATGAAACATAGTAAAAAATTCTTGGCTTTTCTTATTGTATTTATTAACACACTCTTTTTTTTCTTTTCACTGCTTTTTTTCTCATTCATTTTTGTTTATTTTTTCAGGGAAGTTCGGTAGGCTAGGTACCGATCCTATATGGGGTCGATTACGATTTCAGCAGCCCTTTTTTTCTTTTTCTTTTTCACTTGTCTGCCTCTTTTCTTTTTCCACTATCCATTGTGCATCCTTTTAATCCAAAACTCCTTTTTACAAACTTTGATCAACAATGAGACTCCTATAATACCCATCCCAAATTACCCCACACTTTTCAACCAACATTCACTCTCACTTAACAAAATCAATCTCAACCAACACTAAGTCCTAATACCCGGATAGGGTCAAGCTTACATCAGCTAGGGAAAAATTTTGTGGAGCTAAAAAATAGGATTAAAAGCTCAAAAACATTGGTTTCAAAAAGAAAGGATAATGCAAAGGGTAGATAGGGAATAATAAGGCTAATGAAAATAAGTTCTCTATCATCTAATTTCACATGTAATGAACTAATATCTTATATACACTTCAAGAAATAAATAACCATGACAATATCAAGAGATAATATGCAATAGGAGAGTATAATCACACAAGAAAAGTCAAGGCTAAAAATATGCTCACAAGGTAAACAGTTGTTTGATTGCAATTAACTTCAACCTAAAAGTCATATGTGCTCAATTACATCACAAGCTAAAAATTCACATAAAAACATTTTCATGAAAGACTCGAGCTAAACTATCCAAATATGCTAAAGGAATTACATGATCAAGAAAGTTATCACCATCATAGAACTCTAAGCTAAGGTATCATCCGTCCTAAAAATCTTTTTTTAGGAAAGAAAGAAACTAACAACTTAAACTAACACATCAAACACAACACAAGAACTTCTTGAAAAGCATGACAGACATAAAAAACACAACAAGAGTTTTCTTTTCCTCCCCTACCCCATACTTCAACCAAACAGTCTCCCCACTGTAAGAACAAAGAAAAGTAAAAAGAAGAGAGAGAAAAGAAAATGAGCTCACAAAGTCAAACCATCATGGAAGAGAGAGAGAGAGAGAGAGAGAGAGAGAGAGAGAATCAGTAAGGAGGTGGTGGTGGAAAGTGTCGCTCCATGTTGTGCACAAACTTAGTAGTGGACTGCCAGCGCTCATCACTCCGTGCCCAGTGATCGTCGTTCGAGTTCCAGCGGGTTTCATCAATCCCCCTCTGCCGCTCATAGTACTCCTGGAATTGACTCATCTAATCATGCATCTTGAGCTAGTTGGTCTGGAGCCTCTCCATCTTCTGCATAATATCATCCACCCATGGGGGCGGAACTACGGAGCTCGAGCTGGCATCACCTAGATGATGGACTCGGTATGTCGGGTACTGCTCAATGTAGGGCCCGTAACCGAACCCAAAGTCCTCGGTATCGGGTTGGACTAGGTGAAAATGTGGGTCGGTACCAACCCCATAAGGGTGGTTACCGACCTGCTCAGCGTAGTCATGCTCCTCGTTACCGAACCCTTGGCGCTCGTTAATGGGCTCCTCAATAGCCTACTCATGGAACTCCTCGTCCCATGGGATATGTGACTCCATCCTCCTCAATGACGGCTCAACATCGGCTTGGTGTTCGAGAGGGACCGATGCAAAAGTCCATGTCTCGTACCAGATGGGAAGGTACAAGAGCTCCAACTTCTCCTCAGTCACCACCACTTGCCTGTTGCTAGTTGTTGTCTCAAAAAACTCACCCCTTCTCCTCAAAATCCCAAAGGATATCAAATAGTTGGTTTCAATTAACTGTGTTGGCTTCTCTATGTAGAGAGAGAGGTCCACATCCACTGCCCAAGTAAGACGGGCAACCATGCCACCGACGTACAAATCTTCAGTCTTCGTTTTATACTCCACAACGTGCCTCAAAAACTCATACCTCAATTTCATGGGGGCTGGCTCATGGAATAGCATGCAGTGTATACATGCTAACTCTCTCCTGGTTGGCCTAGACAGCTCCTTCTTGGCCCAGATTGTGCTCCCCAAGATCCTAAGGATGATATGGAACAGGGGGTTGGCAATGTCCTTTCCAGGAAGAGCATGATGTGAGCATTGAGGCTGGCTCATCAGATATCCCCAAGTCTTGTTAAGCTTGAAGTCTTTAGGGAAACGTTAACCCACAGAAGGGTTGGGGAAGCCAAGGAGCTCTTGAACTCCTCCAAATTGTAAGCACAAAGCCGGTTCCCGAGCTGGAACCATATACCTCCCCCAGAATCTGGATCATTAATCTTGATCTTGAGGGTGGCCACAAACTCAACTATAAGGGCAGTGTAGTGAGGATATCTGGCACTTAGAAGGTGGCGGCGCTGATGTGGTCAAACACCTGCCTGATATCCTCATAGATGCCCTATTGCTCCCCATGAGCCCGGGAGAACCACCTTGTTTTGAAAGGGCGGTCAAGTAGAAGCTTGCAGATTTCAACCTCTGAATTGGTCCTTAATAGCACCTCATCCTTCTTTGGTGGAACTTGCTTCTTCGACCTCTTGTTATCTCTGCTTGTTCTTGCCAATTGGTCCTGCACATTAAAAAATTTGCTAGGTAATTTCCACACAAGATAAAGGAACCACATGACCCCATACTTAAGTTGAAAACAAGTGCCTAAAATCACTCAAAACTCATATTTGCATGCTAAATAAGTAGGAAAACAAAGCTATCATGCATAATCAATCAAAAAGTGAATCAATCAAGCATAAATGAACCAAGTTACATCCTAAAAATACAATTAAAGTCACGAAAAAATCAACTGTCAAGCATCTGGAGGGTCGGTAACGACCAGGGAGGGGTCGGTAACGAGAGGCCTGCTCGTTTTCCAACTTTCTGGTGAAAATGGTGTCGTTACCGACCCACAGGGGTCGGTACCGAGGCACCAGTGACTTGCCCTAAAATAGACCGAGTTGAAATTTCGACTTCGAACCAGCAAATACCCCACAATTTTGATATCTTAGTGAGTTTACAAACATAATCAACAGATACCAAACAAAAAAAAACCCATACTTAATCAAAAATCATCCCGTCAAAACATGCCAAAATAGCCAAGACAAATTGTACATCTCGACATTACAAGAACAAATCAAATCATGCCCATAAATCGAAATTAATTAAACCTAGTCATAGAAAATCATTGTCTCTTCAATACACATACCAAATCTCAGCAAAGAGGCAAGAATTTATGCACGAAATTTTCGATCTAGATCTAGATCTAGAAATGAAAATAAACCAAAATCATCATATATGCTCAAATAATTTGAAATAGAAGATTAAGGTTGAGAAATCATACCAGATCTGTGAAAACTAGAAGAAAGAAGGGAAATTTTGGGATTGGTAGCGAAGGTTTTTGGATCGGTAAAGAACAAGAGTGAAATTGCTCGGTACCGGGGCTTTTAGACTCGGGATTTTGCTAGTGTGCATGGGCGGTCCGACAGCAGTGGTGAAGAGGCGGCTGTGTGATGCGATTCTGGTGGTGCGTGGTGGGAGCGCCGGTTAGAAGGAGAGAAGGGTAACAAGGGCTCGGTGTCGAAGGTTTTGGGAGGGATTTTTGTGGGTGAAGTAGGATAAAAATAAATGAAATTAAAGCTTAAATACTTACCTGGAATTCGGCCAGAAAAATTCTCGGATTTACTGCAAGGGTCGGTACCGACACATGAGGGGTTGTTACAGACCTACCTGTTTGTTTGCCGAGTTGCTTCGTTTTTTCCGGTTTTTGCCCACTTTTGCCTGTATTGCTTATCAAAAAAATTCTATTCCAAATATCTAAACGTAATCCTAGAAATAAGTCAAAAGAAACCTAGCAAAAAGATCTAAGAAATAAAAACTAAAAGCGGGTTGCCTCCAATTAAGCGCTATTTTTAACGTCGTTAGCCCGAGGAACTTACCTTGGCTAGCTTGACGATGTGAGAGCCCATGTGGATCGGATTTCCTCATTCGGTTCAGCTTTCTCAATATATTTCTTCAACCGGTGACCATTAACTTTAAAGGTGGCTCCATTATGGTCTACTAGATCTACCACTCCATGGGGATAATTGTGGTGGACTACGAATAGCCCACTCCATCTTGATCTCAGCTTCCCTAAAAATAAATAGAGTCTAGAGTTAAAGAGAAGTATCTTGTCACCAACCTTATAGGTCTTCGGAACCAATTTCTTGTCATGCCATTTCTTGGTACGCTCCTTGTAAATTTTGGCGATCTCGTATTTCCTTAGCCTAAACTCCTCTAGTTCCTACAAGTCCATAAACGTTTTTGCTTCGGCCTTGTCGAGGTCCATGTTGAGCTCCTTGAGAGCCCATAATGCTTTGTGCTCTAACTCGACTAGCAAATGGCACGCTTTCTCATTAACTAGATTGTAAGGAGTGGTGTGCAGGGGTGTCTTATACGCCGTTCTGTATGCCCATAAAGCATCATCAAGTTTGGATGACCTATCTTTTCTTGAGCGGGAGACCCTCTTCTCCAAGATGATCTTGATCTGGCTGTTTGAAACCTCCACTTGGCCACTAGTTTGGGGATGATAGGGTGTTGCCACCCTATGGGATACCCCATACTTAGCTAAGAGAGCTTCAAAGCTCCTCTCTATAAAGTGGGATCCACCATCACAAATGAGAACTCGTGACACTCCAAACCTGGGAAAGATGTTAGTGTTCATAAATTTGGCCACATTTTTTGTATCATTATTCCTTGTACCAATGGCTTCCACCCATTTAGAGACATATTCAACCACTACTAGGATGTATTTATAGGGACCTGATGAAGGAAAAGGTCCCACAAAGTCAATACCCCAAACGTCGAAAAGCTCAACCTCTAGGATTCCAGTGAGAGGGTTCTCATGCCTCAAAGTAATGTTCTCAGAGCATTGGCATTCATCACATGACGTCACGAACTCTTGTACGTCCTTGAAAAGAGTTGGCCAAGAAAGACCACTATGAAGAATCTTCGTCATTGTTTTGAATCCCTTTGCATGGCCGCCTATTGGGAGAGTGTGACAATGATAGGTTACACTCTCTATCTCCTCTTCTAGTAAACAATGTCTAAA
This sequence comes from Fallopia convolvulus, assembly GCA_964016875.1. Classification (NCBI taxonomy): domain Eukaryota; kingdom Viridiplantae; phylum Streptophyta; class Magnoliopsida; order Caryophyllales; family Polygonaceae; genus Fallopia; species Fallopia convolvulus. The sequence continues at coordinate 33,443,510 of OZ024724.1, read as the reverse complement.
GAGGTGATCACCTCCTTGCTTAAACAAGTAAGGATCATCCCAGTAGTATTGCTTGACGTCGTGAAGTAACTTCTTCATTGCTTGTGGGGACAAGCCCTCGGGAATCTCGTCTCCTACAATATAGTTTGCAAAATCCACAAACCAAGGGTTTTTTACCCTCTAATAGCATGTATAACATGAAGAGAAGTAGAACAAGGAGATAATGAAAGATCTATATCAGAAATAATTGAATCGGATTGAGAAAACTTACATGTACGGGTCGTTACTGAGCCAGGTAGGGTCGTTAATGACCCTGTTGTGTCGATGATTACCTCGGTAATGAGCTCATCTACCTCGGTACCATTGTTTCCGTGCTCTAGCCTCAGAGAAGGATCAGTACTGACCCATGTAGGGTCGGTAGGCCCTTCGATACTGCACTTCGCAACCTCATTCACATTGAGGTGCTCATCTGGGCATGAGCCATTGATCGGCACAACGTTGCCAAACTCTGTGATGTGTTCTACTAGTAGTCTAGATAGGTGATCCGCTACGAGGTTCTCTACTCCTTTCTTATCTCTGATTTTATGGTCAAATTCTTGTAATAAGAGCATCCAACGAAGTAGCCTTGGTTTTACATCCTTCTTAGCCATTAAATATCTAACGGCCTCATGGTCAGTATAAACAATCACCTTAGAGCCTACTAAGTATGAACGGAACTTTTCAAAAGCAACCACCACCGCAAGGAATTCTTTCTCAGTCGTGGTGTACTTACTCTGCGCCTCATCAAGCGTCTTACTTGCATAGTAGATGGCATGGAGCTTTTTATTCTTCTGTTGCCCTAACACTACACCAACAACATAGTCGTTGGCATCACACATGATTTCAAAGGGGAGCGTCTAATCTGGTTTCCTGCATTATAGGAGTTGAGACAAGTGCTTCTCTAAACCTGTGAAAAGCTTCAAGACATTCTAGAGACAACTCAAACACTATATCTTTCATTAGTAGGTTAGTTAACGGTTTGGCTATCTTAGAAAAATCATGAATAAATCTCCTGTAGAAGCCTGCATGTCCTAGGAAACTCCTAACGTCTTTTACAGAAGACGAGAGAAGTAGTTTCTCAATAAGCTTAATTTTTGCTTTGTCTACCTCTATCCCTCTCTTAGAGACGAGATGCCCTAACACAATCCCTTCTTGGACCATAAAGTGGCATTTTTCCCACTTTAATACAAGATTGGTTTCTTCACATCTTTTAAGAACTCTAGCAAGATTAGCAAGACATGCATCAAATAAAGAACCATAAACAGAGAAATCATCCATGAAAACCTCTATAATGTCCTTTATCATGTCACAGAAGGTAGCCATCATGCATCTTTAAAACGTTGCAGGGCATTGCAAAGCTAAAACGGCATTCTTCTATATGCAAAGGTCACATAGAGACATGTAAAGGTGGTTTTCTCTTGATCATCAAGATGTATAGTCAATGCACATCGTCCAACTAGCTGTGGTCCTAGTGGGGATTAGTTCTCCCTTTTTATTTTTTATAATTGTCATTCCACCATTTTTAGGAACCACATGGACCGGACTAACCCATTGGCTGTCAGAAATAGGGAAAATAATCCCTACATCAAGCAGTTTTAGAATTTCCTTTTTAACCACATCTTTCATATTAGGATTAAGTCTACATCGATGCTCTATTGTGGGTTTATGATTGTCCTCCATGTATATTCTATGCATGCACAAAGAGGGTGATATGCCAGGTATGTCATCAAGGGAATATCCAATGACTTTTCTATGAGTCCTAAGCACATAAATCAATTTTTCTACTTCTGCATCTTTTAATTTAGGATTGATGATAACCGGGAAGGTAGAGTTAGGACCAAGAAATTCATACCTTAGGGAGTCTGGAAGTGGTTCGTGCGTTGGAGTTGGCTCAGCTAAGATGAGAATAGGTTCTTCATGTTCCGACTTTAGAATCTCTGCAAGATAATCACGCACCAGTAGCTCATTGTCATCTGCTAGAAGGGTCGGTACCGACCTATGGGAGGTCATTAGCGACACTATAGAAACGATCAAATTGTTGCTTCCTGCTAGTAGACTCGGTAACGACCCATAGAGGGACGGTATCGATGCAACAAAATCAAATTTCGTCCTTCTTCTTCCTAGAAATGCCTCCACAGCCAACAACCGCTCAATCAAGTCCCCACATTCAATTTAATCTATGAAGATGTAGAGCATTTTGACCTCAACTGCATTGGTCTCCTTCATGGTGGGGTTAAAGCGAAACTCATCCCCCTCATCCCTAATTTCAATAGTTAGGAGTCCCTTCCTAACATCAATTATGGCTCCTGCGATGGCTAAAAATGACCTTCCAAGGTTGATAGGCACCACAGGGTCTTCGGGCAACTCCATGACTGTAAACTCGTTAGGGACAAAGAATTTGCCCACCTGGACTGGGAAGTCATCAACCACCCCTGTAGGCTTGACACAGGATCCATCTGCCATGTATAACTTCATGTTCACTGGCTCCAACGATCCCGTAATGGCTTTAGACCCAATAGAGAGTGGTAGTAGGCTTGAGATTGAATATGGACGAATCTGGTTTGAACACTTAGATTGAATCAAAAGGGATAGCTCAATTGGATTGACTCTAATGCTAAATCCAATTGATAAACTAGATTGATCTTTAACAATCAAAACTAGAAGTAATCAATTGATCAATTTGAATGAACAAACTGAATTGAACACAAAGAACTAAGAGATAATTTCGAATGAGATTATGAGGATGATGATCGATCAGATTGATTCTCCAAACAATAGCAAACACGTGTATTTTTGCCCAAGAGATAGATTAAACCAATATGGGTTTAGTCTATCTCAAGCTGATTTTTATTAATGAAAAAAGCAAAGTATAAATAGAGAATTCAAAAGAGTCTTTCTTAGAGAGCAAGCCAATGCATGGTCGGCCCTAATAGATAGATTTAGGCCCATGTCTTGCTTCCCAAGATATAATAAAATATCTAAAGCTATAACAAACTAGATCTGCCTTAAACAAAATAAATCATGGCTGATTTACTTATTTAAGGAAAATATCCTAACAAACTTAAAATATCTAAAAGATTATAAAAACATAGAGGGAGAATATTCAACCAACTAACATCAACCTATTGATTGAAAATATCTCTTAACAACTTAAATAAAAACGTCCAAATAAATAAAAGATATAAAACTGATATTTTCCATATTTAGATTGGTCAAGTCAAAGAGTTGACTTTGACCCATGTAACAACTTATCTCACCCGGTCACTTACTAAATTCTGCCCTAAAGTGAGAGAAGCTATTGTATGTTTCTAAATAAGGAAATAGTGTTAAACTCGGCCCAATAATTTAATCCATTGAATCCGGGCTTAGTTGATGCCGAATGCAAGTGACCCATCTCGTCTTGTTGGACCCTTCAACAATAGCTGCCAATCGAACAAAGATCGATGTTGTGTCTTGAGCAATCTTCTTAGCTCGACTCCTAGTAATTGGTCCATCAGAAGGCACTCGAATCAACTCATCGACGTGGGTAGGAGACATGGCTGGCTTCACTGCATCAGAATGTACCTCATCAGTCAGTTCCGATATTGATCTCTTCTACTTAAGATTTCTTTCAAAAAATTTGTTTAAGTAGGCATTTCGCTTAGGGCCTTAGCGAATGGGATAGAAATATTTAAGCCTTGGAGAACTTTAACAAAATGCCTAAACTTCCCTTCTATAGAGTCCTTGGACTTTTTAGAGGGGAAAGGAAGAGTCTTTGCCGGACTCAGAACCAAAGCGGGCTTGAGTCTTGGCTTTACCGTCTCGACATGAGGGTTAGTCGGTGCAGGAGAAAGGTCGGTATGGACCTCGTGACTAAGAGGGGGGTCGGTAGAGAAGACTTTCCTGGCATGGAAGGGTCGTTAACATCCCTGGGGGGTCAGTAACGATGTCAAATGGGGTGTCGTCTTCACCACCATTCTCCGTTTCCTTGTATTCTGCGCGATCAGGCCACTTTTTTCCGCTCCTTGAGTGTGTGGCTGCAATTTGGCCTCTAGGGTTTTCCTCAAGACGGCCCGGGAATTTGCCCTTGAGGTCGTGGAATCTGTGCATCTAGGTTTCTAATTCTCCTAACTATGCATGTAAACCCTTCATTTGGTTGTTAAGATCAGCACGCTCTCCATTGATCCCATCGTGGATGCCTTGTACCCAAGATGAGGGCTCTTGATAGCTCAGAGGTCTGTAAGATGCAGGCCTTCTTTCTTGGCGTGGCGGTGAGTTTCCGTTCCCTTGATTGTAATTACCTCAAGCGGGATAGTTGTTGTTCCTGTCTGCAGTATTATTGAGCTGGTTTCTCTATTGGCCTCTCGTATAATTGGTTTCAGCATAAGTCTCAATAGCTCTTACCTGCCCAACGTTAGTTCAAGCAGAAGTATTGTGGGCTTGAGACCCGCATTCTTGACAAGATTGAGAGGTCTTAAAGAGACTTACATGTTTCTTGACATGGGGAGCACCTCAATTCCTTATAAATTATCGGGGTGTTACAATCTCCCCCACTTAAGCACTTGACATCCTCGTCAAGGCCCACGGACCGCCCTCCACGTCGAGTGACCGCCCACTGGGCCAAGCCAACTCGTAAACCAGAGTCGGCTCTGATACCATAATTGTAACACCCCCTTTTTATACAGGGATATTACCGCCATTGACCTCAAGATTAAACTCTCGAAGTCACCCATGGGTTATAGTAACTACAGAAGGTGGCTCACCAATGCTCCAGCGGTATACAACAACTCGATGTCTCATGTTCAACTGTTCGTTGTCTCATGTTCAGCTCTAGCCACCTTCGTTGCCTGGATGTAACACCCCAATAATTTATAAGAAATTGAGGTGCTCCCCATGTCAACAAAAGCTCTTCCTTTTCTAAGTTCGAGTGAGGACGAAGAACTTAGAAATTAAGCGTGCAAGGGCGAGAGTAGTACCAAGATGGGTGACCTCCTAGGAAGTCCTCGGGTTGGCATGGGATAGCGCTTCTAAGGCTTTGAGCTTACTTATGGTATCAGAGCCAAAACTTTATAATGTTATTCTTAGGGTCGATCCTTAGTTCTGAACTTTTTCCTTTCTGTGTCTCGTCTCAGAGTCATGGCTTGCTCGATGTGTCGTGTTTTAGAGTTGGAGATTGTTGTTATGCATGCTAGAGATGAGCTCGAGTCTTTGGAGCACGAGCTAGTGCTGGCCCGTGAAGATCTAGAGGAAGAAGAGGGGGAACCCGCTGGTCAGGAGGGCTGCGAATGCTTTCAGGGGGATTCACCACAGGTGCCTCTGATCGTGATCGAGGACTCTGATGAAGAGATGGAGCTGGACGATCAGACTCTCTATGCCATGGGGTATGCTATGGAGCCCTTGCCCGACGTGGAGTCCCCTGTGACTGATCCTTCCCAGATTCCTTTGGTAGTGATTGAGGATTCTGAGGAGGAGGAGGATCCAGAAGAGGATCTAGAGGAGGACCCCGAGGAGGACAACAATGGACCGATGGAGTACACCCTCGAGACTCCAAGGGGGGAAGTACGAGTGGCTCCAGACCTAGGTCACCTCCCCATGACGACGTGCAAGGTACTGACCAGGTGGAAGTTCCGCCAAAGGTCCCACATCTAGTAACGGAGGTTGTGGAGGAGTACATATCATGGACAGATCGTGCAGCAATGGGTGACTTCACACCTAGGCCTTTCCAGACTGATAACGCTGTGTTGGGTCCATATTTATCTACCTGGCAGGGGGTACTAAACGGTCATGAGGCGAATGTGCGCCGGATATTGGCTAGTTTGACTAGAGAGTAGCAGAGCATTGAGACACTTAGGGGCCAGATTGAGCAGGGTCTGGACCTTATCCAAGCGAATGGCGCTGTGATCGAGCCAGAGAACTATGACGCTGCATTGTTGGACTTGGTGGATGCCAACAAGAAGGGCTCTACTTCTGGAGGTGTTTAGGCGCTTTGTTAGTTTCGTTGTTTTGAGTCTGTTGCTATCCTAGTTTGTTATTTTATCTATGGTTGTGTTGCAGAACATGTTTTTTTCTTTCAGTTGTTTCTCTTGGATGTTTTGGTATTTTGTTGAGACATATCAGTTTATGCAATAATGCATGTTTGTCTTGGATAAACAATGTTGGTGGTTCATGTTTCAAGTATTGTGGGGTATGTTTATTTATTACTTATTTTCCTATGCTTATAGATGAGCAACACTCAAAGCCATAGTGACGGGAATCAGATCGGATCCGATGCACGCAACCAGGAGCAGTTACCGAGTGCGGGAATAACACCAGCTCAAGGTGGAAACCAACCTGTCAACTTTGTGTTAGATGCCGAGACTTCTGACGCATTCCGGGCTTTCTTAGCCCAGCGCGCTGCGAATGTTGTTCAACCGGCGGCGGTTGACTTAGAAGTAGAGCAATCAGTTCATCTGGGTAATGATAACCGGCAAGTTGTTCCGCCGGGAAATGGTGCCGGATTTGGTCGAGCACTAAAGAGTTTCTTGGCGATGAAGCCTGATAGCTATGATGGAATGGGGGAACCTTATAAGATTTCGTACTGGTTCTGCCACTTGGAGCGCTTGATCCGAAATGTAGCGTGCACTGAAGCTGAGAAGGTGCACATTGCCTCCCTGCAGCTGAAGGAGGGAGCTAGTGAATACTGGGAAGGTACCGGTTTGGCTGAACACCCGAGGCTCAACTGGGCCATGTTTAAAGATAAGATGTTCGCCCGTTTCTTCTCCACGGCTATGAGGAAGGAGAAGCTGAAAGAATTTTTACACCCGAAGACTGAGGGTTTGAAAGTACCTGAGCTTGCAATCAAGTTAAATCACCTCCTGCAGTATGCTGGGCCGGAAATGTCTATTGAGTCTCAGAAATTAGAAGAATTCCATGAATGGATGAATTCGAGAGTGAAGCCTGATGTTCGCATTTTTAGTATAGTTTTTAATAGGTTTTCTTTGTTTATTAGGTTTAGTTTTGATAAGTTTAGGTTTAGTTTTGTGTGTTTTTGGATAGTTTTGCATATTTCTATGGAAAGTATGGAAGCTACTCTATTTTGTGTATTTTGTAGGTTTTAGCAAGGAAAAGGTGCTATATGGAGCTAAATTTGGAGCGCTACAGTGAAAGACGAAGGAATACAAGATTGAAGAAGTCAGAGTTCAAGATTTACGAGATGAAGTGTGGAAGAAACCAATCCAAGGCTCGTTAACGAGGTTGTGAGGGCTCGTTAACGAGGCCACGTGATAGAAATTTCGTGGGTTGACTTTGTGACTCACCGATCATGTGCGGGAAATTATTTCCGTGTCAGTAGAGTATCTTTTTGTGATTTTTAGGGTTATTATATTATGTATTTTAGGTCTTGTTATCTTCTTAGATTTTGTTTCTATCTTTTAGGGTTTTATTTCTATCTTTTTAGGAAAGTTTATATCTTTTAGTTTTTTTTTAGTTTCTAGCCTTTTTAGTATAAATACCCTTCTATCTAGCATAGAAAGGGGGAGAGATTTTTTTGGAGAGGAGGAAGAGCCGAAGAGGCGAGAGGATCGGAGTCGAGTTCGGAGGTCGGTGAACGAGAGTTACCGAGTTCGTTGATCGAGATTTTGGTTCGGTGTTTTGTTCTTTTTTTCGGTTTCTTCTGAATTTTTGTAAGATAGATTTTTCTATTTAATTTGCGTAGTAATTTATTTTTAATGATTTCTTTTATTGAATTTATTTGTTTAGTAGTTATGATTAGTGAGTAGTCTTCTTTTCTAGGATCGGGGGTTAAGCCCGACATAGTTGAGCATGTTTGATGAGTGAGATTGTGTGTTGAATGTCTTTTATCTATTATTGAGATTGTTTGTTGTGCTTATACCAAGATGAAAGTTGAGGTAATTTGAGTTTTTAACTTGATTGAAAGAGAAAGTTAGTAACTTGAAGGTTGATATTGTTTGAATACGAAAGTTTCAAACTTTAGATCCAATGCAAGCAATTAAGTGAATTAGGATACGAAAGTAGGTTAATTTACTTGATAGTCAACGAAAGTTGATGACTATCTATTTAAAGGCATGATCTTATCTTCTTACGAGTTTATATGCATGACTACGTTGTGGTGTCCCTAGTCCTAGATCTTTGTTTTTATTTGAATTATTTTAAGTGAATTTCATTGTTGAGTTACTTGGCTCGGTACCGAAATTATTTAAGTCATTAGTTGAGTCTTTTTGTGTACGGTGGTTCGTTAACGACCCTGACAACGTCGTTAACGAGGCTGCTTGTGAGTGTTTTACCTTGATTTTGTTTGCTTTTTAGTAAGTTGATAAACGAACAACCTTGCTTCCTGTGGAACGATCCTGACTCAGCTATACTCAGCGGGGTCTTGACTTATAAATTTATTTGTTGTCAAGAAACCCTCTCAATAAATTGGCGCCGTTGCCGGGGAAGCAACGAGTTTGTTTGTTTATTTGTGGGTTCGGGAATAGCCCGACCCCGTTTTTGTTTTTAATTTTTGTTTTCTTTGTCTGTTTTCTCAGCGTATGCCGGTAGGACGACAAAGCCTTCAGTTTGATAACATTGGTTATTACTCAAAACCCGAACGTTCCCTGCACCGTAGACTCCGAGAAAACCAAGCCATGGCCACACCAGAAGAGATGGCTCGTCAAATAGAAGACCTCCGAAATCAGATGGAGGCACTGAAGACTGAGAAGGAAGGCGCTGTTGCCGAGGCTGAGCGTCATCGAGCTGCTAATGCTCGTCTACATGAGGAGCTTAATGCCTATCCGAGGAATGCCAAACAGTACATGCATCCAGAACTGAGGGTGCCAGTATCTCCAATCGTGCTTCCCGAGATAGAGAAACCATTTGAGATCAAGTCTCAATTCATATCCTTGATTAAACGGGATCAATTTGAAGGGAAACCTATTGAGTGTCCTATGGAGCATATTAGAAACTTTCTTGATTTATGTGACACCATAGCTGCTGAAGGTGTCTCACTTGACTATGTGCTGTTAAAAGCTTTCAGGTGGTCTCTTACTGGAAAGGCCCTGAGCTGGTTGGAGAGTCTACCTTCTAAGTCTATCAGGACTTGGAAAGCTTTGTACGATCAATTTCTTACAAAGTTCTTCCCTCCTGCTAAGACGACGGAGTTGAGGAAACGAATCACCTCCTATCACCAGCTGCCTAATGAAACATTCGTGGAAACATGGGAAAGATTTAAAGAGATGCTTAGACAATGCCCCACTCATGGGCAACCTTTATATGTTTTGCAAGAAATTTTTTTCCAGGGTATCAACGCAGAGACCAAGAACCACATCAACACGCATACTGCGTGCGGTTTTATAGAGATGAATCCGACGGAGGCATGGGAACTTGATAGCTCGCATATAGGAGTAGTTTAGATGCATGTTTTATATATGTTTTGGTTAGGTTTTGGTTAGTTTTTAGGTAGTTTTTAGGTTTTTGTGTTGTCGGGTGTTATGCGCTGGTTTGCTCGGTTTTATAGGGTTTTAGGTTCAGGAGCAACAGCGGGGCGAGTGCAGATGGAATATGGTGGTGATGGACGAGATGGACGAGGCTAAGGAAGCTAGGATGCACTAGGATGAAGAGCCAAGGCAAGGAAGATCGAGCTAAGAAGAAGAGCAAAGGCGCGGGATCGAAGCCGCGTAGCAACGCCGCGCAATCCTATCTGAGAAGCAATTGCACGGGGTGGAGATTGCGCGGCCGCAATGCAGGCCGATGCCGCGCAATCTGGAGCTTTCAGCGGACATGGATTTGGGCCGAGTCTTAGTTTTGGGCTTTGATATTTTAACTTATGGGCTTGTATTTTGGCCGAGATGTGTGTTTAATATATCTTATGAGGGTTATTTTTAGAGACATATAAATACTTTATGTTAGTTTATTTTTAGATAACTTTTGTCATACTTTTGGAGGCTAGGGTTTTTCTCTCAAGGAAGACTTTGAACCTTTGTAAGTTTGATTTCAATTTCAGTTATGCATTGCTAATTTTCCTTTGTGTTTGGCTAATTAGTGAAGTCATGATTTGTGTATGATTGTGAGATTTAATTGATTCTCAACGAACTTGAATAGAAATTATTCCCTGTGCTTAATTGAATCTAAACTAGGGTTTTGTTAGATTGATCACCTAATTGAATTTCAAGTTGAAACTGAATCTGATTAATTACCGGTTGGAGTTAATTTGATCAAGAGTAGACTTTAATTAATTAGTACCGGTTGGACAAGTTGATTAAAGTAGGGAATAAATTCATAAGTCACTTAGATGTCTGGTTCCTCTGAGTGTTTGTTTCTATTGATAACTTGAATCTTCATGCTGTTATTTAATTGAATCTAGAAGGTCTTCTAGGTTATTAGATAATTAGGGTTGTTAGAACTGGTTGGTCTATCAACTAAATATGATGTTTGGGTTTTATTCCTTAGTAGGATCATTATCCACAATAGATTATTCAAGTGAGGAGAGAATCAAGAGAATCGATGATCAATAAAGCAATATCATGATGGATCTAATTAGTTGAACACGCTTTTCTCATATTTGTTAAACTCAATCATATTTGCATTCTTAGATAGTTTCTATTTTGCATAGTAGTTTAGAATTTCAATCAATAAACCCCCCATCTTAGTTACTTGGCACTTAAGCAATAACGCATTTACACGAGTCTCTGTGGGATCGACCCTTGCTTACCATTCTACTCAGATTGGTTAAGTTAGGATTCTTTGATAGGTAAACGACTGAAAAATACCTCATCAAATTTGGCGTCGTTGTCGGGGACTCGTCGCTATTTGTGTTTATTACTTTTGTGCTGTTTTGGGTGTGAACCTGTTATATGGTTCATACCCGTGCTACTAACTCATCTCCCCTGTTATTTGATCCAGATATTGACAGGACACTCTTCAAGCTAAGGAAGGAAATCCGGAATCACTTCCAGGCCTTACCGTTCTTTCTTGAAGAATTTGACTCTGAATCTGAATCTGCTGAATCTGCTGAGATGGGTGACCAAACTCTGAGACAGTTGACCACACCAAATCTGACACAACAACCATTGGCGGTGCAATTCCCTGCTCTCGGTGAGGGAGTCAAGTTTGAGCTGAAATCCGAGTTGATCCACCTTTTGCCTTCATTCCATGGGCATATTGGTGAAGACCCCAACAAGCATCTTTCTGAATTTCATGCTGTGTGCTCAAGCATGAAGCCTGCTGATGTAACTCATGACCAGATCGCGTTGAGAACCTTTCCTTTTTCTCTCAAGGATCAGGCTAAAGACTGGTTTTACTACTTGGCTCCGAGAAGTATTGATACATGGGCTAAGATGAAGGAAGCTTTTCTGGAGAAGTACTTCCCTGCTACAAGGCTCAACGATCTGAAAAAGTGAATCAGTAACATCGAACAAGAAGCTAACGAGTCCTTGTACGAATACTATGAGAGGTTCAAGAGGTTGGTAGCCAGCTGTCCTTTCCATGGCTACACCGATCAAGACCTGATTCTATATCTTTTCAATGGCCTCTTAGATGATGAGAGAAGAATGGTCAATGCAACTTGTCAGGGTCACATCCTCAACAAAACTCCTGCTGCTGCATTTGAACTGTTTACACAACTGTCTGAGGGAACAAGACAGTTCAGAAAAGAAACTAGCTCAAGAGCTGCAAATTCAGTGGTGGCTAATACAAGAATCCAAGATGAAGTCACTGAATTGAAAATGATGATGAAGCAGCTATTGCAGCAGGGTGGTAGACAGCATGTGAAATCTTGTGAAATCTGCTATGATAACATGCATCCCACTGACGCTTGCCCTACACTCCAAGACCAAAAAGCTGAGGTGAATGTAGTGAGAGGATATGGACCACCTAGGCCGAGGAATGACCCCTTCTCCAACACCTACAACCCAGGCTAGAGGGATCATCCTAATCTGAGGTATGGCAATCCAAGCAATCAGCAGTTCAACAATCAAGGTGGCCAAGCTCAATTCAGACCACCTTTCCAATCTCAGTCTCAGGGAGAGAATCAGAATGATATGTCCACTGACCAGATGATCAGAAGTCTGACCTAGACAGTTTCGACAATACATGGTTCTCTAACTCAGCTTCAACAAGAAACCAAGTCCAGTATAAAGAATCTGGAAAATCAAGTCAGTCAGATTGCTGAGGCAGTGAACAAACTGGAAGCCAGAGATTCAAGTAAGCTACCGTCCCAGACAGAGCTTAACCTGAGGGCAAATGTCAGTTTTGTCTCTATTTATGATGGTTCGAAGGCGGGGCAAGTATATCAGTTGAGCAAAGCTGAAGAATCAACAGAACAGAACGAGGGGCAATTGCGCGGCTTGGCTGCTGAAAGCGCGCCCGCGCATTGTGCAACCCGCGCAATGGGCTCCTAGTTGGGATTGCGCGGGGTCGAGGGTGAAAGCGTGGCCGCGCAATCTGGCGCGACTCCGCGCAATCTGGGCGATCTAGAAGGCAAATATGAACCCCTTCTGAAAGCCTATGAGCCTGTCCCACCATTCCCAGAGGCCTTGAAAGAAACCCGGAAATTGAAGAATGACAAAGAGCTGTTCGAGGTCTTCAGTGCATGCAAAGTTAATGTCCCGCTACTGAATCTAATTAAGAGTGTACCTCGGTATGCCAAGTTTTTGAAGGAATTGTGTACTCTAAAAAGGGGACAGAAGGAAAAAAGTCAGAAGCAAGTCAAAGAAAAAGAACATGTGTCTGCTGTGTTTCAAAAGCGTTTGCCCGAGAGTGCAGTGACCCTGGCATGTTCACTATCCCATGCACTATTGGAAGCACCAAAGTGAATGAAGCTTTAATTGATTTAGGTGCATCAGTTAATGTGATTTCTTCGTCCCTATATGAGAAACTTGGTACGGGACCAATAAAAGAAACTCGGACCATAGTAGAGTTGGCTGATCATTCCAATGTAAGGCCTAAAGGAAAACTTGAAGATATATGGGTTACGGTGGATTGTTTGAAGTTTCCGGATGACTTTCTAGTGATGGACATGAGATCGGGAGTTGGAAAGATTTCGATGTTGCTAGGACGACCATTTTTGAAAACTGCGAATACAAGGATCGACATACCGCAGGGCACATTGAAGATGGGATTCGATGGGAAGGAGATCGAATTCCATAGTTCGTATCCTTCTTAATATCCTTTTTACGTCAAGCTAATGACGTTAAACAAGCGCTTCTTGGGAGGCAACCCATGTTTTAGGATAGTTTTGCTTTGATTTTTGCTTTCGGTTTTACAAATTTTGTTTTTATTAGTTAGTGTAGGTAGAAATAATCCTCAAATTTTATATAAACTCGGGCCAGCCATGAAGTACAGAAATACTCGAAAAAGGGACAAAAATTGCGTGGCCAAGCAATCTGTAACCAAGCCGAGCAATGCCAACTCAGTTGGGATTGCGCGGCTTGGCCTGCTAAATGCGCGGCCGCGCAATCCATAGCCCCAAAGCCCCACAATCCCAACTGGGAGGCAATTGCGCGGCTTTGCAATTGCGCAGCCGCGCAATCCGGCGCGATGCCGCGCAATTGGCAATTTTTTTCGGGATATATTTTTATTAAAACCCGATTCCTTCCCTTCCTTCTCCACTTCGCCGCCCCTCTCCCTCTTCAACCCCTCTCTTAATCCTCCATTGAAGACCATATCAAGCTCTTGTCAAGCCATTCCAAGCGGGATTTCAACCACAAATCGAGCCAACAACATCAAAATCAACAAGGATTCAAGTAAGTGTCTCAAATTTAATCAAATCCCTATTCAATTTCGGTTTTTACATAGTTAAATCTAGATCTAGGTTTCACTAGAAAAACCCGAATTTGACCCCTTTAGGCTCGGATTTAGGCTTAAGTTCTTCACAAAAGTTTGTTTATTGCATGATTCTAGCATAGATTCGTGTTTTATTTAAGCTTTTTGCATAAATCCGAAATCCATCCATAATTTGATTAAAATTTGATTATATTGTTCTAGGTAGTGGGGGAGGTGAGTGTTTGAGCGATTATTTGTGAAATATTATTGTGGTTGTCCTTGCCGGGACAACAAAAATTGTGTTTGCTTGGCGCGTTTGTGGTGTTGTGCAGGTTTCTGTAAAAATTTTGGTATAAATGGCTCCTAAACGAAGTAGAAGAGATACTGCATCATCATCCCGAGCCGCTTATGCTCCCCCTGTTGTGGTGGGAGAAAGGACCCAAGAAAGCTTTGGGATCAGTTTGGCAAAGAACAATCATGTGGTCAAATTTGAGCTTCTGAAGGATAGGAAATGCGCAACAACCAGGTTTATTGATTAGAATCTGATGAATGAGATTGGGATTGCTCATCTGTTGAATGAGATAGCGGCGCATTTACGAATGGGCGAGTTCTTGAAGCTGTGTGAACCAACTTACAAGGGGTTAACACTAGAGTTTCTGAGTACCTTGTCCATTGATTTCAGAAAAGAAGGGGAGATTAAGTTCTGGCTCGGAGGTGTAAGGAGGAAGATGACCTTGAAAGAGGTCAATGATGCGTTTGGATTCCTGCATATCTATGACAATGATGTTGTGCTTACTGAAACTGAAGCTACATGGGCTGATAAACATTTCTGGAGAGCCATAACAGGAAAAAGAACTTATAACCCAACCCAAGAAAAGGCTTCTCCCATCACTCATCCCGCCATCAAAGTGTTTCAACGGTTTATTTCTGGTAGCATGAATGGACGGGGTGAAGGTGGAAACAATTGCCCAAAGAAAGATGTGGTTGTATTGGCTGCTTTGCTGAAAAGAAAAAGAATAAGTATGGGTGCTATGCTGATGAATCATATGTACCATGTTTCAAACAAGGGTGGAGGAGCTATCTGTATTGGTGGGATTGTGACCCATCTGGCCAAGCACTTTGGCGTTGATCTGAGCAGGTTACAAGTTGATATCCCACCAGTGCCAATCAACTTCACTATGCTGAAGAAGATGGGGGTCCTATATTTCTACAGGAACTCCTACTATTGGGTGCTTGGAGATTCTGGGCGAGCAATGAAGCTTCCTGATGGGAGCCGAGTCAAGATTGGAAACAGCCCGGCTAACTGGTACATTGAACCCCCAGGATGATGATTTGGATGTGATTACTGTCAGGGGTCCAGTTAGGGGTAAAAATAAGGCCCCAATTATTGTTGAGGAGTCTGAAGAGGAGGAAATGGATGAGGACTTCACTATGGCTGAGGAAGAAGAAGAAGATGAAGAGGAAGAGTCCGCCGAGGCTGAAGACACAGAGGAGGAGGATGAGTCTGAGGAGGATACCCAGCAGCAACACTTTGACCCATCTATACCAGTTGGAGGTGATACACAGTACAACCAGATGATGGAGATGATGAGACAAATGCAGTTGGAGAACACGCAGCGCTACAACAGTATGACATCTCATATCGATCAGGGTTTCCAGGACATGCGTAGTTATGTGGATCAGAGGTTCACATCATATCAGACTCATCAAGATCAGCAGCTTGCTGCTTTTCAAGCCCGCCAGGATGAGCAGTTCAGACTGCTCAACACTAGATTGGATGGCTGGAGTTCGGCGGGCTATCCTCCTCATCAGTCTTATCCGCAGTACGCTTTTCCAGATCCACCGTATCCTCAGTTCCCACCATATCAGCCACCACCAGCTCAGCAGATTTCACCATACTATCCACCACAGCCAGAGGTTCATCCGGAGAACCAGCCACCGCCACCACAAGATTTTCCGACCTATTACCCGGACAACTAGGTTCTGTGAGTTTTTCTCTTTCCTTACCTTTTTACTATACTTTGGGGACAAAGTATGTTTTAAGCATGGGGGAAGGGAATTACTTGTTTGCATTGCATATAGTTTGCATTAGTTGAGGTCATATTTAAAATTTTTGCATGCATTGACTAAAATCTTGAATAATGAAAAAAAAATCAGAAAAATTTGAAAAAATACAAAAAAATATTGCATTTAGGTTCTTATTTCCCCATTGTTTGATTCCTCTTGTGTTTCTAAGTTAAGTATAAGTTCTAACCCATGAATTGCATGATTTACTGTAGTGGGTATGATATAAGCATGATCATTGATTAAATGACTTGATTATAGGATGGAGCATGTATTTAGCTTGAGTTTTAGATTCATTTTGAAGTTCTAGACAAAACAATTAGCCTTGTGAGATTTGATTTTGGCCTTTCATGATATATTTGTTCTCTACATGCTTGAGTGTATCACCATGATTATCTAGCTCTAGAACTTGCGTTAATACTCTATTTTGAGGCTGCTTTATATGATTGAATGCATGACATTAAAGTGATTGAGGCAATGTTTCTTTATAGCCTATTATTTCCCTTCCTATCCTACAAGATCCATGTTTTTGACACCCCGTTCTTTTAAGCTTTAAGCCTATTTTTGATAGCTCCACAAAATTTTCCTAGCCTAATAAGCTTGACCCAGGATCCGGGATTTAGGCCTTTAGGTTGTGTTTTTGGTTTTGTGTGAGTTATGTCTAAGTATGGGGGAGTTGGATGAAAAAGGTAGAAAAAGAGGAAATAAACTCTTGTGTTCAAAGGTGAAAAAAATGAAGATGAAGTTTGTTGCAAAATAAGCAAAAGCAAAAGTGCTTAAAAGTTAGTAGTCTTCATTAACAAAGTAAGAAAGAGTTGAAAAGAGGTAAGAGAAAAGAAAAAAAAAGAAGCAAAGTGTTTGAATGTAAATGTAATGAGTTGGTAGAAAGAAGTTTGGAAGAAGTAAGAACAAGTGTTGAGTTGGGTTTAGGATTAGTTCTTTATCCCGGATTTAGCACCACATGCCAATTATTATCCCTTCCAAATGTCTCTTGATTTGGGCCCCATTACAAGCCGGAAAAAGACCTCATGATTTTTGTTATGTATTTGATCCCCAGCGGTGGAGATTTAGAACTCTGATGCAAGCATATGGTAGTCTAGTTTTCATTGGTTGATTTTGAGTGAAACACATACCCTTTATACACTTGAGTGTTGAGTGCAAAACACAATTTCCTTGGTGAGGTCTAGAATGAATGAATGGTCTTTACTTTTTGCTAGTCATAATGCATGTTGAGAAGTCTTGGTTGAGTTTTTAATTACATGAGAAATGTTTGTTTGACTTGAAATGGATGTAAGATTGCATTTTCTATGGTGTGATTGGATTTATGTCTTGCTTGAGGACAAGAAAGGGTTAAGCATGGGGGAATTTGATAGCTCGCATATAGGAGTAGTTTAGATGCATGTTTTATATATGTTTTGGTTAGTTTTTAGGTAGTTTTTAGGTTTTTGTGTTGTCGGGTGTTATGCGCTGGTTTGCGCGGTTTTACACGTTTTTAGGTTCAGGAGCAACAGCGGGGCGAGTGCAGATGGAATATGGTGGTGATGGACGAGATGGAAGAGGCTAAGGAAGCTAGGATGCACTAGGATGAAGAGCCAAGGCAAGGAAGATCGAGCTAAGAAGAAGAGCAAAGGCGCGGGATCGAAGCCGCGTAGCAACGCCGCGCAATCCTATCTGAGAAGCAATTGCGCGGGGTGGAGATTGCGCGGCCGCGCAATGCAGGCCGATGCCGCGCAATCTGGAGCTTTCAGCGGACATGGATTTGGGCCGAGTCTTAGTTTTGGGCTTTGATATTTTAACTTATGGGCTTGTATTTTGGTCGAGATGTGTGTTTAATATATCTTATGAGGGTTATTTTTAGAGACATATAAATACTTTATGTTAGTTTATTTTTAGATAACTTTTGTCATACTTTTGGAGGTTAGGGTTTTTCTCTCAAGGAAGACATTGAACCTTTGTAAGTTTGATTTCAATTTCAGTTATGCATTGCTAATTTTCCTTTGTGTTTGGCTAATTAGTGAAGTCATGATTTGTGTATGATTGTGAGATTTAATTGATTCTCAACGAACTTGAATAGAAATTATTCCCTGTGCTTAATTGAATCTAAACTAGGGTTTTGTTAGATTGATCACCTAATTGAATTTCTAGTTGAAACTGAATCTGATTAATTACCGGTTGGAGTTAATTTGATCAAGAGTAGACTTTAATTAATTTAGTACCGGTTGGACAAGTTGATTAGAGTAGGGAATAAATTCACAAGTCACTTAGATGTCTGATTGCTCTGAGTGTTTGTTTCTATTGATAACTTGAATCTTCATGCTGTTATTTAATTGAATCTAGAAGGTCTTCTAGGTTATTAGATAATTAGGGTTGTTAGAACTGGTTGGTCTATCAACTAAATCTGAAGTTTGGATTTTAGTCCTTAGTAGGATCATTATCCACAATAGATTATTCAAGTGAGGAGAAAATCAAGAGAATCGATGATCAATAAAGCAATATCATGATGGATCTAATTAGTTGAACACGCTTTTCTCATATTTGTTAAACTCAATCATATTTGCATTCTTAGATAGTTTCTATTTTGCATAGTAGTTTAGAATTTCAATCAATAAACCCCCCATCTTAGTTACTTGGCACTTAAGCAATAACGCATTTACACGATCTCTGTGGGATCGACCCTTGCTAACCATTCTACTCAGATTGGTTAAGTTAGGATTCTTTCATAGGTAAACGACTGAAAAATACCTCATCAGAACTGTTGGATAAGCTATCCAATTATGATGCCATGTATGGAACCCAGCAGACTCCACAACCCCAGAAACGTCTCTACATACCTAACCGAGACGAAGTTGTCCCGGATGTTAAAAATCAATTCTTACAGGATGAGGTCTACCGTCTGAAGAAGCAGGTAAGTTTTCTGAAATGCTCTCAATCTTGTCAAGAATGTGGTTCTTCTGCACATAGTACTTCTGCTAGCACTAACATAGAGCAGGTTAGAGTGGCTAAGACAATTGCTGAGATGAATTATATGAGAGGACCATACAAGAACCAGCCTAGTTATCATGACAGGTCAAACAACTATCAGGCATGGGGCAATCATAATACAAGTCAAAACTATGCAGTGCCTCCACCAGATAGACGACCTGCACCCTATCGACCTCCAGGCCATCAGGAGCCGCCATCATGGGTTCAAGGATTACAGGAAGGCATTAACGGAGTGACCAACAAGGTTAATGAAGTTCAAGCCAACCTGAACCAACAAAATAAAAGATGGGGAGAGTTCGATATATGGAAGAAGAGTGTTGATTCCCAACTAGGGAACCTCGTTGCCCAAATTCCGAGACCACAAGGGCAACTCCTGGGCCGCCCCGAGGAGAACCCTAGGGGACAAATAGCAGTGGTGCACCTTAGGAGCGGGAAGACATTGCCGGAGCGAGTTCAAGCTGAGGAAAAGCAGGAAAAGGACGTCACCAAATGGCTCGTTAACAAGCTAGCGAGGGCAAATAACGAGCCCATATACAAGGATGACGAGGCTCCGAGGGTTCCTGACAACCCTACCCCAGGTAAGTCTTCTAAACTGAGCCTTCCTCTCAACCCCAAGGTAGTTAACGACCCCACCAGGATCAGTAACGACCTGCCGAGGACAACAAACGACCCTAGTGTCGACCCGATAATCTCACCTCTCGAGCCTAACATGGTTCCGAGAATGGTGAAGTCTCTTCCATTTCCAACTAAGAAATCTATGGACTCTACTGAGAGTAAGTTCAAGCGTTTCGTAAAGATTCTTCAGGGCATTAATATTTCCATCCCATTTGCTGAGGCCTTAAGCGAAATGTCGGCTTACACAAAGTTTTTGAAAGATATTCTTAGTAGGAAAAGATCCATTACAGAGCTATAGGATGAACTCAATAGCTCTACCGGATAGCTCTACCGGAAAAGCTAGGAGACCTAGGGAGATTTGCAATAACGATCGGCATAGGCAACCACAAGTTCAAGGCTTTATGCGATCTGGGCGCCAGTGCTAGTTTAGTTCCTCTCTCAATCTGGTCTAAAGCTAATATGGGACCACTAGAGCCGGTAGATATGAATCTGTACATGGCAGATGGATCATGTGTCAAGGCCACAGGAGTGGTGGTTGATTATCCTATTCAAGTCGGGAAATTCTTTATATCGAATGATTTTATCGTCCTCGATATGCCTGAAGACCCTCATGTCCCCATAATTCTCGGCCGACCATTTTTAGCCACAACAGGTGCAAGAGTTGATGTGCGGAAAGGACTCCTCATTTTTGATATTCGAGAGGAACGGGTGGAACTCAACTTGGATCAGAATGCCAACGACCCAATTGCGGTCGCACAAATCGAGTTGACTCAACCAGAACTCGACACAACTGTCCCTACCAAGCTTCATTGGCCGATCACCGAGTCCCACGTGCAAGGGTACAATCAAGGTCAGTACTCTAATTATGAATCTGCTAAAGATGGTCATGAATGTTCCTTATCTTTTGTTCCTACACCACGCCCTATCATATGCACTACAGAGGAGTCCAAACCACCTTGGTTTTCGGATTTCACTAACCATCATGTAGGAATACCGGGCATACTGATAGAAGAAAAGGGTCCTAATTTAGCAACTCAAGCACACAAAAGCTGCAAAGCTAAGTATGGGGTACCTCAAGACCCCAACATGGCTACACAAGAGCCACCTTGAGTCAAAGGAGCACGTCGGTCTAACGACGTTAAAAATAGCGCTTACGGGAGGCAACCCGCTTTTAGTATAGAATTAGATTCTTCTTTTTCTTTTCTTTTTAGATTAAATTTCTTAGCTTTCTTTTGAGTTCTTTTTAGTAATTTTTAGGATAGAAATTAGAATAAATTTTGAGCTAACGAGATGCAGGAGAAGGGATCGAAAATCACTCCAAGAGGCTACGATGGCTCGTTAACGACCCACCCAGGGTCGTTAATGACCCGGTTCGAACGACCCGATTCGGCAAACGGGCAGGTAAGTTTTTTTTAACCTAGTCTATCTTTTTCTTACTACCCTAGCCGCCACCATCTACCCTCCCTATCCCTTCCCTCTCCTATATAACCCTCCTACCCCTCCCAAAAATCCACCCTCAAATCCTCCCAATTCCAACCTTCTCAAATACTCAACCAAAGATCTTAAAGACCCCCTCCCACCGATCGGAATCCCTCACCAACCACCACCGAGCAGCCGTCGATACCGAAGCCCGGAAACTCTTCCCTCCACCGACGAAGATTCGAGCTTTCGACAACTCTAAACTAGCTCGTTACTCACCCAATTTCTGACCCCTTGTTCTTCAAAATTCTCGGTTCTCCGTTATGTTTTCTAAACCCTAACTCGAAATTGCATGATTTATGGTTTTTAGGGTAGAAATTTCATGTTTAGAATTGAGTTCATATAGATGATCGATGTTCATGATTGAATTTTTGCCCATGAATGTTTGATTTTGCTTCGTAATTCTAGATCTATTTCGGGTAAATTTATGGTTTGATTTTTGCCCATGAATGTTTGATTTTTGCCCATTTATGGTTTTTCTTGTTCTAGTATCAAGTTTCAAACTTAACATGTCAAAATTTCGGGTAAATTTAGCATGTTCGGGATGGGTAATCGATCAAGTATGGGGTGCATATATCCGATTGTGTGACCAGTGAAGGAGTATGGAGGATTGCATGCTTGATTAAAGTCGGAATTCTGCGATTTGGCTCTCGGCGGCGTTAACGACCCACCCAGGTTCGTTAACGACCCTGCATAACTTCAAAAATCAATACCGGTCCAGATTCGTAAACGACCCAATTGGGTAGTTAACGAATAATTCCGAGGCTATTTCGAGACCATGTATGGGGTCTCTTGCCTATCTATTTTGAGTGCGTCTTATCTTGGAAAATTCTTGATTGTTTTGTAGGATCTCATGGCAAGTTCAAGCAGACCCGCTACCCGAGCTCAGAAGAAGAGAAGGAACCAGAGGTCCCCATCTCCACCTCGCGTGGACAACGTGATTTTGAGTACTCAAGGCCAAGTGCATCGATACCGTGCCATTCTAGAGAAGGACCACTACACCCGTTGGTTCTCGAAGTCCAGTGATGTAAACATAGGGATCTACACGGACATCAAGGAGGACTTTGTTATTCTTGGTGCTGCTCATCTCCTGAAGCAGGAGAATTTTCCACACTATCCGGCCCTCACATCCGAGTTTTTGGCCACTCTAGAGACTAGCTTCTCGTCGAAGACTTCGGCGGGACGAATCCGATTTCGGCTCGGTAATGTGAGTCGTGAGTTCACCATGGCAGAATTCAATGCAATTCTAGATCTTCCGAACCCGTCTAGAGACTACAGCTTGAAAAACTACAGAGTGACTCGTACTTGGAGCTACATCACCGGGGAGGTCCAATCCTCCACAACGGCATTATTTGGGGCAAGCATCATCAACCCCATCTTCAGGATTATTCTCCGAGTCCTAGCCGCTATGTTTTGGCCGAAGAGAGAGTTGAACAGGCCAACGAGGACGGAAGTTGCTTGTCTCCGCACCATCCTTTTCGAGGAGCCTGGCCCCTTGAATTTGGGGTATGAATGGCTCTACTACGTCGAGAAATCAACCAAGTCCAAGGAGGTTTGGTGTGGCAACTTGGTTAGCCTTTTGGCTAAAAACCTTGGAGTCGACCTTACTCGCTACACACCGGCTCACGCCCAACTCCTCAACAAGAACTATTGGTATAGCTCCAGTGTCTTCATTCAAGCCGAGGGAGGATTCAAGGTGAAAGTACAAGACCGCATCGTTACACCGACCCTTGATAAGTTGGAGCTTCTCTACGTACCAAACTGGTACGAGGCGTGGATGGGGCATGCTTTCCCATTGGAACCCAAGCCGGAGGATGAGCTCTCACTTAGGCCGTGTGTGTCCCGGTTTGAGCGAGAGGAAGATGCAATGGATGAAGATGAAGATGAGGATACCGAGGTAGTAGGCGATGACACTAAAGAAGCCGACATAGAGGGAGGAACTGAGGAGCTAAACCTCGAGGATGAAGACCTCGACACGGAAGTATTGGGCAGCAACGTCCTCGTTGACGAGCCTACCAGGCTTGTTAACGATCATTTCCAGCCTCCTTCCTACACTGCTAACGAGGCACCCAACTTCGTTAACGAGGCGCCGAGAGCTCCTGTCGACCCACCGCCAGCTCCTACCGACCCTCATTCCTATGGACTCATGCCTTACAACACAGTGTTGTACCAAGATAATTTCCAGCCTCACTATCCACCACCTCCTCAGCCCGAGTACACAGGATCGAGTATGCCACCACCATGGGCCGAGGATCTTTCTGCACGGATGCAGAAGCTTCACCTCCAGCAGGACCATATTCATAGGAGGATGGATAGATGAGAATCCGTCTATTCTGCTCGCATGTCGATGGAGGATGAGAGGCATCGTCAGAGAGAGGCGGATGATGCTGAGCGTTGGAGGACGATGTACGACTTCATGGGGAACTTTGAGCACTACTTTCCTCCACCAAACCTTTGATTCAGCCTGAAGATGAAGTTTTTCCTTGTTTCCCACTTTTGAGACTTTGTACGTTTTTATGTTTTTTCTTTTTCTTATTTCTATCTTTATTTGTTTTCTTTTCTATTTCTTTTCCTTCTTCTTATTTTTCTTACAGTGGGGATCCTGTAATTTTATGTATGGGGTGGGAAAAAATAGAAAACTTGTTGTCTTATGTGTTTATGTGTTTTGAGTAGTTTTTTTATTCTAAAATGAAAAAAAAATCAAAAAATTTGAAAAAATCTAAAAAAGAGTTTTAGAATTGATAGATATCCCTTTCTTAGGTTCTATGATAGTAGTTTCTAGCTTAATCATATAATTCCTTGCAAGCATGTCTTTAATAGTATAACCGGATTTTTAACTTGAAATTGTTTGTTTTTAGAAGAAGATAGCACTTGATGAAATTGAGCACATATACTTTATAGCATAAGTGATGCAATCCAACAAAATCATTACCTAGTGAGGAATTTTTGGCCTTATAGGGAGAACATCAATAAATCCCTCTTTTTTTCTTGTGTGATTTACTCTCTATATGCATATTATCTCTTGGAATTGTGATGGTTATCTATTTCTTGAGACCCGTATGGGATTTATAGTTCATTACTTGTGAAAGTCAGATGATAGAAAACTTATTTTTATAAGCCCTATTATTTCCTATTCACCTTTACACGATCCTTCTTTTGACAACCAATTCTAGCCGGAAGCCTTTATTTTTAGCTCCACAAAAAAATATGTTCCCTAGCCGAGATAAGCTTGACCCTATCCGGGGATTAGGACTTAGATTGGAGAGGTATCTTTGTTGAGTGTAAAAAAAAAGAGGGAGTGTCATATAATGTTTGCTTTGATTGAAGGATTATTGGGAAGGGTAGATTGAAAGTCTCTTGTTCTAATATTATGTAAAAGAAAGATCTCTTGATAAGCAAAGGATGCACGAAAATAAAGTTGTTAAGAAAAAAAGGAAGGAATATATGAGGAAGCTCGTTAACGACCCTGAAGTTGGTACGTTAACGAGGCCGCGAAAGAGAAGAAAAGAAAAGAAAAGAGAAAAAAGGGAAAAATGAAGTGAATAATTGAAGTAATAGTAGAAGGAAGAAGTTTGAAGTGCATGTGTGTTTATAGATAATATCAGAGATTCTTTTATTTCTTATGAGACTTTCTGGGATAATAATGGGTGAGTGAAAATGAGTGTGCATAATGAGAGAGTGAGTTTGGTATATCTTTTAAAGAGTGTTTTGTTTATGTGTGAGTTTTTAGGAGTCTTTGATTCCCGGATATTATTAGCACCACATAGCCAAAAATATTTCCACGCCTTATTGTCTTTACCAAGCCCCATTACAACCCGGCCGAATGGAAACTTCTATGAAGTTTTTCATTGAGCCCCCTAAGTTTTCTTGATGATTTTTGCTTGTTTTGACAAATCTTGGGTGGAGAGTATTGGTGATATAAGTTCCAATTTCTATGAGTTTTTGTATATAAGATGAGTTGAGAGATTGAATTTATAAGCATAAACACTTGAGAGTTGAGTGAAACACATTATATCCCTTGTGAGGTTGGATTGTATTTTCTTATGTCTATTTAGTGCATATATGTGTAATGACATTAATAAATCCTTTGCTATATTTTTCTCATGTGTAGATGTTGCTTTTTAGATGATGGCTATGTCTTGATAAGTATGTTTGTTTGGTTTTGGTTAGTGTTTAGTGATTGCTTGAGGACAAGCAAGTCTAAGTATGGGGTATTTTGATGTTTGCATTTTTAGTATAGTTTTTAATAGGTTTTATTTGTTTATTAGGTTTAGTTTTGTGTGTTTTTTGAAAGTTTTGCATATTTCTATGGAAAGTATGGAAGCTACTCTATTTTGTGTATTTTGTAGGTTTTAGCAAGGAAAAGGTGTTATATGGAGCTGAATTTGGAGTGCTACAGTGAAAGACGGAGGAATACAAGATTGAAGAAGTCAGAGTTCAAGATTTACGAGATGAAGTGTGGAAGAAACCAAGCCCAGACTCGTTAACGAGGTTGTGAGGGCTCGTTAACGAGGCCACGTGATAGAAATTTCGAGGGTTGACTTTGTGACTCACCGATCATGTGCGGGAAATTATTTCCGTGTCGGTAGAGTATCTTTTTGTGATTTTTAGGGTTATTATATTATGTATTTTAGATATTGTTATCTTCTTAGATTTTGTTTCTATCTTTTAGAGTTTTATTTCTATCTTTTTACGAAAGTTTATATCTTTTAGTTTTTTTTTGTTTCTAGCCTTTTTAGTATAAATACCCTTCTATCTAGCATAGAAAGTGGGAGAGATTTTTTTGGAGAGGAGGAAGAGCCGAAGAGGCGAGAGGATCGGAGTCGAGTTCGGAGGTCGGTGAACGAGAGTTACCGAGTTCGTTGATCGAAATTTTGGTTCGGTGTTTTGTTCTTTTTTTCGGTTTCTTCAGAATTTTTGTAAGATAGATTTTTCTATTTAATTTGAGTAGTAATTTGTTTTTAATGATTTCTTTTATTGAATTTATTTGTTTAGTAGTTATGATTAGTGAGTAGTCTTCTTTTCTACGATCGGGGGTTAAGCCCGGCATAGTTGAGCATGTTTGATGAGTGAGATTGTGTGTTTAATGCCTTTTATCTATTACTAAGATTGTTTGTTGTGCTTATACCAAGATGAAAGTTGAGGTAATTTGAGTTTTTAACTTGATTGAAAGAGAAAGTTAGTAACTTGAAGGTTGATATTGTTTGAATAAGAAAGTTTCAAGCTTTAGATCCAAAGCAAGCAATTAAGTGAATTAGGATACGAAAGTAGGTTAATTTACTTGATAGTCAACGAAAGTTGATGACTATCTATTTAAAGGCATGATCTTATCTTCTTACGAGTTTATATGCATGACTATGTTGTGGTGTCCCTAGTCCTAGATCTTTGTTTTTATTTGAATTATTTTAAGTGAATTTCATTGTTGAGTTACTTGGCTCGGTACCGAATTTATTTAGGTCATTAATTGAGTCTTTTTGTGTACGGTGGTTCGTTAACGACCCTGACAACGTCGTTAACGAGTAAATTAACCTACTCGTGTGGGGGAGAAGGCCATATGCAAGTTTATTGTCGCAGGAAAGGTAGTCAACCGTCCCAAGGTAGGCAAGGAACGGGTCCTCAGGGACACAGAGGTCCGACGGGAGGTTCAAAGGTTGAGTCGATGCTGTCAAACGCTCATAATAAGGGAAAGGGCCCCATGACGTT
Organism: Fallopia convolvulus; assembly: GCA_964016875.1. Lineage (NCBI taxonomy): Eukaryota > Viridiplantae > Streptophyta > Magnoliopsida > Caryophyllales > Polygonaceae > Fallopia > Fallopia convolvulus. The sequence goes on along the minus strand of OZ024724.1, from coordinate 33,416,933 downwards.
AGCTAGTCAAGGCCAAAGGTTGTACACCATCCACCGCACTGACGAGCCTGATGCGCCGATTACGCAAGGTACTCTATCTCTCCGCTCCATATCTGCATTGTTGTTGTTTGATACGGGTGCGATCCATTCATTTATTGTTGAAACCTGTGTGGAAGAGTTAGGACTAAAATGTAACGCAACGTGTGAGCCATTTGTTGTAGGCCTCCCTAATGGGGAGAAGATTACTAGTACCAGATTATTGAGTAACTTTCCGATTAGTATTCAAGGAAAGAAGTTTGATGCCGATTTAATCTGTATTCCAATGGCTCCCTATGATCTTATTCTTGGGATGGATTGGATGAACCGTCACGGGGCTATAATAGACTTTACTACTAGAACCGTGATGGTAACATCTGGTGGTAAGCACGTGTGTAAGTTCAAGGGTTTCTGCGACGGCGATAATGGGAAGTTAATTAGTGCTATGAAGGCAAGCAAGTTGCTTCGTCAGGAGTCGCCAAAGAAGAAAGTTGTGGAGGTCGGGGAGATTCCAGTTGTGCAAGATTTTGCGGATGTTTTTCCCGAGGAGATTCCAGGATTGCCGCCACACCGAAGTGTAGAGTTCTCTATTGATCTAGAGCCGGGAACCAGGCCTATTTCTAAAGCACCTTACAAATGGCTCCAGTAGAGATGAAAGAGTTGAAGAAACAGTTGGAGGAGTTGTTGGAGAAGGGTTACATCAGACCGAGTGCCTCTCCTTGGGGTGCACCGGTGTTGTTTGTCAAGAAGAAGGATAGAACCTTCCGTCTATGCATTGATTATCGGGAGTTAAACAAAGTTACCATTAAGAATAAATACCCTCTACCAAGAATTGATGATCTTCTGGATCAGCTGCGTGGAGCTAAAGTGTTTTCTAAGATAGACTTAAGGTTTGGTTATCATCAGTTGAGAATCCGTGAGGAGGACATATCGAAGACTGCATTCCGTACACGATATGGCCATTATGAGTTTGTCGTTATGCCGTTCGGACTCACCAATGCTCCAGCGGTATTCATGGACTTGATGCATCGTTGTTTCAGAAACTACCTCGACAAGTTTGTGGTGGTATTCATCGATGACATCCTAATTTATTCACCCAATAAGGAGATTCACGCCGAGCATTTGAGGATTGCCCTACAGATCCTTAGAGACAATCAGTTGTATGCCAACCTCTCTAAGTGTGATTTTTGGCTGGGAGAAGTTGCTTTTCTGGGGCATGTCATCAATCAAGAGGGTGTGATGGTTGATCCTCAGAAGATACAAGCAGTAGCGGAGTGGAAACAACCACAAAATGTGAAGGAAGTGCGTAGTTTTCTCGGCTTAGCAGGTTACTATCGGCGGTTTATAGAGGGGTTCTCTAAGATCGCTTTGCCTATGACCAACTTGCTTCGGAAGGTGCATAAGAAGTTTGTTTGGAATGAGAAGTGTGAGGCGAGCTTCCAAGAGTTAAAGAAGCGCCTGATTAGTGCTCCAATTTTGACTCTACCAGACGGGTCAGACGAGTATGTGGTGTATAGCGATGCGTCTAAGCAAGGGTTGGGGTGTGTGCTCATGCAGAATGGTAAGGTAATCACTTATGCGTCTCGTCAGCTTAAGACGTATGAGGTGAATTATCCAACACATGATTTGGAATTGGCTGTTGTATTGTTCGCTCTTAAAATTTGGCGACATTATCTATATGGGGTCAAATGCCACATATACACCGATCATAAGAGCTTGAAGTATGTGTTCACACAGAAAGAGTTGAATATGAGACAACGAAGGTGGCTAGAGCTGATTAAGGATTATGACATCGAGTTGTTGTATCATCCAGGCAAGGCCAACGTTGTCGCTGATGCACTGAGTCGTAAGACCACTCAAGAAGCCATGGTGGCCATGCTCACAACCCAGCCAGAGCTGTAGAAGGAAATAATCAGTTGTAAAATTGAAGTGTGGTTTGGTAGACAACAGGGAGGCTTGAATATGCTTGAGATTCAGGCTGAGTTACTGAATTAGATTAAAGAGCACCAGGCCGAAGACGTTTTTTTGATCAAAATCAGTACTGTGGTGCAGGATGGAAAAGCACCTGGATTCATAATTCAGGACGATGGGTCATTGTGATTTCAGAACCGGATTTGTGTGCCTGCAGTTGAAGATCTCCGAACTTCTATTTTGCGAGAAGCGCATACCTTTGCTTATTATGTGCATCCCGGGTTGAGTAAGATGTACAAGGACTTAAGGAAGAACTTCTGGTGGCCCAACATGAAGCAGGATGTGGCCGAGTTTGTGGCACGATGCTTGGTTTGTCAGAAGGTCAAAATCCAACATAAGAGACCTGGTGCTGAGTTGAACCCTTTACCGATTCTTGAGTGGAAATGGGAAGATATTGCCATGGACTTTGTTTCGGGTCTTCCTAAATCTCAAGGTCAAAAGGACGCTATTTGGGTCATAATTGATCGACTCACCAAAAGTGCACACTTTATTGCTATTTAGATGAAATGGGAAGTTAAGAAGTTGGTTGAGGTATTCATTCATGAGATTGTACACTTACATGGGACACCGAAGACTATTGTATCCGATCGTGATGGTCGTTATATGTCCCGATTTTGGAAGGAGTTACACAAGGCTATGGGTATGGAATTGCATTTCAGCACTGCGTTTCACCCTCAAACTGACAGCCAATCGGAACGGACTATTCAGACACTTGAGGATATGCTCAGGGCTTGTCTACTCGATCGTTCTACCAGTTGGGAGCACAACTTGGCTCTAATAGAGTTCACTTATAACAACAGTTGGAATTCGACGATTAAAATGGCTCCTTTTGAGGCTTTATATGGTCGGAAGTGTCGTTCACCAATTTGTTGGGATGAAGTTGCTGATAAGATTTTACTTGGACCGGAGTTAGTCGAGAGAACTGTTGCCGAGGTGGCTCTCATACATCAAAGAATGCTTGCAGCGCAAAGTCGTCAAAAGTCGTATACTCATCTCAAGTGGCGTCCAGTTCAATTTGAAGTGGGTGAAAAGGTGTTCGTTTGTGTTTCACCATCGAAGGGTGTGTTTCGTTTTGGAAAGCGAGGAAAGCTCAATCCTCGATACGTTGGACCCTTTGAGATACTAGAGCGAGTTGGCAACTTAGCATATCGTCTTGCTTTGCCTCCATCTGCTCACCCTGTTCATAACGTGTTTCACGTGTCCCTGCTTCGGAAATATGTTCCAGATGCATCACATGTCTTAAACTATGAGGATGTTGAGATACAAGCCAATGGTACATATGAAGAGAAACCTGTTCGTGTGTTAGAGCGACGGGTCAAGAGCTTGCGCAATAAAGAGGTTTCGTTGGTCAGAATTTTGTGGGCTCATGATTGATGTCTCTTTATTTGGTGGTGTTTTTATATATGATTTCCTTTGTAAATATGTTTCTTTTTCCCCTTTTCTTGTGTGTTTTGTTCCTTTTTAGCTTAGTTCCCGTATTTCTATGAGATTTGGAGACTATGCGCGTTTTATGTGTTTTGTAGGTGTTTTGGCATGGATCAAGGGTCGTTTTGAAGGAGAATCGGAACATGGAGCAAGGCCCGAGCTTAAGAGGGAAAGAGAGGAGCAAGCCATGAAGAAGAACAAGAGAAAAGCCAACAAGAAGAAGGTGGAACGAGGTCCGGATCGAGCTGGAACCAACGCCGGACCCGAGATGAATTTTTCGACCTCGGACCGACTTGCCCAGTAAGTCGGGCCCGAGGTGCTCCGTGTCGGTCCGAGTCGGTCGCTGGCTGGATTGGGCTCCAAGGCACGAAATTGTAAACTACCACTTTTGCCCCTCATCTATAAAGGTTCTCTTATCTTCTAATTGGAGGAGGTTCCCACACACTTAGCAAGGAACCAACCCTCAAAAACTCTCAAGAGGATACTTGGAGAGCAAGGAGGAAGGAGAGGAGAAGGAGAAGAGAGGGAATCGGCCTAGGAGAGGAGATTGCTAGGAGATTTGATAGGTTTGGTTGATAGATTAGCTTTGCCTTGTTTTGATTTTGTGGATTTGGAAACCTTGGATTGGAGTTTGTGGATTGCTTTTGATTTGTGAATGAAATTTGGCTTTGGTTTGAGATCGATGATGTTGATTGCTTTGCTTTGTGATTTGTTTGCTTTCTTTGTTTGCCATATGGAGTAGATCTCCTTGATCTTGGGTTATGGGGGAAAACTCTAGCTAGGTTGGGCTAGAAACCCCAATTCCATAAGCCTTGAGTACTTGATCTAGGAACCCACTCTACATAGAACTACAATTCCTTATGAAAGTAAGGAATCAAGGCTTGTGATTGGCAAAGTAACGAAAGTGAACATTTGTCCATCTCAAGACCTTGCTTCGAAGGGGATTTCCCCAAGGATCGATGTGTAGAAGTGGTTGGAACGAGGGTGAAAGCACTCGATCCTATTCCGATCATCACTTATTGCTTGAATTGGGGTGGAAAAGCCTTAATCTACTAGAGAAGGAACCCAAAAGCCCAAGATCTACTTTCAATCTTTGAGTTCGACAAAACCCAGCTACATCGGGCCCGACTTGCTCTACGTCGGTCCCGACTTCCCTCTTGTCGCCAACATCGGGCCCGACGTGACACTTGTGTCGGTCCCGACTGTTCTCTTTATTTTCCTTTGTTTTAAGTTCTCCTTCCCAGCTTTCTAGTGTTTAGGCACCTCAATCGAGTAGATTTCCCGAGCGTTCGACACCCACCACGTGCTACAACGGGGTCGAGTTATAAATTGTATCTCTAGACCCTCGCAATTCCCGAGCGATCAAAAGATTGGTGCCGTTGCCGGGGAAGTCTAAGTGCATTGAGTGCCAATTTGGTGAGTTTCTTGTGTTTTGGTAGTGATTTGGGTGAGGGAATAGCCCAAACCCTTTGTTTGTTTTTGATTTGTTTTGGTTTGTGTCTTTGTTTCGTAGGTGTATGAGAGCTCGTTCCTCCCGAGGAACACTTGAGCTTGAGTTTGTGAGTGATCCGGAAAGTATTCTCAAAGAAGCCCGAAGAAGGAAAAGGATGGAGAATCAAGCTCTCCATGGTGATGAGGAGTTGGCTCGACTTAGGGCCGAAATGGCTAGATTGCAACTTGAGAAGGACAATCAAGAGGCGGTGGCAAGAAGAGAACGGGAGCAACGGATGAGGGCCGAGGCTCAACTCAACGCTCTACCCCGGAATGCACGCCATTACATGCATCCGGAGTTGAGGGTACCCGAACCGGTTATTGTGCTTCCCGAGGTTGCCAAGAATTTTGAGATCAAGACGCAATTCATCTCCCTCATCAAGTGTGATCAATTCGAGGGCCGTCCACATGAGTGTCCCATAGAGCACGTCAAACGCTTTGTGGACATGTGTGAGACGATCTCTACCGACGAGGAGACGATGGAGTATGTGCTTCTAAAGGCGTTCAAGTGGTCACTTGGGGGCAAGGCCACACATTGGCTCGAGAGCCAAGCCCCTAGGTCAATCACAACTTGGAAGGCACTCCATGATGCTTTCTTGATGAAGTTCTTCCCGCCCTCAAAGACAACCGAGCTAAGAATGAAAATTGCAAGCTTTCAACAAGGTCCGAATGAGCCTCTCTTCGAAGCATGGGACCGTTTCAAGGAGATGTTGCGCCAATGTCCTACTCATGGCCAACAACCATATGTGCTCCAAGACATCTTTTTCCAAGGCATCAATCCGACAACGAAGGACAAGCTCAATCTCCACACCGATTGTGGGTTCATAGACTTGACACCGGATCAAGCTTGGGAGCTACTTGACAAGCTATCCGATTATGAGGCCATGTATGGGGTGAGTCATGCTAGCAAAGAGGTGAAAGTTCAAGGTGAAGGTGCAAGGAAGTTATATGATCCAAGGGGAGAAGACATTGACAAGGATGTGAAGCTCCAATTCCTTGAAGGTGAAGTGAGCAAGCTTAAGAGGCAAGTCCACTACTACAAGCAAAATGCTAGAGCTTGTGAAGGGTGTGGATCCTTTGCACATGCTACACAAGTTTGTCCGAATGCGAGCCAAGTGCGCTTGGCCGAGCAAATTGAGGAGGCAAACTATGTTCGAGGAAGTTTCGGTGGAAGAGGCAACTTCAACAATGGTGGTAATGGCCGGTGGAACAACGGTCAAGCTCAAGGCTACAACAACAACTTCAACCAAAACGAGCCAAGGGCGCCGCAACCACCACCATATAGGCCACCGGGATTCAATGAGCTACAATCATTGGCTCAAGAGATGAGAGATGGGTTCAAGGAGATGAGGACCCAATTCAATGAGTTTGGTGCATGGAGGAGGCAAGTCGACAATCAATTTGCCCAAATTGCAACTCAAGCCCCGAGAGAGAATGGGAGACTTCCGGGCCGACCCGAGGAGAACCCCCGAGCTCAAAACAATCAAAATGAAGTCCGGGCAATTGGATTGAGAAGTGGCCGAAACCTACCCGAGCCACACATGCCTAAGAAGAATGAAGAGAGCCGGACCGACTTACCCAGCAAGTCGGGTCCGAGGATCCCTGAAGTCGATCCAGCAGGAAGATCAACTCCTCTGCCCCGGACCGAGGTTGAGAGTAAGTCGGGCCCGACATACCCAGATGTCGATCTGACTACTCTGCCTCAGCTCTACCCCAGGACCGTGATACACGACATCGGGCCCGACGTGGTGCCTAAGTCGGTCCAACCAGGAAATGTTGCAAGTGAAGTGGGGAAGTCCAAGGAGGTTGATCCAAGCAAGATTCAAGGTGCAACAACTCTTCCATATCCCTCAAAGAAGCCGAAAGATGTTGTTGAGAACAAGTTCAAGAGGTTTCTCAAGCTTTTGCAAGGTTTGAACATCTCTATCCCGTTCACCGATGCATTGAGCGAGATGCCATCCTATGCCAAGTTTTTAAAGGAGATTTTGAGCAAGAAGAGGTCCATAGTTGAAATGCAAGATGAGGTCAAGACCTTGTAGTTACCGCAAAAGCTAGGAGATCCCGGTCGGTTTTCTATCACTATTGGTGTGGGGTCTCAAAACTTCCAAGCCTTATGTGACCTTGGGGCAAGTGTTTCGGTGATGCCCGCTAGTATTTGGAGAAGGGCAAATTTAGGTGAAATTGAGCCGGCCGATATGTCCCTAACTATGGCCGACGATTCCATCATCAAGGCTAAGGGAATATTAGATGACGTGCCGGTGCGAGTTGGAAAGTACTTTGTCCCCGATGATTTCGTGATCTTGGACATGCACGAGGACCCCTTGGTCCCAATAATCTTAGGAAGACCATTCTTAGCTACGGCGGGGGCAAGGTTTGATGTCAAAAACGGCAAAGTTTCCTTTGAGATTGGTGAAGAAAAGGTCGATTTTCACTTCAACAAAGCTTTGAATGAGCCGGGCGCCTTGGCTATCCTCAAACTTGAAGAGAGTGCCAAGAGAAAAAGAGAAGAAGTGGAAGTTGCTAGAGAGGTCATTGTGTTGAGAAGTGATGAAGGGTTCAATAAACAAATACAAGCAAGGGAGTTGTTGGAGCAAGTTGAGGAACAAGATGAGTCAAGGATCAATGCTAGCCCAAGGAAAAATGAAGAGTATCCTTACTTATATCCTTTTGATGTTGGTGATGACCACAATTCTTTCCAAACTTTTGATTCCTACATTTGTTTAAGTGATTTGAAAGATGACTTAGGAGACTCCTACATTTGCCTTAGTGACTTGAAAGATGAATTGGTAGAATCTCCTAGGAATTCTTTGGATAACTTTGGTGTAGGAAAAGAGGAACATGATGGAGCAAGTAAGGAGGAGAAAGCTCATTCGTTGGAGGAGTATGAAGAGAGAGGCCCGAGATCGGACAACCATGCCTATATAGACCATCGTTGGTGGTTTTATGGGTATGAGGGCAATGGGAATGGGCACAACAATGGCGAGCAATTCACCGTGTTTCACCCGCCATGATATTGAGGTTAGGAAGTCAAGCTAGTGACTCTAAACGAGCACTTCTCGGGAGGCAGCCCGAGCTAGTAGCTTTCTTTTCGTAATTTTAGTTTGATTTTTCTTAGTTTAGCCTAGCTTTTCTCTAACCAAACTCTATCTAGTGTTTTGTGGATTTTTGGTGTTGTGTATTCTTCAAGGTTGTGTAGGATTTGAGGAAAAAAAATAAATGGAAATATGGAGAAAGAAGTTGCAAGAGGATGGAGTAAAATTGGTAACCCGAACGCCCTACATCGAGCCCAGGTAAGTCGGGCCCGACATAGGGACGTCGGTCCACGACGTCGGTCTGACCCGATCGGACTGGGTGGAATGCCATTTTTGCCCTTTGACCTAATTTGTCCCTTTCCCCCATTAAATGCCATCCCCCACCTACCTACCATCTTCATATTAACCACCATTCTCAAAATACAACCCATCTCCCTCACACTCTAAAAATCGGCCCCTCCCTCTCACCATACTCGATCCCCCACTCTCCCTTTCTTCATCTCGATCTAATCATAAAAGGCCTCCCTAGCCCGATTCCAAGTAGAAATTTCGAGTTCAATCTCGTTCTTCATCCCCCATCTAGATCTAGGTTGAGAAAGTTTGAGTTCTAAGTAGATTGTTTGTTTAAAAGTCCAATACTCTTCAAATCCAGTACCATGGAGACTAGAGCTTCATCATCTCATGCGGAAAGGCCGAAGAAGAAGTCCAAGAAGTCAAGAAAAGAGCCAAAGTTGGATGAGGTTTACTTGGAGGATGATGAGCAAGTTGAGAGTTATGCAAGGTATATGGCGCTTAAGCATCACACAAGGTGGCTTGATTGGGAAACCGTGAGGAAGATGGACATGGATCAAGCTCTTCCAAGGTGCTACTCCCACATCGGTCTCAATGGGATGCTAAGGTGGGACAACACCCACTATCCCGCCCTCACCTCGGAATTCATGGCCACTTTTGAATGCACTTATGATAATATGGAGGATGAGGAAGGGGTGATGACCTTCCAATTGGGCAATGAGGACCACAATCTCTCTCTTATGGACTTGGCTACCTACTTCGGGTTTCCATGTCCAAAAGAAGAGACCGACGTCGACAACGAGAAGGTGAACCAAGTGTGGCGACATGTGGCCGGGAAGAGCGAGATGAGAATGGGCGCCACCACAACCGAGATTGCTAGCCCTCTTTTTCGGGTCATGGTGCGAGTTTTGGGATGTGCAATCTATGCTCGTCATGAGTTGAACAAGCCGATGAAGGAAGAGATTATGTTGCTACATGAGATGCTCTTCCACACCGAGAAGCCCATGAACCTTGCATGGGAGTGGGTCAAGATGGTGCGAGACTTCCAACGCTCCTCTTGGATCTACTTCGGTGGGATGATAGCAAGGCTAGCCGTGCGTCTAGGAGTCGACCTTAACAAGTATTCTCCGGCTCCGAATGGTGTTGAGTATATGAACATGAAGTATTTCAAGAAGGCCAACATCATCAAGGAGAAGCTTTACATGACTTCTTTGGCCCCTCACTCGAGCTATGATGGTGTGTCCATCTGGTTGATGCCCAACCTCTACGATCTTTCTCGGTATCACAATTGGTACCAAGTGTGGGCCGGCAAGCCACACTCATTTGGTGACCCCGAAGGTGCAAGAGAGGGGCGGCGACAACAACCTCAACACATTCGGTTTACCTCCCCTCCATCTTCACCGGATTTCGACCAAGATAACTTTGTGTTTGCACCTCGTGGGGAAGACATGGACGTCGATCAAGAGCAAAATGAAGAAGATGAGCGCTTCCAAGGCTTGATGGCCAACCTCCGAGCCACGCACCAAGCTCAAACACTGGCGGACCGAGGTACACATGTCATCGGGCCCGACTTCCCTCAAAGTCGGTCCGGTGCCTTCTATGGTGATGAGGTCCCGAGGCACTATGAGCATGGAGAGGGGAGTGGTGTAAGGCAAGAACAAGCTCAAGGTGGCGGTTATGAAGGCTACGCCCAATGGTATGGTCCGGGAATGGTGTTTCCTGAGCGACAACAAACGGTGGACATGTCCTTCTTGGCCAACCAAATGGCCCATCTTCAACTTCAACAAGAGAATGTTCTTCAAGAGGTCCATCAAGTGAATCTTCAACAACAATACATGTACCAACAACAACAACAATTGCTTCAACAACAAGGTGCTTTCCAAGCTAGCCAAGAAGAGATGAACCGAGCCCTCGGCTACACTAGGCGAGAGGTGGATGAGCTTAGAGAGGTGGAGGATCAAAGGTGGCGGGTCCAAGATATCTTCAACACATGGATGAGCGGGAACTTCCCTTCCCATGAGGACCAATGGACGCGCCCGGATCCTCAACTCCAACCACCACCACAAGACTTCTACCAAGAGCAAGTGTACGAGAGGGAGTGGCAAGCGAGATTCCAAAGAGGATATAGGCGTGACAACCCCTTCGAGTGATTCTAGACATGCCATTGAAGAATAAAGAAATTGTGAGCTTTTTGTACTCTTCTCTCTTGCTTTTAAGTTTTGGTTTCCTTGTTTGATGGGGACATCAAAATTTTAAGTATGGGGTGGGGGTAAGTGTGCTCATGATTTCACTTGCTTGTGTGTGTTTGTTATTATGAGGATATTTTGTTTTCGGTTTCTAGTTTGTGTTTGGGATGTTTGTTTCTTGGTTTGTGGTTTGATGAATGACATGGATGATTGATTTGGTTTTGAATGGATGAGTCTTTGTTTTTGGTTTTAGAGAAATTTTTTCAAAAATCCATAAAAATTTGAAAAATTGTGTTGAAAACAACAAAAAGATTTTGTGTTTTGTAGTTTTTGGACTAGAAATTCCCATCTTAGATGTCCAGATAAAAGCTAATGATGATGTGAGCATGTAAATTCCTTTGCATATTTTTGGATGGTTTAGCCTCTAAAAAGATGTTGCTTTTGATGTGATCATGATATCTTGCTTGTTTTATTGAACATGTGAGTTCTAGGATGAGTTCTTATGCAACTAAGTATGAGTGACCCTTGTGAGATTGATTTTTGGCCATTTTAGGGATTCTTGTTCATATTTGCATATCCCTCATCTTTCTTGTGTGATTAGCTCATGCATGCTTAGTAAAACTTGCTATTGCGGTGTTTATCTATTTTCCAAGACCGTCATGAGATTTGTCCTAGCATTGTCACATTGATTTTGAACTTTGTTCTTTTAGTCACATAAATGTTCCATATCCTACCATGAAGTGAATCCTTTGTTTGTAGCCCCGTTTTAGCCTAGACCTTTATTTGAAACTGCTCAAAAATATTATTCCTAGCCTTATATGACTTGACCCTTATGGGATTGGACTTTAGAAGAGAGGTTTGGATTGTATTTGAAGAGTTGAGATTCTCTTTGGTTTAAGGGCAAAGAATGGTGTTATGAATCATGTGGGTAGTGCATCTTTGTTGTGCAAAAAGAAAATGAAAAAAAGAAAGAAAGAAAGAAAGAAAATGTTGGAAATGGAAAGTGGAATGAAGGTAAAGAGCTTAAGTGAAGAAAAAGGGTCCGACCAATTTACACACCACATCGGGCCCGATGTCATAAGAAAGTCGGTCCAGTGTAGAAAGTGTGGAAAATCCAACAAAAAGCCTAAGAGCAAAGATGAAGTGGAATGTTAAGTGAAATTTTGGGTTGAGAGGAAAAATGTTAAGTCTTTTGGATGAGTGTGAAATTGATTGTGGAATTTTGGTGAAGTTGGTGAGAGTTTAGGTTGTTCAATCCCCATTGTAAGCACCACAAGACAAAATAATTCCCACCTTGAGAAATACCAAAAGCCCCATTACAACCCGGCCGAATGGAACCTCTTTGAGGACCTCCATTGAGCCAAGTTCGAAATTCTTTGTGTACTTTGTATTAGGCATCTCTAGGTGGAGGATTTGGTAATATTAGTTTCAATAGTAAAGTCCTTACTTGCATGATTTTTGAGCTTGAGTGATCATTGCTATACCCATACGCATGATGAGTGATACACATTCACATATCCCTAAAGTGAGGCTTAGTTGCATTGACTCTATTCCTTGGAACACTTAATCATGTGTGATGATGTAATCTTGCTTGAATATCAATCACTTGTGCTTAAATGTGTTTTCATACGAGGCTTTACTTGAAGATTATGTTTCGGTCTTGTTTACATTGTTATTGCTTGAGGACAAGCAAATTTAAGTATGGGGTATTTTGATGTCTCTTTATTTGGTGGTGTTTTTATATATGATTTCCTTTGTAAATATGTTTCTTTTTCCCCTTTTCTTGTGTGTTTTGTTCCTTTTTAGCTTAGTTCCCGTATTTCTATGAGATTCGAAGACTATGCGCGTTTTATGTGTTTTGTAGGTGTTTTGGCATTGATCAAGGGTCGTTTTGAAGGAGAATCGGAACATGGAGCAAGGCCCGAGCTTAAGAGGGAAAGAGAGGAGCAAGCCATGAAGAAGAACAAGAGAAAAGCCAACAAGAAGAAGGTGGAACGAGGTCCGGATCCAGCTGGAACCAACGCTGGACCCGAGATGAATTTTTCGATCTCGGACCGACTTGCCCAGTAAGTCGGGCCCGAGGTGCTCCGTGTCGGTCCGAGTCGGTCACTGGCTGGATTGGGCTCCAAGGCACGAAATTGTAAACTACCACTTTTGCCCCTCATCTATAAAGGCTCTCTTATCTTCTAATTGGAGGAGGTTCCCACACACTTAGCAAGGAACCAATGATGTTCGCATTTTTGGTATAGTTTTTGATAGGTTTTCTTTGCTTATTAGGATTAATTTTGTCTAGTTTAGGTTTAGTTTTAAGTATTTTTAGTTAGTTTTGCATAAATCTACGAAAAGGGTGGAATCTACGCTATTTTGTGTATTTTGCAGGTTTTAGCTAGGAAAGGAGCTAAATGGAGTTAAATTTGGAGCATCACAGTGAAGGACGGGAAAGTGCAAGATTTAAAAAGTCGAAGCTCAAGAGATCGAGAGGAGGTGTTGAAGAAAACAAAACCCCAGGCTCGTTAACGAGGCTGTGAAGGGTCGTTAACGAGGCCACGAAGAAGAAGATTGCGGAGTATTATTTTATTATTCACCGATCCTGAGCGGAAATTTATTTCCGTATCGGTTCAGTATCTTTTTAGAATCTTTATGGGTGATCAGAATATGTATTTTAGGGTTAATATCTTTTTAGATTTTATTTCTATCTTTTAGAGATTGTTTCTATCTTTTTAGGAAAGTTTTTATCTTTTAGCCTTTTTAGTTTTTTAGGATTTTCTATAAATACCCTTCTATCTAGCATAGAAAGGGGGGGCGTAATTTTGGAGTAGATTTTGAGAGCTAGATTTAGAGGAAGGCCGAAGGAGAGGCTGCCGGATCGGAAGTCGGTAACGAGGGTTCGGTGACGACGGTTTCCGAGGTTCGTTGATCGAGTTTGTGGTTCGGTGATTGTTTTGTTTTGGTTTTTCTTCTGATTCTCTGTAAGACGATATTTTTGTTATTAATTTAAGTTTGAGTTTTGTTTCGATGTTTGTTTTTATTGAAGTTTTTAGTTTGTTTATCATGAGTAGTGAGTAGTCTATTTTTCTAGGGTCGGGGTTAAGCCCGGCATAGTTGAGCATGTTTGATGAAGTAAGATAGTGTTTTGAATGCCTTTTATCTTTATTGAAATTGTTTGTTGTGCTTAATACCGAAACGGGAGTTGAGGTAATTTGAGTTTTAACTTGATTGAAAGAGAAAGTTAGTAACTTGAAGGTTGATATTGTTTGCGAACGGAAGTTTCAAGCTTTAGATCCAAAACAAGCAATTGAGTGAGTTAGTTTATGAAAATAGATTAATTTATTTGTCAAGTCAATGAAAGTTGATGACTCTATCTATTTTAAGGCCTGATCTATCTTCTTACGAATTCTTATGCTTGGCTATGTTGTGGTGTCCCTTATCCTAGATATTTGTTTTTATTGAATTATTTCTGATAAATCTTCGTTGCTGAATACTTGCTTCGGTACCGAGTGTTAGTTAGAATTTTATTAGCTCGTTAATTGGTGTTTTTGTGTTCGGTGGTTCGGTAACGATCCTGACAAGGTCGTGAACGAGGCATCTCGTTAGTGTTTTGCTTGATTTTATTTGAATTTTTATTAGATTGATAGACAAACAACCTTGCTTCCTGTGGAACGATCCTGACTCCACTGTACTCAGCGGGGTCTTGACTTACAAATTTATTTGTTGGCCGAGAAACCCTATCAACAAATTGGCGCCGTTGCCGGGGAAGCAACGAGTTGTTAGTTTATCTTTGGGATCGGGACTAGCCCGACCCCGTTTTTGTTTTTAATTTTTGTTTTCTTTGTTTGTTTTCTCAGTGTATGCCGGTAGGACGAAGAAGGCTTCAGTTTGATAGCTCCAGTTATTACTCAGAACCCGAACGTTCCCTGCACCGACGACTTTGAGAAAACCGAGCCATGGCCACAGCTGAAGAGATGGCTCGAGAGCTAGAGATCCTCCGGACCCAGATGGAGGCACTGAGAGCCGAGAAGGACGGCGCTGATGCAGACACGGCTCGACTGCAAGAAGAGCTAAACGCCTATCCAAGGAATGCCAAGCAATACATGCATCCGGAACTGAGGGTGCCAGAATCTCCTATTGTGCTTCCTGCGATAGAGAAACCTTTTGAGATCAAGTCTCAATTTATATCCTTGATTAAACGGGCTCAGTTTGAAGAGAAACCTGCTGAGTGCCCTATGGAACATATTAGAAATTTTCTTGATTTATGTGACACCATAGTTGCTGAAGGTGTCTCACTAGAATATGTTCTGTTGAAAGCTTTTAGATGGTCACTTACTGGAAAGGCCCTGAACTGGTTAGAGAGCCTACCTTCTAAGTCTATCAGGACTTGGAAAGCTTTGTATGATCAATTTCTTACAAAGTTTTTCCCTCCTGCTAAGACAACGGAGTTAAGGAAACGTATCACCTATTATCACCAGTTGCCTAATGAGACATTTGTTGAAACATGGGAAAGATTTAAAGAGATGCTTAGACAATGCCCTACTCATGGGCAACCATTATATGTATTGCAAGAAATCTTTTTCCAGGGTATCAACGCGGAGACCAAGAACAGCATCAACACGCATACTGCGTGCGGTTTTTATAGAGATGAACCCGACAGAGGCGTGGGAACTGTTGGACAACTGGCGAATTACGATGCTATGTACGGGACCCAACAGGCTCCACAACCTCAAAAACGTCTCTATGTGCCCAATCGAGATGAAGTTGACCCCGATGTTAAAAATCAATTCTTACAAGATGAGGTCAACCGTTTGAGGAAACAGGTAAGTTGTTATTAATTTAAGTTTGAGTTTTGTTTCGATGTTTGTTTTTATTGAAGTTTTTAGTTTGTTTATCATGAGTAGTGAGTAGTCTATTTTTCTAGGGTCGGGGTTAAGCCCGGCATAGTTGAGCATGTTTGATGAAGTAAGATAGTGTTTTGAATGCCTTTTATCTTTATTGAAATTGTTTGTTGTGCTTAATACCGAAACGGGAGTTGAGGTAATTTGAGTTTTAACTTGATTGAAAGAGAAAGTTAGTAACTTGAAGGTTGATATTGTTTGCGAACGGAAGTTTCAAGCTTTAGATCCAAAACAAGCAATTGAGTGAGTTAGTTTATGAAAATAGATTAATTTACTTGTCAAGTCAATGAAAGTTGATGACTCTATCTATTTTAAGGCCTGATCTATCTTCTTACGAATTCTTATGCTTGGCTATGTTGTGGTGTCCCTTATCCTAGATATTTGTTTTTATTGAATTATTTCTGATAAATCTTCGTTGCTGAATACTTGCTTCGGTACCGAGTGTTAGTTAGAATTTTATTAGCTCGTTAATTGGTGTTTTTGTGTTCGGTGGTTCGGTAACGATCCTGACAAGGTCGTTAACGAGGCATCTCGTTAGTGTTTTGCTTGATTTTATTTGAATTTTTATTAGATTGATAGACAAACAACCTTGCTTCCTGTGGAACGATCCTGACTCCACTGTACTCAGCGGGGTCTTGATTTACAAATTTATTTGTTGGCCGAGAAACCCTATCAACAACCAACCCTCAAAAACTCTCAAGAGGATACTTGGAGAGCAAGGAGGAAGGAGAGGAGAAGGAGAAGAGAGGGAATCGGCCTAGGAGAGGAGATTTCTAGGAGATTTGATAGGTTTGGTTGATAGATTAGCTTTGCCTTGTGGATTGCTTTTGATTTGTGAATGAAATTTGGCTTTGGTTTGAGATCGATGATGTTGATTGCTTTGCTTTGTGATTTGTTTGCTTTCTTTGTTTGCCATATGGAGTAGATCTCCTTGATCTTGGGTTATGGGGGAAAACTCTAGCTAGGTTGGGCTAGAAACCCCAATTCCATAAGCCTTGAGTGCTTGATCTAGGAACCCACTCTACATAGAGCTACAATTCCTTATGAAAGTAAGGAATCAAGGCTTGTGATTGGCAAAGTAACGAAAGTGAACATTTGTCCATCTCAAGACCTTGCTTCGAAGGGGATTTCCCCAAGGATCGATGTGTAGAAGTGGTTGGAACGAGGGTGAAAGCACTCGATCCTATTCCAATCATCACTTATTGCTTGAATTGGGGTGGAAAAGCCTTAATCTACTAGAGAAGGAACCCAAAAGCCCAAGATCTACTTTCAATCTTTGAGTTCGACAAAACCCAGCTACATCGGGCCCGACTTGCTCTACGTCGGTCCCGACTTCCCTCTTGTCGCCAACATCGGGCCCGACGTGACACTTGTGTCGGTCCCGACTGTTCTCTTTGTTTTCCTTTGTTTTAAGTTCTCCTTCCCAGCTTTCTAGTGTTTAGGCACCTCAATCGAGTAGATTTCCCGAGCGTTCGACACCCACCACGTGCTACAACGGGGTCGGGTTATAAATTGTATCTCTAGACCCTCGCAATTCCCGAGCGATCAATGATAAAGGTGATGGAGTGACGTGGGAGACTTGGGAAACCGAACAAGACATGCAAGTTCGTTTTCCGGAATTGTTCTCGACCTAGTTTCGGGGACGAAACTCTTTTTAAGGGAGTACTACTGTAACAACCCTCGTTTTTGTAAGGATCTATATTTTGTTTCGCTTTGGATCCGGGTGAGCTTAAGCTAGTTTCGGGGACGAAACTATTTTGAAGGGGGTACTATTGTAATATCCCTCATTTATATAAAGGATAAAAATGTAATTTTTACATTCCCTTTAATATAAAAAAAATGTATGTAGATATTTTATTTATAAAGTTATAACTTTTAAAACATTTTAAAATGTTATAAAATCTTTATAAATTTAAGATCATATTAAAAGACATTTAATATGGGTCTTATCTATTAGTAAATATAACTATAATTAATAAAAGAAAAAATTACTCAAAATAATATCAACTTTTACCTATTTATCCAAAATAATATGAACTTTTAAATTGACCAAAAATAATACCAACTTTCATTTTATTAACCAAAAATGGTACAAAGGCATTTTCGGTGGAGATTCCGGCAAAAAATATGACGTGTCTATTAAAATTTGTTGACTAAATATTAAAAAATATTGATGGCTAAGATTTTGACGTGATTATTACTCACTATGATCATGTAAATTACCATTTTGCATATAAATAGTATCGATTTACATTATATAAATTATCATTTCACCTTGTAGCATTAACAAAAGTTGGTATTATTAATGACCAACTAACATATTTCAATGGCCACATTATATATTTTGTCAAAATTTTCACAAAAAACACCGTTATACTATTTTTGGTTAATACACTAAAAGTTCGTATTATTTTTAGTTAATACGATGAAAGTTGATATTATTTTTAGTCAATTTTAAAGTTCGTATTATTTTGAGTCAATAGGCAAAAGTTGATATTATTTTGAATAATTTTAACTAGTGTTTTTATAAAGAAAGTATGTAAAAAAAATATGGGAGATGTGCACCTCTCAAGGGTCGAACTCACGACCTACTCCCCCACACACATACAAGAGAACCAGTTGGGCCAGTTTGGCATTCAAAACAAGTAGGAACGATATTATAGATAACCGGTTCAGGAGCCGGTTCATCTTCAACCTCCGCTTAAACGAGCGACGTTTCAGTTGTGATGTTCGATTCGATCTTATCCTGAATTAATCTCAAGGGAGGGCAATCGGTTGGTTTTTAATTTCTGAAATTCGGATTAATGGGAATTAAGGAGAAGGAATTGGAGGGTTGTAACCGATGATGGCAATCGGTATAAAATAAGGAGAGGGCTTTTGTCCAAAATCCACATTCAATTCCGTTCAACTCTCTAAATTCAGACAAAAGGAAGAGAGTGTTCTACTGCTGTTCGGGTCGGAGTTAACGCCTTCGTGTCGGATTTGATCGGGTTTTGTCAGAAAATCATTGTTCGAGTCTCGTCACTGTCAACCGAGTTAGGTACGACATTGGTGGAGGCGTTGGTACGTGGCTGGTGGCGTCGCTAGGGCTCGCCCCTCATCAGCCGTCGAGTTCGCTTGCCTCGCCGACTACCACTGGATTTAATTTTTTTTTCCTCTGAAGATTTCTTCCTTCGACTGCTGGTTATTCCTCTTCCTCTGTTGGTGTTGCTGAAGTACAGCGTGTAATGTACTGCTCTAGTTTGGGTAGGCTAGTATTTGTTTAAAAAAAAAAACAAATTTGTTCTTTAAAAACAAAATGGGGTTAAGCTTGGTTAAAATATATAAACATAATTGTATAGCAAGTAAATGCTAATAATGATGGGTGATCTTGGGTATTTAACCTAATTAGTTTGTTTCGGTAAAAAACATTTTATGAACAAATTTTTATTTTTTTTTATTTTTTTTATTTTTGTTCCGGTTGTTCGGATTTGTTAGTTTCAAGAGAAAGATATTTATATGTACATAAGATCCTATTGTTAGTTTAAAAAAAAAATAGGTTCGGTTGGATTAAAAATACAGATAATGATAATAATAATTAATTAATAATCTCGTTAATTTAAAAGTCCGTCTGGTGTACATGTAGTTCGTTGATTTGAAGAAAATATATATATATATATATATATATATATATCTTTTGTAAATTGAAATGTTTAGATAATGGGTTCGGGACTTTCACAAAAAAATAATTTATTTTGTTAAAATAAAGAAGGTAGTTTTGAAGATATATGTTTATATTTATTTTAGTATCATGAAAATAATAAATAAAATTTTCATGACATATTCGTTATAATAATAAAAAGGATATTATTAATATAATCAATAAGTTTATAATTTTTATAAACTAAAATCTCTTTGTAGCTCCGTAAGTTAACGAAATAAATTAACGAAAATTATTTCGTGGTTGATTGAACAGGAATAAATCCGTGTTCGTAGTCTTTCGAGTGTACGTTTCGTAACCAATTTATCGGTTATTTCTAAGGCAAGTGAAATCGGTTCTGTTTTCGCATTCATTTCCTAAGCATGATTCATATCGATCATGGTGTTTTTTTAATATATGTTGGGAATCTCTGTGTCAATAAAATTGAACGTAGGATCGTTTTACATTCCTAGATTTAACGACTGTAATTCCTAGTCATATTTTAGGCTGTATTAGTTATGTATATGTATTTAGGCTCCACTGTAAGGAGCAAAACACAAAGTCTTATGACTTATATTATATAATGTTTAATTCTCGCTAGGTCGTTTTGTTTAAAACCCTAGCTAAGGTCATGACCCATACCCTCAACCGCTGAGGGGCGTTCGCACTTTTAAGTGTCAAAGGACGTAGGTGCCTGTATATTGTAAAGTAGTACTCCGAGACTTTGTCTCTCGTAATCAAAGTACCTAATAATCCAAGTGGAATTACTATTAAACGCTTAAAATTAACTCAGATAAGTGTACTCGTACACAAATTAATACGGACAGGATGGTCGGTACAAAATGGGAAATCGTCCTCGCTATCGGGTTTCGTTGGCATCTGGTTCCAATCTGAATTCGCACAACACGTATGCGGTGAGGTTGGTTGAGGTGCACGGGGTCAACGAGGGTTTAATGAACCGACTATAACGCTCTGTGTGTAACAACATTCCCAACATATCTGCATTAAAGTCTGGGGCGTCATCTTGGTGACGGTCTCATTTTAACCCTTTCAAAAATCCATAACGATTTCTTGGAAGGAAGTAGCTATTAGGTCACGGCCGACTTTAATTCGAATTCCGATTCCAGTATCTACACTCCCTTCGTAAATAAGAACCACCTTAGAAAACCCACTTGCTTAGTCTGTCACAAGACTAACCCGACCGTTTATTTTCCTTGCATGGTCGGTTGGTGTCAACCGTATTTCCGTTTCGGCACATCAGGAGGAGTCGTAATCAAGGATTGAAGAAGCATCTCTTGAAATTGGACAAGTTCGTCGTGCTGTCTTTACAGTTTAATTCGCTTCTGCTTAGTTTTCGTTCCGCTTCTGCATATTAAATAATTTTGGTGTAAATGGATCCTCGGCTTGTGGGGACCATCCTTAGTATTTATTACAATATGGTTGTAAACAATTCTATCGATTTATGTAATGTTTTACTTCCGCATTATTTAAAGTTTATGGTTAAGTTCTGTAGTTACTATAAGCCTTGGGTGACTTCGAGATTTTAATCTTGAGGTCACTGGCGGTAATATCCTTGTGTAAAAAGGGGGTGTTACAATAGCAAAGTCATGTTCGTCCACAAGAAGAGAAGTCTATGTTTAATAACTTAACTAATACACAAAATTACAAGCAAAATAGAAGAAATAACCAAAACAGAAACAAACGGAGTAACGCAGTCAGGTTATTGAAAGGCTCAGTACCAACCCCATTAGGTTCGGTATCGAGGGTATATTATGATCGAAAATTAAATAATGCGGGAAAAAAATCTAGGATTTAGGGTTTACTAGAACACAATTATGCAATTTAAACAATGTGAATCATAAAGATCATGCCTTTAAACATAAGTAATCAACTTTCGTTGAACAAACAAGCAAATCAATCAACTTTCATAAATCAATTCACTTTATCTACTTATTACGATATAAATTTCTCAACTTTCGTTGCAAACTTTATTCCTATCCAAATTCACAACTCTTTCTTTCAATCAAGTCATAAACATGAATTACTTCAACATTCGTCAAAGCATATGCACAAACAAGTAGAAATTTAGACCAAAGGCAATCAAAGCACACATTCATACCATTATCTGATGATGTCCAAAACAGCAAAAGCAAAAAGTGGGCCCAGGAGGGCCCCCATAGGCAAGTTGGGTACCCACATCCACGTGGTTATCTAAAAACAAAAACTCCCAACGCGCGCGAGGTCTATCAAACATCCCGGGACGAGGTCTCGACCTCGTCACCGACTCTGCTAAGTACGCCCGCCCGCTCGAACCAATCACCGACGACCTCACTCCCGAACCAATCACCGACGACCTCACTCCCAAACCAATCACAGATGACCTCACTCATGGACCAATCAAAAACCCCTATTTCAAGTATCCCACATCGGACATTAGCCTAAACTCAGCCCCCCAATTCTCTATAAATAGAGAAGGACCTCGTAGGAAGAGGGGGTCGAAAAACGACTTGAACTCAAGAACTCTCTTGTTTGTTAAAGATCGACGTGATAGGAATACCGTCAGCAGACCTCGTTACAGATAAGAGAAATCCATAAAAAGACTCCAAGTCATACAAAGACCTCGCCTACACTAAAGACCTCGCTACAAAATCTCACAAAGCTCTCTACACCACGTATCCAAAACTACCTCGCCTTAGCGTCGACCTCGCAACATTTAGGTTTGATCTCGGAACCTCGTAGGAGGTCTAGGTGTAATTTTTAAAGTTGTTCATCGATCTCATAGGTGTGTAACCTCGTTATTTGGGGGGAAAGTCATAAATAAAGGAGCAAGTGTTTGCACTCAAATATAATAATCTTATTTCTTGTCTCGTAGCGAACCTCGTTATTTCGGATTTCATCATTATCATGCACAACTATGTTGGGTTTTTATCCCAACCCTAGAACAAGAGAACTACTCACTCATGGTGGAGAAAAAATAAACAACAGAATTGAAGAAAAACATAACTTGAATTAAACTAAAACTTACTTGAATGCACTACAATTGTCTTCAAATCCAACTTAGAACACAAAAAACCCTAAAGAAATCTCTTCCTTGTGCCCTAAGTAAACCACAAACTTGTCTCTCAAACCCTAAACTTGCGTGGAAATTAAAAAGAGAGAGAGCCCCCTAACTTTGTCCAAACAAGGGCTTAAATACTAGAAGCATCTATCTAAAAACGTTTCGTTAAAGATAAAAACTACCAAACTAAAAAGATATAGGAATAATATCCTTAAAAACACAAAGTCAACGTAGCCTACCGACACAGGGTACCCTCGGTAATGACCCCCTCAGGGTCGGTAGGCTCGATTCTGTTGATTTTCAAAATCTGTCTTCCTAAAGGCCTTAGTACCGACCCCTTCTGGGTCGGTAACGAACCTCAACTAGGCTTATTTCCTTCCTTTTCTTCACTTCCTATCTTTGTATTTCTTCGGGGTCTTCTATCCTAGCTTCAAACTCTTCTTCCTTAGCCATGTTCCTCTCCTTTGATGCCTATGAATGTTTCCAATCCGCTCCAAAACTACATAAAACCACAAAACTTGCATAGTTTCCACACTTTTCTCAAAATATGAAAACTAAAACAAAAGACACACAAAAACACAACCTAAAAACCTAAAAAAACACTATAAAACAAAACTAAAAACACGGACATGTGTGATGTTCTATGGTGGGTCTATGATTGTCCTCCATGTAAATTCTATGCATACACAAGGAGAGTGATATGCCAGTTATGTCATCAAGGGAATAGCCAATGGCTTTTCTATGAGTCCTAAGCACAGAGATCAGTTTCTCTACTTCTTCATCTTTTAATTTAGCACTGATGATAACATGGAAGGTAGAGTTAGGACCAAGAAATTCATACCTTAGAGAGTCTGGAAGTGGCTTGAGCGTTGGAGTAGGCTCAGCCGGGATGAGAATGGGCTCTTCATGTTTCATCTTCAAGACCTCTTCATGGTAATCACACGCCAATAGCTCATTGTCGTATTCCAAAATATTCATTACCGGCCCAGAGGAGGTCAATAACGACACTACAGAGATCATCTTCTCCTCACTGTCTGCCAGGAGCTTCGGTAATGACCCATAGAGGGTCGATATCGATGCAGCAGGGTCAAACTCCACCAATCTTCTGCCCGGAAATGTTTCAAAAGCTAGTAGCCGCTCAATCGGGTCCCCGCATTCAATGTAGTTGGTGTGGGTATAGAGCATTTTGACCTCACCTTCGTTAGTCTCTTTCATGGTGGGGTTAAAGAAAAACTCCACCACCTCATCCCCGATCTTAAAAGTTAGGAGTCCCCTCCTAACATCGATCAATTATAGCTCTAGTTATGGCTAGGAATGGCCTACCGAGGATAATAGGCACCATTGGGTCCTCAAACATCTCCATCACAATAAAATCGTTAGGGACAAAGAATTTGCCCACTTGCAATGGAAAGTCGTCAACCACCCCTGTAGGCTTGCCACAGGATCCATCCTCCATGTATAACTTCATGTTGACAGGTTGTAATGGTCCCATATTGGCTTTAGACCAAATAGAGAGTAGTACCTAGATCACACAAAGCTTTGAAACGATAAGCTCCAATACCAATTGTAATAGCAAACTTACTTGGATCACCGAGCTTTTCAGGGACCTCCATGAAACGTACCTCATCAATCAGCTCTAAAATAGATCTCTTCCTGCTAAATATTTTTTTTCAAAAATTTTGTGTAAGCAGGCATTTCGCTTAGGGCCTCAGCGAATGGTATAGAAATGTTTAAGCCTTGAAAAACCTTTACAAAACGCCTAAAATTCTATTCTGTGGAGTCCTTGGACTTCTTATAGGGGAATGGAAGCGTCTTTGCAGGACTCGGAACCAAAGCGGGCTCGAGTCGTGGTTTTACTCTCTCGACAAGAGGGTCGGTCGGTACAGGTGAAGGGTCGGTACCGAGGGAGGGTCGGTTGATAAGACTTACTTGGTTTGGAGGAGTCGTTAACGACCCTGGGGTTCGGTAACGAGGTCAACTGGGCTTCGTCTTCACCGATGTGCTCTATTTCTTAGGTCTCAGCACGATCCGACAACTCATTTCCACTCCTTAGGTGTATTGCTCCAATTTGTCCTCTAGTGTTTTCCTTGGGACGGCTCGAGAGTTTCCCTTGAGTTCGTGGAATTCATGCAGCAAGGTTGCCTAGTTGAGAACTAATGCTTTTCTTTCATGTTTCCAATTCTCCAACTGTGCATGTACACCTTTCATTTGCTTGTTAAGATTGGCTCGGACTCCATTGATCTCGTTTTTCAATCCGTTTATTCCTTCATGAAGTCCGTGCACCCAGGGTGGTGGCTC
Source organism: Fallopia convolvulus (assembly GCA_964016875.1). Lineage (NCBI taxonomy): Eukaryota > Viridiplantae > Streptophyta > Magnoliopsida > Caryophyllales > Polygonaceae > Fallopia > Fallopia convolvulus. Next base: position 33,392,598 of record OZ024724.1, on the reverse strand, counting down.
TTGATAACTTGGAGGCCTATAAGGTGTGGGTTGTCTTTCTTGTGGTGGAGGTGTGTTTCATTGCCCTTGACAATAATTAGCCCAAGCGGGATAGCTATTTTTCATGTCATAGTTATTGGGCTGGTTTCTATATTGACCTCTCATGTAGTTAGTTTCAGCATAGAACTCAACGACTCTTATCTCCTCAATGTTAGTACAAGCAGATGTACTATGGGCTTGAGAGCCACATTCTTGACAATGTTAAGAGGTTTTAAGGAAACTTACATGTTTCTTAAGCCTATTGATCTCGTCTTGCATAAATTGGGCGTTCACATCCGGATCCACATCAGTGTTCGGATTGTACAACTTCCTCTATGGTTGTTGGGTTTGTTGTGTCCCATACATTGTGTCATAGTTAGGGAGCTTGTCTAGAAATGCCCATGCAGCATCGGGATCCATCCTTATAAAATCGCAATGAGTATGAAGATTGATGCGGTCTTTTATTGCAGCATTGATCTCTTGGAAGAAGATTTCTTGGTGCACATAAGGTGGTTGCCTATGGGTAGGGCACTGTCGAAGTAGCTCCTTAAATCTCTCCCAAGTCTCTACAACGTCTCATTAGGCAGCTGGTGTTAAGAGGTGATGCGCTTCCTAAGCTCCGTGGTCTTGTGATGCGACCCTAGGGTCACAAGGGACGGATCTAGGCTCGAAACGTTCGGATCTTCTCCGACAAATAGTAACTGGATAGATTTGAGGCCGAAGCCTAGACTTTGAGATGAGAGGTGAAGTGAAAGGATGAGAAGGTGCTCTCTTTTGAGGGAGAACGGAGGAATATGGGATGAGAAAAGAATAGGGTCACGCCCGGGCCAAAGGGGAGGAGGAACTCGACTCAATGCTCTGGCTTAATTCATATTGGACGTCAAGAATACAATGGGAGTCATGCCTCTTATATAGAAGAAGGCTCATGAAACCCTAGATCTAATATGGGTGGCGGACTAGGGTTAGCAACATGCTAGGCCCAACGTCCAAAGCCCATAATACTAATAATAGTACTAGCTAGAAAGGGAAAGATGCAACAAACCCTAATGGGCCTTATTCTACCTTAATGGGTTGGTCTCTTAAGCATAAGAGAACACACGCCTAAAATAGTAAAGACGGAATATAAATGACGGAAATAGAAATAATATAATAAATACATAAATGAGACTAAATCCTAAGCCAAGGGGGTCTCCAAGGTCTAGGCCGTCTCGGAATGGTAGGAGCTAGGTCCGAGCCTAGGCAGGGTCGCATCATCCTCCCTCCCTTAGATTCGAAGCGTCCTCGCTTCGACGTGGTGGAGACGAGAGAAGAATAGGGTGACGCCCGGGCTAAAGGGGAGGAGGAACTCGACTCAATGCTCTGGCTTAATTCATATTGGACGTGAAGAATACAATGGGAGTCATGCCTCTTGTATAGAAGAAGGCTCATGAAACCCTAGATCTAATATGGGTGGCGGACTAGGGTTAGCAACATGCTAGGCCCAACGTCCAAAGCCCATAATACTAATAATAGTACTAGCTAGAAAGGGAAAGATGCAACAAACCCTAATGGGCCTTATTCTACCTTAATGGGCCGGTCTCTTAAGCATAAGAGAACACACGCCTAAAATAGTAAAGACGGAATATAAGCCAGAGCTAGGTCCGAGCCTAGGCAGGGTCGCATCATCCTCCCTCCCTTAGATTCGAAGCGTCCTCGCTTCGACGTGGTGGAGACGAGAGAAGAACGATGCGACCTAATCAAAACCATGCCATCGACGTGGGTCTTCTCGAAGATTAAAATATACGGTGTCGACACAGGGGCAGATTCGATTATGGGCTCGGGGTCGGCGTCGGGCATTAAAGACAAAGGCATGTCGATCAGGGTGTCCGACGACATAGGCTCATCTAAAGTGGGCGCCGGCTCAGGTGAGGGCTTGATGTCAAGCTCGGGTGGGCCCTCGAGCTCGGGTATTGGCGCTACCGGTGTGGAGTCCTCGGAGCGGACTAGTTCGATCGGCACATTGCTCGGCTGTGGTTGAGGTGCCAAGACGGTCTCGATGATGGGCTCGCTCGACACCGACGCCAATGGTGGTTGGGGTGTTGAAACGAGTATCGGGACGAGTGTGGGATGAAAACGTGCCATGTATTCGACCATCCGACGCTCTAAGGCCGCAAACCTGTCCTCAAGGCTAGGACTCTCGGCCACGGGAGGGAACGAGGGCTCAACCGAAGGGGCCGGTCTTGGCACATGGTGCGCCGAGGCTGAATGCTTGGCGCGCGAGCCCTCGTTGTGGACTCGAGTACGTGGGCGCCGAGGAGGCGGACTCCACTCCCGCTCGTCATTGGAACGATGTCGGGGTCGAGGAGGTTCACGTGCGTGCCGAGGAGGTGAACGCCAATCCCGCTCGTCATTGGAACGATGCCGGGATCTAGGAGTTTCTCCGTAGTAGCGGGCCCGATTCTTGGGAAGCCGATATGGTGGGATCCAATCCGGGTGATTTCTTGGAAGTGGTTTATAGGGACAAGTGTTAACTCGTTGATGTGGCCGATCCCAAGAGTCCGAATCGTCCCATATTTCCGAGCAGGTCCAAGACATGGCTCGGACCCTCGGGGTTTTTTTTTTTTTTTGTTTTTTTTTTGTTTTTTTTTTTTTGTTTTTTTTTCTACTATGAGATCTTTCACAAACCGAAAGAATCTCTTACAAATCGGAAAAATAAAGAAACTATCCTAGAAAGAAAAATAAAAAAATAACGAGATCTTTTATATAAATAAGATCCCTTACAAAAAAAGGAACAAATCAAACAAGATAAAATCATATAAAGATATGCCTCGGAATAGCCTAACCAAAAAGGAGAAAAAAATCTCGGATTTGATTTGGCAAGATCTTCGGCGCGGGCTGGCACACGGAGGCTGCAACCTGGGCACACTGGCGGCACGTTGCTGCTGTGCCATGACTCGGATCCTGGCACGCAGGGACTCGATCCTGGCGCGCGACCGTGATGTTTTGGCCTTTTGGAAGGGCGAACGAACTCCGATTTGGGCAAATTTTATATGCCCGAACTCGTATTGAAAACATCTACAATCTTATGTAAAAAAATTGCAGAAAAAAGAATATTTTTTTTTTCGAAATCTAGAGAGAAGTCGAACGTTTTTTTTTTTTGAAGATGGAGAAGGAACCGTTCGAACCGCCTAAGCTCTGATACCAATTGATGCGACCCTAGGGTCACAAGGGATGGATCTAGGCTCAAAACGTTCGGATCTTCTCCGACAAATAGTAACTGGATAGATTTGAGGCCGAAACCTAGACTTTGAGATGAGAGGTGAAGTGAAAGGATGAGAAGGTGCTCTCTTTTGAGGGAGAACGGAGGAATATGGGATGAGAAAAGAATAGGGTGACGCCCAGGCCAAAGGGGAGGAGGAACTCGACTCAATGCTCTGGCTTAATTCATATTGGACGTCAAGAATACAATGGGAGTCATGCCTCTTATATAGAAGAAGGCTCATGAAACCCTAGATCTAATATGGGTGGCGGACTAGGGTTAGCAACATGCTAGGCCCAACGTCCAAAGCCAATAATACTAATAATAGTACTAGCTAGAAAGGGAAAGATGCAACAAACCCTAATGGGCCTTATTCTACCTTAATGGGCCGGTCTCTTAAGCATAAGAGAACACACGCCTAAAATAGTAAAGACGGAATATAAATGACGGAAATAGAAATAATATAATAAATACATAAATGAGACTAAATCCTAAGCCAAGGGGGTCTCCAAGGTCTAGGCCGTCTCGGAATGGTAGGAGCTAGGTCCGAGCCTAGGCAGGGTCGCATCATCTTAGAAGGCAGGAAGAACTTTGTCATGCAAAGTTTTTCATGTCCTTACCTACCGAGGAGGTAGGCTTTCTAACCTGCTCATGGCCTTTCCTTCAAGAGACCACTTGAAGGCCTTCAACAAAACATATTCAAGAGAAATACCATCAGCAGAAATAGTGTCACAAAAATCAGTAAAATTTTTAATATGTTCCATCGGGCACTCAGTTGGTTTCTCTTCAAACTGAGATCATTTGATCAAGGATATGAAGTGACACTTGATTTCAAAGTTTTTCTCAGTCTTAAGAAGTATGATTGCCAATTCCAGCACCCTCAATTCCGGTTGCATATATTGTTTAGCATTCCTTGGAATGGCATTCGGCTGTTCTTGTAATCGGGAAGCATTTTCATCTTCACGTGCAGCCACAACAACTACATTATCTCTATCACCTTGTAGCCGCTCCATTTGAGCTCGAAGGTTGGCCATCAATTGAGCAAGTTCTTCAAGAGTTGCACCCATGGCGCGGTTCTCTCGTCCTCTGCGATGAAAAGTACTTTCACGCTCACAATCGCATAAAGGATTTTTGAAATGAAGCCTATGCCTTTCTGTTTGCATATATTGATAACACAAACAAAAGCAAATGAAATTAAAAACAAAAATGTGGCTCGCTATTCCCAAACCCGAAAAGCAACTAAACACAGCACTGTCGCCTCCTTGGCAACGGAGCCAATTTGTTGAAAGGGTTTTACTTGACCAACAAATAAATTTATAGACCAAGACCTCGCTAAGTATAGCGAAGTCAGTTTCGTCCTTGGGAAGAGAAGTCTATGTTTAATTACTTAACTAAAACACAAAAGAACAAGCAAAACAAAAGAAAGAACCGAAATAGAAACAAACAGAGCAACACAATCAGGACGCTGAAAGGCTCGGTTCCGACTCTATTAGGTTCGGTAACGTGGGTATATTACGATCGAAAATTAACCATGCGGGAAAAAATCTAGGATTTAGGTTTTACCACAACATAGTCATGGAATTTAAACAATATGAATCATAAAGATCATGCCTTTAAACTTAAGTAATCAACTTTCGTTGCAAACAAGCAAATCAATCAACTTTCATAAATAAATTCACTTTATATACTTATTACGATCTAAAGTTCTCAACTTTTATTTCAAACTTTATCCCCATTCAAATTCACAACTCTTTCTTTCAATCAAGTCATAAACATGAATTACTTCAACTTTCATCAAAGCATATGTACAAACAAGTAGAAAATAGATCAAAGGCAATCAAAGCACACATGCATACCATTATCATGCACAACTACATTAGGTTTTTACCCCAACCCTAGAACAACAGATCTACTCACTCATGGTGGAGAAGAAACAAACAAAAGAATTGAAGAAAAACATAACTTGAATTAAACTAAAAACTTACTTGAATTCACTACAATTGTCTTCAAATCCAACTTAGAACACAAAGAAACACTAAAGCAATCTCTTACATATGCCCTAAGTAAACCACAAACTTGTCTCTCAAACCCTAAACTTGTGTGGAAATTAAAAAGAGAGAGAGAGAGCCCCCTAACTTTGTCCAAACAAGGGCTTAAATACTAAAAGCATATATCTAAAAAATTTTCCTTAAGGATAAAAACTACCAAACTAAAAAGATATCGGAATAATCTCCTTAAAATCACAAAGTCGGCATAGCCTACCGACACGAGGTACCCTCGGTAACGACCCCCGTTGGGGTCGGTAGGCTCGATTTTGCTGATTTTCAAAATCTGTCTTCCTGAAGGCCTCGGTACCGACCCCTACTCGGTCGGTAACTAGCCTGTTCTAGGCTTATGTCCCTCCTTTTCTTCACTTCCTCTCTTTGTATTTCTTCAGGGTCTTCTTTCCTAGCTTCAAACTCTTCTTACTTAGCCATGTTCCTCTCCTTTGATGCCCTTGAATGCTTCCAATCCACTCCAAAACTACATAAAAACACAAAACTTTCGTAGTTTCCACACTTTTCTCAAAATATGAGAACTAAAGCAAAAGACACACAACACACACACAAAAACACAACCTAAAATCCTAAGAAAAAACACTCTAAAACAAAGCTAAAAACGGACACATCAGTGCCCATGCCGCATCGGGATTCATCTCTATAAAACCGGTATCAATATGCAGATTGATGCGGTCTTTTGTCGCAGCGCTGATCCCTTGGAAGAAGATCTCTTGGAGAACATATGGAGGTTTCCCATGGGTGGGGCATTGTCGTAGTAGCTCCTTAAATCTCTCCCATTTCTAAAAAAACGTCTCATTAGGAAAATGGTGGTAAGAGGTGATGTGCTTCCTAAGCTCCGTAGTCTTAGCAGGCGGGAAGAACTTTGTCATGAATAAGTCATGCAAGGTTTTCAATGTCCTTATCGACTTAGGAGGTAGGCTTTTCAACCAGCCCAGGGCCTTATCTGCAAGAGACCACTTGAAGGCCTTTAAGAGAACATATTCAAGGGAAACATCGTCAATAGCTATAGTTTCACATAAGTAAGTAAAATTCTAAATATGTTCCATCAGGCCTTCAGTAGGTTTCCCTTCAAACTAAGCACGTTTTATTAAGGATATAAAGAGAGATTTAATCTCAAAGGTACAGTTGATGTCCGGGATCACAATTGCCGATTCTGGCACCCTCAGTTATGGGTGCATATATTGCTTGATGTTCCATGGAATGACGTTCAGTTGTTCCTGTAAACGGTTAGCGTTATCCTCTTCACGCTAGGCCGGAGCAACTTCAACATCCCTAGTGATGAGAGTTCATTGGCAACCGCGCCAACAATCGAGCCCTTGCACGCGCCGCCACAACCGAGCGCGCCCTTGCATCCGGTACAACCAAGCGTGCCCTTGCACTCGGCACAACCAGCGCTGACTCCTACCCTTGGTGTGCCCTTGCACGCGGCTGGTGGTACGCCTTGCACTACGTCGGATTCCGACCTTGGCAAACCTTGGCCTTTGATGGATGGTGCCAAATCATCGGGATCTTTTGATGGAGTCTTGTCCCATTACTCGAGTGATGATACTAGTCCTAAAGACAAGCCCAATGTGCTTGACAAAGGGGAGTCTACACTAGGACAAGCAACTAAGGTCGGTGTTTGAGGTGCTAAGAAGCCGAATCAAGGAGCCATGCCCTATCTTGGGCGCATCACGAAAGCCCGAGCTAAATCAATCCTTTTCCATATTCAAGAGGAGCTCATGGTTCGTTAGTTTCGTACGTTTACAAAGAATAAGGGTGGAATCTCGTTTTAACTAGTGGCCCGACAAAGGACTATTTTGCGGATAAGGACAATTAGTTTTTTCTTGGTTTTTATGGGGCGTTTTTTGTAATTTCTTTAAGGGATGTGGCTGATTATGTGAGGCGTGGATCCTAGGGTTATATGCTCGTCCAAGGCCTCCATTTTCACAGAGACTTGAGACGCAGAATGTTTTCTCTTTTACTTGCTTTTCAATCTAAGTTATTCGCTCTTTTTCGTTTCAATCTCGTTGTTTGATCATGATTGAGTCATATCCGACGCTCTTTCAACTTAGTTTGTTGATGTTGTTGCGTAATATCCAAGACTCAATATTCATATCCAACGCCCCGTCCAACAACCTTCATTCGATCGAAGTGAAGATTTCCGTCCACTCATGGAAATCTCTTTGCACCACCATCTTCACCATTGATCCTGCCATCAAGTGGTATCAGAGCCACGTGAAGGTATCGCCATTTAAATCTTGTTTTGATCTTGGTTAGCCACTTGTTGCAAGTTTGCTTTCTAGATCGTCCATCCTTTGAAGCTTTCGTGAGTGTTGTCTGTACCTTGAGTTCTTGTGTCGATTTTTTTCCTTGAATTTGTTGTTGTTGGTGGACGCATTTCTTGAACTTCAATGGCTGGTTTCACACGAACAAGATGAAAGAAAGTTCAAGGGTCTAGGCTTGCTTGTTTGGAAGTTGAAAGGGTTGTCTCATTACACCTTGTTTAATTCCTTCATTAAGAGCTTGATCGAATATGGCTGGCTGAATTTTGTGTTGAAAAACCGAGGGTTTGAGTGACTAAAAATCGTCCCTGTTTTGTTCATTGCATGCTTGTTGAGTTGGTTCGACTCTAGGATAAGGGAATGACACCAAGAAGTAACGTCTTGCTTGCTTGTTGTCTAATTGTCATTTGAGTTTTAAAAAAATTAGAAATTCGTGCCTTAAAGAAAAACCTTGTCGGCGGCGAAAAGCTAATAGGGGTCGAGCATAGAAAAAGAAAACGAGGCTAAAAAAACCTAGTCGGCGGCGAAAAGCTAATAAGGGTCGAGCACAGAAAAAGTCCTAAATCTTTTCTTGACTTGATGCTAGATTTTTCTTGGTGTTTAGTAGCTTCCTAGTGTTGTTTCCTGTTTGACAAGTGTGTAGTATCTTTGAGTTCCTCTTGTTGTCTTTTGTTGTTCATCTCCTACTTGCAACTTGTTGGATTTCCATCTCGAGCAAGTTTTGGTGATTAATTTAAGTGCACTCTATACCCTTTCTTTTCACGTGGTTGTTAAGATGACAAGTGTAGGCGACGAAAAAGAAAAACAAAAGCTTGATGAGGAGTCCTCCATCTCGGTGGAAGCCATATTGCTATCCTTGCAACAATCCATGCAATCCATGGAGACTCGTTTTGCCCATTTGGAGAGCCAAGTGTAAGGAACGGGTGAAGGTTCATGAGTGCCTCAATCGGGAGCTCCACCAATTGTCTTACAAAGTGTCAACCGGATGGAGTTGATGCAAGAAGAGGCCTCGACATCCTACATGCCAAATATGGAGGCCCTCGCCACACTTGGCTTGAGTACATCCTTGGGGGCCATTCCTACTTATGTCCCTCTCGGGAGCTTCCACAGTCCACATTATGTGGCCAATTCCGGGGTAAGGCCTTCTTTTGCTACTTTTCCGAATAATATTCCTTTGGTTTCCACTACCGTTTCAGGTTATGGAGTACCAAATTATCAAGAAGCCAATGCAACAGTGGCCACCAACTTGCCCGGACCAGCCTTGCACCTTCCTAGGCATGGCAAGCCGCCACGAGTACCAGCGTACAGAACCGCCGGACAACTTTGGCAAGGCACACCCGTGTTTCACGAAGAGCGGCCTCGGGACCCCCATCAAGGCATTAAGCTCAATGTGCCAACCCTTGCGCGGACATCCAACGCAGATGCATGTCTTGATTGGCTTGCCAAAGTGGAGTCCATCTTCGACTTTTATGGATATGATGATGCTCGGTGAGTGGCCATGGCGGCCATACACTTCACCGACTTCGCTTACCATTGGTGGCTCGAGGACAAGGCCTTGAGGAGAACACGATGGATGCCTCAAATCAACATTTGGCAAGAGCTTAGAGAGGCCATTGAGGAGCGGTTCGTGCCTCAAGATTATACAGAAAGAGTCCATGCAAAGTTGGAGCAAGTATGCCAAGGAAATCGGTCCCCTAATGAGTTCTACAACGAGCTGCGTATGCTTATGTTCCATTCCGGATTGCAATTTACCGACGGGTATGTGATTTCTATATTTGTCAATGGTTTAAATTTGGAACTAAAGAATATTGTGAGTATGGAGCATTTTAGTTAGGGAACCGATGTTGAGGAAGTGCTTCACTACACCAACCACATCTACAAGCACCTTTCTCAACGGCGCCAAAGTTCTACCACTAATCGGGCATGGCAACCCTCCTCCACGACTCCTAGGGTACCTTCAATTCAGTCCAAGAAGCCAGATTTTAAGAAGGAGTCGACCCCTCAACCAAGGAAAGAGTTTCCTCCACGCCCACAACAAGAAGGAGGAGCGCGGGCTAGTGATGTCAAGTGTTTCAAGTGCCTTGTCCATGGGCACTATGCCAGGGATTGCCCCAACGAACGGAAGGTCCTTATTACCACCCAAGGGGAGTATGAGTACAAGGATGAAGGGGCTGCAGAAGAGGAGGAGGAGAGCCCCGAGGTTGAAGAAGACGAGCTCCATGTCACCTCCGAGGATGGAGAGTGTTTTGTGGTTCAACGAACGCTCTTCATGACGAAGAACTCCACCACACCTAGTCAACGGGAAGTTATCTTTCACACTCGCTGGATAAGGTATTTAGTGTGATTATTTGTAGCGGTTCATGTTGTAATATCATTAGTCAAGAAGTCGTGGATCGATTTTCCTTGCATACTACTCCTCACCCTTTACCTTATCCCTTGTGTTGGTTGAACTCTAACACCCCTATCCAAGTCAAGGAGAGGGCTCGTGTTTATTTTTCTATAGGACCGTACAAGGACGAAGTGGAGTGTGATGTGGTCCCGATAACCGCTTGTCATCTACTATTGGGACGTCCATGGCAATTTGACAAGGGAGCAATCCATGATGGCGTATCCAACGAGTACCGCTTTCAAATGGAGGGAAAGAAGGTGACGTTGCACCCGATGACTCCCCATGAAATTATGTTGGATCACTCACCTAAGGAGCAAAATAAGAAGCATGCACTTCAAGAGGGAAAGAGGGACAAGAAGCTAGCCATAGGCGGCCCTTCTACGCCCTTGCTTTTTGCCAAACATAAGGAGATTATTCACACATTCAAGGGGAGTGGTGTTTGTCTTTTACTTGTCTTTGAAGAGTCTTATTTATCTTCCAAGAATTAGTTGATCTTCCTCCCATTTTTAATATTTTGTAGGACTTTGAGGAGCTTTTCTAAGAAGAGGTGCCAAAGGGACTCCCACCGCTAAGGGGAATAGAGCATCAAATTGATTTCGTCCCCGACGCCACTCTACCAAACCGTCCAGCATACCGAGCCAATCCCGTGGAGACTAAGAAGTTTCAAAGGCAAGTACAAGAGCTCCTAGATAAGGTATATGTGGGTGAGAGTCTCAGCTCATGTGCCGTTCCCGCCGTTCTTGTGCCTAAGATGGATGGCACATGGAGGATGTGCGTTGATTGTCGGGCGATCAACAACATTACCATCAAGTATCGCCATTCGATTTCGAGGCTTGAGGACCAACATGATGAGCTTCATGGGGCGAGTCTCTTCTCCAAAATTGATCTTAAAAGTGGATACCATCAAATAAGAATGAAGGAGGGAGATGAATGGAAGACGGTGTTGAAAACCAAGAAGGGCCTCTACGAGTGGTTGGTCATGCCCTTCAGATTGACCAACGCACCTATCACTTTCATGCGCTTGATGAACCACGTCCTTCGTCCTTTTATTGGTAAGTTTGTGGTTGTGTACTTTGATGATATTTTAATTTACAGCCAAGATTCTGTCGGTTCCTACTCACAACAAATCCGACTGTAGAATCCGGCTAACCTAAGGAAGCCCCGGAGCTTCCTTGGGCTAGTCGGATTCTACAGTCGGTTCATGCAAGATTTTAGCACCTTGGCTGCTCCCTTAACCTTTCTTAATAAGAAGAACGTCCCATTTACATGGGGAGAGGCGCAAGACTCTGCCTTTGCAACCCTTAAGGCTAAGTTGACACAAGAGCCGTTGTTAGCCCTTCCCCATTTTAGCAAGATGTTTGAGATAAAGTGTGATGCATTGGGAATCGGGCTCGGAGGGGTGCTTATGCAAGAAGGGAGGCCTATTGCTTACTATAGTGAGAAGTTGTCAAAGAGCTACTTACTTAAGTAGCCCACGTATGACAAAGAGCTACTTGCTCTTGTTCGAGTTCTACGGGCGTGGGAGCACTACCTTTTGCCTCGGGAGTTTGTCATCCATTCCGATCATGAGGCGTTGAAGTACTTGAGAGGGAAAGCAAAATTAAACTGAAGGCATGCTAAATGGGTGGAATTAATCGAGTCCTTCCCCTATGTCATCAAGCACGCGTTGTCACAGAGGTATACTCTTTTATCTTTAATTGATGTTCGTTTGCTTGGATTTTCTTTTATGAAGGAGTTATATGCTCACGATGCTAAATTTGGTGACATATTTCATGCTTGTTTGAAGGGGGGAGTCGGGATCAATTCTACTTGCATGAGGATTTCCTTTTTAAGGGAATTCGATTATGTGTGCCTAGTGGGTCGGTTAGGCGTTTGCTAGTACAAGAGGCCCATGGTGGCGGCCTCATGGGACACTTTGGTGTCATGAAGACTTTGCATATGCTTAGGGAGCATTTTTATTGGCCTCACATGCTTAGGTTGGTAGAGAAATTTTGTGCTTCATGTGTTGTTTGTCTACGTGCAAAGTCTAAGGTGCACCCTCACAGTGTGTATACACCTTTACCAACTCCTTGTGCACCATGGGAGGACATCTCTATGGAGTTTGTATTGGGGTTTCCTAGGACTAAGAGGGGTAGGGATCCATTTTTGTGGTGTTTGGCAGATTTTCTAAGATGGCACATTTTGTTGCTTGCCATAAAACCGATGATGCTTCTAATGTTGCTACCTTGTTCTTTGATAACATTTTTCGGTTACATGGTGTCCCTAGGTCGATTGTCTCTGATTGTGATGTCAATTTTTTTTTGAGTTTCTTTTGGAAGACTCTTTGGTCCAACTTAGGAACCAAGCTCTTATTTTCTACTAGTTGCCACCCACAAACGGATGGGCAAACCGAGGTCGTTAATCGTACCCTTGGTACCTTGTTGCGTTCTATTTTGAAAACTAACTTGAGCAGGTGGGAAGAGTGTCTTCCTTTCATTGAATTTGCTTACAACAGGTCCGTTCATTCCGCTACAATGAAGACGTCTTTTGAGGTGGTGTATGGGCGCAATCCCATTACACCACTTAATTTGGCGCGTTATGCCATTACCGGTTGTGAGAGTCGTGAGGGGCATGACCGGGCTGAGTATATTAAGCAGGTTCATGAGGAAACTCACCTTCAATTGGAGAGGCGAACATTACAATACAAGCGCCAAGCTGATAGACGGCGCAAAGAGCTGATTTTTGAACTCGGCGATCTTGTATAGGTTCATTTGAGGAAGGAGAGGTTTCCCACTCTTCAGAATTCTAAGCTTAAGCCGCGTGGGGATGGGCTATTTCAGGTTTTGGAGCACATCAATGACAAGCCCAATGATCTTCCTCCGAATTATGGAGTCCATGAGGCATTCAACGTTTCCGATCATGTTCCTTATTTTTCTAATGATGATGTCGATTTTGAGCATAATCCAGGTTCGTGGACGAACTCTTTTAAAGGCGAGCAGGATGATGAGAGTTCATCGGCAACCAAGCCAACAACCGAGCCCTTGCACGCGCCGGCACAACCGAGCGCGCCCTTTCATCTGGCACAACCAAGCGCGCCCTTGCACTCGGCACAACCGACGCTAGACTCCTACCCTTGGTGTGCCCTTGCACGCGGCTGGTGGTGCGCCTTGCGCTACGCCGGATTTCGACCTTGGCTCACCTTGGCCTTTGATGGATAGTGCCAAATCTTCGGGTTCTTTTGATGGGGCCTTGTCCCATGACTCGAGTGATTATACCAGTCCTAAAGATAAACCCAATGTGCTTGACAAAGGGGAGCCTACACTTGGATAAGCAACCAAGGCTGGTGTTCGAGGCGCTAAGAAGCCGAATCAAGGAGCCATGCCCTATCTTGGGCGCATCACACGAGCCCGAGTTAAAGCAATCATTTGCCATATTCAAGAGGAGCTCATGGTGCGTACGTTTCTGGAGATTTACAAAGAAGAAGGGTAGAATCTCGTTTTAACTAGTGGCCCGACAAAGGACTATTTTGCGGATAAGGACAATTAGTTGTTTCTTGGTTTTTATGGGGCATTTTTTTGTAATTTCTTTAAGGCATGTGGTTGATTATGTGAGGCGTGGGTCCTAGGGTTATATGCTCGTCCAAGGCCTCCATTTTCACGGAGACTCGAGACGAAGAATGTTTTCTCTTTTACTTGCTTTTCAATCTAAGTTATTTGCTCTTTTTCATTTCAATCTCGTTGCTTGATCATCGGTGAGTCGTATCCTATGCTCTTTCAACTTAGTCTGTTGATCTTGGTGCGTAATATCCAAGGTTACATGCACCGACACAACCGAGCGTGCCCTTGCATCCGGCAACCAAGCGTGCCCTTGCAAGGGCGCACCAAGGGTAGGAGTCGGCGCAGGTTGTGCCAAGTCCAAGGGTGCGCTTAGTTGTGCCGGATGCAAGGGCGCACTTAGTTGTGTCGGCGCGTGCAAGGGATCGGTTGTTGGCTCGGTTGTTGATGAACTCTCATCACCTAGCATCTTGTAACCGCTCCATCTGCATGCAGAGCTCGGCCATCTGTTGAGCACGTTCCTCAGGAGGTTCCATTGCATGGTTCTCTCGTCGTCTGCAATGAAAAGTACATTCAGGCTCGGAATCAAATAAAGGGTTATGGAAATCAAGCCTACGTGATAGCTTGAATATAGGTGTAGTTTAGATGCATGTTTTATGTAAGTTTTAGCTAGTTTTAGATTGGTTTTAGTCTAGTTTAAAGGATCTTGTGTTGTTGGGTAGATTGCGCTTGTTTGCTCGGTTTTGCAGGTTTTTAGGTTTATGAGGAAAAGTGGGACGAGTTCTGGTTGATCACGGTGGTGGTTAGAAGAGTTGATGTAAGCTAGGAGGTGGTGCAAAGGAGCATTGAAGAGTCAAAGTGAAGAACAACAAAAGAGAAAATTACACCATTTGCAAAGGAGGATTGCGCGCCCAAGCAATTTTACCAGGAGCTGATTGCGCGGGTTGGGGAGCAATTAGGCGGCCGCGCAATTTGAATGCACCCTGCGCAATCTGGAATTTCACGCGAACGTTTGGGCTGACTTTTGGGCTTGGCTTTATGGGCTTGTTTTATTAATTATCCGAGGATGTGTTTGTTAGTTGGCTTGGAGGATAGTTCTAGACATATTTAAACTCTTGTTAGTCTATCTTTTATCATAACTTGAATTTACAACTTGGAGGCTAGGGTTTCTAGAGAGGTTTTTCACAAGAGATATTTGAACCTAATTTGTAAGTTTTTCTTAATTTAATTATGCACTGCTAAATTCTCTTGTGTTGCAAATTTTTTTTTATTTCGTGATGTTTCGTTTTCTTCCCTCTTTCGTTCTCTTCTCTTTAATGAATAACTCAAAAATTGGCTACCCCTTGCTTTTGATCATCCCATTTAGAAAATTCTCTCAACTCTTTTTGTGCTATGGTAAACAGCGGATTTTTTTTTGCACTATTTGGAGTGTTTTTTGTCTCGAAATCCGAATTCCTTAACTAAAGCAAGTTTTCAGGGTTTCATCTAAAGAATGGATTTGCTTCGAATTTGACCAGTTGAAATAGCTGGAAACTTTTTTCGCGTTCGAAGCGTACTCTTACTCTAGTTATTGAAATCATAGATTGCATAATATTTTGATTGATTCTTAATAACTTGGATAGGTATTATTCCCTGTGCTTAATTGAATCAGAATTATTCTAAGGTTTTGTTAGATTGGCCACCTAATAGAATTTCTAGGTTAATATATAACTAATGATTAAGTCCCGTTTGGGATTGATTAGATAAAGTAGCAACTATAATTGTTTAGACCCGTTCGGGCTATTCAGTTGTAGAAGGGAATAAGCCACATATAACTTGATTAGTTGTTTGCGTTGTGTATTTGTTTATATCGATACTTTGAACTTAAAGTTGTCATTTAATTTAATCTAGGCGTTGTTCTAGGTTGTTAGATGATTAGGGTTGTTCAGACTGTTAGCTCTTTTAACTTAATATAAAGTTTTGGATAATAATCCAGGTAGATTATTCAAGGGAATTGAGAGTCAAGAGAATCAATGATCAATAAGCATATCTATGATGGATGTAACTGGTTGAACACGTTTCCTTTATACTTGTTTCTTACAATCATATTTGCATTCATATTTAGATTTTAGTTTGCATCTTAGACTAGATAAATCATTCCAAAAAAGCCCCCTTTAGGTACTTGGCACCTAAGCAATAACACACATACACGAGTCCTCGTGGGATCGACCCTTACTTACCATTCTACTAAGTCTGGTTAAGTTAGGATTCTTTGATAGGTATAACGACCACGAAAAATACCTCATCAAATTTAGCGCCGTTGTCGGGGGCTCATTGCTCTTTGTGTTTTTGCTTTTGTGCTGTTTTGGGTGTGAACCTGTTATATGGTTCATACCCGTGCTACTAACTCATCTCCATTGCTTTTTGATCTAGATATTGACAAGACACTCTTCAAGCTAAGAAAGGAAATCCGAGATCACTTTCGGGCTCTACCTTTCTTTCTTAAAGAATCTGAATCTGAATTAGAGATTGAATCTGTATCTGCTAAATCTGCTGAGATGGGTGACCAAACGTTGAGATAGTTAACCGCACAAAATCTGACACAACAACCGTTGTCGGTGCAATTTTCTGCTCTTGGTGAAGGATTCAAGTTTGAGATGAAATCTGGGTTGATTCACCTTTTCCCCTCATTCCATGGGCTTAGTGGTGAAGATCCCAACAAGCATCTTTCTGAAGTTCATGTTGTGTGCTCAAGCATGAAACCCGCTGATGTGACTCATGACCAAATTGCGATGAGAGCCTTTCCTTTTTCTCTCAAGGATCAGGCTAAAGATTGGTTTTACTACTTGGCTCCGGGAAGTATTGACACATGAGAAAAGATAAAGGAAGCTTTTCTAGAGAAATACTTCCCTGCTACAAGGCTAAAAGATCTAAAAAAGAGGATTAGCAACATTGAACAAGAAGCTAATGAGACCTTGTACGAGTATTATGAGAGATTCAAGAGGTTGATAGCCAGCTGCCCTTTCTATGGCTACACTGATCAAGATTTGATTCTATATCTTTTTAATGGCCTCTTGGATTATGAAAGAAGGATGGTAATGCCGCTTGCCAAGGTAACATTCTCAACAAGACCCATGCTGCTGCATTTGAACTATTTACACAACTGTTAGAGGGCATAAGATAGTTTAGAAACGAGACTGGCTCTAAAGCTGCAAATGCTGTGGTGGATAATTCATTATTGCATGAAGAAGTTTCTGAGCTGAAAACCATGATGAGACAGTTTCTACAGCAAGGTGGGAGACAACAAGTGAAAGCCTGTGAAATCTTCTTTGATAATATGCATCCCACTAATTCATGCCCCACACTTCAAGAGCCACAAGTTGATGTCAATATGGTGGGTAATTATGGTCAACAAAGGCCTAGGTATGATCCCTACTCCAACAGCTACAATCCTGGTTGGAGGGATCATACTAACTTGAGGTATGGTAATTCCAACAATCAACAATTCAACCAGTAAGGTGGTCAAGCTCCTTATAGGCCCCCTTTCCAACCTCAGCCTCAGGGAGTGAATTAGAATTTTATGTCCACTGAAGAGATGATCAGAAATCTGACTCAAAGTGTTTCTACAATGCATGGCTCTTTAACTCAACTACAACAAGAGACCAAGTCCAATATTAAAAACATGGAGAGCCAAGTTAGTCAAATTGTTGATGTAGTGATCAAGTTGGAGGATCGAGAGCCCAGCAAATTGCCATCACAGACAAATCTCAACCGGAGACAGAATGTGAGATTTATCTCTATTTATGATGGCTCTATGGCCAAAAAAGTGTGCACAATGAACAAAGTTGACGAAACAGAGGAGCAAGTCGAAGTCGAAAAGCGCGGGTTAGCTTCTAATTATGCGGCCGCGCATTCTAGTGACAACCAGTGTAATCTAGACGATTGTGGAAATTTGACCTCTAATCTTCTGAAAAGTTATGTGTCTGTCCCACCTTTCCCTGAGGCCTTAAAAGAAACCCGGAAGTTGAAAAGCGACAAGAAGCTATTCGAGACCTTCAGTACATGCAAGGTGAACGTCCCGTTATTGAAATTGATCAAGAGTGTACCTTGATATGACAAGTTTTTGAAGGAGTTGTGCACTCTAAAGAGGGGGCAAAAGGAGAAAAGCAAGAAGCAAGTCAAAGAAAAAGAACATGTGTCTATTGTGTTTCAGAAGCGTTTGCCTGAGAAATGCAGTGACCCTGACATGTTCACCATTCCTTGTATGATCGGAAGCACCAAGGTGAATGAGGCTCTAATTGATTTAGGTACATCGGCCAATGTCTTGTCTTACTCCTTATATAAGAAACTCGACGTGGGACCTTTGAAAAAGACTCGAACCATTATTGAGTTAGTTGATCATTCCACTGTCCGACCCAAAGGAAAACTTGAAGATGTGTGGGTTAAGGTGGACTCCTTGACATTTCCGACTGACTTTCTGATATTGGATATGGGACCGGGAGATGGAAAAGCGTCTATGTTGCTAGGACGACCATTTTTTAAGACCGCTAATACAAGGATTGACATTCCACAAGGCATACTGAAGATGGGATTCGATGGGAAGACATCGAATTCCATAGCTCAAATCCTTCTTAATATCCTTTTTACATCAAGCTAATGACGTTAAACATGCACTTCTTGGAAGGCAACCAAGGATTAGTTTAGTTTTGCTTTGAATTTTTGTGTGTTTTAAGTTTTTGCTTTCCTTTTTAGTATGCTTAGTGTTTTTAGGAACGATCCTCGGACTTGCAGAAAGCTCGGGAAAGCATCGAAAAGCATACCAGAGTAATTTATATAGTTGCTAAAAATGCGAGTTGGGACAGAATTGCGCGACCACACAATTTAGCGCCTAACCCGCGTAATTCCTACAGAAACTAAAGCGCGGGTTAGCATAGAATTGCGCGGCAGCGTAATTTTGATGCAACCCGCGCATTTAGCGGTTTTCAGCGAAGGGTTAAAGACAAAACCCGAGTTCCTTCCTTCTTTCTACCCACATTATTTCCGCCTCCTTCCTCTCTAGTTCTCCTTTAAAGACATCAAAAAGCTCGGATTTTTCAGTCAAATCTCACAAGGAACTCCATTCTCAAGCGGAGTTCAAGTAAGTTTTCTCATTCCACACTCAAATCTCTCAAATTTTCGGATTTTATGTGCTTAGATCTAGATCTAGGTTTTAAATAGAAATTCTGAATTTATATGCTCTAGGGTCGGATTTGTATTTAATTCTTTCTTAAAAGTTCGTTTACTACATGATTCTAGTCTAGATTTGTGTTTTATTTGAGATTTTGTTGAAATTTCGAGATTAACCTAGAGTTATTGATTAAATTTGATTAATTTATTCTAGGTAGCGGGGGAAGAGAGTGTTTGAGTGCATTACTTGCTTAATCCTATATATTGTTGTGGTTGTCCTTGCCGGAACAACAGATTTGTGCTTGGTTTATTCTTGTAGTATTTTGTGTAGGAAATTGTTGAGTTTCTACAACCATGGGTCATAAGGGAATTAGACCTGATGGTGCACCTTCATCTCGGGCTTCTAGTTAGAGTGTGCATTTGGTTCCTCCTACGGTGGAGGGAGGGCGCACTCCTGAAAGTTTTGGTTTCAGCCTGAACACGCTTAACCACGGGGTTAGATTTGATCTTTTGAAGGATAGAGAGTGGAAAGCCACAAGGTTCATTGATTGGGATGTGATGGATGCTCTTGGATTGTCTCATATGCTAAGGGAGATTGTTGATTTTGTGGGGATGGAACAATTTTTGAGGTTGGTTGAGCCCACTTTTAAGGGCTTGACACTTGAATTTTTGAGCTCCTTGGAGGTTGATTTTAGAGGAGATGGAGAGTTGAATTTCTTTTGGGATGTATAAGAAGAAGGATGACTTTGAGACAAGTCAATGATGTTTTTGGTTTCTGCAAGTATCCAAGTAATGATATTATCTTGAATGAGAATGGAGCTGGATGGGCTAATCATAAATTCTGGAAGTCCATCATCGGGAGATTGACCTATGAACCTACTAAATAAAAGGCGTCCCCTATCACTCATCCCGCCATCAAAGTCTTCCAAAGATTCATTGCTTGCACTATTAATGGGAGGGGTGATGGTGGAAACATTTGCTTAAAGAAGGATGCAACTGTATTGGGTGCATGTTTAAAGATGAAGAAGCTACACATGGGTGCAATGATTATGCACCATTTAGCACATGTTGGAAACAAAGGTCGTGGAGCCATTTGCATTGGCGAGATTGTGACTCATTTGGCCAGGCACTTTAGAGTTGATCTTAACAAGCGAGTTGTCGATATCCCACCTCTAGCCATGAATTTCACTATGTTCAGTAGGATGGGTGCCCTGTTCAAGTACATAAATTCTTTTTATTGGGTAATTGGGGACACTAAAAACGTGATGAAGTTCCCTAATTCAAGAAGAGTCAAAATTGGAAACAATCCGGATAATTGATTTATTGAAGTTCAGGAAGGAGACTTGGATCTATGTGATGTGAGAGGCCTTGCTCGGAGCAAGAAGAAGGCTCAAGTTAGAGCCCAAGAAGAATCTAAAGAAGAAGATGAGGAAGAATCTGAGGAAGATGAGGAAGAGTCTGAGGAAGAGGAAGAACGACAGTTTGATCCATCTTTGCCTTCTAGGAGTGGTACTAACTACTCTGATGCTCACTTTACTCAAATGATGGAGATGATGAGACAGATGCAGGTGGATAATGCACGACGGTACAATGACATGTCATCTCACACTGATCAGAGTTACCAGAACATGAGAGGTTATGTGGGTGAGTCCTTCACATCATTCCAAGCACGCCAAGATGAGCAATTCAGATTGCTCAATGACCGATTTGATGGATGGAGTTCTACTGGCTATCCACCACATCAGAACTATCCTCAGTATGCTTTTCCACATCCTCCCTATTCTCAATTTCCATCTTGTATGCCGCCTCCTACCGAGTATCCACCACCGCCACCACCACAGGATGGAGTTCTACTAGGGACAAAGTATGTTTTAAGCGTGGGGGAAGGGATGTAGTTTCAATAGTTTCTGTCATATTTAAATTTTTGCATACATTGATTAAAATTCTTTAAAAAAATCAGAAAAATTAGAAAAAATACAAGAATATTGCATTTAGGTTTTTATTTCCCCATTGTTTGACTCCTCTTGTGTTTCTAAGCTAAGTATAATTCCTAACCCACGATCTACATGATATGCTGAAGTTTATATGATATAAGCAAGATCATTAATTTATTTAATTTGACTATGGGATTGAGCATGTATATAGCTTGAGTTTTAGATTCATTATGAAGTTCTAGACAAACATTTGCCTTGTGAAATTTTTGGCCTTTCATGATTATATTTGTTCTCTACATTCTTGAGTATATCACCATGATTATCTAGCTCTAGAACTTGCGTTATGACTCTTTTTCAAGGATGCTTTATATGAATGAATGCATGACATTAAAATGATTGAGGCATTGTTTCTTATTAGCCTATTATTTCCCTTCCTACCTTACAAGATCCATGTTTTTGACATCCCACTTCTTTGAGCTTTAAGCCAATTTTTATTAGCTCCACAAAATTTTCCTAGCCTAATAAGCTTGACCCATCTAGGATTTAGGACTTGAGGTTGGTTTTGTTTTATGTGAGTTTTGTATAAGTATGGGGGAAGTTGAAGAAACGGTGGAAAAGAGGAAATACAACTCTAGTGACCAAAAAGAAAAAAAAATGAAGGTGAAAAGTATGTTGCAAAGCAAAGAAAAAGTTGAGTTCAAATGTTAGTAGTCTTCATATAAGAAGAAAAGAAGAGTTGAAAAAGAGTCAAAAGTGGAAAAAGAAGAAGAAATAAAGAGCTTTGATGTATAAATGAAGTTGGTGAAGGAAGTTGGAAAGTATTATGAGAAGTGAAGTGTAAAAAAGATTTGGGTTTAGGATTAGTTCTTTATCCCGGATTTAGCACCACAAGCCAAAAATCGATCCCTTCCAAATTTCTCTTTACCTTGGCCCATTACAACCCTTAAAAAGACCTCATGATTTTTGTTATGTATTTGATCATCAGCGGTGGAAATTTAGGACACTAATGCAAGCCTATGGTAGTCTAGCTTTCATGGTTGATTTTGAGTGAAACACGTCCTTAAACACTTGAGTGAAAGTGCAAACACATTTACCTTGGTGTGGTCTAGAATGAATGAATAATCTCTGCTCTATGCGTAATACATATGAAGTCTTAATTATATGTTGAAATGCTCATTTGATTATGAGATGGATGCATGATTGCATTTTTGTGGTGTGTTTTGGATTTATGTCTTGCTTGAGGACAAGCAAGGGTTAAGCATGTGTGAATTTGATAGCTTACATATAGGTGTAGTTTAGATGCATGTTTTATGTAAGTTTTAGCTAGTTTTAGATTGATTTTAGTCTAGTTTCTAGGATCTTGTGTTGTTGGGTAGATTGCGTTTGTTTGCTCGTTTTGCAGGTTTATAGGTTTTTGAGCAAAAGCGGGACGAGTTCTAGTTGATCATGGTGGTAGTTAGAAGAGTTGAAGTGAGCTAGGAGGTGCTGCAAAGGAGCATTGAAGAGTCAAAGTGAAGAACAACAAAAGAGGAAATTACGTCATTTGCAAAGGAGGATTGAGCGCCCGAGCAATTTCACCATGAGCTGATTGCGCGGGTTGGGGAGCAATTATGCGGCCGCGCAATTTGAATGCAACCCGCACAATCTGGAATTTCACGCGGACGTTTGGGCCGACTTTTGGGCTTGGCTTTATGGGTTTGTTTTATTAATTATATCAGGATATGTTTGTTAGTTGGCTTGGAGGGTTTCTTGAAAAAATAAATTTATATCAAGACTCCGCTGAGTACAGGGAGTCAGGTTCGTCCACGGGAATGAGATTAGGGCCAAAGATTAGTTGATAAACTAAGAAAAACAAATAAACACGAAGGGGCGGAAACACACACAAGGGATCGAGCACAAATCTAGATGGGTCAAGATCGATGCATATTGGCTAGACTTAATCAAATATAAAAAGCAATCCTAGGGCTAGGGCTACCACAACAACAATCACACATGCTTTCAATGAGAATTCACAACTATCATGCAATCTAGATCATAGAAAAGTCAATTGTCGCAAACAATTCAAGTTATTCAATCAACTGTCACAAATTAAACAACTTTCTATCTATCCTTCAACCTAGGAATATCAACTTTCGCAAATAATCCTATTAGATATAATCAAGCAACTAAGTTTACATTTTCGCTTTTAGGTTAATTGCAAGATATTGCCTCAACTTTCGCAAACGAATTAAGCACAAAATAGATAGATATGATCTTTCAAACATTCAAGTCATGAAATCAGGTTTAGACATGCATGATCGTGTTGGGTTTTCACCCAACCCTAGAATCTATGAAGACTACTCACTCATGGTAAAGAAAGAAGAAGACATGATCATAAAAATAAACCTTAAATTCAAATAAAAACAAAGAGGTCTTACAAATTTCTCCAACTTGTCTTCCAAGTCTTCTACCAAACAAACACACTAAGTTCGACTAAAATCCGGCCCCCTAAAATAAAGAGTTTAGCCTCCTTTTATAGAGGAAAAGGAGCCCTAATTAACCTAGGAAACAAGATAATACTACTTCCTAAAATAAAAGATAGAATATATCCATAAAGATCTCGGAATAAAGGTGAAGTCGGCGCCATGCACGACCCACTTCCTGAGGCTTTGTAATTTAGTTGGGTTGAGCTAGAGCTTGATGGGGTCGTGCACGGCCCTTATAGGGTCGTGCCTGAGAGCTTGTTCTTTGGTTGGGTCGAGCCCGACCCTCTTTGGCACTTTGAACAGCCTTGAGTAAAACTTGCGTAGAGGATTCGTTACAACTCCGTTTGACTCAATTCTATTTCCTATGTTCTTCTAACGAAATTCTATATCTCTTTAGAAGCTCAAACTTGATCTTCAATGTTTGCTTGAGAGCTTAATCTCCATCTTCTCTTGCAATGCTCCAAACTCTTCTTCCAAGCTCCAAAACTCCTACAAAAAGACATAAAAAGTGCGTAGCTTCCGAATCTCAAGGAAATACGAAAACTAAGGAAAAAAGACTCAAAAACATAAAACCTTAGCACAAAAACTAACTAAATCTAATCTATCTAGATACTAAAAATCTACCTAAAAAGCGGATATCAAAATACCCCATACTTAGACTTGCTTGTCCTCAAGCAATAATCATGCAAAATCAAGACCAATAACACAATCTTCAAGCATAGCCCTTGTCAAAACATTTTAAACACAAGTGAAAATGTAGACAAGTAACATTAACGTCATCATATATGTATAAGTCTCAAGCCTAAGCAATCACAATCCAACCTCACAAGGGATTTTAATGTGTTTAACTCATCTCTCATGTGTTTAGGCTATTAATTTCAACTCTCATCTCAATCTTTATGCAACATCAACTTTATCATTGAGACTTATATCACCAATCTCTCTACCTAGAGAAGTCAAAACATATCAATCATCATAAGAACTTAGGCTCAATGAAATCTTCATAGAAGACTCCATTCGGCTGGGTTGTAATGGGGCTTGGTATGACAAATAGGCGTGGAAAATATTTGGCCATGTGGTGCTAATAATATCCGGGAATCAAAGACTCCTAAAAACTCACACATTGCCAAAACTCTCATAAGAGAACATTTACCAAACTCTCTCAACATTATGCTCAAACTCACTTCTTTTCAACCCCTTTAAATATCCCAACTTAATCTTGCTTACAATTATTAAGGAAATTTGGCTCATGCACACTTTCACTTTCAACACTTTGCTTTATTTTTCTCCCTTTTGATTTTCAATTTTTTTATGGGAGATCGATATCGATATCTTTATTTCTTTTTTTCTTTCAACTCTTTTGTAAGTGCATTCAGGGAACCAAACTCCTTTTACATGACAAACTGCAAGATTTTTTTACTTTTCCCAACCCATAATTACCCCAAACTTGAACCAAGCAATCTCACTCAATAAAATCATCACAACAACCAATACTAAGTCCTAATCCCCGGATAGGGTCAAGCTTATTTCGGCTAGGGAATAATTTTGTGGAGCTAAAAATAAAATGCTTAAGGCTCAACTTGGCTATCAAAAAGAGGATAATGTAAAGGTGGGTAAAAGAGAGGATAAAAAGTGGCTTATGAAAAATAAGTTCTTAATCATAATTAACATGCATGAACGATCTCATAGTGGCTTGAAGAAATAGATAACCATATCAATGACTAGAGATTTACATGCATAAAGAGATCAATTCACACAAGAAAAAGAAGAGGGATTTTTGATGTTCTCCCTTTAAGGCCAAAATTCCTCACTAGGTAAAAATTTTGTTGGATTGCAACTACTTCTACTTAAGACACATATGCTCAATTTCATCACAAGTCTATTTTCACAATCAAAAGCAATTTTTCAAGACTTAGGCTATACTATCCAAATATGCCAAAGGAATTATATGATAAGCATGAAAATTAATTCTCATCATAGGACATCTAAGATGGAGCATTCTTCTATCCTAAAACAAAGAAGCAAATATATATTTATTTTTTTGATTTTTCGACATTTTTCAATTTTTTTTTTATTTTTCAAAGTTTTTTTTTCTTAACAAAACAACTAACAAACAAGCAAACAAATTCAACTCAAAAAAAACTCAATTATGTACAACATGTGAGATTTCTTCTTCCCCTACCCCATACTTAAATCATGCAATGTCCTCATGCATGAATATGATATGAAAAAGTAAAGAGAAAAGAAGAAGAAAACTCACAAAGAACTCTTGGAAGCTTGGAGAGGAGGTGGAACAAATACTCAAAGTTGCACCGCATGTAAAGTCATCTTTTCTCGTCTTTTTGAGCCCGTTTTTAAAACTTAGGACCCTGCAAAAATCCCACAAAACTCTATTCCAAACAAAAGTATTCTATCCTAGTCTAAGGAAGTTTAGAAAAATCTAATCTAAAAATTAAAAACAAAAACATAATAAAAATCTAATCTAAAGTTCGGGTTGCCTCCCGTAAGCGCTTGTTTAACGTCATTAGCTTGACGACTTACCTTGGCTGATCAGGGCGGCCTCCATCCATATGTATTGGGATCCTGGGAAACCCCATCCTTAGAGGGAAAAGCTTCAAAGCTTCTCTCTAGGACATTCGGTCCTCTATCATCCACAAGTATGCTTGGAAGTCCTACCTTAGGGTTAGAAAAATCCGAAAACCAAGGAGGCTTCGACTCTTTCACATTATGCTCAATAGTAGGAGTTGTAAAAGAAGGATGAAGGAAAGGAATATGACCAGAATCAATTAGATCAAAGCAAGGAGACTTACCTTTATTATTTTGAAGAGGGGTTGTTACTGAGGATATGTGGGTCGTTACTGACCCCACTGGATCAAGGAATGCCTCGGTATCGTGCCTGTCACTCACAGCGTTGTGATTCTTCAGAGAATGGTCGGTACTGACCCTCCATGGGGGGTCGGTATGCTCCTCGTTGATGCTTTTAGCAACCTCATTTGCAGCAGTATTGAAGCGAAACTCAACCTTCTCTCCCCAATTTCAAATGTGAGTAGTCCCTTTCTAACATCAACTCGTGCCCCTGTAGTGGATAAGAATGGTCTTCCAAGAATGATTGGTACCACAGGGTCTTCAGGCATGTCTAGAACAATGAAGTCGTTTGGGACAAAAAATTTGCCAACTTTAACTGGGACATCCTCAACAACTCCGGTTGCCTTTACACAAGATCCGTCCGCCATGTATAGCCTCATATTGATGGGCTCCAGTGGTCCCATGTTAGCTTTGGTCTAGATACATAATGGTAATAAACTAGCACTGGCACCTAGATCACATAGAGCTTTAAAACGGTGAGTTCCAATACCAATTGAAATTGCAAACTTACATGGATCACCGAGTTTTTCAGGGAGCTTTATGGAATGGACCTCATTATGCAGCTCTGAGATTGATCGCTTCCTAGATAAAATCTCCTTCAAGAATTTAGTATAAGCAGGCATTTCATTCAAAGCCTCGGCGAAAGGAGTAGAAAGATTCAAGCCTTGAAGCAACTTAACAAAGCGCTTAAACTTACCTTCCGTCGAGTCCTTGGGTTTCTTAGAAGGGAAAGGAAGTACCTTAGATGGAGATGGAATGGAAAGAGAAGGGTTAGAAGACTTACCTGGCGAAAGGTGGTCGAGCTCGACCCTAGGAGGGTCGATCGCCTCTTCTTCCTCGTTAATAGCTTCCTCAGGAACGACCCTTGAGGGGGTCATGCACGACCCTAAGGGGGTCGTGCGCGACCCTAAGGGGGTCATGCGCGACCCTAATGGAATTGTGACAGGGTCGGTCCTGAGAGGTCCAACCTCTGTGGGGGGTCGTGCTCGACCCTGAAGGGGTCGGTCCTGAGGCTTGCTCCTTCTCCTTATGCTCGGTTGGCTCGGGCAACGCCTTGCCACTCCTTAGGTGCATGACTCGGATCTCACCATCACTTGCTCGACTTCTAGGATTCTCCTCGGAGCGGCCTAGGAGTTGTCCGTGAGGTCTCGGGATTTGAGTAGCTAGCTGGCCAAGTTGGGAATCGACGTTCTTCCTCCATGAGTCAAATTCTCCCAACCTAGCATGAACACCTTTCATATGCGTGGTATGCTCGGCTCGTACTCCATTGACCTCGGCTCGGACTTCGTTGATCCCGTTCTTGACTTCGTTGATCTCGGTTCGGACGCCATTGATTCCTTCTTGAAGCCTTGCACCCATGATGGTGGCTCTTGATAGCCTGGAGGACGGTAGGGAGGGGGACGTTGCTCTTGTTGAGGGGGTTGCTTGTATTGGTGATAATTGGGATTGCCCCAGGATGATTGAGCATTGTTCCTCCCTGAATAATCGTTTTGGTTCCTATAGGAACCTCTCATGTAGTTCGCCTCCTCATAAGCCTCAGCGGCTCTCACTTGCTACAAGTTAGTGCAATTGGAAGTAGTATGGGCGGAAGACCCGCATTCTTGACAAGATGACGAAGATTTAAAGTAACTTACTTGCTTTTTCAGACGATTGATTTCATCTTGCATGAATTAGACCTTCACATCCCGATCTACCACCTCGGATTGTGGTTCATACAACCTCCTCTCTGTGGGCTTAGATTGTTGGGTTCCATACATGGCATCATAGTTGGTTAGCTTATTCAATAGCGCCCATGCCTCATCTGGAGTCATCTCAATGAACCCACAATCAGTGTGAAGGTTAATGCGATCCTTAGTAGCCGCATTAATGCCTTGAAAGAAGATCTCTTGGAGAACATAGGGAGGTTGCCCATGAGTAGGGCATTGGAGTAGAAGCTCTTGAAATCGCTCCCAAGTTTCCACAAGCGTCTCGTTTGGAAGTTGATGGTAGGGGGTGATACGCTTCCTAAGCTCCATTGTCTTTGCCGGTGGAAAGAACTTAGTCATGAATAGATCATGCAAAGCCTTCCACATTGTAATAGACCTTGGTGGCAAACTGTCCAATCAACTCAAAACTTTTCCTGCAAGAGACCACTTAAACGCCTTCAAGAGAACATATTCAAATGAGACACGGTCAGCAGCAATAGTGTCACATAAATCAGTAAAGTTCTTAATATGCTCAATTGGGCATTCAATGGGTTTCCCTTCAAATTGAGAACACTTGATTAAGGATATGAAGTGAGATTTAATCTCAAAAGTGCGGTCGATCTCCGGGAGCACTACCGCCGATTCGGGCACCCTCAGTTCTGGGTGCATGTATTGCTTGGCATTCCTTGGGATAGAGTTGAGTTGCTCTTGGAATCGCCGTGCAACTGCGTCCGAAGCGTCTCGTTCCGCTTGCAAGCGCCATATCTGAGTGCGGAGTTCCTCCATTTGTTGAGCAAGAGTCTCAACGTCGCCCATTGCTCGTCGTTCTCTCAAACGTCTATGGAAGGACCTCTCAGGTTCGCTGTAGTAGTCAATCTCAAGAGTTCTACGGGAAGAACGAGATGGCATATACTGTGAACAAAAACAAAGAAAACAAAATTAAATAAAAACAAAGGGGTAAGGGCTAGTCCCAAACCCCAAATATCAACTAAACAAGGCACTATTGCTCACTCCCCGGCAACGACGCCAATTTGTTGAAGGGTTTCTTGAACAAATAAATTTATATCAAGACCCCGCTGAGTACAGGGAGTCAGGTTCGTCCACGGGAATGAGATTAGGGCCAAAGATTAGTTGATAAACTAAGAAAAACAAATAAACACGAAGGGGTACAAACACACAAGGGCTCGAGATCCGCATTCTTGACAAGATGACGAAGATTTAAAGTAACTTACTTGCTTTTTCAGACGATTGATTTCATCTTGCATGAATTAGACCTTCACATCCCGATCTACCACCTCGGATTGTGGTTCATACAACCTCCTCTCTGTGGGCTTAGATTGTTGGGTTCCATACATGGCATCATAGTTGGTTAGCTTATTCAATAGCGCCCATGCCTCATCTGGAGTCATCTCAATGAACCCACAATCAGTGTGAAGGTTAATGCGATCCTTAGTAGCCGCATTAATGCCTTGAAAGAAGATCTCTTGGAGAACATAGGGAGGTTGCCCATGAGTAGGGCATTGGAGTAGAAGCTCTTGAAATCGCTCCCAAGTTTCCACAAGCGTCTCGTTTGGAAGTTGATGGTAGGGGGTGATACGCTTCCTAAGCTCCATTGTCTTTGCCGGTGGAAAGAACTTAGTCATGAATAGATCATGCAAAGCCTTCCACATTGTAATAGACCTTGGTGGCAAACTGTCCAATCAACTCAAAACTTTTCCTGCAAGAGACCACTTAAACGCCTTCAAGAGAACATATTCAAATGAGACACGGTCAGCAGCAATAGTGTCACATAAATCAGTAAAGTTCTTAATATGCTCAATTGGGCATTCAATGGGTTTCCCTTCAAATTGAGAACACTTGATTAAGGATATGAAGTGAGATTTAATCTCAAAAGTGCGGTCGATCTCCGGGAGCACTACCGCCGATTCGGGCACCCTCAGTTCTGGGTGCATGTATTGCTTGGCATTCCTTGGGATAGAGTTGAGTTGCTCTTGGAATCGCCGTGCAACTGCGTCCGTAGCGTCTCGTTCCGCTTGCAAGCGCCATATCTGAGTGCGGAGTTCCTCCATTTGTTGAGCAAGAGTCTCAACGTCGCCCATTGCTCGTCGTTCTCTCAAACGTCTATGGAAGGACCTCTCAGGTTCGCTGTAGTAGTCAATCTCAAGAGTTCTACGGGAAGAACGAGATGGCATATACTGTGAACAAAAACAAAGAAAACAAAATTAAATAAAAACAAAGGGGTAAGGGCTAGTCCCAAACCCCAAATATCAACTAAACAAGGCACTATTGCTCACTCCCCGGCAACGACGCCAATTTGTTGAAGGGTTTCTTGAACAAATAAATTTATATCAAGACCCCGCTGAGTACAGGGAGTCAGGTTCGTCCACGGGAATGAGATTAGGGCCAAAGATTAGTTGATAAACTAAGAAAAACAAATAAACATGAAGGGGTACAAACACACAAGGGCTCGAGATCGATGCAAATTGGCTAGACTTAATCAAATATAAAAAAGCAATCCTAGGGCTAGGGCTACCACAACAACAATCACACATGCTTTCAATGAGAATTCAGAACTATCATGCAATCTAGATCATAGAAAAGTCAACTGTCACAACCAATTCAAGTTATTCAATCAACTGTCGCAAATTAAATAACTTTCTATCTATCCTTCAACCTAGGAATTTCAACTTTCGCAAATAATCCTATTAGATATAATCAAGCAACTAACTTTACACTTTCGCTTTTAGGTTAATTGCAAGATATTGCCTCAACTTTCGCAAAGGAATTATGCACAAAATAGATAGATATGATCTTTAAAACATTCAAGTCATGAATTCAGATTTAGACATGCATGATCGTGTTGGGTTTTCACACAACCTTAGAATATAAGAAGACTACTCACTCATGGTAGAGAAAGAAGAAGACATGATCATAAAAATAAACCGAAAATTCAAATAAAAACAAAGAGGTCTTACAAATTTCTCCATCTTGTCTTCCAAGTCTTCTACCAAGCAAACACACTATGTTCGACTAAAATCCGGCCCCCTAAAACAAAGAGTTTAGCCTCCTTTTATAGAGGAAAATGAGCCCTAATTAACCTAGGAAACAAGATAATACTACTTACTAAAATAAAAGATAGAATATATCCATAAAGATCTCGGAATAAAGGTGAAGTCGGCGCCATGCACGACCCAAAGTGGGTCGTGCACGACCCTCCAAGGGTCGGTCCTGAGGCTTTGTAATTTAGTTGGGTCGATCTAGAGCTTGATGGGGTCATGCACGACCCTTATAGGGTCGTGTCTGAGAGCTTGTTCTTTGGTTGGGTCGAGCCCGACCCTCTTTGGCACTTCGAACAGCCTTGAGTAAAACTTGCGTAGAGGATTCGTTACAACTCCGTTTGACTCGATTCTTTTTCCTTTGTTCTTGTAACGAAATTCTCTATCTCTTTACAAGCTCAAACTTGATCTTCAATGAATTTACTTGAGTGCTTAATATCCATCTTCTCTTGCAATGCTCCAAACTCTTCTTCTAAGCTCCAAAACTCCTACAAAAAGACATAAAATGTGTGTAGCTTCCGAATCTCAAGGAAATACGAAAACTAAGGCTAAAAGACTCAAAAACATAAAACCTTAGCACAAAAACTAACTAAATCTAATCTATCTAGATACTAAAAACCTACCTAAAAAGCGGATATCAGTTGGCTTGGAGGATATTCCTAGACATATTTATACTCTTATTAGTCTATCTTTTTATCATAACTAGAATTTACAACTTGGAGGCTAGGGTTTCTACAGAGGTTTTTTCAAGAGATCTTTGAACTTAATTTGTAAGTTTTTCTTAATTTAATTATGCATTGGTAAATTCCCTTGTGTTTGAGTAGTCATTGAAATCATAGATTGCATAATATTGTGAAGTTTGATTGATTCTCAATAACTTGGATAGGTATTATTCCTTGTGCTTAATTGAATCAGAATTATTCTAGGGTTTTGTTAGATTGGGCACCTAATAGAATTTCTAGGTTGATTTACAACTAATCTGATTAAGTCCCATTCGGGATTGATTAGATTAAGTAGCAACTATAATTGTTTAGACCCGTTCGGGCTATTCAGTTGTAGAAGGGATTAAACCACAGATAACTTGATTAGTTCTTTGCGTTGAGTATTTGTTTCTATCGATACTTTGAACTTAAAGTTGTCGTTTAATTGAATCTAGGCGTTGTTCTAGGTTGTTAGATGATTAGGGCTGTTCAGACTGTTAGCTCTTTCAACTAAATATAAAGTTTTGGATAATAATCCACGGTATATTATTCAAGGGAATTGAGAATCAAGAGAATCAATGATCAATAAGCATATCTATGATGGATGTAACTAGTTGAACACGCTTCCTTTATACTTGTTTCTTACAATCATATTTGCATTTATATTTAGATTTTAGTTTGCATCGTATACTAGATAAATCATTCCAAACAAAACCCCACTTTTAGTTAATTGGCACCTAAGCAATAGCACACGTGCATAAGTCCTTGTGGTATCGACCCTTACTTACCATTCTACTAAGTTTGGTTAAGTTGATATTCTATGATAGGTATAACGACCACGGTAAATACCTCATCACTACTCCTTTCCCGCTGCATAAACTGAGAAAACAAACAAAAGAAAATGAATTAAAAACAAAACGGGGCTAGGTTTTTGCCAAACCCTAAAATGCAACTAAACACAATCGCCTCCCCGGCAACGGCGCCAATTTGTTGATACGGTTTTCTTGAGCAACAAATAAATTTATAGATCAACACCCCGCAGAGTACAATGAAGTCAGGTTCGTCCACGGGAAGAGAAGTGTATCTTTAACTACTATCTAAAATACGAAAGAGCAAGCAAAAAAATCCAATAACTGAAACAGAAACAAACAAAACAACTCAGTCAGATCGTTGTATGACTCGGTAATGAACCTAACGGGGTCGATAACGAGGTTAAACTAAGAACGAATTTATTCAATAAGCAAGAAAAGATTTACAATTTGGGGTTTACCACAGCATAACCATGCATATTAAACAATATGAATAATAAAGATCATGCCTTTGCAAACAAGTAAGGGTGAATTTCATCAAACCACCCGTTAAATGTGTCTTTTTTCACAAAATCACCCTTAAAATCAATAATTGCTTAAAACCACCCATAAAAAAACATTGTTAACACAAGACCACCCATTTCTAAGTCCCATCCATCTTCCGTTAGCACTGTCCAAAAAGATCTCATTTTTTTTATCACTCCAATTTTATTCTTTTTCCTCTTTGACATATACTTAAACAAATTCAATTAAATATTGATGGCTTCAAGATATGAAATATGTTCCCTCAACCAACTTCGCTAGTCCACCGTCGTCATCGTCGGTGACTTGCTCCTCCTCACAACCTCCATCCCGTAACATTCAAAGCATCTTCAATTCTTTAATGACAACAAACTAGCTTCCTAGTTCTCCTGAATCTCTAACTCAAATATAGCAATTCATCTTTTTTTATAAATTAAAACCAATTCATCATTGGCTTTGCCCTTCTTCTCACAATAATATATGACAATGAAGAGTGGAATTTCAAAATCAGAATTTATACAATATCATAAAAATAAAGGCTTTTTGTATCTATGAATTGAAACTCAAAATTGGAATTCAAAAACAAACGCAGAAATTTTAAATAATTGAAAGTGAAGAAGATGATTCTGAATGAGTAATAATGAACTAGATATGGGATATTTAATCTAAAAAAAGATCTGGGATATAGCATGAGGGAAGAGAAAGAGATAAATACTGCTTTTTAAGAGGGTAATTTGGTGAATTAAATTCTTATTTAACGATAGTTGGACGGAAGTGGATGGACAGGTGGTCTTGTGGAATTTACCCAACAAGCAAATCAATCAACTTCCATAAATCAATTCACTTATATCTACTTATCACGATCGAAAGTTCTCAATTTTCGTTTCAAACATTATCCCTATTTAAATTCACAACTTTTTCTTTCGATCAAGTCATAAATATGAATTAACTTTAACTTTCATCAAAGTATAAGCACAAACAAGTAGAAAATAGATCAAAGGCAATCAAATCATACATTCATACCATTATCATGCACAACTATGTTGGGTTTTTACCCCAACCCTAGAATAAAAGAACCACTCACTCATGGTTGAGAAACAAACAAGAGAATTGAAGGAAGACATGTCTTTGAATTAAACTAGAAAACTTACTTGAATTCACAACTAAAATTGTCTTCAAATTCATACAAGAAACACAAAGAAGAACTCCCACAAATCTCTTCCTTGTGCCTTAAGAAATAAAAAATGCGTGTAAAATAAAAGAGAGAGAGCTCCCCCAAAACTTGTCCAAAGAAAGGCTTAAATACTAAAGAAATCTATCTAGGAAAGTTTCCTTAAAAATATTAAACTATCTATCTAAAATCATATTGGAATATCGTCATTAAAATCACAAAATTCGGTGCACCTACCGACACGGGGATCCTTGGTAACGACACTCGTCAGGGTCGGTAGACTCTTTCTGTTGGTTTCCTCGGTCTTGATCTCTTGAAGGCCTCGGTACCGAACTCTCTCGAGTCAGTAATGAGCCTGTTTCTGGGTTTATTCTTCTTCTTTTTCTCCCCTTTCCTCTTTGGATATTCTCGGGTCTTCTTCCAACAACTTTAAAATTCCTTCCTCTTGCCTTGCTCCACTCCTATGATGCTTTTGATTGCTCCAAATCCACTTCAAAACAACAAGAAAACACAAAACTTGCGTAGTTTCCATAATTTTCACAAAATATGCAAACTAGAGCAAAAGACACACAACACACACAAAAACACAACTAAACAAGACTCAAAAACCTAGAAAAACACTCTAAAACAAGGTTAAAAACATGGATATTATATTCCATTACAATAACAAAAATGAAAAGAGCAATCGGATCCCCTTGCCTAATACCACACTGAGGGTAAAATTCATCATTGGGTTCATTATTGACAAACATGAATAAGAGGATTTTGTAATACAAGTCATAACAAGATTAACCCATTTAGAATGGAACCCAAATTTAAGAAGGATGAGTTTAACAAAATTCCAATCAAGCTTATCATAAACTTTTTCCATATCCAATTTTAAAGTCATCCATCCTTTTTTACCTTTCTTTTTCTTATGAAAAGAATGAAAATTTTCATGTGGTAAGAGGATATTATCCTGAATAAGATGCCCTTTAACAAATACCTTGCAGGGGATGAATAATAGAAGGGAGTAGTATACATGATAATCGATTAGCAAATAATTTAGTAATAACTTTATAAATAGTATTATAGATACTAATAGGATGGAAAGTTTTATAGTTAAAGGGGAACCAATTTTAGGAATGAGAGTTATAAAAGAAGTATTTATGGAATGTAACATATGGCCAAAGTGGAAAAAAGCATTAACTGCAAGAACATCGGAATCTCTGGCAATAGACCAAAATTTTTGGAAAATATATGCAGGAGAGTCATCAAGACCGGCGCTTTATATTAGGGGTAAGATCAAATACTGCATGTTTAGTTTCATCTCGGGAAGGAGCTTTACAAAGAACCAGGTTAACCGCATCAAAGATCAATTGAAGAATAATAAGTAAATCTAAAGTAGAAACTAAACAAGATTGATTTAACTTAAACCTATGGCTTAATTCTAGAGAAATATGTTTTGAAATTGTTTCATGATCATAAAAAACAAGAACATCACGGGTTTGAAGATAAAGAATTCATTGTTTAAATGAGCGAATTTTAGAAATAGATTGGAAAATTTTTGTATTTTATCCATATTATTTAGATGAGTAACCTTCGCTCGTTGTTTTCAGAAATTATGTTGGAACTCCAGAAGAGCATTATATTTATTCAAGTGTCTTTGTAATTTAGTTATAAATGTAGAATTTAAATGATCTAAAAGTAAATCCGACTATAACAATTGCAATTGTTACTCTGAGATTTTTAGTTGTTCATAATTATTGTTTAAATGATGATTTGCCCAAACCTTTGAATAATGTTTAAGAAGATGCATTTTCATATAAAGTCGAAACATAAAAGAGCTAGACATATGAGATTTCCAAACCTTATTCACCGAAGGCTGAAAACTTGGACTAGACATCCAAGCATTCTCAAATGGGAAGGGAAATTTTCTGAAAGGTTTTGAAATGCAAATGGAAAATGTGATTAGACAATGATCAGAGGTAGTAAAAGGATGGTGATGAACTAAAATAGGAGGTAGAGATTAAGTAAAGAGTGGTGACATAAAACACGATCAAGTTTTTCAAAACTATTTTCTGGATCATTAGTACGTTTTCTCCAAGTAAAAGGAAAGCCCGAATGATGCAATGAAACCAACCATGTATCCTATCGACGTCGATGATTTGATTCGAGTGCCTTTTGATGGACCAACAATCAGGAGGAGAGCCAAGAGATTGCCCAAGGGATAAGATGCATTCTAGTTCCTTTGGAAGCCATGGTTGAAGAGTCCAACAAGAAGAGATGGGTCACTATGATCCAATATCAAACAAGCCCAGATTCCACCACTTGATTATATGGGCCGAGTTTCACACTTTAGATGGGGTGTGGATTTCGTGGATTTCATTAATTTGGGCCTTATGTATTATACTTTCCTATCTTAGAAACATGGAATAGTTTGTCCTACTTTAGGGCTGAATTTAGAAAGTGACCGCATAAGATAAAATATTACATGTGGTCTTAGTCAACACTTTGACTTGACCAATCTAAGAAGGGAAAAATCTGTCCTATATTATATTTATATTTTTGAGCATCTAGAAGACTTTAATAAATAGGATTTTTGCCCATAGGCTTAATGTTAGTGGCTGAAATATCTTGGTTATATTATTATGTTATCTTTTGAGTTTGTTAGTTTTCTTATCTTACAAGTCAGATAATTATTTATTTGATTTATTTAGACAAGGAGACTTAGATAGATGCTTTCCATTAATTTAATATTGTTCTAATATATCTTTGGAGGCAAGTAGTGGGGCCGAAATCATCATCTAGGCTTGGCCATCACATGTGTCTTCTTCACCAAGATAGCTTTGTTTGTACTCTATTTATAGTTGCCATTTTAGTTTAATAAAATTCAGCTTGAAGAGAGATTAAACCCTAGATTCAGATTTATCAAGGCAAGAGGGGGTCATGTGGAGTCACATACTTGATAGGGCTGGGCAAAATACTGTTCGGACCTAACCAAAGCAATTCCGGTCCGGTCCTAGGTCCATAAATTTTCAAAACCGGTCCCCGATCCGGTCTAAACCGACTTTTTTAAAAATATAACTATAAATAAAAATTTATATACAAAAATAATACTTCTTATGTTATAATTTTCTCAATAAAAACATTTATTTAATAAAAATCCTGGTCCAAAACCGGTCCGCGAGTGAACCGGACTGGGACCAAGACCGGACCGGATTGGGAAATTCTAGTCCGGTCCTCGGTCCGAAGATTTAGGGAAATCGGTCCCGGTTCGGTTTTGGATCGATGCCCACCCAAAATACTTGATTATCAATGAGTAATCTAGGGCAATCACGTATCAAGTGGTATCATATTCCGGCGTCAAGCCAAGTAAAATTTCTTACCTTTTTCGCTTTCTAGTTCAATTTAATTTTGTTTTTTATCCCAAAGTTCATCTTTTATCCAAATCTACAAACTTGAGACCAAAACTGATTTTTCTCCACAAAACACCACACAACCACCACTTTCGTCGGCGACCACCACCAAACTGGTGTTGTACCACCCAACTGCACTAATCACCACCCCGCCACCACAAAATCGGACAACACCACCACAAAATCGCCACCCATCCTCTTAACTCTCAAGACGCAAACCCTAATTGTAATTCTCCTTGTGTTTGCCTTGCCCCCAAGTCATTAACCAACTAGGAGATTTTCAAGGATATTTTGCATGTTTTTAGGCTAATTGGTTGAGTTTGTTCCTTTCATTATTAGCTAATTAATTCCTACAATGTTATGAGTTTTCAATTGATTATTGCATGATTGATTAAGATGATATTGCTTAATTTATTGGCTGATTTTTGCTTTGCATCCCCGATACCAAATTCGACCATACCATTATCTCTTTGTTATTTTGGCTTATAGATAGTATCATTGGTAGTATAAATCACCTATTACAAAAAATTTCAATTTGTGGCCTTTTCAATTTCGTTTTTGATTTCGTTGCTTCAATTCAACACATTCTAGTAGTTTGTGCATAAATTCAAAAAAAATAGAAAATTGCTTATTGCTGAAAAGGTGATCTACCCTATCTAGTTTGAAGCCATTTTCACCCCAAGTGATTGCTTTGCTAAAAACTAGTACTTGTGGTCACTTTTTACTATAAGTCACATAACCTGCCTATAAGTCACATAACCTGCCTATTTCTCACCTTGCTTGCTTAAATTTGGCTATAATCTTCTTCCTAAAGGATCGATTGAGAGATTGCTTACTCTTTTGAAGCTTATAAGGGAAATTTGAATTGCTTTTCAAATTGCATACTTGCTAATTGCTTAAGCTTCATTTTTCCTTGATTATCATTAACTTATCATATCTCCACCAAAATTACCTTAATTCAAACCCCTAAAACTGAATTGGTTGAATTGGATTGCATTGACGAAGTTTTGGCATGAGTATGGTACGATATAGTTGATTATATTGCTTTTGGGAATAGACTACTCTCTTGTTGTTTGTGATCTTTTCAGGCTAGAGAATGACTATTGTAGAGCAAGTTAAGCCCACTAATGAGAATTTGTCTCAAGAAGCTATTGATTTCATAAGGTTGTCAATTAATGAGGGCATATGAGACAATCAAAAGAGAACTCTAGAGTTGGTAAACTCCATTTTTTAGCCTCAATTTGACAATTTGGATGCTCTTGGGGCATCTTCTACGGATGGTAAACTCTCAATCAAAAAAAGAAGCTTCTCCTTCAATTCAAGACAACAAATCTAATCAAGAGAAGGAATCTAATCTGAATCAAACTTCTGCAAGCAACACATGGAAGAAGAAGATTTTGATGTGCTTGTTACCTATCGTGGATCGAGAGAAGGCCACAAGCTCTCGGGCCATTACTCACCTCGTGGTGGCCTTGGTCGAGGTCGTGGGGCTAGAATTAGACCACTGGCACAAGGGCACCAACCGACGACGCCTAGGCATGGTGCGCCGCCCGCTCAATGGGTGCGACAACGAAAACATCACAATGACTATGATGATGTGATGTTCGACTTTCCAGGAAATGAGCAGCCCCCATGGCATCCTCCTCTTGATGAATTCTATAAAGAGATTTAAATATACTCATCATCTAACGCTCAAATTTAGAATCACCTAATTCTGAGTCCATACTAGGGAGATTTACCCTTGTGAATCCAGAATAAAAGTTCCTCCATCAAGATTGTTCGGGTCTTCCTCAGATTGCCTTGCACCGCTTGCAACATCAATATCCTTCATCACATGGTATCAGAGCCACGCAAGTTACTCCTTTTGACCTTTGATTGAGCAATCTAGGGTTGCAAGTGCTCTTAGAAGCCACCCTTGATTGCCTTTGCCGATTTGCTTGCATTGCCTTATATTGGGGTTGTTTGCCTTGTGTTGTTGTGTGGCTCAGTTGTATGAACGTGTACCTCTGTTTTCAGCCAAGAAATTTCATCCCTAGGTTGAAGAAGACATCCCAAGGGTTGTTCATTCAATCCTCAAACCGAAAAGTCTCAAAAATCTCTTTGAATCAACCTTTCGTTTTCGGTGTATTTAAGTATTATCGTGTGTGTGTGTGTTTGAGTAAAAACCAATCCAGCCATAAACCAGCCACGACCTTGTCCATTTTCCATGCATATATATTGCATTTGAACTTGTATAGGCTTGGATTAAGATACGGGAACGACATTGGGTTGTTAAACTTTGTGAAAAATTGCTTAGTTGCTTTGTTGATTGTTGATTGAATTGTGGTTTCTTGCCACTTTCTTTAACAAAAAAAATTCAGAATAGTGCCTTACAAGAATAGGTCGGACTTGGAAAGAAAGAGAATCCGGGCTAGAAAAACTCGGACATTGTGAGAAAGAGCATCCGAGCAAGGCCAAAATTTGTTTAAAATTGTTGTTGTGTAAAACACTTGGTGCCTAGTAGCTTCTTGTCCTATAAGTCCTTGTTGAGTTCAGGTGCTTATGTGTGCATTGGATTGTTCTTTGCTTATCCAAACCTAACTCCATGCCTTGACCTTGCATTTGCATTCCTTTGCTCTTTCTTGGTTGATTTAGGAGCTAGAACTTGTGGTTTGGCATTACTTGTTATTTGTGGGATAATCTTGTTTGTTGAGTGTGTGCAAGATGTCAAGAACATATACATATTATGAGGAGTTTGCATTTAAAAGGTTTTATATGCCATATTTTTACGGCCGATCCGATGTCAATGCTTGCTTAGCTTAGATCTCCAAGTTCGATCATTTTTTGTACTACTATGGCGGCTATCTTGAAGATATGAAAGTTACTTATGCCACTAAATGGTTTATCCATGGGGATCATAATTGGTGGTATGATCACAAGGAGAGAAGGAGGCATAAAAGATACCATCCCATTAGTACGTGGCAAGAGCTCAAACAAGCTCTCATGGAGAGGTATGTACCACAAGTGTATGTTGAGGCTTATCCTTTTTACCCTTCATATTCTACTTGCGCCACTAACGTTGTAGGATATTATAACCCCACTATGTTGCAACGATGGGTATTACCGCCAGTGACCTCGGATTTTACCGTCCAAAGTGACCCAAGGCCTTAAATTATAAAATAAGACATAATTAAAGGAGAAATGACTAAAAACGGAATTTTATTCATTACGAAGAACATTCGGTCATTACATTGGTAGTTATTTTACAAATGATGTAGCAACGGACAATACAACCCATATTATAAAATGGTTGAAAATAAGTATTAAAAATACAAGTATGTTTTCCTAATATAACTCATATGATGATGATTTGCTTGGCTTAAAATGAAAGAGATAGTGCACCATCTTCTAAATGCTTTGTTCTACGAAAATTCCTTCCTTCAACGTCGTCTGCCTTGACCTTCTATCCTTGTATAACTCTTCTCAAACCTTCAAGCCTTGGTCTTTAAAACTTCAGTGGGAACATTCTAGAGTCTGGCATTTGTCGCAAAGGGCGAGAAATACCAGGAAAAAATGTGGAAATAGCGGAGTTAGTCTAAGGAGACTAAGCAATTGAGAATGAAAATTCTCAAGGATAGTTTGGTAATTTCATTTTTTCAATAAGGAGATCGATAAATAGAAGAGATATGCTTTAAAGTTATTAACTTTATGTGGAGCTTTAAGGACGGAAATTAGTCGAGCTCGAAGAGAGATAAACTTGGACCCGAAAGCGAAGGAAACTACGAGATTGTAGAACTCCATAGAATAGAATAATGTTGGGAACGTTATAATTACGCACAAGTTTTTGAAAACCTCTCGCGCCCTTGTCGGACCTCAACCAACCTCATCTTATTTGGTGCTCCAAATCGGGGAGGTGGCCTGAAGGCGCTCAAGTTCCAAGCCCACCTTGACAAGCCCAAATAAGCATTCAGATTGGAAAAACGATCATTCAAGAACTGAGAGTCTGGTCGGTCTTCCAAGTTGTACTATTCCGACCCGGTTTTAGTTTATTTTAATATGCATTAGCACTTATCTTTATTTCGTGTCAAAACTTCATATAACGTTAATGAATTTTAAGAGTGTGGAGGCTATGATAGAGCCGAGACTACTTAAAGGGCGAGGAAGTCCTAATACCTAGCTAGGGTCTAGACATCCCTCCAACGAGTAGGAGCAGACATTAGATCATGATCATTAAGTCGCGGGAAGAGAGGGCGTGTTGCCAAACCACTCGATGTGTTATATAGAGATGTTCTGGGGCAAACCCGCATCCCTTAATATTAAATCCATACGAATCTCGAAAAGAGATTTTAAACAAGCAAAGGCGACCGAAACAATCCTAGCAATAATTCTAGTAACAATAATAATCGTAATAATGATAACAAGGGGGCGTTATTTCTAACAATCGATATTTCCTATATTCATTTATTTTATCAAACTAGTTGTTCTCAACATCGAGAAATTTCACGGAAACGAATTATCAAAAAGCTTCAAGAAGAATATCCACTTGCCTTGAATCGTGTTCGAACTTTTCACAAGGCTTGGAAAAATTCAACGGACTTAGAGTGCTCGAAACTTCAACCTAGAAATTCGAGAGATAACGAGCGAATTTCTATTAAAATTCTTATCTCATATATTAAGCTATCCTTTTCTCTTATTTTCCTTTCACTAAGACAAAATCTTATAAGCTAAGTTATTTTATTTAATAATTTAGGTGGAAGTGGTAACCAATAATAATCTTTGATTATTATTTTCAAAAAGATGTTTTAAAATAACTTTATAAAAATACTTATACTCATTTAAAGGTTCATGCAAAAGTTGGAATAAAACTAAAAAATTCTTTTTTAAAAACTACTAGCAAGATTATTTAATTTGGTTAAATAAATATTATTTCCATGCTTTTTATTAAGTACAAGGTTATTTATAACATTTTTCAAAATTATTATTAAAGTCTTTAGTTGACATGCAAAGGTGAAATAATTCACATAGAGACTTTTTAAAAGTCCCATGAACTTTTCTCCTTTTTATTTAAGTAAACATCTATCTCATGGGTGATAGTAATTCTATAGTTTAATTAGTTTTAATTCAAATTCATAATAAACTAAATTGACATGCACCAACGATTTAAGTTATATAAAGTCCTTTTAACCCACATGCAACAATTATTCAATTTACTTAAATAAATATTATTCTTATGAGTAATAATATTTCTAGAGGTCAATTATAATTCACTCCAAAAATTATAATAAGGTCTAAGTTGACATGCATGGCAGTAATTCCCTAATAAAATTACTTATTTTATTTATATCTTTTATTTCAAGGTTGCCACCTTTTTTATTAATAAAGGAAAAATACATAAATTAATATTTTTCCATTATTTAATCCAAATGTT
Organism: Fallopia convolvulus; assembly: GCA_964016875.1. NCBI lineage: Eukaryota > Viridiplantae > Streptophyta > Magnoliopsida > Caryophyllales > Polygonaceae > Fallopia > Fallopia convolvulus. Next base: position 33,349,938 of record OZ024724.1, on the reverse strand, counting down.
CTTAAAATATCATTCTTATGAATCTTAATACTCTAGGAATTCATATATGATTTATTAAAATTATTTTACTCCTAGATGGGCATGCAAATGAATTATTTTTTTTGATAAGGAAAGAAATTATGGTGGCCACTAATAAGCTAGTGGCCGCCCTAGAGCATCCTGGCGGATGAGGGTAAGGAGGCCCGAATCAGCTGCAAGTGGGACGGAGGAGACGCGCTTGAAAGATCCAGCGATGAAGTCCGCCACAAAATTGCACTCCCGAAAAACGTGAGAGATACTCCAATCCTGGAACCGGGCAAGCAAGCAATGGATATCCGTAACGCAACAACTCAATCTCCCACGGGCAGCGCCAGTCACCGAGCACGGCATTGACCAGCTACAAATTATCGTCTTCAATCTGGATCCGGGGATTGCCACGTCTGATGGCCTCGAGAAGTCCCTGGCATAAGGCGATGGTCTCGGATATTAGAAAAGACTGTCAACCAATCAGTCCTCCGTCAAAATGGATGGGGTAGCCACCAGAGTCACTGAGGATGAACCCAAAAGAAGCCACTCCATCTACACTAACTACGCCATCAAAATTCAACTTAATATAGTCTCTTTTGGGTTTTACCCATTTCGTTCACTTTCTTCCACTCGGACCCCGTACACTACGAGTACGAAGGTCGGGGGAGGCAGAAGCTTCTGCAAGATTCCAGTCTTTAATCTGGTTTCGGATGAATTCAGTAATGTGATCGACATTGGTCAAGTTTGTTTCGGTGTTGCTATCAAAGACTCTCTTGTTTCTCGAAAACCAAAGGCTCCACCAAATGTTGGTGAGGAGTTCGAATTCCTTTTTTGTTGTCTTCTCCTTAATTTCCTCTAGGATCTCATGTGGTTTTTTGTCGTCTGGGGACAACTGGTCAGTGATCCCTTGTAGTTTTGGGTCAATAGAATTAATGGTTGCCTTAGTGAAGGGGCATGATAATAGCACATGGTTAGTGTCTTCCACCTGGTTGTTACATGCTTCGCAGCCTTGGGGTACCGGAATATGGTTTGCTACAAGCCGAGTTTTAGTTGGCAAGCCGTTTCGAGCTACTTTCCAAATGAAGTTCTTCATTTTAGGAGGGATATTTAGCCGGTTAATCCATTCTAAATTAATTTTGGTTTCACCTTCTGATTGGTGGAGCCACTGCATGGTGGAATAGGCGGAATACCATCCATTTTCACTTGGTTGCCAGTACAATCTATCCGGTAATTTATTAGTGGGATTGATAATTTTGGAGATTCTTTCGAGGTCATAAAGCGAGACGACCTCATTCAATTTATCAATGTTCCATGAGTTGTCCTCTAAGAGGTACGTCTCAACTGGTTCCTCCCAGTCAATGAGGGTTCCAACCTCAGATTTCGGGTTGATGGGACCATTGCCGGTCGAGTTATCTTTCCAGAATCGGATGGTTTTGGCGTCCCCCACTTGCCAGATGAGCCCCTTAATGAACAGGTCTCTTAGGCTTACAAGTTTAGACCATTGCCAAGATGTGTTTTGTTTTTTCTTATAGTTTAGGATACTTTCCGATTTAAGGTATTTTTCAGTCACTATTTTGACCCAAATATTGTTTGGTTCCGCTAGGATTTTCCATAGCAGTTTCATTTGAAGTGCTTGGTTCATATCAGCCGCTTTGACTATTCGCAACCCACCATGAGTAGGGGGGCGACAAATGGAGTTCCATGTAATGAGTGGCTTGTAGTTGTTTTTCTTATTCCAAAAGAAGTTTTTGTTTATTTGGTCAAGTTCTTTCAATGTTGACTGTGGTAGTAGAAACGATTGCATAATATAGTTTGGTTGTGCTGAGAGGTTTGCTTTGATTAGTATTTTCCGCCCTTCCTAGGATAGGGCGTTAGCTTTCCACTTTGATAATTGGGATCTAGTACGCAAAACTAGAGGTTTGAAGGTGTTTTGGGTATCCCAGATATTTGTCTAGTGCAACTGTACTTGCTATTTGTAATATTTGTTTTATTTGATCATTTGTGTTGTTATTAGTGTTTTTGGTCACTTGAAAAGCGGATTTGTGAAAATTGACTTTCTGTCCATAGATTTGACAGTAGTCATCAATAGTTTCCTTGATATTTTTGCATGCTTGGCCGTTGGCTTTTGCAAAAATGATGATATCATCTGCAAAGGCTAGGAAAGGGATTTTTGTTCCATTCCTCGAAACTTGGATCCCGATGCCACTTTTAGGGTTAGTGCTCTAGAGGTGGAGTTGTCATGCCAAAACCTCAACGGCAAGGATGAATAAGTATGGAGATAGGGGATCCCCTTGCCTAAGGCCCCGTTGAGGGTAAAATTGTTCTGTCGGTCCGTTATTGACAAGGACCGAGAAAGAGACTGTTTCAACACATTCTTGGATCCAACCCGAGAATTTATCATTGAAACCGAACTTGTGGAGGATTTCAGCTAGGAATTCCCAGCTAATCCGATCATAGGCTTTTTCCATGTCGAGTTTGACTGCGATCCACCCCTCATTACCAAGTTTGTTTCGGAAGGAGTGGAAGATTTCATGTGCGATGAGTGTGTTATCGTGGATACTCCGGTTTTGGACGAAAGCTCCTTGCATCGGGTGGATGAGTTTGTTTAACACGTTTTTAAGGCGGTTTGTTAGAATTTTTGAGATTACTTTATAGATGGTATTGTATATGCTAATTGGCCTGTAATTGTTGGTTGAGTTGAAGTTTTCACATTTGGGTAGTAGAGTTATAAATGTATGGTTTATTTGTTTCAAAATTTTCCCTGTATGATTGAAGCTTTTAACAGCTTTGGTCACGTCCGGGCCCACGATATTCCAATATTTTTTTATAGCAGTTTTTAACAGCTTGTCGGCATTCCATCAGGGTCGGGGGATTTGTCATCCCCGATATCGAACAAAGTGTTCTTTATTTCAATGTTCGTTTCCGTTTTTGTGTATTCTGTGTTGTTTGCTTCGGTTATTTCTTTTTGGATGGTTTGGGTCATGCTTTGGAGTTTCCTGTGGTTTATTTCCAAGACTTGAAATCGGTTTTGGAAGTCCCGTTTGATTTCTATTTTGATGTTTTCTAGTCCGGTGATTTGTGTTCCTTCTAATGTACGGATTTCTTTGATATTGGTTCTATTCTTCCTGCCGCTTGCAATCCGGGGGAAGTGTTTCGTGTTTTTGTCATTTAGTTTTATGTGGGTGTTTTTGGCCCTTTGCTTCCAATAGGAGTTGTGGAAATTGATGAGGCACGATCGTTTCTTGGCCAATCTTTCCTGCTTTTGAACTAGTTGCGCGTGTTTATTTTCAATGATATCGATCTGAAGTTGAAGTAGATCTTCATCTAATTTTTTGATTTGTTCGAAAATATTTCCAAAAGTATGCTTATTCCATGCTTTTGCTTTAGTTTTAAGGAGTTGTGTTTTCTTGGTGAGATTAAACATATGTGATCCACTAGCGTTGTAACACCAGGCTTGCTTGACGACGTTTGGGAAATCTTTTCTAGAGGTCCACATCATTTCAAATTTGAATGGTTGTGCTTTGAATGATACTCCTGTTGGGAGATCGCATGAAATATGGCAGTGATCCGAGGTTGAGAAGGCGTGGTTTTTCGTCGCTTTGGACGGGTACTATTGGATAATTTGGTTGCTAACCAAGGTGCGGTCTAATTTTTCAAACGTAGTGTTTTCGAGATTTTTGGATCTTCTCCATGTAAATTTGTTGCCTAACATTGGAATATCACAAACGTCGCAATCGTTTTTAAACTTAATGAGTCGTTCAAACCTGGAGTGGTTTGGAATGGCGCCCCCTTGTTTTTCGTCGGGGTGTTGGATTTCGTTGAGGTCTCCCATAATGATGCATGGAAGGTTGCAATTCTGGGAAAAACTCTTTCAGCTTCGTCCAGAACTGATCCTTTTCTTGTGCCCTTGGTGGGGCATAAGCAAAATTAATGATCAATTCGTTGTTAGTTTCCAGATTTGTATAATGGAAGCCGATGAAACGTTCATCTTTGTGGAAAGTTTGGATCCTTTCATTCGAAAGTTGTGCCCCCTTCCAAAGGACACAGATCCCCCCAGCGAATCCGTTAGCCGGAATAAACTAAATGGAGTCAAAGCCAGCTTTTTTCCAGAATTTACATTCAAGTGGATTTTGGGCTTTCGTCTCAACTGATCCGTTAGGCGGATTTTGGGCATGCAAATGAATTTAACTACATAAATTCCTTTTTAATAATCCACTTATAATATTTATTCAATTAATCTAAATATATGTTATATATATAGAAGTTATTTTATAAAAAAATATTAATTAAAATATGAGTCGGGAATTTATAAAGAGACGAGACGGGAGTGCAAATGGGCACAAAATTCGAGATCCAAATTGATTGGGTCAAAATTGCTCATCATTTTCTTCTTAAATGAAACCTTATGGGCATAAAAGATGCGAATGGGCCTAATTAACAATTTTAACTTCAGACCAAAATAATAAAAAGGCCCAAACCACCACCAACCTTCTTCCTTGCTCCTCTTTCTCGTGAACTTCCAACAACAGTGCACTAACGACAACTTCCAGCAGTTTCTCCGGCGATGGTGGTGAACAACGACGGCTTCTGGGCGGGTGGCGGTGCGCGCGCACGGTGGGGCGGTCCGACTGGTGGTCGTCGGTGGTCCGTCAGCCAAAAAAGGGGAAAGAAAGGGTTTTTTTGTGGATTTTTAATACAAATCAGATTTGTGAAAAATACTAATCCGGGATTATTGGCTTGAATTGAGGATGAGATTGGATTGAGAATGAGTGAATTTATTGTGTGATTTTTACCTTGCTATAAACCCCTTTAAATAGTAGAGGATTGAAGCTTTAGAACCTTCTTCCATAGTGGCTTGCTCAAGTGGAGAAGATATTAATTGGAGGAAAGGGGTGGTGGTGCATGTATGATGATTGGGTGAAGGAGAAGGTGAAAGAATCGAGGAGGATTGGAGAAGATAGGAGGTGAAAATGATGATTATTGGTTCTACGTCAAATCATCATTGATGCTTCGTGAAGTGCCACTTCATGAGCCTCCAACACAACTTGAAGAGAAGGTTGATTCCAAGGAAAAAGTGGAAGAAATTGTGGAATTATCTCCTAAAATCAAGCTTTGTCCTACCATCACTCCTAGCTCCATTCATTCTTTGGCTACCCCATGGATGGATGTTTTCCCTATGGTTCCCTCCAGTTTGCCCTTCCTATGTCATGAGTAGAATCCCACCGAGAAAGAAGGGAAAGTGAAGACTATTCTACTCGCCAAAGAAAAGGAAATTGTTCACACCATCAAGGGTAGTAAAGTTGTTTTTCTACTTCTCTTTCATGAATCTTTGTTATCTAATCAAGAATTAGGTGATCTTCCCTCACCCATCTCTCATCTTTTGTAGGAATGTGAAACCTTCTTCTTAGACCAATCTGCTCCACCTTGAAAAAAATGGTGTAACTTTGAACTCAATGTTCTAATGTTGCTCAAATTTGGACTTCGAAACGCTCAATTTGGAGTTTGGAGCTCAGAGAACGATCTTGAACAAGTGCAAGCTGAAAACTGTCCCTAGCATCGCTGAGTAGATCGCCTTGATGAGATGTGTCTACTTTAACGCTTTCGGGGTAGATTTGCCACTAAGATATGGTGTTCATGAGATTTTCACTTGGAAGTGCACTCGGATTCGAGAGAAAATCCTTTTTGAAGGTAGGGAGGATGATGTGACTATGCTAAGGCCATCACATCGTGAGATAGTGAGGCGTGCGTGTCTTGTTAGGAGGTCGCGACTTGTGTGGTTCATTGCTTGGATTGTGAGAGTTTTTTATGAAATTTGGAAATTTTCACTTGGAAGTGCACTTGGATTGCCACTAAACTATGGTGTTCATGAGATTTTCACTTGGAAGTGTACTCGGTTTCGAGGGCAAATCCTTTTTGAAGGGAGGGAGGAGGATGTGACTATGCTAAGGCCATCACATCATGAGATAGTGAGTCGTGAGTGTCTTGTTAGAAGGTCGCGACTTGTGTGGTTCATTGCTTGGATTGTGAGAGTGTTTGATGAAATTTGGAAATTTGGGTCTATTTTGTTATTTTTTAAAAATTTTCTAAGGAAAATGTTAGTTTTTCCCTTAGGTCTTGCTTTATAAGTCACTAGGGCTCTAGTTTCCTAATTAGACAAGATTTGATGAAAACCATTCCAAACCCTTGTCTCCTCCTTAGAATTTCATGTTATCTTTATTTGAATCAATCCAAATTCAGTTTGTTTTGATTAGATCATGAGTAATATCGATCAAAGATCGAAGATCCATCCTAGTTCAAGTTAGATTCAAGGTGCGTCATATCCTTGAGTTTTTCTTGTCCATATCCTCAATTCCTCATAACCATCCACTTTTCCATCACTTTTCATCCTCAAAATCACCATCTCATCCTCCATCAAACTCGGATCCATAATCCCCTTCAAAAACACCATCAAAACAAGTCAAAGTTGCTTCTCGATTGATTCTATGACATCTCAGTAAATTCTTTAAAGGTACCTTTCTAATTCTAGCTCAAATTCCAATTCCTTTTCTTCTAACTCTTCTATGTAGTAAAAGGGATCTCAAAGCTCACCAAAACCAGGTACAACAACCCCTAGACGTCCCACTTATGGCCCCCAAACGCAGGAAGGGACAAGAGACATTTGATGTTTCAAGTGTCAAGGAAGAGGCCATTTAGCCAAAGATTGTCCAAATCTTAAGCAAGTGCTCCTAACCACCAATGGTGGCTATGTGAGTGATGAAGACCTCCAAATCAAGTGGAGAAGGAGAATGTAGGCTATGAAGAGGGCGGCGTAGAGGTAATTGAACCTGAAAATTCTGAGCTTCCTTTGACTTTGGTAACCATGAGAACAATAACTTTGCAAGAAAAACCTAGATTAGATCAAAGGGAAAATATCTTTCATACTAGATTACTGTTAGAAATCAAGTGTTGTGCATGATTATTGATAGTGGTAGCTGTTGTAACATTATTAATGCTAAAGTAGTTGATCACTTACAATTGAAAACACAACCTAGAGCTACTAGTTATGGTTTAAATGGTATTAATGATTCAGATGTACCTAACTTAGTAACTCGTCAATCCTTAGTCCGTGTTGCCACATGAACTTATATTGATGAAATCATGTGTGATGTGGTTAAGATGGAATGCACTCATATATTGCTTGGTAGACCATGGTTATTTGATAAAAGAGTTATCTATGATGGCATGCTTAATACATATTCTCTTAACCATGACGGGAGAAGAGTTTCTCTCCTACCATTGTCACCTCAAGAAGTTTTGCAAGATCAAGTATGTGATGTTCGTTTTTTTTGTCTAGTTTTGGTTCTCTTTCTTAGGTTGTTTAGTTTAGTTTTAGTAAGGTTTAGTGTTAATTTTGTGTGTTTTTAGATAACTTTACATATTTTGTGAAAAGTATTGAAGCTACTCCGTTTCGTGTCTTTTTGTAGGTTTTTGAAGCAAAAAGGAGCATTTTCAAGTGAAGCTGAAGTCAAGTGGTGAATGGTGGAGTGCATAGAAGAAGAAAAGAAAGACTGCTGATGTCTCTCTATTTGGTGGTGTTTTCATATGTGATTTCCTTTGTAAATATGTTTCTTTTTCCCCTTTTCTTGTGCGTTTTGTTCCTTTTTAGCTTAGTTCCCGTATTTCTATGAGATTCGGAGACTATGCGCATTTTATGTGTTTTGTAGGTAATTTGGCATGAATCGAGGATCAATTTGAAGGAGGGTCGAGACATGGAGCAAAGGCCGAGCTAAAGCGGGAAAGAGAGGAGAAAGCCATGAAGAAGAACAAGAGAAACCAACAAGAAGAAGGTGGAACGAGGTCCGGACCGAGTTGCAACCACGTCGGGCCCGACTTTGAAGTTTCCAACCTCGGACCGAGATGCACAGTAACTCGGGCCCGAGGTCCTCCGTGTCGGTCCGAGTCGGTCACCGAACTACTTGGGCTCCAAGGCACGAATTTGTGGACTTCCACTTTTGCCCCTCATCTAATCTATAAAAGGCCCTCTTGTCTTCTAAGAAAGGGTTCCATCTCATACACACAAAAGGGGGGAATGGGTTCCCTCTCATACACACAAAAGGGGGGAAAGGGTTCCCTCACTTGGAAAAGGAACCAAGAGGATACTTGGAGAGCAAGGAGGAAGGAGAGGAGGAGGAAGAGAGAGAGAATCGGCCAAGAGAGGAAGACTTGATAGGTTTTGTTGGTAGATTTGCTTTGATTTGCTTTGTTCTTGTGGATTTGAAAACCCTTGATTGGAATTTGTGGATTGCTTTGGATTTGAATGAAACTTTGCTTTGTTTTGAGATTGATTATGATGATTGCTTTCCCTTTTGAGTTGATTGCTTTCTTTGCTTGTCACATGGAGTAGATCTCCTTGATCTTGGGTTATAGGGGAAAACCCTAGCTAGGTTTAGGCTAGAAACCCCAATTCCATAGCCTTGAGTGTTTGATCTAAGGAACCCACTCTACATAGAGCTACAATTCCTTGCGAAAGTTGAGAATCAAGGTGAGATTGGCAAAGTAGCGAAAGTGAACATGTGTCAATATCAAGACCTTGCTTCGAAGGGGATTTCCCCAATGATCGAGGTGTAGAAGTGGTTGGAACGAGGGCGAAAGCACTCGATCCTACTCTGATCATCACTCATTGCTTGAATTGGGATGGAAAAGCCTTAATCTACTAGGGAAGGAACCCAAAAGCCCAAGATCTACTTTTAAATCTTTGAAGTTCGACATCCCCAGCTACCTCGGGCCCGACTTACCCAGTGTCGATCCCGACTTCCTCTTGTCGCCAACCTTGGGCTCGGCGTGACCTCAGTGTCGGTCCCGACTGTTTTCTTTGTTTTCCTTTGTTTTATGCCCTCCTTTCTAGCTTCCTAGTTTCTAGGCACATCGATCGAGTAGACTTCCCGAGTGTTTGACACCCACCACGTGCTACAACGGGGTCGGGTTATAAATTGTATCTCTAGACCCTCGCATTTCGAGGCGATCAAAAGATTGGCGTCGTTGTCGGGGAAGTCTAAGTGCATTGAGTGCCAATTTGGTGAGTTTCTTGTGTTTTGGTAGTGATTTGGGTGAGGGAATAGCCCTAACCCTTTGTTTGTTTTTGATTTGTTTTGGTTTGTGTCTTTGTTTCATAGGTGTATGCTAGCTCGTTCCTCCCAAGGAACACTTGAGCTTGAGTTTGTGAGTGATCCGGAAAGTATTCTCAAGGAAGCCCGAAGAAGGCAAAGGATGGCGAATCAAGCTCTCCATCTTGATGAGGAGTTGGCTCAACTTAGGGCCGAAATGGCTAGATTGCAACCTGAGAAGGATAATCAAGAGGAGGTGGCAAGAAGAGAACGGGAGCAACGGATGAGAGTCGAGGCTCAACTCAACGCTCTACCCCGGAATGCACGCCAATACATGCATCCGGAGTTGAGGGTACCCGAGCCGACTATTGTGCTTCCCGAGGTTGCCAAGAATTTTGAGATCAATACGCAATTCATCACCCTCATCAAGCGTGATCAATTCGAGGGCCGTCCACATGAGTGTCCTATATAGCACGTCAAACGTTTTGTGGACATGTGTGAGACGTTCTCTACCGACGAGGAGACATTGGAGTATGTGCTTCTAAAGGCGTTCAAGTGGTCACTTGGGGGCAAGGCCATACATTGGCTCGAGAACCAAGCCCCTAGGTCAATCACAACTTGGAAGGCACTCTATGATGCTTTCTTGATGAAGTTCTTCCCGCCCTCAAAGACAACCGAGCTAAGAAGGAAGATTGCAAGCTTTCAACAAGGTCCGAATGAGCCTCTCTTCGAAGCATGGGACCGTTTCAAGGAGATGTTGCGCCAATGTCCTACTCATGGCCAACAACCATATGTGCTTCAAGACATCTTTTTCCAAGGCATCAATCCGGTAACGAAGGACAAGCTCAATCTCCACACCGATTGTGGGTTCATAGACTTGACACCGGATCAAGCTTGGGAGCTACTTGACAAGCTATCCGATTATGAGGCCATGTATGGGGTGAGTCAAGCTAGCAAGGAGGTGAAAGTTCAAGGTGAAGGTGCAAGGAAGTTATATGATCCAAAGGGAGAAGACATTGATAGGGATGTGAAGCTCCAATTCCTTGAAGGTGAAGTGAGCAAGCTTAAGAGGCAAGTCCACTACTACAAGCAAAATGCTAGAGCTTGTGAGGAGTGTGGATCCTTTGCACATGCTACACAAGTTTGTCTGAATGAGAGCCAAGTGCGCTTGGCCGAGCGAATTGAGGAGGCAAACTATGTTCGAGGAAATTTCGGTGGAAGAGGCAAGTTCAACAATGGTGGTAATGGCCGGTGGAACAACGGTCAAGCTCAAGGTTACAACAACAACTTCAACCAAAACAAGCCAAGGGAGCCACCACCACCATATAGACCACCGGGATTCAATGAGTTACAATCATTTGCTCAAGAGATGAGAGATGGGTTCAAGGAGATGAGGACCCAATTCAATGAGTTTGGTGCATGGAGGAGGCAAGTCGATAATCAATTTGCTCAAATTGCGACTCAAGCCCCGAGAGAGAATGGGAGACTTCCGGGCCGACCCGAGGAGAATCCTCGAGCTCAAAACAATCAAAATGAAGTCCGGGCAATTGGATTGAGAAGTGGCCGAAACCTACCCGAGCCCCACGTGCCTAAGAAGAATGAAGAGAGTCGGACCAACTTACCCAGCAAGTCGGGTTCGACGTCCCCCGAAGTCGACCCAGCAAGAAGATCGACTCCTTTACCACGGACCGAGGTCGAGAGCAACTCGGGACCGACGTACCCAGACCTCGATCCGACTCCTCTACGCAGGACCGAGATTCACAACATCGGGCCCGACATGGTGCCCAAGTCGGTCCAACCAGGAAATGTTGCAAGTGAAGTGGGGAAGTCCAAAGAGGTTGATCCAAGCAAGATTCAAGGTGCAACAATTCTTCCATATCCCTCGAAGAAGCCGAAAGATGTTGTTGAGAACAAGTTCAAGAGGTTTCTCAAACTCTTGCAAGGCTTGAACATCTCCATCCCGTTCACCGATGCATTGAGCGAGATGCCATCTTATGCCAAGTTTTTAAAGGAGATTTTGAGCAAGAAGAGGTCCATAGTTGAAATGCAAGATGAGGTCAAGACCTTGGAGTTACCACAAAAGCTAGGAGATCCCGGTCGCTTTGCTATAACCATTGGTGTGGGGTCTCAAAACTTCCAAGCCTTGTGTGATCTTGGAGCAAGCACGAGCATCATTCCTTACACCATATGGAAATCCACATCCATGGGTCTCATAGCTCCGGTCAACATGAGGTTAACGATAGCGGATGGGTCGTCCATCGAGCCAATTGGTATCGTCGAGGATTATCCCGTTTGCATTGAAGGCCACTATGTCCCGATCGACTTTGTTGTGGTGGACATGATAGAAGTGCCGGGTGAACCGATTATACTAGGGAGACCTTTCCTTTCTACGGTTGGGGCAATCATTGATGTAAAAAAGGGCCACTTGTCTCTTGACATTGGATGAAGAGAGATTGAGTTTTTCTTTAGGCCAACTTCAAAAGGGACCGTACATAAGGAATCTAAGATGATGCAAGTTCCTCCTGGATTGCAATGGGAAGCCGTTTCTAAGAAGTCAAGGCCAAGGGAGCTTTGGTTGAAAGCCACCCCACCACCTAGAGAAATTGAGATAGAGCACCAAGGTATAGCCCTCAATATGATTGAGCATGAACAATTGGAGGAAAGGATGTCTTATTTGGAGGTGTTCAAGGCCGAGAAAGAAGAAGTTCAAGCACCACCGGAACCATCTCAAGAACTCAAGGAGCTTCCAAAAGATTTGAGGTACGCATTTCTTGGTCCCAACTCTTCTTTACCCGTAATCATAAATGCCAACTTGAATGATGAGGAGGAGTCTAAGTTGTTAGAGGTTCTAAGAAAACATAGAGGAGCTTTAGGGTATTCAC